>CM056741.1:181122528-183522528 GCA_029851415.1 Eretmocerus hayati
AAACCTCGCCCTCTGCGATAGTCATAGTACTGATGCTGCATGAGCTTGGTGGATTACGCAGCCTTTTTTTTGCATTTACATATATATATGCCTCTATTCGTTTTTTCTTATCCAGTTTGCTCTCGACGATGTAAAATGCTGCCTAAGTATATACCACTGATGGTATGATCTGCATGGTATGGTGTGTAACGTTAGCAAATACTATGTGTATAAGTTGTGTAAAATGGTAGCAGTATGTATGATGTGCTCCGTTGTTGCTGCTCTCTTGGAAGAGACCTTTTTTGGTCAGTATGTAGAGAGAAACGGTAGCATGAGCTTGAGGGAAGGATGGTAGCACAGAAGTATCACAGAGGCAGCAGATGGTAAACTGCGATGTGGACTTATACTCTCTGTGAGAGGCTAATTCGCTGTTTATCGCCCACTTGGAAAAAGGGACAAGAGAGAGAGAGAGAGAGAGAGAGAGAGAGAGAGAGAGAGAGAGAGAGAGAGAGAGAGAGAGATGTGTATTCATGTGACCTAAATGTGTGCTGTCCTCATCGCTCATCTTTCTGCTATTTTTTCTTCTTCTTTTCCAGCGTACTTTACATACTTGAGCTTTTTTGCAAATTTTTGAGCCTGGAAATTGCGAGTCTATGAGTTTTCAATCGTAGCTCATACGTATAATTTTTCAAAATAAAATCATTCCTCCGTGTCATATATTAAAGAGCTTGCAGAGAGGTTTCTTCCTTCCACACGATACGAGCTTTGAATGTATAGACATCACGAAAATTTTGGTCTTCCTTCAAATTTCATCAGTTTGCTCGATGAAGCACGTATTTCGATAATTTTTCACAACTCAGAAATATGTATAACACTCGAATTCCGAAGGTGTATACTACCATTGCAGCAGCATCTTATCCATTCTATCCGCAAACTCGTTCAGTCAATCAAAATTGCGCCAAGCTAGCACTATGGCCTAAAGCTCAATAAAGTCAGACAGACAAAAATAAATGAGATCAAGCATCCAACCCTCGTACGAATCTTTTTCCTACCCTAAAGTGAAGAATTGCGAGATATATATATTTGTGAAGAGGCATTTCTGGCTTCTCTAGACGAGGAAAAATAGTGACTGACAACGCAAACAAAGCACATTCTTTTAGATATATATATAACCTAACCTAACCCTTAGTATACACATATAGAGGAGAATCAGACGGTATATAAGGATTGGTCCGCAAATCACGAACTTCCGACTCTATCGTTTTGCCGCCTTGATCTTTTTCCTTGGTTCTCCCCAATCAACATTGACTTGAGAGAGAGAGAGAGAGAGTGAGAGTGAGCTAACGAAGAAAAAAGGGAAACAATTACGAGAAAGTATCAGAGGAGAGAAGTGAAATAATCTGGACGAGCCTAAATTTATCCGCAGCCCAAATTTTTCCTAACCTACAATTTTCGACGTGCGAGTATAACATTCAGGATTCCCAACGCGTACGTCCGTTTCTATACGTTATATAAAAGATAGAAGAGCCATATTAGGGGAGAAACAAAACCATCTAATAGGTATCCACAAAATCAATGTGTGTTCACACTACTGCTCATTGTCGGTTCTTTTCCCAATTTATCGGGAGATTATCCCCCATATAACGGGTCATTGCCCCGACCTTTCATAGAATGTGATTAGGTTCCTCAGTTACTTGATTTTGGTGAAAAAAATGACTAGGAAATCCAGACTTTGAAGCAAGCTCAACTTACAGACGACTTGCGAGTAAATAAAAACACACCTACAGATTCGAATAATGATTCCAAAATTGCGAATAACAATAACGGTCGGTTATTATGGTCCGAGTCAATGGTCAAGCTGAGCCAAAGTTTAGCTCAAGTTGAACATCACCCGAAGTCTACGAATCGTAATGAATTACTGAATAACTGTTTTCTAAGGCTCGGATTCATAGTCGTTAATCCGAGATCAGGATCGGCGGATTAACGATTATGAATTCCAGCCTAAGGGTTTTGATGATTGCTTTACGCACAGTTAATATTGGTTTTTTGCATGACAAAACGACTAGTCCGTTTCATTAAAAAAGATTCGGACCAATAGATATACGAGTAGGCGCACGGATTTGTGTACATCTCAGTTGAAAAGTGCAAGTTTCAAGCTTTTCTCTCTCTCTCTCTCTCTCTCTCATTCTACATACGTAGTACACGTAGCAGATGCATAAATATTTGAGAACAACCAGGCGGATAAATCATCCTTTGATAGCTAGTACAAGGTAGTTTTAGTGTACGAGTTATAGAAAGAGAGGTATAGCATCAAGTCGAGCGAGTTGAACGTCAAAACAAGCCGTTGGCTCTCGCCCAAAAAGCATCCAAAGCTTTGGAAACTCGTTGTGCAAAAGCTCTCTTTCTCGCTGCTTCTCATGGTATATAACCTATAAAGTGCGCTTCGAGTGATGCCTTAGTTGTGTTGAGCGGGTTGTGGTGCTATGTTGTACCATAATAGACAAGCATGCAAAAATTGCAAACTTGTTGGCAAAACTGTTCATAATTCGATTCTTGATGGTAGCATTTTTCTGAGTTGATGTTACTCTTCATTTCGTAGTTGGCTCCGATAAGATTCCAAAAAACAGAGGCATTCCATTTCGAAATAGACGTCAGAATGGTCAAAATTTACATGCTATCTTGTCAGAGATTCCAAAAAAGTATAACGTCACGCAAAGATCAACGTGACTTGGCTTACCTCCCATGCATACACTAAACTCAAATTCATCATTTTAAAGTGTAATGCGTCCATAGTGTGCCGAATACATTACACTCCTTTGGAACGCGTCTTTTCGTGTAAATGAGCTCAATTTGTCAGAAAAAGTGGGTCGACTATGTCGTCTTTCACTGCGTTCACGTAAAATCGTTTCGTATTCAGGAATAAATGGGGAGAAGCTTCAAAGATAAGAAATCAACTTTCAAGAGGTCAATCTCCTTTGAAAACAGCATGTTTTCATAGTTACATCGATGTAATAGCATTTCATCAGGATAGATACGTACCCATCAATCTATATAACCTCAAATAATAATGATGATGAGTATAGCCAATGGAATGAAAATTCTCCAAACTCATATTTCAAATGTCAATTTTCAAATTTCATTCGACGAAGGTATAAGAGCTATCATAATGGACCACCAGCATCTCACAAATCTATCTATCTGTGTTTACGATTCGATGAAGGCCCGTCAATGAAGAGAAATAATACAGGTTGGAAATTGAAAGGCGATTTTAACGCATACCGGCAACGTGTGATTCATCGATAGAGCTTTTAACCTAAACACCACCACTGACGACTCTACCTCTTTCTCTTTCTCTCTTTTTTTAAACAATATGAGACCTTTCAATCGACCAAAAGCCTCTTTTCACCGACCAACGTACTCAACTCAGTTTCCACGCAGGATAAAAGTGAAAAAAATTCTATCGAACAATGGAGAATTACTATACATAGGTCCATCGCAAGTGCTACAGCAAACGGCAATTTACAAATTCGTATGTGTGCGTGTGAAACATTATATACATAGATAGATTTATCAGAGATACACAAACATGCAGTAAGGATTATTATTCACGAAAATCGAACGATTGGAATTCTGCATACATATATATGAGTCGGAAGAGCCATTAGAGCACGTCCGTCCATACAACGCTATCTATTTGATAATTCGATGCTTAGAGTGCATTATTACTATTAATACATATATGTATGTATTGTATAGAGGATTGTTGCTAATGTTCTCTTGTTTCATGTATGTATACGGAAAAGGTAAATGAAAGGAAATGACGAGGATATCGAAGCAATAATAACCGCTGCCACGTTGCATTGCGCATAACAATAATCGAACTTTGCTGCTATATAAGTACACAATGCGTTCATCTTTGGTGTGTGGCACGCACTATTAACGGTTTTCGCGTTCGATTCCCGTCAAATAAACCTCGACGCGCGGTGTGAAAGTGGACGTTGGATACCGAGGCTAATTATTAATTACGCTTATGCTCATTCATTTTCACTATTACCACATGCACGGCTCGTTTACCATCGCATATAAACATAGCCAAAGTTTATCCAGCTTATCTCTTATTTCATATCTGAATTCTATGTTTTATGTTTTCAGCAGAGGTAAATTCTCGCACTAAATCGGATAAGTATAATACTGCTGCTTTTGATTTCTCTTATTCTGTCTGTTTATATTATAACTGATGCGGTAAAATCAATGTTTTTTCAACAATATAGTGAATCAACACCTGCATACGTAATGGGCGTGTATTGCTTTGATCCATTTGATTGACGTTTGGTATAGGTCAACGACGTTATAACCAATGTTATTTACTATGTCTTCTATCTCTATAGGAGGTACTTATTTTTAACCCTCGTTACGAGAGAAGCGTCAATCAATCACAGACTAAAAACAACATTAGAAGTAAGAGGCTGATACATGAGAAAGTTCAAGTGGGTGAAATTGAGAAGATACCATCAGTTTTCAAATGGAATGCTTTCATATGATACAAAAACATCGTTAAATTTTCAAAATTTTCGAACGTTACGTTCTTTTCTTCGAGATTTCTGCTGATGCACTCTCCAGTGTGAATTCGATACTGGAGATACTTTTTAGGAAACAGTAGAATTCTCGAGATGATTCCATTAAAGATCTTTCTGTTCTACTATTTAAATTTTTAAAAGGGTGGAATTCTAAATATCAGAGATATTTCGAGCTCAATTAGATTCTATCATATATAGTACAAGAAGCAAAGATCGTGAACACTCGATTAGGAGAGTTTCAACGCCTTGAGAGCTTTAAACGAGCTCAACTGCTGTTGCTTATAACGCTTCTACTAATGCTACTTGTAACGCAATTACATTTGCAGATCCGCGCAAATAGTAGTAGTAGTGATAGTAGCAGACGACGCGACGACGGTACTTATATCAGATAACTGTTTGTAACATTGCAACAGACGTTGCCTTTGTATGCAAATTGAACGTAAGTATCCGATACAATAAATTAGCGACAGCTTTGCCGAATTATCCCTTGAAAATCACACTCTCCCCTAAAACCTCTTCCTCCCTTAACTATATACACACACGTGCCATGTGTATCTTGCGCATACAATCAGACGCGCGTTTACCCTAACCCTCTATGTATGTATAAGTATGTAGACAACATTGGGAGTTGAAACAAGAACACACACACACAAATAAACTATGCGCCTCAACAGACGCTCTTTAACGGGCTCACACGATTCATTTGGGAAGTAATTAAGCGAATCCTAACCTCCAACCTGGTATATGTATGCATCCTTTTAACGAGTTTCCCGCTGTTTTCCTTAGTTCACACACATACTTCTCTCGTTTTCTATTAGTTGTCATTTTGCTGCGCGGTCAAAGCGTTTACATATTATATGTATATGTAGAGAGAGGAAAGCTACATACAACGATATCCGTTTTCGCACCGCGAGTGCAAATTTAATCCGACTCGCTTGGATGGATGGCGTATGTATACACAGAGGGCAGAGACCGAGAGAGAGAGAGAGAAGCGTAGGCGGACTCGATGTTTGCTCGAATAGCTAGTGCTCAATGCACTTGATGCGTTGTTTACTCTGTAGCTCGGAGCAGAGCACGCGAGGGTTATAGAGATAGGTTAGGTTATGTACGCGAACAGTTGCGATGGCGCCCAACGAGAAGAGGTGGTTTCAGCAGCGATTCCGTTCTCGATATCGTGTGGTGTGTTTGATCAACGCGATAAATTGCTCTTGCACAGAGAGAGATGATCATGATTGATTCATTTGCCGATAGCCTGTATGCATATTCACGAGCACGCGTGCATTCACCCTATCTATCTATCTATCTACCTATAACTGCCATCGATGCTCTTCTTATGGTATGTAGCCCTTTTCGCGCTCCATTCGGAATTCGAGATTAATCGAAAGATGAATTCGATTAAAGGATTCGAGAAGCGATTCAACTTTGCGTAAGAGCAATCAGAAACTTCTGAATACCGCAAACCACTTGTGTATCTCACTGTTAAACTTGACTATTGCTTCGAGTATAGGTTAGGTACCGGTGCTCAAACGATTGAGTCGATTCGATTGCGAATCGATATGAGACGTATTTCACTGTCAGACGCGGTATTATAGTTCCAGAATTGGAGCATGGAGTACGACGATATAGATACAGAGAGATACGATACCTATGCTTCGAGACTTGAGTACAAGGTACACAGAGCATCGGCACGCCATCAACGCTATATAGAAGACAATCACCGTCGGTCTATCTGTCCTCGATCAAAGTGCAGCTTGTATACAATTGTGTAGAACGGAGGCGGTAGACGAGAGGACATAGGTACTATATATAATCGATACAACTATAGTCTTGACAATACCTGAATATACCTAACCATCAAGTAACACCATATATACAGTAGAATAACTATTCGATCATATCAGTTAACCTCACTCTCGTCAGCATGACCTGCATCACATTGAAGCAATCTCTCGACTCCGAGCTCGATTTTGTATTATATGCACTTTACAAACAACTGCTGGAGTCATCATCTAACAATCTACCGTTTCTCTGAGACCGCGAAAATTTCTATTATCTACCGAAGCTATATAGCAAAAGCGAGATATCAGAGTAGCAGCAGCAACAGCTGCACAACGGTATAATACACTCTGTACAATAATGCTCTCTCGTCTCTATGAGAAATCGCTGAGAGTTGTAATAGTTGAGCTCTAGCAGAGAAGGAAACGATACTATAGGGTTAGTCAAGCGAGAGACACAGCAAAATATAACGGTTACCTCGTAACCAGGGCAGATACATAATAAAACCTGGCCGTTATCATGTGATGTGTGCAATATCTATCTCATAGATGGACCGTCGTCGTCGTCGTCACATCACGTGATCGTGTCACTTTGATGCAGAGAAGAGTCGTAATACTGTAGAATGAGCTTGCAGTCGGCGGGTGTATTACAGCTATGTATACAATACACCCAGATGGCAATATGAGCACAATGCTGTCGCGTCATCATCGGGATGAGTAACACGATGCGATATTGGAATAGATATATATGGATATATGGTTATAATGTAGAGTGTGAAAATGTCATGGTGGCATTGTATGAATGCATTCGACCTTGATTACACGCTGTATTGTTCCATCGTTCCATGATCCGACCCCTCAATTATATTGGGCATTCCACATAGTTGTTTGAACTTCTATTTCAATCTATGGTTATTGACTGGGCTACTGTAGAATCTGCTTCAGTTCATTATTATGAAAAGTAAGCATTGCGAGCAAATTTTGCATGAGAACGGTATAAGGTTGAAACACGAGGTAATCATCATTTAGGACGCATATGTAATGGCTCTCCAAGAAGCTTCTCTTCCTCCAATGGCAAACGATCTCTTGGACGCAGCGCTATTACCGCACTCTCAGCATCACTGTAGAAATGTGAGCTTGCGGCAAAAGCTAGTGACGATCGGTCTCGAGCATTTACTTTACTTTACGAGCCGAGATAGACACTGTCTGGTTACTTCATGTAGTAAAGAGGTATGTATATATATAGCTGACGCTTGCAGCCCACTGATCCATATTCATGAGTTGCGTATACTATACCTTCTATTCATAATACACCAGGAGTACTGCACTGCAGATGAACCCTGAAAGCTCATCACTGGTGTGTTTTAAATGAGCTATACGAACGGAAAGAGCTACTACTGTTGTGAAGATTAAGGTCTATCTACAACGAAAGAGCTCCTAGATTATCATTCTTGTGTAATAAGTATATACACAGGAAGGTTCAAATTCTGGACTTTATGGGTTAGGAAAACAAGAGTCAAAGAGACCATAGAGTTTCCAAGAGTTAAATGAGAGAGTTGAAATCATCCTACTATGATGGTATAGCAACAGTAACGAGTTTTAAGCTTTGCGGTGGACGACGCATCTCAAGCTCTTTCGTCGCTCGTTAGCGTGAAAAAAGCTCGTTCCCACACTTTTCGTTTCGCTTTCTCTCCTTCTCTCTTTCCAAGGACTTTCAGAAGTCACACGAATACAAAAAAGTACCTAAAAAAAAAAATTAAAGAAAAAAAGATACAACCCTCTGTGGACATCACTTGACACAGAAGCTCCATCTGAAGAAGACGAGAGGCGTTGATGGATCCAGAAAGACATTCACAGCTTTCTGTGGTCTCTGGCGTTACCCAGAGTTTGTACAAGACGCGCTTCACTTGAGAAAGAGAGAAAGAGTCAAGCGTTTTGTAAGTAACGACTGAGTTGACCCAAGTGATTGGCATGGCTCTTCTATTACTTGAGGCGATGAAAGATTCTCTACGAAGAAAACATCTCGTTTGTTTTTCTGCTCTTCTCAGATATGATGGCCTTGAAGCTATTGGGAAGAAAGAAGCTACCGCGCGAGAAGAGCATTATTCCAAAAGTCAATTATTCGAACAGCAACGATTGGTTCAACAATCTTCAAGTGTTCTTCACGAGGTTCTTCAAGAAAAAGAACACGTTTCTGGTTATTTATGTTGTATGCATATGATAGCTCAAGGGCGTATAGTATGTTGATGAGAATAGGAGGGATATGGATCTATTCGTGATATAGCATAAGGTTCTCACGATAAGAGGAAGAAAGAGAGAGAGGGAACATTGATTACCTCTCTATGGTAAAGCTATATAGAGAATTTCAATGAGATTCGAACGACCCAGGGCGTTTTTCTCTTCTTACTGGATAGATTACTCCCTCGCTTATACATAAGGAGAGAGAGAGGAGAATTGCTGATCCGGGATTATCGATTTTGAATCACTGAGCAAATCGAATACTATCGTATTGAAATTCGATATATATGCAATCACGTAGATAGAGTTTCGTGATCTTTCAGGGTAAGAGAAAATTGTACCGGTGGAATTTACCTTTGATCGATGCTATCGATCAGGATTGTGATCGAGAAATCAAATTGGATAAGTAGGGTTATGTTCGATTGAATTACAATTGCATTTGGTATTTATGTGAGAAGAATACCATGGAGAAGGATTATTGTGGAAAGAGACTGAAGTGGGTCATTCGTTATTAATAATCAATCAAGAGTGACAAATTAGATGTCCATTAGTGTGATTATTGCGTTCGCTCAATTAAGAGCACAGTCTATAATTGAGAATTCTTTGAATCAAATGCTATTGATTACGTTATCGAAAATTTTATCAATAACGTTTGATATACGTATAATCCTACGCGTGAATGACACTCGACAAGATACAGACAGCTCCAAAAAAAGAAAAAAGCGAGAAGAAGAAACAGAGATATCACAAACGATTTTACGACGTATGAATCGACTCTTTAGCAGCATAGCAGCAGCAAAGTTAACCGGAAAGACACTTGAGAGTACCAACGTCTATATTTACATTTGGTCTCTTCTGCATACACCATAATACTTCAAGGACCATTCTGCTGCATGAGAGTTCTTTTTTTTTTTAGACTCTGTGATGCACAGACTCCGACTTTGGGCAGCTTTGCATTTCACTCTTATATTTGCGTTATATATACAATGAGAGATAATTGCTCTCTCTTCAACGGAATCAGCATACATATAGCAAAGAGACCATTTCTTCTTCTCAAATGGGGTTATGTTTAATTTCATACGGCCCGTCTGACTTTGACTCTCTCTCACATGATGATGGAGTCTGTCTCTATGTATAACTGTACCAACAAGTGTCTCTGAAGGGTTCATGATTGCGATATACGTCTACAAACTCAATACGATTTCTTCGAATCAAAGGCTTCATTAGCGAATACCTTTAGTTTATATACAGCGATTTACATATTGACAATTATAATTTAATGCGAGATCCGCCCTATTGGGGGTACCATTTACAAACTTACTATTCTACTTCCTGTCTATGAATCATCATGAATTTATTTGATTGATTATCCCGTGGGAGATGAATGAATATTATTGAAGTGCATGGATTTCTATAAAGTTTGATAGAAATACTAATTAAAATTTCTGATATAGTCATTGATCATTGGAGGCAATCTACTAGCTCTTCATAATGTATGAAAAATGATTTATTGAAAAGGTTTTGATGTACCTTGTTGATGTAGGATGAATATCGTTGAGTGGAAAATTTTTTACCACGGCATCGAGAATTCGAGAAGAGTATTTTATATACTCTTTTCTATCTTTTGATGCAGTTGTAGCAAATTAGAGGGCAGTGGCCGGATATTGATTGAACACACTTGGTACGTATACATAGTATGTATGTGGGTGGATATGGCTTTATACTAGTGCGTATGTATACGTAATATGCGAATCGATTCTAGCCGCGAGCGAGATTAATCAGAGTGAAAAGTTCGCGTACAACCATCATGTGTATGTCCCTCTTTTTTTTCATTACTCTTCCTCTATTTACACAGACTCTTGATGCTTTCTCTTTACAGTATATTATACAGCAATGATACTACCGGAGTGGTCAGAAGGTAGTCTCAATTGCGGGAATTGATTATTGATTATGTAACAAATTCAAGGAATGGGAGGTTAGGTTCAGCTGAGTCTTTCTTTAGAGGTTAGGAAGGATAATAACAAGTGCTCTGCATAACGAGAAATTTGTTTTTTGGGCAAACTCACACCCACGAGCTGTTTCCACTTTTCCCTTCCTCAGATAGACATTATAGGCATTCCAATTAATCCTTTGAACAGATATACGTTAAGATTGTAGAGATCGACTATACAGCACGGGGATGCTGCCTATTTTCCAATTCAGTTATTCTGGCAAAAGGGTTGTTGTAGCTTTAATTGTCGAAACGTCGTCGTCGTCGTCGAGTGTCTTCATATTCAATTTTACGAATAATGTATAAATATCGTGGCGGAACGATGCGACTCTAACGTCGTGACTGCAGATGTTTCACGCATTAATGCACCCAAGAGAAATGAATGAATAAAAAAAATGAAGCATTAATACACAGGGTTGAGAAGAGAGTTGAATCATGATGTGAATTGCATTGAGAAGAGAGCGTGGGATGAATGATGAGATGTGCTTGTGAAATATGAATTTTTTAAATTTTCGATATCCTCTGTCTCGAGGTTGTATCCCGTTTTGCATGTTTATTCTATACCGTTGTGAATTGATTTGAATTAATGATTGGGAATTGATTATGTTATCATAGTAGCGGAAATTGTTCCGAAAGGCTGAAGATCGGCGTACACTTGATTCTGTATGAATTGATATTACACGATTGAGACGTCTGTTTGTGTTATTGGATATGAACGAATAATACTTGCTCATTATGAAACGGAAACGTCGTTCAAGATCATAGATATATCAAGTATCCATAACAAAATTGATTACCTCGTTAGGGATGTTAAAATAAGCAACGGGTATAGAAGATGACACCATTTGAAGGGTGAAAATGACGAATTAAGTGAGAATGCGGCACTTTTCGAATTCAAAATAAAACTTTGAGAGGGTGAAGAAGTCATCAGCCTGAGCATATAGTAAGTCATGGCGGAATAAAAAGTTGGTAAGTAGCTGTGTATTATTGTTGATATAAGGCTGTAAAAAAGTGTGGAGGCGAGAATAGACATGGATTGGCTTTCATGATGAAAAAAAGTGTATATTTTGAGGGTGTGAGAATAAGCCACGCCACTGTCAGTACAGTATAGTAATAATAATCCAAGTTCGGATTCAAGAGGGACATGTATAAAGACTCCTCTCAAGAGGCACGAAGTCTCGTGTTATTTCAAAAGTATCCATGAGCAACCGAGGTGCAGATGGGCGAATATAGCTTCAGTAGCCCTCAACACACACATACATGCATCATGTGAATATGATTTTTGATTCAAAGGCAACTGATAAAGTTAACCATCCCATTGTAAGATAGTCGTGACGTCAGCGTCAAACAAAATTTTTCTTCTTCTTCCTTAACTTCCTCTATCTTTATCTTCCTTCAGTTCTTTCTCAGAGTCGTTAAGGACACTAAAACTCGTCGATAGCTTTCTTTTGCTTCAGGCTGGCGCTGCTTTCTGTTTCGCGACCCCATCTCGTTAAATGTCAAGTTCGAGAGCTCATTAAAAGTGCCAGACTACAGTGTCTTGATGCTCATTTCCAGTAGAAGTCCTAACCAGTACGTATCTTCTCTAAGCTCAAGTTTCGATGAGTGCATTTTTTTTCCTCAAATGTTGTACAGTTGAGTAAAAACGGAGACTTGGAATAGTGGGAGGGAGGGAGGGGGGGGGAAGTCTAATGATGTCTAATGGCGACATGAAAAGGAAATTTTACGATATCGAGTGGATTTTAGATCAGTTCATTGTCGTTGATAAGATAACGTTTGTGGGGAGTTAATTCACACCTTAGATGGTATGAATGAATGTGTGTAATGTCTGTGGTTGTATATATAGAGGTGTAGATGTTCAAAAGTTACATCTTGGTGTTTGGGGAGATAGCGATGATAGAGGCAAACACAATAGAACTTTGCAGAGATGATACACACTTTGCTGTAATGTAACTCGAGCGAGATATGAAACGTTCGTTAGCAAAGCTTGAATTGAGCGTCGTTAGCACTATATTTTGAAACAAATGAGAAATAATAATTCTCCATGTTTATGTAGAACATTACGAGTTTACAAGATTCAACTTGAAATCAAGTTTTTGAAGTTTTAAAAGATCAACTCATGACATTTACCTAATATGTACACCGTCCTATATCCCCGAATTAAGAGATTTCTGTGCAAGTTATGCTCGTTGAAAAAAAGAGGTTAGTTTGGATGTAAAATGCGGTACGAAGAAGAGTTTTGCATGACAGAGTGTGTTACGCGTGATGCGCTTTCAAGAGTACAAATTTGCTCTCTTGAACAGGGTAGAAGTGAGTTTGAGGGCTAACGGAGGGAAGCGAGTGAGAAAATCTGTTTAGTAGATAAAAAGAGCGTGTGTATATGTGTATTCAGTAAAGAGAGCTGGATTCTCTGTGAAAATTCTCATTAATTCCACTTTTTGACAAGGAAAAACGACCCATGGTTAGAGGACACACAGTAACACGTATGTAAAATGTATAACGTGAATATGAAAATGAGGCGGTAATAGGATTTAGTAATTTTGTATTAACACTTGGGTGGACTTGAAAAAAATTTTGAAGCTACGAATGCTTGAATCATGAAGTCATCCATGATGGAATCGACTTTTGACTAGACTCACATGAAATTATAGCAATTGCCACTGTTCAAGACATCTCTATGAATTTTACATTTTCAGCATGCACCATAAAATTCTTACACAATCAAAAACAAGCGTTGTTTTTCGCCAAAATCCTGTGATGCACAGCCATGAGCCAAGTAGAAAATTAACCAGGGTTAAATTACCATCCTTTCATTTTACAACTACTACCATAATTTCAAATTTGATAATAACGGTATTCCACACCACATTATGAAAAAATTCAGACCAAAAATTACGTCTATAACTCTAAAGAAATCTACAAAAGTATATAGCAGTACACACCACCAACGAATCACGGAATGAATATTATACAACTTTGAAATGAGCAACGATAAAAATGCAAACCCAGTGATTAGGTTGTACAAATCTGCTCGTTTAATCGCGCAACTTTACTCTGTGAATTCAAAAATTATTATCCGCGAAACAAGCACGCTATATATATAATGTACAATAATAACACCAAACCAAGATTCAGCAATATCAAAACCAGTGTCAGAATATATACAGTGAATCTCTGTCTGTCTGCGGGGGCGTCTGATGATGTCGAAATATAGGCGCACAACACCGCCAAGGCAATTGCAATTGCTTCTCTCTCTCTCTCCATATACCGCTGAGATTGTGCTGAGCCTCTCGCAGTTATATCGAGAGAGAATTGCACTGACTAGGTATACTAGATATCTCTGGAAATGCTACGTGCGGCTGAATCTTGGTGCGATACCACCGCACCGCCGTCGGCTTCAATTGTCGTATAGTAGTACACTATTATAACCTGCAAGCTTATCTCTTGTCGGTGGTGGTATACAGTGTTGGAAACAATTCTCTGCTTATACTCTCAGAAACCTGTCCTCTTCTCTCTTCATAGAAGATAATCCCTAATATGTATAGATGTATATATGGTACCTAACGACTTAACTTGATTTTGAGAGACACTGTCGATGTAATTAATAAACTCTTTCAAAAACGCCTGAACCTTAGTAAAATATAGTATTCCAGAAGTTTTAGTATGAGTGAGGAATGCATGAGATATGAAATGAAAATATAGAACTTTATAACCACTGCGTACATTTGCGCCCAAAATTTATTGTAGGCGCACTACAGTCACGATGAGAGCAGTGCAAATACTACACTTGACACCGTCACCAAAGCTATAAAAGCTCTATACATAGTATACATAGTATTATATCTGTAGTCTAGTTATAGGTTATATTTTGCGTATACTGTGTATGCTGCAGCAGCAGGCAGAAATTGCCGACGCTTCTCATTTCGAGTATATATACATACATATATTCCGTTTCTCGAGAGTCGTGCAAGAGATATTGTTCACCGAGAATTATGGCGCTGAATGCGTAATTTGCGCGCCACTACCAAAGTATACCACCCATCCACCAGCCTCTTTCTGCCACACTATTCTATGACTTTCCTCACGCTCACTGTTCTCACCAAAACTATTCATACATTGCAACGATGTGTGTGCATGTTGATAGCTCTCTGCTGCATCAGATGGCAGGCCAATACACTTTTTCACTTGGATTCACCATATATGGTCATATGTATGGTATCTAGCCTATTTCTCTCTGTACTCTTGACTCGTTCACAAAAAATGTTCTATGCAGCAGTGATGTTGCATGGATGAAATTTCTTTTTTTTTCATAGTAGTGAACCAAAGGTCCAATGTATCTTCTCTATGTTATCTACAGAGCGAACAAACTATGTCCATTGTAGAATATAGGTTATAGAGACTCTTGAAATGAAATGTCGACAGAGAGAACGAGGTATACGGTAAAAAAAAATAGTGCTTTCACTGTGATGAATGCCGAATTTCTCTCAGTCTTGGTCCTGTTAGTTTATTCAAGAGAGCCATTACTCTTCTGTTAAAATTTCCAAATGTATACAACATGGTGGGTCTATTATTGTAAAAGACAGGTGATCATCGATTCAGATAATGGTGGTATTATCATGAAGCAAGATGTGTTGGAATTCAATCAGAAATTCATGAGAAAAATCTCAAAAAAGGCATATATGATTCTCACAACATGATACTATCGTAAATGAAGTAACAACCAGTTTGTATTTCTTATTTATGATTGAAAAATCAATAATGACCAGGTTTGGAGTGGTATAATATGATGCACAGATTCATATCTAATCAAGTTATTCTCAGAAGCCAAGTGACTCAATCACAAAGTTCCAACGGGCAACCGTGTAACTACCGTGACGATTAATTGAAATATAGCCTGTTCGTTTAGGTATACCTTCTTAAATACTGGACTCATTAATAAATTGTCAACAACTCAGAAAAAAGAGCATCCAGATGCTCCCTTCTCTATGTACAAGGCCTACAGCGTCGACACCACGATTATCATCCATACAGCATCATCTCCTCATCTTTTATCCAAGATACAAAGTTAATAAGGTGCTCACGATTCTAGCCACATGAAGCCAGGTCGTCGAAAGATTGAATCTTAGATTCCTTCAATGCGATTGTCGCCACAGATAAAATAGAATGAAATCAAACGAAAAAAAAAAAAAAGTAAAGAAGAGTCGAGTCACGTTGTATAGCTAGATTGAACATCTCAATCGTATACCGCTGTGAACATCTTTCAATCTTCTCTTTCCAACCTCCTTGTCTTATACTTGAAAACGACGTAATTCAATCAGAGATATACAATCCTTTAAGGAGACTCCACCTTTTCCAATACACCACCAATAGTCTCTATCAAGCCGCTATGGAGTAACCCAAAAGAGCCCAGAGTACAGTAATCACTTTTGTGAAACCTTTAAAGAAGGGATCTGGACAAGGACTGCTCCAAAACAATTACCAAATGACATTCTCTGTAGAAGACCAAGAAGAGAATTGTCTACTTTGTTAGGTACCACCAAAGATGACCAAATTGTAACCGCAAGCGTTGAGTGAGGTCCAAGAAGGTCTCCCAGAGTATGTATATACAATCAAAGTTTTTTGACCTCGAAAATAGGCGGATAACTATTACTTCAGCATGTACAGACAGTACAAGGTAAGGTTCTAACATGGTCCAAGTAAGAATGAAACACTCGTTCGAGCCTTTGCTCACTTTATGCCACCTCTGGCGTCTTATACTTCAATTCCTACCACTACACTTCTCCCTTGATGTCGTGCAACTCTCAGAAAATCACCGTTGTTCTTGAAAAATGAGCCTCCGGAACGAGAACTAGCTGCTGCTACTGCTGCAACGTCGTCAAGCGAGACGTAAGGCTTTTGTCAGGGTCTTACTGAGCCAACGATGACAACTCCCTACCTACACACGTTTAAGACGATGGAAACGACGACAAGAAGAACGGAGTTTGAGAAGAAAAGTACCTAGATATGAAGTAGAAAAGAAATTTAATCAAGCAAATTCGGTACGTTGAACCTTATGCGTCCCCTCGTGTGTCAAAAGAAATGCTCTATGAGAATAATTTGGAGGTTAGAGACTTGATACTCTCCTGACATATCAAATACAACATCATTAATCATGAATACACATATGATATTATTCGATTGTAAGGAACATAGAGAGCGAAGGTCACAGATCTTCATTTCAAGAACGAATTTGGCAGTATACAGGAAATGATCAAATTCTTCTTCAGAATAGATATAAAGTATATAGACATCAGACAGATTGCTCCTCGGATTGCTCGAACGATGATGAGAATTCCGACCTCCCATAGTGCACAACTGAACAATACAATATACTTTTTCTCGCTATCGTACGTATACTGTCTGATAGATAATTGCGAAATTCGTCTGGCAGTGATGTGATAAATCAAGCCTCATGGTTATATAGCCCACCAACCATCCAAACACACACGAATAATATCATTGAAAGATACAAACGACGTCCATCCAAAGCTATTGCTTCGCCATCCATCACTTTTGGTGTCCACTTTGGCATGTAGAATAATCACAATGGCAATCACGGACATTCTCTCTAACCCTATGTTTTAAACCACAGGACACATACACGCACACGCCGCTCTGATCGAGTGACAGAATTCAGGTATTGATAGGTAGTCCAGACTCCCTCTGATGTGTATAGAGTAAAAGTCCCATGATGCATAACTCGAAGCAATGTTTTATATTGAGAAAATCCGACAGGATGGTTGGTTCGTTCCATGGTACACACAATAGTCAACAATTTGTAAAGGATAAGTATAAATCCTGGAGTCCAGAGAAAGAGTGCGAGGGAGAGAGAGAGGAGAGTGGAAGCTTTGAGCCGACATTTATCTTAATTTATCTCGTAAATTAACTCCCAGGCGTCGTCGTCGTCCCTCTACTATATAACACAAACCGGACTGTGTAGTAGCCCTCTCACCTCTCTTTTGGAGCACAATGCCCGGGTCACCGACGACGACAACGCGACCCGCTCAATCGCCCTCCAAGCTTGCAAGCTCTCTCTTTCCATACAACTTTCACCCACGCGTACCAGAATATAATATATAGAAATGCAATACGGTAGTAGTGATACTATAGAGGGAGCTTTTTGGAAAGAGGGTTGTGTAGTGTCGACTATGCTCCGATTCTGATGGTATACGAGAAAAAAAAAAGAGGTGAGAGAGTAGCAGCGATGGGCCTATTATTCTTATCGCGACATCATCGGTCAGAGAGAAGAGGGCTGATGCTGTATTCTGAATTTCTGTATTTATGTATGTATGTATGTATGTATAGTAGAGTCCTGCAGTCAAGCGAGGCCGTTGTATTTCGCGTTATATATGTATGTATGGATGGAAGCAGTGAAGAGCGATATATTTTTTAATGGGAACACTTTGGAGGTGTTATCTTTCGTTCACTGGCTTTTCGTGTGATATGCTTTCGCGAGCCATTGGAGGTTGGTTTTTTGTTTGAATGTAAAAGAGGATTTTGGGTTGTGAGAAACTAGAGAAAAGCGAGATTCGATTTGACAGCTAATATCGAAGGAATGTTATTTGCCTTGGGTATTATATCGGGGAAACGATATATTTTATATGCTTTTTGCCTGTCTGAAGCTTGAAAAAAACCTACAATGAGAAAATGGAATCTCAGTCTGAGAGAAATTGAGTATTGAAGTGATACAAAATTTGGAAAATAATGTGGATCCAAGAGACATTTGTCATAGTCATAAGTGATTCCAGATAAATGCTCTTCAATGGTCTCCAAAAGTTGCCAAACACTTCAAAATTTCCAGTAGTTGAATTAAATCAAATTCAAGAAAGTTGCAGTGTTCGAGAACCAACCAATCATATAAAAGTACGCGATGTGAACCGACATCAAAATAAATTTGTTCGCACGGGAGCTTGCGGTATGAGAAGTGTAGTAAGAACACCATCAGCTGTACCACCACCAGCACCAGTACGACCACCATCATCAACAGCAGTAGCTGAGAGCTTTTGCGTAATACGAGAGGGCAGTTTGCATAATTGACTACAGATTTCCAACAATTTCTCTCGCTCTCTCTCTCTACGAAATGGTCGTTGCGGTCTGTGGGCCCTTCTCTCCACCCTCACCATCACCTCTTACCTCTACCACTTCAGTAAATGGACTAGTACCACGGAGCAGCAAACACCCATCCAACTCCTCACTCGCTCCTTTCCCAGGGTCTGTACCTCTTATTCTCCTCTTCTCTCCTTTAACCACAAGTCTAATACACAGCATAGCATCCAAAGTTCACCACAGACAAGTTCCTTTACTATCCAACCAATCCAAGATATTTTCCAGAAAACAAAACTGAATAAAATGGCATATTGGACAATTAACATCACTATTATAGGTAAAGACAGAGAGAAGACATCTTCCTTTTCCAGACGCACAAAATCATCAACGAAGGTATTTCTCCATTCTATATAGGTATATAGTCCTAGAGTACACATGCTCTTCTCTAGGAGTCAATTCACGAACGGGTTTCCCTTTTCTGAAAACGTGACAAGAATCTCTTACACAAACTACGTGGTCCCATCCCATTGTTTTTTTTTGCCCAGACTATTAGGTACCTAACCTATACCTGAACTCTCACTATACAGATATATCTAATACTTGAAGCGTTGGCTTTTTAAATGGGGGTCGAAAAACGCCACCTTCGACTTTTTTTTCTTCTCTGAAAAGAGGAAACTTGGATTGTGTCCCTCTTAGATTACAAAGGTTCGACGTGGTAATTCCGAATTTTCCAAGTTGTGCAAACTTAGGAGAGGAAGGATAGATAGACCGAATGTGTAAGAGAGACTATTTTGGGAAGTCAGTAGATTGAGAAGAGAAGAGGTGGATTGTGTCAGCCACCTGGCGCCATGAAGCGGCAATCGATTTCGAGAGGACACAAGGTAAGGGGGTGAGAGACAGGTATATAGATAGGCATGGAGTATGTGGAGGTAATTAACCGCGTCTAACTAACCATCGGGCATTATCGGAGAGACAGAGGAGCTTATATGCTTCTAACAAGCATCTCATTCACCACCGTCGTGCGCGACCGACGACGACGACGTTTGTCGTCCACTCTGCATCACTTGTACGGCTATATCATGGCACACACGTGTATTCAACAGAATAATGTAGTGCACAAAGGAAGTTCAGAAGCTCTCTTGATATCTGAAAATTTACTTCATTATCGGTAAGTATCTGATGCCTTCTACACTTGCATAGAATGTTACTCGTGAACGTTTGGCAAATGTGATCCTCGGTTTGGTCGTTGACATATCATCTACATGGCATATTTTGCATGCAATTTTCATATAAAAAGCGAGAAAAAAAGTGTTGTTGACAAGTCACATTGAAGAAAGTGCAATATTGTTCGAGAGCTGCGTTGCTTATCTTTCATTCTCGCGTTCCAAGAATTGTTTATTCATGTGCAGGTGCCCGTTGGTGACCTCATCTGCATCAGCGAACGACTTCGAAATATATCGCGCGAATCGAAGAGTAAACGTCAACAGAAAGAGAAATGATCCCCTCAGCTTTTTTAATCCTCGTTAGAATTCATATGCAGAAGATGCTCATAAGAAAGACATGCTTCATCTCTTATAATAATCTTTTTCCTTGAGCTTCTCTCTCCTCGAGAGTTATTAATGACGATTTCGTGAAAGCGAGAAGCGTACCCACATTTTATAACAAGAAGGTATGCGCTGACAAAAAAAGACACGAGAAAGGAAGCATTCCGTTGAATCGAATTCATATAAAGGTGATGAAAGGAAATATGGCTTCAAGAAATGGATGATTCATAATGAGAATAGAAATCTCGGAACGGTTCGTCAAACTCGATCGTTTCATTCTTCGAAACTGACGAATCCTATACCTCTATTATACATAACCTACAAAAGCCCTTGATTCTAAATTTTCTGATGCGGGATTCACGCATGCTGCTGCTGTTGATGCCATACACACGATGCACACACTCAATTATTTGTACCTACTCGACGTATACTTACTTTTAAGTAAGTACGAGCAAGGATAAGTATGAGGTATAATACTCTATGGCAGCAGCGGGTGGTAGAGTATAGTTGCGGGCCCTTCTTCCGCTCTCACGCTTTTGCAATGCACTCTTCGCTCTTCTCTCTCACTCTCTCCTTATCGCCCTCTTTCTTTTTTCTTTTTTCTTTCCTCGCTTAAATTTCACGCGAGCACCAATTACTCCCGCGGTGCTGCACCCGCACACCATAACCATCCAAACTATTTCCTAATAATCATACGGAATTCGTTAACGTTAAGTTACCAAAATGTTTGGTCAGCTTATATCAAAATCGAAATCATGGCGGAAATCTCATGTGTTTTCATGCATGTATAATGTGTCGCAAAAGAGATGAGAGCCATATGTGCAACGAGCCTGGAAAAACAGCGGGGTTATACAAAAAAAACTGGGTCGGAAAATCTCGACACTTCTATGTAGTAGTGATTCTCAACGAGGCATTCATGAGACGCGTTGAAGTAAAAATCGTCGAGAGCTTCTGTTTCTTTCTTGCTTCTCAGGTAGATTTTTTATTCGCGTCAGGTCTTATTGTGAGGTTAGGTATGAGGTACACGTTGAGAGGGTAAAAAAAAGTCGAGCGGTATAAGAACAAGAAGTTGCATTAAGGGGGGTGGTATAGTTATAAGGCAAGAGAAGAGGTTAGGTATGAGATATAAAGAGTTCGCTCCTCTCAAGGGCTGAAAAAAGAACGCGGGCAGGTGTATATAGTGTGTAGCCACCCATAACCATCCGAATGATTTTGACGCGGTTTTCCCGCCATACCTACTACGACGATATTCAAGTAACTTTATACCTTCAGCGACGTAGATCAAAAAAATTCGAGCTTTAATGATGATGAAGATGATGATGATGATGAAAGTGAAGCTCAAGAGAACGATTCTATGAGAATTTTAACCGCCAAAGCTTCGAAAGTCACGCTGCAGCGATGAGTCGACCACACAACAAAATATACACCGCAGAAAATAACGAGTAGCCGTTTTTTTTTTTTTTTTTTTTCAAGCTACGATTGCTTCTGATGCTGCTGCTGATGCCGATGCTTGAGGGTAAAAAGATCGATTTCAAAGGTAAAAAAGTATATAATACAATACAAGAGTTGTAGAAGCGAAGCATCGCGTGATTCAACATTGACTTTTCGCTTGTGTTTGAAGAAAAAGAAAAGGATCACCGAACCAGTGTACACGAGAGATGGAGGCTTCCCTTCATTTTATACAGTCATTCGAGGTTTGCAATTTGACTATGTTGGAAGAGAGGCCGTATGGTGAACATACCGACGACGACGACGACGACGACGAGAATAACTCAACTTTTTAATAAAGCTGGAATTTCGAGGCGCTCATCTTCTATCAGGCGTAGGTTACAGAAGAAGAGACGGATGCTGATGTGATGTAGATAGAAAAAATGTCAAGTGAATTCGGACGAGTCGTATTTCAAAGTGCGTGGGATATCATATTCCGAGCAACTTTTGCGCTGTTCACTTTTGCATAGAAGATGCGCGCTAGGAAACTTACACACTCGTAATATATCATCATACATGTGTGATGAATTTCTTGGCAATTTTGTAGAAACCACAGTGGTTCGTGATGATGTGTTATACTTCAACGAAATAAAGCTAAACAGACTTGTGAATGTCGAGAATGAGTAGAAGGTATTAGATTAGAAGAAACGTAACTGGGCCAAATCATCATTCGCAGCATATTTTCTACATTTTCCAAGAGTAGAGAAATTATTATGATGCGCAGTCAGGATACCTTGGTCGTCGTGACGAGTACAAGAGTCTAACGTGCAGCAGACATTCCGGGTACAAAAAAAAGCAGAAACTGTTCTCATGTCCTCACCGGAGAGTAGCTCGTCTTCTCATCAGAGTTCAGAAGTAGCAGGAGGAAGAAGAAGAATAAGAAGATCCGGGGGGTAATCGTCGTCTATCTCTTGCTTGAGCGCAACCAGGCAGTAGTGCACGATTTTACAATTTTACACTGAGCCTATGCTCTTCTCTTGAGAAAAGTGGTATTATAGGTTAGGTAGCAAGCAGATCTTCGTGAGGGTATGCATCGCCTCAAAAACGAGGCGCGAATCGAGAATCAGAGATGCTTCAACTGTATATGTGCAAAAGCATCAGTAGTTAGAGTGTAGAATGACGGACGGGTTAACCATCATGAGAACCGAGCCAATCTTTCTCTCACGAACGAACGAACAAACTCAGAGCTTCTTCTTCTTTTTCGTCTTCAGTTTGAACCGTGAACTGAGGGATATGGGCCTGAATATTTTTTGTGGCCGCGCCGACAAGAGGAGTTTCGAGGGCATTGAAATCAAATTGCGGCTAGTTTGCGAAAAAGGCGCGAACAACATATATACAGTCAAGGGTTCATATAATACCGTGATTCCTTACAGTCGATGATGCGAAACTGAAAAAGGTACTGGAGTATGGGTGGACGTGGTGGTGGACCTTGATGAGCTTCGACGCTTTTTGGGACTGACTTGTGTGTGATCGTTTGCCGAACTGAACTCTGATGTGTGCTGTGGGGTATGGTAGAAAAGAGGTGGAGGAGGCGGTGTGAGTAAAAAATAATTGGGAGGGTGACGGATTGTGTGGGTGGAGAATCTTTTTTTCAAGATGAGAAAGAATTTGTGAGTCAGGGAGATTTTTTGAGTGAATTTTTGGTGGTTGGGGTTTTTACTGATCATTTTGCGGTGAACTTCATAGAATTCCTCAGAAAATATGTGTGTAGAATGACTTTGAGTGATTAGATTATGGAATGATTCAGAAAGACTTTGAATTTTTATGACAGAGGTTAAAAATTCAAAAAATTGTCACATGCCGAGGATATTGTTCATTGTGGTCACGCGAGAGGTGAAGTTTAAGCTAGACTTGCATTTCCAAAAAAACCCTTGCTGGTGACAGAAAATCGAGGACTACTTTCTTCCGAATGTACAAACAAAAATATCTAGATGTAGTACTGAGCTGACTGATGTGAATTTTGAAAAATCTTACTGAATGATTAATTCACCGTGATTCTTCGAAATTTTCAGATTTCTGAGGTATTGTGAGATTTTCAAGTTGCCCTAACGGACTTAACATGAGTAAATAATAGTAATTCATGACTAATTTGGGTAATCTGATTCAATTTTCAATTCATTAATAGCCGGAAATTCTATATTAGAGACCTCGTTGATAGAAACAAAAAAAATAAAACAAAAAATTATTACAAGCGTCAAAGTTTTTTGCCTTGAAAGTTCGTCGAGACATACGCGACGAAAGTTATAAACTTATAGAATGAGTTGACGCAAACGCAACTGGTGTATCTCATGTAACATAACACAAATGCCACTACGATAAATAGACGATCGTGCTCATTTTATAGTTGACACTTCAGATGTATCATTTATATGATTTCACTGACCGTATATCGAATTTCTTCAAGTTCATACACATTAGAGATTTGAACGGCATAGAGAAAGAAATGCAATCCGAAAGATTATCGCTCTTGAAAAAAACAATATTCAACATCCCGTCCTGCGTGACTATACAAGGATATCGCATTATACAAACGCCATTCTATCCAGCACATTTTAAATCTAGGTCTCGTATTCCAATTTTTCGAACAGTAAACTTTTCAAGATACAAGCACCAACCAGCCTCCCGCATAATCGGAATTCAAATTCGAAATAGCTTCAAGAAATAGTTTCAAAGGATTCAAGTGTAGGTATATATCCACAACCATCGATAAAACTCCAAACCGACATCGGCAAAGATAAGTATCGGCCTCTTATTATTATGTAAAGCTATTCGCTCTTTCATTGCGCATTCGACCGTTACCACGCAATCATTACAATGAGAAAAATCTCTCTCTTTCTCGCCAAACTACTTTGCTTGGTCACTTCACGCGTCTTTCGCGAGAAAAAAATCATTATTCAGTTTCAGTAAAGGTACGTAACGACGAAAACCTTCTCTCCTCACCTGAATACTCAATAACCATTTCGTTTTTCATCTTAAAAAAAAAAAGATTCACGCTGTTCTAACGCGCGTGACCGCGTCAATTCAAAAATCTATAATATAGCTTCCCTCAAAAGACAAGACACACCAGAGTTTTCGAGCTCATAAATTCAACATCTCGTTCTTCTTCTTATTCACCTTGCCAACCATCAAGCGTATAAGTAACTCCTCCGCACACCCGACGGACGTGAGAACGACCGCTCGTTTCAAGATCCACGACTTCTACCTTTACCCATCATGGTGAAAAAAAAAAAGATCTCAAGCAAAACTAACACGCGAAGAGCGAAAAATCGTTATCGACCTTGACTCCTGAATCAACCTGAAGCTTCTATACTGTGTAACGACACAAGTTAGGTTCATTTCGTTTTTCGTTGTGTGTGTATAGTAGTTGGATGCATTCCTCGTTGCGGCACGATCGAAAAATTCACAAGACCAGAGAGAGTGTGTCTCCCGTGGTGCAAAATGAGCTGCCAAACGATTGCCTGAGCATGTGCAGCATCTTCTTCTCGTTCATTAGTACAGGCTATGCTACAATGGTGTCCAAAAATCGTCCACCAGACAGACAGAGAAGACATTTTATATAATACCATAAGGAATGCGAATGGATCGTGGTGCTCGTTAGCGCAGAATTTTTGTGAGAGCATAAACAACAACAACAACAACATAACCTTCTTTCCGTTGGAAAGTATTTTCAAGATGGTGGTGAGTTTTAGGGTTATATATAGAGGAATAAAATCGGCGGTGGTTGGATTTCGCACCTGAATGTCGGCATCTGTGGAAGAAAGATTCGATTCGATTCGGTGTTTATAACCTCAAGGCTTTACTGATGCTCCTAATGAAATTGAAATTCTTTATAAGAAGCAGGTGTATACAACGGCGGGCGGCTGGCAGCGGGTGGATGCCACCGGTTATTCAGCTTCGATTTTTTAAAATAACGTAATTATGGGATAGTTGTGGGCGTTTGTATTGGAATGAGAAACGTTTTGGTGGTTAAAAAAAAGAATGAACTCAAACAGGTGCATGAATTTATATAGATTAACATTTGGGTGTAGTGTAGTATAGTAGCACGTGTGGTTATGAAAAGCGGCAAAGAGTGAGTTAGGAGAGGTAGTACCGGTCACGCGAGAGCGACGATTCGCCGGAAGCAGTCAGTGCATGCGGCTTGAATTACACGGGCTAAGAAGTGCATGTATGGAAGTACCATCATAGAGAGTATATGGAAGGAATCGAAGGGTAGACGGTGTTTTTGCTTATCGCGAGTATCGGTGCTAATAAGGATGTTCAAGGATCTTGTTCTATAAACTGGTACAGCGACGAGTAGCTAGTTTTTTTGCCTCGTTGTTCAATTTAAATGGTTTGAAATTGATTTGAAATTGAAGTAAAATGAAGATGAGTCCGATTTGATGAAAATTTGAGATAGCTCCTAATGGTCTCCTGGCGGAGTTTATATCATCGGTTGAGGGATTACCGATCTGCCAACTTCTTCTTACAACACTGATGATAATTGACGTTTTTGACTCTAATGTCCAATAGCAGAAATAATGATCAGTGGATTAGTGTGCACCTCAAAAATCAAACAGCTTATCGGCAGCACGACTGACTTTTGAGGAGACTCTTGCGGGCTATATGAGACCCGAGATCTGCGCTAATTTCCAACACAGACGGGATCCCATGTGAAACGATTCCATGAACATATATGATCATGGAATCCCAGGATTCCATGATCATATGTGATCATATTTAAAACCGCTTTAAGGCGATGCGGTCACCGTGCAACCCGGAAATTATATCTTATTTGGATGTAAATCAAAAAATGTCCACGAAACGAAGTCGGAGACGATTTGTCCATTACGTATCATCACCTGAGTTGTGGTGGACAACTCATTATTTGTCACCAATCACAAGACTATCACTAATAAACGAGAATAACTTGCCCGCGGGTACTTTCTAACCTACAAATTGGCACATTTTCGTTCACAAAACTCTCAAAATCTAGTCCGATCTGGGCCAAACGAAGAGTTATTCAGGCCAAGTTAGATCATAATAAAGCCTGGATAACTCGTCGTTTAGCCCATAATGGAAAAGATTTTGAGAGTTCTGTGAACAAAGTTCAGCGTGCACGGTGACCGCATCGCCTTAAACATTTTATTTTGATTCCAGAAAGTTGTGATATATTGGTTCAAAAATCTATTCTAACTTCAGTACGTCATGATACTGATCATATACTACTGAAAAAATTCTTTCCATGAGTCAGTCTCAAGTTCCCAAAAACTGACATTTTCGACGAAAAATGATATTTGATGTGGATTTTTTTTCTCAAATGTTCAATACCTGAGAATGACTTCGGGAAAAGAATTTCTGAGTAATATTCGATCATCACCGTGAAGCATTGATGTTGTAAATTAGTATATCACACGTTTCCGGAATGAAAATGACAAATTTCGAAACCGATTTTATTTATGATCATATAAGAACATGGAATCCACGAATGTCATGATCATATATGTTCATGGAATCTTATGTTCTACATTGGATCACGAAACACCGCATCTACTTTGATAAGTCTTAGTCATCTGAGTCTTTATATTCTTAATTCTTCACTCCTAGATTAGATAATATTCTACCTGAAGAGGAACGTGTTTAGATATACAAAACAAGTTGTTTCTGAATAGAAATTGAATGAAATATATGGCCCATAAAAAGCATTAGATTCAAACGGATCACTGATGATAATATGACATAGTTTTTTCTCCTTCTTTCAGACATAGCATTGAGAAAATATTTTCAAACTATCGCTAGCGAGATCGCGAGATCACACATCATTGTATTCCACTCTCGAACTTACGAGTCGAATTGAAAGAAGTTAAGAAAACTCATATTTTACAGGATGTCCAGCCGATATGTTATCCTCAATTTCCCGAGAACTACCGGTTTTTTTTAAGCAAGAAATTAAGAAAATTCATCCCCTCGTCCTAGTTTAGAACAGTCCTTATTGGTGAGACATGGGATGACTGATGGTTACACGGAATTCATAGTGAAGAAGAACCATAGACATAGAAAAGGAGAACGGACAACGTATTGGTAAAATATGTTTGAACAGGTGGCGAACACACCATAGGACAACTATGCTGAATGCCATTAGAAAAATACCGATGGTTCGCACACTTTTTACAACGGCCTATATCCCATCACAAACTAAACAGTCTTTATACTAATAAGTAAACCCACAGGAATTCCACAACTAAAAATATTTGTGACAAACTCGTCGTCGTGTTCTCCAGGGTACCGGTTTCACACACATAGCATAGCAGACGACGCAAAAGAAAGGGAATCTCTCTTTCTTCATATGTCTACATGTCTCGAGCTCAGCTCACGCAATCGGTATTACACTGCAATGATGCATCAGACGTTGAACCTGTCTGTCTATGTACACCGGTGTAAGTATTGTGCATGCCTGTTCATACGAGAGCGAGGTCATGAGTGAGAGACGTGTTATAGACAAAACTGCAACGTGTTTCTGATGATGCATCCATGATGCACCTCGCGATACTACAATGGATGTAGCAGACGATCTTTGCCGATTCTAACCTGTATCGCACACCGTTCTCTCAAGAAAAACATTGTCACTTTATCACACATCTTATACGTTACACGTATAAGTAAGACTGCATGATGCTCGCACTGATAAAAGCTTATTATTATGACGTACATTACACTCCATAAGTGCATAGAGCTATGTGCACTGACTGACTCACCTGCTAGGAGCGCAGCTAATATCATAAGCAGTAACCGCGGCATCGTATGTGGCTGACACAAATATTTTTCAGCCAACACAAACCAGCCAGCAGCACCGATCTCCGCCGATCTTTCCTTGCACTCTATTTATAAATTCTTCTTTTTTTTTTTCTACTTCACACTCCTCCAATTCAAGTCTAAATATCCATAAACTAAAGATGTAAAAATCACACAAACTGTCACTCAATTTGAATATTTTTTCTGTGATAAAACAACAATTCTATTTCACAGGTGAGAGAAAAAAAATGAAGCAACAAGGCGTGCCCACCAGTAAGTATAAAACGCGCGCGAGAAATAATCCACGGAGGGGAACGTTCACTCTTTTACTAACACCACAAGCACGAGGACACACAAGAGAGTTTCTCGCGTGGCGCCCGCCGATCTCGGACTGTGCGGTGCTCTGTTCCACTCTGTTCCTCCTGCGCCCAAGCTTCAATGCTTGGCTACACTGAACTGAACACGTGGTAGTGGGGATGACGCCGCCGCCACCGCTCGACTCCACGATCTACCTATCCTGAAAGCATTGCGTGCAGAATGCAGATGTATATATGGGGAATTCCGTGTATTATAAAATAGGTACCTGATGCTGTATAGCAAGCATGCATGCCTTTCCTTTTCTTTTCATCCACGTGCATGCATTTCTGTTTCTTTCGATGCGTATAATGCATTATTGCTGTATATAAGCCGGAAAACTGTCGCGACTGATCCAAGAAACTGATCCGATCCGATCTTTATGGAGGCTGCATAGCAGACGGCGAGTATATTCAGTTAAAATTGTGTTGTACGAGGGTGCGAGCATCAAGAGTAGAGGATCTATGAACTTGGATCTGATCAAGGATCTATACGGTTTTTTTTCCTATTACGATGTGAGATATGTTTTTTTATTTTTTTTATTAGGGGTAGACTTTTTTACGATCAGGGACTCACCTCGGAGATCTTTGTCCAATTTCTAGCATTCGAATTGTTATTGATCACGAGATTGGTCAAGTTTTAAAAGCTTCAGGATGAGTGTCGATTAAATTTCTGTGTTGATGTTTTCGGTCATTATGAGTAAGATCATGACGGGTTGGTTTGAAATTGTTGAAAGGATGAAGGAGTCGAAAACTAGAGCAGACAGCTGCTGTTGAGTACGTAATTTTCTAGTATATACCGCAGCACTTGAATGCGCTTTTGTAGAGTAACGGTACAAATCGGTAATCGGTACACCTGACCGAGACAAAACGTTACCACACAAATGTTTCAGACAGCTCTAGAACTATTTGCGGCTCATTTTACCCGATATTCTAGCTGTAATAATCATCCTTCAATAATTCGAGTAATTTTCATCATATTTCAAGATTCCAACACCATTTCTGTGGAAAACATTTCAAAAAATCATCAAGAACATTCGTCTAACGGTAAAATACTCATCACACCGCTCTGAGAAAAAGAATTTTCTACTCTCACAAATTGTTAAGTATTATTTCAAAAGTGCCGCGTTCAAAGCTTCAAGAAATTCTAACGATCTTAAAAAGTGTTAGAAAGACGAGATAGAAGAGGTCAAACTACGTCTATGAAATTGCAGGAGATAAATGATATCGGAGTAATTTTTCAAAGTCGATGAAAGTATACCTTACAGGCTTACATATTAATCGTACAATTGACGGAATTTCATCATTCAAAAGTAAGAGATATTATAAGAAGGCGCGTTAAACGATGTCTTCATAAATCACCGCCAAGTACAAGAATACCTACACCTATATAGTACTGTATCTATACCTCAGCACTTGTGGTATAAAGATGATCCCGTATAGAATCATACAAATGCACACCTACATCGTTTAGCGGTTCAACATCTGACAGAAATCCATTCACAAGATACTGCAGACGACAAAAGCGTCATCGTCCCACTTTCTTATATGAGAAACATTCAATGCAACGCTTAACGAGTAATGAATACAGATATACACGTATGTATAGATGTATAGATGGATATGGATATAGGTAGGATTTCATGAATGGAAATAGAAACGTTAGCAGAGATATCCATATACTCACCCGTTTCTTGAGCTTAAAAGCTCAACAAAAGCTTCTCGAATGGTGTACATACCTCAATGAGACGATGATAGCAACGACGACGACCACATGGGGGCTTTCAAGACGATGGAATTGAAGTGAGCCTTCTGTGGTATTCTTTATTTTCGAACGCATCGAACTTTTTTTAGACGTGCCAGTAGTCACCTACATCATAATCAAGCGTTTAGCCTAGATTCTCGCAAGCTCTTACATTTTTTTCACTTTTGCAAACGTTTCTACTCTTTTATACAGGTACAATCTCAGAGATTTGTACTGTAGACGTTAGAATTGAGAGATGTGGGTTTCGAAGGGAAGCTCGGGATAAAACAGCATCATTCAAGACTTTTCAAAAGTTTTCTACTTTCTTCATAAGTAGTCCCGCAAATCATTCTGGGATAACCTAACCTATAGAAATCTGTTTCACTCAATGTGAGGACTTGAGGAGTTGATTTTTACTCATCTTGGAGTGAAAATTGACTCAAACTTGGAGCGAATGTAATATTTCTGTGGTTTCACACCCTATGGGTCAAATTTTTACTCCATATGAGTCATTCTCGGTCATTCTGAGGATCACTCCAAGCTTTGAGTCAAAATTTCACTCCAACAGGTTTAGAGAGTAGAGATAACTGTTATCTGTGACCATAAACGGCCTTGCATTCGAATGCATACATATACAGCAATGTCTATAGAAATTCATTGATGTTGACCGCACGAGCTTTTACATTAGATGGAAATGTGCTATTTGCATGGTACCTTGCTACAATGTATTTTCAAATAACAAATTCCAGTCTGATGTGCTGATTTAATAAACAGATCCAGGGTTCACTTACTACAACGTCATCCAGATGTATATTACCCGAAGGTATATGCATCTATCGTATAGCGAATCGAGAAGACTGGAAATAAGTATCAAAAGGTGAATGTAACGGAGCCGTTTTGTTGTGTTGGATATCTATATTATTTTTCCACTCCATTTCCGACCACGATACTATGAAGTATACTCAAACTCGACAATGTAAGTACCGCAAGCTTACCACTGTATATACTGCAAGTATCAAAGTATTATTATACATATACTTGTCTCTGTTGCACTGAAAATTATTACAAGAGACATTAGAAAAGATGGATTGAAAGCTGGTTCTGAACGGTAAGTTTGATATCGGTATATTATACAGTGTATATAGTATGATAGGATGCCGATGGAATTGACAGACTTCGCTTCGATGATCGCGTTCAATAGAGAAAATTTTGCTTCGAGAGACGCCTAGAATAATATGGCAGTAGATGAGATCTAGATGGAAAATGTTGAAGGTGGTTTTCGAACCTGGAGTATGATCGATGAAACTATGTAGATTTTTCTGGGTCTCTTGATTTTTGGCATTGATTGTGGTAAACAGAATGTGAAAGAAATGCATTCCTTTGGGAAATGATGAGATTGTTGGATAGCGTTCTAAAGGCAACATTCTGAGACTCTGCTCTTGCATCTCTGAAAAGTTTGCGCATAATATTCACATTTGATGCACTCTATTGATGAAAAATAATATTGTAAGGCAGAATAGGTGGAAATTGGTAGGGTATTGTTGCACGTGACGTATACTGTACACTGCGAGTGGTTTCAAGTGCAAGAGATTGAAAAATCATCAAATAGAGTTAATGTAACGGCTTGATTTCAAACAGGTTCGTATCCTTTGCTTCAAGCTTTTATCTGGTACATTCAAGGGATGAGTTGTTCAGAGTCATAGCGGACTAATTGTAAATCCACCTCTATGTATCAGACATCGGGTAACATACGGTCATTCGTAGATGTTACAAATATTCGAGCAAATATTTCTTCATCAACCCGGATGTTGAAAAATTGGCTACTGAGTCGTTTAGTATTATCCTGAACCCTCCTCCCGACTCCCAAAAATCCAGAACCAATATGAACCTCGTGATATTTTGTATCCAACTAACGCACAATTCACCTTGATCTCTCGCGTATCTCTCTCAAATCTGCACTATCGTACTCGCCAAGTGATGATCGCTCCAAAAAAAAAATTAGTGCGTCCGGGGAACGCGCGAAAGATGACGAAGTCATATTTAGTTTCATGAGGATGTTGACGATGAGGTATTTTCCGCATATCCTGTAACCGCGAAGTTAATGGGAGAGCGTCACAGATGTTGAATTGAAGAAAATCGTCAAGTAGATGAAAACTGGCGTGTTTTGAAGCAAATATTTTCACAGAATCTGATGTATAATAACATCATCACAAATGATCAAAATGGCAGTCACAATTTCATGTATACGAAAGAGATTCAAACACTATTCAAGTATGCAATACTCGATATAATTGGGTTATGATGACCAAAGTAGGAAATGTAGCATTCAGATCGAATGTCGTCGATATATCTGGAGAACACAGCATCAATTGTTGTTTCCGAATTATTCCCACTATTTATTATGATCCATACCTGCAACGTACAGCAAGCTTCCGAATAGATCCTCATCCAATTGAGCTGTTTTGAGTTATATAGATATTCGATACAGAAGTCCAATCTAAAAGTTTCTTAGCCACTTATTCTGATTCACATCTCTCCCCCTATTGTATTAACACATCGTTGCTCATTAACTCAGGTAATTCTAGGAGAAATACTCAAAAGTAGCTTACAGGGTGAATAGATACGATAGACAAAGGAAGTGTACCCATTCAAGCAAAGTAATCAATGTTTCAGGCAGTTTTTGATAACTCATATTCCCTATTCAATCATTGAAGAATTGATATTTGTTCATGAATGTCATTTCAGTAATTGTAAATAGAAACTCAAAACTGGAGTGCTCTTTGGGTTTCTGGGCTACGAGGTCAGTGGACAGAGAAAAGGAAGGAAGTACATCCATCCAAACTAGGTATTACATGTTTCATGCAGTTTTCGATAACTCATATGTTCTTTTTGAACAGTTAAAGCCATCGCATGAAGTGTAGCTAATCAAGTTCTATCCCATCTGAGCAGATACAATTCTAGAAGGGCCATATTATCAAGACAGATTCCAAATATTAACCAGCTTCATTTGCTCTAGCGCTCATCAGTACCTGAATCTGCACCTTCTTCTTAACTCACTTTCTGACCTTCCATATTCTGTGATGAATCAGAATCAAAATCTGAGAAGGTCATAGCGATGTAGGATTGTGGACTAGTGAGACTTGAGCAGAGAGGGCCAATCAGTGTAAGCGCAACAGATTCTGTTCATTCAGTATTTTGCGCTTAGGTCTCATGAACTTTCATCTTGGCTCCTTCCGTAATGGCTCTTGAGGAGTGCTCAGGTGATTGTCTGCAATACCAAAGTATAATTAAAAGAGAGAGGGTAGGATAATGATAGAAAAGAGCTTTGGATAAAAGTCAACATCGTAAAACAAGTAATTACTTATGAACCACTTTTAGACTACTCCAAGCTCAGCGGCTAAAAATTGCAAAGATGCATCTGCATATTCAAGCTTGAACTGTCTCAATAACTAATCAATGTCTGAACCCATATTTCTCTTTGACTCTTAGAGACCCTCTTCTCACTAGTGGATACATACTGGATCCAATCCATCGAGCACTTCGCACTGACTCATATAATTATCCTGAAAAGTATAAATGTGTTGAATCCAAATCATCGATCAGTTGGTACTAACTCGTATAACTCTCCTCATCAGTAAACATGTATTGGATTCAATCCATCGAGTAGTTTGCACTCCCTCTTGCTTTTCTAACCATATGCAGAGAAGATGTCTCTGCAATAACATAGTAAAGAAGTTTGGAAAAAGAAATGAATAATTTGCCCAGCAACAGTGATGCTAACATGAATAGTTAAATATATGGATTTTCCAAAAACCGTGCTCACTGTTCATTCAGAATCAAATGGGCTTTTCCCTATTCACTGCTCAAGCAGCGTGTACAGGAATCAGTTGTGCTAGGGAGGTTACACTTACCTACTTTATCATCAATACAATTTGTTCCTGCAACTTTATTGTTTATTCATATTATATATGAACGAGTATATTTATATGATTTCTATTATGCAGCTGATCACACACTCTCCTAGATCTCATACAAATTCATCCAATAATCGCCGGCACGTATGTTATTCTCACGAGGGCAAATGAGTGAACATTTTGTGATCTCTTGTCGATCATCCACAATAAGAATAAAACACCAAATCCTTGTAACGACTGCAATTACCGGTCTCTATACTCGTTGCTGCAATCACTCCGCGGAGTCGTATGCAGTCGGATGGAAGTATTAGTACACGTATATGTGTGGTGCTTTCTCTTATGTGATGCGAGCCCTATCAGCGCAGCGAGTTGCGCGCGCACACCCAAGTTACGAATATTTCGTGTCCACATGCTACGCAAAACTCAACGCGCGTAAGGATGACTTCGTCATCAAAAATTAACACCTATTTATTGTTGCTTATTATTTATAGCCATATTCAACTCATATACTCTTTAGCTAGGAGAAATGATGAAAATTGAGTTGCTTAGCCTCCTTATTCACTTTTAGCACAAAACGCAGTGAGTGAGTTGACCGGATAAAAATTGTAATCTCGCTATGTTGTGCGGATGACGATTGTAGTTTCTTAATCAAAGATGTGTGAACTCTCCGTTGGGAATACCAATTCGAGATGTCCCCCGACTGTAGCGCACCTAGCGGATCATGTGTCGAAGCTCTTATACCCCTAATGCATAAGTATACCTATATCGATGGTGATGCTATATATACTAGGGGTATAAGAGCTTCGCAAATCGACCACTCGTACCACTTTCATACGTGGAAGTTGGCGCTAGAGTCGGCGGACCTCTCGAATTGATGATGAAATGGAAGTGGCTGGTGAGTGTCTATGTACATCATCCGCTAAGGTTGAAAACAGCTCAAGAACTATTTGAAGCATCTGTATCTTGAAACGAATATTGCGATAGCAAATGCAAGCTGCTGTCGATTTCAATTCTTCAGTTTGAAACAATCTTTTTCAATGCAGAATTCGAGTTTATGAATATTTTGTCATGAACTAGCGAAGAATAGGAACAAAAAGCCTCCTGAGTCCTGACGCAGACTCATTGAGCAAACTGCTATTTTCATGAAAATTATCGTGTAAAGCTCATAACTTGGTTTCTTCGCGTTCAATGAAGAGAATACTACTTGCATATTGTAAAATCCTCAGGGAATCAAGAAGTGTATATCATAAGCAGGCCCGTTCTTTTATGATTATGATGGATCAATCCACGGTGATCAAAAAGAAAACAAGGACTTCTCGCAAGTGTTAGTGGCGTCAGAATGTCCTGTTGATTACTCAAAATTGGGGGTCTCGTTACAACGTCTTGTCTTCTCATGCACATTTCTCGACAAAATTAGAGAGTATTGCTAAAAGAAGAACAAGATGCTAAGTTTTCATCTAAAAGATATGCCTGATCCCATTTCAACAAGCGCGGAGAAGTTATTCCGGACGTACTGTTAGTCCACTATGGAACCGAAATTTCGGCTCGATTTTTCAGAGTCATAGTTGACTAACGAGGAGAGCATCGGATCTGCGGAACACGGATCTTGATGAAACTCTGGAATTCAGCTTGTTTTGATGAAGAATCAAGGCATCTCCAAGGGTTTAATCCCATGGGCCTCTTATCCCGGGATACAGCTATGGATGTTGGTGTATCTGTACATGTATCTTCTTAACATGGGCCTATATGGACAGTGTTAATCTCCATAGCTGTATCTTAGGATAGGAGGCCCATCGAACTTAATCCTTGGAGATATCTTCATTTTTACCCAAACAAAATGATTCCCAGAGTTTCATCAAGATCCGTGTTCCGCAGACCCGATGCTCTCCTCGTTAGTCCACTACGACTCTGAACAACTCACATGGCGCATTACATGTCATCGGTTAATAGTAACACTAGCGGGTATCGATTGACCTGAGGGATCTCAATAAAATCATAAACATAGCTTTATAGCATTTGGCGTAATGGTTACTCAAATATAGAATTTCAGAGACCTAATTTTGCTTGTGAAAAAGGTCCTCAGCTCCCAAACTCTTGTGTTTTTAACGCGTGGTTTTATGAGACAACACGTTCTTCTTTGATTGCATCATATCTAAAATGATAGATTCCAAAATACCGATTTGTAATGATTGGAAATATACTCACGAGGAACACCCAGGGGTTGCGGAACACGGATTTGGCTCAAACTCTGGAAATAGTCTCCTTTTAGCACATAAAGATGAAAACCAGAGCCGCTTTCGAGCCGCAGATAATAACATTAGCATTACGAATATATCTATATATATATCTTTATTGAATATGGGCCCATTTGGGCAATACTAATGTCTTAGGCTATAGCTCAAAAACGGTTGTGCATTTGCAAGTCCGATTCTGGGTTTTATCTGTTGGTGGTGAAAGGAGACTATCCCCAAAGTTTCATCCGAATCCGGGACCTACAATAACTGGGTGCTCCTTGTTAGAAGTCCCCCGTAAAAAATTTCAGAAATCCGGAGGAAATTTGGGGAAAGTTGGAGTGGTGGAGTTCTTTCAAGCAAAAAATCTGTTTGAAAAAAATCCCACTCGAAATCCCACGTTTTCCGCAATGCTGCTCCTTGAATGTCGGTTGTTTTTATAGTGGTTTAGCGTGTGAATTTCTGCAGCTTTCTAAAGAAAAAATAAATAAATAAATAAAAATTGGCTTCGTTTAGGGAAACGTTGGTATTTCTTTCCTCAAACTCGAGCCAAGGTTTGGATCGAGGTTCCCAGCACTTGAGCAACAGGCTATCCGAGTATCCAAATCAGATTCTCAAACTTTGCGAAACTTTGCTCAAAGTTGAGCAAAGTTTGGCTAAACTTCTCTCCAAGCGTTTGCCAAACTTGGTGATTATTTGAGAGTTTTATTGATTCAAGTTTGGCTCAGTCTCATGGGTGAGTTCGGGCCTAAATTTGACCCAAAAAAAATTTCCCCGAAATCCGAGCCAAAAGTGATTTTTTACACGGTATTCTTAGAGTTGTGGGATGAAAATTCAAGTCCCACCATCTAATTTCCGCTTGCCATATCATGACCACACGGCAATCTCACACACATACATATAGAAAAATGAAAGAGTAGAAGTAAAGTATCTGAGGGTCATACTGTGTCGGTCTCGAGCTTGTATAGTTGGTTGCAAGATTGATGAGTACCGGCGCGAAAAAACACACAAAGTCACGCTCTTCCTCACTCCTGCCTGACTCTCCGACTGCTGATGCTTCTGCGTTTGTGGATGCTGCTCACAGTCTGATGGTCTCGGGTCACCTCGTGTTATATATCCCGTATTGCAATCGTCTCTACTTCTCTCTCTTTGCAGCCCGACGAATTCATCCATCAATCTTTCCCAAGCAGCTTGACGCGCCCAGCCACGCCATCATCCTCGGACTAATTTGACTCATTCGTAAAATAGTAGAATCATCTTTCTCTCTTGACCATTCGATACAAATAATACTCATATCTAACCGTATACTATCTTCCCCTCATACTTTTATATGTAAGTATTATTGGTTCAATCATTTCTAGTGGTTATTGTGCTTGTGGAAGAAATAAGCAGGCGATGATACGACAATTTTATAGTTATTCGAGCGAGCTTTCAGAGTTGAATGAATCGATTTATAGATTATTGTTTGACCATCTGGGTGTACATACTATGAATTTCCACGTTTTTTTTTTTTTTTTATGATGTCCACTGTAAACTAATTTTAAAATCCGGGCTATAAGATGTTTCAACTTGAGTTGTAACCGAAATTCACAATCAACCCCCTGGGAAGTAGTATGAAAATTTCCGATGGAAATTCTTAAGAACGAGCGTGTCCAAGTCAATAGACACCATAGCAGGATCAATTTTACAAATTGCGCTGTCCTCGTGTAGGCCCCTTTTCAAGATGAAATTTCTTCTTTCGCCAAAAGCAGAGTGACCATCAAGAAAAAAAAAAGATAGAGGAAGAGAAAACTAGTGACGACGACGACGACGTGCTTCGGAAGCGAAGAGAACAGACTCTCATCGTTTCTCCCTTTTTCTCTTTCCCAGATGTCACGTTCCGGACTCGGAGACAATTAAATCGAGGGCCCACTACACACACACACGTACATTAGGGTTCAGGTGTGCCATAGCTAGTCCAACCACGAAATTCTCCGAGGGCAAGGATTCGGATGCAGAGCTTCTTTACCAAAAGTATAATGCCTCACCTGACCGGAATCCCTTGACTATTTTTCCACAGCGTGGACATCGGTAAGGACTATACTAATACAGTTCTTCGTTTATTTTATTTGAGTTTGCTCTCGTCGGATTCTGATGAAGACGAGAATGAAGAAGTGTGTACAATGTGGTGATTTTTTTTTCTTTTTGATGGTTCGCTCGTTGACATTAAGCTTGTTTTTACAGAACTTTTTGCTGAGTGAATTTTCAATTGCACCGAGGGGTTGAATTCTCATGATGAAAGATATATAGAAGCGTGGTTTTTGAATAAGTATTTATCTGGCGAGTTTTACAATGGAACGATGATTCTGTGAGAAATGTATTTGTTTTGAAAATTCAGATTTTTTTAAAAATATTCTACGGAGGGTTGGACGGTGCAACGCACGTGTAATAATTTTCTTTGTCGGGGTTCCAGGATTCTAGAGTAGAATTAGCCCCCACAGGTGTTGAAAATGCATTGTTTGCTAGATGTTAAACTACGTTCTGATGGCAACAGCTGCATCGTCAGGTCAGCGTGTCACATGAATTGCGAAATACAGCTTCACGAAGCAACTAATGTAATCCTTGTCTAACAGTCCTGGTCGCGACATGGTCGTCTGTGCAGCCCTCCTTCTCATCTTTCGCCCTTGATGTACGTCAGATTAGCTCTATACATGTATATCCGGCTGCATCGGAAACATATTAAGGGCAAATGTTCTCAACGTTATAGTACCCATAGGATGCCTGATTTCCGGTGTCTCCTCATCATTTGTCAACCTCTACCCTCTATAGTTGCACCTTAACCTATATCATATATCTATGTAGGTATATGAGTACACCAGGACACTATACCCTTACGACAATGTCTCGTCTCGGGGTTTATACTCTTACCATCAGAACCTCAATTCTGACTTTTTGTTAGAGGACGACGACGACGTTGACTTGCTCTGCTTTCTTGCGACTATACTCTCGTTGCGACTATAGTTATATATTCGACGACAATGACAACACCAAGAAATATAGAACCAAGATAGAACCCGGCGAGGACGTTGTTCACGCGAGAGTGGCTGGATATGATACCCTATACATATACCTATACATTCTATCCTTTCCTTGGGTCAGGGCAAAAAGTTAGAGCCATGTTGTATACGGAGTGGGATGGTCTGTAGAGGCTTATCAGCGTCACCGAGGATTAGTCCTCTTCAACGTTAAGGCCCTTGCTTTGGTTCTAAACTTGGATGTGTTTCCTGCATGTACTTTTACAGGGTGCGGTGACATTTGTGTCCGAGGATTTTCTGGTGCGACGATGTGGCGAAAAACAAATTCTGCAATAAATCCTGCTATTGGGTGATCTTGTGACGAGTTTTTTGGAATGACTAATAGGAGTAAAGATGAGCTAAACAGAATTATTGAACGTTTGAAGGCCCTAGAACGATTTTGAATCCTATATGATATTAGTAAAAGCCACGAAGTGAAACATTTGCCCAGTGGTCATTGTTCATTAAATTTTTACCTGCCTGCTACTAAAGTAGCAGATTTTGCAAAAAATTTTGAAACGAGTTAAGCGAGATTTCCAAAAACTTTTGAACCTAATAACTGTTAACAAAAATTCTAGGATCGGATGGGGAAAATTCTGACGCATTTTTTTATAGAAACTGGTGATTGAAACACGTATACATCGTAACATCGTTAGTGTGAGAAATTGAAAGTTCTTGAGCAGATTTTACAATTTGGAACCAAGCGAGACTTTTTCGAAGTGCTTACTATCCAAGCTTGTTCTTCGGGCCCCAGCCAGAGAAACCCAAAACCCCCCATTCGATTCGTAGCTCCATAGAGCAGCGAAGAACAATTTAAATCTATTTCAGTCTTGACTTTCGAAAATTGACGACATGTCTCTCTGCCGAGCTCTGCGATCTTCCTCTTATAAAACAGCTGTCGAGCCTACGGTCTCACCAATTTCCTCTATATTTCTACTACAAATTCTTTCCAGAATTATTCAGAACCTCATACAAGACTCATATATAAGGCTTGTACACGTTGGATCGTTGAAAATTTCAATATGCTCATACAAGCTTGAAGAGCCACCACTTTCTACACTCTGACAGTAAATGCTCATGTATTATAATAAGCTCGAATCTTCTTGAGAGCTGCGACTTGGAAAATTTTAGCTGGCGCCTACTTTATGGGATTCTAACAGACCATATAGACGAAAACATGGAGCGCCACGTGTGTACCGAAGATATTACACCCGCACGTTGACCAGCTGCATGCTTTTGCCGCGCGGTGCTCTCTGTTATGTTCTTAGTTTGTGTGATGCCATCATGCCGGTGCAATGCGTTTGCTGCATCATCACCAGGATGAACGCCACCCGCACCGGAAATACTAAACTCGATTCATTTCTCTATATACTATGCAAGTTATGGTGAGCATGAACAGTTTGAAGATGGCTGTACGTTCCAGCTGTTCATCCTAAGAGCGAGAATATTGCTTTTTTCCACTTATCATTGATCGGGGAATGGGGAGGGACCTCAGTTTTTCAAGTTTAATCTGGGTGCATGTATTTCAACACTTGTGCTTACACTTTTTCTGAACAAAAAGACTGACCATGAGATGCATTTAATGCCGTAAAGATCAATTGTTTAGTTAAGTTTACAATGTTCACGAATTTCATGGAATCATGTCATAAAAGTATTTGGATCATTGATCGAGGGAGTGATGAATGTTTGTAAGACTGGTGTATTCTATTTCTTCGATTCATAAATTGAAGTCTTCGAAACAATCTACCACATTTCTGGTGGAAATTCTCGTACCACTTAACACTCTTTGAGAGGTGTTCGTCAAACTCGTCGTTTTTCAATTTTGAGAGATTTCGTTCATCACATCTAATGTTCATGAATATCAATAGGTGGTCATATTACTTTGACCACCTCGAATCTATTCATTTCAATGACAGACCAAAGAGGAAGTACGCGCACTCGTAGCCGCATCTCTTCGGACCTGTCTTGAAAAGGCTTTTTATGCATCGTGACATCGATCGTGACAATAATATCAAGCATGATTTCGATCATGGTCTATCCCGATACACTAACACAGACCTAATTTGACCAAAGTAGACCGAATGAGATCGAGTTAGACCAGGTTGAGTCATATCGCGGAAAGTCTGGCTCATTCAGATTGACTCAAAGCAAGACTCAATGTAGATGAGAATACAGAGTAGAAGTATTGCAAATTGTCCGTTGATTTTACCAGACTTTCCGCAAGATTTCATCAACTTTCGTAGTTTATTTTCGCGGAGTATGGCAGAATGTGTAGGATGATTTCCCAGAAGTGTATCGCTCATCTAGGTCAGGTATATTTTTCTAAACTAAAATCGATAGGTTATGTGTCCGATGTGAAGCCTGACACCTGAAACAAGGAACTTTTTACGGAGAATTACAAAGTTCCACTCGAAAGATATTTTCGAAATTTTTGCAATGAAGGGACAATACGAAACTTTGCCGTTGAAAATCATATTGCTTGCTGACACTTGGAGGTAGGAAGGAAGAGGTTATACGTGAGCAGTGTGGTTCAGCCCTTATATTTATTCAAAATTCAAGTGGAGAAAAAACTCTGGGAACACTCATCTGACTGTACTACTGAAGTATGTCCACGGAGGCGGATCCAGGGGGGGGGGGCCCTCCCCTCACCCCAACCACTTTTTGAGGGCAAATCGCCCCCATCAAATGGGCCTCCTGCGCAAGATACAAGCACTGAGATTTGCATTGCTCATGTGGGCCCATGTTTTACAGTAATGCAGACATGTAGATGTACTGGCAATGACAACGTTTTTACTTGTAGCTATGATCAGGAGGTTCGACTCTGGATTCTTGGCAGTTTGCACTATCATACGTGGCTGGGGACACATAGCGGTTGTATGGAACAGAGTAGATTTGGTAGATTGTCGGAGTTGCCAATGCTCGTGGGTTGTCACATTCATACTTCATTCATTCCACGTTAACTACGCCGTACGTTCCGTGCTGTTCGTTCATACTCTTGTGTGTGTCCAGACCCAAGTAAACCGAACTAGACGGAATCATACCTAATCAGACCGAACCAGATGAAATTGGACCGAATTAGACCAAAGTCGCACTAACTACTTCGTAATAGACCAAACTAAATCGGACTAGACCTGATTCAACCGGACCAGACATAATTACACCGAATTCGACCGACCTTGGCTTAACTACACCGCGACAGATCGAACATGATTGAACTAGACCCCATTAGACCGAATCAGAAGAATTTGGTCGAATTAGACGGAACTCGGCTCAGATACTCAGTACCAGACTGAACTAGATTGAACTAGACCTGATTACACCAAACAGCCCCAGCCCCAGTCCCAGCCTCAGTTCTAGCTCCAGCCTCAGCCTTAGCCACAGACCCAGCCCCAGGCACAGCCTCAGTCCCAGCCTCAGCCTCAGTCCTAGCCCCAACCTCAGCCTCAGTCACAGGTCCAGCCTCAGCCTTAGCTACAGCTCCAGCCTCACCCTCAGCCCCAACCACAGACCCAGTCCTAACCACAGTCACAGCCCCAGCCTCAGCCTTAGCCCCAGACTCAGCCCCAGTTTCACTCTTAGCTACAGGCTTAGTCACAGCCCCAGCCCCACCCCCAGCCACAGCCCCAGCCTCAGCCTTAGCCACAGCTCCAGCCTCGGACCAGCCACAGCCCAGCCTTAGCCCCAGACCCAGGCACAGCCGCAGCCGCAGCCCTAGCTTCTTTCCAGTTACAGCCCATCCATTCACCAGCAACACCAACATGGACCCACCATCAGCGCCAGCGACGCCACTAACACCACCACCACGACATGCGGAGTCCGGACGGACAAGATTTAGACAAGCGCTTAATGTTTATAAAATAATTATTCGAGAAAGCAACCTCGCGGTACTCTGTAAGTCCAATCCATTGATTCTTTTCCGAGGATCACGTATCTCCTCATTTTTCTAACTCATATAATAATTAGATCCTTGTCAGAAATCCCGACGAACTGTCGGAAGCACTTGATCATAGGATTTTGATACGGATTTCCGAAGATCAGCGAAATTTTTTTATTTGTATCTTATTTGCAACAACATGATAAAAATTAGCCACAGTCATCAAAGCTCCCTAGTAATCGTAACAATTGTAAGTATTTTCTTTGTATGGTTATCGACAGATGAGATTGATTTAACACGTTCGCTGCGACGCTGTTTTTTCGTAATTTTATTCAGGCCAAAAATTGGACCATCGCAACTCGGTAGAAACGCCCATATGGGATTGAACTTTTTTTTGGCTCATTATTCACGCCCTTACTGAAGTAAACCATCACGATAAATTCTTTTGGGAGAATTTTCCGAGCAAATCTAATTTGGTAAAGATAGGAAAATGAAAAAGCGCGGGTCCCACCGGTGAGACCCGTCGCAGCGAACGTGTTAAGCAAAAACTGATGGGCGAGACTTTTTCAATCTAACGATCATCACGTGGACTCCAAAGAAGCTGGCATGATACTTTTGAACTATATTAATGCTGCTAACTCGGCTCGAGGATATCCAAATCATTAAGTTTGAGACCCACCCTGCAATCGAGATGTGACTATTTTTCTGACTTTCTATAGCCAGTAACAATGCGGCTTGGCCAGTTATTGGCCAAAAAACGCTTACCATCTTTACCAAGGCAAAGCCAGAAGTAGATCTACGTTGATCAAGACGGATTAAAATCAATTTGCTTCTTGCATAGAAAATAGCGAGCACAGCAGAACCACTCATGCTCCCTTCTATATGAAAATCAACAGGCTAGTCTTTCCTAGCTACTTTCATTATGACCAAAGAGGGTGAATAAGACTCGATATTTGTAGCAATATACGGTCGCATCAGTAATTCGCTCTCGTTTTGATTTACTTCGCAATTTGCAAACATAATGCTACACATCCAGCAAATTCGTATACGTCAAGATATTTTCCGAGATGCATCAGTTGATCCAGATTCCATACATCCATGTACCAGACTGTTCATACCTATGAATAGAAGTTTGATGAGACAAAATTGATAGCTGCCTTGGGTATTAATAAAAGCAAACGAGGCTGTAGTGTATACATAAGAAAATCAGGGTATATCATTTACGTTAAGAAATAGATACCGTATAGATCGAGAGACAGAGATTTTCATGAATATATTCATGAAAAAAAAAAAAAAAACCAGAACGGCATTTGTATATATAACGTTATATAGGGATATCGGTATCGCAGTGCGCATGTCCCCATTGCGCGAAAAATCAGAAATGCAAAGCAGAACCAAGACACTGTACATTTTTATAGTATCTACGTCAAAGGAGGGCATCATAATGAAGCTCTACTGCACAACAAAAAACTTGCGGAAAAAATCTCGCACCTCCTCGAACCATCACATCCTTAGAAAAGATGCTGATGCAAAATGTTGATAAAGAGAGGGAGAGAGGCAATGAGTAGTATCTAGGGTGAAATATACGAGTCTACCGAAGTCCGCGCTTATTAAACACTTAAATCTTCCCGATGAATAAAAAAAGCTCTAGCGTACACCGACAGCCAAATGGTAGCTCTGTATACCAACTCATAGGTACATATCTATACATGGAAAAGTAAATATACTCACCTGCGGACTTTGGATGGGAAAACTCTAAGTGAAAAAAAAAGAAAAACTAGAAAGAGGGAGGTTAGGGAGGGAAAGATGTTTTTTCGAATTAAATATTTACTCTGGCGAGCCAGAGCTATATATCTGATGTACAGAGATGGTACGTACAGAAAGTAGAATATGCGTACGAGATCCGAGGATGAGTATATGAAAATGTGATGTGGATGTATATAAAAGCGCAACGAGAGATGAATGAAGTGCGGAGAAGGAAAGGTTATTTTATACATGACGGAGCAGAGTCTGTTTCGGCCTGATGTCATCAGTCTCCGAGTCAGTCTCTCGTCTTCATCAATGTGTACATTATAATTTTATGTTTTTGACGATGATGAGGAGAATTTTTCGGTCTCATCGTGTATAGACCTCTGAATGCAGGGATATACCGTAATGATTGTACAGACAGAGTAAATAAACTTGTAGATGAGATGAAAGTAGAATAATGTGGATGAGACTCAGGATGAACCTGAGACGTGATGATGGGGTTTGTATCTACAGCTACACTCGATGAGAAAAATATTGGGCGATCGATGAGCTTGAGGAATTTTATGTTCACACAATCCTAGGGGGCTTATGTGCTGGTTTTTTGTGTTCTTTTGACATAGCTCGATGAGATTCTCTCGTTAGGAGTATGGTCGATTGGGTCATTACTTGATATAATAATACTTGATGAATCGATTGGTATTTTTTGTTATTTCCTTTAAGGGCATGTGAAAGCCAACTTTTACCGACGACCCTAACCATTGACAAATCGATTTTTCTCCCGAGTTCTACGGTGAATCTCAAAAAAGTGATTCCAAGTATGGAAGCTTTAGAATCAGATCTATCATTCAAAAAAAGAATCGAGTTGATCGGTTGAATATTGCCTTCAAACTTTGGTTTCAAAGTTGACCATTGCCTGAAAAAATACTCACACGCCTGATTTCGAAACCAAAGTTTGAAGGCAATATTCAACCGATCAACTCGATTCTTTTTTTGAATGATAGATCGCATCCGAAAGCTTCCATACTTGGAAGTACTTTTTCCGAGATCGTCCTCAAATAGTTCAGGAAATGATCAGAAGTATGACTTTTCCGAAGGCCCATGAGCTGTGATTTTGGCTGAGTCGAGGCAAGGTTGGGTTAGGTCCTCTACCGCCCACACCAGCTGTTGTTATTGTTTTGAATGAACGGTGATGGACTGTCGTGAGTTGTCGCGCGGTACTTATATATTTGACTTGCACATAATAATAATCAGGAACAGAAAATTCATTCGTTGGAAAATTTTATGAAAAATAGTAATAACTTTGTTCATATCTGAGGAGAACCAATCCAAGTATTGACAATCTGAGTGACAATCCTGTTTCTTGAGGCAATTACTTGCTCCTTGATTTGAAAAGCAGTGAATATATAAGAGTGACAGTGATAATCATTCTGAGCCTTGGAGTGACTCAATAATTAACAATAATAGTAAGCAACGAGGCAATGCTTTATTGATATTGACATCCAAATCTAAGCCTTTCGAGGTATGAAATTGTCTTTCGTGGACATCAGAAATCTTTATACAGAATGTGGAGTTAGCATTACCCAAGATATAGATGAAGTTATGTACTTGAAAACAGATCAGAGGAGGAACCAGTTGATCGATGAACTGAGAGGAAAAGCATGCATCCACCAAACTTGCAAAAAATGCTATACATGAGATAGCTCATCAGAAAGGCTTACAACCTTTCGGTCTCACCAAACTCTATCTATTTGTGCTAAGAATATGTATTGATGCAGCTCAGAATGTTCCTGTGATGTCGAGGCCTTCAGATGATTTCAGAGCAAACTAATGATTCTGTTTTGATGTTTCAACTACAATATGTCTAAATACTCGATGAAAATAGCAAGCACGGGTAAGGCTTAGAGCAGAAGTAAATATTTGGAAATTGCAATAAGCTTCAATTTGTATCTACTAAAATCTCTATACTATAGAGGGGTGAATCCACATTCATTCATTTAGATCTATTGAGAATTAGAGCTTAATCGTGGAAATTTTGTGACTTGAGTTGAAAAGTCACAAGGTGGATTTCACTCTACAAAGAATGAAAGTGATGAAATTGAGTATCTTATTGTCATGAGTTGACCTCTGGAACATATTTGATTGATCTCACCATGCTACTGAAGGTTTCAACTAGAATATCTTGAAATTACCTAGATCAAATGGCGCACCCGGGTGACTCTTAGAGCAAAAGTAAATGAGTGGCCATTGCTATAAGCTCCAATTTTTGTCTGCTGAGATCCCTGTATCTTAGAGGGGTGATTTCATATTCACTTTTTTTAATCTATTGAGAATTGGCTTAGTTGTGGAGTTTTTGTGACTTGAAATTGAAAAGTTACTTGGTAAATTCCATTATACAAAGAATGTAGTGATGAAATTGAGATTCTTTTTGCCAGGAGTTGACCTCTGAATCATGTTTAATTGATTTCACCATCCTACTCCAGGTTCCAACTAGAATATCTTGGAATCACCTGGTCCAAATGGAGCACCCGGGTGAATTTTAGAGCAAAAGTGAATTAGTGGACATTGCAGTGAGCTCCAATTTGTGTCTCCTGAGGTACCTGTATTTTAGAGGAATGATTCCATATTCATTTGTTTCAATCTGTTGAAATTTGGCCCAGTTGTGGAACTTTTTTGACTTGGAATTGGAAACTCATAAATTCCATTATACCATGAATTCATTGGTGGAATTCAGAATCTCATTCTTAGTTGTGTGTCTTCATATTAACTCTGATCAGTCTCATCATTCTTTTCAAGGTATCAACATGAATACCCTAAGATATTTGTTCAGAATAGCTCGCTTGAGTGACTTCGAGAGCAAAAGCTGATCTTGAGTATGCCACGAGCTCCCAATTATGTCTGTTGAGATCTTTGTATTCGAGAGGTGAGATTTCATCTTCATTTTAAGGTATGTCATGAATGTATGTACTCCAATGTCTACATAGCTTCTATCTGTATTTACCAATTTCTAGCTGTTTGATATAAATCATGAACTTTGGATACTAAAATTTTTGGAACAGGTTAACTTTGTGGAGTTGCTTTGCATGAAATTCTGGAATTGTTTTGAGTCCCAAATAGAGTCAAATTTGTGTCTACAATCTGAATGGATGCCATAACATGAATAGTGATACTATCACAATGAATCCTTTTAGGTACAGCGATAACATGAATACATGACTTTGGCCAATAAGAGGCAGCGATGTGTCAGAATCACTACACATTTGAACAGGTTTTCTCTTCTTGGAACTGACAAAACAGCTCAAGAGTGTGTAGAGATGTGCATTCGAGTAATTGCTTAGAAAAAGTTACCGAGGAAGATATTCCTGCAGAAACCACTTCACTAAAAATGAATACACATAGTACAAAAATGTGTACACACACATAGTACAAAAATGTGTTTTCAAGAGTAAAAGTGATGGTTCAACAAAAAAGCCACATAAAAAATATACTTGAATGCAAGTATATACAAAAAATGTGAGCCCAGCAGAATTATCACTAGATGTCACATAAAAAATATACTTGACAGTATATAAAAAATGTGATTAGGAACCTTCATTTTTTACATCAATAACTCATCATCAGTGTACCTAGAAGATAGCTATTCAGTCATGAATCTACGTATGCATCAATAAGCATGACGCAGTTATTATGACGCAGAGGAAGGGGGGAGGATTCACACCACCCCTCCCCCTCCCTTATAATATATTCATATATGTAACATCTAACCCAACCTCCCTTACCCTTAGCACGGTCCACTCGGTCGGTAAAAGTCGGCTTTCACATGCCCTTAATTGCATTTGCAACGTTTCGGCTGTTATAATACGGCCCTCGCCTGCTGCAAAAGTTCGATTGGATTCGATAGAAAAACACTCAATCGATCTGAATCTAGAAACTTATGATGAATTTGAAACATGATTTTCAGGATTGGAGAAGATTGGAGTTCAATCGCGATCAATGATGTTGATCGGGATTCAAACAGTGTTGACCAATCTTTACCAATGCCGACTATACGCATTGAAAGAGAGATTGCCAATCGACCTCAATACTGACTAGAATCATTGGAGACCTTATATCCTATTCATCTGAATCGATTTGAATGCTGGAAATCAGTATTGGATATCCGAAATCCTATCCACCTCAATCGATTCCAATACTGTTATTCTGCATTGGAACCTCAATCGAACTCAATACTGACTAGAATCATTGGACACCTTATATCCTATTCATCTGAATCGATTTGAATGCTGGAAATCAGTATTGGATATCCGAAATCCAATCCGCCTCAATCGATTTCAATACTGTTATTCTGTATTGGAACCTCAATCGAACTCAATACTGAATAGAATCATTGGACACCTCATATCCTATTCATCTGAATCGATTTGAATGCTGGAAATCAGTATTGGATATCCGAAATCCAATCCGCCTCAATCAATTTCAATACTGTTATTCTGTATTGGAACCTCAATCGAACTCAATACTGAATAGAATCATTGGACACCTCGTATCCTATTCATCTGAATCGATTTGAATGCTGGAAATCAGTATTGGATATCCGAAATCCAATCCGCCTCAATCGATTTCAATACTATTATTCTGTATTGGAACCTCAATCGAACTCAATACTGACTAGAATCATTGGACACCTTATATCCTATTCATCTGAATCGATTTGAATGCTGGAAATCAGTATTGGATATCCGAAATCCAATCCGCCTCAATCGATTTCAATACTGTTATTCTGTATTGGAACCTCAATCGAACTCAATACTGAATAGAATCATTGGACACCTCATATCCTATTCATCTGAATCGATTTGAATGCTGGAAATCAGTATTGGATATCAGAAATGCTATGCGCGTCAATCGATCCTAATACTGTTGTTCAGTATTGGAACCATCGAGATCTGAATCCGCCCCAATCGACCTCAATACTGACTAGAGTCATTGGAGACCTTATATCCTATTCATCCGGATCGATTTGAATGCTGGATATTAATATTGGAGATTCGGGATCCTATCTGCCTCAATCGATTCCAATACTGATTTTCAGTATTGGGAACATCGAGAACTCAATCGGCCTCAATCAACCTCAATACTGACTTTCAGTCATTATTACAAATCAACGTCTCACATATACATCACTCACATTACAGGTAAGGTTTCAATACAATTCAATACTTATTTTAATCATGATCGCATTAACATATCATCGCATTACATAACTAAACGCTATTTGGAGGTTCTGTCACTCATCAGTCTTATATAGGAACAGGAGGGATGGTTCGTCGCTTGCGAGAAAGCAATCCCATGATATTTGGATGCAAACTGAGATGGTCATCGAAACGCCGCCTAGCGTCAGCCACTCGAATTCTATCGGCCTCAATCGATTCCAATACTAACTTTCAGGAATGGGAAGTTCAATAACTCACACTACGTCCATCGGTTCCAATACTGATTATGAGCATTGACGAGTTTATTTATCGTCCTGAATCGATTTGAATGCTGAATATCAGTATTGGGGATTTGAAATCCTATCTGCCCAGTCGAATCCAGTACTGTTTTCGAGTATTGGGAACATCGAGATCTCAACCCACTTCAATCGATCTCAATACTGACTGTGAGTATTCTAGCCCTTATATTCTAATCACCTGAATCGATTTGAGTACTGTCTCTCAGTATTGGGTAGATCGCTATCTCAATCCACTTCAATCGATCTCAATACTGGAAGTAAGCATTAGAAACCTTATATCCTATCTACTTGAATCGATTTGGATGCTGGATTTCAGTATTGAGGACTTGAAATCCTAACTGCCCCAATCGATTCCAGAACTGTTTTTCAGTATTGGAAACATCGGGTTCTCAATCCGCTTCAATCGATTTCAATACTGATTTTCAGCATTGCAGACCTCATATGATATTTACCTGAATCGGATTGAATGCTAGATATCAGTATTGAGGACTCGAAATCCTATCTGCCCCAATCGATTTCAGTACTGTATTTCAGTATTGGAAACATCGGGTTCTCAATCCGCGTGAATCGATCTCAATACTGATTTTCAGCATTGCAGATCTTATATCCTATCTACTTGAATCGATTTGAATGCTGGATATCAGTATTGAGGACTTAAAATCCTACCTGCCCGAATCGATTTCAGTACTGTATTTCAGTAGTGGGAACATCGGGTTCTCAATCCGCTTCAATCGATCTCAATACTGATTTTCAGCATTGCAGATCTTATATCCTATCTACTTGAATCGATTTAAATGCTGGATATCAGTATTGAGGACTTGAGATCCTATCTGCCCCAATCGATTTCAGTACTGTATTTCAGTAATGGGAATATCGGGATCTCAATCCACTTCAATCGATCTGAATACTGAAAGTAAGCATCAGAAACCTCATATCCTATCTACCTGAATCGGAATGAATGCTGGATATCAGTGCTGGATATCAGTATTCAGGACTTGCCATCCTATGTGCCCCAGTCGATTCCAGTACTGTATTTCAGTATTGGAAACATCGGGTTCTCAGTACGCTCCAATCGATCTCAATACTGATGTTCAGCATTGCAGACCTTATATGATTTTTACCTGAATCGAATTGAATGCTAAATATCAGTATTAAGGACTTGAAATCCTAGCTGTCCCAATCGATTTGAGTACTGTTTTCCAGTATTGGGAATATCGAGATCTTAACCCAATTTAATCGATCTCAATACTGACTGTAAGTATTGGAGCCCTTATATCCCAATAATCTGAATCGATTTGAGTACTGTCTCTCAGTATTGGACAGATTGCTATCTCAGTCCACTTCAATCGATCTCAATACTAAATGTAAGCATAAGTGACCTCATTATATCCTATCTACTTGTATCGATTTTAATGTTGAAAATCAGTATTGCAGAATTGAGATCCTATCTGCTCCAACTCATTCCAATACCGTTTTCAAGTATTGGAAACACTGAGATCTCAATCCGCTTGAATCGATCTCAATCCCGACTTTCAGCATTGCAGACCTCATATCATATTTACCTGAATCGAATTGAATGCGGAATATCAGTATTGAGGACTTGGAATCCTATCTGCCCCAATCGATTCCAGTTCTGTATTTCAGTATTGGGAATATCGGGAGCGCATTACGCTTCAATCGATCTCAATACTGATGTTCAGCATTGCAGACCTTATATGATATTTACCTGAATTGATTTAGATGCTGAATATCAGTATTGAGGACTGGAAATCCTATCTGCCCGAATCGATTCCAGTACTGTTTTTCAGTATTGGGAACATCGAGATCCCAATCCGCCTCAATCGATTTCAATACTGATTCTCAGCATTGCAGACCTTATAACCCGTTTACCTGACCAATAGCAAAACTCATCTTCAGGTTGTTCCAATTCTGCCCAGCAGTATTGAATTCGATTGATATATATGAAACCTAAAGGAGTTCAATACTGATTGTGAGTATTGAGAAGGATAGAATAACCATGTACCCACTATTTCCAGTCGATTCTGTAGTATTCATCTCGATATTAGTCAATGACGCAAAGAGTGATTGGGTCATCATTGGAATAGATTCATGCAGTCGACTCAATGCTGCCCGGCAGGATTCAGACCGATAGCGAAACTCATCCTCAGAGCGTACCAATCCTGCTCAGCAGTATTGAATTCAATTAAAATACATGAAATTCAGAGGAGTTCGATACCGATTGTAAGTATTGAGGAGGATAGAAACCACTTTTTCACGATCGGTATTCCATCCTATAGTATTAAGCTCGATTGGCCAATCACGCAATGAGTGATTGGGTCATCATTGAAATCGATTGACGCAGTCGACTCGATGCTGCCTGGCAGGATTCAGACCGAAAGCAAAACTCATCTTCAGGCCGTTCCAATCCTGCTCAGCAGTATTGAATTCGATTGAGATGTATGAAATCTAGAGGAGTTCAATACTGATTGTGAGTATTAAGAGAAATAGAATAACCATGCACCCACGATTCCAACTGGATTCTGTAGTATTCATCTCGATTGGTCAATGACGCAAAGAGTGATTGGGTCATCATTGAAATCGATTGACGCAGTCGACTCAATGCTGCCTGGCAGGATTCAGACCGATAGCAAAACTCATCTCGAGACCGTTCCAATCCTGCTGAGCAGTATTGAATTCGTTCGAAATATATGAAATCTAGCGGAGTTCAATACTGATTGTGAGTATTGGGAAGGATAGAATAACCATGCATCCACGATTTCAATCCGATTCTGTAGTATTCAGCTCGATTGGTCAATCACGCAGTGAGTAATTGGGTTATCATTGGAATCGATTGACTCAGTCAATCCAATGCTGCTTGGCAGGATTCAGACCGATAGCAAAACTCATCTCGAGATCGTTCCAATCCTGCTGAGCAGTATTGAATTCGATTGAAATATATGAAATCCAGCGCAGTTCAATACTGATTGTAGGTATTGGGAAGGATAGAATAACCATGCATTCACGATTCCAATCCGATTTTGTAGCATTCAGCTCGATTGGTCAATCACGCAGTGAGTGATTGAGTCATCATTGAAATCGATTGACAAAGTCCACTCAATGCTGCCCGGCAGGATTCAGACCGATAGCAAAACTTATCTCGAGACCATTCCAATCCTGCTGAGCAGTATTGAATTCGATTGAAATATATGAAATCCAGCGCAGTTCAATACTGATTGTGAGTATTGGGAAGGATAGAATAATCGTGCATCCACGATTCCAATCCGATTTTGTAGTATTCAGCTCGATTGGTCGATCACGCAGTGAGTAATTGGGTTATTATTGGAATCGATTGACTCAGTAAATTCAATGCTGCTTGGCAGGATTCAGACCGATAGCAAAACTCATCTTCAGGCCATTCCAATCCTGCTGAGCAGTATTGGATTCGATTGAAATATATGAAATCTAGCGGAGTTCAATACTGATTATGAGTATTGGGAAGGATAGAATAACCATGCATCCACGATTTCAATCCGATTTTGTAGTACTCAGCTCGATTTGTCAATCACGCAATAGGTGATAGGGGGATGATTGGAATTGATCCAGGCATAATTCGACTCGAATCTGTCCATTCATGATCGAAACGGATAGGAAAGAGCAAGGTTATTGTACACCCAGTACTGCAGAGAATTATTCAGTTCGATTGAGGAATGTTGAAATAATAGTGTTCAAAAGGTGAAATCCAATCCTGTCATTTGGGATTGGTTAGGATAGACAATTAGTATCGTTTCACGAATCGAATCACTTTCTGAAGCATTGATCTCGATAGAGCAGTGGGAGACGAGATCCATTATTCAATTAGATTGATTCCAATACTGAATCGGTTCATTAAAACATATTGAACCAGCAAGGATCTTCCATCCATCCTTTCGTGTCCGATCTTATGCTGAATACTAGTATTGGATTATATTCGCTTACATCAATCCTCATCAACAGTATAGAATTCTATTGGCAGTTGTGATCCCAATTCTACAATTCAGGATTCAGCTTGATTGGGTCTTTGTTCGATTGATCTGCATTGAATTCCAATACTGCTCTCGCCGGTTGAATGATAGAACCGATTGAAATGTATTCATCCCGATAGGATTCGATTGGTTTTCAATCCATCCCAATCGATCTTTTGCAGCAGGGTCTTCAGGCTTATAATTTGAATCGGTCTCGGATTGAGGGATCACAAGTTCATCCAAATTCTATTGGTGTCGTTGACATATTTTTACAGAACTGAACGATCTAGCTTCCAATAAAGTGAACTTTTTTGCGCTGAAGTTGTTTTTGATCCCTCAGTCCTGGGAATAGAATGATGGAATTTTTCTCGATCGACTAGATGTTATGTTGATCGAGAAAAATTGGGTACACCCTCTGGCGGACTCGCAAAAAATCACTGTTCGGGAGAATTGTGATAGCTCGGCTATGGTTGGTTCAAACTGAGCTGACCTTAGTTTATCCCAAAGGTTTTGAAACAAGCTTTGAAATTAGACGAAGTACACTCTCCGGGCATTGTTTTTGTCCAAATGTAAAAAAGCTTTTTATCTCTGGGCTGTTGTTTCAATCTGAATCAGATCGATTTGGTGCCTTGATGATCGTAACTTCGTCCTCAACAACTCAGAATTGGAACCTTGTCTCAGGATGTGAAGTAGCAGTCTTGGGATGGAAAAGCTTTTTCAGATTTGGACAGATACAATGTCAGGTGAGTTTACGTAGGAAAATATTGTAATAGGCCAAAGATATCGGCAGAACGGTTTAAGGGGAGGAGGTGTGCTGGGTACACTTATTCAACAAAATTCACGCAAGTCCAATTTCATGATTGAAAGGATGACATTTTATGTCCTCGCCACTTTCAAACACATTCTTAAAATTTGATCTGAATTCTGTACATTATTAATGATTGATGGTGAATTTTCAACAACACTTGAAAAATTTCATCCGTAATTTCGAATGCACCAGACTTACCCGATGGCTGCAACATCTAGAACTACACCGTTGAAATTGCAAAAGAAATTCTCAACGTATTCCAGCAAAAACTTTAATTAATGAAAATTTCTGAGTTGGGGCCGAGAGTATAATTAATCAGAAAGCTCGTATATGTACGTAAGTTGCACCTACGATACTTTTATATAAAATGACTCTCCCACTTGTGATTGCCTTGTTCATCCATCACCGTCACCACACTCAACGGTTCTCTTCATTCTAATTGAATTCATGGCAAGAAGTTACATCCAAAACGAAAAGAACAAATCGATGAAACTCGCAATAATCAGAAAAGAACATCGCTGACACCTAGCTCATCAAAAGAGCGTTGATCCAAATCATCCCTTGAACATAAAAATTCAAGAATTCGGCACCCTCTCGACAGATCTACACCGATCTCTTATCGAGAGAACATTGACAAAGTCAAGAAGAAGAAGAAGAAGAAGAAGGAGCAAAATGTACAAGCGAAGTATTCGATGCTCATCAGTCGAAGAGGTTGTATATGTTATCGCTTCTGGATTCGATTAAGAAGATAATCAATACGAACCAGTAAAAGCAGCAGCACCAGAAACAGCAGCAGTTGTGGAAAAAAAAGAATATATAATATAAAGTTTGAGGGTGTGAGAGAGAAGCCCATAAAAAGTCAGCTCGCACCCCTATCGATAATTAAAAAAAGATTTCGCGAGCGTCTTATGGCACCCGCAAGGTTGGATGGGCTATACACAGCCGTCGTCGTCGTAGTGGTGGTGGTGGAGTGTCCGGAAGAAAGCAATTTCGAGTGCTGGAAAACGAGAAAAAATGAATATGAAGTAGGCCTTGGACGCGAGTGTTCAGGCATTTCAAGAGGGCCGAGAGAAAAAATTATAAGAAAATGAAGAGGGAGTGTTTCGACGTGGTCTGTGCGAGAAGCTTTCGGAATATTTTCTGACTTTCATTCTTCCCCATTGTAACTAAGTCCTCTTTTAAGGGTGATGAAAAACAGTTTCTGAAGGGATGGTTCTGGACATGGTTAGATGGAATGGATGCTGATTGTTGCATATTTACGAGAGACAATCGATTTGGAAATTTGAATGTGCTTGCGGGATTCTATTTTGTTGAGTTGTTTATGGTAGCAGATACATTTTTTGGGCGTGGTAAACATAATTTGAAGATGTCGGATGGATGAGTAAATTGATAAATATGTATTATTTTATTTAAACAGTGGCACAGTTAACAGGTACTTGAAATTTTTCTGGTCGGGTCATCTCGCTGGTCATGGATGTATTTTTCACTGATGTGATTAGTCATGTTCTTTCGAGGCACTACCATACTTCTATTAGTTTAGCTTGAGTCGTTCTCACGTTAGTTTAAAATTTTTTTTTTCTCTACAAAGAAAAGAATACGAAGTTAGTCCTCACTACAATTAGAATAATTGTCCCTCAGCAGAGTTAGCGATTGTCAATTAATTTAGGAGATTACATTATCACCATTGAGTCATTCACAGATACTTCAAATAATGGTGAACTACGTGTACGCCGAATAACAGTATTAAAATCGTCCAAAAACGAACGCTTCGAGATTTTAGAAAAATCTTCCTCTAAATTTTTATTAGACTGCTGATTCTTTGATTCATTTAACTGAAGACGATTAGGATTGATACCTAGTATATATACCGAAGACATAGCCGGGTTTTACAGAATAATCCGAGATTGACACGCAATTATAATTTGGCGATTTTGGCAGGCTATTGTAAGAAAAAAATCTCAGTTTTCATTGCGGTAATGACCAAGTGAATAGATTCACACTCTGCTCATTGGGTTCTCTTTCTCATGACCGAAATGTACAAATTTTCCCACCTTGAAGGAACTTTTTGACGTTGTGACGAGTGTTGTATAAGAAAACATGCAAAGACATCTCAACGCTGGTTTTGACTCTGATGATGATTCGATCATGAGTGATTTCACCATACATATTTCCTTATTTCAATACAGACGCAATTCATCAAAGAAAAGATCATGTTTCACATTAGTCTCGTGATTGGAGATGAACAAAGTTGAAAGTTTTCTAAGTGAGTCGAGTTGTTGTCACTGTAGATCTGATGAAGCATCCTTCATGCATTTATGAAGTTCAACGGTGAAAGAAAAAAAAGAAAAAGGAAGGAACTCAAACTCCCAACAACCTGACTATAAATTCTGTATAATCTTCAAGTCTGTTTCCATAAAATGGCTCTATATGACACTTTCAAAATCTTGGCTCCAGTATAGACTCGAATTCAACGAACCCATGCATCAAAAAGAAACCCCAAACAGTTTTTCGATTTCAATAGCCAACCAAATATCAAACTATCCTGTAACCACATTGTCACAGCATAAAAATCATTCAGATTGAGCAATCGACCTTGTAACACCTCCTACGCAGCTCAACGGCTCTGTATAACTACAATAGGTTTCGATTTCATGAATGACAGCCCCATCTATACATTCCCTGATCACCGTGTTTCGTCGTTCTCATTTCATATGGCGGCACAATGTCAACGATAGAAAATGCGTCGCCAACAAAGTTGCATATATAGACACAACAATTTACCTCGTGATATCTCGTCAACTGTACAATAGAGCATCAACGTTGATGAAACTTCATCCTCGGTGGCAGAAAAATCTCATTTTCAACGCTATTACTCTCGCTATTACTATTATGATCGCTGTATATACTCATCATGCATGTATTATTTATAAGTATTGGCCTTTGAACGCAGGAATGTTGCAGTTGCGAGGGATGCAATAATAGAAGAGCGTCCACGAGGGAGCAATCGAGCGAAAATCTCGCGACGCGACGTGGGTTCTGCAGGCCGGTATGGCGCGGCGCGGCGCCTGGAAAGCAGGCAGCCAGTCTGGCGGGCGCCAATCTCTATGCCATCGTCCTCGGCTCACTATCTAGCTCTTATAATACACATGTACGGCATAAGTCTGACTTCGTATATCGTAGTGTAGGTGCCCTCGAAAGGGTTTCTTAGCCCCCGGCGTGAGCTATGGTTAAAATGTAAAAGACACACTCACACCCACACACTTTTAAATGTTGGGATTTTCCACGGTTTTCATTCTCGAGTATGGAGCGACGATCGAAATTTGCTGGCGCCCGCAAGTAGCGTATTTTTCGAGGGCACACGTTCATATCTACTATAGTGGACTTGATTTTATGATATCGATACGATAGGGGTTGACCTGACTAAATGATAGTTTGTGTGTGGTTGGGCTGCGCCAAAATGTGCAAGCGAGGCGCGTCGCTCTTTGACCCCGCTGGCAACACCGAAGGCACATAAAATCTACTGTATTTTCTCAAAGTTGACTGTTGTTCCAGATTTCTGCACAGAGATGAATGGTACGACGATGTGGACCAAATTTGAAGAATTACTCAGATTTTGGAAAATAAACTTGGTTCAAGATTTGCGCTTTTTTAACTTCCTCGCGCACGCACCTACTACCTGAGCTTTCAGACCGTCGTTTTTTACTTTCTACAGTGGGGATCGTGAGAACTATTTTGAGCCCAAATAGGATATGATGAAGTCATGACACATGAGAGTTATGGCAGCATGAACTTTTCAAGGTCAAACACAAATGAGGCACTAGCAACAACTCGAGCAACAAGAATTTCATAATGAAATCCATGGAAAATCATCAATTTTGATCAAAAAACATGACGCGACAAGTATCCTTATCCTATCATTTAAATTCAGTAAGTTATAACAATCAAAAGATGAATTGTTTCAAAGTGCATGATCAAGCGTGATGGTTCATCATAATCATTAGCTATGATGGATAACTAATGAAAAGGCTATGCTCACCAAAATCATGGAATTTCCTCCACTTCGGTCCCAAGGAGATAATGCATAAAGTGTTTTTCCTCCAAAGTCAAGGAGAATTAGAGGAACCCAATTCAAAGATGTGTCCACAATATCCACATATGTGGACTAATGCGGGAAGAGGTTAGAGGGAAACTGTAAGTACACACTCAAACACAGACACACACTTACACACACGCGCGCCCGGGCACACATGAATTTGTGTATACACAAAGAAGTCCCATAATTGCTGAGTCCATGCTGCATTTACGCGCAAAATTTGACTAACGCGAGCTTTGAGCTTGCAAAAAATCCAATCCTAAATGCTATAATCTATTATGCATAGCCAAGGTATCGAGCTTTTAGGTGAATGAACTTTTTTGCAAGCTCAAAAAAAGCTCACTCTTTAGTTACACAAAGGTTCTTTTACATCACTCAATATCTCGTTGGGTACTCGGGCACACTTGACTCCGCTCCTAAACACAAAAAAAAACCCCATCATCCAATCTTCACAAACTTCTCCAACCATCAGAATCCAAGAAACGACAAAAATCCCGATACAACTCATTACGGGCTCTTGATGTATATATATTTATAATCGCAGGTCAAGCTCTCTCCTTGTGAACTACTTGGCAAAGAGTAATCCCCGTAAACCGCACTCGCGTGCAACGTGGGAATATAAAAGTATATATCAGCAGCACGATTTTTCCTCCCCTACTTTCCCCTTCCCCTGACTCTCTCTTTCTCTCGCATCTCGGATTAATACCCCAACCGCACGCGACCCCTATGTGAAATTTTAATCGTAGCCACGACCAACTGGGTTAAGTGCCACCCGCAGAGCTTGCGCGAGATATACATTTCTCTATCTTTCTCTTTACTTTATATATGTATCAGGTTTGTCCTGCAGAGTTTTCTCCAAAGATCGATAGGGCATTGCCGCGTTGTAAATTATACTCTCCAAGTGTACCCTATGGCCAGTAGTATACTTGTAGCTCGATCGAGCTTGCGGAATAAAACTGACCCTTTCACGTTTTAAGTCTAATAGACATATATAGCGTGTGCAAGCTCTGTAGACGATTCTGGCTAATTGAATTTGGCGCGGCTTCGTCTTGAAAAAATTCTGTGTTGACCTTTTGGGTATTATATAGCAGACGACGCGACAGATTGATTATTTATTTAGGACATTGGTTGCTGTATAGATTGTAGCTCTGATTGTTCTCATATTGTACACAAATGGAATTTTGGTATTTGAGGTTGTTCAAGAGGCTTACAGAGCTTGCAGAGAAGTGATTTTCCGATAATATAATCAAAGGAATAGCGTGAGAGCTTGATTCTGTATAATATGGACCAAGAGCACCGATACGATCTCGTCATTGTATAGATGTACCACTGAGGAACTCTCATGTCATCCAATGTTAGTCATTCAAATCAACATATGGGGGATCTCGACACTGAATCAAATCAAGCGTAGAGAATCGGCAAATAGTAGCCCACGGTCGCGTGCTGTGCGCCACGTCTAATCTCCATCGAGCTTGCAACTTGTCGTTTCGTTCAAACCGACATCAGTGCTACTGGTATTGATCCTGGCTACTCGTTTTTTTCTCTTTTTTTCTACTTTTTGACCTGAAATACATTGAATATTTTATTCAAAAGCACTCGGAATTGAGAAAAGTGTACCTTCTGACGGGAGATGAAAATGAGATTTGCGGTGAATAACTGGACTCGCTTTGATGTTGCCGAAGATCTTGCTGCTGAGTATCACGAGTTCACTCTGATATCTCCAAGGAATTTTTTTTTTTTTTCTACTGATTCCAGATTCCCGAGAGATTATAGTAAATTGAAACTTGTCTCATTCTACACGTATAGTGGTAAATTTCATAAGCATGTTGTTCAGAAATCTAGATATCTGATCTGTTGATAAGTTGAGTGAATTCGATGATTTGGGTCGGATTTTCCTGTGAGTTTGAATATTGTGCTTTTGTTAAGAAAACGCAAGAAATTTACAGTTCTGCTAGTTTAATTGGCCTGTAGCAGTGAACTCAGAAACTTTTTTCAATCTGTTACTCGTGACCAGATTCTTTCTTTCAGATCATTTAATAACCGACTGATGGTAGAGTGCAAAGTTCTTCGAAGAATGCATGAAAGGCTAAGTTTTTAAGATCTAAAAGTTTCTCTCGTGGACTTCGCGTTACACTTTAAATCTTTCTTAGGCAGTCTTCGTAGAGGTGTTCGAGAAGTTGAACAGTTTCGCCGACACATCTTTTGAAACGAGAGTCAAGATCTATGAAAATTTGAACCAGAGGAATTCAGTATTGCATTACCATCAGGTTGGTCTATATAATTCACGAGCTCTCAGGCTCATGATGAATCAATATAATACACGGTGCAAAAAATATTGTTAGTTACATTTGTTGCCTGGAGAAAATTTAGGAATTCCTGGATAAGAACTGGTTCGACCGATCCTTTCTTGGCGACTATCTGATGTAGCTTCAATCTAAATCATTTTTAAAAACGTGCAATGACTTTTGAGGCCTATCAAGCTATTAGATATATGTCCTAAATGTGAAGTGTAACTCCATCATTAGTCAACTTCAGAGGACAAAATATTCTCGAAAATAATTCAAGATTTAAAGATAAAATATACCAAGGACGTAATAATGATAAATATAATTTAGGTAACTGTCATGGCTTTTCAAACATTGTCAAATTCACCAATCCTCCTAAACCTTAAAAACAATAACTTTTTGATCAGGATTTTGAATTTATGAGAAATTCTTTCATCACAATGGTAAAATTTTATGCAAAACTTTATACGAGGATCTATTGATTGATAGTTCTATTCCGAATTACGACGGGAGTTATGATTCACCAGTAAGGGATAGATATTTCATTACGAAACTCGAATATAATTATAACATTCAGCGTAGAGACTTCACCCAACAGAGGCAAAAATTTGAAGAATTTCAAATCCTAGGTTCAATCAGGCTCGATATTTCATTCAGCCTGCACATGAGTATTATTATCGTAGATTTACTTTTAATGATTGCACTACTGGAAGTTCTATATTTAATACATAAAAGGTTCCAATTGGGAAAAGATACGTCTTTTTCCCATGACTCCAGTCAAAATCTCATATTTCAACGATGAGATTCATATCGCATCTGCAGTCTAAAGAGAAAACAATAAAGTCAAGAAGCTCACAATCGTCATACCTGACCAATTCTCTCGTCAAAATTTTTGTGTAACCTTGTTAACCTCACACGTCCAAATCCGTCTTTTACAAGTCACAGGTAACACACGGATACATATCTTTGAAAATATGGAATTATGATATTATTCACACCGTAGCGAGCACCATGAGGCCCCATATACATACATATATGAACCATGTTATATACCAAAAAAGAAACGTCCCAAAACTGACATCCCCTTTCATCGAGTTAACATTTGACAGGCTCACTACATCAGCCAAGAAAAAGATCCTCTCTTTATAATACAGAGGCGTTGAAAAGTCACGCGCGCTCAAGACCACGTACCTTTTACCTACCTAACCTATCTATATATTACAAGTAAGCATCACAGATCCTGCAAAAGATGTTAGATCCTCGTCGTGATCACAAAAGCAGCCGGTAATCCGCTAAGGAATGCATGAGCTCAGGTGATGGCATCTTCTGCTTTATTTACATGGAACTAAATCCAAAATAAAACTCGGATTGCACAGAAAGAAAGAGCAGAGCATCAGAGTAGAGCTTCTTCTTTTCTCACGAGAGGCGTGAATCTTGTGTAAATTGTATACGGAACAGTCACGTTTCGAGATATCGTCTCGAATTCAAAGTCTTCTGCTCTGTATATAAAAGCTCCTTTGGCTACATAACTCATAGATAAGAGGAACCATAGTCCTTTTTACTCACTGGTCGATATCATGCTCGCTTAGGCACGACGTCTCGTGCCTCTTGGATATAATATACGAAGTCTGAGCCTCTGAATGTAGTGAGTAAGTAAGTACAAGAACCAGATCGTGGCCAATTTGTCGCGCGGACTTTGGATCGATGCCTGAATGCAGCCTGAAGATGCTCTCGACGTCCTTTTCGAGCTTTCCTGGTATTATAATCGAGGAGATGGGTGGCTTAAAGATAGGATTTTGCTTTGGATGCTCCTCCAGACTCTGAGAGTGAACACTAAAGTCCTTCGGTAAAGAGATCGGAATCGGAATCGTTTTAACGCAGCCGACCGGATAATTCAGCCTCAAGATTTACTCTCTATCTCATTTTGAATTTCCCGGGTTATTTCAGGAAGCTCAGAGACATCAAGTATAGAGATCCTTGCAAGCTGAAGCTTTATATATACCGTGAAAGAAAACTCTTTTTTTGTGTGGTATGTATGTAGAGCTGACGGTTAGGGAATCCTAGCGGTCATTTCATGGTCTGTTTTTATACCCGGAAAGCGAAGTTGTATAGAGAAGATTTTTCCTGACTATTATTTGCACGAATCCTTGAGACTTGGGTAAAGGAAATTCGGTTAAGCTGTTTGATTTACTTTCACTACTTTGTACGCCGATAGATCCGACTGCATTGAGAAGAGTTTGGACAAAGTTGTCTTTTCAGCGAAATTCGATAGAAATGGTTGAGACGATCGAGCATACGATGTTTGTACAGCTGCAGTCGAAACGAAGAATAGTATTGGAAGTTTTATGGGTGAATGTGTACTTACGTGACGTTGAGATTCCGTTTCAGGTGTGATCATAGGTGAAGTTATATTCATGGTCAATTTCTGCAACTTGCACATTTTTACACCTGACTATCCACCTGTTTCGAGAATTAAATTTTACTAAAAGGACTAAGTTTTCTTTTTCAAAATTTCCATTTCCACTTCTACCGTTTATGGAACGACAGATAACTCTGACTGAATCCGTTGAATTTCTTGCCTTTTTCTCCTATTAGATGGTCCCTTATTTAATTGTGACTTCAAGTATTTTCTTCATGATATCAGTTAGATGCACATTTTTATTGATCATCATCTTGCTGATTAAAACCCGATCGGTATCTTCCTATTCAAATGTTCTCAAATCGAAGGTTGACAGAGGAATAAGAATGAGACCTTTACTCATGCCAATTTAAAACATTCAATATTATTACTGTTCCAGGAGAACGGTTTGAAATTGGAAGAATATCTTGAATTATGACCTTTTTGGTTAATATCATGGTATATAAATTGCTGTAAACTTGAACTATTCTGATGCACTAAGAGCTTTGAAGAAGAATATAATGAAAAATGATGAATATTCAATTACATAGCAAATTAAAAAACAGCGAAGCACAATTTTGTGAGTTAATAACCTGATGAGTCTAATTTTTTTTATTCGAAATATTTTTTACTTCTTCCCTAACCTGGACTCCGATACTTTACAAACAAATAGATTCACCACTATTATCGTGCGACTCAATTAGAGTTGAGTCTCACCCTAAAATTTCAATAAACTCAATTTTATTTAGCTAGGTATCCATTTACTCTTTTTTTTTTAACAGTTGGGAAAAAGTGATATTTTATTGCGAAAATGATAGGGCATCCTTCTGCCCATCAAAATTACAAGGAAGAAAATTTCATATGTCGAGGAAGATTATGAAAGTTCAACACGGGTAACCCATCATTTCTAGCTGCTGGGAATTCAGCTCATCGTCCAATCTTTCCCTTTTATAAATAGGAGGAGTGAAAGATTTTTATGCTATTAGTAACAAATGGACAAATTACTAGGGCTCTTGCTACAAATCACTAGAGCTCCTTAGCTCGGTATGGTCCACACCTATACCCAACCGCATGATTCCTCCAATCCTGAAACCAATGCAAGCTCTTGAGAAATACCGATAGCCATAGCGCCGAGAGCTTTCAAGCTCTTGATGCCGCTTGGACGGAGTTCGAGTTTGCCGCAGAGTGCAGATTTGAGAACCTTCAAACTATATACATACAGAAGCTGCTGAAGTACCCTCGATACTTCCGATCGTCCGTCGTCCAGAATTTTGAGCTTGCTATAGGGATTTGACATGTTTGTCGGGTTGCTTGCATACAGGCGTTTTTTCTTCCAAGATGGCCGATGAAGGGGGCAGTATAAAATTGGATGCATAGGGCCGGGATGGTAATATTGAGTTTCTCCCGGGTTGTCCAATGTCCATCGAACGCATAAGTAGGAAGATCAAATCCTTACATATAAGTGTTCTTTGCCAGCTGGTGAGAGATGAGACGTCAATGAAGCAAAACCCCTATGCTAACAATGCTAATAAATCTGCTCCTTTATGCAGCGATTTTATCCCTGTGCGCAGGCAACCCGATATGGATGTCAGGTCCCTATATCCTTCGTCCGTTATTCTCCTGAAGCGTGGAAAATTCGACCATCCTGAACATTATATTCACTACTACCGTTGTCATATGGGCGAATCTCAAAATTCGGGTGATTTTGTGATTACGACTTATTTTAAGTCGCAGGAGACATGAGTTGCGGGAACTGGGATCTTTTACTGGAAATTTTCAAGTATACACTCGTCCTCAACACTTTAAAATGCTCTGGAGCTCCATATCTTGCTTTGACTCAATGATATTAGATGTGTTATGGGGGAAAATTGGATTTTTTGGCTGTCATAATGATTTTCGAGCACATACCTCAGCTTGTAGGTTCGAGGCGGTCCGAGGGTAGTTGATCAACCATCCTGGGGATCGGATAGGTGACTAATTATACATTGAAGAATCGAATCCTTCTTGACTCACCACCACCTTCATCGAGATGAGAGAGCTAATGGAAGTTGTAGGTGTGTGAAAAATTTTTCATCACTTTAAAAAATCGCTCTTGCTTACAATCCTGTGATGGAGGCGATGAAAAAAATGGAACTCTAGAAACGGAATCTGATTCAGCATGAAATAGCCTAGAAATCTAGCTAAATCCCGTTGATGTCATCGAATCCTGGCAATCGTGTTCACGACGAAAAGAAAACTTGAGTCTGCGTTATTCAATAGAAAAAAGAGTATTTTGCCCGGGACATGAAAATCTACATCTCGTTGTACCTGGAAGCGCGTGTAATTTGATCTCTGTTTCTACTAAAATGTATATGGGAATTGCCTTCATTTTACATCCATTTCAGAAATAATGCAAGGTTTGTGAAAATTGAGAATCACGAAAAAATGCATTTTGGCGGTTGTACAGTGTCTTGAATCCGTAACACAGGCCAGGGAGGTACTGAACTGTTGGAAATAATCCTTTCTCACTTCTCTGACACCAAAGTCACCTCATCTCCACGAAGAAGTATACTCATTAGAATGATTGTTACACGAAGTCTCCATTCAAATGCATGGAAATACTCGTTATTCGACCGGATATGCGCGGCGAATCTACGAAATGAGTTACGTACTATTTTATCATTTTTCGAGTACTACTACTTTACCGAAAAAAATTTTGCCGGGTATGTCTTGTGATTCTGAAATTTTCCAAATTTTTCAACCAAAGTGGCCCAAATTCTGATGATATTTGCACATATGACCATATCAAGACAAAGATAACGAATTTATTCGGTGCGAAAAAGTTCTTAACCGAGAACTATGTATATTTTGAGCTTGCAGTAGACCAATCGGGCTGGAAAACACAGGAGCCGAGAGCGCGGAAAAATCGACAGATGGAGGGTGGCTGCATTTCTCGCTCTCTCATTCTCTTTCAATCCTAATCCGATCATACGGCCCATTGACGTCAGAAGCTTGAGAGCCTATATGTATAGTACGGGCGCTCTATCTTTTAAAAAAGTGCTCCTACGCCCTAATGCTCTTGTTAAACGCAACCGGAGCTTTTTTTGCTATCGAGCGGATGTGGTTCCGAATGCGGGGGGCTGCTGCTCACGCTTCATCTCCAGTACTATTCAATGGTTATGGCAGTTCATTATTCACCCCTGATCCGAAATTCTAATTCGTAGTGGGTGCAAGCTTTTCTGGTCCGAGAAGGATATGGGTTCCATGCATGATGTTTCGAAGAGCTGTGCTTGAGGAAGCTGAGATGGATCTGAATTTCTTCTTAAGATGTTTTGAAATGATGCGGAGCTACGGGAGTCAACAGTTGACTCATTCATTTGACTTGTGCACCTATAATGAATAGTGATGGAGCGCTGATTTACTGTTTAGTTTTATTCTTGGTGAAATCAGTAGACTTGGACTCAACTGAGGTATAAGGGAGGCTGTTTTCAGACTCTTTATTGAGACAGATTTCAAAATATCGTTGATACTCACAAGGAGCACCTAAAATCACAAAAACCATTATTCTCTGTCTGGAAATTAGAGTCAAAATATAATTTACAGATAATCTTTAGATGAAGTATTATTTGTTGAAGAAGATATTATTTGTTGTGGAAGATGATGCCCTAAAGAGATCAATTATATTGAATAGGAGATTGTTTTTGAGTCAGACTCATGGTGCACTTAGAGGCTCATTACACACAGTGAAATATGACAAGAACAATCAACTATCATGATGGGACAACTAAATTTGTCTTTGACTGCTTGTGACAATAAATACTAGCTCAACTTGCCTAGAAATGTGACTCAAGACAAATAAAAGTTCACATTTGTGCATAAACAGTTTTGGTAAGACGTTTACACATACTAGCACCACATTTAATGTACCTTGTGTCCTCATGAATCGAGTCCGTATATTGCAAGTGACTCAATGAGAGATGCATCTTGTAATGAATTTTCCTTAGCTAACAAATCTTTCCTCCAACACCTTGAATTTCATAATCTCCTGAGGTATTTGGAGTTACTTATCTGAACTGAAATACAATTGGCTCCTGGGAGCACTTCTCTACACAGATGTAGCCACGTACACACGAAAGATGTTTGACTTCATTTGCTGAATGCATCAAAAATCTTTATCATTCTAGTATCAATCACATAATCATCCACTTCTGCTTATTGAACATGATTCACATTTGATAATTGATGATCTCCTCAAGTTGATATCTTGGATAAGACATGGAGGCTGCATATACATACACGCAGTCCTCAATATAAGGTCTGATTGTAATACAGCAAATTGGAGTATGATGGTACAAATATCCAGAATGAAAACCACATGTGAATCAGTAAAATACGAACTAATTCACTGATGAATCAGCCTATATACACTGATTCATTCAGTTGAAATTGATCCCACTTTACGGACTCGATCAGTGTATATGGACTGATTGTCAGTTAGATATGACTGATTCGTGCTGAGAGAGTAGTGAATGTCAACAAGTACATCAAACTAAAATCATGGTGGGGTTATCCTCATTTTAGGTGACTACGAATTGATGAAGTGTTCTAAATATTCAGGGAAGTTCCATTTCATGTTCTCAACAAGATCATTCAGAAATCCTTGAAAAAATTATCCCTATCCCGAGTTTCGGCTGCTATAGGAAATGTATTGAAGTACCCAGTGGTGATATACACATGGGACTCGATACCTACGTTTTTAGTACAATCTTGGGTGAATTAAGCTTTTTATTGCGTGTCTTTGATTTACGTGATAAGGAAGATTGCTCCAAGTTTCCATATTCAAAGGCCGATCATCTGGAATGAATTTAGAAATCTAAATAGTATCAAAAATCTCAAATTATCATATGTAAGGTAAGTATGCCTAATATGCCCCCACTACTTTTGTTTTTCTCATAGTTTTGGCTCACCTCAATATTTTCCAACGTACTTCAGCTTATTTTAAAGCTTGTTCCAAGACCTTCAAAATGATCTGAAGTACGTTTGATTTCAATGAATTGGAGCTGAGCTATCTCAATTTTCGCAAAAAAAGATTTTTTGCGAGTTTTTGACAGTGTGTTCCTAATATGCCCCCACGTGGAAAAGAGGCCTATTTCCATGAGATTATACGGGTTTTTCGTGAAATTGGGATATCTCGGCTCCCAGACCCCCAAATGATATGTACTTTAGCTCATTTTGCAGCTTTTTTTACCCTCTTATGAATTTTCATAGTTAGATTGATGTATTCTGATTGAGTGAACAACGAGTTTGAGAAAAAACCATGGGGGCATGGAACACTGGACTTTTTCTAGTAATGTGAGCGTAGGATCGGTTAGAATCGTCGAATTTTGCAATTTTGGAAAGAGCATTTTGAAGTTGGGACAAAGACAAAGAATATGAGTTAAAGCACGTTGAAATTAATTCCATCAATTTTGTTTGGCATAACTTTTAGTGAGTAACAAAAAAGAAGTCGGAAGTAGCGAAATCAGTTTTTTTGTTCTAAGAAAGGCGCGGGTCATCTAGGATCGGTCCAAAACGTTTATTTTCTCATATTTCAAAGTAACAAACATGAAAAAAATGCGCGGCAAGGTCTGCGGGTGTGTACATTCGAGAACTTGAGTGGGGGCATATTAGGGAATGGGGGCATATTAGGCACACTTACCTTATTTTGTTGCGGAAATGCGTAATTTCCCACATAAACTTTTTGTACTGAAACATGGTTTGTATCGTAAAAGCGACGCATTTCCGCAACACAAAACATTCTTTTGTAGTCATAATGGCTCAAAAATCCCCTCATCGACTTATGTAGAAGTATAATCAGAGCCCACGGTAAAAATTTCTCTGGGTTTTGGAAAGCTCAAAAAAATCGATTATTCTGCCACATGCTCACAAAAATTACTTCACTATTATTTTCAACGAGATTATATGACTAAACACCCTATATACCATACGTACCATCGAGCGTGCCATTCTTAAAATGCATGTCTCGGCAATGTCCAAGTCTTTTTCTTTACTACATCGACCGGGGATTGAGTTGTCGAAAGTTGACAGCGAGTGGCTAGCTCCTTATGCTGTCCGATTAAATACAGTGCTCGGGGGCACATTATTTAATGATAGAGAGGGCCGAAACGAGAATGGGAAAAAAAATTCTCAAACAATGAGAGTCGGCAGCGCTCATTTAAGAACCAGCCCCCGAGAATGCAATTATTTCGAACTGAGGCATTAGGTATAATATGTATATGTATATTGAAGACTGGGTTCCAAGCAAACCTGGGTATCTCACACACGTCGTCGTTTTGGTCGTCCGACGTCTCGAAAGTAGTAGCCAAGTCGACTGTCCGACTTGATTGGCTTTTTCGACGGTTTCTCAACGATGGTTAGAGGCGCACCGCAATTAGGCTATATACTTACTTACCCACCCGCCTCTCACTTGTTCGTTCTTCCGCCCAGAGGCTTCTCTTCTGTCTCCGTATACTAACTTTTGGTTTCATTTGTGCGTGTACATGCCGTAATAATGCAATTATTGCAATCGCTTCTGTGTTTCGCGAGCTAAAACGTATGGATGTACGGTGCATGAGGATATTTAGAAAAATTTTGATATTTTGCGTGTAGAATTGAAATATTGTCAAAAATTGAAAAATATGTCTGTAACTTCGAGGTAAGTACCTTTGGGAGCTTAGGGACAAACCTTGTATGTGAATGAGGGATAGGACGAAACGATCTAAAAAATTCAATTTATAATGCACTGAGAGTCTTGTCATGTTTTAGTAGCGTTATTGACAGAAAAAGGGCTATATAACCTTCATTTCAATCGGTGGTACTCTAAAACACTTCAAAGTCTGAGAAGGAGCACCCAGGGGTTGTGGGGCACGGATTTGGCTGAAACTCTGGGAATAGTCTCCTCTTACCACCAAAAGATGAATGCCGCACTTGCAATTGCCTAACCGTTTCCAAGGTATAGCCTGCGACATTAACATTGCCCATATGGGCCCATGTTCACAAAAGATATATACTCGTAAAGCAAATGTTATAAGTTGCAGCTCGAAAACGGTTGGGCGTTTGCAAGTACGGCTCTGGGTTTCATCTTTTGGCGATAAAAGGAGAATATCCCCAGAGTTTCAGCAAAATCCGTGTTCCACAACCCCTGGGTGTTCCTCGTGAGTAGAGCATAACTATGATATCTTGAATGTGGGCATGTGTAATTTGTTTACAGTGTTTAGATGGAGATATTTGGCCTACAATGGTTGTGCATCTTAACCCTTGAATAACACAATTCAAAATCGATGTTTTATTGGTAAACACGTGATGCTTTCCAGCCTCGATGAAATGGAACGTATCTGGGCTCATTTTGAATTTGATCAGAAGATCTTCAAAATAATTGGAATAAAAAATTCTCGGGTTGAGGTACACTTCCAGTGTCATTTAAGGAAAAATGTTGGTTGGGTTCAATCTGACCCAGTTTATCATTCACGGGTTAAGAAGCTGTGCTATTTGATACATGTTGTAAACACGAAATTTTTCTGTTTTATTCGACACTCTGACTTCTCCGTCAAGGCACATAGTTTTACAACAACTCAATTACTTCATCCTATACGATGAATAAGATGGTATTTTTGCGGAGTGTCTTTGCGAATATGGGAACGCGGGACTCATAAAGTTGGTAAATTGTGGTGCCCGGATGACTTTCCGGGTCGGAAATTCAAGTTTCCACATGTTCTTTTCTATAATTGAATAAAAAAGCATCAGTGGCGACGCGACCCTGACCAGATACAAATCTAGGTTAAGCAACGTCACGACGATTCTGTATCCAGATTTGTGATCAACCATGTCAGTTTGAGAGACCTGGCTTATTTAGGATTAGGAACTAGAGCGGTCACCCATCTGGGTACAACTCCCGCAGAAACATTGCTGAACCTGGATTTTTGATCGAACCGGCTCGCGCGGCCATCGTAGGTTTTTGTTTATATTTTTTTATGGAAAAACATGAAGAAACTTGTTTCTCTGATCCAAAAATATCACCCAGGTACCCACCATTCACCAATTTCACGAGCCCCGTATTATACCCATGACGACGCCCATACTTGCTGAGGGAAATATTGTAACCGGTAGATGAATTCAGTAGGTATCCAGTGGTCGCGGGCAGTTGCTTGATTCTCTGTGTCAAACAGTCGGTTGCAATTTTTCCCATAAAATGTTTACAGTGTAACCAAAATTGAAAATTTGTACCACTCCTATCCTGTCGCCGGAAAGAATTCCAATTCCGAATAATGCAAATAAATTTAACCTTGACCAACTCTATGTAAGGTCAGTGTACCCAACTTGCCCCCATTAAGCGATTTTCTTAATAATTCTGGCTAATCTCAATATTTTCCAACGTACTTCAACTCATTTTGAAGTTTGTCTCAAGACCTTTAAAATGAGTTAAGATACGTCCAATTTGGATGAAGTAGAGCCGAACTGTTTGAATTCTCCCAAAAGGTGATTTTTGAGAGTTCGATGTCGGCCTTCTTGATTCTCAAACCATCTTCGTGTTTTGTGTATAAAATCGCTTCAAATCAGAGTTCTGCAACCCTGAAGAGCGGATTTTTAAGATATTGAGACAAGGAATCGAATGCGCTAAGGTACGTCAAGATTGGTCGAATAAAAATAAATTGGCACCGGTTCTAGTGAACGCGATTTCCTCGGTGATTTCTTAGCCGTGCAAACACGAAAAATGGAAAACTCACTTTATATTTTCTGGAGAACGCAGAAATGATCCGGGATCGTTGAAAACTACGTATTTTCTCATATTTTAACATAACAAACGTAAAAAAAATTACGGTAAGGTCAACGAGCGCCCATTCCTGAGATCGGCATATGGGGGCAAGTTGCGTACACTTACCTTATATTAGGACTAATTCAAAGCTCTGACATAGTTTTTATTTGTTACATATTTGATTTTGGAGTGGTGTAAGATTCACACCAATCGTCATTCAATGGATCTAACAGATCAATCATTCTTTACCCAACTAAACACTTCCAATCTCCAAAATAATCTTGTTCTAACTCAAAATCAAACCACTCTACTGAAGTATCTACCTCAATAATCTCTTCCGAAACCTTTAAGTTTGATACTCGGCATAGTCCTCAATCGGATACACGACAGTAAAACTGGCCAGTACACGATCTTCCGATCGGATTGAATTACATCCCAAGAGTATAGTGTGGATCGATCGGCACAGGGTTGGCGCACCATACAAGAGAAAGTGAGCAAGGGCACAAAACGGCCGATTAAATGGATTTTAATTCGGCTAAGAGGATCCTAGTCGTATAGATATAGATCGGTTTCCTTCCTATGTGCAGTGCTTTATATAAATCGCAAAGCTCTGGATTCGTATATTTGCTGGGCTCTTACTTTACTATATATACGATCGTTGCACGCGACAACTAAATCACTTCCGTTTATCTCTTGCTTGGAGAGGCAGATCTATAGTACTCCATAATTTTTTATTCCATCGACAATTTATATCAGTTGGACGTATTTCCTATTTCCTATCCCTAGCACACACGCGATCCCATCTTCTTCCGTTAAACTTGGTAATACCTTCATCGTACAATTCCACGTTCGTATATATACACGGTTTTACAGAGAAAAATGAGCGTTCAACTTGTGGGTTTGGATATGGGAGGGGCGGAAGTTTCGCGACAGTTTCCTACTATTCCTTGAGTTTAGATCCCGAAAGCGATTACGAGTTCGACGGGTTCGATTCGGTGTGGTTTCTCGAGGATATCTCATATAGAATTGGGCACCAGCTTTTACTAAATCTATATAGAGTCAGGAAGTCTTAACTTCCAACTGGTTAATAACTCGATCGGCTCTCTCTCGCTCCTAGAGAAGCTGCTTTAGTTTGACGAGGTGACAATTGAGCTCAATTTGGTGAGCAGGAGTCTATATCAAATTTGAACAGGGAATATAGAGAGTTCGAAACGTCAGTTCGGCCGATGCGTCAACAGAATCTCGCGCTTCTATATTCGGGGCTAAAGTTTGGAATTCAACCTGGCGTTAACGCGCTTCTGACGCAAGTGACGTTTAGCGTCATATTGGATCATCGATTTGATTCTGCGACTGCAACTGGATGCTGAGAGTATTACAGTCTCCGAATATGAGACAATTCGAAGCATATGACGCACCGGTGCACAGGCTCAAATTGTCAAAGTTGTGCATATGGGCGAGCTTGCAAGCTCTGCTGTACGAATTCTGACATTTGTACGTCAAAGCAAAGAATTTGATTGAGCAACTTTGTGATACTGGATCAGTCAAATAAGTGGAGGCGAAAATCTAGATGACCTATAATCCACAGGAACAGGAATATTTGAGTTTTTTGATAACCGTGCTTGGGATACTGGTATAAAGCCATTTGAGAATTCTTACTCCAGTAATGAGCTTTAATACTAATAAGCCCGCGATTATTTGCGTGCGGATTCTTTGAGTTTCATACTCACTTTGTCTCAAGTTGGAATTCTTGCGAATTCAATTCTTCTTTATAACACATCTTTTACATTTGTTATATTTTCAAAACTCAGTTCCTCTGATCACATCACTTCCATTCATTTGTGAAAATTCTCCACAGATGACTTGGGATGAAAGATGCTTGCGATTTTGAAAATTTTCCAGACAACCCTTCAAAGCTTCAAAATCTTCGATGCGAAAATCATTTGCAATCTCTAAAGCCTCATATTGAATTATCCCCTCGATTATCCCAGTAGTTATTGGAATGTTTTTCCCCCGCACTTTTCAGAACCATTTGGATAATTTCTCTTCCTATAGTCGCCATTTTTCGCATCAGCACTACGCAAGCGTTCCACTTTTGGCAACTCGATTCCTGATGCAGCGGTGTTTGGGATTTGATTATTCATGTTATGATCGTTGATGACGCAGATCTTGGAATCCCGAAACTATCAGCCAACCTACTATTTTTCTCAACAGATCGATCAACTTCATCTACTTACAAGGAGAGTCCGGAGGGTCCGGGTCACCAAATCTCCTCAAACTCTTTCCCCAGTCTCGTACCGCCTAGGATATGAAGAATCTAGAGTAACTCAGTCAAATGAGCCTCCTATTCAAAGCTACATGTAAAAACATCAGCATTGCCAGTATATCTATATATATATATATATATATCACTTTTTAACATGGGCGATAGGCCTACGTGGACAATGCTTATGTCGTAGGCTGTAACTGTGAATAGGAGGCCCATTTGACGAAGTTACTCTGGATTCTTCGTATTCTAGGTGATACGAGGCTGTGAAAAAAGTTTGGCGAGTTTTGGTGACCCGGACCCTCCGGACTTCCCTAGTTAGTTACTCGTAAGTTTGGTGCTTGAATACGGAAGTGGCTTCTTGCGCTTACTTATTGCGTTTACTGAGCTATTGCTAACGGACATCAACTCTGTTTGCAAATTGAAATTCGTGTTAACCAAGATTTCGGCTGAGACGGTATAGGCTTATTCAGGATCCGTGTGAATTCGAAAAATGCCCATGAGAGCCAATGCAATCTCAACGTGACAAGAATAACTGTTATTGATATTCATTTCCAGTCTCTTTTGGTCAAGTTCTTGAATTCAATGTTCTTCGAATTATTCCAGTTAACGCAATTAAGATCATGAATTACGTTGCAAACAGAAAATTACGTTGCAATTTGTGCTGTGATGGAACAATAATACTGAAAGTCATAACAAATAACAAAGTGCTTCCCCTCAACACTCATCTCAGTATTGAAAACACCTGATAATTTTTGAAATCAACTATCAACTTGATCTAGAAAATATATCTTCAACTGTGGTATCTACAGAATTACTCTTATTGTTATATATTTATGATAAACTACTAGGTTGATACGTTGATGAGCATGATACTCCTTTCAGTATACTCATCGATTTCCCAACGTTTAAGCTAGAACTGCGAGCAGAAATTATTGCGACGTTGCGACGTCATGTCGCAGCCACCACAAATCAGCGAGTAAAAGTAGTCTAACAATACATTTACGACTGAAACACGAAATAAATCTACCGACGACCATCAACTGTCCACACAATGCATGTAGGATCACTTTTAGTTTTGATCTCCACAAGTCTTCATGACACAAAAGCAGAATAATGATCATATAAAAATTGGTAAAAGAAAACTTTTAAAAAACGCTTTTATTCACTTGACAACGAACAAAACCTGACTATGCAAGATATAACTTGGCACATCAAATAGTTAACTATGTTCGAAAGTATGATGACACTTAACTATATGATATATTTTAATGGTGAAAATGAAAAATGGTTGACACAACTTGCGATTTCGGTGTTCGCTTGCTAAAAATTGACTTCCACTTCTTATCACAAAAATTAAAGGCGTGGGGCATCTTTATCCCAAGCAGTTGAGATTATATAATTGTTGTAATAAGGTTGTTAAGAAACTTGGTAATATATTCTGGTCCAGGCACACAAGTTATCAAGCATCTTCATTTTCTCAACAAATATGATACCTCATGTGTATACCTCGAAAATAGTGAGCTATATATGAAGGTTTCAACGAACTAATGAAATGGAACACTTGGTCTCGTAATGGTTTGTTTGGATATTTTTGCGCCCCACGCTTTCACTTCTCGTGACAAGGTGTAGAAGCTATTTTTTAGCAATCGAACACCGAAATCAAAAGTTGTGTCAACCATTTTTCATTTTCACCATTAAAATGTATCATATAGTTAACTGTCATCATACTTTAGAAACATAGTTAATTATTTGATGTGCTCAGTTGTATCTTGCATAGTTAGTTGTTCGTTTATTTAATCATTTTTTTGTCAAAATCAACCCCCAGGCCTAATTATTACGAGCTACGAGTGATCAGAAATACGTGATTTTACCCGATCCGAGGCAACAAATCAAAACTGGCCTGAATACAGAAAGTTGGACAAAAGGCGTTTGCTCGTATATGCGCCAGACATTCAAATAGTTCGAATTATTCTGAAATTCAGATTTCCGCGCGATACTTACTGTCCGTGCACTCCGATTCAGTCGTCAGACGTACTGATTTTGAATGATTGAAAGCAAGTACTCTCCGAACTTGTAAGAAAAAACCGAATTGCAACTTTGTTTCTCGGGTCATGGACCACCCAAAAAAAAACAAAAATTGGGTTGATGCATGCGTGCTCCATGTTCTCATATGGGCAATGAAGTACACGGCCGCGCTCGCGTGTCTGCATAGGATTCAAATACTCGCGCTCTTCGATCATTGACGTTTTACGTATTTATTTCTTAACGCATACCGCGTATCCGCGTAAACATACTTCCTATCGACAAAATACGATCTTCCCAAAGCAGATGGCGCTAGCACCTTCTCAATGTGTGAGAGAGACACCAAAATTATGCCATCTCTCTCCCTCTCACGTTACGATTCGTGGAAATGTTTACGATCGCACATTGCTAACCATGTCATCTACGATAAAGCCAGAATATTAGGCAACTTATACGCTGAGAAAAAAAATGCACCGGGACACAAGCACAAATTATTAAACCACACAGTTACGTTTACTTTACACACTCGTTTCAGCAATATTGTTTGGCCCTAACGCGTACGAGCAAACGACGTATATCTTGTGGGAGGAGCTAACAAAAAATTGTGCATCATGATTGGACAGAAATGACGAAATTGTATAGTGTCCCTATTTTAAAAAATTCACTAGTCGGGCAGCTGCCGAACTAGCAACTCGGTGAAGTGCAATAAAAGCGTTTAATTATGAGGATTCGTACTCTACCCTGTACTAAGATGCGCGGCGAGTCCATCTTTTTCCTCCACAAGTCGATGAGAACGGGTTTTGCTCATTTGACATTCTCATGTTCCTCGTCGATTCGCATAATGAATTATTCGTTGGTTTTCTTGAAATTCGAGTTAGAGAGTTTCTACTGTACTTCTCAATCTGAATTTTACCCTTTGAGAGTAGAATTATACAAAAAATTAGTCAATAAAGAATGATTGCAGTCCTCTAATTAATTGAATTCTGTTTTTTTTTTTCAAGTATTCGTTGAGTTCTAGAAAGGCTGCCATGGATCGAGCTTTAAGTAAAATCAATCCACCAGTTAGTTACTTTGATAGTGGTATTATCGAACCGGACACTCGAGCAAACAAACTGCATCGAAGAAAAACAGATTTTGCTCGGGTTCCATTGCAAATAGGCATATATAACATTCTGAAATGGGGTCGGCAATCTTTCGAGCTCAGCAGGCGCATCTGGCTTTCCTCTTGGAATCGGTGCCTCTTATCGGCACTTGAGCGAGTACGATAGCTATAATACTCTCTGGATTGGCTCCAAAAGTGCAGACAAGGTGTATAGGTCGAAGCCGATTCAGGCTATATAAGCTGATGTGCACCCACTTCGCGCCCAATCTATGCACAAATGTACCCATAAACTAACTCCATATAACCTCCGCGGTACATTTGGCCATCATCGGAAAGCTTCTCCAAGCATCAGCCCATTAGACTCTTCGACCCTCCCGCAAGATGTGCACTCCGTATAGCTCTAGGCCTATAATGGAGCAGCTTTCGACCCTCGCAATGCTATATTACCCTCTCACCCCCTCCTCCAAGTACACACACCACATACACACATATATACAGAATCGCTCCGACGCGCTTCATATCGATCCGAATACATCCCATCCAAAGTCTCTCACGCACCGAGTCTTCTCCCATTCGTATCCTAGCGTTGATTCTACACTCTCCCGATGTTGACTCGATCTTTCGAAGTCTCGGTCGTCGAGCTTGCAAGCTCTCACAGCGGAATCAAGGCACGTCACGCTCGCGTCTCTCGAGCTTTACCGGATCCTTATATACATACATATACATATATATATATATATATATATATATATATTATAAGAGGGGTGTTAGAATGGTCTAAGACACGCGGTTATGTACGACGACATTGGCGAGTTATCGAGGTTGTGTATATAAAGCACGTTGGGCAAACTTGACAGGATTTCCATGGCAATTTCAAATTTAGCGCCATACCCAAGAGAGAGAGCGAGAAGGAGAGTAGCTTGTTTTCTCAAGAGTTTGCACGGCTGTTGCTGTGGTTCTGTGACACGCTTCGTTACAGTTTGGATTGGATCTTGTATAGATGCTGAGAACCGATGAACCGATTGACGAGGGCGGATCGAGACTTGGATGAAATATTCGATGCGGATGCTGTAGTACTGGTGAGGATGGATGGAAACGCGTTCATGCGTGATGAGAGTTTGGAGTTTTGGAATCACGTGGAATTATTATCTTGTGAGCATCGTGGTGATACTAACTTTGATCGATACTGTAGTTTAAGAGATTTTCCAGATGCGGATGTGATATTGAAGTACGAGAAAGGGTCATGTCTCGGGTTTTTCCTTAGTTTTCTAAATCGATTTTATTGTCCACCTCCTACCGGATGATGACAATTTTTTTGGGCCTATACGAAGTATTTTCGCACATTTTTCTCACAAATATCGAAGGTAATTTTGAGGGGACTCTTTTTGGCATCTGAATGAAATAAATACCACATTTCAGTGATTCGAGCGCATCTGCAGAAAACAGTGAATTTTTAATTGCTTGACGGATTGATTCCCACAAAAAAAAAACAAGAATAGATTCTAGAATGCGAAAAAATGTTCCGGGATATTTTTGAAATGGAAGAATTCACAATACTTCATCAAAAATCAAAGTTTCAAGGAATGAGATATACTTATGATAAATTAATTTTTTTTTGTCTCACTTTTTTCTCCGGAATAGTGTCTCCAAGTGTCTCCTGTTGGAAACACCATTTTGGACTTGTACGGAGAGTATTCTTAACTTAAGAATTAAAAATTCACGACAGATACTGATACGTCTTTCCAGGGCCTTTCGAATGCCGTCAACTGCGTTTCTTTATCTGCAAGTGTAATGTCGCCCCAAAAAATTCTCTTGTGGAAAGAAACTCTCAAATAAACAGTACAAGTAACCAAACAACAAGCTAAAAGTAAAGACGTCTATACTCAGATTTTTTTACCTTGGGCAAGACGCTAACGTTGCCCCCGTTTGACAACCCGTGCGATACCTTACAGCCCCCGCTTGCGCGTTTAGCCAAAAAGTGGAATTTGAATGTTAAAGAAAATTTCCATTTCAACTCGAATCGCCAGGGGATACACATCGTACACTCTATAGTACGACTCGACTCAAATACCCTCTCCAGCTAGCAAGAAAGAGAGCGATACCCTTTTCCGACACTCGCACATGCGCATCGCACCGAAAAAAATTTTATTTTATGCGCTTAGACTTGTCGTAGGCGAATAGGATTCTCAGCCGGATAGCTATCTTCCGCGGCGCATAGCTATCCGCCGGCCAATAGGATTCACGCACTACTGCTTACAAATTGATTATTTATGCAACACTAAACCATCCCTCTTGTTATTGACTCCGAGGAGATGACAGTACTGTTATCTCCTCGGCGATCGGTTACAAGAGGGATGGGTTAGTGTTTAATGCAAAACCTCTTTTTAAACAATTTCTAAGATGCTTCTTACACGCTCTCGCGCGTCGAATCCTAACCGCCTGAGAATCCTATTCGCCTACGACAGACTCATTCTAAGCGAGGCCTTCGAGGTATGCACATCGTGGCTATGTAATGAGCGCGTATTCGAGTAACGCCACTCAGCCACTTTGCGCATTCCCTCTCGTATGGTAAAGGTTTGCAGACCGTCTCGCGATTTAATCGAATATGCAAATTCCGCTGAAATTTTCACCTCGCCATCAATTGGCATCAGACTTTCATGAACTTTAAAGTTAAACTAAGCAAGTGTACTCTTACAATAAGAATCAGGGCACCGGATCCTTATAAAATAGCCGGCCCTGGAAACGACTAATTGACAGAGTCAGTCTAAGGATGCAAATTTTTATCGAAAGCAGATATTATTGTACATCATCCTTCAAAACAAAAACTACTACCGCAAGGTCCTATCTTACATGCGTTACCGTTCAATAGCTTGGGGAAACCACATTTTTCGCCTGATGAACAAATCTACCCTGGCATAAATTGACTGAATGCTACTTCTAGTTGTGAACCGTTATACAAGACCTTGAAACAAAGTAGTAAAACACTAGTGTGGGCATTTGCTCGAAAAACTTATGCGAACTCGGGATTTCATCGTAATAAATGTATGAAGTTTTAGGCATAGCTTAGTCAAGTAATCCAAATACACTAAGAGGTCGATCTTTCAAATTTACACGCAAAGGCAGTTTCAAAAAATACGCATTTAACACAACGTTAACCCAAGCACGAAGACTTCGGGGCTCCCTCCGACGTTCGTGCTCTGAAATGCGAACGAAAACTTTCCTCGTCACCGGCGACCGCAAGTCAAGGACACGCCAGTTGTTCATGTCTCAAAACCATGTTTAACATTGGAAACAACGAGACTAAACCCGCGGTCAACCGCAGTAAACAAGACTCGCACCAAAACATATTTTAGAGAATCTAATGTAAATATTGGTGAGTTACTTCAGCGTGACCTCGCCAATGTCTTTAGTTAATAAAATTAGAGTCTTACACCCGTGAAGTATCGTTTAGTAAGCTTTCGAAATGAGCCGCCAAATATTGACGAAATCCCCCAAGAAAATAACTTTACGTTATTCTCCCTCAAAAATTATGAGTCACCGAGGCCCGCGCTCGTGATACTGGTGAATGAAGTCCGACACAAATTCCAACGCACGCTCATCGTCAGATTTTAGCCACCTCACTTTTTGTTTGATATATATGACCATGGAAGTTAACGAGAAATTCCAGTACCAACAGATGCAACCTAAATCTAGAGGTGGGGGAAACTTGTAGCTGTGGCAGACTCTCGCAAAAATCCATTCTGTCTGGTTTCCATCCCTAAAGTCAGCTCAACGGTTTACTTTGGAGCCAAACTCAAGGTCCTGAAGGCAAAGTGGAAATATATCCAACAGTTGTTAGCGTCTGAAACTTGGAGAGCCTAATTTAAGTATGACGATGTGGGCGATATTTACATCTCCCAAGAAAGCTTAGAGCCTGAAGTTTTGATAGCTTGTCCGCTCTTTCTTCTTCCCCCAGGATTCGAAAATGTCGATTTCTTATTTCGAGTAATTGATAAAATAATTGAAATTCAAAGGCATCTCCATGACCAGCGTTATCGAAGCACAATCATTTTTAAGGGAAATATACAGTAGAGTGTACAGGACATAATTTTATGCATGGTAAAAAAGGCTTGAAGTTTCAGCTAACAGAAATAGGGTTGACCACAATAATAACGACTAGGTAACGAATCTTTTCAAAACACTCAGATGATTTCACAATTGTAACCTGTTCATGCTAAGACCCTTCTTTAGAGTCTTGTGCTTCCTCATTTTCTTCATTGACCCTGTTCCCGGTGTTTCGTTTGAAGAACATACCAAGACAAAAGCATTGAAGGAGAGCAAAGTCCTACATACGAGCCCTTGATGTGGGGTTCATACATGTGTAGTATAGCTATATATCTCCTCCTTAGTCAGGTCTAATCACTATTCTTTGGGTCTAGTTTGCACAGAAAAAATTTTGTCAATTCTGAATGGTGTCCTTCTTGTCCTTTCACTCCTGAGGACATTAATCGCATCCTTTGGCATTGTCCAAGATTCTCAAAAGAAACGATCACATTGTTAAATTATTTGAGGCGTTCCAAATTTCCTTTGCCGTATAACGTTGAAACAATTCTTAAATTTCCAAACAAACAATCCAGCAAATTTATTACTAATTTCCTCATATCCTGCTCCTTATCTATTTGAATCTTTTTTGGATCGACTAGACTTAGAATACTGAACTCATTGAAATTTTCATGATTACAGCTCTACATCACTCTTCTCTTTCATAAATCCTCCCTCCCTTTTCTCTCCTGTTTACCGTTTCCTTTTATTTCCTTTCCGTTATACCCTTCCCCGCCGTTAGGGAAGTTTATTAAAAGTGGGAAGGTCTCCCACTACGAGAACCACTGCTACCTACTGCTCTCTACATACTGGTGTTATGGTTAAAATCACCTCTGTACACAGTAGCAGAAAGATATAGCCAACTTTTTGAAGAAGAAGAAGAAGAAGAAAAAACCTTAAAAAAATTTTTTCTCGTCAATTTGTCAATTTTTTCAATTGTTTATAAAAAATTGTTAATAACTTTTTTTTGCATCATTTTGCGACATCCCACTATCAAAATTCGGATTCAGCGGACAAAAATACATCGAAATCGCCTTTCCCCATCCGGGGACACCTAAAAGCCTACGGAAACCTCTTCAGCCGCCAGACTATAGGGAAGATGACGTTGCGGTTTTCGACGACGAGAAGGAAAATCCGTGTGATGATGGGGCCACCAACCCGTGAAAAAATGTTTGGTGCATGATCATGCATGACGGCATACCGCTACTAGTGCACGATCGAGCATGACCGCGTACAGAAAATGGTGGTATGTAGTCATGCATGTATCATGCATGACTACATACCATGCAATGTTGCAAATCATTTGGGATTAGGTACTAATTTCGGTGTATGGCGAAAGCTCACGATTTGGAAATTTGGAATGTTACAGAGAAAAATCTACCATTTTGCGTTTTCATCGCTATTTGGTTTCAATACTACGAATCACTCAAAAACTTTGATGATTAAAATGGCTCCGCCATTTGAGGGCTCAAATAATGTCAAAAATTGACCGATATTCCAGAAAGATAATTCATCTCCCTCACGGTGGTCTTGAACCACGTTCATATTTGGTCAACATACTAAGACCTAAAATTCCTGTGCAATGTTTTCCTGTGCACATAGATGATCATTTCTGGACTGGGCCGCTACGAAAAAATTAAAAGACGGGTGGTTTTTTGGTGTTTTCCTGTCATAATTCTCTATAACTCGAAAGAGACACATGTCATCGAAAAAAATGGGGGGTATAAATTTGTAGATTTTCAAAATATCTACAAAAGTTGTTCCCATAATTTTTCTCGTACAACGTATCCTGTTGGAGATATTTGAAGATGATCCTCGAAAATTTTTCTCTAAAATTATTTTAGCTCCATAACTCCAATCAAACATGTTTCACGGAAAATATGCACGGTAATTTTTTGTAGGTTTCCCAAAAACTAACAAAAAAGAGTCAGTGACTTTTACTCGTTAAACGCATCTTGTTTGCGTTATTTGAGGATTCTTTGTCGACATCCATACTTACAACTCTGATATTGGTGAAGGGAGTATGAGTCTAGACGAAAAATCTACAAATATTACAAACAGGATACGTTTTACGAGAAAAAGGCACTGAACTTCTTTTGTTCTTTTCAAAGACCTATGAAAAATTGCTTCACACACTGTAAAAAATCGGTTGACTTTTCACAAAAAGCGGCAACCAGTGGTTGGTTGTCGAAATCAACCAGCTGGTTGGGATTCAACCACTGGTTGAAAATTCCACCACTGGTTGACTTTTTCCCCAGCGAATATATAAGGATGAATGCGGTGCCCACTATATTGGTCGATGGTGGTCTCCCGGTGACACTTTTGAGTCGAAAAAACAAGTTTCTTCATGTTTTTTCACAAACAAAGAGGGTTCAACATGAGTACCGGTCGCGTATAGACGACAAAGCGGGTTGCCTGTCCTGCAGGAGTCGAATAAACGTCGTAAGGCTGGAGGGATGAATATGGGGGGATGGACGGATGGGGTGGGGGGTAGATGGGATAGATGGATGGATGGATGGACTAGAACGGAATGAAATAGAACGGAATGGGATTCAAAGGGACGGAATGGAATAGGATGGAACGGGACGGAATGTAACCGCCCAGAATGGAACGGACCCGATCGGAACGGAGTGCAATGGAACGGACTGAAATGGAACGGCGTGGAATGGAATGGAACGGAACGGAATGGAATGGAATGGACTGGAATGGAACATACTGTTACAGAACTATTGTTCTATAAACTACGCGCGGTTGATTTTGAGCCAGAACTTACGTTCTCGGGCTCGGGTTCGAGTTAGGCTATTTATATCTTGCAATCAGCAGTCAATTTTCAGGCACACAGTTTATAGTCCGCAAAAGATGAGAGTGCATCTATCGAACGCCACACCTGAATATTCGTCAAATGTATAGTTTGCGATAGATTGCATCTAAACCGGGACCGAATGTTTAACTGTAGTCGTTGTATACCACGATCGTCATTCACAATCGAATGATGGCTTACAACGGAGTCAAGCATAAACAATAAGGCTCGACTATTGTCGCACGCACATACACATACACTCATTCACGATTCGACTCTCTTAAGTCCTTACCTGTCGGCTCTCACTTCTCGGCAGCAAGCATCATGTAATAAATTTGATATTTATTCACCCGGCCGTGACTTCGGTTGCGGCCGTTGGTGTCTGAAAAATCCGGTTGATGCGGCGCAGTATATCTGCAGAGGCTTTCGCGTCCCCAGCCTCACGCTAGCGAGTTGTATAGGCAAAATAGGTCACCTGGTTTTCCGACAGTTGGCCCAGAAATTTACCTCACTTGCGTATCTATAAGATACGTGAGGAGGTAATTGAGTGAAGGTTATGAGCCGCTCGGTATGTTTTCTGACTCCAACCGAGGTCTCTATACCTGATTAATTTGAGACCTGGTGCGCATCTATTTGATACTCTCACCGGTGCTCTGATTAGAGAAAAGGGCACTCTCCCAACGAATAAAGTATTCTGTCTTTCACGCGTATAAATCGGCCTGGCACGTTGCGGCCGTGGAAACAGATTGAAATAAAAAGGTCGTAGACTCACTTTTATTCAACTCTTGGAGTGCTGGGAGCCTGTCTCTGATAAGTGATTGCTGGCGATGTATGGGCTGCTGAATGCGTGGTGTAGCGAAAGGGCTGTTGTAGTGGTGTCTTCCGGCGAGTCAACGTCAGAGAGATGATTGCGGATTTGTCGAGCACAAGGTTGCAGCAGTTGCGGGCTCCGTTCCGCTCAACAGCAGCTTCTTCGAAAAAAGTTGAACACTTGGCCTCTGGTAGCTGCGGGCTCCGTTCCGCTCAACAGCAGCTTCTTCGAGAAAAGTTGAACACTCGGCCTCTCTCTCTTTTTTTTTTTTTTTTTTTTTTTTAGGTGGTTGTAGGGTGAATACGCTGCGACGTAGCCACAGAGAGGTTCCGGACGGACAATTACGCCTGGCCGATACTTCTCAAGGCTTCCGGGCTGGATTCCGCATCGATGCGGCCATCCGTACCAGATAAACCCTCTCTCCCTTCCCCTTTGGCGCTGGCCATCGGACAAGGGAGAGATCCACCAACTTACCAATCCGGACCCGGCACCGCGTGAGCATTACTTCAGGACCGGTGGCGTCTCGCGCTCAGGATCGAGCGTCCCTCTTCTCACGACTCGCAGGTGTTGTTTCTCCTCCTTCGATCTTCTTCCATCTCTTCATTCTTCTTTCTTCTTTCTTCTCTCTTCTTTCTTCTTTCTTCCCTCTTCAGTGCATCAGATTCCTCCTGGAATCATTTGGGCCTCTTCTGTTTCAATCGGCAGAGTCACTGTAATTCGCCTGCTTCGAGGCGCCTTACTTCCCTCTCTTTCTCCTCTTTGCGGGTCATCACCAGCTTGATGTATCCGGTGAGTCTATCCCATGTCTCCTGGTTGCGGAGTAAGTACGGGACGAGATTCTCCGGTGTTAGTTGAGCACCCAGCCATTCATCCAACTCGGCGCGCTCTCTCCGGGTGTCGCTGCACTTGAACAGGGCATGTTCGGCGTCATCCCATTCGTCCCCGCATGACTGACATGCTGGGGTCGTCCCTCTCTCTCTCTCTCTCTCTCTCTCTCTCTCTCTCTCTCTCTCTCTCTCTCTCTCTCTCTCTCTCTCTGCCGCACACTGTAGCACTCGAGCGCCTCGTCCGTCGTCACATGAGAAGGAGGGGAGACGTCTCAACTATACCTGCCTGATGGGCGTGTGGACTAGTACGAGCTATATAAATCGTACTTGGGGCTTCGGTACCTAAGTGAGGTACCTCTCTCGAACCCTGCTTGGGTCCGTCTGCCCTTCACACTGAGTGAGGCCCAGTATAACGCTGAGGCGCGGACGTCAGAGAGAGACCGGGCCAAAAATCGTTCACCTGGTGTTCATTTGTGCTACCTCAGCCACGCATTGTTTTTAATTCTGCTCGATCTAATCCTTATCTTCTTTCACTTATTATCAGAGCCAGTCTCCCTACATTTTCGAAAGAGGATACAATCGCAAAAATCTTGAGTATATCATATCTTATAATATAACAGAACAAAAAGTCACTGCGCAGCACGATGGGACGTAACACCCCCCCCCCCTGTTTAACTATCATCATGCATTCTTCAATAGAATGCTGATGATTGGCGAGCAAAAGAGTGACATCGAGCTGCGCGTACAATCCTTATCTACCTAAACCATATCATGATTTTCTTCACTTCTTTCACCCAATTGAGGGTTATTATTCTTATTGATTCCAATTACGTGAGATATTTTAAGACGGTTAGCATGAACAATTTTCTCCCTTTTACCAATTAAGATCTTAACATTATTTTTGCGCAATACTTCAAGAACAAGATGTGGGCCAGTGTAGTGGTCCCCTAATTTTCCAGGCTTAGCGCCTTTTAGTAGGAATACGTAGTCACCTACCTTAAAATTAACAGGATTAGCTTTCTTATCAAATCTTGACTTAGAATTAATCTTAGAGGCTACTAAATTATCATACACAAGAGTTCTTATTCCTACTAGACGCGAAAAAAGTTTTTCAATGTAACCTTGGTAAGTGGGTGATAGATCCGGCTCGCGGAGGGCGTCACCGCTGGGTAGCCTAGCAAGGCACCCGTGCACTACCTCGAATGGAGTGTACTTAGTACTCTCTGAAATTGCAGTATTAATATTGAAACACGCTATCTCTACCCATTGATCCCACTCTGCATCTTTACTAGCGTATTGTTTCAAAAATTCAGCAAGCGCATGATGTGATCTTTCTAAACTGCCATTTGAGCTCGGAGAGAACGCGCTTGTCTTTATCTGACGAATCTTGAACCGTTTCGCTATCCTTTGTAATAGTTTGCTCAAAAAGTTCTGACCTTGGTCGGTCAGAATACTTTTTGGGGCACCATATACACAAATACATCTTTTGATAAACGCATCTGCGATAGTCGGAGCAGTCGCGTCCGGGAGCGGCACGGCTATACAAAGTTTTGACAGCTGATCCTGCATGGTGAGGATATATTGATTTCCGTTAGCTGTCTTTTCTAGTGGGCCTACAATATCTAAAGCTACCTTCTCAAACACAGTACCCGGCGTATCGGTTATAATCATAGGTTGTCTAGTCTTAACCCTAACTAATTTCCTAAGCTGACACTCCAGACATTGCTGTATGCGTCGCTGTACATCTCTTTTAAGATCTTCCCAATAAAAGATCTGACGAATGCGATTATATGCTTTGGATACACCTCTATGCCCTCCGATGGGTGATGCATGAAATTCATAGAAAGTGTTGTCTCTATCGAATTCGGGGACATATCTCAACGATCCCTCACATACAATGATCTTAACATTAGTTTTTCTAAAAACTACATCAATCAATTTTTCTACTTCCTCCCATGGTAATAGCAAGATCTCTGCGCTTTTTGCTACACTAAATTCAGAAATTTTCTTATCAAGTAGGATTTGTCTCAATAAAAGGAAAGTGCGATAGATATTATTTTTAACTACTGATTGAGACTCTACATCATTATCCTTAATACATAGGGCAAAGTAAGATTCATTGTTGGAGCGCTTAATACAAGTCACTTCCTTGTAAACGTATTGCTTAGAGTTAGTGATTTTATTGGTTGAAAACAACTTCTCAGCGTTTTCATCGCAAGGATCGCCTGAGGTTGAAACAAAGAAAACTACATTATCAGGTCTCTGTGAGAGATGCTCACGAGACCGAATGCAGTTCAGATTAGTTTTCCCCGTGTCTGAACCGCCGGTTATCAAGCTTAGATCACTCGATTCTCTCGTGAGCTCGCTGCCACATGCACTGTCCTGATCGGCCGGGATACTGGCGGGCTCAAGACGGACCGAAGGATCTACATTGGTGGTTACAGATTGGGGGTCACCAGCAGTGACGTTCTCAACTGAGTCCATCACTCTTGGTCTTTTTGTTAGGGTTGCAGGGTCAGTTGTCACAGGAGTATTAGTTTTAGCCTGTCGGCGAGTGATTGCGTCTACGGATTGGGTAGGGATAGGATTACGGGAGAGGGCGTCTGCTGGTCCGTTCTGTTTACAGCTGCGATATACGATCCGGTAATCATACTCTGCCAACTGAAACCTCCACTTCAAAATACGGGTGTTGAGTTCTGCTGTTTTGAACCACGTCAACGGCTCGTGATCGGTAATAACCGTAAACTCTTTGCAGAACAAGTAGGGGCGAATAACCTTGACGCAATGCAGAACGGCGAGCGCTTCTAACTCATACACCTCATAACGGGCTTCGGCACCCCTTAACAAACGTGAAGTGTACGCTATAGGTCTATCTTTGCCTATTTCACCCTGAGAAAGTACCCCTCCCACCGCCACGGTCGAAGCATCCGAAGATATGAGGTATTCGGAATGTATGCAAGGGAACTGGAGGAGTGGCGCGGAACATAGCTTATTTTGCAACGTCTTGAACGCACTTTCCGTGTCTTCACCCCATACAAATGGCTCTCCTTTCTGAGTTAATCTTGCTAGCGGCTTTGAGATCTTAGCAAAGTTCTCAATGAAACGGCGATAATACCCTGCCAAACCCAAGAATTGGCGAACGTTCTTGACATTCTTAGGACGCGGGAACTTTTTCACTGCCACCACCTTGGCTGGATCCGGATTCAAACCCTTCGCGCTGATTATGTGTCCGAGGTACGCAACTTCCCGCTTCAATAATTCACACTTATCCGGCTCTAACTTCAAATTCGCTATCCTAAATCTCTCCATGACTTCTCGGAAAAGTCTGTTGTGCGTCCGATATTCTACGCCAGAGTTACGTAAGCCAAAGGGCATTCTACGGAATTGGTAGTGACCTGTAGACGTCGAAAACGCGACCTTGTGTGCATCATCCGGATGCAGAGCGATCTGGTGGTAGCCACTTTTGCAGTCGATTACAGTAAAATGAACCGCGTTCTCGAGTTGATCGAAGATATCCTGTATATTGGGGATGGGGTAAGCCATCGGAATTGTAATTTCATTGAGCGGACGTAGGTCCACGACTACGCGCCACCTAGGTTTTCCATCAGACCCTGGCTTCTTAGGTACGCACAACAAACTCGAGTTATAACTACTGCGCGACGGTTCCAGTACTCCGCTGCGTTCCAATTCAAGCACCTGCCTCTCTACCTCATCTTTCAAGCCGTGAGGAAGTCGGTATTGTTTAATGTTTATAGGGATGTTATGTATAGTGGGGATGCGGTGGAGCGTGATATTCGTTACCGGCAACTCCTCACCTTCTAGGTAAAATCGATCAGCATAATCGCGAATCAACGTCTCTGCCGAGATCTTCTCTTCACCGTCAAGGTGAGACGTACGAATTAAATTCAGGATGCGTTCTATTCTGTCGACACCTTCACTATGCTTTATTTCCTGCGGGGGATAAATTTGGAAGTCATCGCAGCAAGGTTCGATTGGGGTATCAGGGAGGTCGTCTGATTCAGAATTTTCAGAGGTAGAGTCATCCGAATGGGCTGAAACTTTATTGTTAACCTGTACAGTAAATACTTCCCCCTGTTTCTGACTCTCACTAACCGTTGTTCTCCTACTCAAGGGTATGACCTTATGACCTATTTTGAAAATTTGCTCTTTGAATTTTAAAATGGCTCTATGCTTAGTAAGAAATTCCGCACCCAAAATACCTTCCGACGGGATAAGCACGTCATCGTTTACAACTTGACACTCTATAGCTTCACCAAAAAGCTCTATCAACACTAGACCTAACGTTTCACATGGTTCGTTACCAATACCCTTCAGTATCGTCGCTTGCGACTTATCGATTTCATCATCAGGGCTCAACATGCACAGCTTGACGACATTCCCTTCTGAACTAGTATCAACCAGGAACTGGCCAAGAATCTCATTTTGTGAATTATATTGATTAACATATAAAAGAGGGTTGTCCGAGTCAAACCAAGAAGCATTATTCAAACAATGAGCATACCCAGAACCTTGTCTGAATTTTAGTATGTTGTCACCGATCGTTAGAGTCTGATTGCCAAAATCTGCAATGCTGCCGGTGCCAGTCAAAAACTTAGCTCCGATAATACCATCTTGAGGTAGTTGAAGCGAGTCGTCCATAACATGAAATTTTACAGAATATTGGAAAATTTTTAGTTGAGCGGTGCCTAGAGATGTTAAAATGTCATGAGTTATGCCAATCACATTTACAGTGTGATGTAAATCAATATCTACGTCATCTGGTAAACATCCAATTTTAATGAGATTTCCTTGTGACCCGGAGTCAATCATCAATTTAACAACCCTTTGACCATACTTGAATCTCAGGCAAGGGACATGGGCAGCTACATTGCTCAATCCATCGGTATCAGCTCTTTGAGTGAGTCGGATAGCGTCGCTGCGTTTATCGGGCGCGGCCGTTGTTGCACTGGTGCCTACTTCAACGCACCCGACCCAGAGGCACCCAGTCCATTCCCCGACCGCCAATTCTCACTCATTTTACGCTTGCGACACTCCTCAATTTCATGACCCTTAACCCCACAGAACTTACACTCTACGGGAGGTGGAGGTGGCGTAGATCTACCCTGTCTGCACTCAGCAGCGATATGACCATATTGATTACATGCCCGACACCGGACGCGATCCATTGAAGACGAATTTCTCGGGAGCACCTTAAAGCAGTTTTTAGCAGAGTGACCGGCCTGGTCACACAGCTGACAAGTTTGGATTTGGACCTTACCCATTTGATTCTGCAATTTGTAACAAGAGTCAGCAGTGTGACCCTGCAGATCACAAAACTGGCAGATAGGCGGCTCCTTTTTAAGTGATTGGAAACGCGAGTCGGCTCTGTGCCCAGGTAGACCGCATAGCTGACAACTTACGCGTATTTGTTCTTTCATTGGGCACTCAAAAGCTACATGCCCGGATCTCCTGCAGCAAGTGGACAGGTTACCAGAATAACGCCGGCTGGTACAAAATTCAGTCTCATGACTAGCGGACTGGCACACGCGACATGCCAATGAAAGCTTTCTTCCTTCGATACTCTTTTGTGTACCCTCGCGAAAATCATTTTGTTTGCGTAAAGCCCGTTTAGCTTCAAGAATACGCTCAGCGCTTATCGCGTTTTGCACAATATCGGAAACCTCATCCGCGTCCACTAGCTTCGATTCAATTTCCGCGAGTAAACCTCTCTTAAAGCAGTCTATCGTGGTTAGTTTTATGTCTTCTTTAAATTCGTCAGTAACAGTACCGTCAGTCACCCGTTTAGACTCGAGTATCCGTCTTGCCATGTCACGTATTCGATTTGCATAGGCTAAACCGTTTCATCATCTCTCTGAAATTCTTTTGCCATCTCTCCCAATAACTGATTAACGGTCTCGGCTGGCGCATAGATGGTCTTCACGAAATCTTTGAGTTCTTCTACAGTCGAAAATGACTGACCTTGAATTGCCGTCCGCGCCTCGCCAACGAGTTTACTTCTCAATAACCGCGTGAGATTAGGTTCATTCGCCGCCCCCACCATCTCCTTAGCTTCATCGCACCCTTCAATGAAAACACTCAAAGGGGGTCGATGCCCATCAAATTCGGGCACTACCTTCAGCGCATCTTTCAAAGTTACCTGTGCCATGATTATTGGCGGAGGCTCATCTCTCTCTTCTTCAGCAGATTCTTCCTCAGCGTCAGCGTCTTCCTCTGGAGAGATAGCGTTGCCCACCGGCCTTATAGTTATATTGTTTTCATCTTCTTCACTATCAGAAGAGACGCTACTTTCTCTACTTCTAACGAATGGATAAAATGCCTGCACTTCCTCGTTAGCACTATTACTACTTTGGGCCAAGCTTCTTGTGATGCGTCTTCCGCTCATTTATATCGCGCTCTGAATAAAAGAAACAATAAAGATTTTGAATGAATTCAATGACCTTAGAATTTTGACAGACAGACCCAGTAGATGAGGTGAGAAACGACCAATGATTGAACTCCCGAGGCTTGATGGTGAGCTTATCATACCTATGAATTTTATTCAAATTTTCGTATTCAGCAAGCGTACTGATGAGCCTTTCAGTGCGGAAAACACGCGCAAGTTTTTCAGCCCGTGGTAAACCAGTGAGGAGGGGTAGACTGTCGAGGCAACCTCGATCGAGCTCAAAAATAACAAATCTATCAATGAAATACCCCGACTCGTCCCTTTTCAGCGTAAATTTTAAACGTGTACCTTGTACCAGTTTCTCAGCAGCGAGCACAATATTCTGAGAGGTAATTCTGTGAATGTTGTGGAAGGTGATTGGGATTATTTTACCGTCGTCTGACTCCAAGTATTGTATTTTACCAAACTTGCTTTCATTAACTCGAATCGAACCAGTATGAATATTTTTATGCCAAAAATACACCTTAACACGGCAGTATTTCCTATGATCTGATTCCAGGGCGTCAAGCAATTGGTGGGTTAAAAAATAGTGGTGATCGAATACACGTTCTTCAGCTATTTCTTTCAGCGTTAAAAGACTAAGAATCTTATTTCTCATTTGAAATGTTTAAATTGCGCAACTTCGACTCGATTTGGATGATAGAAATATTATGATCATGAAGATGACTTTCAGTACTCATAACAGCCGCGGCAATTTCAGAATGTTCTCTCTCAAGTGCATTGATAACACGTTTGTACTCGTTTACCTCGCGCTCAGCGTCTTCTAATCTCAAAATTAATGAATGGCTCAACACGAAAAACTGCCGATTTTTATTATGAATCTCGCGTAACTTGCTGCTACAGCCACAAATATTTGCTTGATCACTCATTTAAAATCTTTTATTATAGTTTCCAACGTATCTATTTTTTCCTCAAAAGTTGAAATCTGTACCACAGGAGGATGTATACTCTCTCTAGCCCAATCACAAAAATCGCGAGTTGAGTTTCTTTTCGAGTTGACCTTGTCTAGGGCAGTCGTCAACTTACCTACTCTATTCCCAAGGGCCTTGAATTTCTTGATCAAAAACTTCTGATCGGTTAAAACACTAACGGCACTTGGTTCAATATGACTCATTTGTTAGAATCGAAAAAAAAAAAAAAAAACAAATAATCGTACAGAAAAGCACTCACGCATATTACCACTTTGGCAGGAATAAACTACGCATACCTGTTGATCTATCACTGTTGACTCTCTGCATTCCAGCTCTCGACTGATAGATGTGACAACCTCGATGCAACGCTGCCAACCTGTGAACTTATCACCTAACACCTCGACTTTCACTCTAGAAGATAGACAAACTGCAGACAGTCGGCGTATGCAGATTAGTCACACCTAACTTCAGTTTTAGGGATTCAATTTTTGAGTCTACTGCACCATGTTGCTATGGTTCATTGAGAGAAACGGAGACAAAGGACTGAGCACTCAGAATTTTTGCAAGATATCAAACAAAACTAGATTTTTCTACCTTCCCAACGTTATCGAGTAAAATCATTGGAGAGAAAATTGAAATCTATCTGAATGCACTAGTGGCGCGTGTTTGAAACGTTCATTTGGAAATTAATTATTAATATATCCAGAGACATCCAAAATTTCGATTTCATTGGTTTATTTTCGGTACGGAACTGATAATAATCAAAAATCCTTCATCGCTAATTTCTATGCCCAAGTACTCGTCTGTCAACTTATTCACAATTCGCCAAACTACCAAACTAATACTAAGCATCTCGTCACTTTAGGAGCAGACTAGGAAATCGCAGTTTTAGGCAATCCACACAAATAATATCGTTATTGTCTTCAACACATTTTCCACACTTTACACAATCTGCACTAGACTCCACCAATTTCACCAAGGGCGGAAAGGTAACTCCAGCATCCACCTGCAGGTCTTCTCCCGTCGTAGGGGCTGTTGCTCCGTACTCACTCACCACTTGATCAAAATTGAGCGCCGGCACTGAGGATTGTATTTCCGTGGGGCCCTCGCTCGTCCTGTCACTTTTGTATTCTCGTGGTGGCGTTGGTGGACGTTTGCGTTTACAGTAGGGGTGAATCCGACACTCCTACTGAGTAGGAGGCGACGGGGGTGGCGCGGGAATATGTGGCACGACCTCTAACAGACCTAGCCTCTTCCTTATACGTGGGTCTCTTATTGATTCAACGTTGCCCTGACTCAACAGGTTGACAGGATTCGGGTCTGCTCGGCTCGGCGTTGCACTTTGGTAGGAGTAGTAGCTGGTGTAGAGCGCAGATTGGAACACTCCCTCTCGAGACTTCTTGTAGACCGACCTCCAGGTAAACTTCACCGGCTGACCGTATTGAGCTGTAAATTCCTTCGACCACTTTTCAGCTATGGCTCTAGCTTCAGTCCTCTGCCTCGGGTTCGGTCGTTTGAGAGCGTGTTTAGCCGGAGGCGCCACTGATGAGGACACAAAAAAAACACTAATGTAATCACTCACTGTTTACTCACTGACACCATTCAACATTTCAGATCGGCGAATGGCCACCTTGCACAGTCTCCCACTACGCTTTTTGAATGATTTTTCAAAATATTCAGTCTTATACATGTGTTCTTTCAAATTAGATTCCCATGCTCTAATTGATTGTTCGCGCAAGGATAAATTTTCAGTTCTAGGGTCAAGCCCATTCTCTCAAAACTGCTTTAAGATCGAATTTAGTTTCGTATGAGTAGACTTGGGCAGTTAAGTAAATCTTCATTGATAATTAAAAGAGGGCAAGGCAAAAGTGGAAATGGATATAATGTGCTCTCATTCATATAAACATCTCCATCTGGAGTCTTGAGCAAAAAGGCTCTTAGGTATAGATTTTTACAAGCTTTTTCCACGAATATTCTAAGGCTCGACACTACTTCATCACTGAAGTGTAAAAATGTAACTGGACTGATTTTTCATAAGTGATTTTGGTAGATTTTTTCGTCCTTGATGGTTAATATACAAGTTGAACATTTGGTCTCGTCGATCTTGAAGGACGGTGGGGAACTAAATAAATTCCCGAAATTTCATGATGGAAATTTTATTGCAACGTTTCGTCCACTAGGTTTTGTTGACCTCATCAGGCTTCAGGTTTGTTATTCTTTAGATCGTCATGATATTTTGGACGATCTTGTAATAGAGCACAGACATAACGTCTGGCTCCTGTCAATACAAGTTAACAGAGTGACTCTCTAGAAAGATGGACAGAAAAGGTCTCTACACATTTAATCATATGAGGCTCTGTTTCCGCAACCAAGACATTTCCGTCCGAGATCGATATTTTTAACGGTTTTGGCCCCATAACTCATGAGAACTACGTTTCATCAAAAAATGCGTAGAGCAACTTTAGGTGGATTTTTGAAAGATGAACCGAAAAGGTCTCTACACATTTTCTCGGTTACGGTCACCTGTTCTTGTAATTGGGGGATTACCGCCCAAGACCCATGATTTTCACGGTTTCGACCCCACAACACATGGAGAATACAATTTATCCGAAAATGTGTGGAGCAAACAGTCATAGATCTTTGAAAGATGAACAAAAAGGTCTCGACACATTTTCTTACATGAGGCTTCCTGTTTCCGCAACCAAGAATTTTCCGTCCGAGATCCATATTTTTCACGGTTTCGATCACATAACTCCTCAAATATCTCCAACAGGATACGTTGTACAAAAAAAAACTATGGAAACAATTTTTGTAGATGTTTTGAGAATCTACAAATTTATACCCCACATGTTTTTCGATGACATGTGTCTCTTTTGAGTTATAGGGGAATTATGACAGGAAAACACCAAAAAACCACCCTTCTTTTAATTTTTTCGTAGCGGCCCAGTCCAGAAATGATCATCTAAGTGCACAGAAACACATTGCACAGGAATTTCAGGTCTTAGTATGTTGACCAAATATGAACGTGGTTCAAGACCACCGTGAGGGAGATGAATTATCTTTCTGGAATATCGGTCAATTTTTGACATCGTTTGAGCCCTCAAATGGCGGAGCCATTTTAATCATCAAAGTTTTTGAGTGATTTGTAGTATTGGAACCAAATAGCGATGAAAACGCAGAATGGTAGATTTTTCTCTGTAACATTCCAAATTTCCAAATCGTGAGCTTTCTCCATACACCGAAATTAGCACCTAATCCCAAATGATTTGCAACATTGTATGGTGCATGGTCATGCATAATTCATGCATGATACATGCATGACTACATACCACCATTTTCTGTACGCGGTCATGCATGATCGTGCACTAGTAGCGGTATGCCGTCATGCATGATCATGCACTAAACATTTTTTCACGGGAAGCTAAATGAACTCGGTAAAATCCCAAAAGGCGCTAGCTATTACTTGCGCAATGTCACGACAATAACACGAGCATCGGGAGAATTTTATTTTGCCTTGTGCGTAATAGGCAAAGAGGAAGAATCACTAGCTACAGTCTAAAATTATGTATATTGAGCTCTGTTCCACTTGAGAGAAATACTTTTAGAAAAAAATATCCGAAGTAAGCATTGCAGAAAGCAAAGAAATTTTAGGAATAAGCTGGGCAGAAGTCCTCCACTTGGACACAGTTTGTCCCAAAACGTCTATTGAAATCATAGTTTTCCAAGGCACCCTGAAGTACGTCCCAGAAGAAGAAAGAGATAATGTATTCTACGAATTGCATGCTTTACCAGTTGGAGGACATTGTGGCGTATCCAAAACCCACAAAAGGATACGCCAAATATATCATTGGGAAAATATGAAGCACGACATTCAACGGCGGATACAACAATGTTCAGAGTGCCAATTGAAGAAATTGTTACGAGTCGAGACTCAACAGCCTATGGTAATAACCGATACGCCAGGGACGGTTTTTGAAAAAATGGCTCTGGATATTGTAGGGCCCCTCCAAAAAACAGAGAATGGAAATCAATTTCTACTAACTATGAAGGATCTCCTCCCCCCTCACTCCACTTTTTCCAAAAGTATAACTTGGTGAGTATGGCCATCCTTTCCCCTTATCACTTCATCTGGGATCAAAAATTGAATTTCAACTCTTGAGGGTCATGAAATCAGGGGAAACATGTCGAGTGACTATTTAGCAAAATTTAGCAGAATTTAAACATGAAACAAATGGGTAGAAAATGAAAAATATCAATGTCAACTCTTGAGAGTGGTGAGATCAAGGAAAGTATGTCGAGTAATTGTTTTGCAAAATCTGAACGTGAAACGCATGGAAAAGGATTGATTACATTACGATTTGACTTTCTCAGTAATTTTGACTCAACTTGAGTTTCTCACCATCTCCTTCGTCTATGAAATGTAATGAAAATAATTCATTCAGACTATTGAGAAGAAAAGGAAACCAGAAAATTCAATCTAGCATTGATCGGTTTAGTTTAAAATTCAGTAGAGATGGTGAGTAACTCAAGTTGAGTCGAAATTACCGAGAAAGTCAAATCGTAATGTAATCTGTTATATTAAGGGACGAAAGGGTTCAAAATAGATCGAGTGAGGAAACACAACAAGTAAAATAACGAGGCACACGAATATTCACTATCACGAATATTTAATACGAAGAAGATATTCCGATACATAATTGATACACAATGATTTTCGCTTGACCGCTTGGCTTCGCGGCTAGCGCAAGACTGCCGTTACTCGTGCACGTCATCGCTCAATGGGCCCTTCCGTCCAGGGTCAGGTCAGTTTTTCGTGTACAGACACGCACTGGCGTTTCCGCGACATCTGGCACGCAGATACCACTCATCCTTGTTTCCAAGGCTTTCACTTTTTTTTCCACTTTTTTCAAACCAACACTTTCACATAACTCGACATAATCAATCCTTTTCCATGCGTTTCACGTTCAGATTTTGCAAAACAATTACTCGACATACTTTCCTTGATCTCACGACTCTCAAGAGTTGAAATTAATATTTTTCATTTTCTACCCATTTGTTTCATGTTTAAATTCTGCTCAATTTTGCTAAATAGTTACTCGACATGTTTCCCCTGATTTCATGACCCTCAAGAGTTGAAATTCAATTTTTGAACCCAGATGAAGTGATAGGGGGAAAGGATGGCCCTACTCGCCAAGTTATACTTTTGGAAAAAGTGGAGTGAGGGGGGAGGAGATTTCAACACTTGGCTATGGTAATGACTGAATATTCTGAGATTGAAAAACATGCTGTAAATATTAGCATGTAGGAAAACAAAAAAAATTCTATGTATCTCATCCATAAAAATCATTCTCCTTATTAACACTAGTGTGCTTCATTCCAAGATGAACATTTTTTGATCATGAACAAAGAAAAATCTGGAGAAGGACGACAACTTTGTATTTTTAATAGCAAGACTCTTGAAATTAGTTCATGGGATTGACTTGAGTTGATGCTAAGACTCCTAACCCACTTGTGATGGTGCTTGCGAGAGAAAATTTTTGGCTCACGAGGAACTTCTAGATTGTGAAAATTTCCCTAATGATGAACCACATCCACTCTTCAGCAAGAGAGCATACTAAATATCAAAGTGAATAACTAATAACTAATTGATAAATGAAACATAGAATTATGACACTACATCTGTTGTTCAACATTTTCCAAGGACCAAAAACTGAGACGAATTCCATGTAGCACATTAGTAATTCATAACACATCAACAAGTTAGATCAATTTGTGCGAACTCATTCTGAGGGAAATGAAGGTCCAGTAGCATTATGTGATATGTGTTTGAATGATCCTCAACATACTTCCAGATAGATGATGTACGGATCCAGTTTGTTTAGTGATTGACAACTCAAGTAATAATTTTTTTAATTTGAACTTACCACTTCCCACCAAGAGCGTAAAAGTGCCTTTCTTTCTTCATAATACTCTTGATGAAATAGGTGAACCCTGTACAACTTTCTTATCCTATTCAGAATTTAGTGCCAAGATAGTAAAATCCATATACCATATGAGAGTAAGAGTCTAGCTGAGACCTTTGAGTTAGAGTATTACGCAATGGACATATGATATTCAAAAGTAATAACCAGAGCAACACCAAATATCAGTGCTTATATATCACAACAACTGTTCTTGGACAGTCGTCAATTGACTGACATGTCTTACAACATCTAAATGTGAGAGATGATCCCTCTTGATGTGTTGGACATTGACAGGTCTACGAAGAGCAACACGAAGGATATTCTATTGGTCATACTCTTCTTCAACTAGAGTGGTTTATCAAATTTTCTTGGAGATGCACAATTTTTCAGAGTTGGGTCTCTCTGAAGTATTGAGGAAACTGAAAGTCAATACACGGCTGAAATGTAGATTGACACTGGCACTCATTTTTCCTCTCGATCAAATCCTAAATTCTCCAAATATTTTTGAAGATCAATTCTTGACACTGCACAGCAGCGAGAATAACACACATTTTGGCCCTATTATTCTTATATCACTCCAGACAAGAAAACCCACAACAATAAGTGGCTCTTATTCCCTCAACAATGAGACCTGATTTCTACAAGCTCGCTGGAGGCGGTGCTACGATTGGCTTTCAATCTCTGCTATTATCTCTACATAATATAATCAAAATAGTCAGAAAAGTTACATGTTACTGCAACAACATGTTACTGCTGGAGCGCAATAACGCCGTCTGTGGCCATCTGCTACACATGCGGCTGCATCAAAACATCACCCGGTTCTCGCGGTTGATCGTCCCGCGTGGTCGACCCCAACAATCGATTGTGTTCGACTTCGAGTGTCGTAACGTGGCTGAAATCTTGACGCGAAAAAATTGGGAAGGGTCGAAATTAGTGAGTAAGATATTTTGGCACTAAACGCTGTCAGCGGCGAAATGACTTGCCAATATCCTTGTTAAAGACCGAAATAACGGGTTCAGAGGGAATGAGACCCCCCTGAACCCAGAAAAGCATGAAATGAGTAAGTTCGAAAAAATGTGTGAGGTTGAAACGGCCCAACTTAGCGTATATAAGGCACGGCAGCCTTGCGCGCTCTCTCTCTTTCTCACATGTTCTTCTCTTTCATATACTCGCCAGCAAGGCGCTGCCGCGCCTTTTGATCAATCATCAAAATATTGCAATGCTGTACCTCTTCCAAATGCTACAGTCTCCACGATCGCGGATGCATTTGTGAAAAGGTGTATCGTTGTGTACGGTGCGCCACGTGTGGTATTAACGAATCAATGTAGGAATTGGAGGAGTTCCGCGCGAACCGTCGACGAAGTAAGACATGTTGTCAAGCTGAAACGAGTGCTTACGCGAGTGTACTATGTGATGCTAGAGACTGATCGAGCATCAATTGGTCTCTAGCAAACCATGTCTGCCGCAGAGGCATCCTGATGCCTCATGCGGACAAAAATGGGACGGCTTTGACTGGCGAAGGCATCTGGACCAGCAAAATCCTTCCAGGATAGAAATCACCAAACGGCATAGACTACAGAGGCGTCTGGTTCAACTGTACATACTCGATCGACTATCGTGAATCAAAGAGTATCGTATGCAACTGTTACTGAGCGTGAGCAACTTCCAACAAGAGAACAAGCAATTGTTATGAACACCAGTGAAGGACTAACTGTGCATGACTATGCAGTGGCCATCGGAGCCATAATTCTGTCAACCAATATCATCGCTATTTCGTGTATCTCACAAGGTCGCGTGTGTATATACTTGAAGTCTAAAGAAATTGCCAATTCTCTGATTGACGTAGTAAAAACTTTTAAGATAAAAGAATGCGAGTTCGAAATTCGTCCTTTAGTGTCTCGTGCGACGAGGATCATTATTTCAAATGTCGAACCCATCATTCCAAACCATTTGATAACTGAAGAGTTGATCAAACATGGAGTTACTCCTGCCTCCAACATCACCCACGTGAGAGCTGGGATGAATGGACCAGGGTTTTCTCATATTAGAAGTTTCCAACGCTCAGTGCTTATTCAACCTGAAGACCTAGAGAAAATTCCAAAATCTTTGCAAATAAAGTGCGGTGGATTCCAATCGTGGCTATACTTCTCTGCTGAACGACTCACGTGCTTCTTATGAGGGTTTCCATGGAACATTTGACTATTGACCCTCTAAAATAAAAAAAAAATTTTCTCATCGCACACGTTTAAAATGGGTTTCATGTGATTCTTATACCTCGAAAACATGTGAAAAAAGTGGTGCCACTCTCTTCCAAGCCGAGGTATCTGGTTCAGAACGAATTGTACGGAATTTCACACTTGAAACATTCGTGAATCAACTTCAATCGAACAGATTCGATTCAAAACATTGTCTAGACGATCGATACGGATTATATTTTGCCTGACTTGACTTTAAGATGAATTTCATCATTGATTTCTCCGAAATTCGATGTAAATTTCCAAAATCGAGTCAAGAGCTATGAGTCTCATTTCAATTTCTAGAATATACTGTGGTGTTATTTTGTTCATTTTTCAGCCGTATACTATGTAAAAATCAAGAAAATCGCGATACCATCACATTTAGCGGCTTATTTAGCTTACCATCCGGATTCAAATATTTCTCCTCAGCTTCTCACAGAAATACCGATCGACAATTGTAACTCAGAACAGTGCGGTTATATCCCTTTTGCGATGAAGAAAAAAGAGCACAACATTCCAATCCTGTGCTTTACGTTTCCTGAGTATGCCATCAAAAAATGACCGTTTTGAGAGCCAGTGGCGCGATAACTTTATGAGCTTTGAAGCTTTATAAAATTTGTCCGGATCAACGCACACTCACAAACCAAACGGGATTCGATTCGTCTTCTTTTCAACTTTGAAAACTCATTGCTAAATTTTCCGTTTTGCACAAGGTATTTCATCAATTTCGTAAACAATAGCCAGAAAAAGTTTTCCCACAAAACTCAGTTACATCGATGAATGAGAGTTAATATCATGGCCAAATCAGCGCACACCTCTGAATCAAAGATTTTCTCAAAATATGAGATTAGTAGATGGATATATCATTCCACCGAAGTAGTTGAGGCATAGGTATTTTAGTTACAGCCTTATCAATTCAAAAAATCGCGTTGGTACGTTTGTAAACTACCCAAAAATCAGCCTTTGCGGTCTGCTATTGACAAATCAGGATGCATTTCAACAAAAAAGGATTTAGTCCATATTGAATGATGCCAAATACTATAAAATGCCACTCCTGCGCACTCCGAATAGTTCAAAATACTCTTGGAACACTGCAGTAACACAAAAGTTAAAAGTTCCGTGGAAACTCTCTTATGTCAACAAGAGGGGCACCTGGCTCGATACTGTAAAGACACGCCCGATACATCTACAGTGCCAAGTAATGTAGTAAACGATGCCAATAATGGAACGGAAACAATAACAACAGAAAGACATAGTTCAGTGAGTGTTGACAGTGTAATAAAAAATAGCGAGGACAATTCGAATACGGAAAACAAGGCTAGTATAAGAGAGGCCCAGGAGGGCGATGACGGCGACCTGATAGATGCATCACAGGGCGACAAGAGGATCTTGTCAGCATCTATTGAGAGAGACCGGAAATCATCGGCGATATCACACTCCAATGACAACAGGAAAAATATGATGCCTCCTTCAAGCACCAAACGAACTCTTTCTCGATCCAGTTCTCAAACTTCAAGAACGTCTGGAAATTCAGAGCCCTCATCAAGAGGCAAGCACGAGACAAAACAAGTTGTGAAAAGACCGAGAACTGCGCAAATTCCGAGCATTGTCGAAGAAATGAAGAGTTTACTACAGCTAGTTGAGAAGATGTTGAAGAAAGACCAACAAAAATACACATTGAGCGCTGATAATTTGGCCATATTTTTGAACGAAATCAAGAATGGTAGAAGTGTGCTTGAAACTGCAAAAGCATACACTGATTATTTTTCAGCGCTCAGAGAAATGCTAGGCGATATATATACACATATCGCTTCATCTGGTCTGAAGAGGAGAATCACTCGTATAAGAACCCGTCTATCTAACGTCAACATAAGAGACTATGTGACCAGTGACGATTATTTGACCACTAGTGAGGTTGAAGATTTCACTGAGGACGAGTCGAGGCAGTCGTCTAATGATTAATCTTGGAATGGAGCCGAAAAATCTGAGAATCATCTTCTGGAACTGCCGTGGTATTTCTCAGCAAATCAACGAACTAAACAGCAAAAAACACCTCTTCGACATCATCGTTCTAGTGGAGTCATGGCTGAGAGATGACAGCGATGAAGAAAAAATACATCTCCCCGGTTTTGTGATATATAGAAAACACCGCACGCACACCGTAGGTGGTGGTATTCTCATTTATGTACGAAATAGTTTAGCATATACCGGAATCGATAATATTCATACTCCCGACATCTCTGTCGAAATGTGTGGGATTCTCTTTACAAATATAGAGCCCAATTTAGATCTCTTCGTGTGTTACAGAGCTCCAGGCCTCTCTCTTGACCAAACTCTGTGGGACAGCATCCTGAGTAATGTCAATAATAATAATTCTTTATTAATGAGCGATTTCAATGCTCATAATGTTTGTTGGAATTGCAATGAAACTGACGCCAATGGCGAAAAGTTAGAAGAGTATATCTCTAATAGTAACTTATTCTTACACAATACTGATTCTTATACTTACATCGATATTCATAGAGACTACCAATCTAATTTAGACCTAGTATGTTCATCTAACGACATTTCTGATTTGTTGAACGTAAACGTATGTGATGAGACCTGGGGCTCTGATCATTACCCAATATATATAGGAGTTAACGTAGAAAAATGCCAATACACAAAAAAGACCTTCAAGCTCAAATCACTGCGCACTGATTGGGATAAATTTGAAAAAAATCTTGAAAATTCATACGAATCATTCCTTCCCCAAGAGTATGACGAATCCACTTCTAGTCGGAAGTATGAAAAATTCGTCCAAGTTGTACCTGAGTCTGTTAGAAGTAGTACACCACCAAAAAAAAATCGTAATCCACGTAAAATACGCAAGCCAGTCCCTTGGTGGGACTTGGAATGTGATCGAATTTTGAGACTGCGAAAAGCTGCCTTCAAAAAATTCCGGTTCACCAAAAACTTGGTGGATCTAATAGAATATAAGAGACTGCGATCACTGGCAAAAAGAACTTCAAAGATAAGAAACGTGTGTCTTCTAGAAACTTTGCAAGTACAATTGATTTTTTCACTGACCCCAAGTATGTTTGGAATAAGTGTAGGATTTTCTAGAGAAGTTAGACCCAAACAGAGCCTAATCACGTCCCGAATAATTTGCAGAACGAAAAAAAATCGAGGAGGCGCTGAACAAAATCAGCCCTCCGTGGGTGAAGACAAATTATAGTGATCACCTTCCCAATACTGTAGATAATTCTTTTTTCGAGAATCCATACTCGTTTACTGAATTCAATGCAGCACTTGACCCAAAAAATTCCCAGTCAGCTCCGGGTTTAGATGGAATTGATTTTGAAATTTTAAGGAAGCTTCCGATAAAATTCAAACTATTGCTATTAGACATTTTCAACGAAATGCACCTCAAAGGTGACTTTCCGGAAAGTTGGAAACACTCCTTTGTACATTTGATTGACAAAAGTGACGGTGGACTTCGCCCCATCACTCTCAACTCATGCTTTTGTAAATTATTCGAGATGCTGCTCAAAAATAGATTACAGTGGTGGGTAGAAACACAGAATATCATTCCAAACTCTCAGAATGGTTTCAGAGAAGGTAAATCCTGCTTGGACAATTTGACCAGTCTTTCAATGAAGATAGATGAAGCTTTCATGGAAAAAAAAGTTTTGGCAGCTTCCCTTGACGTGAAAGGAGCCTTTGACAACGTCAATGTCGATATACTACTAGAGTATCTTGCTCAAATAGGCCTTCCGCTTAGCGTGATAAAATTCATCGGTTTCTTACTCTTTGAGCGAATCATCCATGCAGACGCATTGGGAGAAGAAACTCGACGAGTGTACAAGGGCATACATCAGGGTGGAGTATTGAGTCCTCCACTGTATATTATTTACGTAGCTGTCATTGTTCAGGGACTGCCAAAATCAATTTACTTTTCACAATTTGCTGATGACGTAGCACTTTATATAAAATGTAAAAATCCAGAAAGATCAAAGGATGCACTAGAGAGAGCCATAGAAACTGTCAGAATAAACTTACGTAATCTTAGCTTAGAACTAGCACCTGAAAAAACGATAGTAATCCATTTTAATGGTCAGAACATACCCTCTGGCAGCATCGAAATCAAGGTTCATGACAAGCTAGTAAAATCAAGTGCTTCAGCTCGTTTTTTAAGAATAATTTTTGATTATAAAATGACCTTTACACCCCATATGATCTCAGTTACTTTAAAATGTAAGAAGTCTCTCAATATGATCAAGTTCTTGTGCGGAACTTGGTGGGGGTCACATCCGTCGACGCTTATAACATTATACAAGAGCTACACCTGTTCCATTTTGGATTACGGATCTTTCATTTATCTGACCAATCATAAGACTTACCTTGAAAAAATAGAGGGGATTCAGTACGCTGCAGTGAGGTGTGCCCTTGGTTCCCGCTTCAGCACTCCACTTAATGTGTTACTCGCCGAATCGAAGTTAACTTATGTGGAGGACAGAAGCGAGTTCTTAGCGAAATGTTACCTAGCAAAAATCCATAGTAACCTCAACTGCTTAACCTACGCGAATATCAGATCCTATTGCAATGTAAGCAAAAAGTGCAGAAGGGAGTCTAATAGCATTTTGGGACAGTGTTTGAAAAGCTTAGATGAATGGATACACAAAATAGATAAAGGGGGAAACTACAATATGTAACTCTATAGTTATCAGACCCTTGTCACAACAATATTATATGATGTTGAATTAGGAAATAAGAATAAAGATGAGCCATTTCCAAACGACGTGTTTGATGAATTTGTCGAAGGGAGGGACGCTCATATCTTGTTCACAGATGGTAGCAAGTCTGCTGATCAACCGTGTTGCGGATCAGCTGTTACTTCGAATAATTACAGTCTCACTCGAAGCATAGACAAGCAAGCCTCGGTATTCACTGCTGAATGTATCGCTTTGAATGATGCCGTCAACAGTATCAGGAATGTGAACCATAGTATCATCCTCATTTTCTCTGACTCTCTCAGTGCCCTTCAAAGTCTTAGTTCTCCAAAAATTGATATCAAAGTGAACAAGTACATTCTTAATATTAAAGAAATGTTGCTTCAATTAGAATCAGATAACGACACGAATTATTCAATTGAATTCTTCTGGATTCCTTCGCACATTGGAGTCAGAGGGAATGAGGAAGCTGATCAAATGGCTAAAATAGCCTCGAGTAAAGAAGTTGTAGATATTCCCGAAATTCCATTCACTGATACGTATGAGTACTTTAAACGCTCGGCGTTTGAAAAAATGCAAGAGAAACTGAGAGAAATGAGTCACAAAACAGGAACACTATTTTTTTGCAATTATTAGAATGACAGAAGATCGACTTAGTTTGATAATAAAAATGTCTCTAGAGAATTAGTAGTTACTGTCAACCGTATAAGAGCAAACCATTACAATTTAGCAGCTTCACTAGCAAGAATCCATATTGTCGCCTCCCCGATGTGTACTTGTGGGCAAGAACTAGAAAATATCGATCACGTTTTATGGCGATGCAAAATATACGATAGAGAAAGAGCAGTACTCGAATCTTCTCTGAAGAAGATCGACGTTAACCTTCCTTACAACACGGATTTGATTGTATCAACACCAAATATAGCTGCCTGTAAAGTCATGATATAGTTTTTCAACGATTGTAATTTACGCATTTAGAAATTTACTTCCAACCATATGTATGAATTACAGTATATATGTAATATTTCTTTTTTTGATGATATATATTCATCTTATATGTATCTTCTTTTGATTTGCCAAATGGACCTATTCATGGTCTAAAGAAGGCGTAATAAAAAAAAAAAAGGTAGGAATTGGTGAATTGGTGCAGAGAGTCGCTAAGCGTTTTAAAATAAAGCAAATAAACCCAGCTCATTCTACGCAGAAAGTAATGGAAGTTTAGAAAGATCCCACCACGTCCTGTCTGAGTTCTTGAACCAATACGCGTGTGAAAGAATCCTGTGACTTTCGTCGATCATTCACCAGGTGTTAATCCCAGTAATCATTCATTTCTGGCAATACCAACAAATTCATCATAGAGAAACTAATTAGTCAGCGAGCTTGCTCACTAATGCATTGTTTACTTCTAGTTTTTCGTAAGAGATTCCCAGTAGTGAACTCACTGCTATTTTTAGGGGCTCTCTTCATAGTAACACAATTTATCGATGGAATCCTACATGTTAGAAATATGTTCATCTGTAAATTCTCAAATCAAGACCAGATTTGATGATTTAGCTAATGGAAACCGTTTGATGAATCCATCAAAAGTCTGTCAAATTGACGAACCTGCCAGAGAATCATGAGCGCAAAGGATTTTCAATTTAAAACTGGAACATATTTACATAATTAGTTGATTGCATTTTTGACCAATTGAGAATTCGAACAATTGAATATCTTCCTGCATCATCCGATGATTGTGTTGATTCAGCTGAAGCTCAATTATCGAAACATATGATGAATGCTTTGTCCAGCAATAAACGTGAAAGCTGTATCAAATTTTGCACGCAAAGAAACCTTCTCTCGCGGTGCATGTATCATCGATATTATTCCTATACAAGCACCGAGCACGTATTTGCACCAACCTCTCATTCTTCCTCTCCCTCTAGCAAAGCAAACATTTCGCTGCCAGAATCAATCATCGCGGCAGCAACATCGCACGCTTTGGCGAGGCTTCCTCGTTAAAAATGGCATATAAACAACATCCTCGTACATACATCGTATCGAATGTCAGAGGGCGTTTGCACCTCGTCTCGCCACCATAGCATCCCCATACCTGAACACATACATAGATGGAACCGATATTAATTCCGACCCGGCTTTATTGCCCATATCCCGTGTAAAATATTGCTGGTTTTTATTATTCCATCATCGGAGCGAACTTTTCCACCCATAGTCCTTGTTACTTTACTTGTGCGGCCCTATGTATGTAGTACCTGATGGCGTGAAACTCAAATTTTTGGATGCGAATCTTTTCCAAACATTTTGAGCTCTCGGAACTCATAAATGTCTGCTCGGTACACTTTCAAAAAATGATGTCCAAAGATAGTATTGTCAAGAAAAATGATTTTATGTCCCCAATATTCACATCTATCTTCCTCACTCGGGGCATGCTTGTGGGAAATGTTTTAAGCCCCCACTCATCTGTACTTACTCGTGTGGATATTTGTTGTTCTCTATAATTGAGACTCTTTAGGAAAGGCTCATTTATAAGGTAAGTGTATCCATCCTCCCCCTTTCTGATTTCACAAATGAGCATACGTTGACCTCACCGCAAATTTTTTTCACATTTATTTAGAATATGCGAAAATAAGTGATTTGGACCGACCTAAACACTGTCAAGCGTTTCTGATTCATCTAATTTCCACATAACCAAGCATATTCGATTCCTTGTCTCAAGAACTTCAAATTCTCTATTTCAGAGTTCCAAAACCCCGATCTGGAGCTATTTCATGTTTAAAATACGGAGATCATCTGTAAAACAAGAAGACCAACATCAAAGTGTACCCAACACGCCCCCATAAGATTATCTCGAAAAATCGTTTAGTGCAACTTTTTTTTACCACTCAGAACGTGTTAATCACGTCAAAATAGGTTGGAAACAGTGAGCTGGACCTGTGAATAGCTTTATATGTGATTACACGGAGATGAAAACGATTTTATGCAGCTTAACGCCGATTCACATTGTCTTGAAGGGTGAAAGCATGTTGGGTACACTCTTCGCCAAACTCGCGAAAAATCACTTGTTGGTTGAAAGAGATTAGAGTGTGTTAAAATTATTGGCAAACCAATTTAAGGGGGGGGGGCGCATGGTGGATACACTTACCTCAGTAACAAGTAGCGGATGCCCAATAAATTAATCTGGCAAAATCTATTCTTGAACTAGCTAATACATTTTGATCACGTTTATCACTATAATGAGAAAACATTGGCCATATATTGGGGTTTCCATGTGTACGAATTTTGAGATTGAAAGAAAAAGAATCAATCTTTTTGAACCAATCAATGGGTTTGGCTACCAAAATAACCGGGTACTAACTCCGGTGCATTTTTCGATTTGCTAAATGACTTCTGCTAGAGATATCAAATTGAACTCTACAGACCATTATTCGAAAGCTGAGACTGTAAGCTTTTGCTTGACCACTGATGCAGATAGAATTCGTAGATGGGTATTGAAACCATGAGCAAACCATGGAAATGAAATAATGAAAAATCTCCTTTTGACAGTTTCAATATGGGGTGGGGAAACAGCTGAATTAGAAACCATATACTGATTTAAAAATTTCATTTAAATAATACCAAGTCATTCCATAATTATCCAAATTAAGAGTACCTCAGCAAATTTCTCCCAAAAATGAAATTATGGGGAATGAGGCTGCAGATATTGATTTCAAAGAAAATCCAGAGATTTTGTGAGATCAATGTCCTCATTGAGATTCAAATATAGCGTACAGTATGATGGCCATGTCTATAACCTCGTTGGGTGAAGCACACCAAAATGATGAGAAAGGATCGACATGAATATGCCATCATATGCACACGCCTTTGACGATCCACGGCGCGTGAAAATCGCGGCGAAGCCATTATCGGATCAGAGGCATAATTAGGCCGAAGCGACACGTGTTGCGCGTTTTAGCATCGGATCACCCCCCTGTATAGGTAATCCGCACCACAAGGGGGTCGAATTCACAGGGCTACCTATTCACCTTGCTCTATACCTTGTCCCTGTATTATTATTATACAATATATGTATAGGTAGGAATATAGGTACACATTCTGCGGCTACACCGCACGCGATTATCGCGACTCATCGCTCGTGCAAGCACTCATCTTTGAGAGCTATATACCTTGTGGATTATAATACATATAAAGGCATATCCATATATATAACGGTTTTATGGAATTGAGATGGTTCAAGGACCGGTGGTTTTCGTGGTTTGGATTTTGGCTATACGCATCTGCTTCGTGTCTATAGTATTATGAAATAGGGGATGCACAGCCCATTGGGAGATGAGAAATTTGCATTGGTGTAGAAATGAGGTTGAAGGGGAAAGTAGAAGGTGGAAACTCGAGGTGAGAGCTTGTTTGTCGAAGATGAAATTATTCAGGGGATGGATCTGTCAAAGTTTCGAGATATCTTGGAGGATGAGAGACGCTGTGGGATAGATAGTGGATACTTTATGATCAAAGTTCAGAAGTGGTTGATGCGAGGCTGGTGCTGCTGTTGAAGGAAGGAGAAAGAATGTTTTCGAGGCTACGTATTTCAGACTGATGTAGTCCTTGGGGATTGCTATGTCAATCGGATATATCGAGTTGATATGCTGTTGGATACGTGACTTTTCACACATCTGCTAAGGTATAACTGTCCCCAACATGCCCCCTTCCCCTTAAGTGGTTTTGCTAATAATCTTGGTTCACTTTGATATTTTTCAACCTATCTCAACTCATTTTGAGGCTTGTTTTATGACTTTCAAAATGAGCTGAGATGGGTTGAATTGTGATCAATCAGGGCTAAGCTGTTACAATGTCCCAAAAAGTAATCATTCACGAGTTCGCGAAAAGTTACACCCAACATATCCCTATCCTTAACAATGTAAATCAAACCATTGTTTCCGACTTATTTTGATGTAATGAACTGCACATTCTGGATGGTAAAAAAAACTGTGCGCCCTTCTGAAACAATTACATGGGGGTATGCCGGGTAGCCTTCAATTTTGGTATTCGTGTTTTACAAAAGTTTTCCGTTAAAATCGTCCCGTATTTGACTCTTCCAACTTTGAATAGAAGATTTTGAATGTCTTGATACAAGGTATCGAAAACACTGGTTGACTTAAAAATTTTTGGGCACTGTCATTACTAAACGCGATTTTCTCGATGATTTTTTAACTGTGCAGGAACAAAAAAATCTCAATCTCACTCTGAATTTTCTGAAAGTCTTGAAATTAGGGATCAATACTTTTCCTTTCATCAAAGCCTCACGAGTATCTGCAAGTCCTTTTTCTCTGAAAAACCAAACAGTAACTCATTACACATTGAAGGAAGCCAAAATTCGAGAAATTGTTCATTCAAAATTGCATTCATTTTACAATTCCCCAGATGATTTACGCCTACAAAGTATTTAGATTATCTACATTGTGAAATTTCATTATCTCCAGTCAAAATTTGTTCTTCAAAGACAGTCCGAGTTTGCAATAATGCAGTGCTAACACAAAACAATATTATAGCAAGATTCATGTAGCTCACACGGATTATTATTGAAAGTTCATAATTATCAAAGTGAAGAATTCGCCAATCCCAGCAGAGTATAACCATGCCATCCTACATTCAATTATCTGAAATAACTCGAGTTGAGTAATTACTGTCCGAACATTATTTGATCACACTACACGCGCGTATGCACTCAACTCAATCCATCAGAAATCGTTTTGTACTTTGGTCTCGTTGGTTTTCGTGGTAAATACCACTCAACAAAATTATTTCAGTCCACTCTCAGAGACAAAGATCTGACTCGCTGCACTCGACAATTGTAGGATTATTATTCTCTCTCTCTCGAGTTCAACATTTACTCTTCCATCAAATATACCAGCAGCAGCATCAGAGCCATGCTTGAGATGAATTCTCTATGAAAATCTGTACGAGCAGAGAATATCGGGATCCGATCGGTTCTCGTGAATGAGGCGCAACGATCATAAAGAGGATTGCTTTGCGTTCCACTTTGCATTGATGGAAAGTCAATTGAATAATAGCGATCTTTCATTGCAACCGTGCACAGAGCTTTACCAACCCCTGACTAAACTCTCTCCGTATCTATAGATGAATTCAGCTTGCGGAGAACAATCTACTTCACTTTCTTCAGATTTCCCCATTTTCAGTCTACGTAAACTCCCCATTATTTGCTCCCGGTTTCTTATTCTTCCTTGGTATATGGTTGCATCTCAAGTGAAAGAACTATTCTTATACAGGTATGACTAAAATAACCACCTTGCCGTGATGCAGAATCAATACTCCAAGATTTTGTAGCTTCTGTATTCTCTGAACCATAATCTTTTCCCCAAAATCTCAACTTTTTCCGTCGCGCCCCATAAGATGCTGTGCATACAATATACTGATATTTTAAATGATAGTAGTCTTAACACAATCGTGGATGGAATTATTCAAGATCGAGAGCACGGCAGAACTCACTACTGTGTAATACGATCGAGAATACGATGCAGACAGAATCTCTCCCAATTCGGAAATTGCGGGTGCAACAGCAGCAGAAGCAGCAGCACTCGAGAACCCGATCCCGAGCAAACACCATGCGATATCTATAGGCTTCCACTTTATCAATTCTGCCCGCGCTGTACGAGTATATAGGGTCCTTGTTTGCACGGCCACGCGAATTTCCCCAATGCATCTATTCGATGAGCAACTCAACGTATAATGAGATGGTATGCTGGATGCTGGATAGATGTATATATAGTATAGATTGTACTCCGTGACATGTCAAGCTGATGGTTCCATTGGATTGGCTGCAGTGATGATGGGGCTATTCACTGTGCCATGGGATGCGTGTCGAGGATTTCGAGGGATGCATTTTTTATGACACGAGAGGGTGTGGAAAAAGGGCTGTCCAACGAGGTTGTAGGCTTTTAATGCAGTTTTCGAATCATTTTTCAATTGACACGTGGGGGTGAAGGCTTCATTTGACGGCTTTTGTGCGACGTTGGAGTGAAAATTTGTGTTGATATGCCTATTCGAGTCACGTGGAATTTTAGGATTCATTTTTAGTCCGAATTTTGAGTGGTTGTACGATTTTCAGTCGGATTAGAAGGGTTCACTGACCAAAATTATGTGTTGTAATTGGCAGAGGAGTAGTACATTTCAATACAAGGTTGTGAAAAGTTGTTTTTGCATCCGAGTGATGGGCATACGGCCCAAAAGCCGCAGGCCTTGCCGCCAAAAAAGTTAACACGCTTGAGCCATTTGACTTTTGAGCTAAAAAATTTCGATCTTTCTCACTGTGTGAGGGTCAGAATCATCACGGTGATGTGAGAGATAGATTTTTCTTTATGGAACGATGGAAGAGAGTATGCGCAGTCATCCCGTGTACGCCCGTGTGCCTTATACACGGTACCCGTGGGCCAGGAATTCGATAATTTTTAGGCATATGTCAAAATTTGTCACGCGAACAATACCGAAATCCGGGCCCGTGGGTAACGCGTATGAGGTCCACGGATTTTACACAGGATGGCTGCGGATATTACCCGCTGCCCTTTTTTTGATAAGTCGATAAGTTGTGCGCAAAGTACACTTTCAACTCGACTTTTACGCACTGACGCACTGAGAGTTTATTGAAAGTCGTCGTTTCATTTCGAACGAATCTGACGTGAAAATAAAACTTGAGGACGAAGTGTACATACTTGTGTACTTATCGGAAAGGTCGTGATTCACATTACGAATCTGTCGACACTAGTGCATTACCCACTCTGAGCATACTTGAGATGCGCAGCATCAGGCTTTGACATTTATTTTTTGGGCGTGTCGAGTTTCGATCATTAAATTTCCAGTGGAGAGGCTTGTTGCGTCGTACACGTGGAGCAAGGCAGAGCTTTGCTTTTTCATCGAGATTTTTACGGGTGTGTCAATTTTCTCTTGCACGTTGCCTCATCACACATTGCGAGGGTGGCATTACAAGTATCTCTCAGGCTCAAAAGAGGTTTCGGTTTTCGTGGCTCGTGTTTCAAGCAGTATGTTCATAAAAATGATCTGAGATTCACGAAATTTTTCACAGATGAATAAAGATAGATTTAGTGTCGTCCTGATAATTCTCTTGACATAGAGAACTGATTTAATGGATTGTTCCCCGAGTTCAAGAATATGAATCCGTATAAAATACCCATAATTTATCTTTATTGCATATTTGATCATGGCGTCAAAATAGATCTTTTGATGGTCTTGAGGCTCAAGACGCCGACTAAGATTGATGCACCTTGAATTTCAGATGCTGAGGCGAGGTTCGAAGCACTCCATAGGGTTTGCAAAAACACTCACCTGAATTCAAGCTAATCCGAAATTGGTGCCCAAGATTTTCATTGGTACACGATGTTGCACAGAGTAATCCATCAAAACCAATATCTTCGGGCTCCAACATAGCTCACGAGGAGGAAATGTAAAAAACATATGTAGGTCCAAGAATCAAAGTTTGAGACTACTTTTTCTGAAAGAACACATAATTTCACATCAAAATATGAATTTTCGAAAAATTCTCCAATATCTGGGTCTTTGAGAACGTGAATTTTTTCACCCTTATAACTTTATACTCGCACGAGACATTAATAACCCCAAAATGATACCTTTAAGAGGTATTTCGGTGGTTTCATGGCAGACCTTTTGAAAGCCGCCAACTACGTGTTTGTATCTTGATTAAAATCAGAGTTACACGCATTTCACTGGAAAAATATTGATATTTCTCACTTCAAACGCTATCTACGAGACATTCCTAGAGATACAAAAACGAAATCCATAGGTGGGGGAAATGTCATGATTTGTAGCATAGAATAGATTAAAAATGTTGAAAAAACAATCCGAAACATGTCTGCATTTAGTGATCCACTTTCGCGTGTAGATACTCTAAAACTAAACGTTACGAGGTTTTGAAAACGGAAGTGCACCGCCCTCTTTGCGATTTTCGAACATAAAAATCTCTGGACTCTAATACGAAGGAGATTCGACTGACGAGTGCTCGATGCCCCGACTCAAGGCAAGCTTTATCTCCTCACAATCACTCTTCGATTCAGATGTTTTCTAAGGATCTGTAATATTGAATATTGGAGCCTAGTATGGTCGTCATCTTCATTTCAAGCTCATATATGCACCATCATCGTCCACGTAAAAACCATAATGAATAGCAAGCGCAACGAATATCTCGGTTGTCAAGAGGTCTTATAATGTTCACCTGGTGATAGTTCTATCCGAGTAACACCAGTTTCGTTCACCAAAAAATGCGTAATTCTTACGAAAGAAGAAATAAGTGAGGAAAGTTCCTTGGCATGTATAGCTAATGAGGTATCTTTCGTTAGGCGAGTCTCGATACTACTGTTATAAATCATCATGGTTACTACAAAGGAAAGTGCAGGACAGAGCGTAAGTTCCTGACAACGGTCATCGTAGAGCTGAAAATAAGAAGTGAAATGGTCATTGTGAAATCAACCTCTCGAAACGAGGAAGTCAAATTCTCAGGTTACAGACGCAGTACGTAGGTTATAGAAGATCAAGCCTTGAAATTTGCAGCATTACGCAAAGACGGTACACACATCGTCATAGCGTATCATTATATTATTCATAAGAGTAGTTCCGTGGAAACTTTGAAATAATATGTGCCTGCTTGTCCGAACCCTTAAAAACGCTCGGGAAAAATTCCGTACGGGTAATTTTCGATGTATTTTTTTGGTGCTCTTTTGGCGCAATCATTAGTTTGTCGATCCAGGGTCGCCAAAAAAAATTATCGAACAAGAAGTCAAAATGTCAGTTCCGTGCGCTGTGGTTTTTCATTTTTTCGACCTTTGTGAGTATCAAGCGCCGCAGTAGGGCTCGTTCCGGATTCGGGCGGGCAAATATATCAAATATTATAGTATTGAGGACCAAATTCCACTGCTATAAGAGCCCAAAGACCACTTTTTGTGTGTATGATGAGTACGTACATTTTGTGGCGCAATTTTACTCAAAATTTTACTTCCTTAGTTCCCTCGATAAAAGTGTATTTGCCTCATTCCAAGCCTTTCCGTGCCCATTTATTCTCAAAAGAAATTGTCAGGGGCAACTTTTCCAGTCCTTCAGAATTTCAAAAAAAAATTGATTTTCACACTTCGAGGAGTACTTTTCCGTGAAAATCTACTTTTACTATGTTGTTTGGTCAGTCCCGTGTGGTACTAGTGCGACCCTTAAACGCGAGATTACTGAGGCCCTAGTCAGTTTTATTCAAAGTATCTGATGGATAAATGAAAACTCCAAAATCCCAAGACTGTAGCTTGAACCGTTAGGCCGTGAGATCAATTTTAGAGTCAAATGTCAGGTTTCCGTGTGCAGCTCAAAATGACGGGTTCCGTGCGTACGCTACCGTGTTTTGCGTGTTATTCTTATGGTAGCGATGAGTGAAAATTTTTAAATCCGTCGCGAGTTAAATCATACATTATAAATTTGCTAAAGTAGAGGAAATACATATCAGAACCTTCCGAAGTGGGATTTGGGGTTGGCATATTTTCGGCTTCCAAATATTGACGTTTCGACGGAACTACTCATCGGCCACTTTATTTGTTGCTACTTGTACTAAAGATGGCTTCTCATGACACAAAGATCCATCTATAAGGTGAATGTACCAAACATGCTTCTGTAACCAACTTGTCCCCATCAAAGATCTCAAGAATGGGCGCTTGACCTTCCAGCAACTTTTTTTCTAAGTGTGTCAAATAAAATATGATCAGACGGGCAGTTTGGACCGACTCGAATGATTTCTGTGTTTTACAGAAAATTTAAAGTGAGTTTTGTATTCTTTGTATTTGTATCGATAAGAATTCGCTGAGCAAATTACGGCCAGTGCATGAGAGTGACGCCAAAAATTTTTTGTGTTCAATCAATCTTAGCGTACCTTATAGCTGAGAACTTGGCGCATTCGATTCGTCGTCTCAAGACCTTCAGAATCTCTTTTTTTCTTCAAGTTACAGAATCCCGATCTGGGGCTATTTGATGTACAAAATATGGAAATTATTCATAATATATGAATGTCCACGTCAAAGTGTACCTAACTAGCCCCCGTATAGTTATCTAAAGCAGTATAACTTTTTTCACTCCTTAGAATGTGTTTATTCAGTCAAAATAAGTCAGAAATAATTCTGAATCGGTGAAAAAAGCTTCAAATGATGTTGCTCGGAGATAGAGGTGATATTATGCACTCCGACGCCGATTTACATCGTTTTAAATGATGGGGGCAAGTTGGGGGCACACTTTTATAAACTCTCAAAAATCACTTGAAAAAAAAGAAAGTTGTTGAGAAAAAATTACCTGAACTTTACTGACCGCGACGGTCAGAGACTCGAACAATTTTTGATTGTTATCGTTAGTGCAGTTCAGATCATTGGGGAGTGTACATCTATAGGGGAGAGTGGGGCAAAATTGGACGGATTTTGCAGTGGGGCTATCTGACGATACTTGGGGCTAGGCGCGCTATGGGACTTTGAAGTTCAACTATTGAATAGATTGTAAGAAAAATTTCAGACCCCCAGGTCTCAGCGTTCACAGTTTTTCTTAAAGTTGAAAAAAAAAATCTGTCCAAATTCGCCCCGAGCTTGGGGGCACTTTTGACAAGTTTTGGGGGCAAATTTGGACGGCCTTCCAAAATTGAGGTATACGGCATTATTCCTTACCTATTAGAGTCGCATTTACTCATCAAAATACGTGGTAATAACCCAGAACCAAGAGGGAAACCCGCCTGAGACTTTTACATCCTCCCATAGCCCGAGCAAGTGAGCCGTTTTTGTGTCATCCTTCAGCATTATTGAAATAGGCGCTTCATTGGTGCACTATCGTCTTCAGCTACCCAGCAATCGACTCGTGGCTTCTAAGAGTCGACTTTCTTTCGTTTTTCTTCATATTGGGGTATTCATACTCGCCCCTACGTCAGCGATCCCGCTGATAGTGTGTAATATTCAAGACAATGTCAACGAATGCGACAGTGAAAATGCGGAAATCCATCACTATTTTGGAACACGTTGAAGGTGACTTCTGCCCTCTCAACTGACTCCTAAGACGGCTATTGGACATAATAACTTCATTTTTTCACCCATTTTCAATCACCTAACTCACCCTCAACCTCCCGCGCTTGGAAAAACTCGCACAAACGCTTACGCGCCTCGATACGCGCAATTATGCTCGAAAAACATGGACGCGCGATTGGCCGACCGATTTTAGATGGGATTTGGCATTGTCCAAATTCGCCCCCACCAATTCGTCCAAAAATGCTCCCAGGCGTTTTTTTCGCAAAATTGTGATCATTTGGGCCCAATTGAACCGATTTTGGCCCACGACGGCTCAAAACTTCGTTTTGTTATGTAGTTTTTGACCCCCGAATGGCGATTAAGCCGACCTACTTTTGCAGAAGCAACGTGAACTCTTGCATTTGGAAAATAAACCGCTTGAGGCCCTCGAAAAGCACCCCTACCTCAGCGTGGACTCCCAGTATCCTTTTGGGAGGTTTAACCGTGATAAAAACCATTGTCTGTGATGGTATTAAAAGAGAATTTACGCGGCGAAAGCCTTGACTCGCCTCCGACCGAGCTATCTCACTTATCTAATTTTGCCCCCGTCCAATTTTCCCCCACTCTCCCCTATATCCTTATTTACATAAGAGAGCTCATAAGTTTAAACAGCCGTACAAGATTTTCAAACTCTAGACACTTATCGCCAGTTTCTCAGGAAGTTTCAAATATTTTCAAAAGTAGGTTCACTCGCGAGTGATTGAAGCTCGAAGGCGAATAACTCAAATAGGAATATTCTGGGTTGCGAAATTTGTTAGACAATTTTCTTGAATATTTGAGTCTGGTAAGGGTTCAAGTAGAAATTTCAATAGCCGTTGAGAAAATTTACTCATTAAATCGAGCAGAATTGAATACTTTGAGAAAAAAAAGGAAGACAAGTCTACTTTCCAGAAGAGACCACATCAAGTTACGTCCTGGAGTGAGGAAAAGTGTCAATTCAGCTCGGCCTTATGGCGCATCTCTACATCATCCCTTATTCCCATCTCAAACGAGCCTCTACGGTATAATAATATCTTCGGCGTTGGCAGCAGGCTGTCCCTCACGATTTTCATCGAATTTTTCATTTCAATTTACGGGCCGTCAAAGCAGCCTGCCATACATAACACGTCGCACCAACTTCCACACCTCGACAGCATGCATCTAGACATAAATAATTCATAAGGGTGGCACGAGCCTCCACGTCGTCGTACTTACAGTATACCGACATCGCCTCTGATCTATCCAAGTATCGCAAGGCGGGCTGTTTATGCTCTCAAAGGGAAGGTAAGCTGAACCATACTAGGCCGATGCAGTTTCAAAATTCACGCTTATATTCGCATTTATATATCTATTTTGTAGCCATGTGGATATATCTGAAGGTTCATAGTTGCTGATGCAAGTAAGGGCGTCTTTGCCTTGGCGAGAATTATCGCACACTCTAAAGTGAATAATGCTGCCACTTCTGTTGCTTTCGATGCCACATGTATGGTTTGCTCAACTTACATTTAGGGCAATACAGTAGGCGATAAAGGGATTCTGATATTCTACCTCGATTATGCGCTATGCTAATTTTCATTGAATTTAGTGGTAGCACCTGTACTTTTGGTTACGGATATTGTGTAGGTATCGCCCTCACTTGGTAAATACTGATTTCAAATGTTAAATCTATGTGTTACGCGTTCCTTTCTCCCTCGCCGCATAAAAAAATTTGAATAACTTTGTTAGAATACCTTGAGTTTTTGATTTAGGAATAGAATTTTGCTTTTTGCAGCTGAAATAGATTGCGTGTTTCTAGAAGATTTGGCGAGAGGAAACTTTACGTATCTATAAATGAATCAAGGCAGTTGGATAGAACTGCAGAGGTCTTTTTAATGTAACTATCGTCCCGGCTGACTCCTAGCCAAATTTGATAGTCTTCCACCAAGGGTGACCAAGGAGCGATATTTTTTCTGTGAACCGACTCCAAAAAATTTGATGAAACATGGTATCTTTTGTTTTGATCCTCCTTTCAAACATTGAAGTCTCAATTGCAATAAAGATTAATGTGAGGGATGTCATTTTCGTCAATAATTTTTTGGGAACTCCTCAAAGTTCAAAATCTTGGGGAATTATAATCGATAACAAAGGATGTTTGGCCCTCAAAGATATTTTTTGGCACATGATTGTATAACAAAGAATACAAGTGAAAGGGATTTCCTATCCACATCGCATAAAAACTGAATGGGAGGTACTTACATGAGCTCTTATGAGTCAAAGATTGTAGATATTTTATGCTTCTAGCAGGAGAAAAGTACAGAAGCTATGTGGTAATTCAGGGATAATTATGCGATTTAACGAAAATAAAATTCAGCAGGGTTCTTGACGAAATCCATTTTGAATTTTGTTGGATTCTGTCGAGTCCTGTTTGACAGGCCTGCTGTTTGATGACCCATTTCATAACGGAATCCCACTCTAAAAGTGATAATCATTGTATGATAAGGATTATGATGTTTTGAGTGGGATTTCGTTACGAAAATGGTCATTGAATAGAATCCAACGGAATCCAACGACATTGAATGGTACATTATTGCCCTGGGCGCGTACGCCCAGTTCGGGCGCTAGGACAGTTTATTTCCCGAGCGAAGCGAGGGAAATAAGTCCTCCGCGCTCGAAATGGGCCTGCGAGCAGAGAGCAATAATGATTTTTCATCATTAGAACCCTAAAACCGCATTTGAATGCGGCCTTTTTAGGTTAGAATGGAGAAAAATGAATTTCGTTAAGAATCCTGAAATTTAGAACCATGAACTAAGAACCTTGATATTTGTATCAGAATAGATAAATGACATATCTATTCATCAGAGCCTACCAGTGTCACGTGAGAAAATAGGCGATAAAATAGGTACGGACTCTGTGTCTATCCGGTAAGAATCTTAGGATTCTCTAATTTTCGTGAATATGTCAGCTTCTAAAACTAGAGATAGTGGAACAACCTTAAACGATCAAATTATCTACAATATTCTTGACAAGCTATATACAATCTGGGAACAAAAATCATTGCTTTCCCATAAACCTCGTGTACTTTGTACGTCTCACATCAAGAGTGCATTGTGTCTGTGGTCAATCAAAAGCTTACAGTTTGAGCTTTCGATTGTGAGACTGGTAAAGTCATTTTGATCATCTCTGGTCGGAACTAGAAGCCCTCAAAACGTGTTCCAAAGTTAGACTAGCATGGAACAAGTTTGGAACAATGAAGGTGAAATGTGAGAACTCTCGAAAATGAGTTGTTGTACTGTTTTACATTTTTCTGAACCTTAGGAATTCTGTTGAGATATCACGATTTATTCTGGGTCTCATGGAGATTTTGGAACCTGACCCTGTGCTTCCTAAAGGTCAATCATTGAGTGACTATTATGTAACGCGCGTGATAATATGTCTTTCAAGGAGTGTTCCAAAGTTCCACCTCCTGTATCAAAGTTGCCATAGTTCACGGTGAGTTGTGAACATTTTGATACTAAGCTTTTACTGCTGAGATGAGGTCCAGAATTATTGGGAGTTGATGTAAATGTGTCACGTGATTTATGAAAATTGTAGTGAAGCGCTTGGCATGAATCTTGAAATTTGCCAGGAACTATCATGCATGCGTGACCGAAGTCATTCTGAATTCAGTGTAGTGTTGGCGAGTCATTTTCTTGTGACGGACCATTTCGGAGGGCAGCTAAGGTCATCTCTACCGAAAGAATCGATTCGATATTACATGGAATCTCTTTTTTGCTTGTCCAAACGATAATCGCAAGATCTAGAGTGTGCGTGGCGGGTTGTGTCCATGTTATGTCAGTTTACTCCACCAATCATAACCATAAAAAAGTGCTCCAAAAGATAACTTTATGCTGTATCGATAATTGTTTGTTTTAGGACACCCTAACCTATGAGTGCGAGTGAGACGGTAGATCTCGATAAGCCCAGTGTACAGCTTGTTCCTAACATCTTCCTCTCTTCTAATCAGTGACTGCAGAACTCGCTAATCATCATCACTCAGCATAATGGTTGAAAGTAACAAATGTGCTTAAAGATGAGAAAAATTCAATTCAGAAAGTCACGCATATCGCTCATGTCGAGTAAATGATCTCCCCAAGGACCTGATTAGTCTCACTTCAAGAGCTACCGCCACCATTATACATCAGAGACGAAGGAAATGATTCGCCCTAATATATAGGGCAGCATCGCGATGGCATTATCACCAGCATATAGCAAGCATTGCTGTACCTTTAAATGAGAGAGAGAGATTGTAGATTGTAGATTGGTTTTATTTTTGGTACCTTGGGGTATAACCCTATCTGGTACAAATAGCAAAATTCAAATTACATAATAATATTACAATATGATGAGAAGGTTGAGTAGATATAATCAATGAAACTAATTACTTATTTTTAGTGCTAATCTGAGGAACATTTTAGGCAGGGGGTGTACTACTATATCTCAGTACATATTCGGAGAGAGATCATTTACAGGTGTTGAATGATGTAATTGCATTTTAAGTAATCAACTGAATTGAAGAACTACTATAAAGAGATTTTCGGAAAAGAAACTACTAGAGCTTTGCACTCTCCGTGTTATTTTAGTGAGCTGAGAAAAGTTCGAGATCTAACAACTATGAAACAGTTTCATGCCGAGTTTGGAAGTCAACAAGATCGAGTTCTGAGAAAATGGGATTAAGAGGCCCATTTTTCGAAGATTTCATACAAACAACGAGGTTCCTAACCACTGGCTTCGGTATTTTCAATCTAACACTCAATAAGTGAGCTTTTTTGAGTAGATTATGGACTTGTTTTGGCCATAGAGGGCTACAGTAGATTTTTGAGTGGTTTTCGTGTCCAAAAATATCTTTAACAGATTTTTTCATCAATTTAGAAGAGTTCACAATAATTTTGTCTCGAACTATGGTTGACGACAGCTGTATTACGAGTGATTGAGAACTCGCATGCTTGGTTTTTGAAGAATTTGAAGTTTTCAGAACTGATGCATTAACATTGCGAAAATGAGGACCTTTCCACTCTCTTACGTTCACTACGAAGTTCTGAGATTCTGGTACATCTATAGCGTCAAGAGTTTTATTCACTATCTCATTTTTCGAGAGATTTAAGTTACAAGGAATGTCAGTTAGAATCATTTCAGTTGAATCTCCTAATGTTGACTGATGAGATATCTGAGAAAGCTTATCGCGAATATCAGAAACATCTTTTTCGATCGCAATTATTCGCTTTTCTATCCTGTCTTCAAGTTTACTTATTTTTGAAAAAAGTCTTTCTTGACAAGCGTCAAAATGAGCGATAAACATTTCGAAATAAGGTGGCATATCGCCTGAATATGCAGATTTTTCTGAACTATTTTTGGAGTCAACAGATTTATACGAATTTGCCTTATCAATTTGAGAAGAACTCACTGCGAATACATCTGGTCCCATTGTAACGTTGTAAAAACACAGTCGGAATGCGGGGTCAAATCAGCTGACACTGATGTTGTCAGGCGCTAGCCGGTGTTATTCAGGCAGCACAATCAGTCAAAGAGCTCGGGGCAGATCTCGTGCGAATCAGGCTTTAGAGCTGGTAACGCAGGGAACTTCGGAGAATGGCTGCCATCTAGGTGCTGACTTTGGAATTGCAAGGATCCAGTGGATCAAGATCTGGAGAATGTGCACCTAACCTCAAAGCCCAAAACGTGCTCGTAGAAATGTTGATGGAATTTTTGCAAGATGCGTAGATTCATAAAGATTCATGAGTCTAACGAATGCTTGCAATATTGGCGTGCAAGAATCTGTAAAACAAAAGCCCGTAGGCAACTTGCGGCAGAAAAGTGACGATATAGTGAAGAGACGATAGAGAAAACGTGTGATGAAGCTCACCGAAAGAGATAGATAGATAGATAGATAGATATCCTTTATTCGTCATACGACAAAATACACCTACATATTTTCATATGTGTCACATATATATATATATATACAATTAATAAATATTCCGATAAAATCATATTAAGAAATAATTTGGTCAAGGATAGATATATCACAAATTGTGACTAGTCATACACTTTACGATTTCACTTGAAAGAAAATGAGATAAAGGGCATGGGTTCACGGAAATATCACAGTTTTTCTTCAGTCTGGTGACAGAAGGTCACTTACAATTAAAAAGAGATAGAAAGCAAAGGAACAAAGCCCTAGCCCATCAAAGATTAAAGTAATGCTGCTTCTCCGGATCAATCCTCTGAGGAGACTTTGTTAATAGGAAATCTTTCAAGGACTCTTTGAACAAGGGTGTTTTCCCCAGCTGCCGAAAGCCCGGAGGGAGAAAGTTCCAAAAATGAGCACATTGAACCTGGAAAGATCTCCTTCCATATTCAAGTCTCATATTGGGAACTTTGAGTACCCGCTCTTCTGCATTACCACGTACGGGGCGTTCAGATTGGTACCTGGTGAACATCGCAGCTAGGTAGCCAGGCTCTACTAAATGCATGATCTTATGCATTAACAGAGCTGCGAAGTACATTCTCCGCGAATCAGTACGCAACCAACCTAAACGCTCCCTAAACGGGGTGATGTGCTCGTCTCTCCTAAGATCAAAAATGTACCTCACACATGAATTGCTCAGTCGTTGTATCCGTTGCCGCTGTTCGTCCGTGGCGTCGAGGTACACGACTGTGCAATAATCTAAATGCGGTTGAACTAATGACTCGACTAGGCGAATTCGGAGAGGTCTGGTGATATACGCCCTAAAAAACCGCAATCCGTAAAGGGCTCTGTTCACTTTCTTAGTTACTTGGTCGATGTGCAGCTTCCACGTCAGTTCACTATCAGGTGTAACACCAAGACTCACGACTGTATCGCTGAACGGAATGAATTTTCCTTCCTGTATCTCAACCCCTGGCAAGTCCATTCTTTTCAGATCTTTGATGTTCCTCTCAGAGCTGAAGAGGATTGCCTTGGTCTTGCCAGCGTTGAGACGCAGGCCGGAATTTCTGGCCCATTCAGCAATTAGTCGTCCTACTTCTCCCAGCCGAGTGATGCCTTCCTTGATCTTAGTTTTCTCGACTTGGAGATAAATTTGAAGATCATCCGCATAGAATAGATGATATACCGACTTTCCGTCTAGCAAACCAGGTAAGTCATTAACATATAAGCTGAAGAGTAAAGGCCCGAGAACGGATCCCTGTGGAACACCCAGATTGGTTTCAAGCCAATCAGAACTACCAGATTTTGAAGTGACTATTTGGGTGCGGCCTTGTAAGTATGATTTTATCCACAGGAGTGCCGATCTTGAAAATCCAAGGTTTCGGAGCTTCCTCAGCAGCTTTGACGGTGTTATTGTGTCGAAAGCTTTGCTAAAGTCGAATAGTAGGAGTAAGGTGATCTTCTTCCTATCAATGCCTACTCTGATGTCATCCGTCAACTTTAGTAAAGCTGTCTGGGTGCTATGGTATTGCCTGAAACCAGTCTGGAAGCGATCAAGAAGTTTCTCTACTTTTAAATACTCCGTGATTTGGTCATGTGCAATTTTTTCCAGAACCTTGGAAAGGAAGCACAGCAGCGCTATGGGACGAAAGTCCGAGACCGCTGATGGAGCTGCAGTCTTCTTCAATGCAATCAGCTGCGCTTGCTTCCAAGCCTCGGGAAAAACGCTATGAGCGAAAGAGGAATTGAATATATGTACAATAATTGAATATATGTACAATATAGAGAGAGAGAGTACAGAGAGAGAGAGAGAGAGAGAGAGAGAGAGAGAGAGAGAGAGAGAGAGAGAGAGAGAGAGAGAGAGAGAGAGAGAGAGAGAGAGAGAGAGAGAGAGAGAGAGAGAGAGAGAGAGAGAGAGAGAGAGAGAGAGAGAGAGAGAGAGAGAGAGAGAGAGAGAGAGAGAGAGAGAGAGAGAGAGAGAGAGAGAGAGAGAGAGAGAGAGAGAGAGAGAGAGAGAGAGAGAGAGAGAGAGAGACAAGGAAAAGAGGCGCGCACTTCTCAACACCGTCACTACCTCCATCATGCTGTACGGTGCACCCGTGTGGGGGAAGAGAGTAGAGAAGACCATCATCGAGAAGAGAATGGGGCCTGTCCACCGAAGAGCGGCCCTGAGGAGTATCCGTGCCTACCGCACTGTGTCAGGAGATGCGGCTTACGTATTGGCGAGTACTCCGCCCATCCACTTGCTCGTCGCGGAGCGAGTGAGGATCTGGGACCGCCAAAAAGTGATCGGAGCCGAACGAGTACTCACTCCGACGATGAAGGAGATCATCCGCGACAACGAGAAGGAAACCACCCTTGAGCATTGGCAAACTGAGTGGGATTCGCCATTTGCAAACGGCAGATGGACGCACCGGCTGATCCGTGACGTAGCCAAGTGGGCGGAACGCACCCACGGAGAGATGGACTACTGGACGACGCAGGCACTGAGCGATCATGGTTGCTTCGGTTCCTATCTAACCAGGTTCAAGAAGAGGACGACCCCAGCATGTCAGTCATGCGGGGACGAATGGGATGACGCCGAACATGCCCTGTTCAAGTGCAGCGACACCCGGAGAGAGCGCGCCGAGCTGGATGAATGGCTGGGTGCTCAACTAACACCTGAGAATCTCGTCCCGTACTTGCTCCACAACCAGGAGACATGGGATAGACTCACCGGATACATCAAGCTGGTGATGACCCCCAAAGAGGAGAAAGAGAGGGAAGTAAGGCGCCTCGAAGTAGGCGAATCACAGTGACTCTGCCGATTGAAACAGAAGAGGCCCAAATGATTCCAGGAGGAATCTGATGCACTGAAGATGGAAGAAAGAAGAAAGAAGAGAGAAGAAAGAAGAAAGAGAAGGAACAATGAAGAATGAAGACAGAAGATGCCGACAAGTGGCCGAAGAGAGAAGATGGAGAAGAGGAACGCTCGCAATCGAGCGCGAGACATGCCGCTCATCCTGAAGTAATGCTCACGCGGTTCCGGGATGAGATGGTAGATGCAGGTGGATCTCCTTCTAAATAAAAAAAAAAAAAGAGAGAGAGAGAAAGAGAGAGAGAGAGCGAGAGAGAGAGAGAGCGAGAGAGAGAGAGAGAGAGACCCCGTAGGGGGCTTTGGGTGTGACCTTAGGGTTGCACTTGGAGCTTGAGGGAGTGACGCGCCTCCGGACCCGAGTCCTACACTTACACTAACACACACACTATACTCTACACGCACCATACTCACGCTTGCTCAAGCATTACACAGACATACCAACATTATACAGAACACGCATCACACAACACACCACACCCGTGCTGGTCTGGTCCGGGGTCGGCCAGCATGCGATTCCAGGCCCTGGAAGAAGAAAGAAGATGATGTCCAGCATTGACGGCAAGAATTCCCCAAGTAAAGCGGGGCCCCATTCGGATCTTGGGGGGGCCCCCCAACGATGCAAAACGCGCCACCAGTGGCACACTTGGCTGGTGGAATAACGCGTACAGCTACAAGCGATGGAAATACGCTGCAGGTGGAGGGTGCGGGAGAAAAAAACCTACGCCATGGAGAAGCTGAGCTCACCCCTAGCAGGAAGAGAAAGGGCCCGAGTGACGGAGCAGAGAAGCGAGTGCTCAAACAATCAAAGCTCACATTTCCGAGCCAACGAGGGATGAACGCGAAAGTTGCAGCAGAAGCACGAGAGGCGGCAGAGAAGCTGCTGAAGATCAACCCCGCTATCAGGATCCAGATCACGCAACCCAGCAACGAGGTTGATGACGCCGTCAACTTGAGCTCAGGCTCGAGCGAGTCTGGCTCCACTATAGGGTCCCAGGGGAACGGAACAATCCTGACTCCTGAAAACGGTTTGCTCGAGAGGGGAGTGCACGATGAGGTGCCTGATAGGGTGGAGATTGACCACATCCCCTCAACCAGAGATGCGGCACGACAGAGGAGTGGAAACGAGGCAGGCGATCTCATGGGGAAATGGGAAGACCTGAAAACGTGCCGGGAAGAGACGGAGGAGAAGACATATCTCCTCCTCGAGCACTTCAACTTGGTTATAGGAATAGCCGAGTCTGTTTCCAGCAATCCAGAAGGGACCAAGGGTGACATCGAAGAGCTCAAGAAGATAGGCCACGCGCTCGAAGGCCTACTCGCGACAGACAAGGCGAAGCGGGCTGCTTTCGAGACAACGCTCCTCGAAACGGAAAAGACCCTGAAAGCGAGGGGGAATATGCAGCCTCCGGTCACAAGAAAACCGGCCGCGTCGGGTAGTGGCTTCCAGGGAAGGGGGCAGGGAAACCGGAATCGCGACCGGGAAAACAACGCGGTTCGAAGGCGACGCGATACGGTCCTCCACCGGGAGGTCTCGGAACACCGCGCTCGACATCAACGCCCAATCGGCCCGAGCAGAATGGGCCTTGGAAGGAAGTGGTGTCAAAGAAACAAGCGAGAAGGGCAAAGAAGAGCGGTAGATCGGACGATGCCGCCGGGAAGAAAGCGAAAATGAAGCCGAGAAGGGTGAAGCCCGAAGCCGTCCTCGTTACGGCCAAACAAGGTGGGCTAACCTACGCAGACATGCTGCGCAGGATAAAAACGGATGACCTCGATGAAGAAGTGGGCTCCAAGGTCACGGGCATCCGCAAGACCCAAGAAGGCCAAGTCCTTCTTGAACTCAAGAAGGGCACCGATGTCGCCGCCGTCAAGGCAGCCTTGGCACCAGTCGTCGGGCAAGAAGGAGCTATCCACTGTCTAGCAAACAGCACGACCCTCGAGGTTCTCGGAGTCGACTACGATGTCGACATAATCAAGGTGCGGGATGCCCTCGCGAAGGCCCTACCAGAAAACGAGAAGGGTGCCGTTGTAGTCGAGTCCATCCGGAGTGGCTACCGCGGCACCCAAACCGCTGTTGTCTCGATCGCAACGAGACTGGCCCACCATCTCCTCGACTGGAAGGAGCCAAAGGTTGGATGGGGCAGAGTCAGGATCCGCGAGAAGGGTGGCATCCCACGGTGCTATAACTGCTTAGAGTACGGGCACAAGGCCTCGGGGTGCAAAAAAGAGAAGGCAGAGGAAGGGAAACCAAAACTCTGCTTCCAATGCGGCGAACCAGGGCACCTTGCTGCGATTTGCAAGGAAAAACCAAAATGCCTAAGCTGTGTGGCGATCGGGTCCAAATCTGACCACAGATCTGGGGCCAGCAACTGCACTGCGTACCAGAGGGCAAGAACCACATATAGACGCAGGAAGGGAAGAAATGGCTAGCTTCATCCAAGCCAACCTCAGGAAGAGCGGGGACGCAGACGATCTCCTACACGCTGTAGCCAAAGAAGGAGGGATCGATGTTCTGATTATCTCCGAACCGCCTCGGAAGCGCGAATTCTCTCGATCTACATTCGATCACTGGAGGACAGCCGTAATCCAGATCATGAATCCTGCGATCCGTGAGACTGGACCAGCTGTTAGTGGCCGCGGTTTCGCTCGAAAGACCATAGAGGGCACAGCAGTCTACAGCTGCTACTATTCGCCGTCGCTCAAGATGCACGAATTCGAAGACGAGCTCCATGACCTAGAAGAGGATGTGAGGCAATGGGGGGGGGGGGGGGCCCAGTTATAATCGCGGGGGATTTCAACTCCAAGGAACCGACTTGGAGCGGGGGGCCGCGTGATAGACGGGGGGTAATACTCGCTGATGCCATGGAGGCATTGGGATTAGTGCTCGCGAACGAGACGGGGGTTATCACCTACCACCGACACGACACTCGGTCCAGGGAGGGAGGTTCGTCTTCGGTCCTCGACCTGACGTTCATGAGCCCGTCGCTCATGGGACGTATGACATCGTGGGAGGTTCTGGACACGGAAACATTGAGTGACCATCGACATATTCGGTTTCGGCTTAGGACTGACAGACAGAGACAGACGACACACAGACCGCGACCGACGGGGTGGCAGGTACGCAAGCTGGATGAGGGGAAATTCCGGGAATCGATAGAAACAGTCGAAGATCTCCCGATGAACTCCGCCTCGGACGAAGCTGTGGCGATGGTAACATCCGCCATCACGAGAGCTTGCGACGCGTCGATGCCTCGCAGGACAACACCATGTTTCTGGAGGAAACCAGAGTACTGGATCACCGATGAGATCAAGGCTCTACGAAGAACGAGCAACAAGAAAAGGAGGACCGCATGGCGATCAAGGAAGCTGCAACGACCATCGCTGGCGGAAGATGACAGAGCGTACAAAGAAGCAAAGAAGGCTCTCGTTCTAGCCATCCGGAGGAGCAAAGAGAAGTGCTGGGGTGAACTGTGCGACATGGTTAACGAAGACCCCTGGGGCACGCCATATCGCGTGGTCATGTCAAAGGTCCGACCCCGGAAGGGCAACCCAGCACCGACCGATGCAGCAACATTGCGCACCATCGTGGAAGACCTCTTCCCAGCAGGAGAACCCAGAGTTACATTCCCTACGGAGAGCGAAGACCCCATCCCGCTCTTCACTATGCAAGAGCTACTCATAGCGGCGAAGAGAATGCCGAACGGCAAGGCCCCTGGCCTGGATGGCATCCCAAACGAGGCTCTGAAACTGGTCTTCAAATACAAGCCAGATCTACTCCTCGACCTCTTCAACATCTGTCTGAGCGCGGGAACTTTCCCGGACAAGTGGAAACGCCAGAAGCTGGTCCTGATACCTAAGGGTCAAGGAGGTCAACGCCCTCTCAGCATGCTCGACAATATCGGGAAAATGTACGAGAGGATGGTGCTCAACAGGGTGGAAAAAGCCTACGAAGAAGGCGGTGGGCTATCACCAATGCAATTCGGGTTCCGGAAGGGACGGAGCACTGTGCACGCGATCGAGGCGGTCCAAGAATGGGTTCAAGCGTCGCGTCGGTAGGGAACCCATACCAAGGAAGAGGAGGATTCTGTGCCATCATTGCGTTGGACATAAAGAACGCATTCAACTGCGCGAGCTGGGAGCGAGTCTATCAATCCCAAGCAGGTAAAGTGCCCCCCCCCCCCCTATCTACTAGCCGTCACGAGTGACTACCTGCGGAACAGGACCCTCGTGTATGACACCGACGAGGGACAAGAGATTCGGGTACTGTCCGCCGGAATCGGACAGGGATCGGTCTCCGGGCCGTTCAACTGGAACACCCAGTATGACAGCTTACTGTCTATCGAACTGCCAGAAGGAGTGATAATAGTGGCTTTCGTGGACGACGCGGGACTCATAGTATGGGCTGACAACGAGGAACTCTTGGGTAGACGCGCGAACGAAGCGCTGGCCCGAGTCTACGAGTGGATGATTAGCAGGCTTCTGGAGCTCGCTGTCAAGAAGTGCGAAGCAATCGTGGTCACAAGGCGTAGGAAGTTTGACCTACCCCGGTTTCATATCAACGGGCAAGAGATTCCACGGAAGACAGAGCTGAAATACCTCGGTGTATGGCTCGATGACAAGTGGTCGTTCAAGAAGCACATCCAGGAAGCCGCCCAGAAGGCGAGCAGGGTCGGTGCGGCGCTCCAGCGGCTTATGCCGAATATCGGAGGACCCAAGGAAAAGAGGCGCGCACTTCTCAACACCGTCACTATCTCCATCATGCTGTACGGTGCACCCGTGTGGGGGAAGAGAGTAGAGAAGACCATCATCGAGAAGAGAATGGGGCCTGTCCACCGAAGAGCGGCCCTGAGGAGTATCCGTGCCTACCGCACTGTGTCAGGAGATGCGGCTTACGTATTGGCGAGTACTCCGCCCATCCACTTGCTCGTCGCGGAGCGAGTGAGGATCTGGGACCGCCAAAAAGTGATCGGAGCCGAACGAGTACTCACTCCGACGATGAAGGAGATCATCCGCGACAACGAGAAGGAAACCACCCTTGAGCATTGGCAAACTGAGTGGGATTCGCCATTTGCAAACGGCAGATGGACGCACCGGCCGATCCGTGACGTAGCCAAGTGGGCGGAACGCACCCACGGAGAGATGGACTACTGGACGACGCAGGCACTGAGCGATCATGGTTGCTTCGGTTCCTATCTAACCAGGTTCAAGAAGAGGACGACCCCAGCATGTCAGTCATGCGGGGACGAATGGGATGACGCCGAACATGCCCTGTTCAAGTGCAGCGACACCCGGAGAGAGCGCGCCGAGCTGGATGAATGGCTGGGTGCTCAACTAACACCTGAGAATCTCGTCCCGTACTTGCTCCGCAACCAGGAGACATGGGATAGACTCACCGGATACATCAAGCTGGTGATGACCCGCAAAGAGGAGAAAGAGAGGGAAGTAAGGCGCCTCGAAGCAGGCGAATCACAGTGACTCTGCCGATTGGAACAGAAGAGGCTCAAATGATTCCAGGAGGAATCTGATGCACTGAAGAGGGAAGAGAGAAGAAAGAAGAGAGAAGAAAGAAGATGAAGAATGAAGAGATGGAAGAAGATCGAAGAAAGGGAAACAACACCTGCGAGTCGTGAGAAGAGAGACGCTCGATCCTGAGCGCGAGACGCCGCCGGCCCTGAAGTAATGCTCACGCGGTGCCGGGGCCGGATTGGTAAGTTGGTGGATCTCTCCCTTGTCCAATGGCCGGCGCCAACGGAGAAGGAAGAGAGGGTTTACCCGGTTCGGATGGCCGTATCGATGCGGATTCCAGCCCGGGACTGTTGGGGAGGTGCTGGCCAGCCGTGTTTGGCTGACCGGTGCCTCTCCTTCGTACGTCGCAGCGTATTTGCCCTACAACCACCTTAAAAAAAAAAAAAAAAAAAAAGAGAGAGAGAGAGAGAGAGAGAGAGAGAGACTGAGCGCGGGAAATTTCCCGGATAAGTGGAAACGCCAGAAGCTGGTCCTAATACCTAAAGGTCAAGGAGGTCAACGCCCTCTCAGCATGCTCGACAATATCGGGAAAATGTACGAGAGGATGGTGCTCAACAGGGTGGAAAAAGCCTACGAAGAGAGCGGCGGGCTATCACCAATGCAGTTTGGGTTCCGGAAGGGACGAAGCACTGTGCACGCGATCGAGGAGGTCCAAGAGCGGGTTCAAGCGTCGGTAGGGAACCCATACCAAGGAAGAGGAGGATTCTGTGCCATTATTGCGTTGGACATAAAGAACGCGTTCAACTGCGCGAGCTGGGAGCGAGTCTATCAATCCCAAGCAGGTAAAGTGCCGCCCTATCTACTAGCCATCACGAGTGACTATCTGCGGAACAGGACACTCGTGTACGACACCGACGAGGGACAAGAGATCCGGGAACTGTCCGCCGGAATTGGACAGGGATCGGTTTCCGGGCCGTTCAACTGGAACACCCAGTACGACAGTTTACTGTCTATTGAACTGCCCGAAGGAGTCATAATAGTGGCTTTCGCGGACGACGCGGGGCTCATAGTCTGGTCCGACAACGAGGAACTCTTGGGTAGACGCGCAAACGAGGCGCTGGCCCGAGTCTACGAGTGGATGATCAGCAGGCTCCTAGAGCTTGCTGTCAAGAAGTGCGAAGCAATCGTGGTCACAAGACGCAGGAAGTTTGACTTGCCCCACTTTTACATCAACGGGCAAGAGATCCCACGCAAGACAGAGCTGAAATACCTCGGCGTATGGCTTGACGACAAGTGGTCGTTCAAGAAGCACATCCAGGAGGCCGCTCAAAAAGCGAGCAGGGTTGGTGCGGCGCTCCAACGGCTGATGCCGAATATCGGAGGACCCAAGGAAAAGAGGCGCGCACTTCTCAACACCGTCAGCACCTCTATCATGCTCTACGGTGCACCCGTGTGGGGAAAGAGAGTAGAGAAGACCATCATCGAGAAGAAGATGGGGCCTGTCCACCGGAGAGCGGCCCTGAGAAGTATCCGTGCCTACCGCACCGTGTCAGGAGATGCGGCTTACGTATTGGCGAGTACACCGCCCATCCACTTGCTCGTCGCGGAGCGAGTGAGGATCTGGGACCGCCAGAAAGTGATCGGAGCCGAACGAGTACTCACCCCGACGATGAAGGAGATTATCCGCGACAACGAGAAGGAAACCACCCTTGAGCATTGGCAAACTGAGTGGGATTCGCCATTTGCGAACGGCAGATGGACGCACCGGCTGATCCGTGACGTAGCCAAGTGGGCGGAACGCACCCACGGAGAGATGGACTACTGGACGACGCAGGCACTGAGCGATCATGGTTGCTTCGGTTCCTATCTAACCAGGTTCAAGAAGAGGACGACCCCAGCATGTCAGTCATGCGGGGATGAATGGGATGACGCCGAACATGCCCTGTTCAAGTGCAGCGACACCCGGAGAGAGCGCGCCGAGCTGGATGAATGGCTGGGTGCTCAACTAACACCCGAGAATCTCGTCCCGTACTTGCTCCGCAACCAGGAGACATGGGATAGACTCACCGGATACATCAAGATGGTGATGACCCGCAAAGAGGAGAAAGAGAGGGAAGTAAGGCGCCTCGAAGTAGGCGAATTACAGTGACTCTGCCGATTGAAACAGAAGAGGCCCAAATGATTCCAGGAGGAATCTGATGCACTGAAGAGGGAAGAAAGAAGGAAGAAGAGAGAAGAAAGAAGAAAGAGAGGGAACAATGGAGAATGAAGACAGAAGATGCCGACAAGTGGCCGAAGAGAGAAGATGGAGAAGAGGAACGCTCGCAATCGAGCGCGAGACATGCCGCTCATCCTGAAGTAATGCTCACGCGGTTCCGGGATGAGATGGTAGATGCAGGTGGATCTCCTTCTTGATTGCCCGATGCCCTAGGTATCGGACATCGAGGGGAGAGGGATATTACACGGCCGGGCCCACCTCTCGGTGGGCCCCACCCAAACCCGTGTCCCGCCTGGTATGGCCTGCGTGGGCTATGCGTAGTCCGCGTAAGCTGAACCAGTCCGGTGTCTGGGGACGGATCCGAGGGATCCTGAGGCAGATTTTGCCCTCTAACCACCTTAAAAAAAAAAAAAAAAAAAAAGAGAGAGAGAGAGCGAGAGAGAGAGAGAGAGAGAGCGAAAACGTTTGAAAAATGATCCGTCTACAGATAACTGACATTGAACCCAGTGGTGCGAACGATATACATAATTGCTTCAGGGTTGAAGCCAAGCTAAAGAAGTGGGATGAAACGCCCTATGATTGATCAGATGCTATCCAGCTATAATACAGTGCGAAAGAATCAAAATTCAACATCCATAGCGTTAATTGCTCGGTGTCAACTCTTCTTCACAAATGTTTACTTCTCCAATGTTGAATGAGCTAAAGACTATACACCAGCTCAGATTCTGTCAAACAAGAAAAGAGTTATGAATTATCATATCGATTCCGCTAAGTATCTACACGGACCTACACTGATGACATGTGAACAGTCTTGAGCATACATGCCTCTACCACAGTTTAAAATTTCAACATGCATAGTGTACATAGAGAAAGTTGAGGTCTTCATCGGTCAAAAATCGCAAAATTCTCCGCTTAAGAAGACGTCAGTCGAATCGATCGAAAGCCGATCGAACTGCAATCACACCGTATGAATCTTACAGAGTTTTTTTTTCTTTTCCTTCAAACCACAATAGTCAAGAATTTTTTTTCCTCAATTGCAGTAGAAAGTCATGATACTTCATGCTATTAGATTTGACTATTGGTCATGATGATATGATACCTGTCATCGTGAATCGATCCAAGATGTTCGTATTTAATAACTGTCAAGTGGGCGCTCGCCATGGCAGTTTTCAAAGATATACATAGGTACATAGAGAAAGACAGGAAGAGATAGAGAGTCTCATTTTCTTATAGTTCCATGAGTTGGAAGCCCACCTGCATCAGATTCTCGTGACGCCAGTATTAATATTTAAATATCGATCACAGGTGGGAGCCCTGTACACTTGGAGTGTCAGAACCACGTGTTCATGATAATCACGCCCGATGCTAAAGCTGCATTTTATAAGCTATATGTACAATCTCACAAGTAACGAATGCCACGTATTACTCATCATTATTTTCAAGACTATGATGGTAACTTAGAATATGGACAGTCGTTGGTGAAACATTGTACCTTCCATTACAACTTTGTCAATGAAATATTTATGACAAGTACTATAAAATGTCCCCCAACTTTAAGAATAGAAAGAAAGTATCAAAGGTTGATAAGTTATAACAAGAATGAAGACGTCATGGTTTTACTTGTTCTGTGGTTTTCAGAGATTTTGTGTACTTAATGATATGCGTACATACAGTAGACAGAATCAATATTTTTTGGAGCTGCTAATGCTTAGGAAATTGATGCATTGATTGAGAATTTCGAGAAACAGACATTGTCATAGTCTTGTAATCCATGAGATATGATGAATGAATGTTGTAATAATCGTTGATTGGATTTATGTGACTAACCCTTCAAGACCCACACCATCTGAAAACACATACTTATCTATTTTTATTTTAAAGTTAATTTACTTTTCCGCAAGTTCCAACTAGGCGCAAAGAGCGGAGAAGTTTGTGAAGCATCAAGAAACATTACTATATCTGAGATCAGTCATGCAGAGCATCATGCTAAAACATGTTTAAAGGTGCACGTAATAATTTTGGAGACTCTTGTTTATTCTGCAGCCCTGGTTTTAGTGAAAAAAGTTTCTATTTTATTCCATGATTGATGGCATTCGTAGGCTTGAACTCGATCTGCATCGCAGGTTCCGTAAAATAGGCTTCATGACTCATGTATGTTTTGAAAATACTCTCGAAAGTCATGGATTGGAAACAGATCTCAAATAAGATACAATGTAGTCCGGTAGGACTCAAAACAACTAACTCAAATGGCAAGAGACTTGGCGAAGAGTTCGAGCTAAGGCCAGTTGAGAGTCCCCGCAGAATGACAACCAGACGTGCACCGGCGTACTTTCAGGTTGCGGCTGCATGCAATATGATTCTGAGATCAGAATTATTGTTTACGCTTTTATTGGTATTGGATGTGTTACTTCAGATAGCAGGCTACCTGTGAAATCTCGTTCCATGACGCCATACAGAATCTCAAACCATTCTGTTCTCTAAGAAAGGAGAAAAACACGAACAGAGTAAGGTGGCCTAACCCGCCATTGTCACGCTTATTCTTATTCATTATTCAACAACATAACATTCCCAGCCAAAATCAGATAGTATCCCGTCTGTGTATCAAAATTCCCTATAGAATGAGCCTTTTCACGTTTAGAAATTCGAAATCCTATTAGAGAAAAACGTGAACAGCTGAGAGCATCAAGCAGGGTCCAGTCAGAAATTGAATAGGCTTTGCCTGACAAAAATATAGGGGCCCATCTAGCCCCTCCTTTATGGGGTGCGTAGAGAAACTGCGGGAAATAGCCCGGCAATTCTACCCGCGGCACCGACAGAGGCCCAACGAATTTCCCGATTGTTTCCCTATTCGACTTTAGCCGTTCAGCTTCCCTATCGGCGCCCTCACGTTTCCCAATACAGATTAGGAGCAGCGCATTTGAATATGTATTTTCAGATTACATGTTTTTGATTCAAAATCAAAATATTGTAAGAGTATATACAATATCAAAAATATTAAGGGCATCTCGGAGTTGCCAACTAGAGCAAAGAAATCATAATTTGGAGAGGAAAATTGATTGGGGACAGGAATTAACGTTATCTCTAAAAATATTGGAGGTTATGGCGAACCGATTTATTTCAGCTGTCAACTATGTACTTCAATTATTAGAATAGCTTTTCATCACTCTTGTGATTGGAAGAAGGGACGTTCAAAACGACTGAAGAAATCAGCTTCGGCTGATGGTCAAGAGAACTATAGAGGCAGAAAAAAGTAGCATGCATCACTTACGGACGAGTACCAAAAATGAGTCATTTTCTATTGAGGCAAAAGTCCGACCCTCTGAATAAGTGATGAACTCAGCAAGCACATTTTATCTAACTGACTGCGATACCTATATTCAATGGCTTACGCAGGGACTCGCGTTAGCTAGACAAATGCTTAAAATTGCTCTCGAAATGCTGTAGTTCGCATGGTTTCTGCTGCACGAATCCCTATCCTAATCCAACAGCTGCCGTACTCTCGCTCTATTCGCTTATAGGGAACCTGTCGCGCGGGAAAACCCTCGGGGCCCTGTACGCGCCGGGTAGAATTGCCCTGTAGGGTCCCTTTCTGTCCTGTCAGTTACCCAGATGGGTCCCCATTGGCGCCCTACACTCGATTCATAACCTGGAATACCTCGTACTGCTTAGTACTCCATCACGGTGTCCTTGAACCAACTTTAAATGAGTCGGAAGACCACCTCGCCAAATCTTTTCTTAAATGGTTGTTCAGGTCTCAAATACCATCTTCCAACTGTTTTTAAAATCCCCTACGTTAGAATTTTCAAATAAATCAACTTTTATGATTTTTTCTCTGAAAAAATCGTCACAAAACGACTTTGACGCGCTTTGGTGATGATAAACGCTTAGTTATATGCTTCAAATTTCACAAAAATTTCGTCAGAAAGTGCAAATGGTTCATGACACTCTATCCCAAACGATTCGCAATGTAATACGCAGAGGAAGGGATAGGCTTCGTGAGTTGTGGCTAATGCTTGGATATATGGAGAGTCAAATGGCGAATATAGAGAGGTCCACATATCTATATTGGGAAATTTGTCGTCTGCTCATGGCTCTGTCTTCTTCTTATTCGACGTGGGCACCGTACTGTCAGCGCCCTCATCGGTCGTATCTTGAACTGTCCGAGTGCCGACCACGTGACTCCTCAAATTGGAGCGGCCAAGATAGTTTTTATCACTTTAGGATAGGAAGCTGCACTTAGGTTTAAGTCGTCCTAATAAGAAATGCAATACACTTCCATGTATCTATTACAAAGTTATATTCTTTCTAGAAGCTGAGAGTTACAGATTTCAAAGATCTTTCACTTTCACTGGTCTGCACGTTGTAAGTTTTGTTGCTCCAGGCGTCCAGGCTCCAGCCGCTCGCGCAGCTGTCACATGTGTTCGTCTGCAGTCGTTGGCAGTCGTCTGCATAAGAGTGCAAGTTACTCTTTTCGTGCGATGAACACGCGCAGCCCCTGCGTTTCTTATGGTCCAGAAAAGGTCATGTACATACGAAGATCGGGCACATTTATGTGATTATATTGAAACCACATACTTAAACTCCGTACAACGTTTTATCAGGACATTTGCAACTAGACATCAGTTTAATAACAGCCGCCGGCTGATTTGAGAGGTCACGTGGTCGGCACTCGGACAGTTCAAGATACGACCGATGACGGCGCTGACAGTACGGTGCCCACGTCGAATTCACATTGGTCCTAATAATGTGTACACAATGCCTTGGACTCTCGGCAAGGTCCTCATCGCGCAACAAAAGTTCTCACTCCGGTTCTGGAGAGCTTGCAGGTATATCATACCTGCTCCACATCGCGCATTTGAGTGGAGGGGGTAGCTCTATCGTAGTTCTAAGATGCCATGTGCTTGCTTTCATGAAGAGAATCGACTCAAATTTTGGGTATTGTGCGTGGAAAAGGAGGTGGGAGTGCAAAAGCTGAAAGGAGACATGGAAGACTGCTCCAAAAATGTTCAGCAATTGACGGGCAAGATGATAGATTGCCCTATCTGACCTACCTATGTCTGACATATAGATTAAGGTACTTTATCATCCTGCCCGTCAATTGCTGAACATTTTTGGAGCAGTCTTCCATGTCTCTTTTCAGCTTCTGCACTCCCACTTCCTTTTTCATGCACAATACCCAAAATTTCAGTCGATTCTCTTCATGAAAGCAAGCACATGGCATCTTAGAACAACGATAGAGCTACCCCCTCCACTCAAATACGCGATGTGGAGCAGGTATGATATACCTGCAAGCTCTCCAGAACCGAAGTGAGAACTTTTGTTGCGCGATGAGAACTTTGCCGAGAGTCCAAGGCATTGTGTACATATTATTAGGACCAATGTGAATAAGAAGAAGACAGAGCCATGAGCAGACGACAAATTTCCCAATATAGATATGTGGACCTCTATATTCGCCATCTGACTCTCTATATATCCAAGCATTAGCCACAACTCACGAAGCCTATCCCTTCCTCTGCGTATTACATTGCAAATCGTTTGGGATAGAGTGTCATGAACCATCTGCACTTTCTGACGAAATTTTTGTGAAATTTGAAGCATATAACTAAGCGTTTATCATCACCAAAGCGCGTCGAAGTCGTTTTTTGACGATTTTTTAAAAAAAAATCATGAAAGTTGATTTATTTGGAAATTCTAACGTAGGGGATTTTAAAAACAGTTGGGAGATATTATTTGAGACCTGAACCACCATTTAAGAAAAGATTTGGCGAGGTGGTCTTCCGACTCATTTAAAGTTGCTTCAAGGACACCGTGCCATAGATGGCGCCACGGCGATTTCCATAGCGTAATTCGAACAATATTCAATTTTTAAATAGTTGCAAATACTTTTCGGACCAAAACATTGAGCCCCCGCGCTTCCCAATGAATTCAGCAATCATTTGAGCTTTGTTGCGTCTCAAAATTCACGATATATTTTGCAGGATTTGGAAATCTGCAATAGTGCGTGACAGCGTGGTCTCTATGGTGCGGCAGCAACAGCTCAAGATTGCCGTTTGTCAAATCTTGCAAAATAAATCACGAGGTTTGAGACGCAACAAAGCTCAGATGATTGGAAATTTTATTGGGAAGCGCGCTGATTCAATGATTGAATCCAAAAAGTGTTTGCGAATATTATTTAAAGATTAGATATTGTTGGATAACCCGAATGTAAGGTGTCACCGATGTTGTTTCTCTAAAGCTGGGGAGCTTTTTTAACGTGTTGTTACCGCGGGTCCTACGGCACTTACCGGTTTGGGTCAAAACTTGAGGAGCAACGACCGATATTTAGTTTTGTTACATCACATACCTGTTGTATAAGGGGTCTTCGTGCTAATTCTTGAATTGAGCTCTCATCGAAATTAGACTGATCGATTGAAGCAATCATAACTATGAGAAATTCATAGCTCTCAATAATCAGCCATACCTAGCCGTATAGATGAGAATTTTGTCGTACCTACTTATTTGAATATTCTCTCTTACTTGGGGACGCTAAGACTATGTTCGACTGATGAAATCATAATCTCGTAATATTCTATAGCTACCGTAATCGAACCAGGTGGTGAGGTAGACTATTGAAAATCCTGGTGGAGATCTCTTTATGAAGAACCAATTAGCACCTGCAGGTTTCATTGTTTTGTTTTTATCCATTTTGGCAAGTTAATGTATTAAAATAGTGTCTTTCGTATTCGTTATGAATTTTGATGGTGAGTTGAAGTTATTTTCAAGTCTCATACAATATTTTTTTTAACGCATTTTCAATCTGTTTTCGAGCTTATTCTGAGAAACCTACAGTTCAAGGTGGGTTCCGAACCACCGAAACCACTGAAAAGCACTTTTGAAAATTCACATTGGTGCCGGCCGAGATTCGAACACCAACCTTCTGCGTTGAAGGCAAGACAGAGGCAGACCTTATATCCACGATGCCGCGGTGGCTCCTCAAATCTCATACATGCCTTGATTGTGCGATTCAATGATTATTTTGAAATGACGAGCATGTTATTATATTTCTGAAAGCCCATCCCCGGATGAAGAACTTGTGAATAAACAAATTCTGCATTTCATGGATATAACGTTTTTTTTCTGGAATTGTTTCATTCCATCTTGATTTTGGATCTGAGGATAATAATTTCATCGATTTGTCTGTTAAATGTCCGGTCAGAAAGACATTAACTCTCACATTACAGAGTAAACTTGTGGAGTATTTTTGCATCAGTGTTTTGGACAAATCTGATCCCGAATGATTTGCAGTAACTTTTGCATTGGCGCTACTAAGGAATATTCAACCCGTCCCCGCTCAAGTGGTAATGTCGATACGAAAACCAAATCTTCGAAGACATCTATTTTTGAGGAACAAAATAAGATTTAAGAATATTTTGACCTTGAAATTGCTCTATTAACTACGACATTGGTGCTAGTATTTGTCTTTTCTGATATGAAAAAGTTATTGAGATAGGCGAAAGTTGAATAATCTGCAGTGGATGGGTTACATTGATTATTGTCGGTGAATTTTGATAAACTAGTTTGTTGTATCAATTTGAGGAACAAACTAGGTTTCGGACACCTCAATGCGTGATTGCATCAAAATATATTTTTGAAAAATTCTAATATTACTGGAGTGCTCCTATAGGTTAATGAAATAGCTCTTACTGAAACATTAGCATCAAAACCACTTCTGACAAAATATCATGGAACTGTGTTTAAATTTTCGATCGTGAGTTTTATTGTCAAAATTTACGAATTCACGACGAGAGCCAAGGCTCATTACATAGAATACCAAAACCAACTAATTATCGCAGTGGCGGTGGCGGCCCGGGTGTCTATATTTTCATTGCGACAGATAATAACACAAATCAACGATTCGACTAAGGTGTAATCATTGAATAATTAAGTCTGTCGGTGCACGTAACGGCGACTGACATGACGCGGTGAATTGACACCAAATTCATCCGCTCTTGATTGCGGACGATATCAAGGTTGACCTCTGATTATCAACGTTTTTCACATCAGAAATATAGTATACCGGTCGATTCCTGGTGAAGTTTGCGACTTCATTTTATGTGAACCTTGCTGTTTACAGACTTTGAAACTCGAGTTGAAACTACTACCGAGTTGTCTTCCAAATGCCTTTGAGCTTCGACCAACACCCTCCCACTACTTCTATGATGATAAATTCAGTTTCAAGTACTGCGAGGGTTGCATACGTCAATCATCCATAAATTATGCAAAAAATTATGTCAAAGCGACTGACAACCCAGCGATACCTCTTATCAGATATTTCTACGGCCTGTTTAGCCAAAAAATTTTTTTTTTCTTCTTCCATAACGACCCTTGACTGCCGGATGCATCATCTTCTCTCCCCATCGCTCTTTTTGCCCCATCTATAATACTTGACGAGCTGTAAGCAACCTCTATTTTCGTATATAATACAGGTCGATAGGGCATTCGGTGCACGTACTCGTGGTCCAGGGCTGAATATACGTATAGCTATACAGATATCGCAGATTTCTATATGATGATGGTTGTCGTCGCATCATCGGCGCACCATGTACTCAGCTCTCCATTCAACGTGAAAATCAAACGTCAGTAATTTTATATAGCATATAGTGAGCTACGGCGACGGATACATTTTATCTCGTACCCTCTTTTTCTTCAACCTCGTCGTCGTCGTCGTCGTCGTCACCACCGCTAATCCAGATCATCCGAGATCCGCCTTTTGCTCTCTTTCAATGTCTTCGTCTAGGGGGTATAGTCTCCCGGATCACGAGCATCATAGATATACATATATATATTTCAATGCTTGCAGTACAGCAAAAGATTCACGAAAAATCCATGGGAAGGTGCGTATACGGCGGCGGTGTTAGAGAGCACGATCCTGGCGCGAATTTAAGGGTATTAATCAAGCTAATGGCATTCGTAATGCGGCCTAATTGTCGGGATAGGAGATGCGGATACTATTAGGGTATGGGTACTATACTGCTGAGTATTACGAGAGGGAAGATCTTGTGTAGAATGAAAGGAGGGAAAAATGCGGACTACGTGCTGAGGAAAGGTTTTGCAAGTATCCCCCTACGTAGCTGGCCAGGGATTTATTGTAGCTGACAGGAATGTATATCGGAAGGTCGGGTGAGGAGGGGGTTTGGAAATTTTTTGTTCTCGATTTTGTGGACTTTGCATGGTGGGTGAGCTTTTTTTTTGTTGTAGATGCGAAAAATTGAGTGAGTGATATGGGTTTTCATCAACGACCGTGTTTGGACTGCTTTGATGCTGGATGGATTTTTGGGACCCGCGAGGAATGATGAATTAGATTATTTAGGATTGTTTCATGAAACATAGGAACTATTCTGTTACCCATTATTTACTAAACCCTCGAATTATCGTCAATTCGGGTAATTTTGGAGGGGGGGGGGTTGTAACTTTGGAACAACGTCGGAAAGAATTTGTATTCCGCGCCGGCCGTATTACATCAGGTAAGCCTATCGCTCCAATACTTGTTCTTTCCTTTTTTGTATACACGTATGGGCAATGTTTTGCCCCGGCAAAAGTGTCCCCATCAGCCGAGCTGTCAGCTGTTTGTTCGTTCATAACAGACATTTTCAAAAGTATGTTTCCAATCCAACAAACATTCTCTCGGGAAAATCAAAGTGTTCCAACCTTTGTGTGAGAATCCAAGGTGACTAAGCTGGATTTTACTTCTTCGTGCATATATTTCGACGAATCCATCATTACATTCGAGCATTTTCACCCTGACTCAATTTTGTAGCGTAAAAACTGTGTGAATTTAGAGTTTTTTTTTGGACAAGTGGGGTAGCTTTGGAATTCATAAATGCGAAAATATATGTTCTATGGAGGAGTGGGGTAGCTTTGGAGTACTCAAATGAGAAAATTCAAGTATACTTTTGAGAAGTGTAGTAACTTTGAAACAGGTGGTGTACATTGAGATAACCCATGAAAGAGATATTATCGCGCGCGGTATTTAAGAATCACTTGATGATTGAGCTTCAGGAAGCACGGGACCAGGTTCCAAATCTTTTCTATTAGATCCGCGATGACTCATGGTCTCCAAATCAAATTTTGGGGGCTTAGAGAAAAATTCAGAACAGTACATCAATTCAGTCAAAGGACCTCTCATTTCACTTTCACTGTTCCAATGTTAGCCCCTTTCGATGAGTGCTTATAGCTCCAGAGACGTCCAAATGAACTTTATCAGCCACACTATCAAATACTGGAACTGCAAGCTATCGATTGATCACAAACACAATTCACTCCTCATATGAGATGTATAAGTTACACGAGGTTCGAAAAGAAAGCGAATTTCGTTCCAAAGTTACCTAAGCTGACGGTAATAAGTGCTCACTTGGAATAGATTCATAATTTATAGAGTTGGCCCATGTTGCTAAATCTATTCAATTTTCGAAAAATGTTCCTCGACGAGAAGCAAGTTCATGAATTACTATGGAAATTTTCTCAAAAACCACTTGCGGATACGTTTTTCCTTCCTGAATACATTTTCAACCTTTCTTTGATATTGACGGGGCCTACAGTTTTAGCTGAGTTCGAAACCACTGAGCCACCCGAGAAGGAGGGAAGTTTACATTGGTACTGGACGAGATTCGAACCCAGGGCCTCTGTGTTGGAAGCCAACACCTTATTCACTGGGCCATGGTGTCTTCTATTTGTAAGTTGGGCGAGAAGTTGGGCTAATGCGTGATTTCATAATTCATGGAAAATCATGTCAAACGCCGCAAAATCAACTCCCAAAATGATTTTGGTTTGATGATTGGACTTGGATGAGGAATCGGAGCTCGATTTCGAATAATATTCTGAAAAATAGTTATTAAAACTTTTTGCTATATAAATGATGGTTTAATATTTGATAAGATGAACTAAAAAGTTCTAGGAATTTCACGTTTGAAAGAGCATCCTAAAATATGAGTTCACATCCAAGGCTCGAGATTCAAGTCGCGCAGTAAAATACGGTGCATGGGCGCAAACGTTGAATCTCGCACCCTGGTTGGCTGTTTGCAGCCTTAACCATACGCAAGAGTTAGAACTATCAAGAATGTGAAATCAAATTCCTTGGCAAAGCATGGATGACATTGGAATACTCGAACGAAAAATATACTCTCGAGCATAGTCGATGAAAAAGGGAGTTTCAGAATTTCAGACGCAAATGGAAATTTCAGTGGCCCAGGAGTCTACTACATCAGTAGGTAACTCCTTTGCTAGATCAAGGGGTAGTACAAGTTTTAATAGTGACAACGCTGACGATATCACATGTTCAGAGGTCGGATTCAAGGGAGCTACTGAGGATGGAAAAATTTTGTTAATGAGGACAATCATTGAATCTGTGGTCATGATGGTGTACACTGGGCAGGAAGATGAACTGCAGTGCATCGAGATCTGCTGTCTCACTCGCACTCCTACGCTAGGGTAGCATTACCTATGAGTGAGAGTGAGACAGTAGATCTCGATGCACTGCAGTTCACCTTCCTGCCGAGTGTACATACACGGAGTGGGAATGCTGGAAATGATGCAACAAAGAGTATCCCCCTGAGCTACATGAGCCTCTCATACATTTATGGGAGACGCACCATCATCTCAGGAATTTTCTTACAAAATGGTTTCATCAAGCCAATTGTCTTGGGACAAGAATTCATCAAGCGGTATACCAACTTTCGTATTCATAGTTCCCAAATCCCCGATCATCAGATTCTCGAAATAAAATGCATTTTTCATTGCAAGTTGACGAGTTTTCTCATCGATATTATCCCAGTTTTTTTCTAATACTTGAGCTCTTGCAATAGTTACGTTGTGAAAAACTTAATCTGGGCCGAATAAATCAATAAAGTTATCTTTTTCAAAACTCGTAATATGTAGGTAGATTATGGAGTAAATTAGCTAGATTCAAAAAATCAACACTTCGATTAAAACTTCTATACGAGGAAAAGATCCTCCAATGATAAGCCGAATACGAAAACTTTTGTTGGATCTTACTCCGGAGAGTTGTTTTTTTCGTTCCTAAACTAAGAGTGCCTCGGCTTTGATTGTCAGACTCTGCATGTTCATTGAAATCTTCAAATTCCATAGTCTTTGGATTACGCTGCTGCTCAACGGAAGCGTCAAGACTCGTATAAGTGTAATGTCACGGTGCTTCAACATGTATTATTACACTCGATAATTTTCCTCCTCTACTCGAATAATTCAAGCAACGCAACATTTCTGCACCTCTTATTGTTTTTTTGCCAATCATTCGTTTGCATTTCCAGTATCAAGATGCTCCGTCGCGAAATCGAATCACAAGCTTTTCATATCCAAATTTTCTCAAAATATTCCTCGTGAGAGAAAAAAAATCTTTCGCCCTGATTATCCTTAATTTAGTGAAGAACTGTCATTTGTGAAGTGTCGTTATCAGTTCAAAGTCTTTGGATACAGACTAAAAATTCCTAAACTGAGATCGGTGAGTTGAAAATGAAATAGTTGACTATAAGGTTTAGATTATAATTGATTATATATCTACTCGAAGATAAGAATTATCATAATTGTCGAATCAATCGCTAGTACATTTCCAACTCGTTATGAGGGATTATACAATACGAGTTTGTACTTCAAAAATTATTGTAGTCGATGCGAATACGACAGCTAACATGTTCAACAATTCTTTTACAGAATTTGATTTCACTCAAAGATTTGGAAGAGAAAGGGTCGAAGAGAAGTAAAATGGATCAAAATATGAAGATTGGTATAGGGGGAGTGAGCTTATTCGTATTTGGTGTTGCTTTTGGGTGGGTTATTTTTCCACAGATCCTGGACTCACAAATCCATACGGTGAGTGAATTGAGATCTTTTCACAATCGAACTTCAAATTACAAACTCCATCTTTTTCAGGATAAACTGTATGATCCCAAGCCAAAATATCCCCTTTTCATTTTTCGAAACACGCTTTTTCGACGATACTGAAGATAATTTGTACCATCAAAATAAACCATCAAAATCAAGCTCACATGCAAGATCATAAGGTCTCTCATTCAGAGTACTGATTATAAGGTTTTGTCGTTTTGAATAACAATTCATCAACTCAAATACCTCTTTAAATATTTCAAAGGTTTTTCCGTCGTCTACTTTTTCCTTTTTGCGTATTCCAGAGTGTGTATATTAGGGTGTCCGTTATTTTCCAATATTTTTCATAACCTTCTTCACCTCTCAGAGGACCTTTTCATGACTGGAAAAGAAGGTAAAAACTCCGGATGTAAGCAAAAGAAATTTCCTATTCCGACCCCTCTGTACAACATTTTTTTAATGGTTTTTAACTCGTTGACCACGCTAGGGGTCACCTTGAGCCCAGACCAATTTTGACATTCAACATGCCTGTGATGCCATCAGCCATCTATTCGGATGTGCCTACGTCCGACTATACGTCCATTTTGTTAAAAAATGAGCGCCAATTTTCTGCATGGGGTCTGACTGACTTCATGCGTGGCCAACGTTACATTTTAGATCTGTGTGGTCGTCGGGTTAAGTCAAATTTTTTCATCAGGAGGGCTATTCACCACATCTTACGCTTCCCACCCTCACTAACCTACAAAAAAAACAATGATTGTTTATATAATAAACAAACCCAACCCCAAAATTCGTCTGCTTGAAATATTACCCGGACAGCTTTTGCTCAAATTATTATCGAGTTGAGTAAAAGGTCGAGTTCGTGGTGCACACATAGGTATTGAAAATTTTGTATGCGACAAAAAATGAGCTCGCGTTACTGCTCGACACGGTCTAAGGAGGAGAAATGAAATTCGGCTAAAAAATGTTGTCGCACGAGGTTACATTGCTAAAAGTGGAGATAAAACCAAAGTGCTGTCCGTAACACATTCTTTTTCGTGATCGTTTATTCGTTTCAGGGTGTTACAGCTGATGTATCTCTCTGCTGCATATCTGAGATGAGAGAAATTAATAGTAGCACTTATATTAGCGTGGATGTTGAGCTCTTGTTGATGGTTTGTTTTTCAGTCAATGTTTGTATTCAAGTTCAAAATTGAATGCAGAATTCCATAGTTTTATTCACGTGTTATGGAAAACTGCACCTAAATCTCTCATAGGTGATTTAATTCACCTGTGGAGAGATGAAAATCACCATAACACGAGGGCCATCTCCTTTTTGAGCTCAGAAATATGTGACCCGAAATATGACCCGCAGATGAACCGAATCAACGATGAAAGATTGAGATGGACTATTTCATCATTCTAACCTAAAAATGCCGCATTCAAATGCGGTTTTAGGATTCTCATGATGAAAAATCATTATTGCCCTGTGCTCGCAGGCCCATTTCGGGCGCGGAGGACTTATTTCCCTCGCTTTGCTCGGGAAATAAACTGTCCTAGCGCCCGAACTGGGCGAACGCGCCCAGGGCAATAATGTACTATTTTCTCGCTGTTTTCTGAAAAAGTCAGAGTAAAACTATCAAAAACTGCATTCAATTCCAAACTTGGGTACAAACATTGGTTGAAAAACACGCTATCTTACAGTTCAATACCCATGCATACAACTACCGATTTATTTCATCTCTGATATGAAAATTCGAGGAATACAGCAGCTGCAGCATCCTGAAATTCATGAACAATCTCATAAAAATTGCTTTACACGAAGAGCACTTTCATCTCGTTTCGATTTTGAGGATGCAATCTCTGCAACAAAGTTACAAGTCAAATTCCATTATTATTTTCCGCATACAGAATTTTCTATATCTATGTGAACACCACGAACCTGACTTTTCACTCAACTCAATAAAATTATTGAGCAAAAAGAAGCCAGCCAGGGGATGTTACAGGCAGATGAGTTCTAGGGTTAGGTTTGTTTATTATTATTTTTCTCCGTAAGTTACGTAGGAAACGTGCGTACGTGGGAAGCGTAAGATGTGGTGAATAGCCCTCCAGTTATTGGCCTTTGCTACTCATGCGCGTAGTTGAATGCTTCTAAAAATATTCTTGAACCATAGCTAATGAAAAATCCTTCACAATGACCCCTTGTTGAGGTTAATTTGATGCATTACAACCAGAGTTATGACTGGTTTCGAAAAGTGAAGGAGTATAAGGAATCAAATCTGTGAGTCAGAGTCAAACAGGGGTTGTCTGTAATTCATCAAATCAACTTCATTAGGCGGTCATTTTGGGGGATACACATCAGCTATCGATTGAAAATGGTTTCAGAGGCAAATTGCGTATGCCGCAACAGAAAAGGCCAATAACTGAGAAAAAAAATTTGACTTGAAAATCACAAAAGTGGCTCTACAGAGGGGAGAGAGTGGTTAACACCTTCGCTGCGGAGGCTGAAATCGGTGAAGTGCGGTGCCCAACGGTGGGCCCCGCCGCAGCGAACGTGTTAAAGAATTTTATGCAATTCTCCGATGTTTAGGTGCTCGTAAAATTGCATAAAATAGTATTTGCACCTCGTTCTTGAGGTTTCCCGCTTCCGAGCGATTATTTCGACCCTCGCCTGTCGCTCGGGCCGAAAATTAATCGCTCAGGAGCGAGCTACAACCTCACGAACTTGGTGCAAAACATACTATATTTGCCGACACTTGGAGATTTTATCATCATTTCTAGTTCTTGAAAGGCGCTCTAGGGGGTGAGGAAGTCTCTAAAAAATTTTGGGGAATAATGGACATCCTACTAAGTGTACATATGTCGGTCCGAGTCTTATTTGAACACAGTGAGAGTGAATATAACAAGAGTAATAAATATCCAAGAGAGTAAAGAAGTTGAATGGTATCAGAAAATGAGGAAAACAGAACACGATTGAGAAGTAGACAACTGTTACAAAAAATTATGCTAGGTCCCATTATCAGCTGGTGAGGAATATTCTTGAACATCTTCAGTGTGATGGACCCCACCAGTGGGGTCTATGCCCTTCCACTTATCGCGGTCTTTGTTGATCTATATTTGCTCGAAAAGTACTTCCAATAGCAAGCAAGTTTGACGCGAATACGAACGAAAATCCAAAGAAAAGATTACTCTCATACTGTCAAAGCATGAATGTTACTGTTGATGAAAATTCGAGTGAACGATGTACCGATATAAAATCACGAATAATGGGCCTCGCAGTGGGAATGTTGGTGAAATACGAAATTGACATCACAAATCATTATTTTTCGATGAGGATAATTTCCTGGATCTTTTGAAACATCGATTTACGTGAAATTGACTCCAGGATTTTCATTTTACTCATTATTGCTAACTAGAACCTCCCAGGAAAAATATTCAACACTCCAATATCATTCGAATCGAAAACTATAATCATCAACTATGTTCCTTCTATCAGCGCGGTTGACCGACAAAAGTCCATTTTGCCATCCTTCAAATCTATATATATCGTGAAATGCATACAGTTTCGGATGGTTTGCGTCATGATAGGCACAAATGAGCACGAATTTTAATAATTCGCGAGCGTCGTTTTCACTGTCATACATGCCAGTGAGTGTCAAATTAATCGGACTATATTTATAACGAGTCTATAAGCTTGTCTATCTACTGATTTGTTATGATACCTATAAATCGATGAGCATGGATGATGAAGTAATTGTATATTCCTAGTTCATAGCCTTGAAACCTGGATCACCGACACGAGATCTATGGAGTAAATTTCCATTCTTTATTGAATATAAAATCTATTTGTTCAATGTAACAAATGCTGATGATGTTAGTAACGGTGCTAAGCCCATACTTCAAGAAGTTGGTCCATACTTTTTTGAGTAAGTTTCTATTCTATAAGATTTCATTCGTAAGAATCATCCTGGATATAGAACTCTTATTTTAAATTGAATTTAGAGAGTGGCACGAGAAAACCGATCTTTTCGATCGACTAGATGATGACACTCTTGAATACAGCGTAAAAAGGAAATGGATCTTCAGGCCTGATTTGAGTGAGGGACTGACTGGTAAAGAAGAAGTGATTTTACCACATGTGTTCATTTTGGCAACGGTGATGTCAACATTGCGAGAAAAGCCTCACTTGATGCCATTAGTTAGTGAGTACCTCTAATCATTTTCCCTCGTTACATTTTCCTTCTGTTAATCCACTTCTTTCCTTGAACTATCCTTCCACGTGGCTTGAAGTTTCTGTCGTCGATTCTTGAGTCGAATTACTTCAATTTTCTTGTTTTATTTTTCTTTCCTCTTTATCGTTTGCCAATAGTTAGAGTTCTCATATTTATCATATTTTCAATGTTTGTGAAACACTCTTCACTATTCAGTTTAGTTTCAATATGTAGAAAATCGAGAAAATCACAATGCCCGATCTCAATCGTAAATCATAGAGCAACCACATAAATGTGAAAAATATCTAACCTAGTGAATGAACCCAATGATAGAGATGTATAGACACTATAATGAAATAATTCCTTTTTTCTTCCAAGATACGGCAATAAACAGCATTTTCAGAAATCCGGAGAGTCTTTTCATGAAAGTGAAGGCAATGGATATGATATTCGATGGCATACCGATTGATTGTACGGTAACAGATTTGACTGGTAGTATCGCCTGTACAATGATTAAGAAAGAAGCTGATAGTCTGATGAAAGATGGCGATAATAGATACAAGTTTTCTTTGCTTGGGGTGGTGAGTTAAGAATCAATTAATCGATGTAATTTATTAGATAGAAAAGTAAAGTGTCTTGAATAAGAATGTGTTGATGTTACAATAACCATGAGAATTATCCGTTCTATATGATACCACGTATTCAATACATCAATCGTGGTGCATCAGCGTGGATTCTTGTTACGCTCATGATTATTCAAATTGCACGAGATAGACCTAAAAATTTCGAATGAAAGGCACCATGAATTTTGATATTTTTCTGTGGTCCATACTTTTTGGTTGTTTTTATATCATTACTTCCCAAATGGACTTTCAAATTTATTGAAGCGATCGAGAAATACCTAAAGCAATTTTTTCAACGATACTTATCATTCAAAAAATCGAAATTCTGAATTCTCTTTTACTCAAATCCAACCAACGTTCGTGAACCACATTCGAGATTTACATGAAAATCATTACACTTGACAAAAAGTATTCACTCCTCATTGTTAGTTCTGGCTTTCCTAAACCATGCAAAGAATCTCATTACATAACTATATCACTGAAATTGTTGAATCTTCTAGCATAACAACACGCCAACGAAAGCTCGAACTCGAGTTTTGCGAGGAGTCAAAAATATGATGGATGTAGGTTTGGTTACCGAGTACCAAGGGAAAAAGACCATAGACAAATGGAATGATCCCTACTGCGATACTATCAATGGCACTGATGGAACAATTTTCCATCCATTCCGTGACGAAAGCGAAGATGTAATATTTTTCACTGGAGAAATTTGCCGGACCATGACTGCAACCTTTATGGAAAAGAGCCATGCTGCTGGTACTCAAAATTTTTATAAGATCCTTACCCAACATCCATGACTCTAATTTGAATTTAATCTTCAAAATTTGTGTTTTCAGGTATGCAGACTAATCGTTATACGATAATGATAGACGATACTGTTCCTTCTCAAAAGTGTTACTGCCCATCGAATATTAACTGCCCTAAAAAAGGAATAATGGACCTGTACGAGTGCGTAGGAGCCCCAGTAATTGTTTCACATGCTCATTTTTATACGGCTGATGAGGATTATATAAATATGGTCGATGGCATGGAACCCTCAAAGGTATGAAATTTTAAATAAGTACCTGAAATGTGATGAGAGCCAATAAGAAAGTTAAAAAAAATGAAATTTTTTTATGATTTGCACAGGAGAAGCACGAAACTTTCTTGGACTTTGATCCAGTTTCTGGGGCACCTCTCAGTGCAAGATCACGATTTCAGTTGAACATGCCGATCAAGAGCGTTGAAAAAATACCCATTATGGCAAATCTTCCTGACGTATTGCTCCCAATAGTTTGGATGGAAGAAGGCCTTGAAGTACCAGATTTTCTTGTGGATGAGGTTAAGAAAATGCATACTTTCATAACTTTTGCCGGGTAAGTGTATAAAATGAAAAATCTTTTGATGCAGTCAAATAATTCTGGTGATTCTGATATGAAATTTTTTCTACAGTTGTTTGAAATGGCTGATGGTCTTGGCGGGACTGATAATGAGCGTCGTTGCGGGTTACATGTACAATCAGTCTTCACAAAAATTGAGCAATTTTGAAATCACAAAGTTTTCTAATAGTAAGAGTGGTAATGAAAAAAAGATACCACCTATTAATATCCACACGATACAATCTGCTCAAGTTTCTCCAAATCTTGTTTGATACGACTAACTGAATGAAGTATTCATCGAACATAGTTATTACAAGCTTACATACGTTGAGGTGAAGCTATAAGTACCTATACTACATAGTTGTTTCTCTTTGTATGGACTGAGTAATAGCAGAGAATCTCAAACTTACCTCACATTTTAAACTTTTTGAACTTTTCAAAAATATGGTAGGTTACCATTTTAGTAAATGTGAAATGCTTGTGGATGGTGAAAAATGAAAGTAAGAGCTTATAATATGAGATTCACTCGAGTTTTCAAATCGAGTTTTACCCCCCAATGGAGATTTATACCTTCATGATGGCAATGTTTTCAATGTAACTGTTTGGAACAGGAAGTGACGAAAGAAAAAAAAAAATTCCCAAGGAATTTTTAAGATGAGCAAGGTTTGCAGAATTGTCTCATTTGAGATGTGCGAGTACAAATTGCACCATTTTGACTGCATGTACAGATTTGTAATTCGTTACATTTTTTGATTCAACATATTCATTCAAATAAATTGAGAGAACTCCCTACATAGTCACATAGTTACTGTTCATCTAGTTCGAATTTTAGCTCGAGTAAGGCAGAAGAAGAAGAAGGGTTTAACAAATGACATGTTTGACTCATTGAAATCACTAAATTCAAGAATTGGGATTCCATTGTCATGCAAAAAATTTAAGCGACTGTTTTGTCATCAATTCTCCACTGCGGCAAAAAATTTGACAGACGAGAGTTGTCTCATTGTGTTTGACAGTGTTCCTTGAAAGCCCATAAATACTGATGAAGTTGCAATGTTTGAATATTAATCCACATAATTTGGCTTATTTTGTAAAAATCATTCATTAGTCCGTACAAGATTGAGCCAATAATCATCCCAAAATATTCATCACAGACTTAGGGCTGATACCTCGCCTCCAGTTGTACTATATGTATGAAGTTGAAAAGAGTACATCATCAGATCATCTTACGATTATCTACGTCAAAATTAGTGAATCTGTCAGCAAAACTTGAATGATTGTAGTTTTTGATCCAATAATGACGCTAATCTTCAATTTTCCTCCAATATACCTTCCTAGAAATGCGCTGAAATCAAAAGTCATCATGATAGATACCAAACGATCGATTGGTACGTTATAAGTATATCTAGTTTAGACCAAGTCAAGTATATGAATATAATGACGATATTTGAATTCTATAACCATGAAAATGATCAACAAACATTTTTTATGAGTCTACCATTGTAAATAGAGTGATATGAAGTTGTATCCGGGGCGTCACAAAAAATATTCAATTGGAGTACGTATGGTCTGATGATGTAATAGCATACTGTAACAGAGATATATAATTAAATTCTAGATCTGCAGGTTGTTTCAGCAACTCCAGTATGTTTTTCTACATTTTATTGACGTTGATTCTCATAATGTTAGGTATACAACTTTGATACTTGGCATTGATGAGATGCACGGTATTTGTACATTACAAACTTAAAAATTTGCTTTAGATCAGTAATTCAGAGTTCATAACATCAATAACATTCTGTGATCGCGATCTGATATTCATTGTAGTCTCTTCAATATCGTTACCAATTTTTCATTGATTTTTCCATTGTGTCGATTACTTGATCGTGGATCCTAATCACGTTCAAGTAGAGATTCTGAATTAAATCCGGATTGAGGAGCGATATAACATTATAGCTTTTCAAAGATTTTTGAAATTTTTCTAAAAATTTACTATGGCCAGAGTTGATAGTGATTTGGAATTTTTTTCTACTGTTGGATGAAATGTGAGATTAGTGTGAAAAATGAAGATATGTTTTAGGGGCTTGAATCTGGGATAGAATGGAAAATATCGAATCGAATAATGAATCAAATAGAATCACTTAAAAAAAAAAAAAAAAAAATCCCTACCAAGAGCTCTGTAGTGGCTTTATAGGGCTGATCGATTAAAGCTTGACTATTTTGAGCTTGTAATACGTTTGTCCCTCTGATTAGGCCACGTCTTGACATTACTTTGTCTCACCCCCCATCACGGTTACAGGGTCGCGCAGAAGTTGTTGGTGCGCAAAGACCGTATGTCTCTCATGTGTCACATAGTATAATGTCGCGTGAATCGTCTCTAGATCTCATACACTAGTAACTCATCAGTTGTCAGTTAGCATGTCGAACGTTCCGGAGGTGTTATAGAGCTCGTCTTTTTTTTACACGTAGGAATGCGTTTAGGAAAAAGTCGTATTCAATTCGTTCAAGTTTTGTAAAAAAAAATATCAAGACTCTTTTGGGGTGCTGACAGTTTTTTGAGTGGTTGTGAAGCAAATTTTGCTTTTTCATGGACTGAAATTATTTAGTAAAGAGATAGATTTGTAAATCTGACAAGATGTGAAGAAGTTACAATGGATGGTCTTGTACATGACATAGGTATTTGAATTATTCTTTGGCATTTTATTGAGCTGAAAATTTAGCTTTCTCTGTGCATTTCTGCTATCGTTGGTCAGATAAATCTGATGCTTGTACAATTGTGTTACCCTGGTAGGAATGGCGAACAATTTTTTTTGCCAATAACTGGCCAAGTCGCATTGCTACTGGCTGTAAGTGGGCAGAAAAGATGGTTACATTAATACCAGGGTGCGGAAATTTTAAATGAATTTAGAAAAGCTTCATAATCTTTTTGGACCAGTATTTAGTAAATTCTGAATTATTTGTGAACATTTTGTCATAATTTTTTATATGCATCATGCATGAAAGTTAATCAGATGATGTAAGTAGTAGTAAAATGTGGAATTTTGCTAGGGTAGGATCTCTCCAGAAGCTGTGGCTACGAGAGTCTTGAAGAGTCTTCTTGGCTCATCTGTTACAAGATCACAGAGGCTTTTGAAAAATAGTAAAATCCGGCAACTTTTCGTCTGTACGAATCTAGAAGCCTTGGATCAGTGCTCAGTATTTTATTACAAAATGAATCCGAGTATGAAATTAGGTATTGCTGGGGTTTGTTTGTTTGTCTTTGGAGTAGCATTTGGCTGGGTTATATTTCCTAGTGTGCTGAAATCGCAGATACATAAGGTAAGTTTGTGAACTGGATGCATATCATTACTTTGATTTTGTCATGATAACCTTCTCATCCGATTATTCTTACTGAAATTTGTGTATAACGTGTGAGAAATCAAACGAGGAATTGGGAATTGAAGACGGTTCAGTGATATCGATCAACAAATAAGTTTCATTCATGAAACTTGACACGATTTTATTCTCTATGAATCGACAGGTCGTTATCATAATTTTTCGTTCTATTCTTGAAAAATGAACCCCACACGATTCACTTGTGAATCACTCAATATTAGTGGAATGGAAACTTATTTTTGCTTGGCAGAATCATTTTAGTCCTTCGATATTCAGGAGAGATTCACTTACATTGTTCAGAGTCAGAGTGAGCTAACTATAAATCCATTCTTTCGATCAACGAAGAATTTTATCTCCATCTTTTGAAGTATGTTCTAGAAAGTTGTGAAAACTATTTTGTCATGTACAAAATATGGTTAGAAGATGAACGAGAAAAGTTTTTGCCGAAGGTTTTGTGCCTAATTGAGAGATGTCTCGTGGAGTTTGAGGACCGAAAAGCCCAATTTTTAAAAGTGGACTCACTGTTAGACCACTCTGACTCTGAACAACTCATATTCGAATTCCAACCCACGCTCGCGATAGCTAAATGACGACACCAAAATTATTCTACTGCATGAAAATTCCCCCGAAAAAATACAAAATTCATTTTCATTACTTCGACCATTCAAAAATCAGTGTAGATTATCTCTCATGGATTTGTGGCACTCATATTTTCTAAGAAATTTAATCGAATTGTCATATTTTGGGCATTTGTCCGGGTTAAAATGTTGAAAAGTCTCCTACAAGTCCTGATAAAAGCCTTATCAGCAGTTATTGAAACTACTTTGGAAATGATTTTTGTACAACGATTAGACTTTGGAAAAGCTATTGGAACTTGATTTGAAAAAATATTTCCAAAGATCATTTGCGAAGGATCAAATGCCAATGTTTTTAGCGAGGTTTTTGGTTATTCGAAAAATAGTATGTTCCCGTATTGAGCGCGGTAGCCCATTTTGGGCTCTAGACTCTAGCACAGGTTGTCTGTCGAACAAAGCGAGATGTCATGCCCTCCAGTGCCCAACATGGGATGGCAAGCGAAGTGCGGATACATTTTCTCATTACGAGAAGCCTAAAATCGCATTCCAACGCTCCAAATTTAGGTTAGGCTGATGAAGAATACATTTCTTTATTATTCTTTGATCTCCAAATCCTAAGGACAAGAATTCGGCTTTGTAGAACTGATTTGAAATTCACCTAGGTCAAATGGCTACTACCTGGGCAATTAAGGTAGTGTGCGTTATTTAGTGGTTATAGTATAGCAGAATGCGAGGTCGCGTGTAATGAGACTTTCCTTGTGAAATCACCACCAAGTGCTCAATTCACTCAGAAATATTCGTGAGACAAAATTGAATTCAGATTTTCTCAAGATGATGTATTTTCCTTTGCGTTCAGCTTATTTCTAAGCCAGTTCATTGTTTCTTTCATCACGTAATAATGAGCTACAGAGCGCTCATTAAATGAATGTGGAATCAAAGACTATAAGATGCTTCGTCATTGCACATGGGAAGTCCTCACTGAATAATCTTCGAAGAAGAAATATCATGTTGTTTTGTTTCTTTTGAATGACACGAGGCTGCTTTTAATGCATTCAAATTTCATTTGAAAGTCATAAATTGGAAAGTCTCTAATCTCCCAGTGGGTTGAACAGTTTGAACTAATAGTGGTTCATTACAGTGGACAACAAAATTTCGGGTCTGGAATGTCCTCACGAGAACAAGATTTTCTTGTGTATTTTCCGGCGTAGGAACCGAATCCTACACGACTTGTGTACTTTACGCATCAGGATTTTCTTGAATTACGGAAAAAAGGTTGTCCTAATAATCGTTTGAAAATTGATGGCTCTGGTGTCTGCTCCTTGTAGTGTGCCAGGAGCGTATCAAAACAATTATCTTCTACGTATTTTGACCCGTAAAACACGATTGCAGTGGTTCCTAAGGGCTAGGCTGCATTTGAAACGAGTGACACGCTGATTTTTCGAGTTGCTATTGGTAAAATTGGCTGCTCACAATATGGGCCAGAGGCATATTTTTTGTAATTACGAGAGTGTGTTTTTTCCTTCATATGTACATTGGAAAAAAATTATTTGCAATAGCTCAAATATAAGCTGGTCAAACATACAGGTATCATTACAAAAAATGTATTTTTTGTACTTCCTGAGGTGAGCCCAAGCCTCCTAGTAACAAGTTCTATCTCGAATTTTTGTTTTTGCATTGTCTCTCAAAATTGTATATTACCAATAAAATGAGATATCTGAGGTTACGGAGATCTACGTTTTGTTGATTTCAAGTAACCCTCGATATATCATATAGATGCAATCGATCATGTTAACATGGTTTCCGAAATTCCGACCCTAAATTCATGTCTCGACTCTTGTGGGCACTCCCATGGTTCTATTCCGAAGGCATCAATTGTATGAAAATATTCAGATCTAGATATACCTCCTTGTGGTGATTGAGAGGGACCATTTGGATAGCTTCGGAAGTACGTTACGGTTGGAAACTTGAAGTTTGACTCATTCCGAGCAGGCCCGTGTTTACCTCAGAAAATTCTAAAAACGCTTTTTCGGAATAAAACACGTATATTTGACCCATTCATCTTTGAGCTATTGAAAATAATTTGCCGTCAATGTATATTCATGAAAGTGAAGGAAATGCGCCATAGTGAGCTTAGAAAGGATGTTTCTAGTCGATTTTGTGAGCATTGAAAGATTTATTGTGAGATTGGCCAAATTTCGCCGACAGTCGAAAAAACAGCTTCCCACTCATTTTGAACGCATCCCAGCCCTCTCAATCTACTCCCATCGTGTTCAGGAGTTCAAAATAAGTGAGTAATGATAGTCTTGATACACCTCTGGCGTACTAAATGTCACCGTAGCAATCAATTTACAAAATTAACAGAAAAAAAACGCTAAAGACGCCGTAATCGGGTAATAAATGTTTTGCGATTAAAAAAAGTCCTGAAGTGTAGGCGCAAAACTCAGGTCGGTTTCTATATCGAAAAATACACAAGTAAATCGTGTTCTCCTGACGTGGACATATCAGATCCAGAATCTTATTGATCAGTGTAACTGATCGCGGCTTCATGGAAAAAAGTGATAAGTGTTGGAGTCGGTTGGAGTTCCTCGTAAGGATCTACCATGGGGAAATTTTTGATTTTGCATATGGCCGTTCAGGCGAACTTGTCTGTATTTGGTACCTCTTCCCTGGAATCCCGATTGAAAATTAGAACTGTAGGGCTCGTGGTGCAGTTATTTGGGAAGCAAGATTCATTCAATACTTGCCAAAAGATGGAGTTGAGTAAGGCCGAGTATCCTTTCTCTCTACATTACAGGGAAGTATGTGAACGTCAGTCGCATCAGACTTGGTTGTAGTTTGGCTGTAATGAATCATCCAAGTAGCTTTTCATCGGTGTTGCTGCCGAGTTGTATTGTAGACTGTTATTATGCATTTTTGTTGTAAACGTCACGTCACGTTGAGACTACTTTTCCTCAAGCGACGTAGTTCTGACTCGATTTTTAAACGGAATGACAACTTACTTTCCAGGGAAATATTATTACATAGTTATAGAGGCATCCCATCCTCGATCCCATCACTATACATAAATTTTGTGCATTATGGAGTCCGTTAAAAAACTCCGCATCAGTCGAGATTTTATGATAATTGTATGCATTTTCAAGTGAACCAAAGTGAGTGTGCCTAATTTTATTCTGCTGTGCCTGGGTCGCCTCGATTCAAAACTTTGGATATCAACCCTTATACGGTAACCTTCAAAATACCTATTTTATTGTCAGTTGCGGCATTTTCCTCAGTCTTGGAAAAATTGAATGTATCTTAGCTCATTCAGAAATTTATAGAGAGATTTGTCGAAATCAACAAAGCTAGCCCGGAGAGGATCCGGATATTTTGCTCGATAGATGGCGTTTTGATCGTACTGCATGTGCGATGGGAGATTATGAAATAACTTTTTGCCTCATAGTATTTCAAGCTCTCATTCCCGACCCAAACGAAATATGGCAAGTGAAACACCATAATATTTCTCATCGAATAAATTATTCTACACCCGGGAATTCATTCTATATCTCGAGAAAATCGTAGTTCTTTGTTTGGCTGAGCAAGTTATACTGCTCGATGCTTACATTAGTTCAAGTTTTTTGCGAGCTAGATTCAGAATTTTCGATCGTGAGAGGGCTCATTTGACTGAAAATTCCAATCCACAGGTTGGCTAGTATCTGATATTGGCCAAAACTGTTTCGCTATTGAGGAATAAGCCAGAATAGGCGAGGACACACTCACACCAAAAGATTGCGTTCAAGTTTTTCTCGATTCCTAATTAACAAAATGTTATGAAACTTTGCATGGTCTCATGTTATAAGATTTCACAGGTGCCCTACCATCTGAGTAATATATTCAATACCAATAAAAGCGTAAACAATAATTCTGATCTCAGAATCATTGCATGCGGCCGCAACCTGAAAGTACGCTGGTGCGTGTCTGGTTGCGGTTTTGCGGGGACTCCGGACTAGCCTTAAGAAGTCGAAATTGTCGGCTTGCAATAGAATGAGAGGCTCCAAGAAAAACGTATGAGGGACCCACTGAACCCCATGTGACACATAAGGGTTTAATATACGCCTTTGCCGAACTTTTTTCTTTGCCGCACAATTTTTTGAAGTTTGCTTCGATAGAATATGGAAAAGAAAGAATTGTGGGTCGATGCAGAATGATCTCTTCATTTTTTAGAGCAAATATATTCCTTCCATTAATTTTACGCGCATGATACTGAAAGAAGTGCAGTGCGCCTGGTTTCGAGAGCCGCTATATTTCAATTTTTGGAAAAAGCTGTGTATCTCATCTATGAAAATGGGCCTTTCATCTACAGGGGGGGGGGGGAGAAGGGCGCAATCAGACACATTTATTGAATACTCGCAAAATTCAGTTTTTGAAAAAATTCAGATAACTTGGCTTTGGTTAGTTAAGATCTATAAACGTTCTTGAACTTATTCACTGAGCCCTAAGACAAGCTTTAAAATGAGCTAGGGTGCGAGTTTGAAAATACTGGGATGAATCGCAGTTACCATATATCTCTCTACTCAGATAACTTTCTCCGACCGACGTGAGAGGGAATTTTGATCAATTTTATTAAATGATTCCATAATGAACGGTGGATGAATCACTAAATGAATGATTTGATCACGAACACTACCCCACGTCTCAAGTATCTTCCATACGAAATACACTCATGCCAATTTGAAAAATCATGGATACTAGCAGATAAAATATAGATGCCCGTCTGTACTGTGCGGAATGGATTTTGATATAGGTTGTAAACGAAAGCCCGTATACAAAGATAAAAAATAGCCAACAAATAAATGTAGAAATGTCTGCTGTCACAGTTTTTCTTTTTTTTTTTAATCAACCAGCGACAATTCCCTGTTTATCCTCGATTTTTAGCTTGTTGCACCCGGTTGCATCGATTAGAAATTCATCGACAACATTTTTTTCAGCAAGTAGCCTTGAAGGATGGTTCGCCAACTCGAGCACTGTGGAGTAAGTTTCCATTCTTTCTCGAGTTTAGAATTTGGCTGTTTAATGTAACGAATCCAGATGAAATCAAAGCTGGTGCTAAGCCTATACTGCGAGAGGTTGGACCATACTTTTTCGAGTGAGTAGTCTAAAATGTAATCTTCTCTCTGTCAAAGCTCTAACTAACTATTAAAATGTTGAACTTTTCCAGAGAGTGGCAAGAGAAGACAGACTTAGTCGATCGAGAAGAGGATGATACTGTTGAATATAATTTGAAAAACAAGTGGATATTCAGACCAGACTTGAGCGAAGGATTGACTGGTCAAGAGATACTCACACTTCCGCATGTATTTATTCTTGTGATGGCATATGGCGCAGAAAAAGTAAATCCTTCCATGATGCCGATTGTCAGTACGTACAGACAGAGTTCCAACATTCTTAGTTATTATTTCATTGCATCAGTGAGGGTTTAAAGAAAATCATTTATCCGTGTAGACAAAGCCATCAACAGCATATTCAAGAATCCTGAGAATGTATTTGTGCAAGTGAAGGCAATGGATATGCTGTTTGAAGGCCTTCCTATTGATTGCACGGTAACCGACACAGCTGGGAGTGCTGTTTGTGGAATGGTGAAACAGAACGCTGATGATCTTCAAAAAGACGGAGAAAACATGTACAGATTTTCACTTTTTGGGGCGGTGAGTCTGAAAGCTTCATTGATTTAAAAGAAATTTCAAAACTTCATTAAATCGGCAAGATTTACATTTAGTACAATTTCATCTCGATTGTCTTATGCATCACATACCTGGGAGTGACACTTTGCGGAAAAGTTTGTAATCTCAGTCATGTGTTAATCTTTACTTCAGAAAGGTTTACTTCAATTAAGTCAGTGAACTAGATAAGTCCGTACTGCTTTGTCTCATCGACGTGTTTTGACCGCTTTCTAAATGATCGCGAATGTTCTCTGAGCCCTTAATACTCTTTTCCGAACCCGTGACTGAGAAATCAGTCAACATCGACTGGATTTTCAATCGAAGCCTAGATTGCGATCCCGTCCATTCCGTCCCCACTGACTTTCCTGACAAGCTTCGACTGACTTTTCGTGGAAAAATTATTCAAAATTTACCGATATATCTTGAGAGGTAATTTACAATTTTATCGACTTCAGAAAATCATACAAATAAGAATAAATCAGACAAATTAATTGCATTATACATTGGCTAGGTATCGAGCCTCAGATCGTCATGCCGGACTTCACAAGGAGAAGACATTGAAACCACGCCAAGTCTCTAAAACAGAGCACCGCGGACTTTTTTGATCTCACATAACCTATATGAAATTCTAAGACATTGATACCAATTTCGAAGATTCTGATGAATAATATCACTGTGTGATTGCAGAGAAACGATACTCCATCGAAGGGTCGTCTTCGTGTTCTTAGAGGAGTAAAGAATCTACATGATGTGGGGGTAGTAGTTGAATCAGCTGGCCTGAAAAATATATCCAAATGGAATGATACGGAATGTGACACTTTTCATGGTACCGATGGAACTATATTTCATCCATTCTTTTACGAGGATGAGGATGTTGTCTCTTTTTCTCCAGATATTTGCCGAAGTTTAGGCACAAAATTTGTGGAAAAAACCAAAGTAGCAGGTATGTATTGAAATATCTCGATGTCTTTACTTTTAAATGAGTGTGAGATTGTAGTGCCGAGGTGATAGAGAATGCTGAGTGATGTATGAGTTATGTTGATAATACATCTTTTTTCTCAAGGTCTCAAAACCAATCGCTATTCAGTGATTTTTGATGAATCAAGTGCAGACCCTTCTAAGAAGTGTTACTGTCCGAAACCAGATTCTTGTTTAAAAAAAGGGGTGATGGATTTATTCAAATGCGTTGGAGCTCCATTGATTGCATCCCATCCTCATCTATACGAGGCTGATGAAGAGTATGCGAACTCAGTTGATGGGCTCAACCCTTCGAAGGTATATTGTTTTATTGTCCCAAAAAGTTAACCATTTGACGACCGTTAATAATAGTACAATCAGGAACGCATTATTGAAATTTCAAAGTATGTTTCTCTGATGAGAATGGGACAAAATACAATGGAATCAAGATTTTGATAAACTCAAGGTTTTACTTTTTTTTACTCTGATGATTCGGTAGCCTAATCCTGATTTGCGGTCTAGAACACTCGTTGTGTTGTCAAATGATTTTAAGAATTTTTACAGATCTTTCTGATGCTTCGAAATAAATATCACAGTGGACAGTGGAATTACACCCAATATATTCGACAATGTTCAGATGACCGAGTCATTCGATAAAAGATATATGAGAACTGTATCTCAAGAACATGAACTTTTTCTGATTCCGTTACATTACAGCGTAGTCAGGACAAGAAATCCATATCGTACTCTGTTATGATGAGTCAAATTGAGATGACTAAAGTGTACCTACATGCGACAGTTTGTGAGAATCACATCAACCATTTTTGGTCCGATTACGTTATGCCTCATTGTTCTCGTGAAGACAGATGAAGTGTAACTGAAATCTACTCCTGATCCGAGACATTTCTTATTATTTATTATTCATTATTGATATCAGATTGAAAAAGAAAGTCATGTTATTTCAATGAAATAATGTGACGAAATTTCACTGATGATACAAGCTCTGATGAAAAGACGTTTTAGTATGATATTACCAAGAAAAAATCGACACAGTTTGAGACAAATGATAACTCATGATTTTGATTTAAAACGGACTAACATGGAAAATGTTTCGGCGCTCAATGATTTATGAATGATGACTCAAAATCGAATCAAATAATTATGTATGGACAAATGTTTTGGAACGATATGGTACACATTCGCCCTGTTTTCACACTATTATTCCGGGCGCCCTGGGATCGTTGGAAACCCAGTCCCCCAAGCTTGAAATAGCGTGGGAATATGGAACCGAAATTGTTTTCATCCTCAGGGCCCCAAATTGCTCCAGAAAATATCGATTTTGGGCCAGAGGCATGTGAAACAATTTGCGTAGGTATTTCAGAGATAACCAAATTTTTTTTTCTGTGCATGTTTTTTCAAAAATATTTGCGTGCCCACGATAAATTTTACTTCGGATTTCGTCAACTAATTCTCCCAGACAATCCAATTCATATTTTGCAACCCCAAGCTGTTTTCACTTAGTTTGCTATTTTTGCAATACCATCTTGTTCACAGGAAAAGCACCAGATTTTCTTGGATTTTGAGCCATTCACAGGCTCGCCTCTCAGCGCCAGGAAAAGAATCCAATTTAATATAATGATCCACAAGATACCAAAAATTAAGATAATGAAAGAATTTCCCGATGCAATGCTACCTTTATTTTGGGTCGAAGAAGGAGTTGTTATGCCGGACTATTTGATTGCTCAAGTAAAGGGTGGTCATCGAGTTGTCAAGATTGTTGGGTAAGATGTTTTTGAAAAAATGCAAAAGAATCTGAAAATTGGATGAAAATCCACCAGATGATGCTTCATCTTGCGTATCACTTTTACAGTATAATGAAATGGATTATGGTTTTGGGAGGACTGTGCATGGCTGGCGTGGCTGGATTCCTCTATTATCAAAATATGCAAAAATCAAGAAAACTTGAAATCACCAAACCCTCAAATGGTAAACAGGTGTCTCCGTTGAACGTACATACGTTGCAAGCAGCTCAAGTCCCGCCGAATCTAGACTGAATTGATTTTTAAAAAATCTGATACGATTCAATCCGCTCTATCGCCCGCGATTCTCTCGTAGCCAACATACATATTCTTCAAAAGAAATTCATAGTTTCATACGGACCTAGTTTTTATATTTATATTGTATAATTTGATTTACTTCCTTGCTCATCATTTGTGAGCGTGAAACAGTATTCTCATAATCGCGAGACGATGATACATGTGTATTAGTGGGCATCATTATATTCGATCCGAAGGATACTTTATCGTTCAGAGAAATAAGTAACATCGAATTTTTTCAAGTGAAAACTTATAGCAATATGAGTGAAATTAATTATCTACAGTATTCAAATGAACCCCGAATGACGGAAATCTTTTTGGGCTGTCTAGAATTGAAGAATTGAAAAATTCTCATCAAACTGAGACTTGGGGTGATTCTTGTTTGATTCTTCAAGATCAAGCAAAAAATGGTTGGAATTATTACATTATTTCCATCACTTTTACTATTTGAGCTCGACGTAGACCCTGTTTTTGTTTCTCATTATCCTTTTTTCAGAGAGTTTTCTATGACATTCGGATTATTTCCATTCATGTCTTTCAAGAAAAGTCATGGAGTCTTGAAAGCTCATATCAAGGGTACCCCGACTTGTTGCAAAAAATGTCGGTGAAGACAACTCATAGATTTTCTGGAGCTCTTCATAAAGTATTATTGATAATCTCAAAGGAGAGCTTAGAGAAAGGTATACATCCGATTCAAAGAAAAGAAATAGTACAAATCGTCCGATCCACTTCCACTTTTTTCTTACTGAAACTTCAAAAGGACCATGTCTACATTTTGATTTGATAGAATTTTGTTACATCCAGACCCTAACACAGAAAGATTCCCTCGGCGGCTTTTCTCTCCAGTTGAGGCTAACTTGTTCATATTAATGTAACGCTGTGTATCTCAAAGATAGTACTTTATGAAGCTTGTAAATAATTTCAAGCGCGAGATTTATCATTGTCAAGATCTCAAGAGAATAGGAATGAGCCTATCATGATGGTCAATTTGATCACATTTTTTATCATACCGTCTAACTGGGTAAATTTGGTACGATTTCGTTACTTTTTATTTTCCTCGGCTCGGCATCTCAACATACATTGACAAAATCCACATTAATTAGTAGTCAACCGAAAGCTCACAGTCTCAGCTTTCGATTGACGGGCAACAAAGTTCAATTTGATGTGTCTAAGCAGGAGCTGTTAGCAGTTTTGTAAGCGTACCAAAGTTAGACCCTGATTGGGCAACTTTAGTACACTTACAAAAAATTTCAATTTTATCCACCACCATGCGATTGAACTAATTTTAATCGTTCAGAAGTCTTGCTCGAAGCTGTTTGAAACATTTTAAAACCTCATAGACCATCACTCGACTCAAGATAAGATGAAAAAAAGCTGCCATAGGAAGGTGTACTGAAGTTACTCTATTCTCATGCTTCTCACCCTAAGGTGGGATAACTTTCGTATTTTTTTTCATGGTTTTTTTTCCTTGGTTTCCATTCATAAAAATTCGCAATGCTATAAATACCCCAATGTAACGAGGGTTTTTTCAATATGGTGATATATTTGGTCAAAATGTATCGTCATTCACCTGTAGTTCGTTCTGGAACAGTTCTCGACAGGTGCACTAACTGGATCACTTGCGTATCTCTGCTAAATCAGCCTTCTTACAAAAAGCTTCAATAGTCAACCTCATTCATTCACGCGAAATTTACGGTGGCTCAACACACTTTTTGAGTGTGTGTCAAGGAGGGAGGATAGTCTTCAAAACGATAGAATCATCTACCTTGCCGAACGCAGCTCTGAAAGTAATTTTTCAGGGGTGTACCAAAGTTGCACCCACTCTACCAAAGTTACCCAATTTGACGGTATTTATTGAGAGAAAGTTAATCCAAAATTTGAATTGAAATGTATTGAACCAGGTTACACCACTAAAATACTCATCGTACAAACGCTCACCAGCACGTCTGGTTAACCGATGAGTAAAATCAGAAGTGATAATCAACATTAATACAACTTCAAACACTTAAAATCATTATATGTGATAGTCGAATTGTAATGATAACATACTATAATCATGATGAATAAGTAATGGAATTTACTCATGCACATACTAATCTTGATGTGGGTAGTCTAGAAGAAAAAAAAAAGAAAAAGAAAACGCAAGGTAATACGATAGAACAATGGAATTCGAAATTTTCTCTGAATTACGATTTTGGAAAATATCTCGTAGTTAGCATAGTGTTAACTACACTGGAAAAATTGTGGAAAAAACTGCAACGAATTGGTTGCAGTTTTTTCATGAACAATTAGAGATAAACATCGTGGGGTCCACGCGAGCCTTTTCGGAAAAATCCAAGTTAAGTAACGTTTTGCGCTATTCAGTATCCGGATTGGCGATCGCTCATTCAGCGTTTGCCTGATTCTTGATTCCGAACAAGTTACTTATAAGCTTCGCAAACGAAGACCGATGGTCCACAATCTGGTTACTGAATAGCGCAAAACGTCGCCGTCGACCTAAAGGGCTCTCGCAGACACCGACGTTATTTATCTTTATCTGTTTATGAGAAAACATGACGAAACCACCATCTACCAATCTCATGGGTCCCGTATTTCTGCCTATAATAGCTGCAAGAAACATGTCAACCTGTGGTTGGATTCGGTAGGCAACTACTGGTTGGATTTCTAACAACCTGGTTGAACTCGACAGCCAGCCAAGTGGTTGCCAACTTGGTTCAGAGTCAACCAATTTTTCTTAGTGTATATTCACGATGATTCATGTAACACTGGATGTTACGTCTGGTATCGACTTATTTAATGAATGTTTTTCTCAATCTAAGAATGATAGTAACTTTGTAACTTTGTAACTTTGTAGTTGGTAAAAAAAAATGTTCCAATCGATAAGATTGGTTCGATCGTAACTACAGCACAGAAGTTTTCGAATTAGTTATGAGTAGTAGAAAGTTATTTCACGGAGATTTTAGATCGCCAACACCCACAAAATTCTAAAAAACTATAGGATATCATAGGTGTGAAATAATAACAAGTATTCGTGTATCAATTGTCATTGTTTGCTAACAGTGCAGGAAAATTTCCCATGACCTCACATAAACGAGTGAACTGCCACCATGTTGCTGAATTTTGCTGAATGTTGTTAGTGTAACTCAAGTCATTAGGACAAAATCTGTGGAACTGTTAAGAAAATTGCCTGTATTTTTGGAATATTTAACGATGGAATAAGATATTATTTTTATTAAGAATTTTTGACTCTTTTATTAACCCACAAACACAAAAGAGAGATTATACTATAATAAAATGACACAGTATAGATAAAGTGCATCTGTTACGTTTGCCATTGCAGCCAATCATCACAGAGAATAAAATTGGATGCATGTGATCTATAGTGTTCCAATGCTTCAAGACCGTAGCCAAGTCAGATTCAACAGGAAAACTTCGCGGAGTGGCTTTTGGAAATTCAGAAAGGATCGTAAATCCATTCTTAAAGCTGTTCAGAAATATTAGAATGAAAATGAGGCAAGGTGAAGCTTCAGTCAGTAAAAGTATATGTTTTTATAATTAATCATACATCTTATGATGAATTTTGGGCACTTCTCGACAATTCTCGGGGAGCTGTGTTGCCCTCTGGCTATGGGGTTAAGAATTAAAATTGCGACCTGTAACTTGCAACCTGCTCATTCGAGCCGTATATTTTGCCCGTTAAATGGCGATTTGATCGCCCTGCATGTGCGATTTTAGATTATGAACCAATCTTTCGCCTCACAGTACCCTGCAGTCGGGACTCGTTATGCGGTTTTAGTATACGCGATTCAGCTTATACGCGCTTCGTCAATTGAGCCCATTCCTCATTTCACGCGGTCATGAAACTTTTATACGCGGTTGCATACCACAATTCTTCTCAAGATTTTTTGTGCGTATGAATCTTCAAAATTGCGTAATGATACAGTGAGATCGATAGCTATAGTATTCCAATGGCAACGTTCTACGATTGAGATATGGCTTCAGCGAAGAAAATCATAAGGATACTGAGAGACACAACTGATGAGGCAATCTTCAATGACTTCACGATGAAGCGATGTCCAAGATTTAAATATGGTGTATCATGCAAGAGTATCGAGTGCTCTTCAAAGACATCTCGCGAAGAGCTAAATAGAAAAAAATCGAGGATTATCTTCGAAAAATAGATGCATGACTCTTATATCTTTATGTCCAAAGCTTTTATCGAATGAATTATACCATCCTCAACAATTCTTACTCTATCCTGATAAAATAATTTACTTCTCTGTAGAGTATATCTCTTGCTCCGTATACGCGAATTCTACACTCTGACGGGTACATATAACGCATCATTCCCATAAGCACCTTGTTCATTTATACGTGATCTGGTCAATCACTGGAACGCATCTGCCTATTTTTTATAAACGTAATGTATCAGTATACGCGGATTCTTTACACGCGGGACCCTCCTGGAAGGCATCTTCCGCGTATAACGAGTCCCGACTGTATTTCAACCTCACATTTCCGACCCAAACGAGAGTATGACAAGTGAAACACCATAATATTTTCCATCGAATAAATTGTTCCAAACCCCAGAATTCTTCCAATATCTCGAAAAAATCGTAGCTCTTCGGCTTGCTGGGCAAGTTATACTGCTCGATGCTCACACTATTTCAAGTTTTTTGCGAGCTAGATTCAGAATTTCCGGGTGTAAGAGGGCTCATTCGACAGGAAATTCCAATTCACAGGTGCGCTACTATCTGATATTGGCCAAAACTGTTTCGCTATTGAGGCATAAATCGGAATAGGCGAGAACGCGCTCTGTCCTACCAAAAAATTGCCTTCAAGTTTTTCTGGATTCCTAATTAACAAAATGGCATGAAACTTTGCATGTTATCGTGTTATAAGATTTCACAGGTGGCCTAGTATCTGAATAACACATCCAGTGCCAATAAAAGCGTATAAGCAATAATAGCGCTCTTAGAGTCATTGCATGCAGCCGCAACCTGAAAGTACGCCGCGCCGGTGCGTGTCTGGTTGCGGTTGTGCGGGGACTCCGGGTCCGGCATGGCTTTAGAGTACAAGTTACAGACTTTCCGCGCGGAGTTTTTGTTGCCTTCAGCTGGAAGTATCTTGAGTAGCACTCATAGTCTCACAAATACTTGTCTTTTTACACAATTTGGAAAAGTTCAGGTGCTGATACCCGTGTGCCTATTTTGTCATTACCATAATATTTGTGATTGATCTTATTTTTATTTCTTCGTTCTGAATCTGCCGATGGATCTAAATTTTTTCTGTTTATATCTAGTTCATCGGAATAAATCCGTTCGTTGCGTAAGGAACTCACATATCTCGCAAGGATAGTTGAGTGGTATGGCTTGATCAAATGAAATGGAAGAATTCTACGTATGGATCCCACTTACATTACTATCTTGACCCTGATTGGCAAAATACGAAATAGTCTCCGAAACTTTAAGACCACTGTTGAGAGTAAATACATTTTTGAGATCGCTATATTGTTGATGAATATTGAATAATAGTAAAATTAACCAAGGTGACAATATTTGAAAGTCAATTTCATTCATATCTCAAACTTGAAAATTGATCTTTAAAAATTCATCACTCTGCATTAGTTTTATATCTTCGGTTCCTCGAACATATGTATCATCTGAAAATATATACCTCCAGATGACCATTTACTTATGTCAGAAGTTATCCATAAGACAGTATACATCGTTGGGTGTTCGATTAACGAGCATTAGGAATATTCAAGATCTTTATTAGTAATGGCAAAGCTAAAAACTGGTGAACGTTCCGATGAAATGTACTGGTACAATAACTCAACACCATATTATAATACATAAAGCAGTGTATATATTAGTATTGAATGACTTTGTTAATCCAATTATGATACATGGCAATATTTGTGTAGGTTCTGACTGGCTCATCTGGTTGATGTTGTGAAGGTAACCATGAAAGTAAACCAGCGAGATGTCTGTCCTTGCCATTACCAAATACTAGTGTATCGCCAAAATTACCGGCGCATAATACATTTTCTTCCTCTTTGTAGCTCTCAGTGCATAAAGAAACTTTTTCAACAAACTCAGCGCCCCAGATTCTTTTACAGTTATCGCCATCGATGGTAACCACATTTATTTTGCAAAATTGTTGACCTATGCCTGATTCTGAAAAACCCCATCCGCTAATGGTACCATTGGTGCCACTCTTGATCTCTTCATTTTGATCCAGAGGAGTGATGACTTTAGGAATTTTGTCAAGCTGGAACGGCTCAAACACTTTTATAATCGCAATATTGTTGGTTAAGTTATCATTCCATTTCTCGTGGAACCAGACCTTATCGATTTTGTGTTCAAATCCTCCATTACCCTTTGTATTACTTCCTACTCGAGCTAATCCATCCAATTTTGCAACAAATTTAGTACATTGTGCTGTTGTGACAATATGATGGTCAGAGACAATGGCACCTGTACAGGTTATTTTAGGCTCTGTAGGAAATTCGAAAATGACCTCGTAAGGATAATCCCCGACATCGGCTGGATCACCTCTGTGTACACCAAAATTCGAATTGTTTGCCAAAATGTGAGTCACACGTGCTGCTGTAACAAAAAATCAATCGCCGAATACACGTGAGTGAATAATTCATATGTATATATACAATATATATGGGTGATTCCGCCAAAAGTGTGATTTTTTGGGGCCATGCATAATCGTCGCAGGAAGTGATTTGGGCCAAACAGTATATATCTTCGTACTGAGCTTGGTAGTCCATTTTGGGTACTAGGACAGTTTGTCTGTCGAGCGAAGCAAAACGACAAGTTTGGGCCCCCCGAGTGAGCGTAATCTTAACGAGTCGTGGTATTAATTACCGATGTACACACACACACATACACACAATGCGTATTATCCTCATCTATTCATCAATGGATAAATAGAAGGAACATAGATATATGCTATATAAGCAAGACTTGGAGGAAAAATTGATCAAGTCGAGCTACTGCCACATCATATATGTACCATCGTAAGGCAACTGTGCGAGATTGGCCCCCATTCAAGTTCTCAAATGTATGCACCCGCAGACCTTGCCGCACATCTACTTCATGTTTATTACGTTGAAATCTGGGAGAGCAAACGTTTTGAACCGATCCCCAATGACCCGCGCATTTCTTACAACAAAAAAACTGGTTTCGCTACTTTCAACTTCTTTTTTGTTGGTCACTAAAAGCTAAGCCAAACAAAATTGATGAGTTCAATTCCAACGTACTTCAGCTCATTCTCTTTGTCTTTGTCTCAGTTCTGGAATGCTCTTTCCAAAATTGCAAAATTCGATCTCTAGCCGATTCTACGCCCATATTACCAAAAAAGTGCAGTGTTCCTAATTTGTCCCCATGGTTTTTTTTCAAACCCGTTCTTCACTCCATTCAAATATATCAATCTAACCTCAAAAACTCGAAGATAGACGAGGAAAGCTACAAAATGAGCTAAAGTACGTCTCATTTGCAGGTCTGGGAGCTGAAATATCCCGATTTTACGAAAAATCCGTATAATCTCATGGAAATAGACCTCTATTTCACGTGAAGGCAAATTAGGAACACACTATCGAAGACTTGCAAAAAATCTTCATTTGTAAAAACTAAGATATCTCAGCTCGAAGATTTTTTTTCAGTGAAAGATTGTGTATCGGTATAATTGATGTTTCCATTTTTAAACAAGAGTAACAAATTTAGATATGCATTTTACCTGCAATTATATTGAAAACACCAAAGAGGAATATCGATGACCTGAGCATCTTGCGGCCTTTTTTATGGAACTTCTGATCTTGTACAATCTTCATACCGAAAACTTCGATACGGCTCGTTTTATCACAAAACGATAAGATAGTATTCCAATGAATCCAATCTGATTTATCAGATTATAATTACCAAATGGAGAAGATCAAAATGCCAGCTGTTAGCGCGGCCACGAGAGGAATTTCTCACGTCTACCAAGGTAGGTATAGAATTCTTCCCATAATTTATAACCTACTTTACAGAACCTTGTTTCCTCATTCGTAAGTATTGAGAAAGGGCGATGGAAAATTGTCCGAACCTTCATTTATTTATGCGAGACCCTCGACTACCGATATAATTATATGATGAGTCCGAGAATTTCTCAATGGATAACTTAAACTTTACACTCATGACATACTTAAGATTCATACATAAATTTCAGGAATGCATCAAGAATACAGATTTCATAACTACCACTTATACGAAGATTCAGAGACCACATAATTAGTTACCGAAAAACAAATTTCTGATTGAACTATCGCGAAATGATGTTATATTTCGGTTGTTAGGTAAAATTTGTTTCAAAACGAGCATGTTGATAGTTTCCGTTTTCAAGATGCTATGTTCATTTGTTGTGATAATATCACGATGACTGACTAGCATTTCAGAAATCATTATCAGCTTGTGATGAGACCTTGGAATGACACATTTTTTCAGGGACGAGGTGGCCGAGTGGTTAAGGCGATGGACTGCTAATCCATTGTGCTCTGCACGCGTGGGTTCGAATCCCATCCTCGTCGGAAAATTTTTTTCTTCCATCAATGAGTTTTGCTAGTAAAATTGACAATTTTGACTATATTTCGATCAATAGGAACTCGAACAATTTATATCGAATGTACTAATGCAATTATTTTTTCTACGGCACTGAATATTTTTGGAGTATCCTTTTCAATCATCGAATTATCGACCGGCTCATTATCACTCGAATCAATAAGCGTTGTATACAGAAAAACACTGATTGATCAATAAAGTCATGACAAGTAGAATCAAATTTATCTTCTGTAAATCAGGTGCTATAGCTCTTTCTTTTTCTCTATGATAATAGCATCGAAAAACATTCCAAAGCTGAAGGCGAATACAAAACTTTCAACTAAGTTTTATGCGAATTTGAACGGATCAGGAGCCTTGCTTGCATACTTTGCAAAATGATTAACTGATCAATTTTTACAGAAACATTCTAATCACCAGTAGTTTACGCATTCATTTGTGAAATAATGAAACTTGATGAATTAAAAATTAATAAATTTTGATAAATTAGTTCAATGAATCGGTAACAAAATCATGGATGAACATATTTCTCTTTTCTCAACAAAAAAGAATCAAACAAAATTTTCAGGGTGGTTTAAGCGCAATAAATTAGTTTATAAAAAAAAATGAAAAATAAAAAAAAATTATGTTTGAAAATCGTATTGATGCAGATACACATGCCTCTTATTCTCACTATGGAAGATCAGGGATTCCCCTCTAGATAAACTAATCGCCACTCAATGGCACTAAATTCAAGAAAAACATCCACATAGGGCTCGTGTTGAATGCGTAAGCCCACATTGACGCTTCGCAAGTCGATTGTTTACATGGCGTGATCGGAGATGGAGAGGAGTTTGAGTACAACAGTGATGCCAGACGATCGCCTTTGCTTGCATCAGTATCACACTGATGTCGGGTTTTCTGGTTCGGTGTACCTTCCGATCTTTCATGCACATCAGACGCCTCGTGTGGTATTGGGCTTTCGATCGCATAGTTTGCATTTCGTGCGACAATCTTCTTCGACAGCAGCTCAAACACTTCCAAGAGCTTACCTCGGATTTTGCTCTTATTCATTGTGAGCTTGAGCTTTATTGTATTTCCCAGTTGTGTTGTTTTTGCCTTGCGGTCGTAAAATCGAATAGATTTATCCAGCTTTTTTAACGATCACAGATCAAAGCTTTTTTAATTTCATTTCATAAAGACATTATGCACCCCCGATCGATATGTATCGACTGCTGCAAAATTGTTTACTTAATAAACTGAACTTTACATAAAGGCGTTTTAAAGGGGGCTAACCGCCGTTGTAAAAATCCAATGGGAGAATTCGAAATTGAATTCCGATTTAAAAATTGTTTCTCAGGACTTCGTGATTGTGGATTCTCGTTTTGTCTGGTTCCATAAGGCGTGTTCAATGTTTACTTCACATGCTTGGAAATTTTCTTCCCAGCCATCAATGACGGCTCACTATCTCGCAAGATATGTCTTGAGATCAAATTCTAATAAAATTGAGCTCGTGAAACCTCATGGTTCATCTTGTATTCATTGAGGATGCAGGCATTCTTCGTTAACACGTTCGCTGCGACGGTGAAAACCGGCATTCCGTCCCAGAGTGCGAGAGAGTGCAAACGCGTGATTTTGCACCTATAATAGTCAAACCTTTTGATTTGTGATCAGTTTAGTATGTACATACAAGAAATTTGAGAATTTTCGCGGGTCCCACCGGTGGAACCCGCGAAAATTTCTAATTTGCAATGGGGGATGAAACCAATGATCGAACTACCAGAATTAGTGACTCTAAGATGTAATTTTTAGCTTTTCGGGAGCATTTGTTGATTTCTCGGTACCATTAGGGTGATTCGCTAGCATGGCCTGGGATGTGAGTTTTCGTCTGGCGTTTGTTAGCTGCGGAGCGCGATTGTGATCCACGCGAGTATGATTTTCTATCCTCGTGAATCCACGAGACACAGCTGCTTATTCGAGAATCTCTTCAACTTTTCTGAATACAAAAAGTTCCTCATACGTGGAGAGATAAAATAGATTGAGAAGAGTGGAAGTGCAATTGCAATGTTAGCCATTCACTCGGTTTGCCTCACGGTTATTTTGCGTCTAAATTTCTGATAACTTGGCCCTATCTCGCTCAAATCACGCGTACTTGGGCTCATTTTGTAGCTCTTGACGTAAGCTTTCGATTAAGCTAAGATACGTTGTGAATTCAAATATTCAAACGGACTTGATATATTCACAATTTACTTGCTATTCTTGTGTTATTCATCGCCATTACCACGAAAATTGAGTTTTTATGGCGTAGCTCGAACAAATCAAGTCCGATTCTGAAACTCGCCAGTACGCATGTTCTTGGCATCGTATACAGTGAGTACAAACCGCTACAGAAGCCATTGGATGTGTCTACGTTGTTTGGTGTCCACTAGCGGCCGAACAAAAACGGGTCCCACCCGTGGGACCCGTCCCAGCGAACGTGGAAGCCATATTGATCTGAATTTGATTTTTTCCCCGTTACAAAATTTTTCCTGTAAATATCGCATAGGTTGTAACCTTGGCTCTGTTTCAACAAATGTTAGATATTTCTAATATAATTATATATAACCCAGTGAACTCACACGTAATCTCATATGCATCAAGATTCATACAAATGATAGAGAAGGTTTTTTCATAACATTTTTGAACAATCTAATAATATAATCGTCTATGATGAGGATTTATAGGATACAGATTCAGACGTCGGTCAGAAGTCTAGGTTGTCTATCCAAGCGTTGGATACATTCACCGTTCTATTTTATGTCACAAAAAAAAAGAAATGTTACAGATTTCGGATTCTTGCAATGACCGAGTAATTTTGAGCTCGAGATGAGCTTCTGCAAAAGAATTAATAGTAAGTCAAAAGGCGTTTCACGACGTGTTATCGTGCAGAGAGCTCTCGATTCTTTTGATTTTAGACTAATCTCCAAAGTGATGGCAGGTTGCGTGCGATATAGACAAATAGTATATTAAAGGGCGCCGAAAGATATTTGCGCACGAGTGCGTGGACGAGTGCGGAAATGTCGGTGCCCGAGTCACTTACGACATTTTTTGTTATTTCTGTGAGCAAAAATGTAACCCGCCCTAACAACAGTGGACGATGCGAAAATTGGCCGTCGTCCCAAGAGTCGAAGGGCCTGCTTCTCCTTTCCCAGCATTAGTGGGTCCAAGGCCGCGAACCACGGTGGGGGACCAGGGGGCGAAGCCCCCGGCGGGGGTGCAGGGGCGAAGCCTCCCGATTGAAAAATAATTCTGAAAAATGTATCATAAAAAAGTCTTGTTGTTATAGCGTGTTACCACGTTGCTCGAAACTATCGCCAGCTATCAAAAGATCTAATTTCGATATTTCATATGTAAATTTGTGTAGACATGATTGATCATCTGCATGAATCTGAGAAGGTAGACTCAAAGATTAAGAACATTTTCATCTCTATCGATCGACTGAATATTTTTACTATGAATTCTTCCTGAACAAAGAGTAATTGAAAATTCATATCCCTTTTTTCAGAGACACATAGACATGCATGCTTGATTCTCCGAACTATTTTCTAAATCGTCCACAGCTAGCAATTCATAATATTCACTCCTTTACTGAAAGGGGATTGATCAGACAATAACATGATTCAAATTGGATCCACTGCGCAAACGAAGTTCGAACAGTGCGTAAATTACTCATTGGCGCATAGAAGTGGATTAAAGCAGTGCGTAATAGTATATTATGACACTGCACGTAGATGGGCTATGTGCTATGCACTCTAACCTAAAAATCGCAACTTTGAACATGATTTTTGAATTCTCGTGCCATAATAGTACATTTCGATACAAGGGCGTAAAACGTTGTATTCGCGTCCGAGTGATGGTTTTCCGGCCCGAGCCGCAGGCGAGGGTCGGAATCATCACGAGGATGCGAAAAATAGGTTTTACGGACGTGTATCTAACTATACTTTTCGATAAACTGTGAGTAAAAGTCTACAAACTGTGCGCAAAGTGCACTTTTACGCACAGTGTATCGAAAATTATCTTATGAGACTGCGTGCAGATGGGTATTGTTGTTACGAAGGACTTATAGCACTCGCTTCGCTCGTGCCATAAACAGTCCTTCGTACAAAACTACCCATCTACGTGCAGTGTCATAATATACTATTGGCGCACACTTGATCCGAAATAATGCGCAAATCCGCTATTTATGCACGCACACTCGCGTCTAAATAGCCATTTTTGCGCACAGAATAACAAAAAAAAATTAATCGAATATCTAATGGTCAAGTGGATCTCAGATTTAATTTAAACATACCTCGACTCATAAACCCATTGACTCCATAGGTAAAGCTGCTAATTGAGCCAAACTCAATTATTTGTTATTATTCCTCCAAAATAGTACATTACGCGTCGAGTGCTGGAAACATTTTTCCCTTCGGGAAACCAAGCTGGACGTGGGCGATGGCACCGTCCAGCTTGGTTTTCCCGAAGGAAAAATGTTTCCGCACGAGACGCGTATGCAGTTTTATACGTCTGTACGCAGAAACAGCTTGTTTCCAGGTCTCCTCGCGTAGCGAGGAGGCCTAGAAACACGCTGTTTCTACGTATGGACGTATAAAGTAAGCTTTGAGCTTTCGTGGTGGTGAGTTTTTTTTCAAAAAAACTTTGAAAACAGCTTGAGATTTGGAAGTCGTCTGCAGGTATGGCCCATTCATCTCACCACGTTGTATGAAGAGTCTATAATTTAATACAAGTAGAAGGCAAAAATCTGAGAATTTTTTGTATGTTCGAGATTATTTGCATAGCTAATACCGTAGAGGTCCGACTATAACATTCGCAAAGTTTAGATGTTTGATTCTATTATTAGATTTTTTCTTCTGAGAGAGTGCGTTACACCGTATAGTTACAGTCATGTAGGCTACTCGTATCTCAACCAAGTGTCTCACAGAGCACGTGCTCCTACCATACATGATAGCCACTATCCGAGGTGCGAAGGTTTCGGGTGGCAAAAAGCTATCGGACCATCGAGCACCATACATATTCTCTGTCTCCGTTATCCGAGTTCGTATGTCCCTCGGGATGCGTTTCTCGGATCTTGTTGAATCCCTCTGTATATATCTGCTTTCCTCACATCGACCAATCTTGTTTTATCCCTTTTCCAAGTCTAGTGCTTGTAAAATTTTACACAAACCAGAGGTTACGTAACGTTCTATTACTTCGGCACAAAATTAATGCTGTTTTTCCCAACCGTAATAACCTTACTTATGGTGAATTCTCCGTATCAAATTTCGTATGACAATGTCAAAATACATGGAATAAGAACATGTCATTTCACATCCAAATAGTTTCCTTACTTATTCAGAATTATGGATCCCAATGCCCAAACGTTCCCGAACTATAACACAAAATACCCACAAAAAATATGATATTGAGAATGGACCTGAATGGACAATGCTATAATATTCTTGATTGTAGGTCGGAGGTGCTTGAGCATTACGGTCCACAGTTTTGGATATCTTCTTTAGTGATACAGTACATTCTGTGATACAGTTGTGAAACACTCACCTTATAAGTCCAAACGTGCATGAACCGCGTGCAATCCAATTGCATGGCAATTGCAGCAAGAATTCGGAATACGGCTACGATCCATAAACCAGAAATGATGGTTTCAGTTCCAGCTATCTGTTCTATGCGTGGCAGGAGTACCGAGGAGTACGATTTCTCGGGCTCATCCGTCTGTCACTCCAAACTCCAATCCAATACAATCCAAGCATATAGTGCATCAGAGTTAATTAACGCGCCTCCGAAGCCGATTCACGCCATATTCTCATGATCCCCCCCACCCCAACGTCAGTCTTATCAGAATACGCCTATGACTAGTAAATGTATGCGTATACAAACTATTGCGTGATCTGAATTCGCGAGAAATTTTCAAAGATTGCAGCTCGTAGTTCGTCACGGGGGCCAACAACTTTGCCGCCACTACCTATGTGTACCGACGCACCGCTCTTATTCCGTGCTTGATTAAAACTGTCTTGCACGTCTCTGTTATTTGTACACCGGTCTCGTATACATTTTACCAACATCGTCTTTTTCGACGATCGACCCGCCCCTATATCGGAGCATCAGGCCTTGAGTCTTCTTTGGAATGAGGCTTGAAATGATGGTTTAGGGGTTGAGGAATGAGGGAGGAAGCGATTTTCGGTCTGTAAAATATATCGAGAGCAGTAGTTGCGCAATTGTTCATTATTTGTCTGAAACGAAAAGGAACGTTGGGAGTTTCTGGGCTTTCGATGTCTGACGACTTTGGAGGGTGATTAGGGATCCGCGCTGGATAATCAAGGAGGGGTTTAAGCTCAAACGATGTTGGAGATGTATTGTCGTACGTACTGGACGACTGACAGACCGAAATTGTCGAAATTATTAATGATGAAAGGTGAAGGGAGGGTATGGTAGGAGGGAATGGTAGAAGGTCTGTCTCAATTTGATGTCTGTAAATACTTCGTGAGGGCATAACAAGGATAATCCGAATGGAAATGGTTTTGTTGTTGATAATGGTAGTGTCACGATGATGTGATCACTATGTTATGGTAATAATAATGTTGACAGTTAAAATGGCAATGATGATCACATAATATGGATGAAGCTTCACAACTAGTAGAAGTTTGGGTAACCATTGTCGTACTTCTGGCGAAAAATTTTCTCATGCATGCGTCAAAGTATAATTTGAATACGACCTTAATATTATCGCGCTCCTTGGATTTTCTTTTGAATTGTAAATAGCTGAATTTTATGGAGGCCATGGTTTTCCAATTCTATTTATCTTTGGTATTGAAGTTACCGTTGGTACACTTGGCGGTAGTTGATCTTTTCCGAATAAGGGACCAAGTCTTCTCAGTTTTGTCGCTCTCATGCGATTCAGACCGTATACGTAAACTTGCGCGGCGCTCGGGACACCCTCTTATCATCTTCTTCATCTTCATCAACGAATAAGTTTCATTAGTAATATGATTCTTGTAATCGATCTTGGAGGACTGGTGTTGTGTAAAAAATTTTTTTTCACACTAATTCATGCATAATCATTTTGTATATTTTGCGACGTTTCGTCAGCATAGTTTGCCGACCTCATCAGGCTGTAATAGTAATACAACACAGATTCACAATATATATAAGAATAAGTTTCATCTTCTACTTATTGTGCAGATGTGATTTGAGTCATACCTTGAATCATATGAAAACAAGAGAGAAGTGTGAGATGTAGTCAGAAAAAACGATATTTTGAGGTTAGAACTCCACAAGTGTAATCGCCGCTCGGACCTCTCTCTCTCTTTCTCATATGTTGAGAGAACGGGCGGAGCGCTGAATTTGCATGAAAGCGACGCAACTGTGAGGAACTAGTTCTCCTATTCGGAAAGAATTAACAACCGCCAGTTGTACATCTCCAAGGTTGAACAAAAATTGTGTGAAGGTATGTTTTTCTACTTGTTTGCATGAGTTGGGATATGGTCAATAGTAATTTATTGATTTCGAAAATTTTCCTGATGCGAAATATAAGTGAGGTTTGAGGATTGGCACAATTTAACAATTGTCACATCAATTCGTGAATTTCTCATGGTTTGCACTAGAAATTTTTTTTTTTTTTTTCATAAGTGCAATTTCTCCATATGTACGTGTAATTTTGAAAAAAAGACTTCTTTGATACACTGTGTGTAAGAGTATATACTTTGCGCGGAGTTTATCAACTTTTACTCATGGTTTACCGAAAAGTATGCTTTGATAAAACCTATTTACATCCTTGTGATAATTCCGACCCTTTCTTGCGACTCACAAGGGGAGGACCAGGCCTTTGGATCACCGTCCTTTTCAAAATTTGTGTACAGTTTGGTACTACCTAGAATATGAAAAATCCAGAGTAACTCCGTCGAATGGGCCTCCAGTTCAAAGTTACAGCCACTGACAAGGGGAGGTCCAACCTTGCGGAACACGGATCCTTATGAAACTCTGGGGATCATCTTGTTTTGGTGCAAAATGAAGGTATCTTCAAGGGTTAAGTCCAATGGACCTTCTGTCCCGAGATACAACCATGAAGATTAGCATTGTTCATATAGGCCCATGCTGAAAAGTCGTATATATAGATATACAAACAATGCCAATCTCTGTAGCTGTATCTCGGAATAGGAGAACCATGGGATTAAACCCTTGGAGATACCTTCATTTCTTACCAAAACAAGATGACTTCCAAAGTTCCATCACGATCCGTGTTCCGCAAGAATGGACCTCTCCTTGTGAGATTAGCATTACCCATAAAGGCTCATGTTAAAAAGTGATGTATATAGATATACTGGCAATGCTAACGTTTTTGTTTGAAGCTACGAACCGAAGGCCCATTTGACGGAGTTACTCTGGATCCTTCATATTCTAGGTGACACAAAACTGTAAAAAATTTTGGAAAGGATTAATGATCCAAAGGCCTAGTCCTCTCCTTATCAGTTTGGAAACCCATCACTAGAGTGTGAACAAAAGTTTTTACATCCTTGTATCGAAATTTACTATTTGAAGGGTACAAATCATTTTTAATGTAAGAAAGGGGTTATAATAACTAAACACCCACCTATTTTTCCACTCGGATTCCGTACATTGGGTTGTCTGCATTGAAGCGGTGAGGTATAATGAGTGGCTATATGATTCATGGGTAGTTGAGTTGGTAAATGGGTGCGCGCGGAAGTTGGTGGGTTGGTGAATTAGTGTGTGGGTGTATCGTGTGTCTTATATCGTGTGCCCTGTGTTGATCTCGTGTATCGTGTGGCGTACGTCATGTGTCGTATGCACGGTCTTATCCACATGTCCTACAACTCCCGGGCTGGGGGTGGCTCCAGTAAGTGAAGCATCAAAGTTTCCTTTTTCCGCTACCTCACGCCGCGCCGCTAGGTGTTTTTCGAGACCTGCTTTGGAGCCGGAGCAGAGACGCAGCCAAGCGAGCGGACAAGCCGAACAAAAAATTCGTCAAAATCACGGCGTGCTCGTGTGGCGTGTGTCATGTGTCGTGTGGCGGGTGGTGTTTCGTGTGTCGTACGTATCGTGTTATCTGTTCATATGATGTGTGTCGTACTGGGAGTAAACCTGTTCTGAAACGCCGCCATCTTGGTCCCGTGTATTTCTTATGGGAATTTTTTGAGATTAGGCCATATTGGATTTTTCTGCCATCTCAAATAACACAGAGGTTTACTCCCAATGGCATGTGTTGCGTCTCTTGTGTTTTGTATCGTGTGGCGCGTGTTTCGTATCATGTGTTGTGTATTGTCTTGGATGCGCCGTGGTGGGTTTTAAAGTCGTTGCATCATTGAATTACACAAATTTTTGTTTGAATATCATTCCTTCACAGAGCAAAAAGATGAACTTCATCTCATATTAATAACCAAATGCCTAGCCAACATTTGTCCGTCAGGATCTCGCGCGTATCGGGTTGCCTGCGTGGAGGGGTAAAATATAATGGGTGGCCATGCATGTATGGGTCATGGGTGGGTGGATGGATGGATGGTTGGTCTGGTCTAGTCAGATTTAGTTCAATTCAATAGGGTGTAATTTGGTCTAATCCGGTACTCAGGAATATGGTTCAAGTACGTAGTAGTACCGTACCACAACCGCCGTACTAGCACCGTACAAGAATCATGGTACTAGTACCGTATGGGTTCCATCATATTATGTAGTACCATACGAGAATCATTGTACTTAGTGTAGTCGAGTTCAGTCTAGTTGGGTCTGGTGCGATCTAATTTGTCCTCGTTCGGTCTAGTTTGGTGTAAATGGTGTTATTCGGTCTAATTAGGTGTAGTCCGGTATGTTTCGGTCGAATTCAGTCTAGTTTGGCCTAGTTCGATTTAGCTTGGCCTAATTCGGTTTATTATGATCTAATTCAGCATAGTTCAATCTCGTCCGGTATACTATGTCGGTATTGAAGACGTCTAGTACGATGATAGTACGGTTCAGCACGGTCTAGTTCGGTCTGGTTCAGTCTGGCTCGGACACGTTCGGTCTAATCTGATTTGGTCTGGTCAAAATATGTTAAGTGACCGTATGGGCTATGGGTGGGATTGATTGATTGATTTATTGATTAGCTGATCAATTAATCGATCGCACGAGCCACTGATCGGTCGTGTGTTATTGCGTTGTGCGTTGTGCTTCAAATGTTATGTGTGACTCTCAATTGCGCCGTGATTTACACTATATTCGTTGCATTATTAAAGATATTTTCAACCTATTGACCATATTTATCAAAAAAATCTCCGAATACTTCGGAACTTGGACAAATTCAACTGAACTACCGTTTCGGGAATATCATCTTTGCGAACTTCATAAACAACAATTTTTTACACTTCGAATCAATCATAAATCAGCCAAGTCACAAGTGCACTCATAGCATGATACCTAATGAAGCTACTATAAGTAGCAAATCGCATGAACTCGCTAAGGGCTACAAGACCGAAGGTCTAATTGCGAAAGCTGTTCAACCATCAGGGCCACTCGTCGTAGAGGCTTAATTCAAAAAAATTCGATTAGAAGCAGACGCGTAAGCAACGGAATCATCTACTTGAAGCGTCAACTAGATAGAGAATGACTTCCTCCTTGTAGCAGTTGTACCTAACGAGAAAATCTTATCAATACAACAACTATATCAAGGTATATACCCCTGATGTGTTCAAGCAATACCGATTGCCTTACAACGTCTCTAACCATGCATATTTACATTGCGCACAGGAGCCAATCTTTGTTAAAAGGATAATTAGAGGTTGAAACAGACTATTTCAGTATATACCCTCGCAACGCCATCTAAGATCTTTACCGTAAGCCACAGACTACTTAATTGAAAAAAAATTTCGCAACGCGATAACTACATCGTAATTACTAGATTAATACAGTCAATATTCGTTTATGATGTACTCAACGCATATAACCAATCTAATAGAGATACATATATGTATAATGTACATATATCGAATCGAAGTGATGATCAATTATGCGTGGCAGAGTACATGCACTCTCGTACATATATGAGCGCAGTACGCTTACGCTCAATTACCGAGTGTCCCGTCCTCTCTCGTTACGGATATACAGAACTGGTAGTCCCTGTCAAAGACCCTACCACCATGCATTACACTCCAGAAGCACACATATCTATATATCGAATACGATAGAACGATATATATCGAAGCGAGGGCTGCTCAGAGTGAGGCTCAGAGAGAGTCAGAAGAGAAACCCAGACGCATTCGTATGCAGATACGGAAGATATGGGGGCTATATACGAAATTTCGAGGGGTAGTAATAGAAGTATGTTGTAGGTACAGAGTGTGAGAGGTTATGAGGGGAGGGGGGGGGTGGAAAATTAGTATGCGGCTTGGCATTGTGAAAGCTACGCAGCGTGGTTGACGCGCCGAGCAAGTCAGATGAGTGTGTATATCTCGAGTTTTGAGGGAAAACTTTTTTTATGTGGACGAGGATGGGGATGTAGGTGGTTCTCTTGTCGCTCTTTTCCCCGCGTATGTACGTATCGTGTTTCGCACGCCAAAGTGTGGCTTTTGCAGCTAGACGAGTTAGTATAATACGGGATGGAACCAACTCCTCTATATACTGAAATGTACAGTATCGTGCGAGATTACTTTCATCGGGGCAGAAGTCCATGCCGACTGTTTTCCCTTTTTTTAGTATCTACTTCGGATTATTTGTCGCGTGTTTCTGAGAGTATACGTGTACCCAGGACAAATATTCTGGATGAAGTGGAAGTGTTGGATTCGCGAGATGCAATGCGTATTATTTTTTTACAGGGCACCGTGTGGTTGGGAAAGTAGTAAAAAATATTATCGGTGTAGGTAAATTTTTCCTACGGTTTATGACGAGTCATGAAATTATGACTTGTGTACTGCATTACAGAGTTTTTTTTTTTTTTTTTAGTCCAGAATTCTTATTTTCTAGACGACAAGTTTCATGCTATTATCGCTGTAGCTGTAGATATGAAACATTTTGTTTGGATGAGTATTCGCTGATCTATCGTGTGAAATCAGAGCAAGTAACTGGTGGAAACAAAATTGATCTGAGAATAAGAGACAATAGTCGATATAAGTTATGATGGGTACGCCATGCCACTATTTTTGCAAAAATTGTAAAACAAGATTTTTCAGTCGAAATCTATTGATGAAATTTCCGTCGAATATCAATGCATCATCTAGAAAGAAGCAATTGTGTGCTCAATCTATCTATCCCTCTTTTAATAGCACATTTTGATAAGAGGGCGTGAGAGGTTGGTTTTTCACCCACTGAATGGTACTTTTCAGCCGAGGGGCAAGGGTATCGAAATTATCACAAGAATCCCAAACTCACTCCGTCCGAGTGTGCATTCGAGTGTTGAGTGGAGAAGTCTATTCTTCCATCAACTGTGTCACTGTGTGGCGAAGAAACTTGAAAAATTGTGCGGGAATGACACATTTGTACACAGGTGATGCGAAAAATAGTCTTCGATACTCGGCACTCGGATGCACACTCGGACGAAGATGAGTTTGACAAAAATGTCAACAAAAACTGAAAAAGGGTTGTTTTTGTACGAATCGTCACGAATTTAACCCGATTTTGAGCGAAATCGTATGAGCTCGCCGTTTCGAGTGATTGTCAAACTAAGAATCCCCCATACATTGCTTATGGAGAAATTCGATGACTCACCGTTTTCTTCACATCTTCGCGTTTTTCTCACAAATACTCAGAAGAGGGTGGGTTATGGCAAAGATGTCCCTATAAATAGATTTTTTCAAGATCTTTAAAATGATATGGGTAGATTCACCACGGAACTCAAGAGGATTGCAGTATTAGGTAAAAAAAACTCAAGTCTTTCGCAAAAAATCTCGCACTTTCTACTGATTTTATACTATTAAAATCAATACCATCAAGAAAACCTGAATTTCTTAATCAATTTAACTACGTTTCATTGTAGATCTTTGAAACATTTATAAAAAAGTATTCGTGACATGTTTTGCCATAGCTCATTCCTTCTGAGTATTTGCGAGAAAACCGCGAGGATGCAAAGAAAACGGAGTTACGGAATTTCTCCATAAGCAACGTATGGGCAATTCTTAGTTTGACCGTCACTCGAAACGTCGAGCTGATACGATTCCACCCACAATTAGATTAAATTCGTGACAATTCGCACAAAAACACCCCTATTTCAGTTTTTTTGTCATTTTTGTCAAACTTATCTTCGCCAGGAGCGCACTGTGTAGGATTATGGGGTGAATTTCGTATTCTTGTGATATTTTCGTAACTCGCAAGCGGCTTTAGTGGGAAAATAATACCACTTGTTGAACGAAAACCAAGACTCCTAGGCTGTACCAGAATCGACTAATTATTTGGATTTATTTAAAAAATCCACATCATGACAAGCAGCGCGAATGAGTCATCCTATTGCAAATACTCAGCAAATTTCAAAAGTCTACAATTTTGTCATCAGTAAGTCAAACCTATTACACCGACTCATCCTTCCCTTTTCTTGGCGCGCACCACATGAAATCTCGGAATTTTAATCTCCATAGTAAGATTTTCAATGAGTCTGTTCTTTTTTTATAGATTTGTCTGCAATAACACTTCAGATAGGATTATTTTACAACTTGCACAAGCATGCAGAGTCTAAAATTCTCTCACTAATGGATCTTCCATTGGTCAGTGGAACTATTCCGAAGTCCGTAATAGTGGTCAGCGATTAATGGCTCGCAACCACATTCAGACTCATTTGCAGGGAGCGTAAATTTGCGCCTGCAATGCGTGAATGCGTGCGATCGCGCGACAAATCTAATCCCAGATGACACCCCACGCATCGCTTGGTTATTTGACCACAAAAGCCTCTCTCGCTGTAATCAATTATGCCATTTTCGTCATTCGACCGATGCGATCTAACTCTCATTTGAAATCGTTTGCATGATTATGTATGTCATCGAGTGAAGTGCTATGTACTGATATGATGATAAACCACTGGCCTCTGTTGACGGGCTTGCCAACATTTGTGATGATGATTGTTCATTGAATCCAAACTGCTCATTAGTCAATAACGACGTGATGCTGTGACACCATGAATGGTAAATCTTTGATAGACTCTGTGATAAGGGCTGAAAATTAACGTGTGACATCTTTGAAAGATAACTGGTATTAGCTGATAATCAATCATGGCATTATTCGAAGTAGAATAGGAATTTCCTGAGCATTTTTCTATTCTTGAATCAGTTAGATTCACGTATGATCATATTTTTCCATGATGAATGATACAATCTACACATTGTCGCGAAATTTTGAGGCACACTGAGAGCTGTGAAGTCCGAGTTTCAGATTCTCACTATCTGGTGCTTGGGGTTTTTGACGTCATAACATCCATGGACTTGATTTTTATATCATTGGTCTCTCATAAACCACCCATTCAGTCAGTATTTACATACAGCAATTCCACGCGAAACAAACCTACGCTCACGGGTCATGTCTCAAATTTTTTTCTTAGCCCTTTCATTCGATTCTACGGTACAAAATATAGAATTTTCACCGAGTATGGAGCCTTAGAAGAATTTTTAGATATTGCTATTATTTTTTTCTTATTTAAGCCTTTTCAGGTTCTCTCTTGGAGCCCTACATGGCTAACTTTTTTTAAGTATCTTGAACGTATTTCAGTCCATCCTCTTCAATTATCTCTAACGAAAAAGTTCTGGATGCAATCTTCAATAAGAGGCATATTTCGCGGAGTTCCATAAGATTTACGAGAAAATGGTTCACGGTATTTGAGAAGTGTCAAAGAAAATGATCGAGATCGACCAAGTAGAATTGGTTTTGAGATATTGGGCGGTTTTATGTGACTCTCGTGATCCAGTTATCGGGATGACACTCGTTGTCCAGTACTTGAGGTGACTCCCGTGGTCCATCGGGCAGAATAGTGCAAACCATAAAAAACCAATTTTTCTAAAACCCACTTTATTGTATCGCTAAAAACTCGATATTTGAGGTGAAATATCATTCTTCCAGGGAAAATCGTCCAGAACTCATATTTGGCCTTTCAATGCCTATTATCGCTATATTTTTTGTAATATTGTTGTATCTGTACATATGTAAATACTTGACGTTCGCAACCGTTGGTATTCATCAATCGGTCGTTTGCTAGTGTGTGTTTGTTTGTGTTGTTATGTTTTGAAGTTAGTCTGATCGTGGCTGTCACGAGGATAAGACGCTCTTGTTGTGTCAAAGAAATAAAGACACGTGTTGTTTTGATAATTCGGTGGCTCTAATTTATTGTGTTACGAGTGAGTGTAACAATTTCGGGGCTTAGCCGGGATTCAACAACCAAGGACGATAGTGTGAAGCAGCGAAATGAGAACCCGGAATAGTGAGTATTTGCTGCCGGGAGATCGCACGGACGCTGGGTCAGTATCGTTTTATGTCCCGATACAAAGCCCAAGATCATCTGATGCGGCGTCTGGTTTCCGTGGATTCAAGGTGAGTGCAGTGACCGAGGCCCTGTTGTCATGCGTGAGCCGACCTTTCATCGCCCTGCGGCTCCTTCCGTGGCTGAGATGATCGAGGCGAGGGCAACCCACGGCGACAGCGGCAAAGCCACGTGTGATGCGGCCGGCGATGGCTTGCAGCCTGACATCTCGGGTGACCCTGGTTCTACTGCGCCTACCGGTGGTGCTGCGTCTGTCATGCCTACGGATACGGAGTCTTCTGCCGCCGCAGTCTCGACACCTGCAGCAATCGGCAACGGTGGTTTTGCTCGCCCTGATGTCTCCGGTGGTGTTGTTTTCAAACGCTGCGGACCGAGGCACTGCAACTGCGGGTGGCATTCTTGCAGAAGTCGCTGCCGTCGAACGGGCCGTTGGCGCAGCGAGATCGTCCTGCGCTGCTGGGACGAACGGTGAAACACGGTACAATCCCGGGATTGACAACATGGCTGCGGAGCTACGCCAACAAGATCGCGATTTCATCGCTGAACGACGAGCATGAGAAGCAGAATAGCGGGTTTGGATGGAGGAACGACGGTTACTCATGCAGCGGATTGAGCTTCTTGAGCAACGACCACAACAGCTGAGTTCAACCAATTTTCACACCACGACACATAACTCGATTCCCAACATTTCTCACACAAATGAATTACATTGGGCTCAGAGACAACTCCACTCACTGCACAAACTCACAAATCATTTCGACCAAAGGCAGATGAATGTAACGGAGAGACGCCTCTACGGGAGTACATCAATCAGTTCAAATTAGTTGCTCTCGCGAATGGTTGGGATGACAGAGCTAAGGGCATCATGCTGCCATTGTGCCTGCGAGGGAAGGCAAAATCTGTTCTTGACAATGTGGATCCGGAGATGATCAGTTTTGAATCTTCACACTCAAGTTTAGATTTACGTTTTGGCGATTCTCATCTCCAGGCTATCAATTTTTCACTCTTCCAGAATCGAAAACAGGAATTTGACAAGGATTTCTCATCTCTAGCTTCCGATATCTCTCGATTAGCTCTGGATATCTTTGAAAACTGTCGGGTTGAAGAACAGGATCGGATCGCATGTTCGAAGTTCATATCTGCAATTCATGATCTTTTAATTCGCGAGATGTTGCAACTCGAAGGTATATCTTCAATGAAAAAAGCTTTAGTTCGCGCTATGGAAATAAAGGTTATTCGGGATGAGAATCGTAGAGAGCATATTTATAGGAACTCGTTGAATTCAAATCAGTTCACTCAGGCACCTTCACAGTCCATGAAACCAAATTCAAATATCACGACACGAAAAAGACAACTCCCCACTTGCTGGTCGTGTGGTCTTGAAGGATACATCCGCTCGAACTGCCCAACGAATGCTGACAAGGGAAACTGAGACACGTCAAGCTAGACAAGGCAAGCTTGACTTCATTGACTCCAGTCCTCGGCAAAAACTCAATGAGTGGCTCTGGTTTTGGGAGAATGAGGGGAATTACTATAAGAATGTGTATTCCTTCTAATATATCTAGGAGGACAGGTTTTGGTGTCGAAAGATGAATTCACACCATTGTTGCAAAATTTTGAATTATATGAGAATTACTGGGAGTTCTAGCGGGGCTAATTGCTATCTAGGTTCATTGGACGGCATGCCTTGTAATTCCAAAATTGATTCTGGATTAGATGCGTCAATCATTAGTGAGCGATTCATGGTGAATAGAAAAATCCGACCAACCAATAATTTTCCAATTTTGAGATATCCAACGGGAGAGAGAGAGAGTGAAAACTATTTATAGAACGTCGGTTCAGGTAGAAGTTGGTATTCATAAGCTTACTCAATCAGTTTATGTTGCTGATATGGAAAATGATTGCATTCTGGAAACGGATTTTCTTGAGAGAGTGGGCGTCACGACGGCAACTGATGAGGTTATTCTAGGGACATCTACATCCTCAGACCAGTCGCGTGAAGTTGATCTTGGAGGAACACTTATAGGTAGGATTCTATCGGAATCGCCGGAGGTTGATAGGGCGTTTTAGGCTCCAGGAGTACTTCCCCCTTTCCTTCTTGAAGTTTTTGAACGCGATTCCGTTGGGTTGGCTCCGGATGAGAAAAACCAATTCTATACATTTTTGTTAGAACTCCAGACGCAATTCTCTCACGGTGAGGAAACAGGTAGATGTGATTTGAGAGAGCATAAAATCGAGTTGGTGGATTCAAAACCCATCAAACAGCAAATTCGTAGAATTCCTATGCATTTGAGAAGTAAAGTAGAAAAGGTGTTAGAGGAAATGAAGAGACACGGGGTGATGAGCAAATCCAAAAGTTCTTGGTGTTCGCCAGTGGTCATGAAGATTAAGAAAGATGGGTCTATTAGATTTTGCGTTGATTACCGTAGACTCAATGCTAAGACCAAGAAGGACTCTTACCCATTGCCCAAAATTGACGAGGTTCTGGATACTTTGAGAGGCGATTCTTCGTTTTCTACGCTTGATTTAAATTCAGGATACTGGCAAATCCGGATTCGGCCAGAGGATAAGGAGAAAACCGCGTTCTCAATAGGCAATGGATTATGGGAATTCGAAGTTATGGCATTTGGTCTCTGTAATTCACCTGCAACTTTCGAAAGATTAATGGAAGGAGTGCTGTCCCATCTGATTAACATAATTTGCATGGTTTATCTAGATGACGTCATTGTCAAAGCAAACACGTTCGGAAGAATGATTGAGAACCTTAGGATCGTTTCCTCTAGATTCAGAGATGCAAATTTAAAGTTGAACGCGAAAAAATGTCATTTTTTCACACGTGAAGTCTTGTATTTGGGACATGACATTTCAGCGAAAGGAGTGCGAGCAGATTTTGACAAAGTTTCCAGCATTGTTAACTGGCCGACACCGAAAAATAAGAAACAGGTTTTGAGTTTTCTTGGTTTAGCGTCGTACTGCAGGAAATTTGTTCGACATTTTTCGGCAATCGCTAAACCTCAGTATGCTTTGACAGGGCAAGCAGACGTTTTTATTTGGACACCCGAATGTGAAGATGCGTTTATGAAACTCAAAACAGCGTTAAGTTTTCCTCCAGTTTTAGGATATCCTGATATGGATGCCGAGTTTATTCTGGATGCTGATGCTTCGGGGCATGGGCTGGGTGCAGTGCTGTCTTAAATACAAGGGAGAGAAACCGAGTTGTTAGCTATTTTAGTAAAATTTTCAGCAAATCGGAAAGAAATTACTGTGTGACCCGACGTGAGCTCCTGGCTGTTGTGGAATCTGTTGAAAATTTTGCACATTATTTGATAGGAAAGAAATTTACAGTGAGAACTGATCATAGTGCTTTGAAATGGTTGCTATCGTTTGAGGATTTAGATGGAAAACTCGCGAGGTGGGTTGGAGAGCTGAGCGAATTTGATTTTCAAATAATTTATAGGAAAGGCGCATCTCACGGCAACGCAGACTCGCTGTCTCGCCGACCATGCGGAGAATCATCGTGCAAATATTGTAATAATCTAGAAGCTAGATATGACTCACATCACACTTTAGGTCGGATCCAGTTGTCACAGGGGAACAAAACCGAGTGGAGAGATGCGCAACATACAGATCAAGTTCTACAGAAAGTTATAGAATACAAAAAATCTAATGTGAAACCGACATGGGGAACTATATCTTCCCAGAGTTCCAGTTTGAAATTTTATATCCAACAGTGGGATTCATTGGTTCTTAAAAACGAAATCTCATATAGACGATGGGAGTCCACTGACCTTAAAACGAGTACTGATCTCTTGGTAGTACCTAGATCAAAAGTTACTGTCGTTTTGAGAGAAGCCCATGATTCCCTGGTGGTGGCCATTTCGGTCAGGAGAAGACTCTGATGAGAATACGCCGTCTATTTTATTGGGACCGTAGTCGTAAGGATGTGGAAGGGTACTGCAGAACGTGTGATGTATGCATAAGTGAAAAAGGCCCACAAGGTAGTGGCCAAGGGAATTTGAAGATTTATAGTGTGGGTACGCCGTCAGAGAGAATTCAAATAGACATCCTGGGACCGTTTCCACAATCATCATCGGGAAATGGGTACTTGCTCGTAGCTGTCGATTGCTTCACGAGATGGCCTTGGGTTGTCGCATTATCGAATGTTAGAGCAATATCTGTAGCTGACGCACTGGCCAATAACATTATTCCAGAGTCAGGCGTTCCTCTAGAAATCCACACAGATCAGGGAAGGAATTTCGAGTCTAGGCTGTTCAAAGAGTTGACTGATAAGTTGGGTATTTTCAAAACCAGAACCACGCGATCACACCACAGTCTAACAGAATGGTTGAAAGACTAAATAGATCAATCCTCCAGTATCCCTCATTGTTCGTTTCAGAAAACCAAAAAAGACTGGGATAAGCTGATACTGTTCTTCCTACTGGCATTTCGATCTTCCTAGAATGAGAGTACTGGATTCACCCCTGCCGAACTCCTCCTCGGCCAAAACCTTCGTCTTCCTTTGGACATGATTCACGGAGTACCACCGGACAGCGTTCGAACATCTGCGCCTGGGTATAGCCAAGAATTGCGAAGCTGACTACAGAGAGTACACCATCTTGCTCGAGAAAGAATGACAACCAAATCGGCGAGAACAAAAGCACGCTACGACTTGGACGCGAAGACGAAGAAGTTCGAAGCAGGACAGAGAGTTTGGTTCTATTGCCCAAAAAGATCAGTCGGCAAAACACCCAAACTACAAGCATCTTGAGATAGACCGTACCAAGTCCTAAATCAACGTCAACGTCTTCTGTATCCAGAAAACACCAAGACACAAGAGACGGATCGTCAATGGCGATCGGCTCGCACCTTACTTGGACAGGGACAAGAGTTGCCCCACCTGAGGTTTTTGGCTCGTTTTCCTTTGAGGTGTTCTGGCAAATGTCGGGGCAAGGGTTGTGATATCCAGCATTCAACATCTTCTATCACAAACCCGAAGAGCAAACAGCCAAGGACCCTCGAACAGATAACACCATCGAATCACGAATACTTCGAAACCCCTATAATCAGCAGTTGGATTGGAAGTCCTGGAGCTGCTGTTGGAGCAACGGAGATTAATTCGGTCAACAATCTCGAATATGGACCTTCATCGCGTCCTGGAACGACGGTTGGAGCAGTGATGCGTCCTGGAGCCGACCTGGATGTGAGAAGATTCTCCATTGCAGAGACTAATTGACAAGTGTGTCAATCGTTTGAGGGGGGGATAGTGTTGCATCTGTCCTTATGTAAATACTTGACGTTCGCAACCGTTGGTATTTATCGATCGGTCGGTTGCTAGTGTGTGTTTGTTTGTGTTGTTATGGTTCGAAGTTAGTCTGCTCGTGGCTGTCTCGAGGATAAGACGCTCTTGTTGTGTCAAAGAAATAGAGACACGTGTTGTTTTGATGATTCGGTGGCTCTAATTTATTGTGTTACGAGTGAGTGTAACAATATCTTTCAGGCAACTGGGGGTCATGTGTTTTTTGCTTGCGCAGAAATTGGGATACTTGGAACCAATTCTTTTGAAAAGTCAAGAAAATTTCCAAACGATCTCTTCACAAAGTCAATTTCACGCATTTGAGCCAGAGCGATACATTAATCATTTTCGGAAGACTGCTGATACCCGATAACTAATACCCTACGGTTGGCCGTAGGTACCGAAGACAGTGATAAAGGAAATTTGGGCACGATATAGCGTCCGCCTCTTTGCTGACCTCAAGCCGAGGCTTCACATTTCATCCGTTGTATAGCAGCTCCCGTCTCAACTAATGAAATTGACCTCGGAATTCAAAAGTTTATTTTGAAGAAAGCGTTCTTAGCTTTTCAATGGAATTATTCCAGTAATCCAAGTTCCTGGGCATGCGCAGAAAAATGAGTATGGAATTTTTTTCTGGATGTTAGTGCTGAGAAAAAAATCGGAGACATGACCCTTCTTTGTAGGTCTGTTCCGCGTGGATTTATATAGGATTATGTAGCAACAAATTAAAGTTGTTGAATCTCAAATTGAGACACTGAGATTCGCAACATCTATCGGAATCCTTTCATATCTGACAAAAGTTAACATTTTATGATGTATCTGTCAATTTTTGATTACTTTTTTAGTACACTTGCACTGAAAGCCTGTGGTTTCGGCCCCGATGCCGGGGCAGAAAATCCCGCATTGCCACCCAGGGCAGAATGAAAACGACTGAGCATAGACATCAGACCTTGGGATGCGCCCTCGGTCTCCCACCATTAGGGTGGGTAGAGAAGACTTCTCTACCCTCCTTAGCCACCATGCATGCTCCGACGTTTCCTAACCTGTACGGCAGTGCGGGATTTTGCCCCGAAATCGTGTCGGAAACCATAGAATTTCGGTAAAAGTGTACTGAAAAGAAGTATACGCACTTCGACGGCGACTCACCCAGGCCGCAGTGTGTCACTTTCGCGGCCCCTCGCGAGAGCAGGTGCGTAATACCCTACTATAAAATACGACAACGTATCTGAGCCTCATGCGTTGTTCATCTCGACTGGCTATAGTGAGCTGATTATATCAAAATTGGCTGATGCAACGAGTTTAACAGTCATTGTTGGTTTACAGTTATCGGTCATGCGTCGTTGTCAATGATAAGAAATGTTATATGAAACAATGGAGTCAAATATATTCTCAAGCTTATGAATAAAGTATCACTGGTCTTTAATTATTCCATTAGTATCATGGTATCATTACTTCAACAGAGGCAGAGTCGAGTTTTGAAACCATACCGTGATTGTAGATGTTATTACTGACTTCATCAATATGTTCTCATCTTTTGCACTCATCTTTTTACCCAATATAATTTCAGGTAAACTCAAAAAGTCTTTATTCAAGAACCAGGTCGGGAAAATTCAATTGACATGTTTTCAAACAAAAATTGTACACTGACAGAGTATGATGAGCTTTACAAAATATTCATGTTTGATTTCACAGCTGACCCAATCGGCATCGTTGACAAGAGTCAAAGATTTCGAATAGTCAATGGTGACCCGGCAAAGATCGAAGACCATCCTTACGAGGTCATCATAGAAATTAAGTATATCGAACTTTTTTGTGCTGGTGCAATAATTTCGGATCGACACATAGTAACAGTTGCCAGATGCGCCAGATTTGCTCAAGTCAAAAGAGCGATAATTCGGTCAGGTAGCAGTAGAAAGAATTTTGGTGGCGATGAGCACAACATCAGTCTGGTCACCATTCATCAGGATTGGGAAGGGGATGAGGAGAACAATATCGCCGTAGTGAAAGTCGTTGAACCATTCCAATTTAACAAGATCCCCAAAGCTATTCCTTTGATGGACCAAGATGAAAAAATCCAGAATGGTACGAGTGCTATAGTCAGCGGTTGGGGTGTCACAGAATCAGGCGAGACGAATCAGCTGTTTAAACTCAGCGTAGTGATAATCGATCTCAGTACTTGCAAAAAAATGTGGAAAGTTGACCACATTGACGAGGGGTGGATGTGTGCCAAAAATTTTGAAAACAAGGGCAAAGTTGTGTGCAGTGGTGATTACGGTGATACGCTAGTCATCGGTAAGGGCCAAGATAAACGGCTTGCTGGTATCTTGATCTGGACTTGGAGACTTGAAAATTGTGACGATGACAAGCCGAGGGCTTACGTAAATATTGCACACTACCGCAACTGGATCAATGAGGCTATCCAAAAATGATACGAGCTTTCAATCCGTTATTCTTAAATACAGTGAGATTTTATGATCACCATCTATGTCTCAGCATATTTTTCTTCTCTACAAATAGAGTATCTTTGGCTCTAAAATGTGTGGTTCTGAAAACCAACCGTCCTGATTATTCATTCGAAATTGAATAATTTTATCCAGGCCTCCATCTAAGTTCTCTGAAAAGAGGTTGAACTCTGGATCGACGGCGCATTTGTCGGCAAAATTTATAATTTCATTTTCTGGTCTTGAGAATTTTGCGTTCATCTTAATGATGAACGCAAAATTCTTGAAAAACCGAGATGGGGTTGAGCTTGACTTCGTGGCATATGAATGCCCATGCGAATGTGATAAAAAATTCGCTGATTCCAGTCATTTTGATTCAGAACGACGCATTGTCAGACGGATTTTTCTTTGTGAGATTCTAGATGAGATATTAGTATAGATGAGATTAGTAAGCTGAAAATGAGTGTAGCTTAGAAATAACAGGCACAGAATGTATGACCGCAAATCATGATTAAAATTAGCTAATTTCGACTAGCGACAAGTCTATCCTGCTTCCCTGTGAAAAAATATCTGTAACGACGCATCCATCTGGAATAGTTTCTGCTTCTTCTATTTCATGTGTGTGGATGATACACGTGTATGATAACGAAAACATATTTCCAATGGACACTTATTGGGTTCAAAAGTTTTCTGACGCTCAACACGATCACCTCAACGTCACAAGGATACTCATTCTAATGTAATTTCCACTTTCCAGAGATGCGTGAGTATAGCTTTGATATTTCATGTTTTTTGGTAGATTTTAGTTTCCGTTTCAAATTTTGCGAGATTTGGATATCCTTGATTCTGGTATTTCCGCGAGAACATTATTCAGGTTTAGAAAAGGTGATTCTTGCGCTAGAAAGATGAATGAATTCATTGTACAAGCCAGATAGATTTTTGTTATGATTGAAATGCTAAATATAGAATATCTTATCCTTAACTAAAAGAGCTAATGTAGGTAGTATTATTACATACAAGTGTCATCGGAAGGTCAAAAATCTAATTCGATAGTCGCATTTCAAGTAGCAACTCCAAGTATATTAGCATGAAATTATGATACTTCGGCTGAAATATGACTGCCAATAAGGAGTTTTGATCTTCTAAGGGTAGAACCAGAGAACTTGGGAGCTAAGTTTCACTTGTCATTCATAGAATTTTTCGACGCATTCAGCAAGAAGTCACGGCCACGTCGGTATATTTTTGTTCTCCAAAAACGATAGGTTTCATACAAATTGGGATTAGACGACCAATGCAATGACTAAAACACCCTATTAGTCTTGATCCCAAAATTTTTTATCCAGTTGTCAATGGTCAGTCACAACCTCAAGTATGCGACTCTCAAGCTCAGAAGCATAATCAATTTTGGAAAACTCAACGGAGACCTCGGGAGACGTGCTTCGTAGGCGTGAGTATGTGTAAAACGAGTAAAAGTAGCCTTTGACTCGGTGATTTACAGTGGTTTCGTACAATCAGAATGGAGTAGAAAACTTTTCCGCCCGTGTCAGATAGGCCTGATGACGCAACGTTATATAGTTAGGGGTAAAAGGCGTAAGGTTCTCACATATACTCGGAAACAACCCCCATACAATACCGGAAGGATCACCAAATCGTATTAAATGTATACGCGTGTCTAACGCGCACCACTACGCCCTTATTTTTTATACCTCCCGCTAAGTTCACCCAACCGAAAGAGCTAAGTACATCCTTCCCTCGCACGCAAGATCGCTAAATTTCAATCGAGCGCAATGCCTATGAGCTTTATAGAGGCGGCAATATTCAAACTCTGCATCAAAATCGTGTGCACAACTCTACGCGTGTGGAAATTCATTTCATTCGTATCAGAGTAACCCTCGCACCGACTTGCTGACATGTATATCATTGGGGATTCACTTTTGGTACCTTCCTTCCATGCAAACCTACACATCACCATGGTTATATCGTGCAAAAGCATATTTCGCGTATCGGTAGGGCTTCGAAAAATTGCCCATCACCATCGCTCACACACAGAAACAAAGCGAGATATACACACACTGAGAAAGAGATATTCAACCGCATATATGAGCGAAAGTCAGCGCCTCTCGCTAAGACGATAATAGAATTTTCGTGTAATCCTGCGGTAATTCCCTTGTGGCCGAAAGAGCGAGAGAGTAGTGAATGAGTGAGAGAATAAGCTTATATGTACGAGTTGGTGCCCAGTTGTGCCGTCCTTTGCTGCATTAGCTTTTCCACGAGTCCTTATATATATATATATATATATATATATATATCTATATAGAACAATTGTGGCCATGTGCTTTCGTTTCAGCGTTATATACCAAAGTCTAAGGGACACGCGGCGGGCTTTTAAATCCTTCGGAGGGTTAATTGGCCACCCGCACTCTCACACCCTAAAGCTTTCTATTCTATATATGCTACACCCTGAATTGTTACGAGAATGTAGTGCGGTTTGAAAGTGCGACGGTAACTAAGGGTTCCACGACCGACAGGCTTCTGAACCGCGAAATTCAAAACAACGGTGTGATTATGCTACAAAGTTTGCGGTTTCATGCCTATATCTAAGGATATATATATATATATATATATATATAGATATGTATCAGACATTTGAATTTTTCAAGAGACGTGGAAAAACAGCGAGAATACGTTACGATTTCATTCAAAGGATAGTAGTGGTAGTGGTGGAGGTTTTTCCTCAAGGGACCTTGACGAAACGCAGCGGAGAGACATCGATCCGCCCCCCGCGTATACCGTAGTGCCGCGACAAAGAATTATTATGTAAACCAGGGTTCTGTTCGCGATCTGCCCGGGAAAACTCGTTCTTATTCAGACCGCGAACTGGCGCGCGCCAGGCTGATGCTCGGCTACTGCTCGCACTTTTTTTGTACCTCATCCTTGCGTGAGGCTTGCTCCGCGTACCTACCGCGGGAAACTCAGACTAATGCTTTCTATTGCATGAATATGAGATTCGCGTGTGAGTTTCTGCTCTGCGTCGTGTTTCTTCCGTTTCTTTCCTATGATAGGTGGGCATTCTCGGTTTCTCAGTGAATTATGTGAATGGGGAATTACTTGGATAATGAATTTCTGTGACCGGAGCGATATTGTCAGCCGTTTCAAGGTTGATATCGGATGGAATATTGTTGGGAATTGATATTTCTAGTAGTTCATGAGAGTTTCTGATGGGAAAACTGGTATTGGGAGACTGATGTTGTGAGAACTCGTTATTTAAAACAATCATATAGAGTACAAAGTGTATTTATACCAGTTGTATTCACTTTAACTTGGCTCATTATTGTGAATGTGATAAAAAATCTGGAAATTTCTTGGCAAATCTATGAAAGATACCATAGATATTGCTGACATCAACGTCAAATCTCGTGCCAAAAGATCATAGTGAATATTTCGTAAATAGAGTTTCTCTTCAAAACTTTATTTTTGCGGTAGAAATGTACTTGTTCGATTCGTGTCACATCGACATTGAGATGAGTGACAATCACAGAACTATGACTTAGAAACTAACGCACATACACTTTTTAGTTCTCGCTTTTTAGTAGTCTGATGATAAGTCGGAATCGGAATCTTGGGCAAGTGAGACACGAGTGAGACATCAGATACTAAACACTTTGGAATTCGTTTGGAATTAAAGAGCCCACCTTCTAGTCTGTGGGATTATTATGATAATCAACCTCCCAGCCAAAATTTGTCCGTCCGGATGCCACGTATCGGGTTGCCTAACGTAGAGGGGGTGAAGTATGGCGGTCGTCTGAGTCATGGATGGGCTGGTTATTAGGTGACTAGATGTTCAGATGAATGAGTGAATGGTTCCGGTCTCGCGATACGGTCTAGAATGATCTGAAATGATCTGGAACGCTCTGAAATATTCTGGTATGGTCTTGGATGGTCTGGAACGATTTAGAAAGATATGGTACTGTCTAAAACAATCTGGTATGGCCTAGGGCGATCTGGAACGATTCGGCATGGACTGGAACGATCTATTACGGTCTGGAATATAGGGAACGATTTGGAACAATCTGGTAAGGCCTAGTGAGTTCTGGAATTTGAAACGATCCGGTACCTTTAGGAACGTCCGGTACGGTCTGAGAGGATCTGGTACATTCTAGAACAATCTAATATGGTCTGGAGTGGTCTAGAAGTGGCTGGTAGGGTTTTGGAGCGGTGGGGGTTAGTCTGGAACGATTTTGTACGGCTTGAAGGAACTTTTAGGGTCTGGTACGATGTGGAACGGTTTGGGACGATCTGGTACTGTCTGTAACAATCTAGTACGGTTTGGGTCAATCTTGTACCGTCTGGAACGGTCTGGTGCGGCCTGGCACAGTCTGTAACGATTTGGCATAGTCTGAAACGGTCTAGTACGATCTGGCGCGGTCTGAATGATCTGGTTCGGTCTGGTACGGTTGGAATAGTCCGGAACGATTTTGGATGGTGTGGAATTCTCTACTATACGATCTGATACGGTCCGGAACTGGCTGGGATGGATTGAAATGGTCTGGCGTGGTCGAGATCGGTCTCCTACGGTGGTAGTTGCTCTAGAACGATCTGACACGATCTGAAAAGATCTAAGACGGTCTAGAACGGTCTGGAATAGTCTGGAACTGTCTGGTTTGGCATAGTCTCGGCGGGCTAACATAAAATACGGTACGTGGCTGTGAGGTTATGGACTAAGGCGCAGAAGATTCGGCAAGTTTGTAAGTTGACAATCGGGCGGGTGGGTGGCTAGGTTGATGAGTGGGTGCGTAGACGGGCTGGTGGTTGGATATAAGAATTCAAGTTACAATTTCATAAAAATGTCATCTTCACGAAATTCATATGAAACTCCTTTCTAATGCCACCAATAAGTCATTACCCATCATTTCGAGCATTATTTTACACAAATCACTTTTGAGCTGCGAAAGCATTGCAGGACCTTCTGACTCGTGGCAAGCACTTACAAGCCGAACGAGCGTTAACGAGAAAGGCAATAACGCTAATTTCAGGTAAATCCACAATGAAAATAATTTCGAGAAGATATTTTGTTACACCTTGATTTCACTTTCGATCATTTCAGGAGACAAAAAAGCAGCTAAGCAGCATCTGCCGTGTAATTTGGCCTTCCACCACAAGGTGGGTAATTGTTTGTATATGATGGAAGTGTTTGATGTGGGCATTGACTATTAACTCAAATGAGTCAACCTCCCTTCCAACTGCTATCCCCACAAGAAGGATTCTCAGATCCTCAGAGAAAGACAACTCCTGGGACAACTCTCAAGCACAGTCAAACGAGAGAAGGATTTTGTTATATTGAAAGACAGGTGCTTACCCTGGCTTTAGCTAATCACATGGAGGATTTACAAAACCTAGGAGATTCACGACTTCATAACCCTAGTCACCATTCGAATTCTTCAATTCGCTTGATCTCGGATTCATCAATTCATGGATTCGCTCTAGCTTTCCGATATCAATGATATAAATCCTCCACTGTCTGGATATGGATTTATAAGATCCCAATATTGGATGGAAAGGATCTCATATCTAGTTGATACGGCAAGTTTATTCGCTAGAATGGATTCTCTATATTATGATTTTCAGATCCAGGCTTCAAAAGCCTGTACGCCCTTATGGCCTGCCTCTAAATCACAGCTGAACACTTTCGCTGGTAGTCCAAAAATAAAATCATTGGAAAATTCCAAAATAGATTACATCGTCGCCCCCGACGAAGAAAAACACGTCCCCATTTAAGAATGCATTGGGAGAACAATGGGAGGTGTTTTTTTTCTTCGGGGACGACGACATAACGTTATTCAATGATGAGTGCGCTATGCTCGTTGAATTTATTAGTAGAAGCAGCTGGTGTTATGTACTGGCTATTATTTTTGATGAAAACATGTTTGGGAGCTCGTTTGTTGCATGGAGGAGAATTCTTGATGGAATTTCTGACAGAATTTCTTCAAATGTGTAGACTGACCGCTCTGCGTTGTTACTCCCAAGAGCAACCTAAGAAGGATCGACAGACTGCTCTGGAAAATTTCATGATGCATTTATACTTGAATTGCCAATTGACTCTGTCTAATTTGATCTTTGACGCTGTGATCTGTATCCAAAATAGCTCTCACCCCGGCTCCAACTGGCTTCAATTGACAAGAAATAAGCGTCAGCCAAATGAAATGAGCACTTCTAATGAGTTGTACTTTTGCAACGGTTTCATTGTTATGAATATTTCTAGCATTAGCTCGAGTCTATACTGTATTGGAAAGTTTCTGTGGATTGATTTTCATGGACAGTATTTAAGGCTCTTGCCTGATGACCGGCTTGAAATCCAACATTTTGGCCCTTCTCGAGTAGCCTCGCATGTCGTGGTGCATGTATTTTGACATTTTCTATTTTTATTACATCAGCTTGATGAATATTCACCAAAATAGGAAACAAAACTCATTGGTTGGATCGATTCTTATCATGAAAATTAGTAAGCCTGATTCATCTTTTTAGAAATTTCTAAAAAAATGCATAATTTGAACAGGAAATGCATCATAATACTTGCGGTCATAGCCATAATTTTATTGAGTGACCAAAGATCAATTCGAGCTAAAACGATCTCATGCCATAAATTTAACACCCGCGCTTATAATGCGACAGCGTGAGTTGAACTGCTCGACAACGAGAGGGTCACTGCGCTTTCGAGATAAGCATTTGCTCTAACGCCCTAATACGTGTTATACAAGGGCGTGTTGTTATAGCTTTTTCAACAAGTGTATCCGCGTGTCGGACACGCGAGAACAGGGCTTAAGGGAGATTTATTTCTGTTCAGCGCTCGAAAAAGAGTACAGTAAGTATTGCAAAGAGAAGAACCACGACCAATCGCCAGTCCAAGCTCTCAGCAGTCCAACATAGAACGGAACAATTATGCAAACGAGTAAGTAGATAAGTATCGCATCTGCTCGGACGTTAGAGCTTTTGCTTGATCCTTTCGGTTTGCATTGCTATAATCTATATGTGCAACCTTCGAAGAAGACTCTTGGATGCAATGACGCTCTACATAATATACGCTCCGAGTACGCTCGTTGCCTCTGTTTCAAGTCCCGGCACGCTGCATAGTCAAATAGTAGTCAACTAACTCCCCAATGTAATTTTGCAGGCCGCTCAACTTTGCTCGACTCTAACAAAAGAGAGAAATTCGTCTAGCTCAAGTTGGATAATTATTTCTACGGCGTTGGTGTTATATGCCGTAGCCATTGCTGAATTATTCACGAGTAAGGTTGGTATAGTAGCCTTTACTAAGGTATACTGTTCTAGAAAGCTGTTCGAACGACGATGCCTGAGTGATAATTAATGCATATTGATTGTGAGATCGTGGGGTAGGATTTTCGTGGTAGAGCTCTGAAATAATTGTCACTCGCGGTGCGGGTAGAGGAAATTTATCGCTTCTGTGATGAATTTTCGGCTGTTTACTTGGAATTTAATAGTGAGTTGCCAAATTAGGGGCTCTAGAGTTGGGCAATTGTTATTATTGATAATTTGTCACATTTGTGGGTGATTTTTAGACCTCCGATGAGCATTTTATTCTGAGCCATGAATGGAATAATTGTCTAGTGGTAGATATAGCCGTCACCACGATGAATATGGGCATTGGGAAAGTTGTTTTCACTAAATCTAGCTCGATCTGGCTCGAAAGATTCCTATGTTTTCGGATGGTATCGTGAATATCCTTGTCATTGACATATATAGTTAGCTCTTCCGGTATAGAAACATATGAAACTTGCTTATTTCAGATGAAAATATTCAAATTCTTTCCGTAGAATACTTCAAGTCCTAGCACCATCATGAACTACTGCTATCGCATCTCTCGCTAGCACTCGTTCGGCTAGTAAATGTTCTTGATAAGTCAGATGCATCTGGAATGATTTAGTAAGTCAAAAAAGATATTTGTAAAATGATTGGTAATGATCGATTGATGAGGTTTAAAAAAAAGTTTCTGATAAAGTCCGTGAAAATCACATTTTGTTTAACTGGGACCACTAATAATAATTATAACCACCCACCAGCCCATCTAGCCACCCACTCATCGGTTTGTCCACCCGTCAGCCCGCCCATCAACTTACCTACCTACCAAATCTCTCGCGTCCCCACCCAAAACCCACATAGCTATGTAATACATTTTAACTAATAGCCCAGTCCATCCGATTTTTCACCACACCGTCTCAGACCGTTCCAGACAAGCTCAGACCGTACCGAATCGTCCCAGATCATACCAGACCGTCTTAGATCATTCTAGATCGCACTAGATATGAGGTAACAGATTTGAACGTCGACTTTCGCAGTATTCTAAAGTAAAGGCAACAGAAAGGCAATGCACTGTCTTTTTGGCATTTGATTGAAGAAATTCCAATCAACAACGATATCAAATTGTGCCTTTTTTCACCTTAGTGATTAAGAGTTAAGCAATAACTGATGAGGAGTATCATGCGAATGGAGTAATCGATCAGCAGGAATATAAGAACTGTGAAAATTTTCATGAATTTTTGTACAGGACTCCCCATTGCGTTAGCTTCAAAAACAGATTCTCAATTCATCTTTTGCGACCCCTGTGATAAGAAACAAACAACCATTCGCAAACGTAAGTTTGAACGACGGAATTTTCAGATCTCGCTTCTTCTTGCGATCAAACTAATGTTAGCAGCGTTCGTACACAGTGCAAAGTAATAGAATAATCGAGGAATGATGTTGAAAATTGAGAAAATGTGAGACTTTGGGCAAAATCCTCTCAGAACTTGGTTGCCAAGAACAAAAAAATTGTCACAAGTCAACGTATCACGTTTCGTTATGAATCTTTACGTTAGGATTTTCAATAGCCCTTCCCAATTAATTCCCGTGCAAAAGTCAATACCCTCGGATCGAAATCGATCAGGTCAAGTACGGAAACAATTGAGAATTATCATTTTTAAAAGCTCGCGAAGCAGAGCTTGCAAAAACCCCCCAGATCCGTAAGAAAAACGTTACCTTCCCGCACACCCTGCCCATCAAATTCGCAAGCTCTCCTTCAAATTTATTGAAAGCCACTGGAGTTCAGAACCTCTAGCCAAGGCCACTTAACCACCTCAAAATGATGCTACCTACATGTACGACGGCAGTTGCGCGCCTAATTGTTGCAAAAAGCCCAGAAAACACACTGGTACACACACTCCATACGCATCCTTAAACCTTTGTAGCATCATCACCATAGATAGAAAGCAAAAGGGTACAATATAGGCTATGTGTCTCCACATGCATGGTAGAGCTTTTGTTGCTCGTCAGAGGTAGCAGAAGCAGAGTCAAATTTACCCATTCTCATTCCCACCTCTCTGCATCTTGCCCATATACACACGTAAGAAAAGAAGAAGGGACAGAGTAGAAGCAGTCGAGCATAGGCTATAGGTGGCTATGCTTGAATATTGGCTACGCATGCGGCCCTCTGAGCTCACTCACTCACTCACACTCTCTCTCTATCTCATAATGTTTTTCCAGGATAAATGGGCTTTCCGCCGCCACGACCGACGCACTGCTGCCACCGCGGAGGTGATTCCATGGGGTTTGAGCGTAGCCATGGTAACCCCGTAACGCCATTAAACGGACTGGGTTTCTATACTACTGCTGTGGACGACCCTCTCTTTCACATAGAGACTCGTCGAGTTGAGCTTGCGACCAGGACAGGAGGTATTATATAGATACGTATATATTTATACACAGAATCGAGCTTGCGACCGTTAAAATAAATAACTTTCTTTTCTCTAGGTTTGATATTCGTGCAAGCTCACTCGCTTTCTTTTTTTACGGAAATGAATAGATTGCGACTGACGGAAGAGGATGTTATGACGTTTTATGCATCTGTTTTGGAATTGAAGAGGATATGTCATCGATTTGAGCTTTTTATGGCGTCGTGAAGAATTGAAAGTTCTGTAATGGTCGAAGTTGTGAATGAAGGGGTTTATGCACTTGCGAGAGGTGAGCTTGCACGAAAGTATGGAAAAGTAGGTATACTAAAGAGCTTTGATGTCAAGTGGATTGATGTGCTTGAGCTTGCAGCTAATGTTTTACCCGATACACTTGATGAACTTGTTTGCAAGCGTCATTGACAGCTACTTTCTCATCATTTTGGTCTCCTGGCGTCAGTGTAAAATTGTACAGGAAAATTAGGCTTCCCTATCTTTGGTATATATCTCATGTCTATGAGTTCCTTTGACAAGACTTTGGGAAAACATTGACACCAACTGTCTCTATCTACAGTGTACTCTAAGTAGGAAGAAGAAAAAGGAGAAGAAGAAGAAGAAGAAGAGAGTGGGAAGTGAAGAGATGACGGCTTGGTGAGCTTGCAATTCTCAAACTTTTGTTTTACCGCGAAGCCATGCGCCGCTATACATATAAATTGGAGTCAGATTGAGATGGGTATATAGGGATGTATTTCGTTACCCGGGTGAAGGAGGGAATAAGTTGTTATACGAAAAGCTGAGACTTTGACTACAGTGAGCAACGACTAGAAATCGTTCTGTGAAAAAGAGAAAGAGAAATGAATTGTAGCTTCAGAGGATGTACACGCAATGGTAGCAATAGCATTTTCATTCGACTTTTGAAGAGGTATTGTCTGCGGGAGCTTGAAAATAAAATGTTTTCATCGAGCGAAAGCACATTGAGACGTTATTGTAGTTCTACGCTGAGTCATACTGCAAAATGATTAATTATTCTTGCGTGAGGTATAAAGGGGATTGTTGAGTTGCCTTCTCAGACTTCTCAAGGGTTCCTCTCGAAAATTTTAAGAAGTGCTGTATTCAATTTTGGAGATTGCATTAATTTTGCTATGGATTTGCTCAGGACTCCTCCGTGTTGCTCAAAGTAAATGATTTTACAGACAGTCTCATCGCCAAACTCCGAAATGTGGATAACACAATTATATACGAAACACCTACACACCCGACAAATTACGATACAAGGGCGTAAAATAACTTTTTTTTTTACGAAAATGGAATTTGCTCCCGTATTGGACTGTATTTTTTAGAATGTGTATCGAATCAATATTCTGAAATTGACGCTTCGGTTCGCACTTGGGAGATAGATAAAAAATTCTAGGCATACAAGATGATTTTTAGTTCACGGGGCGTGAGTGGAAGATAATAACTGTGGAAAATAATTGTGTTGGAAATATAGATTATGCACAGTTATTAATCCGCTTTCTAAGAGTATCCGCATATGTGGACATGCCCGAAAACCGATATTTGTTGTAACTATTCATGGATACATCATAAAAATTTGGAAAAATTTTCAAGAATCTGTGACAATGCCACAAATGTAGTCCGATAACAATGTAGTCTCTGTATGCTTCTACTTTGTAGATAAATGGAAAAACTCGAAAATTTTTAATTTCATGATAGCTAGTTGTAATTTTTAATTACAACTAGCTATCGACTTTTTCGTATCACAATTTCCTTCCGAAGCTTGGGAGAGGGGTCCACCTAAAGAAAACTCTTGAAAAATTTCACTTTTCATTCTCGCCGACAAAATAATTCTATTCCATGTGAGATTTTTTGTTGGATGTAATTTGAACTCATCAGGTACTTGAAATTCACAGAAAGATTAGGTACTCGCAAAGTTGCGTAGAGTAGAATATCACGAGTTTCTTTCGAAATTTCAGGATTGAGACTCTTACACTACCTCGACGATCAGGAATGTTTGTATCAATGTCACATGAGATATCAATGTGGACGTTTCATTTGAACGTGTGAGAGTACTAAAATGAGAAAAGTTAATATTTTTCAGAACTCACGAGGGTATCCAAAATTTTGCATATGATTACTATGGAAGGGCGATACGTGGATGGGTGGTGATAGCAAGTTATCGAACCATGAGATTTTAGTAGATCCATGTTTTGCAAAAATATTCATGTACGGTGCCATGTTTGTCATATACTAAACATGGTGCCATATATTAATAATGTTCCATCTTACGCGCCTATATTAATTCATCAATTTCCAAAGCGCTATGCATGACATATTCCAACATTGCGCAGACACTTTGTTGGCACTCATCAGTCAAAACATACTTTTTCAGCTCAAATTTTAGCCTACAGGATGGCTCATGAGTGGCTCACAGACGAATAATCATGTCTGTTTTGACGCTGTTCGTGTAAGTTCAAGAACGTAACATAAGAATTTTTAGAATCCTAGAAGAACTGCAAATTTCAACCCAGCAAAACCATTTTCATTAAAATTCTTTCTCAAAATCATTCTCTCATCTCACTTACTACTCAACCTGAAATACCATATAAAATCATGAATCAACTCAGAAAGCTTGACTATGCCCCCACCAAACATGACACCATCGACCATCCAACTTCACACCAAGGGATATTCTCGTTGCAAGCTCCTTCATGCAAGGGGAGCCCAAATGACCAATTTACCAGTCGACACATCACTTTCCTTCCTTCACTATATTCTGGTGCGTACATCACTAGCAGCAGATTGAGCAATATCGTGTAACTCGGACTATATTGGAGGGTGTGGTATACATCCATTGAAGAAACAGGGTCAACCGGATGCCTCGTCTTCAGAAAAGGGGCGAAGCTCGGTAGGAAAACGTGGAAAGCCTTAATCTCTCGTTACTTCAAGCTTGGTGTTCGCAATAACGAGCTTGAAACCAAGTAGACTTATAGCCCATCCAAGATATAACCCACCATCGCCACACCCGCCGGTTTAATTTTGACCCGGCTGCAGCCTGATGTTCACGAAACCATGCTTCCTCCTACTTGTATTTATTTCCGCCCAGCTTGAGAGAATTTCGTTTCCTTATCTATAGATATACACGTTCAATTTTACTCGTGCAATTACCACACCACGGGTGTGACTCTTCTCGCATCTTACTCTTACTTATTTTGCTGACCAACTCATATCCTTACCCTCAAATATATATACTACTAGTGTATTAACTCATTTGCGGGCCACGCCAATCTTGTATACTATACCATCGTTGATTGGGTATGGGTGCAAGCTCCCGTAAAGCATATACAATATACTATATATGTACTTCCTGGTGGTTGAGCGACAATGAAGGTTTGGGTGAGCCAATTATTATTGGGCTGTTTTGTTTGATGAAAGGAGAAAAAGTGACACGTGTGAGATAAGTATGCGGATATAACGAGTAGGGGGAGTCTGATTGATTTTTATAAGAACTATGGGTGATTCGATTGATTATCTATATTGAGTTCAGCAATTTTGGTCAATTCATGAGCTTTTGGCCCTGGTCACGAGCGTTGGATTAGCCCGATGCGTGTGTGTTACTGGGTATGTGTATTCAGGGGTATCGTAAAGCTAGCTCGTAAAGAGGATTTTTGTGGCACCCCCGTTGAGTTTGTACGGGGTTCTTTTGGTACGCCGAGATCGTGTATTCTTCTACCGAGGTCGTATTCTTGTAGCAAGCTTACTTGCGCTTGGTCAGGTGCCTCCAATTAGCCCAAAAGATATATAGAGCATCAGAGCTGTGGGGGGAAATCCTTGAGACTCGGCAAATCACGAGTTATGGCTTGGTTGAGAATTTACGGGGTGTTATTTTTATGGAAACTAAATTTTGGTGAGACTTTGTATGCTTTCACAAGGTCTTATTGATGCTATAACTTTGGACTTGGATCTCAATCAACATTGTAAAAACTAAGGAGTTCTACTTATTATTAGGAGTTGAACATGGTTGTCGGGTTGCCTGCCCACTGGTATAAAATGGCTACAACTGAAGATGGGCGTTAACATCTGTAGGGTTAGGTCTTTCGCACTATTAACGGCTAAGCACACTCACGAGGAACACCCAGGGGTTGCGGAACACGGATTTGGCTCAAACTCTGGGGATAGTCTCCTTTTAGCACAAAAAGATGAAAACCAGAGCCGCACTTGCAAATGCCCAACCGTTTTCGAGCCGTAGCTAATAACAGTAGCATTACAATTATGTCTATGAATGTCTTTTTTGGAAATGGGGTTATATGAGCAATGCTGATGTCATAGGCTACAGCTTGAGAATGGTTGTGCATCCAAGTGCAGCTTTGGGTTTCGCTTTTTGGTGCTAAAAGGAGACTATCCTCAGAGTTTCAGCCATATCCGTGACCAACAACACCTGGATGCTCTTTGTCAGTCTGGTAAGAAGAATTTATTCTTGAGTCTGTTCTACTAACTCGTGCATTCGACCGACATTTGGTGTCCAGGAAGAGCTGGTAACTCAACATTCTGAACACAGACATGCAACCAATGCAGAACCTATTCCCCAAGGTGGCCATCTTAGAGGAAAGAACGCCTGTATGACGGCAAGCCGACCACTATATCTAGTTCTCAAAAAGAGAGATGTTATTATTTTAAAAAAATAATCAACTAGTGAAATGACTCATAATTATTTCACTAGCGCCATTGTCACTTCCCCTCGCTCTTTCGGATGTAATGTAAATTGTAAATGTTATGGATTAATCAGAGACCTCTGAAATGCTATCATAACTCTAGAGAGATATTTATAAAATGATGGGTAATGATCGGTTGATGAGGTTTAAAAAAAGGTTTCTCATAAAGTCCGTGAAGATGACATTTTGTTGAACTGGGACCGCTAATAATTATAACCACCCACCAGCCCATCTAGCCACCGACTCACCAATCTGTACACCCGTCGCCCCGGCCATCAACCTTACCGAATCTCCGAGCCCCGCCCAAAACCCACACGGCTGCGTATTATATTTTAACCAGTGCAACCTAGACCATGCCATTATAAGTCGGCCTAGACTGTTCCAGACCATTCCAGACTGTTCGAGAAAGTTCCATATCTTACCTAACGGTTCCGGATCGTTCCGTACCGGTTTAGACCACCCAGACCGTTCCAGACTATACTAGAACATCCCAAACTGTCTCAGACTAGACTAAACCACCCAAGATCATTTCAGACCGTCCCAGACTATCTCACACGGCTCTATACTATTCCAGTCTACGCGAAACATTTCCAGATTATTCCACATTATTCCAGACTAATTCAGACCGTCCCAGACCATTCCATATTATCCCAGAAGATTCCAGATAAATTCAAACCGTGCCTTTCGCGTCTCAGATCATTTCAGAGTGTGCTAAATCGTCCCTGACCATCCAAAACCTTTCCAGACTATTTTAGACGAGCCAGGACCATCTCAGACTATTTCAGGAGATTACAGTCCGTTCAAGATTATTCCAGACCATCCAGACTATTCCAGACGGTTCCCGTCTCTCATCTCCCATCTCCCTCACTCGCAACCTGATACGCGGGATCCGAGCGGACAAATCTCATTATAATTGAGATGGACATTATGTTGACGGTAAGCATCTATGAAATTGTTTAACAGAAACGAGTTACAAGCGCCCTCGCATGGTTTCCATACGAAGTCTACTTCCGTTTCGGAAATGAGCAACTACCCAGAATTTTTAGAAAAACTTTATTCTCTTGTTCGCGAGTTATTTGGCCTGCAATATGAGGAAGTCACTAGCTCGTCGCTTAATCAATAAAAAATAATAAGATTCATATCAAAATATTGAGAAACGCACACTACAAAAAAGTTCATGTTCATGACCGTATAACTCTCATCGTTGGTTATGTCGAGCAAACGAAGCAACTCCGCAGCAGTTTTTTTTGTGTGCTTGATTGCATTATAAATGAAAATCATAACAAGACCAATACGGTCTTGTTATAACTTTTACGTGTATCACCTGCGTGAGATACGAAGGATCTATAGTAAGTTCTGAGGATCTTCACGGATCAACGAAAACAATTATATGAGGGTTTCCATGGAACATTTGACTATTGACCCTCTAAAATAAAAAAAAAATTTTCTCATCGCACACGTTTAAAATGGGTTTCATGTGATTCTTATACCTCGAAAACATGTGAAAAAAGTGGTGCCACTCTCTTCCAAGCCGAGGTATCTGGTTCAGAACGAATTGTACGGAATTTCACACTTGAAACATTCGTGAATCAACTTCAATCGAACAGATTCGATTCAAAACATTGTCTAGACGATCGATACGGATTATATTTTGCCTGACTTGACTTTAAGATGAATTTCATCATTGATTTCTCCGAAATTCGATGTAAATTTCCAAAATCGAGTCAAAAGCTATGAGTCTCATTTCAATTTCTAGAATACACTGTGGTGTTATTTTGTTCATTTTTCAGCCGTATACTATGTAAAAATCAAGAAAATCGCGATACCATCACATTGAGCGGCTTATTTAGCTTACCATCCGGATTCAAATGTTTCTCCTCAGCTTCTCACAGAAATACCGATCGACAATTGTAACTCAGAACAGTGCGGTTATATCCCTTTTGCGATGAAGAAAAAAGAGCACAACATTCCAATCCTGTGCTTTACGTTTCCTGAGTATGCCATCAAAAAATGACCGTTTTGAGAGCCAGTGGCGCGATAACTTTATGAGCTTTGAAGCTTTATAAAATTTGTCCGGATCAACGCACACTCACAAACCAAACGGGATTCGATTCGTCTTCTTTTTAACTTCGAAAACTCATTGCTAAATTTTCCGTTTTGCACAAGGTATTTCATCAATTTCGTAAACAATAGCCAGAAAAAGTTTTCCCACAAAACTCAGTTACATCGATGAATGAGAGTTAATATCATAGCCAAATCAGCGCACACCTCTGAATCAAAGATTTTCTCAAAATATGAGATTAGTAGATGGATATATCATTCCACCGAAGTAGTTGAGGCATAGGTATTTTAGTTACAGCCTTATCAATTCAAAAAATCGCGTTGGTACGTTTGTAAACTACCCAAAAATCATCCTTTGCGGTCTGCTATTGACAAATCAGGATGCGTTTCAACAAAAAAGAATTTAGTCCATATTGAATGATGCCAAATACTATAAAATGCCACTCCTGCGCACTCCGAATAGTTCAAAATACTCTTGGAACACTGCAGTAACACAAAAGTTAAAAGTTCCGTGGAAACTCTCATATACCTATTTATGAACTCCCAAATCTCTCAAGTTCAGCGAAACGTCTACCTTCTTTGAGCCATCGTGTCAAAAAATGCGAGACAGGAAAAATGCCTTCCCAATTCCTTCATACAGCAAACATCCTATATTCAACTTAGGCTGCATCACACGAAGTACTTGAAACCACGTCTACAGTAAGAAGCGCAGCTAATCCACCCAAATAATACCAAGTCTACCCATTTTGACCAACTTTACTGTTACGCCAGATGCAGCAATGACCATCCAGTTTCTATCCACTCCATCCCCATCGAATAGCTTGCAAGTAAGTTGAACTTGCAAGCGCTATCCCTTTACTGGGCCGAAGTGCACCTTTGCCTCTGGGTCGAACTTGTTCACATTCAGAGAGGCTAGTTGTCTGAGGTTAGTTGTCTAAAGGAGAAATGCAACCCAAGACAAGGGAGGGTCTGCAGTAGAGCTATCAGAGTTTGCGTCGAGGTTTGCGAGGTTGTGGGCCAGTTACTGGAAACACACACGTAGACGAGGCAACGGCGAGCAAACTCTCAGCGCTGATTTGCAATTTTCTCGACTACTCGTGCTCTCAGACGCATGTTTAAGCAGTCATGTGTAATGTACAGGTGAGATTACTGGCCTTACTGAACACAATCCTGAACAAAAGTGAGAGTAACTTGACCGTCTGTCACGGCTCATTCGTCTTTTACTCACCGTTAATGACCTATAAAATAATGGACAGTCTTAGCCGAGACAACTACCAAAAAAAAAAAAATTAGATTAAAATCGAGTTCTTACGACACGCAATTATTCTTGGCTCTAATATTTTTCTCAACAACTGAAAAGCAGAGAATGAACTGAAATGTTATCGAACAGCCCAGCTCATTTTGAGAAAAATCGTATGCTATGCAGTTGCTTCCATTTCTGATCGTGAAAACTAAAGCTCTCCCGACCAATAGGGAACTGACGTCATTCTGGGAAATGTTGTAATTTGAGAGTTCGTAGCAAGATAGATATAGGGAAAAAAGTTTGAAATTTTCACGACGCCTCTATGGTCTTTAAATCATCATTGAAGTTTTGACAATTTGAATTGGCGCCATCCAATATGGCGGCGGCTGAACATGTGCCGCTAAATTCCTCAACTGTAGTGATGTCATTTTTCATCGGAAATTTTCATCTGAATCACAATCGAGAGCTTATTTTACTCAAATAATAGAAGTACGCGATGGAAGAACCCAATTTTGTCTTAGAACTATCGTGTGGAAAACACTCCTAAGTCACGTGATTCATGTGCATTTGCCTCCATATTGGATGGCGCCAATTCGAAACTTGAAAAACTTCAGACATTTTGGAATAATTTTTGTGGTCATGTCAGTTCTCAATTATGATGAATCTTGGAGAACGTTCACAGTACCATCATCACACATGATGAAGTCGCGGAGTGCTATTGTCCCAGACTTGAGATTCACGAAGGCCGATAAAAATAACCATATTTCATGAATTTTTTGCCCGGAAACTCAGCACACCACGCTTTCATCACTTCCATTCATGGTACAGTGAATGTTCTCTAAAATTCATCACAATTGGTCAGGAGAGTTCCCCAAGAGATAGATGAAGACTAGGGTCAAAAATTATTTTTCACGATAAGAGCTATGAGCAACAGCATAGCATACGATTTACCTCAAAACGAACTGGGCTGTCCGATAAAATTTCAGATTATTTCATGCTTTTTAGTTGTTGAGAATAACAGAGGCGTGGATCAAAGCGTATCGTAAAAATTGTATTTTTTCTAACCTTTTTTCATTTTATATCTTGTGTGCTGGGTATGTGTGAAGCATGTGCGCCCCACTACGAAATGAGAAATCGTGGAAACCGTGGTCATCTCTTGGAATCTTGACGACCTGCGTGTGTGCGCACTGCCAGCTGCTGGCCAAAATGCATCGAAAATAATTACCAAGTCCTGTATTGCCAAACGTTTGGTAGATATCAGTAGAGTTTGGTTTGTTTTTTTGGTCAACCCTGGTACGTTAAGGGCGCGAAAATTCTAAAGAGCAATGTCTTACCTAAGACCTCATTACTGTTGACTAGCTCAGTGTTATACGGAAGGATGACAATGGAAAGGCTTTTTTAAAGGTGATTAGAGGGCAAAATCTGCCTCAATATCTTTCGAATCCGTCGCCAGACACTGAGCTGGTTCAGCTCACGCGGACTGCGCATAGTCCACGCAGGCCATACTAGGCGGGACACGGGTTGGTTGGGGCCCAAGAGGTGGGCCCGGCCACGTAAAATCCCTCTCCCCTTGATGTCCGAAACTTAGGGCATCGGGCAATCAAAAAAGAGATCCACCTGCATCTCCTATCTCAGCCCGGAACCGCGTGAGCATTGCTTCAGGATGAGTGGCGTGTCTCGCGCTCAATTGCGAGCGTTCCTCTTCTCTTTCGCCTCTCTTCGGCAGCCTGTCGGCATCTCCTATCTTCGTTCTTCTTTCTTCTCTCTCCTTCTTCTCTCTTCGCTCTTCTTCCTTCTTTCTCCCCTCTTCAGGCCATCATGCTCCTCCGGGAGTCATGGACCTCTTCTGTTGGGACCGGATGGTTAACTGTGTATGCCAGCTCCGATGCGCCTCACTTCTCTCTCTTTCTCCTCCTTTCAAGACATCACCAGCTTGATGTAGCCAGTGATTCTATCCCATGGTTACGAAGCAAGTACGGAACGAGGTTCTCAGGTATGAGTTGGGTTCCCAGCCATTCATCCAATTTTATACCCTCTCTTCGGGTCTCGTTGCACGTGAACAAGGCGTGTTCAGCGTCATTCCAATGATCCCCGCATGATTGGCATGCTCGGGATGTCTTCTTCTTGAACCGAGTCAGATAGGTACCGGAGCAACCGTGGTCACTCAGTGCCTGCGTCGTCCAGTAGTCCATCTCTCCGTGGGTGCGTTCCGCCCACTTGGCTACGTCGCGGATCAACCGGTGTGTCCATCTGCCATCTGCAAATGGCAAATCCCACTCAGTTTGCCACTGCTCGAGAGTAGTTTCCTTTGCGTTGACGCGGATGGTCTCTTTCATCGATGGGGTGAGCACTCGATCGGCCCGACCATCTGTTGGCAGTCCCAGATCTTCACTCTCTCCGCGACGAGCAAGTGGATGAGTGGCATCCCCGCCAAGACGCGAGCTGCGTCTCCTTTCACGGTCCGGTAGGCACGGATGCTCCTCAGGGCCACTCTACGGTGAGCAGGCCTCTACCTCCTTTCGATGATAGCCTCCCCTACTCTTTTTTCCACACGGGCGCACCGTACAGCATGAGGGAAGTGCTTACGGTGTTGCGCAGTTTACGCCTCTCCTGTTTCGGTCCTCCGATGTTCGGCATCAACCCCTGGAGCGCAGCTCCGACCCGGCTTGTCTTCTAAGCGGCTTTCTGGATATACCTCTTGAACGACCACTTGTCGTCGAGCTATAAGCCAAGGTATTTCAGCTTTGTTTTGCGGAGATCTCCTGTCCGTTAATGATAATACAGGGCAAGTCGAACTTCCTCCGGCTCGTGACCACTATGGCTTTGCACTTCTTGACAGTGAGCTCTAGGAGCCTGCTGATCATTCACTCCTCGACTTGGGCCAGCGCATCATTCGCCCGTCCACTCACGAGTCCCACGTTGTCTGCCCATACAATAATCCCACGTCATCCGCGAAAGCCACAACTATCACCCCTTCTGGAAGTGATAGTCAGTAGGCTGTCGTAATGGGTGTTCCAGTTGAAGGGACCGGAGACTGATCCCTGCCCGATCCCGGCGGACAATTCTCGAACCTCTTATCCCTCGTCAGTATCGTACACGAGGGTTCTGTTCCACAGGTACTCACTCGTTACGGCCAGTGAGTAGGGGGGTACTTTGTCTGCCTGGGATTCGTAGACTTGCTCCCAATTCGCACAGTTGAATGCGTTCTTGATGTCCAATGCAATGATAGCGCAGGAGCCTCCTCTTCTTTGATATGGGTTCCCTACCGCTGATTGTACCCGCTCTTGGATCGGTTCAATCGCATGCACCATGCTACGACCTTTCCGAAACCCAAACTGCATCGGTGAAAGCCCACCCCTCTCCTGGTAGGTTTTCTCCACCCTGTTGAGCACCAGAATCTCGTACATTTACCCGATGTTGCCGAGCATGCTAAGGAGGCGTTGAGCTCTTTGACCTTTAGGTATCAGGACCAGCCTCTGGCGTTTCCACTTGTCTGGGAAAGCTCCCGCGCTCATGCAGGTGTTGAAGAGATCGAGAAGTACCACTGGTTTGTATTTGAAGACCAGTTTAGGGCCTCGTTTGGAATGCAATTCAGGCCAGGGATCTTGCATCATCTTCGCCGCTATGAGTAGCTCTTGCATAGTGAAGAGCGGAATGGGATCTTCGTTTTCCGGAGGGAAATAGACCCTACGTTCTCCTACTGGGTGAAGATCTTCCACGATGCCACGTAAAGTCACCGCATCAGTTGGTCCTGGGTTGCGCTTACGGGGCCGGACCTTCGGCATAACCACGCGGTATGATGTGCCCCACGGGTCTTCGTTCACCATGTCGGACAGTTCACCCCATAACTTGTCTTTGTTCTTGCGGATCGCTACCACGACTGCCTCCTTCGCAGCCTTGTTTGCCTTGTCATCTTCCGCCAGCGAAGATCGACTCAGCTTTCTTGATCGCGAAGCGGTCCTCGTTTTTTATTGCTCGCTCTATGGAGCGCTTGTATTTCGTCCGTCACCCAATACTCTTGTAACTTCCAGAAGCATGATATAGTGTTGCGAGGCATCAACGCGTCCCAAGCTCTCGTGATGCCGGATGTCACCATTGCTACAGCCTTTTCGATGGCGACAAGGCTTTCTCTCTCTCTCTCTTCCTCTTACGGCGAGAGCCGTGCCTGCTGCATGCTGCTGACTACAGCTGAGCACTGGGAGACAATCGAGAGACGCCCAAGATGACTCGAGTGACGAGGAATAAAAGCGTATAATAATGTCACCTTGCTTTCGAGCTGGAGGCATTTATGTCATAAGATGAAGATTTTTTACATTCACAGAGAGGCAAACAAAGCTAACTCTGTGTGCCCTGCCATACCCTTTCGACAAAGAGTGTGGACACCCCAAAATTAAAAAACAAGTTCTGGAAATCCAATGTCTACAGCCCGTCGATCCAAAACGGAGCTTCAACTCAGCTGATTCTGGGCTCTTCGGAGTTTTTCTGTGCAATACAACAGACTTTTGCTTGATCGAATCACACTCTTGGGGAAACTTACCAAAAGTTGGGTCGAATTTCAGGCCGCTGCGAGTCAAACTCAAGTTGGTGGATCGAGATGATTGAAAATGCATCTGAAAGTGTAGAAATCAAGATCTTCAGAATCCGTTTCTGAAAATCATTGTAGGTCATATTCGGTCCAATATGTGACTGTTTCCATAAGAGGGAATTTCTATCGGGAACGTGTCTAAACATTTATGAAAGGTCAAGAAGTCATTCTTATAACAACATTCCCTCGATTTGTCTTTAATTCTCCTTCATTGTTGGTGTGGGAGTAACTAAACAATGTACCACTACCTGTATCGTCTATCCGCGAAATTACGATGACTGATTCGGTTTTTGAAAAGAATTATCCTTGAAAGCAGTCACAACTCGGACCAGAATTTAAAGCTCTTGACTTCTCACGGTAGGGCTGATTCAACTTTAAACGCGACTGAGAGAAACTCCCGAGATTTCAACGGCATATTCAAGTATATGTCAAAATACGTTACCAAAAAAATTTTTGTCGTAAGTTATGAGGCCGATTCCGAGATAAACGATTATCGAGTCTCGAACATCGGTTTTTATGAAAAAGAAAACGTATAGACTTGTGTGGATTTTGATTATACGATGGAATTCTGTTTCACCATTCTCAATTATCTGTTCTACCCATCAGAATAGAGACGGATAAGGTGGTGATACACTATAACATGTTCAGACGATGGTCCATCGGTTTTTATAGAAAATAAACGTATAGACTTGTGTGGATTTGAATTATACGATGGGAATCTGTCTCAGCATTCTTTATTATCTATTCTACCATCAAAATAGAGACGGATAAGGTAGTAATGCACTATAACATGTTCAGACGATGGTCCAAAATGAGACAAATGTTCGAGCGACGGAGTTTCTATATTGATTCATGTGCAAAAGATTGATGAGCGTGGGAGGATTCAAAATTCTAAGCTTTCGAGAAATCGATTCGATTTCCTAAGGCTGAGATTTGTTGAAGGGTTGAGGATGAACCGTTTACGTGAAAAAAAACGACTCCCGAATGATGACGCATTTATACACCTACTTAAACGGGCTGTTGCTTGAATTGTGATAATTGTGAACTGATTAATTTTTGCCTGAGCAGTAAATAAGTACCATAAGTCATAAAATGTTTTTCTTTTTCGCTTCTCTCACATCAACTTAATATTGTTATTATTACAGTAACCAAAACTTACTCTGATGATGCTCGCTAAAATAATATGATCAGTAAGAAAATCTTGAAGAAGTTGTCACATGTAATTAACCTCCTGCATATTGAATTATCTCTGTACGACTTGGACTTATTACTCAAAATTATTTATTTGATCATGCTGTAATCTATATCTGTGTGTATCGTTTCAGGGCTATATAGGGTTTTACGCCATAGCCCCAATAAAGTCTTCAATCAATCAATCAATCCCACACTCACAATTCATTTGAATATCTCTCAACAGATACAATTCATTTGAATATCTCTCCAGTATTGTCTCACGGTAGTTTTGGTTACTGACACTATATTCTTTCGGCATAATCCATCGATTGGTTGATATTGAGATGCTATTCAATCTGTGCGAACCTCAATTTTCTGAATGAATCAAGAAACCCCATCAAAAACAGTATTTTGATGATCTTCCAATCAATTGTATCACAATTCTGCATTAACAAGATAATAAATTTTGTTTCAAGAAATCATACTTTCGGTATCAAGCAATCGATGGATTGAACCAAAAAAATGTAGTGTAAGTAACCAAAATTACCGTGAGGCAATACTGGAAAAATTCGGATGAATTGTACCTGTGAGCACGTGAGTGTGAGAGTCGTTTCTTTACGTAAACGGTTCATCCTCAACCATGTTATAAATTTCATTCTGAGAAAATCGGATCAATATTCCGAATAATTGGGGTTTCGAATTCTTTTACGCTCATCAATCCCTTGCACATGAATTGATGAATGAATTTTCCCGCTCGCACATTCGTCTCATTTCGGACCATCGTCTGAGCGTGTCATGGTGCATTACCACCTTTTTCGTCTCTTTTCTGATAGTAGAACAGATATTTGAGAATGCTGACATAGTAGCCCATCGTATGATCCAGAACCACACAAGTCTATACGGTTTTTGTGATAAGAGCTGATTCCCGAGACTCAATAATCGTTTATCTCGAAATCGGCTTCATAACTTACGACAAAAATTATTTTGGTAACGTATTTTGACATATACTTGAATATCCCGTCCGAATCTCGGGAGTTTCTCTCAGTCGCATTTAAAGTTGGTTCAGCCCTACCGTGTCCTGCTTTCAGACGCTTTTTCAATCATTTCAATCATCAATCCGCGTGAGACTTGCAGAGGTCTTTCATCCCAGTTTTGACGAATTCGCCCAAGAATTGACCGGTACAGTAATCTAACAACCATATTTTCTAGAAGAGGGACCCAGAGACTTCATTATCCGAGTGAACACGTTCTATTTACTCTTTTCTACTATCTCTTTCCTATCTAATATCAAAACAGGGCCATAGCAAAAATTTTTGATCCATCGAAGCCCGAATACGTTAGCTCACCATCTGCACTTTTGATGCGCGTTTTTGATACGACGCGAGTACGGTACACTCAAATCTAGCTCACGAGGGCTCAAAATGCTCGTAATGAACAATTCTAGATGGCAGTGAAGCTTACTCAGCACATTTAACCACTATTATGAAGTTACACACGGAATAAACTCAAAAAACGCAGAAAAGTCCCTCTCAAACCTCGGCCTAGAGATCGCGCTTTATCAAAAGCCATCAATATTATCAGAGTCTTTTATCACGTAAAATACCAGCCAAAAGGTGGTACTAGACGACTGTAGAATCTGCTCTAGCTTATTCAAGAGCTTGCAGTGTGCTTTCTCACCCCCAAGCACGCACATTTTTTTGATCAATCTAGATAGCCAGATACTCCATTCTTGGCGAAAAACATCGAGCCTTTTACTTTAATTATATTTTAACGCCCCAAATAACAAGTACATGAGCTTGCAAGCTCACATTTCTAAACTGCCCCCGGCCCGTGAGAGCGAACGGGTGAGCCTCGTGGACCGCCGAGACTCGCCAGAGCTACTCGCCGGGCTGCAGACCTGCAAGCTCATCGATAGTTTCAAATTGCAGAGCTTGCGACATAAAAGCTCGTACTTAAATAAGCAATAGCCGCACTAGATTCAACCCTTCATTCATCGGCCAAAATAGAACTACGAATTTTTTTCTGCAAAAAAAATAGCCCACTGACAATGAGATAGAACTATATTCCAGCCTCCCACCCACCAAAAAGGACATATACTTGCAAAAAAGACAAAAAAAAAAAAAAACGTTTTTTCAACCTAAAGTCCCCCCTCCCCTAGTTCGAATCATGCTTTGTCTGCATATTGAGGAATATCCAGCTTTTCTCACGATTTTCCTTCCTTGGTGCATACGCAACTCACACAGCTGTAGTCCATAAAATCAACAAAAAAAAAAGTCTATTAAACGCCAAGGGAAAAGAGACGCCGGCCGACGTAAGCTTAATACAGGCATTGCCGCATATACTTATGCTTCCCTAGCTCGATCTTGCTCAATCTATCTATCTATCTCTCTCCCTCTCCCTCTCACTGTCCTGTTCTAAAGTACATAGCCCAAGTATAGCACCCCCACGGAGCGGCCCTGCAGTCACAGACAAGAGGCCATAGCACGTGGCTGCCTCGCGTGCTTTCCAAAAAATCGCGATAAACTCGAGTCGAAGTCAAAAAATGAAAGGTTAGCTCGTCGGTCGATACACGCGTGTGATGTGAGACGCGAACATCGGGTCGTGCAGGTGTAGTTTTTGCTGGAAGTGTAACAGTGCGCCGCGACCACCTGCTGAACAATCGCCACCTTGCTGTGTAGATCGGAGGGACGGCCAACTAGCCCGCATGCTGCGACGCTGCGACAGCCAGACGGGACCCAGAGACTTCATTATCCGAGTGAACACGTTCTATTTACTCTTTTCTACTATCTCTTTCCTATCTAATATCAAAACAGGGCCATAGCAAAAATTTTTGATCCATCGAAGCCCGAATACGTTAGCTCACCATCTGCACTTTTGATGCGCGTTTTTGATACTACGCGAGTACGGTACACTCAAATCTAGCTCACGAGGGCTCAAAATGCTCGTAATGAACAATTCTAGATGGCAGTGAAGCTTACTCAGCACATTTAGCCACTATTATGAAGTTACACACGGAATAAACTCAAAAAACGCAGAAAAGTCACTCTCAAACCTCGGCCTAGAGATCGCGCTTTACCAAAAGCCATCAATATTATCAGAGTCTTTTATCACGTAAAATACCAGCCAAAAGGTGGTACTAGACGACTGTGAAATCTGCTCTAGCTTATTCAAGAGCTTGCAGTGTGCTTTCTCACCCCCAAGCACGCACATTTTTTTGATCAACCTAGATAGCCAGATACTCCATTCTTGGCGAAAAACATCGAGCCTTTTACTTTAATTATATTTTAACGCCCCAAATAACAAGTACATGAGCTTGCAAGCTCACATTTCAAAACTGCCCCCGGCTCGTGAGAGCGAACGGGTGAGCCTCGTGGACCGCCGAGACTCGCCAGAGCTACTGCGCCTTGCGGCGATGCAAAGATCACGTTTAACCTCACAACATAAAAAAAAAAAAAAAAAAAAAAAAAGGTACAAGTTGTCCTTGAGGTGGGTTGGAGGCGCCCCTTCGATCTGGAGCTACCCTCTGATATTGAGCTACCTTATCAAACGAACAGTGATCTGTCCTTACGGTGGGTCGGAGGATTTGCGCTGATCCTGAGCCCTGAATCAACCGCCACGTCTTTCAGCCCCCCCCTCCTTGTCCCAATCCATAGATATCGTATACCATAGATCTTACCCCTTTCTATAGTTATCGTATATCATAGTGTTCCAAAAGCCAGTGCTCCCGGACCAGCCCCAAAAGGCACGGTCCTCAGGTACACAAGATGGCACCGCACTCCCACAATAGAATGGCTGCTCGCCATCCTCCTGCCTGTGCTCACCGACGGCCCCACCATATACCAATACTAAGATCCACACACACTACTACGATACGTCAGCGGCAAATTATACTGGGGACCTGGAATATTCGCACTTTGAACAAACCTGGGTCACTCGAATGCCTAAGCCGGGAAGCTGAGAAGTATAATATTGATATCCTTGCAGTACAAGAGACCAGATGCATTGGGAGGGACCAAATCAGAGTAGGGAAGTACACATTCTTTCATGGGGGCACCAATGTCCACGCGTTAGGTACGGGTTTCTTGGTGAAAAGCACCGTGATACCTCACGTCAAGAATGTTATTGCAATAACCGAGAGAATATCATTCTTACAATTGAAAGCACGCATGTTCGAGTACACAATCTTCAACGTTCATGCTCCGACCAATGACAAAGATAGCTCTACCAAAGACAATTTCTATGCGAACCTATCGGCACATATTCAAGCTATTGGAAACTCCCAGACGAAAATCGTGGTTGGGGACTTCAACGCGAAAATCGGTCAAGAGCCTCACTTTAGAGACATTATCGGATCCGAAAGCCTCCACACAACTAGTAACGACAATGGCATCAGAGCGGTTAACTTCGCGAGTGAAAACGACATGATCATCAAAAGCACTTGGTTTCGCCGCAAAAATATCCATAAAATCACATGGACATCCCCCGAGGGCTCGACCCATAACCAAATCGACCATGTACTCATCAATAAGAGGAGGCAATCGTGCATCACGAAAGTTAGATCATACAGGGGAGCGGATTGCAATTCGGATCACTATTTAACGATTAGTTGCGTACGAGACAAGCTAAACACTATTCCACCCAACACTAAGCGTGACAATGCCCCGTATGCTCTCGATAAACTCAAGTCGCTAGAAGTTCAGACACGTTTCCAAAACCACATTGCAGACAAATTGGGAGGAACAGTTGGCAAGCCGCGGGAAAACACGGACACTCCCCCTGTGAATATCGAAACCCAATGGCAACACATTAAGAACTCATTGTCAGAAGCGGCAAGATCTGAGATAGGATTAGTACGCGGGAAAACAGGGAAACCGTGGTTCGATGACTCGTGCAGAGCGATGTTAGATGCACGAAGGGCCGCGAAGATCATCCGCGATAATGCAACAAGACTAAACTGGGACCCACGCAGGGTAAAAAGACTGCAAGAATTACATAGGCAGACGCAGAAGAATTGGGACGAACATGTTAGGAAAAGGAAAAGGGAATTTCGAAGGATCAAAATCCTCAGCATACAAAAGAATTTCGGGAAAAATAACACCCGCAAAGCGTACAAAGAACTAAATGAATTACGAAACCCCACATCTGCGTCGGTTAGTATTATCAAAGATAGGCACGGCAACATCCTAACAAATGAGAAAGACATCCTGAATAGATGGAGACAACATTACGATGATCTTCTTAACGTCCCTGCGGGCACTAATGAGTCACCCGTCGAAATCCACACGGCCGAACAACAAATTCCATGCCCTACGGTGCAGCAAGTGGCACGTGCTATACAGAGACTGAAAAACAACACTGCCCCCGGGATGGATGGCCTCCCACCTGAGCTCTTCAAGTATGGTGGGAGTCGGCTCACGGTAGAAATTCACAAACTGATCGAGATGATATGGTCACAAGAGAAAATACCCGAAGACTGGCTTAAGTCAGTTATCGTACCAATACCAAAAAAAGGAGACAAGATGGAATGTAATAATTTTAGAGGACTGTCTCTTCAAGCTTCGTGCAGTAAAATTTTATCCCTCCTGTTGATTGAAGAACTCAACCCTTACATAGATGGAATAATCGGAGACTATCAGTGTGGATTTCGACGGAATCGCTCAACTATCGACCAAATATACGCGATACGCCAGATAGCAGAGAAAAGATGGGAGCATAGACAACCAGTTCACCACCTATTCGTAGACTTCAAAAAGGCATACGACTCTATAATAAGATCAAAATTGTTTACGATATTGCGTTTGTTAGGCATTCCTGACAAACTAGTGAGAATGATTGCAGTAACGCTAGAGGGAACCCAAGGACAAGTCAGGATTGGCAGGGCCCTGTCGGAACCATTTGAAATAGTCAGCGGGCTGAAGCAGGGTGATGCGATATCCCCGCCAATTTTCAATTTTGTATTAGAATACGTCATAAGACCTTTAGCTCAAAGTAAACGTGGGCTCCGCCTCCAAGCGAACGATGTCATCAAACTCCTGGGGTACGCGGATGACCTGGACGTCATAGGCGACACCAAACAAGATGTAGAAGAAATTGCAAATATCTTGATCCCAAGCGCGAAAGAAGTAGGCCTAGAGGTAAATGAGTCGAAAACGAAATACATGGTCATGGACCGTAACAACGCGGATGACGACACAGATCCTATCCAAATCGCGAATTACTCCTTCGAGAAAGTCCCCCTCTTCCCCTATCTTGGGACCACAGTAACGCACGATAACAACATAAGAGTAGAGTTTGATAAAAGAATAAGCGCAGGACATAGGTGTTTTGGCTCGTTACAGAAACTCTTCAGAGATAAAGACCTCTCACGCGAAGCCAAAATAACGATTTACAAAACCATAATTCAACCCGTGACTCTCTATGGATGCGAGACTTGGTCAATGTCGCAGCTAGATGAGGGAAAGTTCCAGGTCTTTGAAAACAAAATACTGCGGAGTATTTTCGGATCAACTATTGATCAAAGTTCGGGAATCCCTAGAATCAGATATAATGACGAGTTGCTCCAACTCTACGGGTCCCCGAGTATTGTCAATGTCATTAACTACAGGAGGGTACAGTGGATGGGCCATGTAGCGAGAATGGATGAGAAACGTGTAGCACGGAGGGTACTGGATTACAAACCAGACTCGCGACGGGGCAGGGGAAGACCACGTATAAGCCTGGAAAAAAGCGTGCTAAGTAAGATAAAAATGACGGGCCGCAATCCCAATGTATGGAGAAACCGAGCACAGGACAGGAGCGTATGGCGTGATTGCTGTCAAGCAGTCAGAAACTACGGCCTTTTCAACCCAGATATCGCCCGAGCCTAGTGTGAGCAACGTATGGTGAACGTATCTCTGTAACGCTGGCTGCTCAGTAAGGGCGCCTCCACCCCGTAAAGCGCGTATCGTCGCAATACGGAAAAGGACAACTATCGTCCTAGTCGAAAGCAAGGCCGGCCCTAGCACGAGCGTACGTGTGGTGAACGAACCTCAACAGTGCAAGCGCCCAAAACAGGCCAATACACCTAGAAACGGCCCACCCTCCTCTCACAGGCTGAGCAGCGGAAATACATCCCAGCATCGAAGAATGCTGGATTGGTTTTCAGCTGAAAGGCATGCGAGCGGGAGTGTGGATTACCGAGGCAATGGACCTCGTGGTCTGAAGGTCTAAACGCGTAGACCCGAGAAAGCCAACTGATGATGATGATGATGATGGACTACAGTGAGATGGAAATTTCTTTTCCGAATATATTGTCACAAGACGATGTTAGAAAATACAAGTCAAAGTACCATACTGTTCTCAAAGGATCGTCTTGAAGTTTAGAAACCAAGAAAAACTGACACCACCTTTACTCTACGGAAATATTCATGAGTAACAGCACTTCTAATATGTTCAGAGCACTATGAGGCTTCATCAAACTGTTTCAATTTTTCGCAGGCTGAACAATCATGCGCGATTATTCGTCGGAAGTTAATTATGAAATATCTCGAGAACAGCTGTTAGAATAATGAACTAACCACGGTTTGAAAGGGGGCGAATTTAGATAGTTCAATAGTCTCATGAACTTTCTCGAGGCATTATCTCTTGCGAGAGAGATTAATAGAATGAAGTCAGATTCCATTTCTTAGTTTGACGAGAAAGTGATCAATAGACTTTATCCAGCACCATGGGGCTTGTTAAATCATATTCGCTCATGGCACTCTTTTCTGGGCTGACTATCTGTGAGTATAAATCGTAACGAATTCAATAGATTTTACATCAATTGAAAGTGTCTAACCCTAGAGGGGTCTAATTCTTTAGAGGGGTCTAATTTTTTCCTTCTAACTAAATTAAACAATAATAAATTATGATACTCATCTGCACGCAGTTTCATATGATATTTTATAGCACGAGAATCCAAAAATCATGTTCAAAGTTGCGATTTTTAGGTTAGAGTGCTATAAAGGAAGTTTGCGTCATTAGGAGTAGCTTCAATCTGAAATTTTGTTATTGTAAGCCGCAAACGCCGCAAATTCTGGTGCTTATTCAGTTATAAACATGAGAAACATCTATGACACAAATCCACGAGCATTCATCGAAAGAATTCTTCCAGTTGCTGCCGCAGCTTTCGATCAAGCTCCAAGGTATCCACGTTTTGCGGGTCATCATATAAATCGCTCGCCCCACCCTACTGTGGTTCATGTGCTCTATCACGATCTCAGGCTTTGCGATGGTTCCGTCATCGCTCCAGACATTGTTTTAACCACTGCATCTTGTGTTTTCGGATTCTGGAATAAAAAATTGTCGGTCGTAGTAACCACTAAGAGTGAAGAATATCTCTTGTATTATGTGACCAATGTTGATTATCATCCAGACTTATGCTTATCACAAGGACGTGACGACTTAGCTATTCTGAAACTTGACGAACCCATCAATAAAAATGAATTTCCTCTCGCAAAATTGCCAACGAGCAAAGCTCGTATTCCATTGGGTAGTCACGTTGTAACGTACAGGTGGACAGAGTTTGGTAATCAAGATGACATTCGCCTTCAAGATACGCGAGAAGAAGTAGTCAGGATTAGAGAATGCACGGATTACTTCACAGACATGGAGGAACGACTATTTTGTACAGTATCAAGAGTTCCGGATGATGTTACTCATCAAATGACTGGTGGACCGTCGATGTTTAATGGATACCAAGTAGGAATTGTCACTGCTGAAAGGGTTTCTCCACACGAGTACGTTTTCTTCACCAATGTGACTCATTACCTTGACTGGATCCATGGAACAATTGCTCACTTTTCCTCGTTCAGTGGAAATACTACTGCTTTCTATCCTCGTAAGTATAGAATTTTCTAAGAACACTCTACGTTTAACAACAGTTTAATTGGGTTACTATCAGTAAGGACTTCACTCGAGTGAGGTATACGAGAAACTCAGGCGTTCTCGTATGGTCTACACTTCATTATATGAGCTCGATCTCGATTCGAGACCAGATTCAGTCGATCTCGTCTCTCGTGCTCTAGCTTGATGAGATTCGAGAATTGCTCGGGAAAAATGTTGGGGACAAGAAATTCCGTGGGTAGAATGAGTAAATTTTGTGCATTATATGGCAACGTTTTTATCACCAGGATATTGTATTTTATACTTTTGATGGAAGACGTACAAATTACACGAACGGTAACTCACTTCTTGTAAATTTTTACAGTTAGCGCTACGGACCTAAAGTTCTACAGTAATGTACGAAAGCCTCCAGCTCCAAATGAGCGGGATTTGGTATTCGCGGTTGCAATAACAAACCAAGCTGGCCACATGGTGTGTGTGGGAACCATCATTTCAACCGATATGGTCTTGACTACAGCTCGATGCGCGAAAAAAGGCCTCAAGACTCTGAAAGTCCGTGTGGTCTCAATCAATTATGTCGAAGGATTCAAACAGTATGATGTCACTAAAGTATACGTGCATCCTCAATTCGACGAGATGCAGTTTCCACATGTCCATGATTTGGCAATATTGGTGGTCAAATCAAAGTTCGAGTTCGGTGTTGTTGCTGGCAAAATCGAGAAAATTGGATGGAGAGGACAAAGAGATCCAGGATCTCCTGCCCTTCTATACGGTTATGGTGAGATGATAACTACTCATCTATACTTATAATGAATATCTCTATATTTTTATGTATGCACATGCAACACAGAAAGTTTAAATGTCTTCAGTTCATTCTTGCATGCAGTGATGGAGCGTCCCTAGAGTTTGGAGAATTTCAGATTAATATTCATTTCGATGAATAAGGGATACATGAGTAGTTCTATCGAAACTTGCTCCAACAAGACACAAATTGGCCGAAAGACTAAAGTGAACTCCCGGTCCCATGAAGTGGATTTTTCCATCACTAATCCCACCTCAATTGAGGATAAACACTAAAACTCATTGGAAATTGAAATTTTTTTGATTGTTAAATCGTATAAAGTCTCAGCTTGAGATCTCTATTTTGCGATAGAATTGCCAACCACGGAATTGAAATTTTGTGTTTGATTAGTCAAGACACATCGCGGGGTTGACGAATCGTTCATTCTGCTCCGTGGTGTCTTTTATACACCAAATACTTACAAAAAGCTGAACGGGAATTTGGATTATCGATGATTCGTCCGTGTTCCGCATTAGCCAAGGAACTGACTGTCTAATATTCACCTGCAGCGATTCCTTTTAAGAAGAGCGCCCCGCCAAATTTCGGAAGTGAACCGAACGAAGATTGAGCCACAGCCGTTTAATAGTTGGAAGTGAGAGGGTCAAAATGTGCTCATAAGGAAATGCTCACAAATTGATAGGAACTTATATTTTATGCAACACATTTTGTCTAAACAGTGATTTTGGTGCGAGTCTAAGAGCACAATGTGAGTACACACAGTGTTGGGCGGGAAAATGATAATATTTTGGTTTTGAACCTGAGATAACATGTTTATAATATACTCAAATTTGATGTTTTGAGGCGAGGGAATCGTTATGAAGCCGTTTATCACTGTACGGTGCACTTGAATACTCAATTAAGGGGATGGAATACGGAACTGATATTTTGACTTCTATTGCGAAATTTTCGAATATAAAATTTCATTTTTGTCCAATTCTGAAAATCTGCTAGGGAAAAGCGCAAGAAAATATACGAGGAATGTGTTTTGAAGAACCGATTGAGATTGCGTAGAACACAGACACATTAGTAGCAAGTTTCGGTGGACTCACGCAAATCCGCACATGAACTCAACTTTTGTGTTATCAAATAATAAAGAAGACGGATATATTCATAATAATGTTGCCAAAGACTCAAATTGAGAACTTCCTAGGATAATCCATCATTACAATTATGCGGAATACAACAGAACTATGTTCTGCTTGCAGATTCTCATTCTGTAATTCAGTCTATGAAAAATTCATCAATTTGAACATCAAGCACAACATCTCATGTAATTAATTTCTCTCTCCAGGTCGCAAATTCGCTCCGCGCCTGATGTACTTAGCTGTAATGGATAGCGATGAGTGCAACTGGGTACACGAAAAGATTGGTGGTTTGACTGAAGGTTTGATCTGCACGAGAAACAGACGAGGAATGTGCAATCATACTGCCGGCGAACCGGTGATTCTTGATGGTCGGCTTATTGGCATTCTGACGGCTATTTCTAATGAATGTGCCGATGTACGGCATCCCGCTATACTTATCAACATAACTGATAATCTTGACTGGATCGAAAGAAGGTTATCGTTCCTCGATTTGAAAGAAGAATATCTATGATTATTTTGATGGAGTGTTTACATTGTTTGGATTCCGAAATAATCACCAATTCCAAGCTCAATTGATTATATACGTATTTTATAACAAGATCTGCCTATTCAAATGTTTTGGTTGGTAAGGCTTCATTCTCCGTAGAAGTGACTCATTTTTCAAATTCAACTTATTGAAGTGGAAACTAATTCAAACCTACGAGCATATTCTTTCTCGTAGGTGTTATACAAAAAAAGCATTGATGTATAGCTTAGAATCACCAATCTCACACCCATTAAAGTGAAGCAATCGATATATTTTTAGCCTCGTTTTTAGCTCACGGGAATCCACAGAATTTGTTTAGAAACAGAAGACCAATTGTTCATACTTGACAAGGTTCGCCCAAATCAAAATCTGATAATTTATTCGAGCTTCATTCAAGACAGGATTTGTTGTGAAGTTCGCGATATTTGGTATAATATCTTCTTGCACGCTGAAAACGAATTGGCTCCGTTAGCAAAATTTTTAGATAACCTAGCGTTTTGTTGATGCTATTCTCGGACAGCGTGACTTGGTCTGCTATCCTGGCGAGTCTAACCTTTGGAGTTCTTAGTAGAAACCAAGCTCGTCCAGCAGAATTTGCTGCTAAGTTAGGAATTTAGCAATTTGACGTTGCTGGCCTGGCAAATGTTTCGGAGAGTACGGAGCGCTTTGCTGTTTTAGCAATCAATTTTTGGTAATATACATAATCAAATCGATACATTTGCAAAATACACTTTACCAGATGTTTTTGCTGGGTTAGCCACGCGATGAAGTGCTGCATCAACGAGAAAATTTGCACAAATATCGAAGAGGTTAGTTATAACAACATTTGTGTGGTTAGCAATATCCGCTTTGCTATCGTAGCCAAATTATTCTTTAGTGTGTGAATTAAGGAGCGATTCGTCAGTGACGTCAGCCACAGGAGTCGTTTCTTTGAGGAATTTCTCTGATAGAGGATAAGACCTTAACCCATTGAAGGGCGTTCATATCAGTCATCAGAAAATGTTGAAGAGTGAAGAGAAAATGTTTCGATGCCCCCTTCTGCAAGGATTTTAGGAAACTGAATGAATGTGATGAAACGTACCAGAATCTTACGGCTATAAATTGAAGCAATTTTGGAATACTGAGGTCATTTTAGGACACTCAAAAAATAATTTGCAGGACGACACTAGGGTCCAAAATTCATATTCAGTCCTGAAACGAATTTTCCCTATCATGGTGCATGGAACTAATGTTTCTCATTCATTAGCTACATAATAGGGGCCAGCAAATTGAATGGACGTCAACTTTATCATGATTGCAGATTAGGAAGATCTTTATTTTGGTCATATCTGTATAATCGATTTGAATTTGATTTTGCATGTGTGAGATTTGCCCTCATGTGTGAAATTTTTTATTCTTACATACCATAAGGTAAGTGTACCCAACTTGCCCCCACTAAGTCATTTTCTTAATAACTCTGGCCCATCTCAATATTTTCCAACGTACCTCAACTCATTTTAAAGCTTGTCTCAAGACCTTTGAAATGAGTCGAAGTACATCCAATTTTGATCAACTGGAGCCAAACTGTTTGAATTCTCCCAAAAGGTGATTTTTGAGAGTTTACAAAAGTGTGTACCCAACTTGCCCCCATCATTTAAAACAATGTAAATCGGCGATAAAGGGCATAAATTCGCTGTGATCCGTTTTGATGTGCAGCGACATTTACCTATAGCTTTTAGCTGGCCCAAGACATCGTTTCCGACCTATTTTGACGTGATAAACACGTTCTGAGTGGTAAAGAAAGGCATACTTACGCCTTTCCGAGATAACCATTTGGGGGCATTATGTTGGGTACACTCCGATGTCGGCCTTCTTGATTCTCAAACCATCTTCGTGTTTTGTACATAAAATCGCTCCAAATAAGAGTTTTGCAACTCCAAAGAGTGGATTTTGAAGGTCTTGAGACAAGAAATATGGGTTATGGATTATGGGTTATGGGTTGTGCGCGTCAAGATTGGTCAGATAAAAACAAATCTGCTCCGGTTTTAGTGAGCGCGATTTCCTCGGTGATTTCTTAGCCGTGCAAACACGAAAAATGGAAAAATCACTTTAAATTTCCTGGGGAACGCAGAAATGATTCGGGGCCGATGCAAACTAAATACTTTCTCATATTCGAACATGACAAACGAAAAAAATATGCGGAAAGGTCAACGAGTGCCCATTTCTGAGATCGGCATATGGGGGCAAGTTGGGTACAGAGGCAAGTTGGGTACACTTACCTTAGTTCCAAAATCTCAACCTGAGGTACCTAAGCCTAACGCTTTTTGGCAATTCGTTCTTCAGGGGCCTTCCAAAGCTACAAAAAAATTCTCCCAAAAAAGTTGCCCCAGTTTACTGTTCGTTATTAGTTGAACTATTACGGGCACTCACTTTTATGTTCGTAGTTGACAAGTTGAGCCACTCAACTTATCACCGTGACAAGAAGAATGGAACCAATCTTCAATTGATGAACACAACGATTGTGCGATGCGGTCAATTGGCTTCATTGGCCAAGATAAATCTCACCATATTTATGTAAAAACATGTGATGATATGAAGAATCCTGCCTTCAAAGAACTGATGCAATATAAGAAGACCAAGAAGCCTAAGCAATCCATAACCCTTCACCATTTGGGACATATCCAAGATGTTGTCTTCATTCCAACATTTTCACGTATTCAATATTATCATTGGTAACAAAATTAAACCAGATAACAAGATTTTCTCCAGCGATGAGGATCTCAGATAAGCTTGATTTTGGGTGCTATGATGAAAATCGGATACATTTTGGAATATTGGTAAATGGAGTTCGAGCATTAATATCAGCACTATAATACGTTCAGAGAATTCTAAAGCTTCATCAAACTATTCCAAATTTACCCAGGCTGAATCCTGTTGCGTGATTATTCGTTTCATGTTAATTCATGAATGTCTCGAGAACAGCTGTTAAAATGTTGAACTAACTACGCATGACAAAGAAGTCAATTTGAGCAGTTGAGTAGTTTTATGAATTATATCGTGACATTATTCCTCGTTAGAAGATTCAAAAGTCGTAGTCAGATTCTAGTCTGTAATCTGACAAGTGATCACTCGATAGACACTATCTCGCGCCATGAAGCTTGTTAATCTATTATCGCTTACGGCACTCTCTTTCGGACTGGGTATGTGTGACTAAATTATGATAATTCAGGTGATTTCACGCCAATTTAAGTTATTTAAAGATATCCAGGTGTGTTTCTTTGCAACGAGAAAAAACATTAATTGAATTGGAAAAATTTCGATCAATTTGATCAAATTATTCAACCTATACAAAGTTTACAACAGTAGTGTAATTTCCTGCATGGGGTGAAAGTTCTTTGAATTTCAGATCGAATGTTCTTTTATTTTTTCACCTCCTCAATGGAGATGGTCACCAATCTAGTACTAATACAGTACCAGTCCAATGCTCATACGGCAGTTCCGTGACAGTTTCACATGATTTGAGCGGTATCGCAACAGTACTCGCGCAGCAGTATCAGACATGGCTGGTACGTTAGACTAATACGACTGTACTAGTACTTTTGCGGTACCCCTCGAGTCCCGGGGAGGTGTCGTGGAAGTGTCGTGTCAGCGTTGAACTGGTACACGGAAAAAAAGTTTGTTGGATTCACAAACGTCTGTGTGTAAAATTTGTATTTGTTGGATTAACAAACTAGTTTGTTAGATTTACAAACTAGCTTGTAACATTTACAAACTACTCATTCGTAAACTAACAAATGTGTGTTCCCCGAGACCCAAGTGCAGGTTTGTGCTTGTAGCCCCGGCAGTTATTGATAGACCTGGCTCAGAATCTGACAATTTTCATTCGTTTCCATTGCAAAGTACCTCATCGAGTTGATGTTCACAAATATACATCGGTCAGAACTCCGAGCCCGCGGAGGATACGTTCCAAAAAATTTACCACGAGTACAAAAATCCGCGAATACCAACGTATCCGTGGGGGATACATCCCGGAAAAATTTCTCGCGAGTACGGAAATCCGCTAAAGAATTTTTGAGTTCGTGAAATCTAATCTTTACAAGCAGAAGTTTGTTCTGGTTACAAACTTTACAAACTTACTTTGTAAATCCAACAAATACAAATCTTACAAACAGGTGTTTCTTTTGTCAGTTTGTAATTTTTGGACCAACAAACTATTTTTTTCCGTGACTGCCTTGGTACTGTTGCGGTACTATTTGATTCCCGGAGTGATGTCGCTGGGCTGCCGTATCAGTCTCAAACAGGTACTGCTGCGTTAGTGCTATTGTGGTACCATCCAAGTTCCAAAAAAGTGTCATGAAGCTTCCGTACCAGTCTCGAACTGGGACTGCTACACTAGTACGTTGTGGATACCATTTGAGTCCTGAAGAAGTGTCGCGGAGCTGCCATATCGTTTTTGAACCGGTACTGCTGCATTACTACTGTTGCAGTACCGTCCAGGTTCCGAAGAAGTATCGCGAAGCTTCCGTACCAGTCTCGGACTCGTACTACTGCGCTAGTACTGTAGCGGTACCGCGCAAATCGTATAGAGCTGTCGCGGAACTGCCGCATGATGGACTGGTACTGCATACCAGGTCGATGATTGTCGAACGTGTTTTGTGGGGAATGCTCTCTTTCAAAGAATTCTGATCTAAACGAAATCCATTACCCATGGAGGGGAAAAAATTGATCTGAAAATCGTAGTTCTCCTACCCAATGCGGGAAAATACACTATTTTTGGAACACCCTGTATTATTCGTTAAATATCAGATACTTTTCGTGAATTCCGAACATTGATTGTGAGTGAGCATTTGCTCAGAATGGTAACGAGATATAAAATTCATATCACTCGGAATATCAATTCCTTCAAGCATGTTACGTTCGGATATAGGATTTTTTGTTCAATCGATTTCATGATTTGGTAAGATGTTGTTTACAACGGCAACGTTTCGATGAGATAGAATGCAATAACTGTAATGTTTTATATGTGGGTGGGACGAAAAGAATTTTAGGTGGAGAGAATAGCTGAACACAAAAAATATTCCGTAGATCCTAACAAACAAAATTATGTCTTCCTTGATTGTATAAAAAAATGACCAGCATGCGTTTAAATTTGAGGATTTCAGATACAGAACAAAATAATTGGATCAATTGCTGAATTTCGGAGATGATCCACATCTCCGAAATTTACAGGACAACCCTATCAATACGATCACAGATAATGGAAATTTGAAAGTTACATACAGCACACTGATTGAAAAATGAAAATTTGTTGACTACCGCGTTACTTTCAGTCGTTTCTACATATGTTTGAATGCAAAATCATTATATCCTAATAAACCAAAGAACCTAGTCACAGGCGGAATTGTAAGAAGGTTTCACCTGCACATCCGACAGAAATGTAACATATTGCTGCAGAAACTCTTAGATGCGGTGAAATTTTCGATGGAGAACACGTTTTTAACATTTGGTGGAATTTTTTATCTACAAATTCATGGCACACCCATGGGTAGCTCATGCTCGCCCACTTTTTCCAACATCGCCACGGTAGATTTAGAGGCAAGTTGTCTCCGCAAACTGTCTCTTGTCCCCTTATACTATAGTGTATATATATATATGTATGAGGTTTGTCCTCATCGGCGAAGTCGACATCTAACAAGGTTTTCGGGAAGAACAAAGTTTTTGGCAAGAAACGCATATGCTGTCTTATACGGCGAGACGCGGAAACTGCGTGTTTCTGCGTCGAGTCGTAATCATGAGTTTTTTTGACTGACAAATTATTGCAAAAAATGCAAAAATGACCTTTTTCACGAAATAAATTCTTGAGCTCGCAATTTTCGATGAAATAAGCTGGATGTTTAACTGAGTCATTTCAAGATCAAGTAGATATGAGGGGAAAATAGTACAGTAGTCGATCTTTGCAGGAAGGCAGTGTTTGTTCTGACATATGAGGTGAGAATAGAAGTCCTCAGTTCATAAATCATAACATGTAAGAATAAAACCTTCCCTTCTAAATTCACTGCTTCACCATTTTTTTCTCGAATCCACCTCATCTTGAGATGACCCAGATTTTTTTCAGCTCACTTCATTGAAAATTGTATCCTCTTGAATTTTTTCAATGAAAAAGGTGATTTCTTGCATTTTTTGGACGTTTGTATATTTTGGAATTTTTTAATCGGCGGGCACAGTGGGCCACTAAAAACGTATCAAAGAGGCTACAGAAAAATTTTAGAACCGGAAGATTGATTATAGTAGCAACATTATTAATTTTTCGACCTAAGTGTAATCCACCCAAGTGTGGCAGCCATTACCTTATGTGGCGGAAGTGTGATAGCTAAGGGTTCATAGAAAAACTGATCAATTTGATTACTTTGAATAGTTATTAAATGGAGGTGATCATACTTTGATCAGATCGGTTGCAAGAATTTTAGATTAACACGTTCGCTGCGACGGTGAAAACCGGCATTCCGTCCCAGAGTGCGAGAGAGTGCAAACGCGTGATTTTGCACCTATAATAGTCAAACCTTTTGATTTGTGATCAGCTATGTATATATATATATATATATATATATATATACAAGAAATCTAAGAACTTTCGCGGGTCCCACCGGTGGGACCCGCAAAAATTTCTATTGTGCAATGGGGGATGAAGTGAATGATCAAACTACCAAAATTAGTGATCCTAAGATGTAATTTTCAGTTTTTCGGTAGCATTTGTTGATTTCCCGGTACCATTCGGGTAATTCGCTAGCATGGTCTGAATTGGAAGCTTTTGTCTCGTAAGAACCGTGGATTGCGATTGTGATGCACGTGAGTATGATTTTCTATCCTCGTGAATCCACGAGACACAGCTGCTTATTCGAGAATCTCTTCAACTTCTCTGAGTACAAAAAGTTCCTCATACGCGGAATGATAAAATAGATTGAGAAGAGAGGAAGTGCAATTGCAATGTCAACCATTTACTCGGTTTGCCTCATGGTTATTTTGCGTCTAAATTTCTGATAACTTGGCTCTGTCTCGCTCTAATTACGCGTACTTTGGCTCATTTTGTAGCTTTTGACGTAAGCTTTTGAATAAGCTAAGATACGCTGTGAAATATTCGAACGGACTAGATACATTCACAATTTACTCGCTATTTTTGTGTTATTCATCGCCATTCCTACGAAAATTCAGTTTCTGGCCTGTACGCATGTTCCTGGCATCGTATACTATAGTGAGTAAAAACCGCTACAGAAGCCATTGGATGTAAGTACGTTGTTTGGTGCACATTAGAGCCCGAACGCACACAAAAGAGGACGCGCGAGTCCCACCCTGGAACCCATCGCAGCGAACGTGCTAAATGGTATGATAGAAACAATTAAATTTCTTTCTCAATGTACTAATTCAATTTATACAAGAAAGCTTGCGTGATGGGCAGTAGATTCAATCTGGAGCGCGGTAGCCCATTTTGGGCACTAGGACAGTTTGTCTGTCGAGCGAGGCAAGACAGACATCAGTGCCCAAAATGGGCTTGCAAACGAGGTGCGGTTATATTTTTTCATTACGAGAACCCTAAAATTCTATCAAACCTATTTTGCGCATTCCCGTGATGATTCCGACCCTTGCTTGCGGCTCGGGCTGGAAAACCCTCACTCGGGCGTGAAATAAAATGTTTACGTCCTTGCATAAGAGTGTACTATTTCAGTTGCTCCCGTCGGCTCAGATCAAGTTTCAAGGTATCGACGTTTCGTGGGTCATCATATAAATGTCTCGGCTCATCCTACCGTGGTTCATGTGCTCTATGAAGATCTTAGAGTCTGCGATGGTTCCATTATTGCTCCAGACATCATATTAACCACTGCATCTTGTGTCTTGGGATTCTGGAACAAAAAATTATCGGTTGCAGTGCCCAAAGGTGGAGAAAACTTCTCGCATCATTATGTGACCAACGTTGATTATCATCCAGAGTTTAGCTCATCAGAACGATGCAACGAGTTAGCTATTCTGAAACTTGCCGAACCCATCGATAAAAATGAATTTTTTCTCGCAAAACTACCAACGAGCAAAGCTCGTATTCCAGCAGACAGTCACGTTATTACTTACAGGTGGACAGAGTTTGGAAATCACGATGTCATTCACCTCCAAGATACACGAGAAAAAGTAACAAATATTTGGGAATGTACGGATTACTTTACAAAAATGGAGAAACGTCTATTTTGTACAGAATCAAGAGTTCCGGATGATGTTACTCATCAAATGACTGGTGGGCCCTCGATGTTCAATGGATACCAAGTAGGAATTGTCATTTCGGAAAGAGTTTACCCGCATGAGTTTGTTTTCCTCGTCAATGTGACTAATTACCTTGATTGGATCAACGAGACAAGCTCTCGTCTTTCCTCATTCAATCGAGATACTACTGCTTTCTATCCTCGTAAGTATAGAATTTTTTCTGAAGACTCGACCTTGGAGAAAGTCTCGTATGAGTGCATACAGCCTTTCAGTCGGGTCCACTCTGTAAGGTTCTATCGACCCAACATTCCGATGATTGAAAATACTTCCCAGATAATATATGAAAGAATCAGTGCGATTTCCCATCAAATCTATCGTCATATGAGCCTCGTTGCACTCCGAAACTCACAATCTATTTCAAAATATACTTTCTTTTTGTTTCATTAGTTCTGAAATAAATGGTAACGGGCAATGTCGAGCAATCAACTTTTAGTGTTAGAGGTATCACGCATTTTCCACGATTGCTGTTTTCCATTCTATTTGAAACAGGTCGCGAATATTGAGATGCAACAATGTTTGAAGAATTGGAAAATCTATGAGTCATTGAATTGACTCACCCATATGATTTTTTATCTATTTGCTATGTTTGAAACATGGGATATTTTTCAAAACACACACACTAGGTCGATGAAACAGAGAAGTTAGGGGATCGTTTAAATGTAACCAACATGAGTTCTCTGCAGCCTCTCCTCCCAGGAACCAAAATTATTTTTGGATGAATGGATATCATGACCTTGTCATTGTGTGTAAAAGGAAAAGTCTCAATGTCACTGTGTAATGAGAAGTGTAAACATTAGCGGTCGCATTGGCAGCGTCAGCATCTTTGCGTTTCATGAGAAGAAAGGCGGGAAATACTGTACTGCAATCTGATCTTTAAAATTGCAAATATATTCACTGTAAAAATTTTTTTCGAAAAAACTTAACCAACTAGTTAGATGAGAAATTCGACCATTTAGTTGAAAGTTTAATCAGTTTTTTGAACCAAATTTTTGAATTGTTTCAAGCATTTGGTTGGACTTTTTCGAAAATAATATTTACGGTGTTTCTTTCAGTAGTCAGTGCCCTAAAACATCGATGACCAGTGATACCTAGGTGTAAATGGGTATTTTTGACTCTTTAAGGAGGATTAAATTGTCTTCGACCATGTTTATGGATATAATATGAAGATTCATTAGGCTCTGGCTACTGAAGAATAATTAGTGAAGACTGACCTTGGACTTCCATACCTCATTCTTTCTATCTTTTATAGCCAGCGCCACGGACCTAAAATTCTACAGTGATGCACGAGATATTTCAGTGTCAGACAAGCAAGATTTTGTATTCACGGTTGCAATAACGAATAAGACCACTGGTAGAATGGTGTGTGTGGCAAGCATAATTTCAACTGACATGGTCTTGACGACAGCTCGGTGCGCCAAAAAAGGATTCAAGGATGTGAAAGTTCGTGTAGTCTCCGTTAATTATGTCGAAGGGTTTAGAGAGTATGATGTCACTAAAATATATTTACATCCACAATTCGACGAGACTCAGTTTCCACATGTCCATGATTTGGCAATATTGACAATCAAACCGAAGTTGAATCTAGGTGTTGTTGCCGATAAAATTGAAAAGATCGGATGGAGCAATCAAGTGGATGTAACAAAGCCTGCCCTTGTATATGGATATCGTAAGAATATCTCTCACTAATCATTTTGGCCTACTTGGTTTTGTACAACGTTTAAAGCCCGATTGGTTCGATCATGGAAAATCAGGGATCCATGTAAATGAATTAACGCAATTCGAGTTAGCAACCACACTCAAATGTGCAACATCGTGCTGTGTGCATTTATCAACACGAACCCTTGCTTCTTGCGACCAAATCAAGTGATCTTTCAACATAACTCCTTATTCTGTTGAGTATTTTTATGAGCATATGACTAGAGCGATGTGAAAATGTACCTCAACTCAATTTTCTATCATGGTGAGACTTTTTTAAGAACTTATCGAGATTCAGCGTAAAAGCAACGAGCCAGGCTGAGTAATTGCTTCAATTGTATATTGAATACCAGCTCTATCACTGTACACTTACAAGGGGGGACCACGGGGTCCGGATCGCCAATCATCCCCGAAATTTTTTCGCAGTTTGGTACCATCTGGAAAATGAAAAATCTAGAATAACTCCGTCCAATGGACCTCCTGGCCAGAGCTACAAGCAAAAACGTTAGCATTGCAAGTATATCTATATATGTCACTTTTTAACATGGGCCTATATGAGCAACGTTAATCTCGGTGGCTGTATCTTTGGACAGGGGCCTCATTTGACGGAGATACTCTGGATTCTTCATATCCTAAGTGGTACCAAGATATGAAAAAATTTTGGGGATGATTGGCGATCCGCACCCCGTGGTCCCCCCTTGTTAGATGAAAATCTTCCATCATCGTGTCATGAAAGTTTCGAATTCGTGAATATTTAAAATGACTCAACATCGAACTCGCAGGAGGCATTGCATGACATGCTTCCATCGTTGTGTTATGAAAGTTTCAAATTCGTGAATATTTCATATGGTTCATCATCACAGTTGTAGAAGACATAAAAACCACTCATGCCACGTTTGACACGTTCGCCGCGGCGTTTTTCATTTTTCTATCTTCATCAGCCCGTGATGTTTCGAAAAATATCTCCAATAAGAATCTCTCAAGGTAATTTACTTCGCCTAGGGCATAAACAACGAGTAAAGAAAGAATTTGCTCTCATCCAGACATATTTGCCAGAATACGGGAGTCCAGTTCATGACCATAATAAAATTACGAAAAATCGTCTCCGCAGCAAACGTGTTGAAAATTAATTGATCTTCTCTGCTCATCACGATCATCACTAAAGAAATGCTTCTTTTTCCCACATCAGGTCAGAAGTTCACTCCGCGTTTAGTGGCTACAACTGTACTAGACAAGGATGAGTGCGATTGGATGTACGAGAAAATTGGTGGACTGACTGAAGGTTTGATTTGTGTAAGGAGTCGCCACGGAATGTGTGGTCATGCTGCTGGGGAACCGGTGATTTTTGATGACCAAATGATTGGCATTATGACGGCTATTTCTAATGAATGTGCTGATGTACGGCATCCCGCTGTACTCATCAACGTGACTGATAACCTTGAGTGGATCAAAAAAAGGTTATCATTCCTCAATGTGAAAGAAGAATATCTATGATTATATCCTAACGATAAGTGTTCGTGTTTCTAGGATTCTAAGACTGTTGCTATGGTTAACATTAGTTGATACCACATATTTTATGAGTACTTTCTGAAGATCTATTTTACTAGACAGACCCTTTGACGAACAAAGCTTCGTTCTACTTTTTCGTTCTAGTACATCCTGTATGCAAAGTATTGAAATCAAATTTACACTCAAGTATCGAAGCATATATGCTTTACCACAATCTGATTAAAGATAGTATGAAAGATGAATCCCTTCCCCTCGGTTTCTGGTACTTCCATTTAAGGCCAGTTCTGAAGGAAACAAGGGTTTTTCACCTATTACAGTATTCAGAAACAAGCATTTCTATTGACCCGAGTATTGACCTCTTCCCGCACCGGATACTCGTTTTTTTTATTCAGGTGAGATAAGAAATGCCATGCATAATCGTAAGAAACGTTTTACGTCGAAATATTCAAGTTGTATCTCAGGATTACTGTTGATCGGTTCACTGAGCAAGGCGTACTAATACTTGACGCTTGTCATTTTGCTTACTTTAGCAAAAACCTAAAAATCTAGCCCAAGAACGATAGTGTGCTCGATTCCGCATCTCGGTCGTGATGCAAGGCTTGAGGGAATTGAGAAATTACGAAAATGAGCGTTTTGGCGGCTGTCGCACATCTTCATTTTGTACCACAGATCTCCAGAAGACACTGTAAACTATTAAACTCATTTCCTTCTCTCTATTCCAACACCGAGGATGCCATGTATTCACATACACATGTGCCAATTAGAACAACGGAAATATGGGGCTCCCATTCAAATACATGGGAAAATATTCTATTCCCTCACAAATCCACGGCGGAGCTCCAAAGTGATTTACGCAAGTATTCAATAATTGTTTGAGCATTACTTGGACCAAAGAAAAGTCCATGGGAGGTGCGCTGCCATTCTGAAATTCTCGAAATTTTTAAGTCGAAATCGCACAGTTCCTGAAATTTGCCCATATATACGTCATGGATAATAAATATAACCCCCACAGGTTATGTTCTTTGTGTATGTTATGAATGCGTTCCCCTTGTATTGCACACAGGTGGGAAGTAACGGTACCGATAGTGACATCAGGGTCTGCAAAAATCGACAGCCAATCATATCGCGAATTTGCTTGCGCCAACAGCAAAAGTCGAGCTTTCGTGAGCGAAAGGAGTCACGAAATGAGGTGCTCTCGTACCGGAACGAGGAAAAAACATACACCTGAGTGCAGAAATGACCATGTGGAAACGAATTCTCAGTCGAGGGCTCATGATGAATGGCTTTAGGACTAGAATACATGATATGCGATGATCCCACGGTCATTTATATTGGATATTAAAAGGGCAACATGCCTAGTTTCAGCCTGAAACAGTTTCCAGTCGAAAGTGTCTGCCCCACGTATCAGCTCCAAAATCGAATCTGAGACATGCTGCCTCTTGAGAAAAGGGATTTTTTGATGAATGTGCTGGATTCCAGAGGGGCATGCCTTGTTTCAGACCGAAACATTTTTAGTCAGACTTTCGAGTACCTGCTGGCACACATCAGCTCGGAACTTGGATCGGAGCCATGTTACCTCTTCAAAAATCAAATTTGTGATGGATGTGTTCGATTTTAAAGGGACACCGTGCCTAGTTTCAGCCGAAACGTTCTTCAGTCAGAGTTGCATGTGTCTGCTGGTGCTTATCATCTCAAAACCCGAATCTGAGTCATGTTGCCTCTGTAGAGAAAGAATTTTTTGATGAATGTGCTCGATTTCAGAGGGGCAACATACCTAGTTTTAGCCTAAAACATTTCTTAGTCAAACTTTCGAGTGTCTGCTGGCACGTTTTCAGCTCAAAACTCGAATCGGAAGCATGCTGCCTCTGTAAAAATCGATTTTATTATGAATGTGTTTGATTTCAAAGGGCAACATGCCTTAGTTCTAGCTGAAATATTCTTTAGCCAGAGTTTCAAGTGTCTGCTGGCACTATCAGCTCGAAGCTTGAATTTAAAGCATGTTGCCTTTGTAGAAATAGGTGTTATGATAAATTAGTTCGATTTCAGAGAGACAACATGCCGAGTTCCAGCCCGGTACATTTTTGAGTCAGACTTGCAAGTGTCTGCTGGTACGTATCAGCTCGCAACTCGAGTCTGAGACATATTGCCTCTGTAGAAATGGGTTTTAGGAGGATAGATGTGTTCGATTTTAGGAGGGCAACATGCTCAGTTTTAGCCCGGCAACACTAGAAGGAAATCGACCAACATTGTTATGATCGGACGCTGTGGACTGCAAGCGCTGCCCCGATACATCCTATATAATGTAACTTCATGTACAAAAAGATTTCAGGACTAATTATTGAACTAAACTTTCCATTGTGAGCCGGAGTCCTCTATTCGTGATTGACTGTAAGGAACAAATCAAAATTTGACTTGTTGGAGACTCATGAGTGTAGGAAATTGGAATATTTGGCGCAAGCTCCCATTCCACTTTGGAGAGTAATATCCTTTGGCTCGAGACTTTTTGTATTGGCGATACCCTGTTGTTACGTGTCTCTGTGTCTACTTTTTCGAAAATTCTGTCAGTCTCTCTGTGTAACTTTCTGAAATGGAACCCTCACACGAAAATTTGAGAGGGAAAAAATTCGAACCCTTTTCAAGGTTGAAGGGCGAGGGACACTTATTTTCTGAATTCACTATTTTTACACATTTCCAAAACACGGAATTTTTCGGTTTTCAACGTGACAACCTGCCCTAATAATTAAAGAATTCTGAAGGTACTGCCATTCTAGGAGTTATACTAGTATCAAGCAAAAATTTGGTCTATTTCAAAGTCCCATGACGAGCCACACGCACTTCGCATCTTAAAACGGGTTTCCGCTAATCCAAAACCGTTTCAGCCTTCTCAGGATTAATTGGCTCGCCTATCTTTCAATGCTCGACACGTATCTAATAAAGGGCTGCTCCAATGGGGCGTCGACGTCAACCCTAAATACACCCCATATACCACCATCATGACAGAATCTTCCACGTGCAGCACCGTTCTATTTTCCAAGTCCTTCATTCTACAAAGTCGCGCGTTTCCGCGGATGTAGGCTCGAAGCAGAAGACGTTTCCGGGCTTGGGTTATAAGAGATCAAAGACTAGAGAGCACAGATCCACGAGATGGAATTTTGCTCCCCGGAGGCATAGGATGACTCTCTGTGTGTGTGTGTGCCGTTCAGACCTTCAACGGTGACATCCTCGAAGGAAAGCGCGGGACGAAATTACGAGAGACCGCAAATCCCGACGAGCCGTCAGCGCGGATTAGCAACGGACCGATGATTTTGCGATGTGTACTTGCGGCTCTTTGTCGCATCACGTGTACTTATATCTTACAAGGGCTCTTTTTTGCTACTGCGAGCGTCTTTTGGTGAATTTTTTAGATCCGCGGATGCGATGAGCGCCTTGCAGACATTACTAATTCAAAGATGAGCACCAGAGTTTTTGGATCGAAGTAAAGCAACGTGGCTCGCTTCGAGCCAAGTGTGCCATTAGCATGAATTTTGAAAAGGCCTAGAGCGTTTGGAAATCTTCTATCTGGGTACTTTTTCTTGGTGAAAGTGTGTTTTTCCGGCTTCTCATTCGACCTGATTATAAAATTATATTATGAGAGCAGTGGAAGGAATGAGGGGACGAGGATATTACGTGTTACGAAACCCTCGAGGTTAAGGACTTGATACGAGAGCAAGACAATAGTATAGTGCAGTGTTGTAGATATGGATCCGAGATCAATGCCCGGGAGCCCCTTGTTTGGCTAGATAATCTGATCGACCCTGCACATATTGGCAAATCGAGCATCGGCTTGATTATGGTCTGATATGCATAATATGCAAACTGATATATACACGACTGGGGCGATAATTATCTGTATGCATCAATTAAGTTCGATTAATCGTATGCCCATGAAGTCCTGAGTTATTTTCAGCTCATATGATTATTATTAACCAATAGCGTCATAGTCGGGCAAAGTTTTGTACCAAAGTATTTCTTCATTATTCGTTTTTACTCAGAGAAAATTCACCCGATCTACGAGCGCTTGCGCACATTGGAAATTGCAAAGTCACTAATGGAAGAAGAATACACCGGACTTTTGAGTCCCTTAGGAAGATATTTTTGTTTCGATGCTCTTACTCATGATGAAAAAGAATCTTTTGAATATTCGCAAAGCAGCGGTGATGTAGATGACGTTGACGATTTTGAACGAACACCATAAGATTCTGATAGATGCCAATACAGTGCTCGCAATGTAACCCAATCAGCTTTTGAGTATTCAAGATGTCTATTTGGTACTTCTAATGATGACACAGGCCCGTAAAAGGAATTTTTGATGAAAAGAGGTGGCAGTCTTTCTGACTGATTTTGAGCTGCTGAACAATAATCCAAATTCAGAAAAGCATGTTTCCCTGATCATTTTCCAGTTATAGCCATATTGATGGATTACCGAAGCTCCTGGGTATAAGTTTTTGCATTTAAGGGGTAGATTCCGTCCTTTTACAGCAAAGCTCAGGGCGGGATAGTTTTTGCTATCAAAATTTACCTACGTCAAAAACTTTTTTTGAGATTTTTTTATACCCTCTAGGAAGCTAGGAAAAACCCTGGATGTGCTAAAATTCGCTAGACGTGGTATTTTTGCCGTAGAACATCGTCAAAAACTGACTCATTGAGGATTTTCAGGGACGCTGGGAAGTTGAAAGACAACGCGAGCGAAAGATTACTCATATCGGGCTCCATATCAGCGTATCAATGCTGTGTAATTTTAGTGTTTTTCCTGGTCATTCTTTCTCTGTACTCTGTCCCTGGCTCCTAGCATCACTGAAAATTTTGTATTTGACGTCAAATTTAAAGTAGAATTTGATCCGTTCCTGAGTTTTGACCCATCCAGTCACCATTTTCGTCAAGGACGTATATATCCTCCTTTGAGAGTTTTAGCACATCTAGGATTTTTCTAGCTTTCTATATACAGGGTACAAAATTTCTCAGAAATACATTTTTCACGTGAAGTTTAATGGCAAGAGCCAACCCTTCCTTAGTTTCGCTGTTAAAGGTCACAATTTTCCTCTAAAAGAGTTCCGTCTGAGCCGTTGAAGCGTGCAGACGTGTTATGATCGAGTCGCGCGGAGCAATGTAAATACGACTGATGGATACGAGTTTGTCCATCGAATCGTTCTGCCCAAAGTGAGTGTGTGTGTGTTTTGCTTGGTGCAAGTACCAGCAAATCGTTTCGTTAGCACGCAAACTGCGGTTGCAGTTTGTGTTGCAGTGCAGTTCTCTCGCCATGGCTTCTCCAACCAGAAGCATGGCAAATACAGTTCCCACGTCACAAATCACAGTAAATGGATCCTACGCTAGTGCAACGTCTACTGCTCCTAGACCCAAGAAAGAACAAGCGATCATCATTGATGCTATGGAAGGTCTCAATAACGACGATTATATTGATGGTTTAGAAACTATTATGAATGTACAAGATATTCGATACATCTCGAAAATTTCTGGCAACAGAATGTGTGTTTATGTGAGTGGTGATGAGATAGTTTCAGAACTGATTGATAAGAGAATCCATGTGAAAGACTATGTGTTAAAAATCAGGCCCTTGATTGAGAAAAATCGAAGAGTTGTAATCTCCAACGTTCATCCAAGTATCCCCAACGACGTTATTATCCAAGCACTCAAAGACAAAGGCATCAATCCTGTTTCAAAAATCACTGATATAAGAGCCAGTCTTTCAAAACCAGGTCGTGCGCACATTCTATCATTCCGCCGTGAAACATATATTGTAGAAGAAGAAGAAAAGCTGCTCCCACCGTCAGCCCAAGTTCACCATGACAATACTAATTACTGGATTTACTTTACTACCGACTTTACGAATTGTTACATATGTCAACAGAGGGGCCACGTTGCCAGAATGTGCCCGCAAAATGTCAACAATACTCCAGACAACTTTCCGGCTCTTGATAACACAAGTCCGACGAGCATTCCGCCTGGTTCACACATTGAACAAGCCCAAATTAATACAAGTGCCGCACCAATACAATTGCAACCATCGCCAGCTCAAAAGAGAGCACATGAAAGTACCTTATCATCAGATGTCGTTATAGACGAAGTTTTAGTAGAAGATGATCAAAACTCGAGCACATCGTCTGCTCAGTTTATTGGGCAGCGAAAAATTATGGGAGACTCTATCTCTGCAAAGCATGTTATGAAGAAGCCAAAAAATGAAGATATTAATTCTAACAAGTCTGGAATCTCAGACACGGTGCCCATCTCTGCAGAGATGTCAGTGGATAAATACAACGAATTCGTCACCAGGTCCAAGGGATGTACAAACTTCAGTGGCCTCGTTGCTGAATACACCGATGACATTGATAATTTAATCTCTATGGTTGAGGCATCATATGACGACGCTGACAAACAAGGAAAGTCATCTCTCACTAGACTAAAGAAAAAATTATCAAAATTGCAGAATTCTAGTACTCTGAAGAAAGAGGAAGGCGTTGAGTTGGATCACTCATCGTCCTCTACGCTGAACTCGACTCAGAGTGCAGGGACACAAAATCGTTCTGTGCGTTCAAGTTCAATTTCGTCAATATGAGTGATTTAGTCCGTGAGAACCTGAAGATTATCTTTTGGAATGCTCGAAGCATTTTGAACAAGAAAAACGAGCTCGTGAGAATCTTAAAAGACTTGGACATTTTCATATGTGTCGAAAGTTGGCTCGCCAAGGACTACAAGAACTTCCATTTCCCTGGGTTCAAAACCTTCGTGAAAGACCGAGAACAAGATCGAGGTGGAGGTATACTTCTGCTGATCAAGAACAACCTAGCTTTTAAGGAGATCAACGACTTGCAGTGCTCATCGACGTCCACAGAAATTACTGGTATAACACTCACTGGTTTGAAAAAGCAGTTAGATATTATTGTTTGTTATAGAGCCCCTGGTATCACTCTCTCTCAGTCCGAATGGGATTCAATATTTTCAAACTCTAATAGAAATAATGATGTACTTTTAGTTGGTGACTTCAACGCTCACCATGTGAGCTGGAATTGTGTAGCGAATGACTTGAATGGAGAAAGATTGTTACAATCCGCGAATGACACGTATTTGATATTACACAATTCTGATTCAAAAACTCGCATAAATGCGACCAACGGTAAACTTTCAAATCTAGATCTCGTATTTACAAATCCAACATTCGCAGATTCCATTAGAGTGACAATAGAGTCTGATACCTGGGGATCAGATCACTATCCAATCTGGATTCATCTCGAAGTAGAAAAATTCATCTACAGAAAAAAGACTTTCAAACTAGGATCGGTCAGAACTGACTGGGAATCTGTCACAAAATTTCTAGATGACAGTTTCAATGAATTTCTTACTCATGAGTACGAGACTTCGACGCCTAGTGGAAAGTACGCAAAATTTACGAGTGTACTATCTAATGCAATTGCCAGTAGTACCCCTGTTAAAAAATTTGTCGACGACTCTATACATCGTAATCCTGTTGCATGGTGGGATTCAGAATGCGATAAAGTTAAACGTCTTCGTATAGCTGCTTTGAAAAAATATGAATTTACAAAAAAAAATATAGACTGGATTCGATATAAAAAACAACGCGCCATTGCATTTCGTACTTTTCGTAGGAAAAGAACTCAACACTATAAGGAATTCATGGAAACTGTCGATATAAGATCTAATCAATCACATGCATGGAATACTTGTAAGATATTGAAGAACAAATGGACAAAAGTTAGACCCACGCACACATCTGAGCATCTGCAGCAAGAGAGAAAGATTGAAATCGCACTAGATAAAATTAGCCCACCTTGGTGTCCTACAAATCCCGATAGTATTCCAGTTTGCAGAGAAAACGAATTTCTCAGTGCTCCGTTCACTTTTGCAGAGTTCAATCGAGCTTTACAGGATAAAAACACTAGATCAAGTCCTGGCATTGATGGCCTCGACTATGAATGCCTCCAGAAACTACCAATAAAATACAAGCTTTTACTCGTTGACATATTCAATGCAATGTACTCAAACTCTGATTACCCGAATGAGTGGAAAGACTCGTACATCCACTTCATTGATAAGCCTGATGGATCTAGCGTCCGGCCTATTGCTTTGACTTCTTGTCTAAGCAAGCTTTTTGAAACTCTAGTCAAAAACCGGTTACAGTGGTACGTAGAAAGCAACGATCTGTTACCTAAAGAACAAACGGGATTTCGGAAGGGTCAAAGCACCATTGATAACTTGTCCAATCTCACTCTGCAGATTGAAGATGCGTTTGCCGGCAATAAAGACCTCCTTGCTGCATTTCTCGATGTGTGTGGGGCTTTCGACAATGTGGACATTGATATATTACTACAGAAATTGGCGGATATCGGTTGCCCTGAGAACTTAGTTAGATTTATCAAATTTTTAACATATGGAAGAAATGTGTATACCGGAGACATGAGCTCCGATGCAAGGTTAGTTCATAAAGGTGTTCCGCAAGGAGGAGTCTTGAGCCCACTCAACTATTGTATTTATACTGCTTTGGTTACAAAAGGTGTCCCTCGAAGTGTTTCAGTTTCATTGTTTGCCGATGATGTCGCGATCTGGTGTAGCCGCAAATCATGCAAAAACCTATTAGAAAGAGCTGCCAATACAGTTGCCGATAACTTGTACGAATTAGGCCTTGACACGAATTCAAAAAAATCCACCTTCATTCAATTCAGCAAGCACTCTTCGGATATAGATGAGATCAATCTCAAAGGCAAGCCTATAAAGCGAAGCGACTCCGTCAAATTCTTGGGCATACGTTTCGACTCAAAATTAACTTTTCGTGCTCACGTTGATGAAATCCACAGCAAATGTCTCAAATCACTGAACATGATCAAATTCAGTAGAGGAACTTGGTGGGGTATAAACCAAGATACCTTACTGGTGATGTATAAAAGTTTTGTTCGATCCATCATCGAATACGGAGGTTTTATCTACTACCCGACTCAGAAACGTCAAAGACAGAAAATTGAGAGAATCCAAAATTCAGCAATCCGACTCTGTTTGGGGTATAGAAAATCAACTCCACTTAATGTGCTCGAAGCCGAATCAAAAGTCTTGAATATACATGATCGGATCAGATTTTTATGCGATACTTATCTGCAGAAAGTTTTATCGAACAATAGTCTTAATATCTGTGGTACCATTTGCAAACTTCGGAATAAAACCAACTGCAAACTGATGCGAAATCCTAGAAGACTCCTCCTTGTAGCCATCAAAGATATTTCAGAAGATCTAGAACAGTTATATCGTGGGAGGCACTACCCTTTGTACGGGCTAGAATACTCAACTCTTTTCCACGAAATATCAGTCGATGTAGAAATTTTTGGACTGCGAACCGAGTCGGTACCTTTGAATGGTTGGGTCAGAGAAGTAATTGAGAGTAAAAACGCTGTTGACATATACACCGACGGTAGCAAAAGTGAGGATTCTGCATCAGTTGGATGTGCGAGTGTATGTCCGACTTTGAACCACTCAATAGTTTCTAGTTTATTGAAGGAAGCGTCAATTTTCACAGCAGAATCAGTAGCCATCTTAAATGGGGTAAAAATAGCCCTCACACAAGCGGATAGGAACTATATTATTTTCAGCGACTCTCTTAGTGTCCTGACCTCGTTGAAATGTCCAAAAATGAACATAAGAACCAACCCCTACATCTATGAGATCCGAAACGCAGTGAGAAAGTTCGAGGCAATAACAACTAATAGAAGTAAGATACACTTCATATGGATTCCTGCCCATAAGGGCATTTCCGGAAATGAACTAGCTGACATGCGAGCTAAAGAGGCATCTCTTGAAGAAGCTTCAAATACTTTCAAGATACCGTTTACCGATTTCAAAGAGTCCGCGCGAAAATTAGCCCGCGTAAACTCAAATCGAGAACTTCTATCACAAGGTCTCGTGAAAGGTACCCACTACTTCCAATCATTTTATAATTCGTCCTCGAAGCCTTGGTTTTCTGGTCTCAATCTCAAAAGGGATATAGTTAGCACGATCAACCGATGTCGATCCAATCATTATTCTTTGAATGCCTCTTTGGCTCGCATAAATATTATTGACGATCCCAAATGTGACTGTGGATCCGACTCACAAGACCTCAACCATGTCTTATGGCAATGCCCGCTCCATGATGTTCATCGACTAACATTGTTAAGAAACCTTCAGCTTCAGAAACTCTACCTTCCGCTACATGTTGATATATTGTTAATGAATCCAACTATAAAAGTATGCAAAGCACTACATGCGTTTTTCAAAGACTGTAATCTCCTAATTTGATATGTAGATTCTAGATTATAGATATAATAAGAAATCTGTGCATATTAGGTTTAGCAAAATAATCTTTTTGTAAGATTGAAATTGCTTAAATAAAAAAAAAAAAAAAAAAAAAAATTTTCCTCTAAAACGAACAAATCCATACCCAGATTTTTCTATAACCCATTAATATGGCCATGAATCAAATACGGCCGAGGAAAAAAGCCGTTCTGAGTTCGGATTCGTGTTCAGCAGCTCAAAATACGTCGGCAATGACTCCCACCTTTTTTTATCAGAAATTTTGTTGTGGACCAGTGTCATAGAACTATTATTCTTGGAAGTACAATCTTTTCAAACACTTACATTGAGGACTACATAATTTCACTAAATTTTCATGTTGCAAGACTGGTGCTCGAGCCAAGGATCAATCTTCTCTAAGAACAATCCAAATAAAAGTATACCTACGAGGTATTCATAGAGTATCTTCTCTCAAGTCAGTATCCAAACATCGGATGAATACATTGGATGAAACATTGGATACATTGGAGAAATATTGAATATGGCCAATATGTTGCCAATTTTTTCAATTCTACGCGGGCTTTTGATCAAATTTTGCCCGTGAAAATCGACTAAAGCTTAAAATTTGAACTACGAATCATAGCAGCGTTTTCTGACCTCCTTCGTCTAAAGTTGATGTTCCGATATTTCACTTCGGCGCTGATGATAATAACCTCATTCGTATAAGAAATGCAACAAAAGACAGTGTATTGCAAGTTTTTCCCAACTTCTTACGATTTTCAATTTTCTACACTTACAGTAGAACTCGGTTATAACGAGCTCCAAGGGACCGGGGAAATTTGCTCGTTATAACCGATGCTTGTGATATCTGAGGTTGCCTGAAAAAGGTCAGGTGTACTCATATAAAATATGAATAACTGATATTCTATCATCTCCAATTAAAAAATATCATTCAATCAAGTTTTAATGAATAGATGGACGATCAATGTTGTACACAAATGAATTATCAGGGACAAATATACTTGAATGTATAGACTCAGATATAGATTCGCAGTCAAAAAGATGAAAAAAATTGTAATGCCAATGCAAAAATTTCAGTATTGAGCACTCCATTTCACTTGCATTACAATCACGATCTACAATATCTTATCTTCCATGGAATCAGTGATCAATGATTGTTTCTTGGCTCGAATATTATGATTATGAACAGTATTTCTCAACTTCGAATAGTGGTAAAAAAACTCATCATCAATATTTTCATTGCTGAGATAAAAGTTGTTCAATCATTCCAAAGCAGCCGATGCTTCTGAATGTGAAACGGGACACGGTGGAATCCCTTCTTGTGTATCATCTTCATCAGATTCTTCGACAGCCTCTTGATTCTGACGAATTTGATCGACGATGTCAGACTCAGATGGTATAGCCGCGAAAGTCAGCTGATCATCAATACCAACATAATTATCGATGCCGGGTATGTTTACATCCATAGCATTTGAAGTAATCCAGCTTGACAGAGGCTCCATAAATTCCTCGGCGATAATATCTTCATCAACTGCTTGAATTATGATTATGAGGATAAGTAACAACTTTGACAATGAATCCAGTGGAAGAATAATGTATCTCATACCTTCGAAGCTTATCCTTGCTTTTTGAAGCAGTTACGAATTGTTTCCGCTGTGACAGCATTCCAAGCCTCGGCCATGAACAATACGGCTTGGAGTGAAGAAATTTTCTTATCAAAAATGCCTTTTTCGCGATTATCGATGAATTTTAAGACTAATCTCCTCCTATAGTGAGATTTGAAGCTCCTTATGACTCCTTGATCCATGGGTTGCAAAACTGAAGTAACTTGTGGCGGGAAAAAAACTAATTCAATATTAGTCAAGTTTTCAATTCGGCAATGAGCAGGACAGTTATCCACCAGAACTAAGATCTTTCGTTTTTGTTTTCTGAGCTCTGCATCCCACTTTCGCATTTCTGCTATGAAGATAGGTGAAGTCATCCACGCTGTTTTATTGGCATCATAATCTACAGGGAGTTTCTTCACATTCTTGAAACATCTGGGATTATTAGATTTGCCGATGACAAACAATTTCCTCTTCTCTGTTCCAGTTAGGTTTGCCACAACCAAAACTGTCACTCGTCTTTCGAAAACTTACCACCGACAGATTTCTCACCTGCAACATGTAACGTTTTATCGGGCATAAGATTATAAAACAGAGCACACTCGTCCAGATTCCACACATCTTCTCCTTTATATCTTTTCCTAAGCTCGTTCCAGTTGCAGTTTATCCACTCATCAACAGTTGAAAAATCTACACTATTAGCTTCACCTGCAACTTTAGCGAGAACAATTCTATGTCTAGCCTTGAGGCGATCAATCCAGGCAGGAGTACAACAGAAGAAGTAAATCTTCAGTTCAGAGGCAAACTTTTCAGCTTGTAACTTCAGAATTGGACCATTGATCGGGATGTTTTGATCTCTCTGTAGCTTAAACCACTCGAACGAAGCGGCATCTATTCCTGGATCATCACATGTTCGTATTTTTTTCACTCTTTGGCCGCCTCTTTCAAAAATCTGCAAAATTAGCTGCTTGTTCTTTAGTATTGTTCAGATCGTTGAACTGCTCACGCCGTAGGCCTTACACAATTCAACAATTTTCTGTCCCTGCTCCAATGCTCTAATTATTTCAACTTTCTCTTTTATCGTCAAAGCTTTCCGTTTATTAGTGCTCATGTTGCTCGTGTCGAGTGTACTGGTTCTAATATGATGTTGCATGTTTACACCTAGTGACAAGCTCTCAAATTTACCATCGCGTAGTGTTGACATCGTATTTGCTCGCTATAGCAGAGGTCCAAATCTAAATTTCGGCGGAATTTTCGCTCGCTATAGCCGAGGTCTCGTTATAACCGAGGTCGTTATAACCGAGGCTGGTTCCATTTACTTAGTACAGAAACCAACCAAATTTTTAAAATTTGCTCGTTATAACCTAGTTCTCGTTATAACCGAGCTCGTTATAACCGAGTTCTACTGTACTTCCACATGTACCAGCAATATCGCGTTTTTGTAACCGATTTTGATCAATAAAATATCCTCAGACTCCTTACACATGAATTCATCCTAATCGGAAGAAGTTTATGGAAAATACGATAACTTGATCAAACCCAATATCCACCAATAGTCAGGTATTATCGCAAATTTTCCAAATCCAGGTTTCGTTCTCAAATCGATCATCGCAATGACGCATAAGTTAGAGAATAATGTTACCCAAATTCAAGGACAGTTGATTGGAAATTTCGAATGCAATACTGAGTGGAGCTTCCATTCAATCTCTGATAGATTATCGTATTCCAGGTCGACACAAGACTTTTCCATCTCGTTTTACTAGAGATTTGCTGTTTTAAGGTGGCGGAAAAAGGGAGAGAATCTTATACACGTATACTTTTGCACCAACGTGGCCTCTAATCCACGTCTCATGGGTGCGTCTCCTGCAGCAACTCAGAGTAAGAGGGTTCGATTGACGACCTTGGTTGAGCTTTCGTTGGCTGCAAGCTCTACGTCGAAAAGTTACCCACTCTACATCAGGCCAACTTTTTGCCATTTTTCACGCGGCAAGTCGTGCCCACCCTCGTGTACCTATATATGCGTTGGAATCAATGCACCACTGATTCCAATGGCTCGACTTCTTACCGTAGCTGTAAGCTGGATTTCCAACTTTGGAGACGAATACTCTCGTACATCTACTACTGGAGACTTTTTATTAAAAAATTTCCAAGTGAGACTGCGGGTTCTGGCTGTGATAGGATCTGCGGCATTAATTGGTACCTCGATAAAAGTTGGATTGACGTGGCGTTGTGGCCTTCAAATTTCACTATAGACTTCAGTTGATTACGAGGAGTAGTTTATGAATTGGTGCAAATTTGAGGTGTGAAATTTTGTAAGCATTGGCACATTTTTGCACATGATTTCATTTACATTCTAATCGGGGAGAGTAGAGGATTCTGTAATTTGACCCAAATTCACCTCAAATTGAAAAGACAATTGGACTTGAATTGGATCAGAGTAAGAGAAAGAGATTCTGCAACGGAACGTCTTTTTGAGAGCAAAGTTACAAGTCACCGTGTTATCGGGTGAAACCGATCTTGTATCTTTCACTTTAATAGACTCGATTCAGTGTTCATGGTGCTCTCTAAAAGCTGCACCTGCAGCCTTATGTACCTAGATAGATAAGCCTATAGGGACGCAGTGAAAATTAGGTATCAGTTGAACGTTCCTCTTTCCATCCGTTTTTGCTTCATATCTAGACTCTATCCCATCTTCAACCTCATCCGAATGGCGTCTGCTTGGAAGCGCAACCCTTTTCATACACTCGATTCTCTCAACCCTTTATTCAGAGATAATCTTATAAACAGAGCAAAACGAGAATGTCTGTTGCAGATCTGTGAAATTACTTTCTAGGTGTAATTCAAGCTTGAATTTTTGTCTTCATAATTCAACACGAATCAGACATTTTCTGCAAAGTTGCTATAGACAGTGTGATACGCGATTTAGTTGGTGATACAAGAAAGATACGTATGGAGAAAATGAGAAATACGCAGACTGCCACGAAAATTGTATTTTCTGTTTTCTCATTCGTGACTGAAGAGACTGAATTATCATACATTGTTGCGTCCTTTTGATGTCAATTGTTCTCGAAATACTTCGATGTATGAGTTTCCGCATGGAATCTAGATTGAATGCAAACTTGTGAGGTTTGCAGAAATTTACCGAGGAATTCATATTTGAAGAACTCGGAAATATGAGTCTACGAGATCAAAGGAAGCGGATAGGATGACTCGGAGCATCCGTTTAGACTTCCGCTGTGATTCGGTGGCTGCAATCCGAGTACGCACATTCTATTCGAGAGTATTTTGTTGTATGTCCGCTCGATGCTGAAATTACACCTGATTGATTCTATTCGTGCATTTCGACCTATTTTCCGAGGTTAGAGAATTTAAACTCAAATTTATTGATCATGTGTCAAAGGAAATAGGGTACAAAAAGTATACCACTCATAGACTGGTTTTAGTCCAATCAATAACATCAAGAGCCTACATACCTTGAAATCAATTTACAAAGCAAGGTTTTCAAACTCAAGTTGCGGCGCCCAATCGATTTTTTTTCAATATATGCTCAAGAATGGATGTCAAATTTTTATTTGCTGATAATGTATCTCAATGTCAATTAAACATCTTCGAGGTAATCTTTTCAAATTTTGAGTTGGAACCCTCCGTCAGAGCAATATTTTAAAAATAGTGACTCTTTATGATGAATCGGGTAGTGAATATTCTGTCATTGAAAAGTATTTTTCATTCAGCCGAAATCTCAGAGCAACGATACTTTTGACAATCACCATTATGCACACGATAAGAATTTTGAGTCAGAAGATTCTCATAAATACTCTCAAAAATTGTCTTTAATGTCAAATTTTGAAAATCTCATCGATTGCATTACAAGCGCTTGAAACTTGTGTCAAGGTTTCGGAAATAGGAAATACAAACATTTAGATCTGAAGAATAATTGAATGTTATGGGTGAGTGGACCACTTGGTCATAACAGAGTTATTTTCCTCATTATTGTGCAAATTCACAAATTTCCCAGGTTTCTGACGTGAAACTCAGAATCATACAGTTCTAATGCCTGGTAGGAATTTCAACTGTAAAGTATCAAAAAGAAAAGAAAAGAAGAAGAACGCCGAGAATTCGCACGATATTATCGAACAGCCTCCGTGCTACGCGTACCACAGAAAATCTAATATCACGCGTGAACGCGAATAGTGACGGGTCTATCAAAGTGCCGGAAACTCAGCATAATCGTTTTCAAATGGAAATACCGCAGAGTTATGAATGACGGGAGCACTTCCTTCCCCTTATTCCGTCCTTGCGACAAAATTTTTCCGATCAAATGTTGGCGAGGTACAATCCATCACTCTCTCCCCCACTCAACATCGGTAGAATATCAGGGAGTCACTCCAATCCACTAAAAACATCTCTCGTACCCCCGGAAATTTCCCTCGGGCCGACAAACTGAACTGATAGTGGATGCGACGATCGATTTGCACGAGGTGCGTGTAGGTGCGTCTGACCCATGCAGCACGTCCATCGCTAATTAACCAGACACACCTCGTGGCCATTGTTCAATGTTTGCACCCTCCCCCCTACATCATCCAAAATACTCAGAGTTTGAACACATGCATTGGGCAAGTGGTTGCAACGGCGACGTGGTTATGACGAGGGCATTCAAAGGAAAACACGAATCTCAATGCTCCAAATTTTGCTAGAAAATCTCTAGAAAAGTACCAATGTGCGCAAGATCAGATACTGGCCGCTTTCACTCATTCTGGAAGCTTCTTTTAACTAACGTTCGAACTTTTTTGCCACGGACTCGAACTTTACTCTTGAGATTGCTCCAAATTCCCTTGCACTATACGGCTCACTTGGATCACTCGTCCGTAAGTTTTTCCGTGGGTATTATAGCTTGGCAAACTTTGTACCGAAGCTACTACTTTATAAGCGCGACGACGACGAAGTAAAAAGTTAGCCTCGAACTATATTTGGCTAGCTAGCGATTGACTTTATAGAAATTATGCTGTGCTGAAGCAGTTGTGCGCTCGACAAGAATGAGAGACCATTTGAGGAGTGGTGAAGAAAATTCCAAAGTAGGTTGAAAGCTGCTTACAGTTTGAAATTCTTCTGAGCTTCTTGTTTTGTGCTCTACAAAAGATGCTTTGGATCAGAGTTGCTACAGTGAATGCAGACGGTAATTAATTGAAAATTCTTCCAAGATGGAGGGAATTCATACATTTGTTTTGAGATACTTCTGGTTATTATTGTGAGGCTTGAAAAATGTCGATCCGGAAAGTTTCAAAGAATCAGCTTTTGTTTTCAAATACTTGTCATTATTTTGCATGTTGTATCGAAAAACAAGTCCATCGTGATACCGAGCATGGTTCACGACGATGATGCTTTGTTCTCACCAGAGCTTCTTTTTTCTATGGGGATTGGGAATTGGCAAAGAGAGGAGCCAACTTGGATAAAATTTCCACCCACACTCTTCTGTCAACTAACTTTGAAATTATACACTAACCGCACGTTAAATCTGTAACAATTTTGGGAAGTAATTTTGTTTTTGGAATGCTTTTAGAAATCCTGAGGTCAAGTTTCGATCCGAAAAGGGGCGCGGAATAGTTCTGGATTCAGTTGGACCAAGATTGAGACACTCAAAAATTAACTGAACTGATTTTGAAGTCAAAATAAGACAAATGACTCCCCAAGATTCAGGCAGAATTGACGTCCAGTGAGTGTACAAATCAAAATATAGAAAGGTTAAAATCTGTGAGGATATGTCATAAAAATAACACAAACAACGTTTCTTTGGTGCTTGAGATCGCAATTTTTGAAAATTTTCTAGTTGAAAATAATAAAATATATGGGCGTGAGAGTTTCTTTTTTGCCTCAAGTGACTTGTGTGGAAATGAAAATAAGTTCTTGCGGACACGTATTGTATGCCATTTCTGACTTATTGACATCGAGAGTGGAAATCCCCTGTGAAGCAAGACTGTTGCGTCTAGTGTATCAGGAAAAAATACGATAAGCCTTCATCCTTCAAACTTTTTTCCACAATTTCCTTGAGCCATCAAATGAAGTTTTTGATGATCAAATGATAAATAGAGTTCGATAGCCAACAATTTCGAAACAAACTGGAAGATGGAAATGAGAAGTATTTTCGTCAATTGCGAGGTCAATTGTCATTCTGTTTTGAAAAATAACATTTTGTGCAATGGTCTTGGCTTGTCTCGATATGCGTAGCACACAATTATTGTGAAATCTTAATCACTGGAGTTTGGAATTTTCTTCTGAGTTTTGATTTTGATGATACATTGTGAATAACGAAAATATTGGATTACTCAACCGAAAAAGAAGTACTCTGAATCGCACACCGGGAACAGTTTGGAGTGTTTGTAATCATGCAACCTCACTTGTATCAAGGATTCCACAATAATATGAAATTTTTCCGTCATTTGAGTGTCTTGAGAACATCGTAATGGCACGTTCTAAAGCAGAATGTCCGTCACATATACTGCAGCTACTGCATGGTGTCTTCCATCGGATTTTACGGGTAACAGTACCACAAATAATACCATGGGTCTCAAAGTCTCCGTAAAATCGTGGTCGCATCAAGAATCCCCGCAGCTCACCGAAAAGTCTCTTTCAAAGAACGGTATTAGCGTTGCCACGATCCGGTAAAAGTAGATCCGCGTAAGAGGTTTCGATACTGTATGTATAACTTACTGGGTTTCGATCATCCTCTGTTTCTTTCACCCAAATGGAATATGATGGTAAACGTACACGTGGGTATACTTATGAAATATATGTATAGTTTATGGGTAGCATCAAGGGACAAGAGATACGCCTGAGCGGGTTCAAGGGCTTACACAGGAGAACATCGCAAAACAGCCAAAAGGGCTTATATGTATGATATTCGAAGCTTCGACATCTCGCAGCGGTATGGAATCATGACTATTCATGATCTGCTTATACAATGGGTAATGCCGTGTGCGAACGTAATACCGTATTTACTAAGGGAGGACAGAGCGTACATGAAATCTGTGCTCGATTTGTCGTTTACAACGACCGTGCACCGCAAAATCCGGCAAAGTTTGAAAGCCCGATCGTAAGTGGTGATGGAGTTTTTCCTGCAGCTGTGTTATTTGGGGTTTTATGGAGGCATTATACATGTTCCTTGTGATGAGCAGAGTCAAAAATTGAAAGCTAAACGGTCTTATAATGAATTTTGGCTTATTGAAACAAACAGATTTTTGCAGATCCTGGCGAATCTTCCAACTATGATGTTATATCAAAATACACTTTGATACTCTGCCATGAATAGAGTAGACTGTGCAGTATACTTGTCATCAACAGATACTTTTCGAATGTGCAGGAGATCCTCACCTGCAAGTGAAGTTCTCGTGTCTTCACAGATCCTCTCCTGCAAGCGAGCTTCTCGAATCTTCACTACTAATAAGAGACAGGGTATATTTTGATGGTCACAGGGAAGGATCCCCTGTACATTCAGGGAGTATCTATTGATGCCAAGTGTACAATTTTCCGGGTTATACAAACTGTTTCAAAATCAGTCAAATTGACGTTACGCATCCTTTCACAGTCTTCGCTGGTATCTTTGAGGGATCCACTATCAGGTATGTTCTCTCACATTACAAAAATATTACATTTCGATACAAGGGTGGGAATGTTGGTTTCCTCACACCGAATGTTGTTTTCCGTCCAGAGCCGTAAGCAAAGGTCGGAATTGTACGAGAATGCGAAGACCTTCCCCTCCGAGAGTTGAATACCATTGTTCCACCAGTTTTGTGGGACAGAAAATAGGAATATGCTCCTAAAAGAATCCAGCAGGATGCTTTCTCATGGTGATGTAAGAACTGCTCAACCATCTACTTATCAATTTTCGAGAGAGTGAATCATTTTAATTTTTTATTTTGGTGAAGACTTGTGTCTATGCACGGTGGTCCTGAACCAAGTCTATCCTCCGCTGACGACAGCAAGTGGGGTTCTTGTTGGATATGGTTCGGGACATCGGTGGCATCACATCCTATTAAGAATCAAAATCGTCACTCGGGCCGTGTTTTAGAAAAGGCGAAAAAACGTGTTTTTTCGATGATTTTCCTTTTTTTCCCCCTAAAAACTCGAAAGGAACGCATTTTATCGAAAAATATGTAGAGCAATTTTTTGTAGAACTTAAAACGATGAACAAAAAAGGTCCTCACACATTTTTCCATATAAGACCTCCTGTTCCTGTAATAAACGTATTTCATTTGAGACTCGTATTTTATCTGGCATTTTTCACGGTTTCGACCCCATAACTCGAAAGGAACCCATTTCATCGAAAAATATGTACATTAAATATTTGTAGATCTTCAAAGGATAAACAAGAAACATATGTACATATTCTTTCATGTAAGACCTCCTGTTTCTAATACGAGTCTCAGACGAAAATACGTTTAATGTGAGTTGTTTGGAATCCTCCTCGTCCGTTGGCGAATTCGATGTAATAAAAAACTTCAATTCTTCTCGATACACTCGGACTTTAATGCCAAAGTATTGTCAAGCTTTTTTAAATTTCCGACGTTTCGGGTGTGTACATAACACCCCTCATCAGGGAAAATCTGAGCAACAGAATTCAATTACATTATAATCACAGGTTTTCTTCTTTTCACTTAAGACATACATGAGACAATTGTGAATTAGGGAAATTATAATTTTCTATAGTGCTTACCAAGGAAACATGGTCAAAAAGTAATTAGAGCCCGCGATTTTCGTGTCGGCGGGACTATTGTATTTTTACGAGTGTAAAATCTCAGAGATCTGGAAAGATGGAACAGAATTAATGAACACAGACAAGAGCACATGGTAGAATCTTACTGGCATTTCACTCACGTAGTTCTAATTGTAAAATTTCTATATTTTTGAGACTGATTGATATAAATGTATGAAAAGGGGGCGCGACCAGGAACGAACATTGATGTTGATCATTCTGAACAGTAAAATGGAAAATGTGAGCGGTCAGCTGGAATTGACAGCCGCAGCAAGATTTCTCTTTCTTGAATTTTTACGGTTATGAGGGATGTGTGATTGGTTTGACAAGAGACAGTTTTTCATCAATTTAACACAGTTTTTGTAACTGTTTTTTAGGAACCTGGTGTCATCTGTTTTATTCATATTATTGTTGAAAAACTGTATATTTAGCATCTCTGAAAACTCTCTGGTTTTCCAATGTGTTTCTTTGTCTAAGATTTTTACGTCCTCAAATTGAGGGAATGTTTGTGTGTCATGGAATGTAATGCGGTGGCATATTTTTTGTCTTGTCTTTTCGTAGCGGATATATGTTCTCTGATGCGTACTCCGAGTTTCCTCTTTGTTTGGCCAATGTAGGACAGGGGACAATCGTGACAATCGATTTTATACACGACATCGCAATTGTCACGTTCATCAAGTTTGTCTTTGCCCAATTTTATGTATTTTTTCAAGTTACTCAAATTTCTATAAACAGGAATTATCTCTTGGTTATGAAAGTACGCCTTGAGAGCTCTAGATAACTGTGGTATGTACGGTAGAAAAATTTTTGGTTTGCAGCGTAGCATGTCCTTTTTGGCCTTGATTTCAGTCGCGGAGAGAGGATTCGACATTTCCAACAATATTAAAATCACCTCAAAATTCTTGAAAGACAATCCAAGCTTACTAGTGACTAAAGCTGACAAAGGGAATTCAACCGTCATTATTACGAAAGAAGGATACAGAAACAAAATGTTAGAGTCACTATCGGATCAAAAATACTATCGCAGAGTAGACGGAAACCCCTTGAAATCTCTGATAAAAAACATGGAGAAATTGATCACGACTTGGGTAGAAAAAGATGCTTTCAAAGGTTCGTCTTTCAAACTTACTTCTGATAAATTAGATCACTGCACACTTTCGAGGGCGTATGGACTCCCCAAAACTCATAAAGAAGGTTTCCCTGTCAGGATAATAGTTTCTAATATTAACTCACCAACAAATGCTTTCGACAAAACCATATCATCTTTCCTGAAAAAACATGTCCCAAGCTCACCCTACTCAGTCGAAAACAGTCTTGAAGCTAGAGGAAAACTCTCGCAGACAATCATACCACCCGACTGTAGATTGATCAAATTAGATGTTGTTTCACTTTTTACAAACCTACACCTTTCGTTGATTTCGAAAGGATTCGAGGAGAAATGGCAATTTATCGAACCGCACACTACGCTCTCAAAATGAGAATTCACTGATGGCATCATTTTTCTACTCAATAGCACATATTTCTTATTTGATGGATCAGTGTGGAAGCAAACCTGTGGTACCCCAATGGGAGGAAACAGTAGCCCATTGTGGGCCGAATTTAGCCTAGAATATTTGGAAACAAGATGCTTAGAATCTCTCGGCGATAGTGTTCTCTTTTACGCGAGGTACGTTGATGATGCCCTCCTGGTGGTCAAGGAGTCCGATATTGGTCTGGTCCTTGACACTTTTAACAATCAGTCGGATTGCCTACAGTTCACACTTGAACTGGAGACTGATAACAAAATCAGCTTCTTAGACCTCGAGGTCATCAGACTTGAGAACCACTTCCCGACTTTTGATTGGTACCAAAAACCCACATCATCAGGCAGGTATCTCAACTTTTTGTCTCACCACTCTATTCATCAAAAGAAAGCTATTGTTTGTTCGCTGGTAGACAAGGTCATCAAACTATCAAGCCCACAATTTCATGAAAGAAACTTCGAACGTATCACTGACCTCCTGACCCTCAACAACTACCCCTTACAGTTCATAAAGAAACACATTAAAAAAAGATTACACTCCTTGTCGAATCCTCTCTCCGCGACTGAAATCAAGGCCAAAAAGGACATGCTACGCTGCAAACCAAAAATTTTTCTACCGTACATACCACAGTTATCTAGACCTCTCAAGGCGTACTTTCATAACCAAGAGATAATTCCTGTTTATAGAAATTTGAGTAACTTGAAAAAATACATAAAATTGGGCAAAGACAAACTTGATGAACGTGACAATTGCGATGTCGTGTATAAAATCGATTGTCACGATTGTCCCCTGTCCTACATTGGCCAAACAAAGAGGAAACTCGGAGTACGCATCAGAGAACATATATCCGCTACGAAAAGACAAGACAAAAAATATGCCACCGCATTACATTCCATGACACACAAACATTCCCTCAATTTTGAGGACGTAAAAATCTTAGACAAAGAAACACATTGGAAAACCAGAGAGTTTTCAGAGATGCTAAATATACAGTTTTTCAACAATAATATGAATAAAACAGATGACACCAGGTTCCTAAAAAACAGTTACAAAAACTGTGTTAAATTGATGAAAAACTGTCTCTTGTCAAACCAATCACACATCCCTCATAACCGTAAAAATTCAAGAAAGAGAAATCTTGCTGCGGCTGTCAATTCCAGCTGACCGCTAGCGCAAGATCCTGACATTACCGACTTTTCGCCGTCCTCACATTTTCCATTTCACTGTTCAGTGCCGATCAGGTGATCGAATGATCAACATCAATGTTCGTTCCTGGTCGCGCCCCCTTTTCATACATTTATATCAATCAGTCTCAAAAATATAGAAATTTTACAATTAGAACTACGTGAGTGAAATGCCAGTAAGATTCTACCATGTGCTCTTGTCTGTGTTCATTAATTCTGTTCCATCTTTCCAGATCTCTGAGATTTTACACTCGTAAAAATACAATAGTCCCGCCGACACGAAAATCGCGGGCTCTAATTACTTTTTGACCATGTTTCCTTGGTAAGCACTATAGAAAATTATAATTTCCCTAATTCACAATTGTCTCATGTATGTCTTAAGTGAAAAGAAGAAAACCTGTGATTATAATGTAATTGAATTCTGTTGCTCAGATTTTCCCTGATGAGGGGTGTTATGTACACACCCGAAACGTCGGAAATTTAAAAAAGCTTGACAATACTTTGGCATTAAAGTCCGAGTGTATCGAGAAGAATTGAAGTTTTTTATTACATCGAAAATACGTTTATTACGGGAACGGACGACCTTGTATCGAAAAATGTGTTCAAACCTTTTTGATTCATTTTTCAAAGATTTACAAGAAATTACTGTACACTTTTTTTGATAAAATGCAGTCCCTTTTAGTTATGGGGTCAAGACAGTGGAAAATGACAGATGAAATACGAGTTTCAGACGAAAATACGTTTATTACAGGAACAGGAGATCTTATATGGGAAAATGTGTGAGGACCTTTCTTGTTCATCGTTTCAAGTTCTGCAAAAAGTTGCTCCACATATTTTCCGATAAAATGCGTCCCTTTCGAGTTTTTGAGGGTGAAAAAGGGAAAAACATCGAAAAAACACGTTTTTTCGACTTTTTCAAAAAACGGCCCAAGTGGCGATTTTGATTCTTAGTAGGTTGTGATCCCACAGATGTCTAGAACCATACCCAACAAGAATCCTACTTGCTGTCGTCAGCGGAGGGTAGACTTGGTTCAGGACCACCGTGGCTTACTCAAATGTTACTATGAGATTTCAGCGATGTAAGCATTCAACGACTTATGGAAACATTTTCCAGACATTTCGGATCCTTTGTAAGTGAAAATGAAGAAAAGAGGTATGCCAAGAGCTTTGCTCTCTATGGGACACGAAATATTCGGGACAAGTCAATTGCTCTCTCTGAAATTTCAACGGAGTATGCTAACGTGTGCAATGATTACGTCAGAGAGTTTTGGAGGACCCCACTATGAGTGTAACTTCACAAACCCCGGTAGACGAAACATCCAGAATGAACAATTTCATGAAACAGAATAAACTCTTCCATAGAAACTAAAGATTCTTAACAGTTTCCAGATCCAGTCCTCATAATAAAGATCAATAATAGTACAGTGAAATGTGGGTAACTCGAATGTCTGTAACTCGGAGCAGATGTCGGAATAATATTTGGGAATGCTTTCTTGTGTCCAGGCGGATCAGAGAATTTTGGTTCGATATAAAAATGCTTGGGTACTCTGGACTATCCTTATTTATTTTGGCTAAATCGCCAACGTTTCGCCGACCTCCAATTGACCAGCAATGCTGGTCTCTCAAGCACTCTGTAAGTCGAACTTTTGTGTGCTTCGAATAACTGGAATTCCATCGCTTCGTCAGTCGCTTGTTGCCATCGCAATGGACAATATTCCGCGCAAGTTGAAGTGCTTGGAAATTAAGCAGAAAGTTGAAATAATCAAAGAAGTTGAAGCTAATCAGCAAAAGAAGAAGGAAATCGCTGGAAAATATAGAATACCTGCAAGTCCTTCATCAACTATCAGGGAAAATAAGGAGAAGATTTTGGAACGTTTTTCATCGGGTGATTGCTCAAGAAAGAGGAAGAGTGCGCCCAACTATCCTGATGTCGACGAAGCAATTATGAAATAGGTCAAACAATGTCGTGATCAGAACATCAGCATTCCGGGGCCAATAATCTATCAAAAAGCGCTCGACTTTGCACAGAAGATGGGCCATGATGATTTTCAAGCCAGCACTGGTTGGCTGCAAGGTATGAAAACAAAGAATGGCATTGTTTTTCGTCAGATCTCTGGTGAAAGTGCTGCGATCGATCCCAGTGTGTGCGATATTGAAAAAGAGATTTGAAATTGATCACACTGGGATATAAACCTGAAGACATTTTTGATGTTGATGAACTGGGTTCGTATTCCTTATTCATTCGTCTAGATTTGGAATGGGTTCTTCATTCGCAAGTTGATGTGCCAATATTTTACTTTTAGCATTGTTCTTTGAAGTTATGCCTGACAAATCGTTTGTATTCAAAGATGAAAGTTGCCATGGGGGTGAATTTAGTAGAGGGCGGATCACTCTTTTATTGGCTGCGAATGCTAGTGGAACTGAGAAACTGTAGCTCTGGTCTCGGTTGATGAAATTGAATCCGCAACGTCGTTATTTTGGAGGGAGTGCGTTGGCTTTCCAATGAAATTGGTTTTAGGAATCCAAATTCCTGCGCATGCACAGAAAACAGATGATTTTCAATCGACTGGGAGATAGATTTGCAGAAAAAGTAAAAATAAGCCTCAGGATGCAAAATAGTGTTCTTTACTACTGATTTTTGAAAAAACGCAACATTTGATGTCAAATATCAAGTCTTGAAGCAATAATATTGAGTTGGTTCGAATTGTGCAGTGATAGTTCGTTAATAGTGAGATGGAATCATGATCCTTGATATAGAGTGCCAAAATGGGCAGCTGCTCATACGTTTATTGTATGTTTCTAACCCAATTTTCAATTTCCAAGAGCTGTGATCTCACATGTTTATTGATTATTACCTGCATTTTATGATAACCTTGTGTAAAAGGGCATTTGAGCCCGTTTATTTTCCAAAATAAGATGAATAATAATATTAAGAAAATGTCTTCTTCAGGAATTGATATTTTTTAATTTCATTCTTTTGCCCGCTGAAGCCGCTGATAACCTCAAAGTCAATTCTACTAGATTGATTATGTCACAAACCGCATCCCCGTATCTCTGATGTTATCTGAGAAATATAAGATTTAGTGAACAAAGGACCCAAATTTTGTTGTTGGCGATGATGGAAAAGGATAAATTGAAATGTGTCCCAGATACCTGACATTCCTGAGCTGTTTGCTTTCATTAGCCGTCCATGACTCATTACGTGTGAGTAATTTTGGAACAAAAGAAACTAATCTGGACAAGAATCAATTGATCAGCCCTCCAAATTTTTGGCAACTATACACATATCAACGTACTCCGTTTGCCCGTTGCCACGCACGTTGAGTACACTTCCTGGAGTGTATTTCTGTCTGACATTATTATATGTGAGATCCATTCGCGAGTTCTTGCACTAAACCTCGGCGATGTGAACCATGTACTGGTAGGCCGGCATCATACTTTGAATTGATTGGCTTCGTTTGCTTCTATATCGTGAATTTTATCTGTAAGGATAGATAGTGAGCTTGGATTATACACCAAAAGAATCGTGGCACTGGATCATTACCTTAATTTGAGTTATTGCAGTGGTAAGCGGGAAGTAGGGAATAATTATTTGATATAAGAATCTTCTTCATTTGATATTAGATCAACCATTCACTCTGATGCAATTCGAAAACAACATGTCAGGTTGTTTGAAGTCATGATAAACCGACCAATTTTCAGATGTGTTTTCAATGTTACACTACCGCTCATAAATTCGTGAAAGGTGAACGCGCATTTAGCTTCACTTTGAGAAGCGATATCTCAGACTCTATGCCCCGTAGGACAGTTCTGGAAAAAAACATTTTAAAGAGCAGAGGAAATGCTAACTTTCCAATGGTTTCAATGATCTCTATCGATTATTTCGGAGGTACTAGATTCTGGTCAAAAACTAGAAATCTACGAAAATTTTCACTTTCATTGATACACCTGCCGTTTTGCTGCAAATAAAGATACGACAGTACTGCAAACGGCATCTGGTAGAGTAGCAAAAATGCTATGTGTGACCATTTTTTGATTATTTTTCCCGTCCCACATGTGAGAACGTACCAGCTGTCAACACACAATTATAGTTTTTCACCGGAATCGACAGGGAAAACGGCAAAAACCATCATTATAGGTGTTTTGACAGCTCGTACGTTCTCGCACGTGGAACGTGAAGAATAATCAAAAGATTCACACATAGCATTTTTTCTGCTCTACAAGATGCCATTTGCAGAATTGTCGTATCTTCATTTGCAGCAAAACTGCAGGTAGTTCAGTGAAAGTGAACATTTTCGTAGATTTCTAACTTTTGACCAGCATCTAGTACCTTCGAGATAGTCGATAGAGATTATTGAAACCACTGAAAAGCTAGCATTTTTTCTGCTTCTCAGGATGCTTTCCTCAGAATCGTCCTACAACGCATAGAATCTGAGATAAAGCAAAATAAAGCACGTTCAGCTTCCCGAAGTGAGGCTGAACGTGCGTTCACCGCTCACGAATTTGTGAGCGGTGGTGTATGTGGGAGTGACCCGGTTTCTGGGGATGGAATGAGAGCTATCGGTTCTCAACATCGATCAAAGTAGAGAACTATTTTTCCCGTTTGCCTTCAAATTCAATGATTGGTTGGACAAACAACAAATTTTGATTGAATTCAACAATTCGTCAATTTGGTTTCAACGGCTTGTTTCCCAAGCTGGAACAAGATACAAGATATTGCAAATGAGATATTTATAACAGAATGATATTGCAAGATGGTATGCAAGCAAGGGAAGAACCATGAGGAGGAAAATCCACATGAAGTAATGAATATTCACGTTCGGGTAAATGTATAGAGTATCCGGTCCATCACCCGAGCCTGTGACGCCTCCATGCCGTGGAGGGAGCAACCCCGGTTCCAAAAGAGGCAAGTATATTGGTGGAACGATGATATCAGAGACCTTCGCCGCAGCGCAAAGGCTAAGAGGAGGCGAGCGGAACGAGCGCACAAACGCGGACGTCCATCAGGGGCAGCAGATGGAGTGGCCTACATAGAAACGAAGAAGCTTCTCCGGGATGTCATTCGTAGCAGCAAACAAGTGCTGGGCGGAGCTATGCAGCATAGTCGATCAAGGTCCGTGGGGCCATACCTTGTGGCCATGTGCAGACTGCGCTTGAGAGACGCGCCAACTGACAAAGAGTCAGTTCTATGGATAGCCAGGGTAGTCTACCCAAGAGGGGATCCCAGACTCACATGCCCTAGACTTATCTCCGAGCCATTCAAGAACACGCAATACGACGAGTTCCTGAACATGAGCATACCAGATCGGGCGGAACTTATCGGCTCCGCGGACGACGCGGCATCAGTCGTGGTCGCCGGAGCCGCGTGGCAAGTGGAGTGTGTGGCCAATGAAGTTCTTTACCCCATTGGTCGGTGGTTCCCTGATAACGGGCTGAAGCTTGCCTAGCACAAGTGCGAAGCGATGCTAGTCACCAAGAGGAGGAGTTCCGAAACTCTCGTGTTCTCCATCAACGAGTACGAGATTCCACTCAAGAGGGAACTCAAGTACCTCGGGGTTTGGTTTGATGAGCAATGGAGCTACAAGGCACAAGCCAGGGAAGCAGCGCTGAAGGCGGACAGGGTTGGTGGCGCCCTCCAACGGGTCATGCCAAACATTGGCGGCCCCAAACCAAACAAGAGAGCCTTACCCAGCACCGTGAGCTATTCCATCATGATGTACGGTGCACCAATTTGGGGACAGGTAGGTAGAGGGTCCGTGATAGATGCAAAGCTAGGACCAGTCCAACAGCGTTTCACGTTACGGCGTTCAGCGCTTACTGCATGGTGTCCGACCATGGAGCCTGTGTGTTTCCGGGTACACCACCTACTCACCTGCTTGTAGTGAAGAGAGCGCGTGTATGGGAGAGAAAACGAAAGGGAAGTGGACCCGAATTTTGATCCCCAACATAGCCAGTTGAATCAATTGAGCTCATGGAGAGCTGGATTACTGGCTGACGCAGGCGCTTACCGGGCGTGGCCGCTTCGGAAGGTCCCTGCAGCGGTTCCAGGAGAGAGTCCCCGGTCTGTCAGATGTATGAAACAGACAGGGACGATTCAGAGCAAGCAGGGCACACGGGCGCTGGATTCATGCTCATCTGGTTCACCGGGTAGGCAAAATGAAAGCGTTTATGGTCTGACGGTGGGAGATCCATTAAGGATATCCTGTCATCAGATTTTTCCTTACATTCCACTAAAAGAAAAAAAGTGCACAAAGTAAGTTCATTTCATGAAACTTAATTATTTCTGCGATGCACTAATCGTGTAGAGTGTGTGATTCAAGTCAATGATCATGGAATGGAATCACGTATGCCCTGCTTTAACTATACATATAGTATATCTATGCCAACTTCCGACGTGGTTCAACGGCTGTCACAATTGTTTCTTGTCTTTCGTGCAAATTACAGTACCATTTTAATAAAAGAGTCATCATTTTTATATCCTCACTCTTGAGGTCATGGGTTACGGATTTTTTGTGACTCTAAGTGAATGTTATAAGTGATGAACGATTCGTTTCTGCGTTCTCCAGAAAATTCGAACTGATTTTTCCATTTTTGGTGATTGCCAAGCTAAAAAAGCACCGAGGGAATTGCGTTCAGGAAAATCGATGCCAAATTTTTGTGATCAATCAATCTTAACGTATCTTAGCGCATTCGATTCCTTGTCTCAAAACCTCCAAAATCGACTCTTTAGAGTTGTTAAATTCGGATTTGGAGCTGGTTTATGTGCAAAACAGGGAGACGATTTGTAAAACACAGATGCTAACATCAGAGTGTACCCATCACGCCCCCATATGTTTATCTCAAAAGGGCGTGCGGTACGAATTTTTTACCACTCACAAGGAGGGGCCAGGGAGTGCGGGTCACGGATTCAGATGAAACTCTAGAAATAGACTTCTTTTAGTACCAAAAGATGATAAACAAAGCCACAGGGTCTAACGCTCAAACTTTTCCGAGCTACAGGCTACAACCCATGCATTACAGTATGTCTATATATGTGGGGAAATGGTATATATAGATATACTGTAATGCATGGGTTGTGGCCTGTATCTCGGAAACGCTTGAGCGTTAGACTCTGCGGCTTCGGGTATCATCTTTTGGTACTAAAAGGAGATGACTCCCAGAGTTTCAGCCGGATCCGTGACTCGCACTCTCTGGCCCCTCCTGGTCAGAACGTGTTGATAACGTCGAAATAAGTCGGGAATATTGTTTCGGACCGAAGAAGAGCTTCAAATATGCGTGCACGGCGATGAAGACACTATCGCCGATTTCCATAATTTATTTTGGAAGAATTGAGACAGTTTGGCTCCAATTGATTGATATTAGACGTCGCTTAATGCATTTGGAAGTTCCTGGAACAAGCTTTGGAATGAGCTACAATACATTGGAAAGTGTTGAGGCAGACCAGAGTTGTTGGGGAAATGGCAGAATAGGGGCAAGTTGGGTACACCATTCTGTAAACTCTAAGAAATCACTTTTTGGAAAAATTGAGACAGCTCGACCCCAGTTGGTTAAGTTTGAACGTATTGGAATGATTTTGAAGGTCTTGAAAGAAGCTTTGAAATGAGCTAAGGCACGTTGAAAATTGTTGAAGTAAACCAAAGTTATTAAGAAAATAGCTTGATGGGGGCAAGTTGGGTACACTCACCTTAGTGTACATTCCACATTCTGAGTGAAATTTTGAGATTGCAACTGAAAACTTGGACTGGCCAGTCACATGAGTGCACAATTTGTTGCACTCAAGCGAATCATGGTTTCGATCATGGTACTGTGTGGGTAATTGGAAGTCAATGAAGACCACAAGAGTCCACTAAATTCACAGTATTGAAATATAGATATTCTCACTCGATTTGCCAAGACATGATGCACTTGATGTACTTCCTATTTACATTATTCGATGTAGAGTCTTAGCATCTGTCCCAAGTTCAGGGTTTCACCTCAATCCCTCGTGGGCTACTCATGTACCTTAAAATACCACTAAATTTCTAGACACCATCCCAGCCTTCTACTAGTGTGGATCTCATCAGACCTCGTTGCGAGACGCAACTTTGCTCGTGCAAGCCATCCGTGGTTTGTGGAATAAATCATGCAGGAATCTGCTTCTATATACAATTCGCGGGAGCGCTTATATAATAATACACGAGAGCCAGAGTGAGACTAAGGAGACGAGAAACTAAAAAATTAAGCCACTAAAGCGCCCCCTCTCCCCCAAGCACACAATATATACACGCAGAGCCTAACGCCAATAAAGTACATGTGCGTCGGCGTTAACGCCGTTATTCTAACTACCCACCGCAGAGTCAAAACCCGCAGGTGCGCACGTGTAAAGCCACATACATACGCAAAATGTCTGCGTAGGTAAGTACATCCCCTCGAACCCCACGAACCATTAGTTTATGGTACCGCTGGGAGGAGTAGATGTCGTAGCAACTCATAGGTACGGCTCATACAGCTCATACTCTGTGCTATATGGCAGCCATGGTGTGTCTATTTTAGGTTTGATGTTTCACCAGTGAAGTATGTTTCGTAATAATTGCGAGCTTGTACCTTTTGCATTGGACTGGACAATTGCCGATACTTTTTGAAGGTATATCTTTTTACTTGGTCCCACTGTGTATCGAAGACACAGAATCGTCAGAATTTCATAGGATAAAGTCGAATCGGTTAGGTAACTAATATGGTAAGAGCCATATTCGGGGATCGAAAAGTTTGTAATTTTGTGTACAGCTTTCAGCGAGCGCGAATTTTTGTTCTCATGGTAGACAAAATTTCAGATAGACTTCCTCTCCGTCTCGATCTGTAACCCCTTATTCCCCACATGAGCGCAATGCTTCCGTATCTGCAAATTCGGTATCTGCGTGACCTTCTCAATCTGCAACCCTCGCAGGTAGCAGGGTACGCCTGTACACCTTAGATCAATCTCAAAGACGGATTTGCGATGATGATAAGATGAGATTTCTCTCGACCGAACCGTGGAAAACATCCCAAATCTATATGAAACATGTTCTTGAGATGCGGCTGTCGGGATCGCCCATACGCCCCAAGTTGATCAAAAGTGATCTCAAAGTCGTCTTAAATTAACCTCTCTCACGACTAAATTGTAATGAAACTTTGCATTCTGGGAAGATCTCAAATTGATCACATTGTCAAAGTGCGACAACTGGGATATTCAATTCACCCAAAAACGGTCACATTCAAGATATATCAGTATTTTTTTTGCATCACAACTTTTTCACGCGGGTCACGATATAAGGTAAGTGTGCCTAATATGACCCCACTACTTTTGCTTTTCTCATAGTTTTGGCCTACTTCTACATTTCCCAACGTACTCCATTGCATTTTAAAGCTTGTTTCAAGACCTTCAATTGAAGGTCTTGCAACAAGCTTTAGCTGATGCTAAAAAGCATCTTAAGATGAGCTGAACTACATCCGATTTCAACAAATTAAAGCTGAGCTATCTCAATTTTTTCAAAAAAAGATTTTTTTGGCGAATTTTTGACAGTGTGTTCCTAATATGTCCCCACGTTGAAAAGAGGCCTATTTCTATGAGATTATACGGGTTCTTCGTGAAATCAGGATATCTCAGCTCCCAGACTCCCAAATGAAACGTACTTCAGCTCACTTTTCAGCTTTTTTTACCCTCTTTATAGTTAGATTAATGTATTCTGATGGAGTGGACAACGAGTTTGAAAAAAACATGGGGGCATATTAGGAACACTGGACTTTTTTCAGTAATATGAATGTAGAATCAGTTAGAAATCAAATTTTGTAATGCTGCAGAAAGCATTTTGAAGTTGGGACAAAGACAAAGAAAATGAGGTAAGGCACGTTGAAATTGATTCCATCAATTTTGTTCGGCATAACCTTTAGTGACTTACAAAAAAGAGGTCGGAAGTAGCGAAATCAGTTTTTTTGTTCTAGGAGAGGCACGGGTCATCTAGGATCGGTCCAAAACGTTTATTTTTCGTATTTTAACGTAATAACCATGAAAAAATGCGTGGCAAGGTCTGCGGGTGCGTACATTTGAGAACTTGAGTGGGGGCATATTAGGGAATGGGGGCATATTAGGCACACTTACCTTAATTAGCAGGATTCCCCTCGAACTCTTGCTCGCGATCCCTGGCAATGACCATATAAGGTAAGTGTGCCTAAATTTTCCCCCACTACTTTGGTTTTGCTCATAGTTCTAGCTCATCTCAATATTATCGAACGCACCTTATTGTATTCTAAAGATTGCTCTAAGACCTCTAAAATGAGCTCTTATACGTCTGATTTCAACTCATTGCAGCCGAGCTATCTCAAATTTTGCAGAGAAGGATTTTCTTTGTAATCAAAAGAGTAGGCGCCCAATTTGCTCCAAGTGAAAAAGAGGCTTATTTCCATGAGAACATACGGGTTTGACGGGAAGTCAGGATATATCGGCTCCCGGGCCCCCAAATGAGACGGACATGAGCTTATTTTGCGGTGAAATTTGTCAGAAAATTTAGAATACGGTCCTAGACGAATTTTATATAAAATTTTATATAAAATTTGCAAGCTTATGCTCGCTGTTCCATGTAAATACAGTAGATACCATCGGATGGACTGGGATAGTATCATTATGGCAAGAAAAACTTTTATAGAGGAGATCAAAATATTCTAGGATCAATCGATTCATTCCGATTTCTCTTTTAAGGGAAGGATACGCAGAAAGAGTTACATTTTTTAATTTTCTACATTATTAGTGATCTTAGAGCTCATATTACATGTTTCATGAAAGTGACCATAAATCTCATTTTCGTGGTAAGTTGATCATTCCGATAGCTCAGATACTCAAGATACTATTCATAATCTCAAAAAAGCACTGAAAACATCTTTAAATACCAAAATTGAGGTTGGCGCATACTGTATCGATGAATTTATTCGTGCTTGGGGGACATGTATTCGAAGGGTCACAAGGCAACTTCTTGTGTTGGGATAATGGCGAAATTCATCTCTGAAGGGAGTTTATTTGATATTTCCCATTTATTAATTGTTCAATTATCAATAAATTTTTGAAATTTTTAATGAATCCCTTCTCAGAGTTTATAATTGAGGAATTTCACTATTATGTCAAGACAAAAAGTTTCCTTTCGACCCTTCGAATACATATCCTCGAAGCACAAAGAAGTTCATCGATACAGTATGCGCCCAACTCAATTTTGGTATTGAGATGATTCCAGTGCTTTTTTGAGGTTATGTTCGATATTTTGCATGGCCAATTCACCACCAATAGAAGTTATATTTATGGTTACTCCCATAAAATATTTTGTATGAGCTCTAAGATCACCAATAATGGAGAAATTAAACAAATGTACCACATCCTGTGTACCTCTCCCTCAATGAACCTTTGACCGTGTTTTTTTAGTATAATTTATGCAGATATTGACTGGTCATTAATCAGTACATACTATTTCAGTACATCATTGTTCTCAGCGCGTGATTGAATTCCAGACGCTGGGAATGGTTTCATTTCCTGTATCATTCAGGAATGAATCTCTGCTATGAATTTTCTCTCCATGGAAAATATTGAATTTTTATCAAAAGACGTCGCCTCTCATGGAATAAGTTGTGAAAGTCACAAGTGACTTCTTGGGGTAATTAAGATCGTTTGCAATAAATTTGAACTCGAACTGATGTTCGAGTTTTATGAAGTCACCGTGGCCTCGCGGATAAGGTTCTTGCTTTTAACTGAGAAGGCTTGGGTTCGAACCTCGGCTGGCACCCTTGTGAATTTTCATAAATGCCTTCCGGGGGCTTCGGTCGTTCGAAACCCACCTTCAACTGTAGAACCCGCAGCGTAAACTCGAAAAGAGTTTGAAAATGCGTTAACAAACGATGAAAACAAATGTTCGAGTGTAAACAAGTACAGCTTATCTTATTAATCACTTTCAACAGAATTTTCTTCCCATAGTTTTGGAAAAGTATTGAGTACAGTATGGTAGAGATTCAATATGATCTAACATATATTTTGAAAAAAATAATAACTTCTAACTAGCCAAATCGTTTTTCAAATATTTTTTTGCAGAGTTGGTTTTCCAGTCTGATGTTCAGCTCTGAGTGAATCTTAGTCCGTTTGGTCTTGACCTTCCTCTATCAAAGACGAGGGACTGTATTTATGGAGGGGCTTAAATTAAGAGAAGTTCCACGAAAGGGTGTCGTCATCATTCCAAAAAAGTTCATAATCATCTGCATGAAGCCTGTAATTCCACTGCTAAATGTTTTGACAACTTGATTGAAGAAGTTGGTAACCTGTTAATTGAAATAAAAGTTTTTACTGTGAACCTTGAGGGGTGGTAGGGAAGTGAGATGAGCTAAGACGCAATATATTTGATTTGGAAGTTTCATCGTGCGTAATGACAAATATTGATAAGGATTTGATTCGTCTATTTTTGAAAATCACTGAGGATCACTTTCGACTATCAAGTGGTTAAAAGTTCGAAAAACCGCGAGTTTCCGTCGAATTTGCGCGAAAAAAAACCATTCTGGAAACCAATGATATTTCAAGGTTAGGAGTTCAAAAAAGCAGAATGGAAAAATCAGGTATGCCAATCAGCGACGAAAACATTTGAAAAAGCAACAACAAGGCAAATTAAGGCGGTTGTTTAAGGCGGAACGGTTACCGTGCATCGCAACCATGAAACTTGAAAACACATCTCACTTAAAAACTACGATGATTCGGAGTTCCACAAGTGATGTTAAATCATTTTTATTAGCCAACTTGTATTTGACCTTTCGTTGTTTCACCAAGAACATCGTTTCAAAATCGAAGAACGTTGTTTCAAATTGCAAGAGAATCGAATCAACATGGGTATGATTTTCAGCGTGCGTGGTGAACGCATCGCCTTAAGAATACTTTTCTCTTCCAATGTTGTATGAATGAAATATTCTGGAATTTAACTATACACTTACCGGTGACATCAAATCGGTATTGTCAATCGAGTTGGTTGGCGCAGCCTGTGAAAAACATTGATTATCTTAAAAATCAGAGCATTTCGTCATCAAATGATATTCTCCAAGACGTTTAAGAATACCCGTCCGCGAATATTAGAAAAAGAGTGCGAGTCGAACATTCTCAAACTTCCTCATGACTCATCAATGTCACAATAACTCTCTTGACAGATCTTATGCGTATGCAAGGAATGTCTCTTTCAATAACGATTAATCATTTGTTGAGAATATTTACATGGACGCCAGCAACGAGACATTCCTCTCATTTTCATCGAAACTTCTCTTTCGAAAAAGAGACTTACATAAACTTTGATCAACTGTTAGAAAATAATATTAGATGGTTCATTACCGAGACTAAGGCTGCTACTAAGACGACAAGGATGATGATTTTGGCAATCATGTTGAACTGTTAGATGATACTCTGTTACTGCCTCATGCTGATGATACCTAGAGTATTTATACAATGTATATGTTTTTCGAGTAGAAGAATATTCTAACGAGCCATAACATAATTCTTATGTCTACATTTGTTACTGTTTCCTCAAGGGACGAATGCGTAATTCACCTTTGATGATTCTTCGTGAAAAAATGTGTTAGTTTCTATAGCATATGTTCAAAGATCTTTCCAATGACGAAGCTGACTGTCGCGTAGCCTTGGACGATTTTCAAATTCAATACCTACAGTCTACAATAGAGACGAGATAAGATTGAAGAGTATATGTTTCTGTCACCAAGGTACGAAATATGTTTTTGAACATCTCTTCAATGTCTTCCAATGACATCGAAGACTTCACAAAATAATTAGTGACCATGAAATAGCCAATGTACAAATGCGTAATTCTTAAAACACCTGTGAAGAATAATTTTTGTCTTTTGGAACATTCGTTTTAGAAAATTTGAAGCGATTCCAAGGAGTCAGACTCTCATAACCACCATCAATATAAGCTACTTTTACAAGAAAAATTCTATGATGATTCATTTTTCTTTCCTATAAATCAAAATATGTAGAAGCTCATAGTTCTGATACGCTTCTGGACCACTAGAAGAATGCACCACCAAAGCCATCAGCTTAGAAAATGAGCAAAAAACGGTAAAAATGCCGTTTTTTGGAAAATATTTCTTTGCGATTTGGAAAGAACCCCTGATTCGTGGGAATAGATCTAACTACGGATTTGTTTCCTACATTGGAAAATATACAAGGGAGTCATTCTCGAGTCAATGCGCTATCTCCGATCTAAACTTTTATCGTCCAGTGTTTTTAACAACAACTGAGGATATGAGTTTTAAATCATATATACCCCTCCCCCCCGGTAACTGTGTTTGTGTTTTGTAGATAATTATGGAAATTTTTGGAATCCTCCTGATAGAAGAACGTATATATAATATAGCATCGCCCTCAAACAAGATTTGTACATGGGGCCAAGTGGATTTTGAGTCGACTTTAAAAAATTCCTCCAGAAGAATTTTCAGCGAGAAAACAGATCTTGTTGAGAAAACGAATTTTTGTTAGATGACTATGGGCGCTCTTCACAAAAATCATTTACTTTAGCTGATTCACCAGCTACCATGAACAGATTTTCCTTGATACTCAGTGCTCTAACTGATTTCTAGTGTAAGTTATTACATGCTAGTTTGCAGATCAGCAAAAACAGCTGATCCGTGTTCAGAGAGTAAACTTGATGTATACATACCTATCTGGTGATATGAAGTGAAAAATACGTCTAAAGTATATTATGTATCGTGATTGAGTCTGCACCATTTCTACATCACCATCACCCCTTGCGCCACCGTACGAACCAAATCAGCACTCGCATCGGCAGATTTTCACCCGCGGGCCGTTTTTTGCCACGACAGCAGTATCCACTTGCAGTGGTATAACATAACGGGTGCAAACCGCACCTCTCACAATTGGCTGTATCCATCGCGTCAGCTGCACGAAAAAAAGGCTACCGGAGAAGCTGCGATAAGCGTTACATTCCGCCGACAAAATATCGATTTTCATACCTAATATTTTTTTCACAATTCGCCAGAGTATGAGTATTAAATTCTGCGTGTATGAGAGTCAGTATAAACAATGTCGCGGTTGGCGTGGTTTGCAAAATTTGTCCAACGTGAAAAATAAAATAAAACTTTAATCAGTACGATTGCCCGTCGGCCACTATTTATTCTCTGCTTGCGGCCGCGAGCAGAACCATGAAAGCTTGAAACTGAGCTTACAATTGCAATACGCGAACTAACCCTGCGGCTGTAATTACAAATTTTTGCACTGCTTTTGTTTCTTTCATTTATCGGGCAACATTATTCACTGTACTGTATAAATATAAGTGTACCCCAAGCCTCGGGGTTACGTTAACCATTGTGACGAAAAATGCGAGAAAATCGGGGATAGGGTAGTGATGGCGTATTCGGCAGAACGGCAAATTTTTGCTTATTGGTTAAGTTTGAGATTCGATTCCAGCTGGTGCATTCACACCTCGTCTACACCAGATTTCCGATTTCTGCGCAGAGTATAGAGTAGAACTTTGCTATTGGAAGGCTTATCGGCTCAAATGTGAGACTTTGAGAGCTTTTTCCACTTTACCCATTGCACAGGAAAGTAGATCAGAGGTTGTGGGAAAAGACTGCTTTGGTTGGCGTAATTTACTGATATAATCTCAATATTAGAATATCCAGCAGTGTATGAGGATCCCAGGGTAAAACTTCTTGCCTTTTCCATTGTGAGACTTATGTTCGAAAGGAGCGGAAGGAATGGAAATGCCGTCATGACTGCTTTCACCAAATTCATAATTGTTGCTTTCAGAAATTATCTTAAGATTAAAAGTCTCTCAGCGAGTGGTTGGACATTTTACGGACTCGAAAAAGAGATCAAAGGGGCAATGAATAAGACAAATGCTGAAGTCACCTGGAAAATATTGTTTTCCATCTTCTGTGCGGAAAATGACTTTTCCGCGCGAGTTTTTTTATTCTGTTCTCCACACAGATGATGAAAATAGTACATTTCGATACGAGGGCGGGAATGTTAGTTTCCGCACATCGAGTGATATTTTCTGGACCGTGCCGAAGACGAGGGTCGGAATTATCACGAGAATGCGGAAACCACCCCGTCCAAATGTCGAATACTATTTTTCCATCAGCTGTGCGGGGCACAAAATCAAAAAACCCGAAATAGTATTTTAAGTAACAAGGGCGCAAAGTACTTTTACGCACGAGTACCCGAAATGAGTGCGCAAAAGTACCTTTGCGCACGATTCGCCGTGCGCAAAGTTACAACTGTGCACAAAGTTTCACTTTGCGCACGATTCGCCGTGCGCAAAGTTACAACTGTGCACAAAGTTTCACTTTGCGCACGAGAATTTCGGGAACGAGAGCGGAAAAGTTGCGCCCGTGTTGCTTACTATACTTTTCGATACACTGTGCGTAAAAGTGCACTTTGCGCACAGTTTGTCGGCTTTTACTCACAGTTTATCGAAAAGTATAGTTAGATACACGGCCGTAAAACCTATTATTCGCATCCTCGTGATGATTCCGACCCTCGCCTGCGGCTCGGGCCGGAAACCCATCACTCGGACGCGAATAAAACGTTTTACGCCCTTGTATCAAAATGTACTATTTAGATATTGTTGCGGAAAGTTGTTTCCCGTGTCATGTACCGACGTACCGTGAGAAGCAGGAAGAGGGTAGGGCGCGGGCGGGTTCAGGGGCGAAGCCCCCGCGGGGGGGGGGGGGGCGGAGCCCCCTACTGAAAAAAATTCTGGAAATGTATCATAAAAACATTTTTCAATTGATGCACTATATGTTACCGTTTCATTTGAAGATATAATTCTCCATTCTCAAATTTACTAATATTAGCCGTTATGTGCAAGCTCCTTGACTCAAGAAAAGTTCTCATAAGTATCAAATGAAGAATTCCGATCATGAAAAAATTGACTTCATGGAAAAATCCATCGTCGAATTCCATGACGAAAGATTGACGACATTCAAGATATTCAAATACTTGTGCTGCAGAAACTCAGAGTTCAATACTAGAATAAAATAAATGCATGTAAAACTATATTCAATTTTGTAAACATGGGCTACTTCCATGGATATTAGTAAAGAAGAATCCGAAATTATTATATAGCTGTCGAAAATGGAATTCAAATTATCATATGACTACGCTGTGATTCAGATAAGATTGGAATGTAAAGTGCAGAAGTAATTTCTATCAGTTTATGATCATGCAAATCGTGTGACCTTAATATTTTAGTATTCAACAATTTCCAAATCGAAAACATATACTATCTCCATTGGGATGGTTATTGTGACCTACATCGTTGAGTACATTGCATCAAACCAACTAAAATTAAAAATCCGTGAGGATCCAAATCGTCTCCTATGACGATCCATAAATTGATCGGATCACGTGAACATCAAAATGGGGAGGAATTTAAGATATAATTCTACTGTCACGCCCTGAACTTTGCGCACGAATCAGGGAACTTTGCGCACGTTTAAGACAACTTTGCGCACGATTTGGAACTTTGCGCACTGGAAATCGTGCGTAAAAAAAAATTCGCTCAACTTAGCGCACCGCACACCCACCTGCAAAGTACTTTTACCGCACAATTTTACGCACACAATATCAAAAAGTCATTTCCCGCACAGAAGATGGAAAATAATATTTCCTCGGTGGTTTTAGCATTAGTCTCTTTCATTCGCCTTTTGCTCTCTTTTTCGAGTTAAATTTCCATCTTTTGTGCGGAAAATGACTTTTCTTCAAATGACGGAAACATTCTCGAAATTTGATTTCACATTCATGATGATCAAAACATTCAACCCAAAAAGTTCTTGGACATAGATTTTTGGGAATAACAAACGAGATCAAGTTTTTTCTGACATCCTAAGATGTCGAAAAAAAACTTGATCCGCCATTTCGTATTTCCAGAATCTGATTTCATTTTTGTAATCAGGGATTTAAAAAACTCCTACAATAAAGTATGAGTGACATCCAAGGGAATCACAATTCCCCGGTCGCCATCTTGGATCCACGCTTTTGAAATTTTAAAATCTGACGAGGAACACCCAGGGGTTGTGGAACACGGATCTGACTGAATCTCTGGGCATAGTCTCCTTTCCAGTACCATCAAAAGATGAAACCCAGAGGTGCACGTGCCAGTGCCCAACAGTTTTCGAGCTGCAGCTCATAACATTAGCATTATGAGTATATCTTCATACATATATATATATATCTTTTTTGAGCATGGGTCCATATGGGCAATGATAATGTCGTAGGCTATAGCTCGAAAACGGTTGGGCATTTGCAAGTGCGGCTATGGGTTTCACCTTTTGGTAATGAAGGGAGACTGTTCCCAGAGTTTCAGCCAAATCCGTGGCCCACAACACCTGGGTTTTCTTTGTGAGTTGATTTCCGGAAACAGTGGCCCAAAAAAGTAAGTAGATTCCATACAACTAATTATCATAAAAATACGTTTTATGAAATCCACTTATTTTTCAAGGAGATCAACCAAGTTTTGGGAGAAAGATGGGAAACAGGGACTATCTTCTTTGCATGGGCACTTATGAAGCTTTACATTGAAGGTGGCCATGATTCGAACCCAGGCCTTCTGCGTTGAAGGCTGAGACCTCATCTACGAGGCCACGGTGGCTACCATACTGGTAATCTCGAGGGTCATTTCATATTTGGCCAACTATTCTTTCTACGGTGTCTGTCAGTTCTAAGATCCAGATGCTCGACAATTTTTGATGAGCGCATGACATTGGGTCGTCGCTCTTACAATTGGTTTGGGCAAAGTCTATCATCCACAGCTCAAAAAAGCCATACCTGTCCCATAGGTATGTTGATGCAATCGAATATTTTTCAGTACAATCTTGACCTAAAAACTCGCAAGACCATCGAGAACTACTGAAGATGGTCGGAGACACTTTTACTTGCTCATTCATATCGAGATTCATATTGTCAGCGAATTTGGTACCTTTAAATATTCAAAAACGTGCAATGGAATCTGAATAATTTAAGTGAGATTCAGTCATCTCTCGCCTTTGGCGTTGTCGCACTGTGTGAATCATGGTTAGGCAGGAACAGAAGAAACTGAATATACGATAGCCTCGTCAAATCGTATGATATGGTCGGGTCATTGCTGCTTTCTGGAACCATTTTGGATTTTGAAGTCAGATGGAAGGTTATCATTATTCATAGATAAATCGACGAAGATAGAAGGAAATTGAGCGAGTCATATAAGATATAGAATGTCAATCTCAAATGAAAACATCTCATCTATCCAAGTATATCACTTTAATAGGCTCTTTTCATCCACTGAAATATATTGTGATATGAAGTGAAACATCGTGAAGAGTACAAGCCACGTAATGCGCAATCAGGGAAAGGTCACAAATGGCATTTCACATGAAGTCCCTGCAACAAGTTCTCGTACAGGACTTTTTAGGATCCTGTAATTGATCTCCTTGGTGTTCCATAGACTACGATTGCCGCGCCGAGGATCATGTCGTATTAACCGATTTGACATCACCCAGACTTCTTCCTCTCCCCAGATGTTCCACGGAATGACATGAATCGCATTAATATAATCAAGACGCTGACGGTCTTGAGCAACGGTGACCTGGAAAATATAAGTATTAAGATAGGCTTGTACTCGTCACCTCATCATCTGAATCAAATTGCTCTACGATAAAAACAAATCCAGGCAACCTCAGGAATATCACCTTATGTGAATACGAATTTTGAGATATCCGGTATCGAAATGAATACTAAGGTCAGTGTACCCAACTTGCCCCCATTAAGCCATTTTCTTAATAACTTTGGCCCATCTCCATATTTTCCAACGTACCTTAGCTCATTTTAAAGCTTGTCTCAAGACCTTCAAAATAAGTTAAGGTAAATCTAATTTGAACCAGCTGGAGCCAAACTGTTTTCATTCTCCCAAAAGGTGATTTTTGAGAGTTTACAAAAGTGTGTACCCAACTTGCCCCCATTAAGCCTTTTTCTTAATAACTTTGGTTTACTTCAACAATTTTCAACGTGCTTCAGCTCATTTTGAAGCTTGTTTAAAGACCTTTAAAATTCACTAAACCACGTCCAAGTTGGATCAACAGGAGCCAAACTGCCGCAATTCTTCCGAAATAAACAATGGAAATCAGCGATAAAGTGTTTTTATCGCCGTGCGCGCACATTTGGAGCTTTTCGGTGGATCGAAACACTATTTCTGACTTATTTTGACGTGATAAACACGTTCGGAGTGGTGGAAAAAGTCGTTCTGCACGCCCTATCAAGATAAACATATGGGGGCATGTTAGGTACACTCCGATGTTGGCATCCTGTTACACGAATCAACTCCGTGTTTTGCACATAAAACAGCTCCATATTCAAATTTTGCAATTTTGAAAAATGGATTTCGAAGGTCTTGAAACAAGGAATCGAATGCGCTAAGATACGTCAAGATTGGTTGAACTCGAAGAATTTGGCGCCGATTTTACTGAATGCAATTCCCTCGGCGCTTCCTTAGCTAAACAATCACGAAAAATAGAAAAATCACTTTAGATTCTCTGGAGAACGCGGGAATGATTCGGGGTCGACGCAAACTACTTACTTTCTCATAATTCAACATAACAATCGTGAAAGAAAATTGCCAGGAGGCCAAGGAGTGCCCATCCCCGAGATCGGCATATGGGGGCAAGTTGGGTACAGAGGCAAGTTGGGTACACTTACCCAACTTTATCCTCCAACTCCCATACCTTATAATTCGAATTATAAATACACCATTGTAACGCCTTTTTAAATAAACAATAAGTACATGGCCAAAGAGACATACTTCTACAACCTTCGTTAGAGACTATGTCAGTTAGGGGGAATGATATAAAAGTGAAAATGACAACTATAGAATATTCGCTTCAATTATATTCTTTCTTCAAATTGATCCGGTTCAACTTGACTTTCTTACAAGTTTTTACCCAAAGTACTGTACAACTGTATGATGCGTTATATGACCGTCATTCTCAATAAAACTAGTGTGTCCAATTTTGAGACTTTAAATTTCTGAATCCTTCAACCAATCTCAAAACTATTGACCGAGTCCGATCCAACGCTAAATCTGAAATCTAGATCTCAGCTGAAATACGATTTATTTCAATAAACTCGAGTTGAACTGACCGAGATTTTTTTGGAAATCTGCGAAAACCTGTCCGCTTTCGCGTCCCCTGACCGTCGGTGATTCGAATCTTATTTATTTGAGATACCCAATTTCAATTTTTGCGGACTAACAAGGAGAGCATCAGGTCTGTAGAACACGGATCTTGATGAAACTCTGGAATTCAGCTTGTTTTGATGAACAATCAAGGCATCCCCGAGGGTTAAGTCGAATAGGCCTCCTATCCCGAGATACAACTATGGAGGTTAGCATTTTTAGTATATCTATACATATATGTGTCTTTTTAACATGGGCCTAAATGGACAATGTTAATCTCTAGAGCTGTGTCTTGGGATAGGAGGTTCATTGGACTTAATTCTTGGAGATACTTCAATTTTTCACCAGAACAAGATGATTCCCAGAGTTTCATCAAGATCCGTGTTCCGCAGACCTGATGCTCTCTTTGTAAGTATATGAAGGATGATCGACGTCTCAATTCAACCTTCGTTGACACTCAGCTAATGTTGAAGTAAAAGACACTACCTTTAGCTCATGAAATCTACTCTCCAAACTTGTTGGAGAGAATATTGACTCTCAGTCAATCAAATTTGGCTCCAAGTTTCAGTCAGATATTTGCGAAAGTATGTCTGTAAGAGGTTAATGAGTGTGTTTTTGAGAATATCTAAGAAAAGTTTCTCCGGGAGGCTCGGTCGAAGCACCAATATTCCAAAAGCAATCAGAATCTTTCCACTCTCTGCATGAATGGATTTGCAACTTACTGTGGAAGTATTTGCAAACCAAAAACTCATTTCACTCAATATGATGAGTTGATTAATTCACTCAATATAATGAATTTTGACGCAATCGACGAGTGAAATGCACTATTGTTGTAAAATCAGTCACTGAGTCAGTTTTTACTCAAATGCGAGCCATTTTGTGTTTCACTCCTTGCTTGGAGTCAAAATTTCACTGTAGAGGGTTTCGAGTGCATGCGGAACCGAGAGTTCCGACCTGGTGATGTGGTGACCGTGCACGCGGAATTCGATCTCACTTTTTTCCGATAATCTTGCGATTTGGGCTGAACGACGAGAAGTCGAATATGAATTGGATAATAACAATGATTCGACAACTCGTTAAAAATTCGTATCATCGTCATTTTTCATATGAGATATGAAAGGACTTTCATGGCCTCGGTGCACCGTGACTGCTTACAAGAAATAGAAATTTCAGAGACATTGATGAAGAGATTGAAACATAGTGAACTCGGGTACAATCTGGTCAATAATATCGGTTCATTTGAGACAAGATTACTTAGCTTCGCAGAATGACTTATCGTCTAATTCACCTCAACGAACATAAAATATGCGTTATTAGACTGATGCATGACTACTGCAAGATCTTAGGGCTTGAAAGATTGGGGATCTTCAGCTTACTCTTTCAGAAGAACATAATAAGATGTCATGTAAAATGTAATGTGGTCGATGCTGGGATACAATTTGATGTAGTTCTCGTATAGATTTAACTCACGATGTTTCTTTTGCTGAGTTTTCTGTAGCGATTCCAGCAGACGAGAGACATTTCCTCCACCGAACTCAGAAATAGAGTGCCTTTAGATGAGAAAGCGTGAGCGATTGATTGGCTCTTCAGAATATTATTCGCTGCAGATACAACGATTGTGTCATCTTCGATAGCTGCCTCCTTGAGTTGATCGGTACTGACAGCAAATAGACCGAATGATGCCATGGGTCGATAAAATAAGTACTGGCGCTCATTTGGGAAGATTCTTGGTGAAAGATCGATTCCTAGGATTCCAACAGGCTCATTCGATGTATCGGAACCACTTGTAAAATTTATCGCTTCGGGCTGAGGAACGAATGTTGGATCATCTATGCGATATAAGCGTGCACCATCCCAAATTACTAGACCATTACCCAGGGAATCCGCCATGTAGACCTTTTGAGAAAAGTTTTATTTTAGATGAAATCAAAATCAGTGCAAAATGGGTGTAATATCTCTATGGTCTGGCATGCTTCGGTAATCTTATATCATTCTGATTGCTCGATGTGAGATCCATAAGACATGATATCATCAAAATCCAACTCATGGAGTTAGGGTGAGATTTGTGAGATATTTCTAGTCTGGTACTGTGCTCATCATGAAGATATTTTGATATGGGTTTTTGATATGCATAGAAAATTCGCTGTCGATGATGATAAGATTCAGAATTTCTTCAAGAACTTTCTGCTGATTAGTGACGATACATACCAAAAGGTGTCTGCAAATCACACTGTGCAACAACATTTTGGAGTCGGAATGGCACATTGGACGGCCATGGTTCCCTTACGTGTTTTTTGACGCTGAAACCGAATCCGAGCCCCAAATTAATTCTAAACGCCAGGATTTTTTATTCGCAAAAAATCGTTGCTTTTGTGGTTTTTTCTGGCGTAGGCAAAAATTCTGACATAGTATAGCCCAAAACGGAGCACAGGATCATGTTTTGTGTCGGAAAAGCATATTTAGATACCTGGTGCAAATGAGAATTGTTTTCCTTGGAATTTTGAAAGTAAGGATTATCGCAAAAACATGTGCTTTCACATTTTTAGGGGGTCAAAAAATGTGTTTTTGCTTAGCCTCGCTTTGAAAATTACAAGGGAAAAAATCCTCACCTGCAGCGGTTATTTAAATGTGCTTTTCCGACGCAGTATGACCGTCTGATCCCGTTTTCCGTTTTGAGCTACTACGTCAGAATTTTGGCCTACGTCGAAAAAATCACTGAAAAAATTCTTTCTTGTGATTTAAAAAGAATTCTGACGTTCTGGAGCAATTAGGGGTTCGGATACGGTTTCAGCGTCAAAAAACACGTAAGAAAACCATGGTCTGGTCAATGTGACATTCTGATCCCAAAATTTTATTGTGCAGTTTCGTAAGTGTGTTCATTCTTATAACCATAAAAAAGGTATATCAATCCGATAAGAATTATATTCAAATCTGTCCAAGAGCTCTCGATAATTTTTTGGAATTGGGAAGAACTCTCCGAGAGCTCTCCAAGAGTTGTCTCTGATTCCTCTTTTCAATCAAAGAATATGATACACCATATTGAGATTGTATCATATTCTTCGATAAAAGAATGCCTCAAAAAGGCCTAAACTTGATTAATCCACATCAAAATTCTTCACAAGCTCTTTGCGAGCTTTTTGCGAGTAGTCCAGCATTTCCAGAGAAGTCCCTCTCGCTCTAACTTTGTAGTTTTGCTTCAAGAGTTCTTCAAAAGTTGTACAAAAATTGTGCAACAACGAATTAAGCGCACTCCTTTAGATTAATGAGTTATTATTCAAAAGTAATTGTATATGCGACTAGCAATGACCATAAGCGTGTATGAGACACATTTAAATTATTATGACTTACGGTTGTATGTTCACAATACGGCCCATAAGTATCAACTATAACATTTGTCAGAAGCGTTAGATTTGTTTGAGCATTTGTTGCAATATTCTCTGGGATCGTTATGTTGTATATCAAAGTATCGGTCCAGAGATTGAAGGCGAGCAGCTTTGGATGGCACTCTCTCGGCTGATCGAGTGCATTGTGAGAACTGTCCAATACCCACAGCCTGTTGCACCTATCGATCTGAAAATATTTCCTCGCACTTGATAATGGTTGATGGACTATTTTGAGCGAGTTATCGCATATTTCTAAACTATTGTAACACATGGAGCATCAGTGATGCTGCATTATGCAAAGTTCAAACGACTGCAAAAGAGTAATTCCAAGAAAACCCTTAAAGAAGAATCCTGACACGTAGGAGTGTAATAAGCCATGGATCGGTCGGATTCGGTTCTCGTCAGAGAATGCTTAAGAAAATCAAGATTCCTAAATGGATCAAACTGGACAAGAAGTTTCGTACCAGTGTTGCTTAAAGCAAATGAATTCCGTATTTTTCAGTGAAATTTTAAACCTTGACCTGCTCAGAGATGCAAAGATGTGGTTTGATCCTTGATTAGATCTATTTACAAGAACTTGTGGGATCACCCAACGGCCGCTCCCTGATTTACAAATGAAGCTGGAAGATAGTGTGATAACGAGACCTCGAATACGAATGTCGATCTCATCTCATGTAGAAAAGTAGTCGAAATGCTGTTTGCGTGATATAATATTTCATAGGTCAAATGTTATATTTCATTCACGACTGCGACACGATTCCTGGCGAAGGAGCACGATTCAATATCTTTCCACTTTCATGAAGATCCAGCGATCTGTCCTAATTTTTCGTCGTTATCTCTTTACATTGTTTGCTTGAGATATCAAGATGATATCAAAAGTATTGACTTTCGGTGAGGTGTCTTTTTCATCTCAAAAATATCGAAACCTCCCAATAGTGGCCACGTGGCTCTCTTGGCGGATAATTTTCTTTGACTACCAACCTGTCTACCCGGTCAGTATAGGCTCTGGAAGAAATCAATCAGAATTCCTGGATTCTTTTCAAAATTCTTTTGTACTTGTGGGATTTCAAGTGTGAAACTCTAATGGTCTACATGAGTCATCACTTTAATGAGGCCACTAACTTGAATTCGTGCTTATAAGCCTCGAAAGAGAGATTTTTTTTTTTATTACGCCATCTTTAGACCGTGAATAGGTCCATTTGGCAAAAGTGAGATATATAGCAAGATATAAGATATATAGATATATAGTAAGATAAATAGTAAGATTTGGCAGAAGTAAGAAAAGTAAGAAAAGTAAAAGTAAGAAAATTAAGAAAGAGAGATTGAATGTAATTAATGATTAAACTTGAATTCGAATTTCTGAAAGATTGCGCTAATTCAATCAGATAATTGAAAAGTGAGTAGAGGTAATACAAATTTCTCGCTATCGTGGCTTATAATAGTTTTTTATATTGGGTTCTTGGGAAACAAACTTTTTGTGTTCATTGTTTACCCTTGGAAAACGCTCACAAAGCGGATTTTGATAGGTTTTTCTAAGGCTTTTTGAACGCATATTTGCATCTCCAACCATAGCCAAGAACTATACTCTTCTATGACCAGTAATCTAGATATATCTATGCAGTAGAATGCAACTTAGAGACATGTAAACTTTTTATCGCGATCTTTAGCAGATGAAAATTTTATAAATTTGTACAATAGATGGGTCAGATCGGTATATTATGGCCAAACCGTACGCACGACCCCCGCGGGTTATTTTAAATATTTCTCATATAAAAGGAGCTATCAAATTTTCATCCTGGCATCCAACTTTTAGCAAGAACTATACAAACACTCGAAATCAAATGCGCCTACTTTACATGACAATATGTCGAGTTACTTTCTTTGATTTTTAGGCCGTTTCAAAATGAATGCCATCTCAACGCATCTGAATATTTTTCTATTCAACTCCGCTATTTCATTTGTCTGAAAAAAAACGCTAAAATTTCCGTATTTGAGTGTTCAGATCGGCCGAACTGAGTTAGTGCTATGGCTATTAGAAGACGGTGAACTATTGGAACATCCCCAATTTGTCCAGCTGCAGTTTAGAACATCCAAAGAAGGTGACTTGACATATCGTCGGGTAGAGTGGGCGCATTTGGTTTCACGATTTTTAAACTAAAACTGGTCTGTTTTCGGTCAATTTAGTGATTTTCCGTAAGGACCCAAAGAATGGCCCTCTCTCAGCTTCAAAAAGTGAAAAAACTTGTTATGAGCTGAAATTCTGGGTAAGTACAGTACGTAATCGGTATCTAGGTTCATTTAAAAAGTTGGCAAAAATCAGCTGGGTCGTGCGCACCATGTGTCCAAAATATATTGATCTGACCCAGATATTAATGCAAATGACCAGAAAGAGAACTGTGTAACACGACCTTTTGGCTTAGTACACTTTTGCGTGGAAATTACCCGAGAAGATACTCAATTTCATACCTGTATTCTATACGGTTTATGAATAGCTCCACAGCTTTTCTTATCCGTCCAACCCCAGCTTGGATAGGGCCGTATTAAAGGCCCCGAATCAACCCCAGTTCTATTTGTAATGACACCCAATCTAGCTGGGACACCATCCACGCTGACTATAGTCATGAACATCCTTCCGTCTGCAGCAAACCAAATCCAGAGTCATATACGTAGAGTTTCTAGAATGTCACGGATCAGGGGATCGGATGGGGGTTTAAAGTGGGTTCCTGATCCGAATCTATGAATATTTCTTCGTATCATTTTTTGGGAATGGTAACAAGCAACTCATATATAGATGTTAAAAAGCACTCTGAGTCAATGAGAGAAGGTGGTGGTTATTCTTCTCAAGCTATCAATGCAGTCAAGCTTCTTTCTTCCGCTTCATGGATGCATCGATTCCGAGATCGATTCGCTTCTCCATTATCACGAATTCAGGTATCTCTAGTCATCAGTTTTTCGGAAATTCCCACTTTGCGTTCAAAATCAAAATTTAACGTAGCTCTGGAAGGAAGCGATTCTGGTCGAAACAAAAAATCACATGTCCTTTTAGTCTATATTCAGAATTATATAATATTTCGTCGCCTGAGGAATCCGTGAGATGGACCGTTTCCGCTGCCTGGTCTTATTTAGAATCAAACTTGTCTGTGATAGTCAAAAAAACAATGTCTTTAGTAATTCTGAGAATGGAACAATTATCAATTAGTTTTGAAGATTGTCCAAAAGAATAAATGTCTCAATTCAACCGTAACCCTACGCTAACGCTCTTATTTTGAATATCATAGGTTGGTTTCAATGTGCCTATCATCATTTTGGTTATTGAAGTTTTTTGAATTTCCAGCGAATTACTCGGTTTCGTGAGAATTTGATAGATTCAGGTTGAGAGCAGCGAATGGGGAAAGATTGCCGCAATAGACAAATTGAGAATGAAGCTCGTCACGACGCTGATGCGAATTAGCTACCAAAGTATGAATTTCAAACGTCCGTGTACGTGAGTGTGTGCTAGTACGCACCTACATGGTTGAGAAAAAACGCTGGAGTTATTATTGACGCACGCGGAAGGTCGGATTTAGGAGTCGATGGGCATGAGTACGGCTTGGCATCCCCAATGCCCTTCCCCCCCAGAATTTCACGAACAAACCGAGAATATAACATCTGCAATTACCGAGCGTGAGGGGGAAGCCTGCATCATGACTGTATGTCAAGAAGTTCTATCAAAAATATTCTGGGCAGTCCCCAGGCCGAACAAAATAAAATACAAGAATTTCACCCAGATATACCCGTAGATCCTAGAACTTGTAGAAGCCACATTTGCTTCTATGATGACAGTAGGGCAATCTAGATAAGGGTACTGTTTTGCAAAAAACACTTCCAATGTACGTAATCAGTTTACCTTGAGATAAAGCAAAATCCATTGGCAGTGGTCTTGAAATGTTGTAATCCCCCGTCCGAATAGCCTCCTGTCTTTTTGCTTTTGACGGCCATGTGTAATCTATGTATCGCCATTGGTAGACAGTTTCTAACTGTCCCAGTACTGTACCTAGGAACGAGCTAGTGGCAAGGACAATTAGGCCAAGATACATCTTCAAACTTTTATCAAGGATGACTTTCCCATACAATGAACTTTTCTTGACGAGGGTTCTGATAAAATTGCATTGCGATCTTAAAAGACTCGAAATTAAACATTCGGAACATTATCATATTACAAATACATAAGCTATTTATTGCCTCGCTCGTTCGGCCCCTCGAACTGTTTGCATCATATAATGACTGGATACAATGTTCATCAAAGGCATGACAGTAAAGTCTGTATCTCTGTTCACAAATCAAATTGTTATCAACATTCATGTCGCCAAGAAGGAGAGAGTGCATGATGACAAGAATCGTTTAGATTCTTTGATAAGATGCTTTTTCCTCGGTTCATTGCGATTTTGTGAGGATTTGCTTTCAAGAATTGTGAGAGTGTAACTCATGAAGGGATCTTTGAATTTTGATCAAAGTGGGCCATGTTTCCGCCCATCGATACATGTAAGTGCCCCTACAGGGAATTAGATTATTGTGTTCCGAGTTCGTGGGAACTTTGGCGGCTTGAGTGCCTTTTCGGGGTGATTCACGTTAACTGTCCTAGCCTGATTTTTGGAAGACAGAGCCTGCACTTTTGTACCATCTGTAGGGGCCGTAGAAGTCCACCGTGGCTCAGTGGATAAGTTTGCTGACTTCTATGCGAGAGTCCTACATTCGAATCTCAGCCAGGCACCACCAAGATTTTTCTGATATGCCTATTGTTGAGCGGTCTCGGTGATACGATTCTACCTAAAACTTAAGGTTTACCATAACCAGGTGAAAGTTTGTAGTTGTCAATGTGCTGACACGCTTTTTGAGAGTGTCTCAAGTCCGCGAAATCGTCAATCATATTTTGACTGACTCAAATTTGATTTTTCAAGGTTAGCTAAGAAGATTCAGGTTGTAGAACTCGTCGAACTTACTCACGCTCCTGGGAGATAGTACGAACTTGACGGAAAGTTCGAACTTCTCGGTTTTATGTGACAGGTATGAAGTATATCAGTGAAAATTAACGATTCGTGCGAGTGGCACTCATTACGCTCGTATTCTGCGAGTTTTGTTATTATCGGATGGAAAACTGAGGTTTGTAAGGCTAGGACATTATTATCGCATGCCATTAGATCACCCGCAGTGATCAAATTTTCATCGTATTCGACTTCTATTCTCTTGCATTTCTAGTGCGTAACGGGTGTCACAACCTCTCGTGGACTTGCCCTTAACCCCATATGGGTGCGTTGCCCTAGACGTTACCCTTAAATTTTTCTTGTACAGGTCATAGATGTTAGCGATAAAGAAGATCAATGCCGTCATCTCCGACTTATTTTTGCTTCAGCTGTTCAAAAGTGGATATTTCGGAATTGTGCCATCATAATTTCACAAAAGGACTAGGCGGTTGAGCATGGTGAGGTGGAACTTATCAGGTCTGACTCGGATATCCCCCCCCCCCAACTCCTAACCCCAAATTACGAGCAAAGCCGAGATTTGGAGTGTATATAATGGTAGGAAAGGCCGAATTGCGAGGCACTTATTATTGAAGCAAGATTCCTTGACAGAGTTCCCGTCATGATTGTTATGGAGAACATAAAACCCCTGTAGAAACACAAAGCCATCGGGAAGATGTCAAGAACCCAACTCTCATATCATAATACGTCTCGAATTGAGAGCTGATGATTTGCAGAGGTTTGTAGGTCCCAAGGTCGACCCTGTTTTGTGCAATACCTTCAGGTAGTGGCTACATGGACCAATCATTAAACGCGAACGCCGATAAGACATGAGTGCGACACGGAGGTTAGAGTGGCGGAAAGTGTCGCATCCTTGTCGCACTCACGGATGGTATAGGCGTTCCCGACAAATAATTGGCCCATGGGGCCGCACTCTAACAACCTTATAAGAAACGCTAAAAATCGATGTTCTTCCTATGAAATCGCACTCTGGCGAATCTTGATGGAACGATCTGGATTTTTCTTTGTATACACTTGGATTGTGTCATTAAACAAGAGAATATTTTTGTATCAACAGCTTTTGATTTAGGCCTCGAAAAAGTTCCTGAATATTGAAAAATAATTTTTCTCTTCGAAATTGAAGGGAAGAACGTTGATTAATCGTTTCGCCGCGTTAGCTAACTAATTTTACAGTGATAATTGTATTGAAAGATATGAGTTTAGGTGGTGGAAAGTAGTAACAAATGCTGAAAACCTCGTGAAAACATCTCTTAACAAGTAATGTAACTTGCATTTCTGCGCATGCACATCTCTCTACGTCTCTATGAGTATTTTCAACATAATTTTCAATCGATAACTAGTGTAACTTTCTTCAAAATGACCACGTGGAGGAGTCGATAAAGGAGAGTAATGAAATCCCATCTAGGTATCGGAAGATATCATTTTTATTTACTCTGCCACATACTGACGTATGATGTGAAACAAAATACACTCTCACTCAGAGTACGTGTACCAGATAATCAGCCACGAGTTACGGATGGAATTTCACATGGAGTCCCTGCAATAAGTTGTCGTACAGGGCTCTTCATGATCCTGTAATTTATCTCCTTAACGTTCCAAATACTAAGATTGTTATGGTGCACCAATCTATTAGACAGCACCCAGACTTCTTCCTCTCCCCAGATTTTCGACGGAATGACGTGGATGGCATTAAGATAATCAAGACGACGGTCTTGAGCAATGGTTATCTGTAACATATGCACTGTAAAAAATTTATTCAAAAAACTTCAACCACAATGGTTGAAAATTCAACGAAGTGGTGGAATATTCAATGACCGCGAGTTTATGGTCACGCGACCCGTGAGATGGATATACAGGGTGTCCAAAAGTCAGCCACGCCCCCCCCCCTACTCCCTAAAGACTCAAAAATGGCTGCGGGCATCGAAGAACCCCGAAATACTTAACTCCAAAAATCGAGGGAAACTCAAAAATGGTTTCACATTTGACCTTGGATGTGACTTGGATGGTTTTAGGAAGTCAAATAGGTTTTTTCGAATGATAATCCTCATTTTTGACACTTGATCCTGAGAGAGTACAAAATTTCACGTTCATGTGGGACTATATACCGATCGCGTGCGCGAAACAACGGGTCTGGGAGATGATGAATGTGACACGTCTTCGCCGGAAAATCTCTAGAAACCCCGTTGCGTACACGAAAAAGCACATTCTTCGCGTACGCGAAAATTTTCGGAGAGGCCCCCGCAAAATTCTTCTCGTGCGCGAAAATAGGCCCTTTCACGTTTACGCGAAAATCTTTCCAGTTCGCGCACGCGAAGACTTTCGCGGGGCGCTTTTCCAAAAGTGTTCGCGAACGCGATGGGCCCACAATTGCGCGTGCGCGAATACTTGCATGGTGCCTCCCCGAAAATTTTTGCGTACGCGAAGGGATCACAATTATGCGTGCTCGAAGCCTTTGCGAAGCGCCTTACGAATATTTCCACGTACGCGAAGGTCACGCGATTTTCCGTGCGCGAAGCTAGCGTGGCGTCCACTCTTGCTTCGATACGGTAGTCGAAATCGCCGACTATCTTTTGCGGGGCGCCTTTCAGAAAATTTTCGCGTGAGCGAATGCAAGGCTTGGCGGCCGCAGTCCTTCGCGCATGCGACGGGGTTCCTAGGGATTTTTTGTCGAAGACGTGTCACATTCATCGTCCCTCAGATCCGTTGTTTCACGTACGCGACTTCGCGCACACGAATCGGGCCGTATAGACACGCCGATTTTTTATATGACCACTTAAAAATAGTTTTTCCATAAGAGCAAAGTTTCACAGCAAAATTAAGAGTGGGGTCGTTCATGCCATCAAACTTTACGTCAAAAACATCCTTTTTAAGAACTTTCGCACCCTTTTGGGGACTAGACACAGCTCACCTCAAGGTGCGATAGGTGTCAAAAAAATCCTGCAAAATTTGACTAGGTATGGGGTGCTTTTCGGGAGCTTTTACATATTGAGAATCCGTTCTTACCTCAATCGCCTCGGTTCATATTTTTTAATGGCGAGTGGATTGATTTTTCTGTATATAATCAACATGGGATGAAAAGTATCAGTTGGGTTATAAAACAGCGTCTTCTGTATCTATTCTATCGTAAAACGTGTAGAATAGCTTTTTGTAGGTCTTTCCAAGATCTAGGAGAAAGGTTCACGACAATTTTTCGAATGATGCGTCGGTTTCGAGTTATAAGACATCAACTTAGACAATCTCTTGCGTGATCTCATTATTATCGGTTCTCCTAGACCTTTGATGGAAGATGAATAAAAAAAGCATTCGTTCCACCCAATTCACGGTTGAGTCCTAGCAGTGAGTTGATGATCCAGTGAAAATCGTTTCATCGGGAACCGGAATCGCAAATAAATGATAAGGGCAAAGCTCGTAGAATGGATTCGAAATCGAATTTTCTGACATCCTTAGAAGTTTCGGAGACAAAAAGATTCTAATGATAAGCTCAGGTACGCTCGAAGTGATCGATGAATGGAGCTCAATTGAGGAACGACGGTTTTGGGTTTGGTGAACTTACTTATATCTCCTAGCTTTTATCCTCATTTGAAATGGAAAGTTACGCCGCTGAATTGACACATATTTCGATGTAAAACTTCACGGGTGCAAAACTGGGCACTCTTTCAATTATTCTCTTGAGAGGATATAACAATGACATGGAATAGAGACGATTTTAAAACATAACGTTTCACAGAAATTGCTCAGACGTTGGAAGAGAGGTAGGAATACACTAAATGTTTGGTGTTTTGGTGATCAGATTGGGTTCAATTCATCATTGACAACTTTTGAAGGCGTCAAAATTGCTAATCTCTAAATTTACTCCCTCACGTGACTAGATGCAAGATTTTAGTTGAGTAAATAGACAGTGTCAGCACTTGCTCTTGCGGAAGAAGATACAATTCTTAGGATTCAACTCACAATGTTTCTTCTGCTGAATTCTCTGTAGCGATTCCAGCAGATGAGAGACATTTCCTCAGCTGAACTCAGGAATAAAGTACCTTCGGATGAGAATGCGTGAGTGATTGATTGGCTCTTCAGAACATTATCCCCTCCGGTAACAGTGGTCGCTTCTCCTGTTGTAGTTGCCTCCTTGAGCTGATCGGTACTGACAGCAAATAGACCAAATGATGCCATGGGTCGATAGTATAGGTACTGACGCTCGTTCGGAAAAATTCTTGGTGAAAGATCAATCCCCATAATTCCAACAGGCTCAAACACTGTTTCGGAAGCAATTGTGAGATTTACTGCTTCGGGCTGAGGAACAAATGTCGGATCTTCTAGGCGATATAAACGACGGCCATCCCAAATTACTAGCCCGTTACCCAGGGAGTCCGCCATGTAGACCTTTGAGTAGAGATTCATTCTAGATACAATCTGAATTGGTATAGCAATTTTGGGCAAGAAAATAAGGAAAATAATTGATTCATCTACGAAATAATGACTAAGCTTTGAATGAATAAGCTTGACACTAAAACTGAGAGTGAATTATCTCTTTCACTCAGCAACGATGATGCAGATTCAATCTCACGGATGAGACCAAGAGTTGTCGTACACAGAGCATTGGAGAAAAAAAACTGGAACGAGGCACTGGCATTGAGGGAAGCCCGAAAAGCTCTGTATTATTGGCCCTGCGTATTTTCAACAATATCTAATTTTTAAATAATTACAAATACTTTTTGGACCGAATCATTGGGTCAGCACGCTTTGAAAAAAAAATTCCGGTTGTTTCAGCTTTGTTGCGTCTCAAGACTCGCGATATTCATCCAATGATTTCGAAAACTGCAATCTTGAGTTATCGCGACTGCATCTCAGGGACCACGCAGTTATGCGCGATTGCACTTTTTGAAAGCATTCGATAAATCTCGTGAGTCTTGAGACGGAGAGCTAAAATTATTGGAAATATCATTGTGAAGCGCGCTTAATCGATGATTTGATCTAAGTTCGCAATTATTTAAAAATTAGACAGTAGTAAGTTCACGCTATATCGATAAAACAGAGCACAACGGACTTGTCGTGGTTGCCCTAACAAAACGGGCGGTATTGGGACCCCTGAACGTTGGCGGCAACGTACAGAGCTCTCCCTGGGCTAAAATGATAGATGACTGACATTAATATTTGGAAATCATTTGCAACATTGCAGAATTCGTAATACTCAGGTTCTAATCCTGATTATTGGCTTGCCCATGATCCCGATAGGTGTGAAATAGGTGGAAATCGAGTCTATTCCTTTTCGGTAGCTACGCATCGAGCTGTTTCTGAAATTCTACAATAAAAGTCCTGTCTAATAGTTTCTGAAGATGCCAAGAGTCCATACCCTCACGGAGAATTTTTACTACTTTTGAATACTATGGTCGAGATTCCGAAAAAAGGGAAAAAATCCCTGAAAAGTCTCTCAAAATGCACATTTTGCACAAGTCAACAGTTCCGTTAATATATTCTTAGAGAAGAATACTACGACTTTTTTTGGATCATTTTCGACCTAAAGTGTATTTCTTCAGAGCTTTACAGAGACTTCCAACGTCCTTGGGGGACTTTTCAATTTTGCGGACCATTTGAGCCCTGTATGGACTCCTGGGGGTAGTTTTAAAAATTAAACCTATCTTTTCGTGAAAATTATCTCATTCTTCCGATGATCGTGGTTGGACTTTCGAAAAAAAAACCAAGATACGCTCCGAGAAAATCTGTGAAGAAGCCCTCTCGGATCTCACTGCAAGGAGCACTGCAATGGTATTACTCCGACATAAAAATGATCACAAGATTTCTCCTTGGTGATCACAAGATTCCTCCTTGAGATAATTTTATATCAAAATACTCACAGACGTGATACGTAGATGTCGAGGAAATTGGGAATTGATCTCTGTGTTATTTTAGATCGCAGAAAAAACCAATATGACCGGAACTGAAATCTCTTCGATAAGAATTACACAGAGGGAAAATAAGAAAGCTCATTGCATGTTAACTCCCAATAGGATTCAATTGGCTAGATATAAAAAGCTACAAAATTACCAGTAAAAAAATCACGATATCGCCTATTTTCAAGGAGCAATCAAGGTTGCCTTATCCCGGTTTTTTCAAGGCATTTTTTAGGAATGTGCGTTGCGTTTCTGGGGAGTTGCCATAAATTTGCATTGACGATGAGTATTTGACAAATATTCGAGGGGTGGACGATAATACAGTACCCAAACCTGGAAGTAAGGAAGAGCCAGTTGCCAAATTTACTCAGAGTTTGGGGTACTGTGCTTGACGTACACGAGGCCCTTGCAATTTCGCGCTCCTTGTACATCACAAAGTTTGAGCTCAGTACAAATGTCTGATGCGAGAATGTAAAAAAGGTTCATTTTCCCCAGTTCACATTTTCTGATCTGAGCCGAAGTCAAGGACTGGAACTGTCATAAGGATTCCAACACTTGAGTCTATGAACTATGTGAGAAGTACTTTTCGTTGATCAACTGTTAGAGGCAAAGTTCTGTCAAGAAAGTTTCCATGTTCAGAGTTGTGATACACGATATCTCTGAGATATTTCTACGTCCTCATCATCTGACTTTTAACTTTAAAAGAATCGTTGGAGAATCTGAAGGAGCTATTAAACAATAATTCTACATACGACTAGATGGACGATCAACAACTTTAGTAATCTGAAAGACAAATGCAGGTTATGATTACTTACGGTTGTATCTTCACAGTATGGCCCATAAGTTTCAACTTTGACGTTCGACATGAGCGTTCGATTTGTCTGAGCATTTGTTGCAATATTTTCTGGGATTGTTATGTTGAATATCAAGGTATCGGTCCAGAGATTGAAGGCGAGCAGCTTCGGATGGCATAGCCTTGGTTGATCCCTCTTTCTATCAGAACTGTCCAACACCCATAGCCTGTTGCACCTATCGATCTGGGAAAATTTCGTTTTACTTTTTCGAAGAAGTTATCGCGTTTAATTCTGGTGGAACACATAATAACTTAGATAATCATATCGAGTCCATATTCTCGCATGTTTGATAGTCAAAAATTTCCAATGCTCTTGGCAGACATGAAAAATTTCGGGTCGGGTCAACTTGACATGCATGTTACAGGAAAAACTCGGGGTGCACCTAATTTGCCTTCGTCTCTCTTTTCCGAATATAGAGACCTTCAAGTGGTGCACGGCCACTTTCACCACTCTTCTGTCGAGATTACAATGGTTTTTGGTATATTTGACTACTCCAATAGTGTGAATTCATGATAATGCATATAGCCCTCATAAAATATACTAGAAATTAATTTGTCATGGTCTCCTGAGGGTTACCTTCTCTCTAAATGCTTGAAAAAATCATAAATCATAATTTTTTATCTCATTGATATATCTATTATATGAAACCTCTTTTGAGCTCTAACTTTGATCAAATTGAAATCGACTGCAGGTTGTGAGCAAAACAAAAAAAATTTAGTTCTAGTCGCGCACATTTACTCTCCAAGCGATTCCCCGTGAAAGCGTCTGACGAAATGGTCCATGAACAACGTATTGGATCAGGAATAATCTATCTAGAATACATAGTTCTCTAACGGTCAAGAAACCGTCCGTATTTTGCTAAAAAGTTGTCTTGACAACAGACACTGTAGTTCCTGTTTATTGATCAGATTGGAAGAGCTTCATCTCTTTGTTGAGATCAATTCAATTAATTGAAGATTTAAAAAAATTCCGGAATATGGGGGTGAGATGGGCCAACGACAAATTTCATGTGTCGAATTATGCAAAAAGAGAATCGTGTTTCAAAATGGGCCATTTCAGACCATACCAAAAAGTTCATCCTCCATCTTACTTGTTTTTTAAAAAGAGAGAGTAGTGCTTTCTTACATTAAAATACAATTGTGGTCGCTAGTAATGATTAGAAAGAGCCTAATGAATGTGAGCCGTATGGATCATGAGTTGTCATGTTGATTCACTCGTGTTTATTCGAAAGTATAAATTATCAGACGATGATTAATCCATACGTATAAATCATGATTCATGCATGAAGAACATTTTGCGCGTTCCACGGAATGAAATACAGTAGAACTCGGTTATAACGAGCTCGGTTATAACGAGAATTCGGTTATAACGAGCAAATTTTGAGAATTTGGTTGGTTTGTGTACTGAGTCAATGGAATCAGCCTCGGTTATCACGAGCTCGGTTATAACGAGACCTCGGTTGTAACGAGCAAAAATTTTGCCCGAATTTGGATTTGGACCTCTGCTATAGCGAGCAGATACGATTTCAATCCTACGCGATGATGAATTTGAGAGCTTGGCTCTAAACTGTAAACAGGTATCATCATATTGAAACCAGTAAAGCTTTTGCGCTGAAAGGACGAAAATGCGGAATTTTGTAAGATCTGCGGTGTGAGCAGTTCCACGATTTCAACAATCTTAAAGATTCGAACAATTTTTATCTCATTATTAAGAACATTGATGATGAGTTTTTTCACCACTACTTAGTACAAAAACACTGTTAAAAATATAATCTTCGAGCCAAGAAATAAACATTAATCTCTGAAATCATGAAAGATACAAACTTGCAAATCGTGATTCTAATATAAGTAAGATAAAGTGACTGCAATTCCTAACTCGACATTGCATTTTTCATTCATCCTTTTGACTACGAATCTATATCTATGTACACATCCAAGTATCTTTTTCTCTCATAACTTATTTGTGTATAACATTAATCGTCCATTTTTCGGAGTAAAACTGGACTATCTGACATTCTTTCATGTAAGACGATCAATTCTTCACTTACTCACATTATATACTTGTAGACCTGACCATTTTGAGTCAATCTCGGTTATAACGAGCATCCGGTTATAACGAGCAAATTTTGCCGGTCCCTTGGAGCTCGTTACAACCGAGTTCTACTGTATTATTCAAGTCCTTGGCACGAGCCGTGGCAAAACTTCACTGAAAACAAAGGCATCGCTTTTTTGATAAGTACATATGGTTGGACAGGATGAAGGCAATTGTTTCCTTAGATACCTGAAAAATTCTCATGGTGCTCCCCAAGTACGAAAATATTATATCTTTTGCCATTGTGTGCGTGAAGTTGTGTAAAAAAGTTACTTTGCGGGTGGGTGCGCGGTGTGCAAAGTTTAGTGGAATTTTCTTTATGCATGATTTTCAGAGCGCAAAGTTGTAATCGAATTTCGAATTCTCTAGGACTTCTCACTTTGGTTGGTACCCTGGATCTCCGTTGTGCGCAAGTGCGCGCGAACCGTGAAGAGAAGCGACACCGGCGTTCTGTGAGCGACAATCCGAGGCACGTCACTCACGGGAATGAGATGCCTTCACTTTCGGAGCATTTCGGAGTGAACGCGATCGAGTACGCTAAGAGAGGTTTTCACATAGAAGCAAACGCGATGAAGATCCACGGTCAATTCGATTCGGAGCAAATGCTATTCACGATTAGCAGCCAAAAAAATTTCTCATCAGATATTTTCACTTCCAGAGCTCGGAGCAAACACGATCGAGATCCACAGACAATTTAATTTGGAGCAAGTGCGATTTACGACTGGTAGGCGAGGGGGTTTCTCATTAGAGACGTTTTCACTGGTTTTTATTTTCGGAGCAAACGCGATCAAGATCCACAGCCATTTGAATTCAGATCAAACGCGGTTCACGACTTGAAGCGAAGAAGACGAATATTCAAATGACATGAGCATCATCAATCTTTTGCCATAGAGTTTGACGATGATACTTTTTATGGAGTCTATTCTTTAACCACAAAACTTGTTCTCTTTGATTCTTACAATAATTTTTGTTCACTCACTTACTCCAATTTTGTCGAATATTGGCTCTTTTGACAGTTGAAAACAGCATCTTTCAACGATGCGGTTACATAAAATGTAAAAAACGGAAGATTTTTTTATGATACGTTTTTCAGCTGGCACACCGTACCGGGGGCTTCGCTCTCTGCACCCCCACCGGGGCTCCACCCCTGGACCCTGCCCGCGCCCTGTCCTACCCCAACCTTCCAAGGTGTAGAACACGGGGGATAAATTTCCGCACCAATTCGAGCGCAGCTGGTTCGAAACGTTGCGGACGCCATCACCGGAACGTTACAGGAACGGCCAAACTTGACCTTTTTCCCGTTGCAGCAACGGGGGCAGCAACGTTTCAGACACGTTGAAATTTCGAAGGTTGCACGGTTGCGCTGACACGTTGCCGCAACGTTCTGGCAACAGACGCTTGTTTGCTGGGATGAAAGTATTATGGTCAGCAACACGGGAGCAACTTTTACGCACTCATTTCGGAGACTCGTGCTTCAAAGTATTTTGCAACCTTGTTACATGTCCTATTGTATTATAGAATGAAATGAGAATGCCAAGGATAGAATCTGAGACATAGTTATTTTTCGCAAAGCGTATTTGCAGGGAAATCAAGAACCATACTTGTATCCTGTAAGGCCTGTGGATTGCTTCACAACTCTCCTTGTCGGTCCACTCCCAGCTTGGATAGGGCTCTATCAAAGGCCCCGAGTCAACTCCAATTTTATTTGTAATAACGCCCAATCTGGCTGGAACACCATCTATCGCACTGGCTAAGGTGACGAATGTCCTTGCATCTGCAGAAAATGGAAACCACGGTTGTGCTTGGGATTTCTAAGTCATCTCGGATCAGGGTAAGGGCGATTAGAAGTGCATTCCTGATTTGACTTCATTAAGATTTTTTTGTATAACCTTTCCTGAATGGGGACAAGGACCTCATATTATCTGATTGCTTTCTTCAACAGTGCTTTTTGAGCTGAACAGCGGTGTTGTAACTCTTTATACAGACGAGTATCTGGTATACAGAGCAATCAATACCTATCTGTTTTATTTTACTTGAAAAAAGTACCCATCTCACACTTTTTATGTCAACGCAAATATTAGCGCCATGCACCTTTTCTAGATTCATCTCTCACACTTTCAGTCAAATAATTTTCTTTTACTCCAAGAGAAACATGCACAATGTTTCACTTCACACGCGAGTGTGTACTAAACACTCAAGAAAATTTTTACTCTCGGTGCTATTGAAGGTGTCGATTGTATGTACGTACACAGTCAAAGTTTTTTCGAAATACTTCAACCACTGGTTGGCGACAAAATCCAACTACTGCAGTTGACATTTTTCCTACAGCAAATATGTGGATGAATAATGGGCCCATGGACCCACGAGACTGGTAGGTGATGATCTCCGGGTTGAAGAACAAGATTCAGTTCAATTATTCATAAACAAATGGCAATGAACAACGGGAGCGTCCGCGAGAGCCTTCTAGATAAAAAATTCAGGTCTCGAAAATTAAGCAACGTTTTCATGACTCAAACTCCGGACGGGTGGCCGCTTCTCTGGGTCTACCAATATAGCTTACCACTCGTTTATCATAAACATATAGTACAGAAATTGTGAGATAGATAGGTGGTGGTTTCCGGGTAAAATTATTGAGTCAAAAAAAAAAAAATTTCATCAAGTTCTCCGTAGGTAGATAGGAATAATTATGTTTCATTTACAAGTAACTCAAAATCTCGACGATACGAAATTTGCCGACTAGGTGTTTACTACTTATTATCATCTAAATTGTGGTGGACAACTCCTTTATTTGCCACCAATAATCACACGACCATCGGCGAAGAACGAGAATCACTTGCCCGCGGGTACTTTCTAGTATATGAATTGGCACATTTTTGTTCACCAAAATCACAGAAACTACCCCAATTTCGCCTAAACGACGAGTTGTCCGGGTCAAGTTAGATGATAATAAAACCTGGATAACTTGATTAACTCGTCGTTTAGCCCGAATTGGACAAGATTATTTTGAGATTTTTGTGAACCAAGTTCAACGTGCACGGCAACCGCATCGTTGGCGGGAGTCGAATCTGGAAGAGTGACTGCTCATCTTGCGTTTGACTATAGTTCTCGATCCCAAACAAATTATAGGCCTTATGAACCAAGACCGGTCATCGCCAATTCGAATACGACCACCGTCGAAATGTTGTACTGGCTTTTCGGCCGAAAAGGCTCTCAGCGACACCACCAATGTTTATTTTTATTCGTCTGTGAAGAACTGTACACTGAATCCATATAAAATCAGGCAGTAAAAGTGGCCGAAGTTTTGGATTCTTCTGGAAATTTTTTATATGATTTTAGGTGCAAAATGAGGAGACACGTATTTTTTCATTTGGCCCAGAACCGCTTTGTTTCGGAGCTGTGAAATTTTTTACTTTCACGTCGGAATCATGTAATTTCAGACAATTGATCATTCTAAATTGGTAAGATATGGGATATTTGGGCGTTTCTTTGTGTATCCATGAATACATTGATATGTATCATCAATTGGCAGATATTACACCATAATCCATTGCTATTAGGCGAGGATTCACTTTAAACTCCTCAGAATGTCAATTTTCATGAAAAATACGAAAGTTTGAATAGCTTCTACGGGCAAGCATATTTCTGTCTGATTTTTTTTTTTTTTTTTTTTGAGATTGGGTTGAATCAAGAGGGAGACACTAGCATTGGTTTGAACTGCGCTAAAAGACAGGGCGGGGCTAAATAACATCATTTTCCGTGAAATCGCCAATTTTTCGGGATTTATTGTAGTTTGCACACCCCAATCGAGTTTTTTCAACACTCTGATGATATTTTAGAGATCTGTGATGAGAAGCTCGATACGCAGAAGTCAGTACAAGCAATTGGTCTGTAATAAATCTCGACATTCTCAAAAATGTGGAGGAAATTGATATTTCTATCATTGTCAAAGAACTTTACTGATAGAAATGATGAGAAAAGAATCAGTGATGAGATAATCTTCATAAGGGTGTAGAAATACTCTCAACGCTACAAAAGAAAAGGAGTGAATATATTGTAACTCAATACAATTCACATAGAAAGATTCGAGTTGAAAAATTACATGATTTCGGAGTTTTGATTGATCAGCCGTTGAAAGCGATGTCCACCCATGGATCCGGTGCAGTACTAGCAATCTTTGATTCTTTTAAAAAATTGTTTGAGCTTATACATGCTCGATTTATCCCCGACTAGATGAACCTCAAGCGGTGCATGCTTATGAGGGAATCACGACATTTTGGAAAGTAATTTTTCATTACTCTAACCTAGAAATGCCGCGTTTAAATAGGATTTTAGGGTTCTCGTAATGAAAAAATATATCCGCACCTCGCTTGCAAGTCCATTTTGGGCTCTCGCTTCGCTCGACAAACAAATTGTCCTATTGCCCAAAATGGGCTATCGCGCTCAGTACGGAAATATACTATTTTGGTATTCTCACGATAACCTGAAGAATAGCAGACCTTTTAGACACAAGAACTTCTCATATTATACCATAACGCTATAGCTCTGGAGTACTACTGTAGTTATGATAACTGGATTCTAGGCTGCAAATGGCGATAATTCCTGAAAACCGGAGATTTTACGAAAAATGATTTCATTGACCCCCGCCCTGTCTATTAGCGTAGTTCAAACCAACGCCAGTGTCTTTCTCCTGATTCAACCTATTCTCAAAAAAAAGTCAGACAGAAATATGCTTGCCCGTAGAAGCTACTCAAATTTCGTATTTTTCATGAAAATAGACATTCTGAGGAGTTTAAAGTGAATTCTCGCTTAATAGCAATGAATTACGGTTATGATATCTGCCACTTGATGGTACACTCGAAGTCAATGAATACTTTCCGGAACACTAGAAGTACACGCAACCCTAGGTTAGAAATGCACGGGTGGGTTGCGAGTTCTTTCAGTGTTCTGGAAAGTATTCATTGACGCCGAGTGTACATATCAAGGTATTCATGGATACACAAAGAAACGCGCCCAAATAATCCATATTTTGCCATTTTAAAATGATCAATTTTCTGAAATTTCATGATTCCGACGTAACAGTAAAAAATTCCACAGCTCCAAAACAAAGCGGTTCTAAGCCAATTGAAAAAATACGTGTACCCCTTTTTGCACCTAAAATTATATAAGAAATCCCCAGGAGAATCCATGACTTCGGCTATTTTTACTGCCTGATCTTGTATGGATTCGGTCTGTAATGAATCTTGTTTTCTCGACCCGATAATGTCATCCAAAGTCCAAGACCTATTAATCTGATAGGCACCATATTTGCATGCACCTATGATTGGAAAAATGGATGGTTTAATCCACGCAAGCGAAGGCTTGACAGACCCGCCGTCGGATGCAGATACGATCCCGTAGTAATATACACATGGTACGCAATTTGGATGTTGGAAACCGGATCAAACACAACTCTCCGGGAGGAATACATATTTACTGTCTTTGTGAGATATCAAGGTCTCAAATAATAAATATGAGCAGTGTAGATCCTGTAGAGCTGTATGTATAGAAAGGTTCAAGATTAATTTTCGAACCCCATATTACACGAAATTTCTCCAGCGGGATTCCCGGTACGTGGGCTCTGATGGTGAATCGATCACTTCGTTGGAAATACAACCAGTTGGTTGAAAATGATTGAGAACTCGACTAAATGTTTGAAAAATCAACCAGCTAAATGAAATGTTTGTTGAAAATTCAACCCAGCTCATTGATGTGTGTTGAAAATTGAACCAATCTTTAACAATGTTACCAAGGGAAGCTTCGAGAGCTTTGAGATTTAAAAGCCGTTTTCATGATGAGCAAAACCGAGATAATCTAAAGGGCAATGGGTCTGTTTTGGACAACTTCATGAATCACCTTGAGATATGGCAAAATCCATTGGCAGTGGTCTTGAGGTAATGTAATCTCCAGTCCGAATAGCCTCCTGTCTTTTTGCTTTTGACGGCCATGTGTAATCTATGTAGCGCCACTGGTAGACAGTTTCTAAGTCTCCCAATACTGTGATTAGGAACAAATTAGTGACAAGAATAATCAGCCCAAGATACAAGTCCAACATTTTATTGAGAATGAATTTTTAATAGAATGAACTTCCTTTGACGAAGATCTTCATAAAAATGCATCAACATAATGATGGATTCGAAATTTGACCATCGAAAACGTTATCATATTGCAAATAGATATGCTACTGTCTTTTTTCACCTCCTGAATTGCATCATAAATATGCATATAAAAAGTGTGTCAGCTAAGTCTGTATGTGCTTTCGCAATGGATCACACTGTTGTCAGTCCTTGCACGACCAAGAAAAAGAGCATGCATGATCACAAAAGTCAATTCGAGTTTTGCATAAAATATTTTCGATCAGTTTTTGTGAAGATTTCCTCAGGAAAATTTTGGAAAGGTTATTCATTAGCCAATCTTTGAGAATTTGGGTGATGTGGGTCACCTTATGTCCTCATGCGTATCTTTATAATGGATACTTTTTTAACGACAAAGATAACTTAATTAGAGTATTATTGGGTGATTTATGTAAATGCGAAAGCCAGGATGAGGAAAAAAAAATTTTTAGGCTTATTGCCTAAACTACCTCATTTGTTCAGAATACCGTTACTGAGACATGCACTCAATCTTATATTGATTGAGTGCATGTCTGAGTACCGATATCCTGAACAAATGAGGTACACAGATGAGAATTTCTTGACTCCGCGCTAATATAATCAGGATAAACCATCTCATGGGGGTTGGTGATGGTATTTTCACAGTCTATTCACAGTTGTGTTGAGAAAAAAGAATATTTATTCATAACAATGAGCTTCAGGATGTGGTCCTCACTCATGTCCGTGCAACAGACTGGTTAAGATGTAGAAATCTCGAGAGAAATTTACATTTTTGGATGATCGTATGTTTATAGTAATTCGAATGCATAAGTCTCGACCGTACATAGAATTCATTGAATCGCAGCTTTGCTATATTGTAAGTGCCATAACCCCAAAATTTTGGTTTTTATTTCTGATAATCCAGGATAGAACTGTCTATTAATTTTCATCTAATATTCAAATATCGATTCTAATGGATCTTATCCTTGAAAACGCCTTCTGGATGACAACCACTTCTACACGCTTGTAGTTCGGGGTCAGCCCCAAAATGTCTTCGAGTCGTCGATCGATTGCGAGTGCGGACAGAGCCTATATTTCGGCCCGTGCCACTCTAACTCGCATCGAAAAAGACGACGGTAATATTGAAAGTCTGCCCCAACGTGATCAAAATATGCGTTTATGGACTGTGGCTGTCACAGAAGAGTTGAAAATCTTGGATGATGATCAATCTATTTTGGATGAAAGAATCAAAATTCTTGAGAAGAAAAATGAGGCCCTTTCCTCCAAATTAGAATTGGCACTCGAACAATTAACCCGAGTACAAAAGGAGAACGAAACTCTCCGTACCCAAAATAAATCTTTTCAAGATGAGATCAAGAAACTTTCCGAAAAAATCAACCTCACTGAGGAAATGCAAGATACCTTTTCAAATACCCTCTCGCTTTTGCGAAATGAACGCTGCGAAGAGATTGAAAAGGATATCGATCAATGTAAAAATTCCATCGAAGGGATCAAAATCACCCAAACTTCCCTTCAAAAACAATTCAATGATCTCGCTCGCACTTCATTTGGGTCATCTGAACCCATTGCGAGAAAATTAAAATTCAAACCTCCTGTCTTCAAAGGAGAAGCCACAGAGCGTCCCGTGAGATTCCTGAAGGAACTCCAGCGGTACATTGAGACCATGGAGTTGGATGACCAAGAACTCCATCTTGTGTTATCGAAATCCTTAGAAGGAACAGCTCTCAGTTGGTATAATCTCCATGAAAATGAGATTGAGTCCCTTATGGATTTTGAATGTCTCTTTCGAGAACATTTTTGGAACGAGAGTATCCGAAGAAAATTTAAAATGAAATTAGAATTTGGAAAATTCAAATCCGACGGCAAGCTAACTAGAGTTCAGTACGCCATGGAATTATTCAATATTGCTCTCGAGGTTGACGGGGGGCAAAATGACGATGAGATTATCAATCAACTCAGCTTCCACTTCGATCGGGAATTGAGAGCTGCCCTCCGATGTCAACCAGAGAGAACCAAATCTACTTTTTTCAATATTTTGGCTGATTTTGACTGCGATGACGCGTCGAACAAGAATCGCCAACAAAAACAAAACTCTTCTTGGTCTTCGAACAAGTTAAACGTTGAGGCCAAAGAGAAACAAAAATTGGACAAAGTCCCAAAAGATGAATCTTCGGATCCGGGAAACGTGCAGTAGTTGCATCTTGTTTCTCGGACCCACAAAATAATTGTCAATTTGACAAAAGGCAAGGTGCAGCTGGAGATATAGAATTCAACCCAAACGCTTGTCTTCCCAAAAAACTACAGGGTGGTGGATACAAAACCAGGTCCTCGACCCATCCAATTATAACACTTCCGATTCAAGAGATTAAGGAATTCAATCAAAATCAAAAGGCGTATCAAACTCAGAAATCGAGTGATACAACCGGCACAAAATGTGCAACCGAGTCAGACTCGCTCTCAAATAAAGAAGCAGTCTTGCCTCACCCAAGCAACCTACTAAATGGAGGCTCTGCTTTTGAAAAATCACCCTCAAACGATCATAAGGATCGGGAGGAAGAAAATCAAAAGATATATAGTGGAGTGAATTCAAACCCACGAAAAAATGAATCCGAAATCTCAGAACTTATTCTGGAGGCAGGCCAAAATCAATTACCTTCGGGAGAAGATATCCCAATCCCATTCGCACCACCCACTGAAGTAATCGAGCAGCGTGAGGATGATCGGAGCCACGTTCTCGAAGAGACGGCTATCAACCATATCCGCAAGCACACCCGATTTAAAAGGGCAGTGGGGGGCACAAATGTTGAATAGAACCCTGCATTGAATCAATCTGATACCACAAAACTCCTGGTCCTAGATCGATCCCAATCCTTCAGCTAAATTAATTAATACTTTCAAAATTAAAATGAGAATAGTGTTCGTTAACAGTACCAAAATTTTGAGTTACAAAATTGTCACTTCTTGATTAAAATCCTCATTTCTTTCCAAGGAAATTCAAATTTTAATGGGGGGCATGTAAGTGCCATAACCCCAAAATTTTGGTTTTTATTTCTGATAATCCAGGATAGAACTGTCTATTAATTTTCATCTAATATTCAAATCTCCGCGCGCCTCTGAGTCGGTATAGTAGCGATCTTTCCGCCTTCTGACTGATGCGAAATGTAAATACTCGCATATGGGCGTGCTCATCTATATGCACTAACACATAGAAACTTGTAAAATTCCACGAGTTTCTATGAGGAATTTTTCATAGGAAACTGTATGAAATTAAAAACTTTTTTATACCATCACAGAGCTTATTTTCTGAGCTTTCCAGTACATATAAGTTTTTTCAGAAAACAATTGATTTGCTATTCGTTTTTTTTATTTTACAATCTAATTTTTTCAATGAAAAACGTACCATAACGTTTTCTCCCAACTTTTTCAGTAAATTGCACTCGTTAGATTTCTAAGAATTTGAATATACGTGAGATTTCTTTTGATATTCGAAAATAATTTCAAAATCAAGCACCGTGTAAATATTGTAAATAATATCTTTGTAAAATTGAGTTTTACAAGTTTTGGCTATTTTATGTGAAAAGTCATATGATTAAATACGACAAATAAGCAAAAATACTAATAATTTTGACTAATTTTCTTTGATTTTCGAGCATAGATGAATAGCCACGTTTTTCTAGAACATTCCAGAGAATTATCTTTTGGTTCATCACAATAAAATAAAAACGACTCTGTTATATTTGTGCACTGAATTTAATTGATTTTGGGATACAGAATCCAATGGTGTAAACGAATCATGTGGATATCATTGATCAAAACCTGATTTTTTACGGGACATGGGTTCTCCGAACGTTCCATCATCTATTAGAATATCTTCATACAATATAGATATACTGTAAAGCCAGAGGACTGAGTATAAATAGAGGCTCATTAGCCCATTGCGGGGACCTTGTGCTTAGTCAGGATTCAGAGAGCTCTATCGAGACGAAGTCCTCTGGCTATTCAATATATATATCGATGTGTATTGAATGCTGGAATAAATGCTTTTGGTTGAATAGACATATATGTGTTTTACTGAGTATCTCTCGATGAAGCTCCAAGACGATCCTCTTGAGAATCGAAGGCTGAAGTCCCTTCGAACTTAGGATGAAAGTCTAATCTGACTGTGCGACCTGGGTAACCTGTGTTCGTGGAGGCTGAAGTCCCTTCTCGTGCACAGGCGCTTAGGTGAAGGCAAAATTGTTGATTCTCATCTGGAGATGGGACTGTGCTGAAGTCCACACCTCATCTCTGGGTAAAACTCAACCCCCAAAAGATCCATTCGTGTGTCTGGGGTGGATGGGCTGAAGTCCCCATCTATACCTAAACCACGTGTGGAAAACTGTATTTGAAAAATTTATATTCCCTATCGAATTTTATTTCGACATGCTAAAGTGCTGAAGTCCACTTGGTATGCAGGGATAAAATTTGATCCCATATTCGATCCGTACTTTCGCGTTGCGAGAGCTGAAGTCCTCTCGTATACGGGAAATATGGCCGAATAAAGCCCCCTTCCCCACCGATCCGCACATTCTGATACTAATATCGATCCAAGAATATCACGTACACCTCTATCGAGGTACCCATCCCTTAAGATAAATTTTGACCATCGGCTCTCTCCCGAGATCCAGAGCCTATTGGTCACTCACAATATATTTTTCTTTTTTGGAGAATCCCTTCTTATAAGACGCGTTGATTACAGTCTCATGGTGGATGGTTCATGTGGTAATTATCGAGTTTGTAAACAGCTTTTTAGTTAGTCAAGTCTGGACTATTGCATTCTCCTCGATCGAGATCCAACAAAATTTGTTGGAAATTTGACTGATTTCCATTTCTTCTTTTTCAATCACAGCCAATTCTTGCTACAATGATATTATATGAGAGTCCTCGGAAACAAAAATACGGTTTACTTATACGTGCGAAGCGAGTGTGAAGTCGTGTTTATGTATTCCATTTTGCACAAGCGGAGAAATTCTTCTTCTTCTTTGTGTGCATCAAGTGATCGTGCAAGCTTTCCACCATTTCTTCATAGTTATAGCGTACGATAATATTCACAAGTTTTCCAAAGTTACAAATTCTGGAAATTATTACCAATCATTACAAATCACTATTCTGCAATCACAAATTTTTTCCGACGCCCCGGTTCTAGCATGTACAAACTTAATGAATCAACCTGTGCATAGAGTTTAAAAAATCATTTTCGCACATCCGATAAGACCGACAGTCAAAACAACTATTGACGACCACAATTCTTTAATAGAAACTGTGGATGTGTGGAATTTTCCACACATTTTTATAGGTGATGGGATTGAGCTCGGCCAATATTATTGCAATATTTATTGCAATCAATTGGTTGTGGTTTTCCAATCACTGGTTGACCTTTTTCCCACAGCGAATATGGGGATGAATACGGGGCCCATGAGTTTGATAGATGGTGGTCCTTGGGTGGCACGTTTGGGTGTGAAAAACGAGTATCTTCATGTTTTCACATAAACAAATAGAAATGAATAGTGGCGATGGCCACGCGAGCCTTTTTGAAAAAATTCAGATTTTGCAACGTTTTTTTGATTCAGTGTACGGATTGGTGATTGCTCGGCTAGGGCTTTTTTAATTCAAAATTTCGAGCTTATGGATGTGAAGCGTATGCCTAACACTATTATGTAGACTAATACCTTAGACAAAACTATGACGAGCCAAACTTGATGTTTCAGACGAGCCCTCGATTTCACGGCATGCAGTTCCTCAAGGCAAAATAAAAATCGGCATAAAACCGAAATTGCCTGGTCTGCGCTGCTGTGGGCTCATTTGAAAAAAAAGAAATACTTCAGCGCGCGTGTTTGCTCCTTGCTGTCAATTATAGTTGCCATGTCACTTCATGCTAAGATTCGTGCAAAATTCTAGATCATCCCAAGAACTCCTTGAAGAACTCTTGATTCATCAAAATTATTTTGGCAAGGTTAACATGTCACATCCTGTAGGGGAAGATCGATTCTGCTGTCACAATGGATTCGCGTGTGTCCATGCCGAAGTTACAGTCCCCGAGCGACAGCAACAATTCCATCGATGCGTTTATCAGGCCTATCCGCGCAATAGTTCACCGACAGCTTGTAAGCGGCATCTCAAACTCTGATCCACTATGGTCAATTCACAATCGAGAAAAAGTGGTTCTAGAGATCACAAAAACACACTTCTACCTAATTTTTGAGTTTAATCATGATTTTTTTTTTGGAAAATTTTGGAAAATTTTCGAAATTTTGTTGAAGCGTTTTTGAAGCTTTTTTGAAACTTGTTTTGAGCTTTTAAATATATGAGTGATTTCGCGCGAAAGCGGACCACGAATCGCAGACATATCTCAGATTGTTTTTCCACTATTCTTAATCGATTCTATGGTCCGAAAAATGAACTTTTTACTCTCTATGGGGTCCAAAAAAAATTTTTTGTTTCCGTGGAGAATATCTTTGTGATAGTGTTTTTAGGAAAAAAATACCAATTTTTTTCAGTAAAATGGGTGTAGTTCCGATTTGAGGTAAGATATAACCACGCAAATGGTGGCATTCGAATGGCCTTTCAAAACTCTATCAAAATATGTTTTGAAATTTTTTTTGAGGCTACGGACGCCCCCTATGAGCATTTTGCTCCTTGCATTTTCCATTTTGATGAAAAACAGAAAAAATTCCAGAAAAAAGTGGTCCCGATCTGTGTTTTAGGGTTCTACGCTGTTTTTTCTACGTTTTATCAATATTCTCAGCCTTGTCAATTGAAAAATGGATTTTTCTGCGCATGCGCAGGAATTTAGACTGCTGAAATCATTTTTATTGAAAAGCCGAGAAAATTTCCTTCAAAATGACTACCTGGCGAAGTCAATTCGATGTACTGGGCCCAAAGTTACATCGCATTAATGATCAAGCATCCTCAAGAGGGGTAAATGCAGATCTTGCACAAATTTCCCATTAGTATCGTGACTCGAGTAGAAGTGTCATCATTTTTGAGACCTTATAACTTTGAGCGCAGTACATCAAATCTACTTTGCCACGTGGTCATTTTGAAGGAAATTTTCTCAGCTTTTCAATAAAAATGGTTTCAGCAGTCTGAATTTCTGCCCATGCGCAGAAAAATCCATTTTTCAACCGAAAAGGCTGAGAATATTGATGAAACGTAGAAAAAACAGCGTAAAACCCCAAAACACAGATCGGTACCACTTTTTTTCTGGAAGAACATGCAATTTTACATCAAAATATGGATTTCCGGATTTTTAAAAAATTGAGATTTTGAGGAATCGAATTTTTTCTGTTTTTCACCTTTTTGCTCATAGGCGTCCGTAGCCTCAAAAAAAATTTTCCGAAACATATTTCGATAGATTTTTGGAAGACCTTTTGAATGCCACTGTTTGCGTGGTCGCATCTTACCTTAAGTCGGAACTACACCCATTTTACTGAAAAAAATTGGTATTTTTTCCTAAAAACACTATCACAAAGATATTCCCCACGGAAACAAAAAAATTTTTTTTGGACCCCATAGAGAGTAAAAAGTTCATCTTTCGGACCATACAATCGATTAAAAATAGTGGAAAAACAATATGAGATATGTCTGCAATTCGTGATCCGCTTTCGCGCGGAATTACTGATATTGGAAATACATGCCGAATCCTACCTTTACACCAGCCTGAAACAAGATTTTCAGCTGGGTAACACGCTGTAAAAATTCACCGACTCTTTCATCATAGGTATAATGCAGGACCTATTATGAGATTGATAGATGGTGATGGTATGCGGACAACGTTTTTTTGGGTCAGAATAACGTCGCATGGGGGCCATAACGTTCTTATTCAACTTTGCGCCCAAGAACGTCCTTGCTACTATGCATAAGGGATACGAGCCAGAACGTTTTCGGACGCAAAGTTGAATAAGAACTTTATGGCCCCCATGCGACGATAATGAGTTTCTTCGTGTTTCTTATAAATAATAGGAAAATAACATCGACAGCGGACAGGCGGGCCTTATTGGACAAACATCCAGGTTAAGCAACGTTTTTGCGATCCAGTATCCGGATAGGTGACCACCGGTCTTAGTTTTTGCGAAGTTCAGCCTGATTGGTGTGGAACCAATAGGCTAAGGTAAAATGTGCTGTCACCCATCTGGGTACTGAGTTACAAAAATTTTTGCTTCATCTGCATTTTTTTAAAGGCTCACGCAGATGCCCGCCGCTGGTGTTTATTCTTTTTTTTAAACACATTTTTAACCTCTTTTCAAGATTATTCTGCGGGACCCACAGTTGAAGGTGGGTTCCAAACCACCGAAGCCACCGAAAAGCGCTTAAGAAAATTCACATTGGTGTCGGATGAGATTCGAACTCCAGTACAGCCTTCTGCGTTGAAGGCAACATGAAGAAACTTGTTTTTTCAACCCAAAAGTGTCAACCAAGGACCACCATCTACCCATCTCACGAGTCGTGTATTCATCCCCGTGTTCAAATCCCAGCCAAGAACCAAACATAAATCAATACTGAACTTTGTTTGAAGTGTTTTTCTCATTTACTTCTTATGCAGTTTCATTGTTCTTATTTAGCATTTTAGTTCCAATTTTGTGCAACAATCAATAAATAGTTAGATTATTTTACTGTCAATTATAAGTAACTCAAGAATTGAGTGAAAAAACAACTTGCTTCGAGTGAAATTTTCACTGGGTTTTCGAGCAAAAAACCACTCGAAGCCGGGTTGCGACGCTGTTACTCGAACTTCGACTAGGAAAACGACTCGCTTCGAGTGAAATTTCACTCGAATACTGTTAGAAAGTGGCTGAGGGAAAAATGTCAGCCTGTGGTTGTGGTAGTAGGCAACCAGCTGTTGAATTCTCAACCACCTGGTTGCATCCGCCAGCTAAGCAGTGATGGTTGCCAGTTTAGAGGAAAGCCAACCAATTTTTTACAGTATAAAACTGTTTCCCCTTGTCCCCCTCTACACAATTTTGCTTTTTCATATGTATTGCGTACATACAGGACCCCTTGAAGAGTTCTTCGGAGTTATGGGAGTCATTAGAACTAGCTCTGTCTAATGTTCAGTGTCTTTGTCGAGGTCTTTGTACCTTCTTTCGTTATAATGTAATACTGTTTAAGACCGTCGATTGTCAGGTGCCGAAGAACTTTCCAAATGTCAAAAGCTGATGATATTCCAGTTACAATTGGGGCATTGTGGGGCATAGGTAACACGCAGCCAAGATTGAGGAACAATTTCCGTGGACTTGCGGTCAGCTCTCGCGGCCGATAATCCATCCTTATGAAGGGCGCTCGTTCAACGTCGGTCGCGAGAAAATTCTGCCGAAGGGTTTGCTATTGAAAAATTCGAGGCCATCAAAGGGTAGTGATTCTATACCTGAGCATCACGGGCTGCGTTTGCGGTTTACTCTTAATCCTACAATTGCACCAATATAATACTTGCAACAATATTGTGATGCTTCACCTAGAAACTCCCTCCTCTATACTTACTCCAAAATTCTTCTACAAGTCGACCTGTTATGTTTGCCCACTGTATAAGGACCCTCATCTTCTTTGCCCCCACCATCTAACCACAGACCTGCAGCCCTCAATCGCCCTCAGTTGCCCTCAGTAACGCCAAGTAACGCGCCAGACAGCGCAGAGTTCGTATCGTGTTGCATTCAATTTACCGCCTGCCTCGGCGCCTGCACCTTCAAAAATATTGTATCATACAGTACTATACTTGGCTGTTGGCATAAAAAATGTCTGCGACTTTGAACAGACGCCTGCTTCGAGCAGTTGACCTTAGAGATCACATCTTGGTTAAAAACCTACTCGATCAAGGTGCAAAAGTTAACGAACCTCGAGATTTGAGTGGAAGAACGTGTCTACTTTTAGCAATTCGAAATTGGTGTCTATTATATGAAAGACATTCTACACTAAGAGCAAGCGATGCTTACGCAAGTGGTATTCTCACGCCTGATATTGAATTGGTGAGAATACTTTTGGATGCTGGTGCAGATTTGACAACCGAAGATCGCCATAAAAATACTTGCCTACATTACGCAGCTGAGCTTGACGATACTGGTGAACTTACAAAAATTTTATTGGATGCTGGTGCAAAATCTATCGTCAACAATAAGAACGAGTACAATCTGAGCCCGTTACATGTAGCTGTTCAACAGGGTGATTGGCTTTTTGATAGAAAACCAGTTGTGAAGCTATTGATTGAAGCTGGAGCTCGTGTATCTATGGCCAGTTTTACTGGTTTGACATTTTTGAGATTGTGTCAGAGCAACGACGAACTTTTTCGAATTTTACTGATGGCACCTGGAGCTGAAACAGTCATTAACAACCCTGATACCGATGGTATCACACCGTTTCAACTTGCTGTTAGGTACTCTCGTATCGATTTGGTGAAGCTCATGATCGATAGAGGTGCCAATGTCAACTTTATCAGTCCTTATACTATTGGTGAAGGCAGACCCTTACACGTGAGTAAATCTTTCTTGAAACATTAATGGTGCAAAGCCTTAAAAATTGAGTATTTTTTTCTTTTTCTTTCTGAGATACTCGTACACAATTCATTGGTTGAAAATTTTTTACAAGCGGTTGAGTCTTCTACTCTTTGGCAGCGAGCCTCAAAGAGCGTTCATTTCCGAGAGAAAATCAAATTCAAATCAGCTTTTGTTGACGAGCTCGATGAGAAGTTTTGAAATTCTACTTCTTCATAACGACTGACAAATTCATTTTTGACCAAGCATAGAAAACCACAATCATAAGTGTTGACATAATTTCATGACTGTATAAGAGTGATTCCGCGGAAAGTGTGATTGTTCCAAGAACCCTCAAGTTTCTAAGACTTGGAATGCACTTTAAAGCAATTTTCGAGGGTGTATTCTATTGGTGTGTAACTATGTTGATAGTTTTTTAAATGGCCCTAACGCCCCCATATTTTGTAGTGCTTGACGAAGGATCAAAATGTCGATTTGACCCAAATTCGACTTTTGACTTCACCACCACGCATATGCGAAGTCAAAAGACCGCATGTGTCGCTATGAACTTCAATTTATAATACTTCAAACACCATAAACCACCACTTTGCGAGTCGAAATTAAACCCTCAGCTCGCACACGGCTATCCGACATTTTGAAGATCTAGACACCCAAATACAACTAATCGGTGTGCGACATCAGCCGAAAACTCGAATCTATATAGCCGAGCGCACCCCAAATGGCGTGCGAAATTTTCGGTCAATTCCATTCCCATGTTGTGCTCCTCCTTGGTGCACTATATCGCTTCGTGAAACACATTTTCTTGAAGTATTTGGTTGCATTAGAACAAATCTATGCGGAAAAGAGTTTACGATTAGTTGGCGAGCAGTGCCAATACTTTTTGAGGTTGAATGTCAATTCCGTCCCTCTGATACTTCTTTTTGTGCCCAGACAAGTATAAATCAAACGCTACGAGACACCGGAGCTTGTTTGTGGCTGAAATAATTGTTTGACCCGGATCAATGTCTGCGACGATTTTGGCACCAAAAAATCACACTTTCAGCGGAATCACCCATATCCAGAGATGCAATAACATATGAGTAGTAAAAATTCGATTGAGTCACGAACTCGCGCACTAATGAATGAGGTCAAAATTGATTTTCTGTATGAAAGCTGATTCAATTCTTTTCTATGAGAAGTATTCATCTACTTCTATAACCAACTGGATTTGGGTTGTGAAAAAAACTAAAAGAAGTTGAGCGCTATATTTATTTCAAAATTTCAATAGTCGCTTGGGTAATAGCTCATTTTTGGTAAGATATGTAGAATCTTGTTCTTATTCCGTGATTTTGAAGCGCATAATAACGATCCAGATCGAAAAAAGAAATCAGATGATTGAAGAAGATTGTATTCCAGTTTTGCTGCATCTTGTCTTCAGAAAATACTTGTCCAAGTAGTATACAAATTTCCTTTAGTAGTAAAAAATTGATCGCAGAGAAACGATTCTCAAAGTGAAGTATATTGCGAGGAGCATATGTGATTTTTGCCAGTATCATAGTTTCTGACCAATTTACAAGTTCCATTAAACTGGACTGGCTTTCAAAAATTTTCAAAATCTACTTCACACAAATGTTTAAAAAGTCGCTCAACTCAATTCTGAATATGCTTAAATTTTCCTTCTTTCGACTCGATTTCGAACAATTAAAAAAAAAAGCTCTCGACTGATTTCAATATTTATCCCACAGATCGCAGCACACTACGCTCTTCGTAACAAAATCAATTTACTTTTGGAACACGGAGCCGATCCTGATGCACTGAACAATCGAAACGAGAGTGCTATTGCCATTGCAGCAAGAAATTTTATGCCATGCCGTCATCACAAGGGTATAATAAAGATACTTTTACAACATAGACGACCAAATAATGATGAATCAATAGGATGTTCAGCTCTCAGAGCTATTGTTCAAAATGGGAATATTGAGGCTTTTGAATTTTATCTTGATCTTATAAAAGAGGGTATCACAAAACCAATCAATGAGCCTTTGTTGTACTCAGCATCGATAAATTCAAGACATCCTGAAATGTTAGAATACATGTTAGATCAGGGAATTTGTAAAATTAATGAAAAAGATGAAAACGGATTAACTGCTTTACATAAACTTGTTGAGATGTATTCGGCTGTACCACCTGGTGATCATCCAGAAATGATGAGAAAACGTCGTTATTTTAAATCAATCAAGAATTTATTACAAAATATTGCCATAATCGATTCGAAAAAGTATCATATCGATCCTTCAATTCATGCTCTAATCAAAAAGAATGCAGAATTTCATAGATTTTATCTTACTTGCCAAATTGAACTTGTTATGTTACAGATGTCACCTATCAGTGGCTCAATTTCGTATCATTCGATTATTGCAAAAGATAGAGTCAATATGTGGATCAGAAATAAAAGTATTATGAATATTCTTGAAGTCATGAACGCGTCACCAGAAACTCTTTCTCAACAATTGCCAATTTATCATCGTTCATTCATTTTAAATGTTCAAAACTGTAAAAAGAGACACGAATTGGTTGAAAATGCTGTAGAGGGATTGAAAAAAATTATGGGTATCGACTCTGATGCATTTCTTTTGATTTATCACAAAATTCTTTACAACCTACGAAATCAGGATTTGAGTAATTTGAGTAAGATTCTATTGTAAATATTTCTCGTTATCTTTTGTTTTGCAGAAATTTAAAAACACAACAAACTATGTATATAGACAGGGAAATTTTTTTTGTGATCGAAATGAGGCATGTTATCGTGTTTTGATATCTTCGACAATTCATCAGATATTCGAGTGATTCTATTCCACCCAATTTTTCAGCGTATAGTCATCAAAGTATCCTCAAATCTAATTCTATACAAAAAATTTTGCAAATTGTGAGCATGTGGTCAACTTATTTACAATAAATATGTAAAAATTGAGGAGCTACCATCATCATAGCTATTTGATATAAGTATCTGATGTAACGATAGTAACGATCGATCACAAGCATTATATGGCATCTAAGTGCTAAGAAAATGTGATTCTAAACGCGTCTTTCTCAGTCACGCGAGTTTACTTATGCGAATATGTATGTGCATTCAAGCACTTGACGAATTCATTTTTGGAGAAACATGCATTGAACTAAAATCTTTAAAACTGCTGTGTTTTATCTCATCGATATCCATGTTGTTCTTAAAATTTTTCTGATTATTTGTGTACATACAGTGTGCAGAGATATGAATATTTTGATGTAAGGAATTGACTTTTTACCTAGAGTAAGTTCTTAAATGTGAATTATTTTCATTTGTACAGAGGGTAGAATACCCTTCCCCGATAATGAGTAGGATAACAAGAATAAAATTCTACCTAAAAAAAAAAAAATTATTTGGAGTTGTGCTTGAGCTTGATTTTAGTTAATTTTGAATCCCTTGACGAAGTTGATGGCTCAGAAAAATGAAATTTTAATAATTTGAACCGATATTGAATCCATGTTCTTGGAGAGTACAGTATATAATTCTTGTTTTATGAAAATGTTTACCCCTGTCATGAATTTGATAATTAGACGCTCTCGACTTTTATACTTTTGGCGCAAGACATCGAATAGATGAAACATTTTCTAGGTTTGTAATCGAGGATTTTGTGCGGGTGAAATATTCTCCTTCTTCATAATGCCGTTGACCATTTAACACGATCTATTCATGAACAGAGCTGTTGCTGTTGGTCAGAATTCTTAAGAATTTAATGAGTTTGCATGAGTGAGTCCAACGCACATAAAGAGATCTTTGATGTTTAAAATCATTGTACGTGCATATAGTACCACGTTAGATACTGTAAACATATTATGTTTACATATATAACACGAATTTTTTTGAAATAAGATGCCTAAAATGCCTTCACCACCAAACATGAAATCTAGAAATTCTTGAAACAACTCAGATAACATATATTATCCCAGCGAAGAAAGAATGGGTTACCTAAGTCCATCATCGGTGGCAACAGAAAATACCGTTTTCATGATGGAGCACATGGCAGATTTGACATTGCAACATATTTTTTAATCGCTATGAGACGAAAAAATGTATTAAATTTCTCGTAAATAAGTCAATCTCGCTGTTGTCATCGTCGTCAAAACAGCAACAGCAGCATTTGACAACAAAAAAAATCATCATTTGGACGATGATGTTCTTTTTGGGCAGAATTTCTTTCTATCAGGCGAAATCAGTAGCTGAGATTGGAAGCAGCGAAGAGCTCGTGTAGTTTAAAAACAGATAACAGATAATTCAATACAGAAAAATTTTATTCGAATCTATTTTATCTCATTACAATCGAGATAATACTGGATCAGACAATCTTCATCCAGAAATACATATGCAATGATTGACCAAATTACAAAAAGCTCTGCGGCCACATCTTCGTTTACAATTCAATGTGCATCCTGGAAAAGAGTTTGAAGAAAATGGATATATTGGTATATATTTAAATGATCTAGTATATTTTTGTATGCATATTTTCATCATTGAGACACTCTAATTATTGCAAAGCTCAATTGTTCATTGAGAAACATGGACACGTTCTCTCGTCTTTTGTATAATTTTCATTGGCGGATTGAGTTTTTGAGATATACATATACATATATATATATAATTTTTGGAGATATTTGTTTCAATGTTATCACTAAAATAAAATGAATGGTCGTTTGTAGAATAGAATTGTAACATTACGTCTTGATTGGGAAAATACTGGATCCACCAAGAGACATGTGGCTAAAAGGAGAATACAGAAGAAACTCAGAAGCTTCATATTTCTGATGTATGTAGAAATATACGTGTTCCAGAATCCTCTCTTCAGCCGCAGTTTTATAGTATCAGGGCGAAGTTTTCTTATCTAACGCAGGCAAAATGGAAAAAAATCTGAATAATGACTCTCTATTGTATACATTTTGTTAGAGATTTTGAGGAAGAAAATGAACAGGAAACATTTTGCAGATTTTTTCCCATATTATAAAAAGTAATTATTCTGTGACAGCAATCAAATTCGAATAGCTGTTGACTTCGGTCATTGATTTGTTCATTCGACACCATATCGATCCCGAGCTCTTTTACCACTATCAGTTTGTCAGAAAGTGATAGTTGAGGTCGATCGAGACGCAGAGTCCTGTAGCGGACTTATTTGTGTACGGTAATCAAGAAAAGGTATAGCAAGGAGTCTGTAAATGCTTATTGCCTTAGTTTCTCAGATCGAATAAAATCCATTTTTCAATTCATCTATGATATCAGAAGTACCCTCAAACTTGATTGAAATACGTCAAACTGATGAGTTCCCTAGCTCTATCGCGATCTCTGAATTTGGTTATGAATATGCATCTAAAAATTGTTTTGATATGTCGAGTTTCTTACTCTGTTTGAAGATGTAATTTTTACTTGGGTCGGTGTATCTACAGAATTTGCAACGTCGCATTGAATAAAAATCAACATAACTTTGCCAAATTTTCTATTTTGTTTATTTTTGTTACATTTTTCTATAGTTTGATCAGATCAAGATGAAGCTTGCGGGACTTGGGGTATTTGCCATTCATTTGAGCAAAATACTTGTCACCTTTATTTAAACGAATTCATGAGTTCTCGAGTGATGAAGCGTGAATTTTTCTATTCTTTCTGATATAACTTGGTAGAAAAAAAGACTGGGAAGCTGACTGGTCATAAGCTTAGAAAATCATGCGAATAAACCAAGAAGAGTCTTTTTCCTCATACCAGTCTATTGTAAAATTATCAACAAAGTTATGCTGCACTTGTCGAAGAGTTTGACTTGTCCCGATTTGCGAGATCGGGTGTACTCAAAATTGTAAAACGGCTTGAATACTTCATTAGCCGCTTACTTTTTCAAATGATTTGGCCTGGAAATCGATTAAAATTCCAAAACCTTAATCTCAAGCATTTGCATGTGTAAAATTATGATCGAGATTATGATGGCACAACACGGATAATAGTTTAACGATTTAGCTGTACGTTACAAAATAGTCCTAGATTAGCTATCAAATGTCCAGCAGGGTATCTATAGAAATTTTGGAACCAAATTCGAGGACTTCTCAAGGATTTCAAGGAGGCGGATCCGAGAAATTCGAGGATTTCTGAAGAGCAACTGGCGGCTTCTATAAAATTCCCAGACAATGAAAAAAAATTTGTGCGTCCCGGCGAACGCGCGATAGATGACGGAGTCCTTAAGGTGGAACGTGGGTGGAACCACAGTGTAGTAATCCATTCATCCTCCAGTAGAGAGAAGATTTGTCAATAATAATGCTGCGAGATCAAAATACATGACTGGAATTTGAAAATTCCGAGTATTTAAAATGATTAATCAAGTAACTATTCCACATCAAAATGATGATCTCCATGATAATGATTTCTCTAAACTCGAGTTTTAAACTCAGAATCTGGCCGAATAGTTAGAGAGCAAATAGTCAATCACAAGATCATTCTCAACGATTCATCCCCTCGTTCATCCCCGATTTCGGGAACTTTTCTCAGCAGTAGAAAAAAAGCATCGAAACTTTCCTACGCTATGCATCATTTCATGTGTAACTCGTTTTCTCCTTTTGTGACGATTCGCGTTTTCCTCACGCCAAATCCCGAGGAATTGCCTTCAAAACTCTCGAGGATACTCTTCTTCCAAGAAAATTGGAATTCGCGTGATGCTGTAAAACGTCCTCGTATGTTGGAAGTAGAGTAAGTTCATGACAAATCTTGGAAAAACTATGATTTTTCACATTTTTCCGAGATTTGCTTGAGACTTTCCAATCACTTCGTATTTAAACGTATGTAATTATTGAGAAAATTGCGGAAGAAGGAGGAGTCGATTAATTGAAAACATAATATTGCACACTGATACCCACGTGCGCGGTGCTTGCGCAGAGCCGAGGTAACGCTGAGATCTTGCAATATAAGCTCCGTGTCTACAAGAATTCCCAAGCGTGGATTCACGTAGTTACCCAGCCAAATGATGACTCCGTCATCAAAATATAATTATTCATTAATCACACAGTTACACAAATAATCATACTTAAATCATGAATACATGCTTGTTTACGAGAACGAAAAATAATCAAAATAAAGTTCGTAGGATACGTCTCTTTCGACGAAACCCAAACATTTTGGAAGCTCTTCAAAAGCATGATCTAAGAGAATCGAGGAAGATGAAAACTAGGAATGCAGGTCGAGTGACAAAACAATCCATCTCATTGTATGAACATGGATATTCGACTATTCGCCATCTCAAAGACAATCCATAAATTAGAGAAGGATGGATATCACTTTCCTCAGACCGTTACTTTTGCAAAATATTCTTTAGTTGGGAGATCTGATCTTCGAGACATTGACGTTTCACATGGGTGACGCCCGTGTCCGAGAAAATTCAAGAAGTGGCGCGCATATCGATTGATCTCCGTTGTCTATTATTCGGGAAAACAGACCAAGAGAAATTTTCAAGGATGTCGCGGGACATTTCAGGAGTTTTCAAGCATTTGGAGGATCTTATGAAGTATTTAAAGAGTTTTCCAGGATTTCAAGGATCTTATGAAGTATTCAGAGAGTTTTCAAGGATTTCAAGGATCTATAGATACTCTGTCCAGGCATAAATAGCTTCAAAAGCAACCTTTGGTACTCGTATCGAAGCTAATATTTCTGCTGCATTTGTAATGCTCCGGAGAAAAACTTTTGATAAAATAAGGTTCAAGCAATCATCCACGATCACTCTTTTGCTACCGACGACATGTTTTAATTGTTACTTTTGTCTTCCCTGATATCTTGATAAATTTTTAAAATGTTCAAAGGGCCACATCAAAGCAAAGAAAGAAATATTTCACTCGCTATCACGTGGATCATCGGAAATGTACAAACTCTACCTACATACATTTTCATTTGTCATTATCTTCACTTATTGCAACTCGAGAGATCTGAAATGATGTTATAGAAGAGTTCGGAAATTCCACTGCCCCAGTAAGCCTGGTGTTTTTTTCTGTCTCCCTAATGAATCATACGCGTATTTCTTTTTTTATTCGGATCATTATTGAATCAGAAATCTCTGTCAATGTAAATATGGGCCATTTCGGAGCATTTCAGCCAGAGCCGTCACCAGGGAGGTTTGGAAAGAATCGCAAAAATTTTTTTCCAGTCAGTACCATGTTTAAAGAGTACGAAAAGATTTTTTTGGAATTTTTTCGAAGCCCTCGATGGGCCTGAGGGCTCATAAAAGATCCATTTAAGGCCCTTTCTTAGCCTATTTTGGAAATCCGTCTCAATCCTTTTTTTTTTTTTTTTTAAAGCTTTCGTATACCACTCCCGATGGTCAGTTGTAAAATCTGCTTAGAAAATGCATCGTGTTTAAATGGTCATCTTGAGTAGGAAATACATATTTGGATCCTTTTTCTAGCCACACATCTCATTTATCAGCTAGAATGAGTAAAATTCCTCTCACGCTCACCTGCGTATTTGACTCGTAAAATAGAACCTCCAGACCGCATCTGACTCCAGGCTCGCCTCCGGAAGTTTTTCCACATATCTGGGGGTACTTTGGGGAGTGATTCTTCATAGGGTGGCGTACATTAGTTCAGATGGAAGCATATGCGAGCCACACCTGTGAGATCATTTTTAGCGAAAAGCCCAAAAAAGGTGTTTTTAATTGGCTGAATAAGATCGGCAATTCAATATCCCACCCAGATTATTGTTCTAATTGATAGTATTTGTATTATAAAAAAACATATTATCACAGGTTTTGGGGTCAGAAGAAGGAAACGATTTTTTTAAATTAAGGACAAAGTTTGGCATTTTCACGAAACTGCTCAACTTGTAACGACTGTAACTCCTATGAAAAGTCTGATAATCAAGTTTGACAAGTGGTCAAACTGTGGCTTTTTTCAAGACCTTCAGAATGACTACTGGTGAAAGTCGATTATCTCATGTCTTGTGGGAGCTAGATCACTTCGAAGCAGGCCCAAAATTCGCTAAAATGTGCTCTCAGCAAATAGCTCCTAGAAGTTGCTAGGCTCAATTGTCGCCGTTGGACAATTTTTTTCTTGAAAATACCAGTCTTGAGAAAGGAAATACGCTCAAGTGCGTCCAAAAATATTGAGTCTAGTTGGAGCTATGAATTTTCCAAAATAGGCTAAAAAAGGGCCTCAAATGGATCTTTTATGGGCCCTCAGGCCCGTGGGGAGCTTCGAAAAAATTCCAAAAAAAATTTTTCGTACTATTTAAACATGGTATTAACAGAAAAAAAATTTTTGGGATTTTTTCTAGACCCCACTGATGACGGCTCTGGCTGGAATGCTCCGAATTATGGTCCATAATATTCAAATTGAGACTTGCACGAGCCGATTACAGAAAAAATAAACAAGAAACAATGACTGACGATGAGAGATGTTAGTAATCAGTAGGAATAATGTTGACGAATTGCTCACTGATTGTGAGATGAATCAATAAAAGAAAGAAAAAAATGAATCTACATCTTGCTGTCCTTTTTGACGTTATAGCAATCATAACCTGTAGCGTTTACCGTTTACCACTCTATTGAGCCCTGATCTCCCTGATATCGTAATCTATTTCATACGCAAAAACAAGCTGAGAGTTCCTAAAGTGTGATAGAAGTGTAGAATGAGTTCAATTATGAGAGAGTAAAATATCCGACCGTTATTATTAGATCATCGCATATTTTTGGTCAATTTATCAAGAGCTGTTCCAACGCAGTAAAGAAATTTTTGCTCGACAAAACAATATTCTCATCGTTTATTTATCACAGGAAGCTGCACTAAAGTTGACAGGCTGATAAAATACTTACGTTAGATACCACGAGAGGTAAGTAAGAATTTTCATCACTAAATTGAATGCATGCATGACTTCAAACGTAGATATGATAAATTTTTAGCTGTCATGTTATAAAATAAGGTAGATCCCATATACTCACATTGCATCTCGTATTGCACTTTCACGACTTTTTTCGAGTACTTTTTTCCTAAAACGTGACGATATGGTGAATAAATTATTTCACATAGAGCTTTGAATTAGATAGCTTTTCGACACGGTTCGTGAACCCTTACAGTCAGAGGCTGAACTTTTCCATAGTATCATATACCTGGGCAGAGAATATAATGAATAGAAGGTTAGCCCTTCAGCAGGCTATTTCTCGGAAAATTTTTATCTCAGATTATATTGGAACAGATGAAAAGGCGATGAGCTGAATGCTGATAGATCAATACTGTCTTCAATCTGTCGTAACTGACTAATTGCACGATCGTGTCATAAGTATTTGACCGCATTATCCGATGCATCTAATTGTCGACACGTGGATAGCAAAATCTCACTTTGCTGCTTCAGTTTCGCGAAATTTCGTGCCAATAGAGAGCGTTAAGGCCTAGACCTCCGAGTAGACCTCGGCCTAGACGCTGTACATACATAACGGTCCGAAGGGATAATCCAAGATTTTTCGATCTAAGGGCGCAAGGAAAAGAACCATGCGATGTGCCAAATCCTCATTGTGATTTTGTTTAAGCTTTTGCAAGTCATCGTCCTTCAGTCACGAAAAGTCAATTACAACCTACCTAGAGCCCCATTTGCATTGTTCCTCACCGTCCTTTCCAGGTCTGGGTCTTTCTTTTATACTTTCTGAAGTATCATCTTTTGTCCTTTTCGTGCAGATGCTGCATCGTGTCCTTCGGTTGCCGATGTAGTCCAGGTCCAGGTCAGATTTTTGTATCAGTCTTGGACGAGCGTTCGACGAGATCGGTACCTCCGAGCGATTCCCTTAGACGATTCGATCGAAGTAGAATCAACTGAATCTCACAACTTGGCCAAAGGTGTAAAATTTCTCACATTCTGTCTGCCGATTGGAAACCGATCTGAACAAAAAAGAACTCTCCCATCGAATTTTGGACTTTCAAAGTGAATTCTGTGCCCACCAGACAAAAGTGAACAAAAATAGTGACTTATTTTTGAATATATGTATATCACCAGGTCACAGATGAATAATCTCAGAATAGCAAACGCAATGCCTGGAGTACTACCAGTTTTTGGTTTTAACGCGACATTGGATGCTGTAAACCCGAGTGTAAACCAGTGTCGATTAAGCAGATCGATTTTACGTTTCGTAGCTGAAGTTGATCATACTGGGCAATTGTCTAAAATTTTAGTACTCAATGCTCGAGCTGGAAATCGTAATTATCGTCCAGATAATTGCAATTGTATACCTTTAATGCACGTTGCAGCAAAAAATTTTAATGGAGTTATATGCGATTGCAAATCACTATCGAGACTTATGCTTGCTGCTGGTGCTGATATATCTTTGATGGAATATTGGGGTGCAAAGTGTCTACATCCTTATGAGAGGGGCGATGGAATGCTGGATATTTTGCTGCAGACACCTGTGGTTACTTTCGTGATTAGGAGAAGGATTTATGATGATTCGCTGCCTATGCAGGCTGCCTTGAGAAGCTCAAAAATCAGCGTGAAGATGCTCGAAGCTGAAAATATTAGCGTGCAGAACTGTGGAGAATGCAACGAAACTACTAAATTTCAGGTGAGTTCGTCGTTGGTTGATTTGAATAATTGTATGCATTTTTTTTCCTTTTGTTAACGCATTTTCAACCTTCTTCCGAGGTTATTTTGCGATGCAGGGTTTCGAATCTACCGAGAGGCACTTATGAAAACTTACTGTATGAATTCAATTTTCAAATTGTGATCAGGGTAATGAAAAACAGATGAGGTGTAAGTTCTCTATTTTTCAACCGGTTATAGAATTAGTTGTGATTCTTACATTCTACCAATTTTGCTGATTAGCGTGTAATATCTTTCAAAAATCGGCGAAATCGTTGGCGTAGTGAAACTGGTAATTTGTGGTATTTTTACTACTGTCTGAGATTAAAGACTCCTTCGAGACGAAAAATACATGAAAATGAGCCAATTCATCGTTGACTCTAGAATAAATGTTTGAATAGACCTTTTACTCTTATAAAAATTCGTCTCTGGATCTCTGAATCAAATGCAGAGTTTCACAAAACTCGTACGCACGTTTGAAGAATTATTTTCGACACGTGACAAAAGTATCTTCGCAAGAATACTTTGGCGCACGTTGTTTGGAATGCTCGCCAAAACGCAAATCGAAATTTCAAATGGTTTGAGATAATTAACACTTTATCTGCAATCGTACTTGATTACGCCTTCCCAGAGATTCTGTTATCTTCATATTTGCAGAAATTCTCGCATGTATTTTGTTCATATAGTTCATTTGACTGATTTGAGTGAAGCTCGAGAATGAGCGGCTAGGAAAAGGGACAATCTTTGCTCCAATTTTCCATTCAAATACATTTGAAGCTGAAATTAAAAAATTTAAATTTATTCTGGGTGAATGCACCTCTCGCGACTAATCTGCGAGTAAAATATTTTCCCAATATATTTTTATTCACCAATGCATAAAATACTCTTTTATCTACTATTATGACTCGAAAAAATATCCCCGAAAGTAATGATGGAGAAGTTGTAGAAAAGGGTGTAGAAATTCCAACGTTTACACGTAATCCACAATATCAATATTATTTTTATTGCAGATCGCAGCAAAAGTTACCCTCCAAAAAAAAGTCAACACACCAACGAGTCACAATACAAGCCTACTCCCAATCAACTACCAAAACCAACATATCATCTTTAGCACGGCGAAAAACACAGTCTCAAGACCTCTCAAAAAGATAAAAAATAGCGAGAGAAGGAGAGATCCAGTACTGTCTATGACGCTCTTGTATGGAACCTCCGAAATTCTTCCATACGTCCTGGACCTCATGATCAAAGGTGTCGTTCGATTGAGGGACGAGGCATTGCTGGATTTGTCCCTCATCAATGCCGATCCTTCGATAATGCAATATTTATTGTACGAAGGTATCTGTGACGTCAATCAAAAAGATGATTATGGCTATACTGCATTACATAAACTCATAGATCCGCGAATGAGGTATACAAACTTGTTACTAAAAATTCAAACACTTATAAATTCTGGCGCAGATATCAATGCAAAAACTAAAACTGGTCAGACAGTTTTGAGCCTTGCCACAAGGCGATATGATCACTATGTTGAGGTAATCGAATGTTTGATAAAGAATATCGCGTTGCTTCAGAAAAAAGGTCGTAAAATAAACTGTAGTATTTGGATTGCCATTGAAAAGAATCCAAAATTTGAGACATTCTATAACAAATGCAAAACTGAACTCAAAGAGCTAGAATCATGTTATATTGAGAACTCGGTCAGTCTATACTCAATTCTTGTACGAGAAAAGATTGCAGAAACAGTCAGAAGTAAACGCATTATGCATAGATTCACTCACGTTGATTGGTATTCGATTTCTCTTGAAAAAAGATTTCCAATTTATTATTCTATGCTAAAGTCCAACTTTTTTGAAATGAAATCTAGGGTAGATCTGATTGAAAATGCAACTGGTGGATTGGAACGAGTTTTGATGCTCAATTCTAATGCATTTTATGATATTTTTGACAGAATTTTGGGCAATTTGCAATATGAAGATTTAGCTAGTTTGTACAGAGTTAGTCGACTGTGGGAATATAGATCGCGGGAAAATCCACTTTTTCAACAAGCCCGTGCTCGTGATAGCATTTCATCACAGCCAAGTACACTTCCCGAGAGAACTCTCCTCTGCCAAAATTTAGGCAGGTTTTTATTCACAACGTAGATATAGACCACGGTATCGACTGGTGTAAATTTTTTTGTTCTTTTATATTTTACATTTGATAATTGTTACTTTGTTTTTCAATTTTCTATTTCATTTTACCCCAACTTTAGTACAGGTATACTCGACGAAAACGTGTGATTCTGTAGAAAGCATCTATTTTCAATTTGTCCGCGTTTCAAGTTTCGGCTCAAGTCGACTTACTTGAAAATTTTGCTTCTGATCGGTATAAGTTTTTTTTAACCGAAGTGAGTAGTTTGAAAGGAAGTATTTACCAAAACCATGATTGAGCCTAGCTGTCTTGTAAAGGCACCAAAATTCATGTCGTAGTCAAGCACGGGAACCACATTTCTAGAAATCATTTCCACAATTTACATCATTTAATCAAAATCGGATATATTGTAGGCTTTCTGACTCACTTGGTTTTTTCAATCTATCAACTCAATTCATCGAAGACATTACATGCTAAAGTATTATAAAAGCTCTGAAACAAGTTTCATTTGTACTAGAAGTATTTTGCATGAACATAATTGAATGAAAAAAATATTTAATAGAATCTGATTGACCTGAATTTTTAGCATGATCAAAACAAGAGTGAAAAATTTGAGGGGGAGATATGAAAGTATCAAATTTCAACACATACCATTAATCTGCCAATACCCACTTAACTGCTCTGCGATTTTTATTTCAATGTTCCACATTCATAGAATGCTCACAACTTATTAAATGAGAATAGAACTAGAATATACTGGTTCATCAGAATTATTGTAAAAGTCGACTACGTGAGCGAATAATTTCAAAAGAAATACGAAAAATTTCTGCTATCCACACTTTAGCATGTTACAAGGTTTCTTGTCAAGGGAAGCAAAATTAACAACAATTTCACATGGGATCGGAAAAAACAAAAGAGTGCATGAAAATATAACTTCCTCCTACTGAGTTTGAGGTAAAAATACGGCATTTACACAGTGTACAAAAATATTGGTGATAGATCACTGTCCTTTGATTGATAGAAGTATTTTTAAGCTCAACAATTATATTAATATACTCGTAACAAGTGGAGTTTCTAGACCCTGAATGTAATGACTGATATACCGTGTAATATAAGGCACGAAAATTTGAATGATTACTCCACATACTGCCTCAATTCATTGCTTCTGCGGAAGTCGCTTGATAATTCCCAAGCCTCTCCAACCAAATTTTCCAATATTTCTCTACTGCATCTTCACCAATTTCATGGATAGTTGCTGAATCACCATTTGTATATGCTACAACAATGAGTCCTTTTTTGATCTGCAAAGGATTGATAATTTTAGAATAATTTTATTGAAAGTTGAAGTTTCTAAACAGTTTTGTTTCTCAACATCAAAAAAAATGGTAAAAAGCCTGTTTCTACTTTCTATTCATATTTTAGTGGAATTATTACAATTTTAAGACACTGGTCTACGTATCTCATTTGTCACAATGGATACATAAGACAATTTTTGTGACAGCGACATTGACTTTATTGATATATTTGAGAATTGTGAATAGCCTAATGAAGAAAAATTAATAGCCTCCAAGAGGGTTAATAAAATAATCAAATGAGGAGTTATCTTGTTGTTGAATCAAATCATAGAAAATCTTTCTTCACTAGTGTATTGGTAATGGATGAAAACAATTTCAATTATGCAAAAGAGAGATGCATTCATCAGGTATATGAAAGAGGATAATCAGATGGAAAACATTAGCATGCATGATAAATTCAGTATGATTGTTATGGTTTTATCCAAGTACCTGAAAAGAATATTTCAAATCTGTGTTCAGAGCACCAATATAAGCTGCAACTTGGACAGGGGCATCATAGGTTGCACCAATAGAATTTTTTGCCCTGTCAGATTTTTTCCAGTCGATTAAACACAAATCACCTCTGGAAAGTAATATTGATCAGGCGGAGTTCAACATTAAGAGATTGTAGAAAAAAAATTGAGAGCTACTAAAATAACTTTGTAACTCTTACCCATAATATGCAACACAGTCAAAAATTCCTTTGTACTTGAGTTCTTGATGAACAACATAGGACTCAACTGCGTGAACATCCTCTATTAAACTGAAGACTCCGGTGAGACTGTTGAATGGTTTCTTGATTTTATCAGGGACCTCAGTTGATTTGTTGACAAGGTTGTTGACAATAGCTGCATGCAGTAATCTCCCTTCCTCAAATAATTCTGTAACAAATATGATATTGAGATGAACCTTGACTGTAATTCACTCTGTCATGGAAAGGGTTTGACGCCAAATGACATATTAGAAAAATCTAACACCTTTTTGATACAGATCAAATCCTCTTATTCCAAATTTTTCAATCATGCTAGCTTTCCACTTTTCCAATACCATTTTTGATTCTTCAGACATAGTTTCTGTTAATATTTTTGTTACACTAGGGAACTTTTTGTATTCCTTATCTGGGGCAGTTACTTTCAGAATTTCATCTGGCCTTGTAGAGTCATTTGTTGCTTTACTCACAAACACAGGAAACTGCAGAGCACTACTCAAAGAAGTTACCCCTTTGAGTTTACTGGAAGGTTTTTTCATCTTACTAGTTTTTGACTTTGCAGTTGCTTGTGGAGTTGTTTCACTCTTAACATTTGGTTCACTACTCGTTACACTTTTAATATCACAGTTTGTCTGAGTGCATGTTGAAATTTCTTCAATTGGTTGAGTGTTCTTTGGTTCGGGTCGACCTTTGAGAATTTTTACATTGGATGGGGAAGAGTTTAAAATCCAGGTGCATTCAGAATCAAGATTAGAATGTTTTGCTTTTGGTATTTGACCACTTGCTTCTAGTTTTGAGCGCCTAAGCTTTTCTCTCTTTGTCTCTAACAAGTCACCAAAAAGCATCTTGTCTTCGAGGTACATCATTTTTCGTTGTTTAGCCTTATCACCTTTGTCGCTTTCCCATCTTGAGGAGACCACTCTCTTGGAAAATTCAAAGGTTTGCGCTAAAAGCGCTCTGCTCTGAATATTTTTTAACATGATCACGGTTTTAATTTAGAATCACAAACTGATTTTCCATGTAGTTATAGTGGCTTCCCTAATTTTGACAATGAAACTTGAGCCTACATGTTCAAGGGTGTTGAGAAACTATAACGATTAATATTCAACGGAGAACAATGTTCAACTGACGGATAAATATAAGCAAATATAAGTGACCTTGTCAACAAACAACACGGTTAGGTGTTCTGTGCTGGGCTGGGTACACACCAGGTGCATACACGAGCACATCATCCATTGTGTTTGTTTACACATGTGGTGCACGTGTTCGCGAGCGGGAAATAAACTAAACCAAAACAGACACGTCGCGCCACCTGCGAAGGTAATTGACAACTTTCTTACCTACAGTGTAGTTTCCTGTAATTTCCAAAATGTTTGGAATAATTATTATTTTTTGACAAAGAATGCAGAAAAAGTTTATCATATGGTTTTCCTTTCAGAGTACATGAAACATTACTCCTTTACATGCGAGTAGCGTAGAAACACGTGTTTCCAGGCGTCCCTCGCTTTGCGAGAAAGCCTGGAAACAAATGTTTCTACGCTACTAACATGTAAAACACATTACGTATCTCGTGTGGAAAACTTTTTACTTCGTGAAAACCATACTGGACGTCGGCGAAGCCGACTTCCAGTATGGTTTCCACGATTTCCACGCATGATTTCCACGAAGAAAAAAGTTTTCCAGCACTCGATACGTAATATACTATTTTCGATGTCTCATCTAGCACTTATAGGTTTAGAACAAAAATTGATCGAATGCCCCATGTCAATGTTTGATTCGGTTTATTTTCCGCTCGCGTTTGATTTATTCTCACTCGTACATCAAATCCTTGATTTTAATGGGCTATTCCGTATTCTCAGCATCTTTGAACAATATTCCGGTTGCACATGTGTCACTTGAATTCGGAACTTGGTCGACCTTAGGATTCTTGAAGTATCTATTGGAAAAAGAGTGTATTGAGCCGAGGTATTTGAGGCAATAACCATAATCCATGAAAAATAGATTTCTAGTATACTACAAGGAGACCACCACCAAATTTTAAATGGAGACAGAGAAATGTTATGCTTGAGTAACCAAAAAAATGATGCGTTTGACTTTTGGATTAGTGTTACACAGGGATAATCAGAGAGAACCCAGCAGGGAATGAACTCTATACAGTGCAGCGCGCGACGCATATAAGTCTTTATCAAATTTTGTATAAAAATTTGACCTATGCTAGGACCTATGACTTGCTGAATACTCGATGTACGCGGTTGACTGATGGTAACTTAAAAGGATGGGAAACAGAAGTCGTTCCCAGCAAATTTTTATAATTAATTATAAAGTTCTTTCTAGAAAAATTATTTCGAATTTTTTGGCATTCTAGAAAGTCTCGAATCGATTTGAATTTTGAGCATTTTTTTTCAGGAAAAGTATGGATTTTGTGACATACTCGTCGGTGTATCTCCGTTGTGTGTTATAATCTCTCGATCTATCAGTGTCAGCTGTTGAAAAAGTCGAAGGATCACAGCATTTCGTTTTTGTAGTCATTGCACTTTATTATTTATCAAAAACTTTCGTCGTCGTTGCAAATTTTTGCAGGGCAATATTTTGATGAGATTTGATCCAAATTTACTGTGCTCAATAAGCCGCGCACTTTTCATTTTGTTACTCATTTGAATATATCGACCTCTCACTCTATAAAACCCTTTTCTCTTCAGTCCGTGGAATTCATGATAAAATTCACTTTTTAAATGCATTAGATTCATCAAATCACTCCTTCTCGAAAGAAAATCAATTTGTTTGGAGTGAAACTCTTGTCGAACATTTTAGAGAGTATATTACAAGAAAAATAGCTATGAAGATTGTTCGGTGTAAAATAACGAGGGGCACCTTACTCATCACTTACTCTTTTTCCTCCCGTATTTTCTTCGATCAATTTTTACGGTCTCAAAATCAGCTTGTAAATCAAACGAACTTGAATAAAAAAGAAAATAAAAGAAAATGATCATAATTATAGTATAGATCACGTTGCTAAGTAGTGCGCAACTTCGCAGGAAGCAAACTATTGAATTTCAAAATTTTTCATTGTATACGAGTGATGATAACGCATTTTTTAAAACAAATTGATAACGTCTTCCCTATTCATATTATCAATGCAACTCAGTGGACTATATAACAAAATTGTGTGGAAAGGTAAACAGAATTGGGTCAGATATCTATAACGATAACGAAACGATAAGACGCAACATTTTCATACCCTTATTTATTTCAATTTCTATATCTTCTCGAAGATTGTTTATCTGAACTTGTATCAAAATAATTTCATGGCTCAGAGTTCTCAATCCAATCGAACCATCTGACAATTCAATCAATAGTCCGCAGCAACACGGAAACCAATCAGGACGTCAAAGAGCGGGAAAATTTTAATTTCCTAATTCGTTCCTGCTACCGGTATGAATAATAAGTTGATCTTCAATTCTATGCACGTGAGCAAATATTTGTTACATCGCTCGTATGTAAACATAGCAGTTCATCGTATTCTCGACACCTTAACTACGTTTGTTGCTCGTATTACCATAATTTGACGTCAATCGGAGTGACTTACTGGCCTGCTGCATGCGGTTGTCCACTTTAAAATTCTTGCAATGTATATTCTACGTACATGTATATATGAATCTCGCATTTGTGTATTAGGAAGGCAAAAGTTCTTGTGTTGCAATATATTGCACAAAAAGGGCTCGGTTACAGAAAAAAAAGTATGTATACCGGCCAACGGAAGTATATAGGTATATATGGAAGTTCCAAAATGATTGTGCAATTGCACGGCGAGTAAATCTGAGTGCGGGTGACAGTAACGAAATATATAGCCGCCGCACTACCGAATCGTTGCTGCTGTAAGCGTACAGAGATATGTAAGTACAACTTTGCCAAAGTGTCCTCTTACAAAGTTACGAGTCTTTTGTTGTTTCGCACGGTATTGGAAAAGAATTTTGCGAGTTAAGTGCGAGTTTGAGAGAGCGGGTTTGACTCCCGTGCACTGGAGTATTCTCTGTGAGAAAATCTTAGATGACGAATTGAAAAGTCATTCTTAATGTGACGGAAGCTATGATGGAAGCCGTTTATACTTAAATGATATAGGCTATAAGTTTTATATAATTGCATTAAAGGCCGAACATCAGACTTGTACCCTCAAGATTTAGGATTCTTTTCTGCGTTTGATTTCTAATGAGGTTAAATAAATGGAAGACTTGTCAATTCTAGTAAAAAAAAAAGCATTTGAAATAGCTGATGAAACTGGCAAAAATTATGGAAACACAGAGTCACGTAATTAGCAGGATGATAATAATAGACGATAATCGGCAAAATTTGATTTTCATACTCTAATGCAGAAAACATGTATCTAATTGGTTTCATCATTTTTTTTTCTGTCAATCTCATTAGTTACACCCACTAATTTTTTCATATCATCTTCATTTTTTGAATAATTTTCAGCTCTAACATTGGGCACATGATATAAAGTTGTCACAACATTTTCAAAGAATTTTTTTCCCTCATTTCTCATCAGTGAGAACATGTATGAAGTTATCGGAAGTATGTTACGCAAAGTGAAACGTAATGAGTAATGTAAAAAGTGCCAGAGTGCCCCAATTTTTTCCTCCAGTCACCTTGACCCTAGTTTTTCTCAATCAAGGAAGTGAGAAAAATTCAGTAGGCCAACACTCTTCTCTCCGCAGTAGAAAATCCATGTTTGAATGATCTCATCTCATTTCCTTCTCTATTTGAATTCATCATATATGAGCGGCAATTCCGAACTGGGCTCAAATGGATTCTGGAATAGATTTTCCAAGATCGCATTTTTCACGTGCTCGTTCAAAAAGCATCCTCGGAATGAATGAGATTCCTCGAGAAATAATGCAAGTACAACGGTTTCAAGATATATCATCCCTCATTGCCCCAGAAAATTTTTTTTTCCGTAGTTAAATGGTTGGGAGCTAGATCGACCGTTATAACTCGAAACTCGACTTTTAAGAAAATGGGAAAAACGTGGCAAACTATAAAGGAGTCTTCCTAAGATCAAATAAAAATTTACAGCTCTTCTACTAAGCTCGATACATCGATTGATGATGAGAAACGGTCAGAAAATTTATTTATCCATCCAGGGAAAAATAAACAGATTTTCGAGTTATATACCATTCTAACTATGAACGACTACTTTTACATGAAAATTCATACGATTCTTTGTAGAAAGTTGATCTTAATTAGGATAGTAGATTTTTTGAATTGTCAGTGATTCAATAAGATGGTTAATAATGGAAAGATGCCTGGTGAGGGTGTTTTTTGTCGATTTTTAAGGACTGGATGTTGAAATACTGCCAAAAGAACCAGAATTCCATGAAGGATGTCTATGAAACTTGGGAATTAATAGGAGATAATGTTGAATGAGTATTCGAAAACAATATAAACAAAAGAAGATGACAAAGTGTATAGCCGGGTAAGATGGTGAAATCGGCCCCAGGCTACATCACCAGGAAAATTATGGGGTTCAGTTGGTACATGTAAAACATACCTCCAGAAAAAATTTCAGACCTTGAGACCCCTCCAGGCTGATATACGCTCAAAAAAGCTGAAAATCGGTATTCTTTTTATTGTGGCGAGACCAATGGACGAAAAAATCTGAAAAAAATCACTAAAATCTGTCTCAACTCAACAAATATGAAAAAAATATTCCCAGGATTTTTAACTGTCGCACAGCGGCTAGAAAATTTTTCAAATTTTCAAAAATTCACCGAAAAAACGGGGTGACAGGTGCAGGCCGGAAAAAATTTTTTCTAGTGTGTTTTCGCATATTTTACCAAGAAAAAGTTTTGCCCCATCTTTTAGGTGGTACAACACTTCGAAAAAAATTAAAAGTTGCCAAAAACGCTGTTTTTTGAGTAAGAAGCTATTTTCAACGTATTTAGTGATTTTCCACAGGAGTGAGACTATTTTTTTTCGGAAAGATCGTCGAATTTTACATGAAAAACCATGTGTTAACGGTTGATTTGGCGATTTTTGGATCGAATCTAGTCTCAGAACGACCGACAATTCATCAAAAATCAGATCGTCCACGCTCTCAAGACGGTCGGAGCTTTCTCCACTCCGTAGAAGCTTTCAAAATTCATTGAAATAGAGGAAATTGAGCAGTTTATTGCAAGATGAGACTCATTATCAAGCCCCCCCTCCCTCCCTCCGCCCTCCCCGACCCGTCAAAAATCATACAGGCAATCCCCATATGGGTGATTATGAGATAACTTAGGTATTTCGAGGGCAAAAACGGCGGGGATCGGGATTTGGACCAAAAATTGCCTAGTTGAAATATAGCTGCAATCTGACTGCTCATAGGTGTTTTCCAATCTATCTGACATCCAAAAACAATCCCTAGACGGGCGTAAACGTTAGTCAATCTATGTAAAAGATATGAGCAATTTTCGATATATTTTTGCCACGGTAAGGACAGCCACGGTAAGGACATTTTGGCATGAAAAGTGATCTCAAAGGCGTTAATCGAAACGGATCGTTTTTTCCGAATAGATGGCTCATTTTTATGGTGGGAGTAGACCGTTAAAAAATTTCTGGACCTTGACGTTGCATAGTGTTCGAGAGCCAGTGACCACGGTAAGGACATTTCTTATTTTGCAACGGAAAAATTCTTCATAAATCATCGCGTGAGAAGCTGTTCACGTAATTCATCATTCCGCTGGTGGTAGTATTTTGTTTATTGGTGTATTAGCAATCAATTACCACCGTTATAGAGTCGTTTGAAGCGATTCGCTGACCTGGAGTCGAATTATCGAGGAGCATTCGAAAAATATGCAAAATTCCAGGACAGAATGTGGGCTGTGTTTTGACTATTTTGAAGTGAGACTTGATACTCGATTTGTACATAATACCATCTTTTCATAACCCAGATTTGAAGTTTGAGTGGTACGGAACCGAGATTGAATGATTATCTCGGTAAACTACACGGTTGAAATGTGCAACTCCGGCTTAGGACATGCCACGGTAAGGACATTTTGACGACTTTTGGTAAGCTCAGGTCCACATTAAACTTATATCCGCTCCTGGAACTATTGGGACATCTTCATTTCAATAGATTACACCAGATATCATCGTTAGACTCATCATATTTAGTCATTTGATATGAATGAGAGGTCAGGACATCAAATGCATAAGTTATCTCAGAATCACCCATATATTCTTGGTAGAGTCTGATCAATCTCATGGAGTAAAACATTTTGATGACCAGAGAACGATAATTTGCACCACCAGTTCATTCATCATCCTTGAAGCCTAGAACAAACTCAGGGAAAGTTGGAATCGAAGAATATTTGGCTACCCTCATCCCGCAAATCGATAGATGTCCAAAAACTCGAAATATTCCCATTTTCGTGAATAAAAGAGCATCGATTTTTACACGATGAATTTTTGGTCCGTTCACGGATGTGTGTGCAATGGAGAGGAGAAATTTTTTCGGACCCCATAGGTGGTCCGAAGTTCCTATTTCGGTCGATAGAATCGAATGAAAAGGGTTAAAAAAGAATCTGAGAGATGACCCTTTTCCGTAGGTCGCTTTGGCGTGGAATCCATCATGAGTGCAACGAACGCAGCAGTTCAACGCTTTTTATTTCGCACTCTTGCCAATGATTTCGCCATTGTGATGGTACTCTCATGTCCCGAACGGGAAGAGGGTAGCCAAATATTCTTCGATTCCAACTTTCCCTGAGTTTGTTCTAGGCTCAAGGATGATGGATGGACTGGTGGTGCAAATCACCGTTCTCCGGTCATCAAAATTTTTTACTCCATGAGACTGATCAGACTCTACCAAGAGTGTCTGGGGATTTTCTGTATGATTTTTGACGGGTCGGGGAAGGGGGAAGGGGGCTTGATACTGAGTCCCATCTTGCAATATGCTGCTCAATTTCCTATAATTCAATGAATTTTGAAAGCTTTTACGGAATGGAGAAAGCTCTGACCGTCTTGAAAGCGTGAGCGATCCGATTTCTGATGAATTTTCGGTTGTTCTGAGACTAGATTCGATCGGAAAATCACCAAATCAACCGTTAACACATGGTGTTTCATGTACAATTCGACGATCTTTCCTGAAAGAATACCGTTTTTATCCGTGTATAAGACGCACCCATGAATAAGACGCACCCCACTTTTTGGGGGGAAAAATCGAAAAATAATAAGAACCCGTAGATAAGATGCACCCCAGTTCCACGGGATTCGAGGTGAAAAATTTCAGATAAAAGCAGGGACGATTCAGGAAGATTCTCTTTTTTATAACGTCACATCCGCACACAAACTTCAGAAACTTCGTTTATTCTGTCAGCCTCTCGATTCCCAAGAGCTTCCGCTTGTCGCACAACCTTCAGTTTGAAAGCAGTTGTACATGAAATTCTCTTTTTGAACTCCCTATTTGTAATTTTGCTCAGCTGTTGAGCTACTGAGATTCGACAGCGTCGTACTGATGTTATTGAATGTTGATGGAATTTTGAATATCATATACATTTGCAATGTGGCAATGCTATCATGACGATTACTCAGTCGTCAATGTAATTGAAGTACGTACATAAAGTTACAATATCTCGCGAACATTCACGCGTATTGATGGATGTGAGCGTAGTTTGAAGGATACGTAGCTGAGTTTGGCGGTATTTTATACATTTCTGGCGCGTCTTATACACGAGTGCTGCCGGCAGATTTTCCGCACAGAAAATATTAAGCACGTATAGATAAGACGCACCCATAGATAAGACGCATCCCTGTTTCGGAGTGCTCAATACTGATTTTTTGGTGCGTCTTATACACGGGTAAATACGATAGTCTCACTCCTGTGGAAAATCACTGAATACGTTGAAAATAGCTTCTTATGCAAAAAACAGCGTTTTTGGGAATTTTTAATTTTTTTCGAGGTGTTGTACCACCTAAAAGATGGGGCAAAATATTTTTCTTGGTAAAATATGCAAAAACACATTAGAAAACATTTTTTTCCGGCTTGCAACTGTCGCCCCGTTTTTTCGGCGAATTTTTGAAAATTTGAAAACATTTTCTAGCCGCTGTGTGACAATGAAAAATCCTGGGAATATTTTTTTTATATTTGTTGCGTTGAGACAGATTTTTGTGATTTTTTTCAGATTTTTTCGTCCATGGGTCTCGCCACAACAAAAAGAATACCGATTTTTAGCTTTTTTGAGCGTATATCGGCCTGGAGGGGTCTAAAGGTCTGAATTTTTTTCTGGAGGTATGTTTTACATGTACCAACTGAACCCCATAATTTTCCTGGCGATGTAGCCTGAGGCCGATTTCACCATCTTACCCGGCTATACCCTTTACGTAGATTTATTCATAGAGTGGGATATTCGGTAGGATTCTTACGTTGATTTCGACATGTCCATCTATAACATTGTTCCATTCTTTTTTCAACATTTGTCAACACAACAGTAAAGTAATTAAAATAATTAAGAGCCCAGTCAAAGTTTGTCCGTCAGCATCTCGCGTCTCGGGTTGCCTATCGGCAGGGGGTGAAGGGCGATGGGTGGCCGTATGGGTCATGGTTGGGTCATGGGTGGGTGGGTTGGTGGGTGAGTGGGGGTTAGTGGTCAGGTGGGTGGGTTGATCAATGGATGGAGTGGGAATCACTAAAGTTCAAGTGATACGTTTCACTGAGTTTCAGTGGAAACTTCACTAAAAATTCAGTGGAAATCTCACTCAAAATTCAGTGAAAATTTCACTAAAAATTCAGTGGAAATTTTACTAAAAAATCAGTGAAAACTTCGCTAAAAATTCAGTGAAAATTTCACTAAAAATTCAGTAAAAATTTCACTGAAAAAACAGTGAAAACTTCACTAAAAATTCAGTGAAAATTTCACTAAAGATTCAGTAAAAATTTCACTAAGAAAACAGTGAAAACTTCGCTAAAAATTCAGTGAAAATTTCACTAAAGATTCAGTAAAAATTTCACCAAAAAAACAGTGAAAACTTCACTAAAAAATCAGTGAAAATTTCTCTAAAAATTCAGTGAAAATTTCACTAAAAAATCAGTGAAAATCCCACTAAAATCAGTGAAAAACGCTAAAATCTTAGTGGAAGTTCCACTGAAATTTCACTGAAACTTTCACTGAAATTCCAGTGGAAATCGCTCCAGTTTCCACTGTCTATTAGATTCGAATAGTTGTCTATTTCAGTATAATTGCATCATTGGATGTAAATAACTATTTCGAAAATAGTGTATTGACTGAGTCAAACGAGATGGGCAATAAGGGTACATATGTTATTCATTGCTGAAGAGAGGAATATCCTTCGTGATTAGTTTTTTATCTATGAACAAATCATAAGTGGGATAGGATTCATAAGGCGAATAATCGTAGATTTCGCAATACCCTTCCAACAAATTAAATTAATTAAGCGAAATTCCCAGATACTTACTGGAGATTCAGGAACCTCACTATGCGCAACATCACACCAACTCAATAGTTCTCAATCAAAGTTACCAGGTTACATCAAGGAAATTCTTTTTTCCGAATCCACTGTATTATGAAATCTCAACGTTACATTGTTGAACTACAGAAGCATTTCAGGGGCTCATACCATATCAGAGACTCTTCCAAGCCGGACGAGCGTTAGCGAGGTAGGCAATAACGCTAGTTAGAAATATACAATCATGTATTACCACAGCCGATCAGAAGGTTAACTTTTTTTAGGTCTACCTTTGTCGGGGTTTTTTTTTTATAGTCTCATCTCTTCCACTGTTATCCTTCATTCTTTTTGGTTCACTGATAGTAACATTTTTCAAGATATCTTGATATCTTTAAACCATCCTCCATCAGACACTTCAAGAAATTTGATGAGTGATTTTCCTGTTTACATCTGAAATTTTTGCTGATGTCAAGCCGACTGGACAGAAAGCGGACTCATACAAATTGGAGCTGGTTGGTTTCAATGTCCTATACCTATACAAACTTCCCATACTAGTGATTGGTAATCGTTATACATAAGCATTTGTGAAATACGCAAGAGTTTCGTCAATGAAATACGAGAATTTGGCACTGTTGTCATCTGAAATGGTACAACTCGAGTTATACCGTTCTAACGCGGAACGAATTTCAATCGACGATTTTGTTGATAAATCATTTATGAAAAATTCTGAAAAAATTACAGGATGTGTGCTACGCTGTAGTACGTCAATTTCTGCAGTAAAAAAATAACGATACAACTCGAGTTATACCATTCTAGTTCCCAACCATTCAATTGCATTCGTATTAAAATGCCTTTTCCGTCTCATCATCTATCGAACCGATGACTATATGAGTGAGGAAATTAAAAGAATATTATGGGGAAAATAATTTATCGGTGAGATAGTGTGGATTTGGCATTTTGTCCTTCGATCCAATGTAATTCAGTTCATTCCTACGAGAAACCCCTACTCCTATCAAGGTAATGTATGTGCCATGACATTTTCGATCAAATTGATCAACATTTTTATTTCTGGACACGAGACTTCATTTTGAATAGTTCAAATTGCGATCTCATTGATTTTGAATAAATTATTTAAATTGATATCATTCATAATACTCCCATGAATCAATAGATGCATATGAGTACCTCCGTGGAAACTTTGAAATAACGTGTACCACCTTGTACGAACCCTTAAAACGCTTGAGGAAACAATTACACAAGTCTTTTTTAATGTATTTTTTGTGCTCTTTTTGTTGCAAGCATTAGTTCTCTGGTCTAAGGCGATCCAAAAAAACTACCATCGAAATAAGGATCAAAATGTCAGGTCCGTGGCATGTGGTTTTCCATTATTTCGAACTTTGTGGGCGTGAGGCGCCGCAGTATATAGAATTCGTTCGGGATTCGGGCAAGCTAATACATCAAGCACCGAATCCCGTTGCAATGAGAGCATAAAGACTACTTTTTGTGTGTGCGCTGAGCACATACATTTTGTGGCGCAATTTTACTCAAAATTTTACTCTCTCAGTTTTCCTCGATAAAAGTGAATTTGCCTCGTTCCAGGCTCTTCTGCACCAATTCATCCTTGAAGTAAATCGTCGGGCGCAACTTTTCCATGCCCCAAAGTATCGAAAAACATTTATTTTCCCACTTTGCAGAGCAGTTTTTCCACCAAAATCTAGTTTTGCTAAATTTTCATGTCAGGTCCGTGCGCCACTGTGCAACCCTTGAACGCATGATCCCGGAGGTCCTAGTCAATTTTTTACAAAGTATTTGGTGGCCAAATGAACCTCCCCCAAACCTCAAGACTGTAAGTCAAACCGTTTGGCCGTGAGATCAATTTTAGTGTCAAAATGTCAGGTCCGTGTGACGCTACCGCGTCTCTCCATGTTATCCTTATGGTACTGATGAGTGGGAAAATTTGAATATATAAGATGAATAAATTGATTTGAATAATAACTACAGATATTAAGCTCAAAATTCTGACCATGAAAAAATCCAAATCACTGTTGAGAACGAAATGGAAAAGATCAAATCCTGTTCAAATGTTTTCGGAACCCAACTATAGAATTGGGCCAAGTCACCATGCAATAAGATGACATAAAGTGGGCTCTTTTTTGGAGTTCAGTTTGAATGAACCAAAACGTGCATGAGATACCTTAAATGCATACACTACCGGTAAATAGTCTGAATACACCTGGGGATCAATTTGATGATCTTCAGAGCTGGATATTTCAGAACCTATTGGTCGTAGGGAGCTCTTCTTAGTTGCATTTTGTAGCTCATATCGAGCACTTTCAAATCTATTTTCTGTATTTTCCGTCCCGCGCATCATACCAGAGACATACGAGTCAGAAAAATTCGAGGAAAAATTACCTTTTTTGCAATTTTCTAGCCAAAGTACGAGCGCCTGCAAATTTTGGAGAGATTGTTGGATCGCTTTGAGACCAATGACATTTTTAAGCCCATGCAAAAACCTTTGAAATCCGGTTTTGAACGTCTCTCAAAGTGGTTTTGGCATTGAGATATGACAGATTGTCTGCGGGTGTTTTTCTCTCAAAAAATTACACGATAATCCAAAAATGATGACAAACAGCCCACGTTGGGGCTTCTGACCCTGATTTCTGCAAGAGTTTGACTCAATATTGGGATAGCCATCGAAAATAGAGGATACCTTGAACTGGGCTGTTTCTCATCACTTTGGGATTACCAAGGGATTTTTTGAGAGAAAAACTCCCTCACTAAATCACTCAGATCTCGGGAGTAGAACCACTTTGAGAAACGTTCAAATACGGATCTTGGAGGTCTTTTCATGGGTTTGAAGATGTCATTGGTCTCATAGCGATCCAACAATCTCTCCAGAATCGGCAGACGTTCGTACCTTGCCTGAAAAATTGCGAAAAAAGTAGTTTTTCTGACTCGTGTGTTTTTGGTATAATACGCGGGACGGGAAATACAGAAAATAGATTTGAAAGTGCTTGACATGAGCTACAAAATGCGACCACGCAGAGCTCTCTACGACCAATAGGTTCTGAGATATCCAAATCTGAAGATCATGTTTGATTCTCAGGTGTCCTCAGACTTTTGACCGGTAGTGTACATCATAGCAGACACCTCGTCATCCGCTATTTCCCTGCTCATCCAATCAGTTGTGCATACCCTCCTTCTTTTTTACGAACGGGTATAGAAATCTCAAAGGAGGCTTGTCATCATTCAGTCATGATACAATTACACGCAATAAACATACTTTTAATTTGAGACATTATTCTCAGGTACTTCCACCACTCCAAATATACCTTCAAGGATTTAAAAAAGTCTGTTTGATGCTTTATTATGAGATTTCTCACAAATTTATCATTTACTCACGCGGGATGAGTAATATTTGCGTGCAAAAAAGCGAGAGTTCACACTACATAGGTATACAACTGAATCAAAGGCGTGTCTGTGTGTTCACCAGCAAACATCACATGCACCTGTATAGATTTTACTTGGCAGTGGGTTACGGGTACAAGCCACGTACTATATTATCGTGAGAACCGCGGATGTTATTTTTCATATATTAGTCACCGCGAATCAACGTCAAAATACTCGTAAATGAATTTTTATCCTTTTCCCGTCGTATAAAGACTACTTTATATTACTATATATTATATTTTAAATATGATATATCAACCTTAGTTTCACGCTTCACTTGCATCGAGACGACGCATTATCTCATAATACTTATTATGTACTTATATTGAGCATTGAAAACTTATACGTTTGTACAGGAGGACGCGGATGACGACTTCTCGTGTTATATCTACGCTCGTGAAATTGTTTGCATGAATGACACTTACATAATAATTAACCTATGGGTCAGTCATATCGTGTGTTCTTTATTCATACTCTCTCTCTGAACGAATCAATGAAAATTGCTCACAATTGGTGTCCATGCATTTATTGAATTATTGAAGTACAGTCGATTTGTGTTTTATTTCATTACTGCTCACTCATATTGATTCATCAGTATGAAAGATTCTCGTTTACTCATTGACAAGTAGAGTTCATCTCAACCCATTCATTACAGTAGCCAATGGTATTACCAAATGGGCCAGATGGGTCAGATCAGAATATTTCGGCGAATTTGCGCAAAGGGCCTCCGTGGATTTTTTAGTTAGTCTTTTAAGAAGAAAAGTAGTTACAGGAGCAATACTTTATGAGAGTGTCAGCTCAAAAGAAAAAATTTTCCACTACTCTAACCTAAAAATGCGGCTTTTGAATGCGAGTTTAGGGTTCTTGTAATGGATAAGTACATCCGCACGTCACTTGCAAGCCCGTTCCGTGTACTGAAAGACATGCTTTTAATGGACTAACGTGCTCAGTACAAAGATGAACGATTGACTTCGGCAAAAGTGTCTTTTCAGCGCTTTTTTGAACTTTGCCGAATCGACTAGGAAAAGCGTAGCGAGGTTTTCGGGTGCGTATTTTTTCGGTTCTGAGGTCAATTTTGAGATTTGAGTACGATAGATTTTCACAGTTGAATAAAAAAAATTGAGGTGCATTGAAATATCATCAGTCTAAGAAAACAGTCTTAAATCCAAAAAAATGACTTCTATACCAAAGTGTGAAACGAGTTTATTCGGTTTTGAAATTTTACTGCTATCGGAATGATTACATTCGATGATAATAGTTGGCGTTACAATGAAGAAAACGTGCTCCGGCAAACCTCGCTACGATATTCCTGGTCGATTTGGCGAGCTTCAGGAAAATGCTGCAATGGACTTTTTATCAAGTTGAGAATCCTAACGGGATTTAAAATTTTTTCTTGGACTGAAACTTATAAGAATCACTACCTTTTGTACCAACTTTCACATACATATAAAACTAACGTTATTACCTCTTTCCCGTTCGACTTGTGAATGTTCATAGTAAGTCATAGGCTCCTGGAATGTTTCCGAAGCCCAAAAATGGCTTATGTGCTCGCTTATGTGGAATGGTAAGGTAATGATCGATTGATGACATTAGAGAGAGATCTCTTATCAAGTTCGGGAATTATTTCAATCAGCGAATTGCTCAGTCAGTCCCACCCATAACACACTCGACAAAGTAATATATTTTAGCCAGAACAGACTAAATCAGACCGAACTAGACTGAATTCCGAGCCAAACGAACGAGACCGAATCAGACCTAACTAGACCAAACCAGACCAAAATAGACCGAACTAGACTAAATTAGGTCGAACTAGCAGGCACCAGATTGTTCTAAGCCAAACTAGACCTAACTAGAACAAATTAGACTGAACTAGACCACGCTTAGACCGAATCCAACTGAACTAGACCGCAGTTACACCATATCAGTGCAGTCATTCTAGTACGGTACTAGTATGGTACCAGTGCGGTACCAGTGTGATCCGAGTGGTCATAATGCAGTAATCGTACTGAAACCGTACTAGTACAGTACTAGTAGTAGACTCTTCACTTCCTTGTTTCGAAAAAATTTTGTGATACGAAAAAAGTCAATAACTAGTCGTAGAATGACAAGAAATGGGAAAATTACCAATTGGAAACTCCTGATTTTTCCCATTTTTCTACAAAGTAGAAGTATAAGAGAGACATTCACATGAGATATTTTTGGTGTTGGACTACATTCCTGTCATTGTCACTGATTTTAGAGAATTTTCCATAGATTATTTCAATGAATCCAAGAAAAGTTATCACAAATATCGGTTTTCAGCCATGCCCTGAAGTCCATTTTATGTGGACACTTTTAGTACGAGAGTTAATTACTATAAAATCGGCTAAAAAATTCACAAAGCTCGTGCACACGAAATTGGCCAAAACATACTAATCTCGAGTAATATGTCACTATTGTGATGCACCAAAAAATCCTCACCTTTACCTCACGAGAAATATAACAGACTGCAAATGGAGGTTTGAGATATTGAGGGCATATCAAATGAAAGCTGTTCAGAATTTTAATTCTGCAGTTTTTTTTTATTCATTTTTCAACTCAATACTCATTCAGATGAAAAAAATGGCACCTGTGATGCCACGGACTGTTCTGTAGTAAACGTATAAACTTACCGATTTGATGCTAAGGTGGACTTCGAATTGACAAATCGCGATGTATCATTCCATCAGGAACATCTCAGTTTCATTAGATGGATAGTAGTGCTTCCTAAGCGCTGATCAGTAGTCTCCATAAACTGGTCTACTCATAGCATGTATGAAAAATATTCCGTAAGTCTTCTCTTCATCAACATTTATTGATGAATCATCGATGAAACGCAATGAGCTATGATTGCCTATCTATATGATACCAATCAGTAAAACTAAATTTATTGTTAAATCAAAATCATCGCCAACTCATTGTGCACATTAAAAGTAATTTCACTGATTCAATAATTGAAGTGACAAACTCCTGATGATAGAATCATTGATAATCTCAGTGATTCATGTTGATAATATATGGTATAAATTCGTGCAAATGCTCATAAGAATTAATCTGTGTGCTTTATTTCACCAGGGATTGAGGTTAAAAAAAGTTTACGTGTACAAAAAACTCATTGATCAATCAATGTCATTGACAACCAATTAAATTGTTTCGATGTTTTCCCAAAGTACAGCCATCACAAAGATGAGATTCTCAACTCAGGAAAAAGAATGCTCCATCTGAATTGAGTCAATGTTTGTTACCTAATATCTCGAACCAATCTGTCCGTGCAATGTAAAATTTACGAGTCCTGGCTGTATTGCTCTTCTGTTGTCATGAAAGGGGTCCAGTCCACCTGCGCAATGCTCACATACACATGAATAGAGTCCAAGTGATTTATACAATATGATTTTGTGTGAATCGTGAAAAATAAACAATAGATTGGATGACATTGTGGTATTACAAGTAGAAGGAAAGAAAGATAAATAAATATTTCATATCATATGAATTTTTATAATTGCAAGTATGTACGAGAGGCTGAACGTTGGGAAATATAAATATAGGCTCTCTGTATTGCGTCTTTGATATTTATATACAATTCTTGCGTGCGTGTATGAATTACAGTCTGATACACTCTCACGAATGTGTCTAGACAATACGCCTGAGAGATTCACAGATTTCGCTACATAATACTTTGATATAATGAGGCGTGATTAAAATTAATCATGTGTAATGTTGTTCGAGGATTATTTCAAAAATCATTTTTTTTAGTTCATTTGATATGCCATGTTATACATTCATCTTGGGGAAGTTTGAAAATTTGGAGTTATCCGTGATACAAGAGCTATTTAGCTCAATCATCTTGGCAAGCCTATAATTTATGTCTATTTTCATGGGTGATGAAAGTCTTCAATGTATACAGACAGGATATTATCCATGAGCTATTGTGGAATCTGATACTAATTGAGATTACTTGGGTAAGATACAAGGGTGAAAATTCAAAATTAACGCAAAGTACATATTATACCGGTGTTGCATGAATAGTTTCAAAAGGATCGATGATATAATGTAATCTCAATCACTCTTAGCACTCTCACCTAAATTCCCAGAAGATAATGGTCAATTTATCATTATAGTAGACACTAGACATATACCTCCCACGTTGTGTTTGAAGAATTATCTTCCATGTATGATGACTGATGTTATTTTGACGAATTTTGACCTCGTCCCAAGTGTCAAAACACTCGAGTGAGAATTCGGAAATTTTGAATGACACCTGAGTATTGGCCGTCAAAAACTATGAAAACGACATTTGCATGAAAACGAAATCACTCGAAGCATGACTGTAATTCCAATATAGAATATAGGTAGTGTCGGGTTTTACATGCATATGGACTCAAAGGTATCTGTCAGACGTCTATTATGTTGTTATATTGTTGTTACAGATGTGGGCAATTTTTTTTTTACCTTCCATCTCAAGATTGAAACGTAGAACAATAATGAATGGTCCGACGTATAATACCTATCTCAATGACGAATATCTATCCTCGAGTAAAGTATTTTAGTAGACGAGTCACATATATAGAGCATTCAGTATTGATGCAGGGCGGGCCCCTCTATAGAGACGCAATTTACAAGGCCCCGACAATTACACGTTCCTCGGCATCAGGTGGTACACACATATCTGATGCCCACGTTCACGTAATACTTTCACATATAGATATAGGAGGAGAACTTGAGTCGTCGTTGTTGTTGTCGTCATGTATTACGCGCTCCCATTACATAGTTTTCATCTAGTATAGATACGCTCTATGCCACGAAATTAGAATCGAATCTCAAATCTGTAGTATAGGCTTTTAATAGATCTTTGCAAAAGTCCCAGACGTATCCCCAATCGGCGATTATTCTTCGGACACGCGATGGTGATTTATCTTTTAGAGATTTGCAGTATGTCTGTAGAGACAGTGGATGCTGTACGGAGTGAATTGGAACTTTTTTATCCGAGATGGAATTGAGCTTTGATACAATTTTCTTTTAGGAGCAGGAGAAAAAAGATTGAAAGAGAATGCGGGCCGAACGTCTATGGATAAATGTATAGATAGCGAAGGACGATTCAACTGAATTTCACAAGTCAAATTTAGTAGATAGGCCAAGTTTATGTTATATGGCTGTGATTTAGCGTACAGTATAGTGCCAAGTAAGCGCTAACGAGCTATAGACTATCTGAAATCACTATGACGCCCATCCAGTTAAGAGTGAGATATCTATGGGAAAAAAGATATACGTAAAAACCATTGTCCTTCTGTTTGATGTCCATGCTTCTTGTAAAGAACTCGATCAAAGGTCAGGCTGGGTGAGAGCAAATTATAAGACAACCAAATGAATTTTAAGAGCAATATAATGAAGCTGAAAGTTCAAAATAATCTTTACAAACTCTATGACAGTATGGTAATTGGTAAGAGCAAGTCACGTGACCACGCACCGTGAAATCGTGTTGAAAAAAGCCGCCCGCTCGCTGCGGGGCGTGCTTTTTATCCCCTCGGACAAGCTGCCCCTTCTTTAGGGCCTCATTTGCGCGAAATCAGCGATAAGGCCTGCCACTCATATGCGTGGCGCTAACTTACGCGGGCTTCATCAGAGCGCCGAGATTGACGCATGCGTGTCCAGCCACCCGCAAATACAAACACAACAATACAAATCAGGCCAAGCCACTGTAACTTGCAAAATAACTAAAGCGTTTGAAGCTTTAGCTATCCGCGCCACAGCTCAAGACCCAAAAATCAACACTCTCTTGACTGGGGAAAAACGAAGCTTTCTCATGCATCCGATTTTCCCGTTCGCGCGAGAATGCTGACTGATAAATGATAAGAGTTTTGGTAGTTTGGCCAAAGGGTGACTGGTGGTAGTTTGGTCAAAGCATAACGCAAATCTCACTCCAAATCTTAAAATCACTCAACAATAATAGCTTGCAAATTCCTTTTCTTGATTCAACAAAACGTATCAAAAAACGGCGCCATCGCTGATTTCTTTCACACTTTAGGCCCTCATCAATTCTTAATTTGTAAAATCAATTTTATAGTTTCATAGACAATTTTCAATTTTTCAAGTCGTAGTTTTACAGACAATTTTCAATTTCTCAAATCGTAAAAACATATTTCATAATATTACAGACAATTTTCGACAAATTTTGCTACATTCAATCACGCAGGATACAACTATTTCAAAATTGGACTTTTAACTTATATTCAAGTACACATATAGTTGCTGAAGCTAGACAGTAATTAATAATGCTAGCATTCGGAAGCAGCACCTTTTTTCATCATTCATTCCCTCACAGAAATACAATTTTGTAACCACAGCTCACGGCCCAGCACGCGCGTACGCGGGGTGAATCATCGTGCCCCTCGACGTTTTCTCTCGCTCAGTCATTCGCAAATATGATACTCATACGAATATCGCATACTGGTTATAATTCTTCATATCTATCGCACAGCTCTTGTGGAATTTATTATTCGAGCCGCCCAGATATCGCTACGAAAAGGCTCAATTATACAATCAGCACTCTTGATATTTTACTTATACACATCCGCTCTCGGGTGATTTTACTCGCGTACAATATTGAATTTCGAAAAATACGTATTATGAAAAATTGATATCGGTGAGGCTCGAACCTACGGCTGTGTCGGGCCGCTCGTTTTCAAAGCAGGCGCTATATCCACTATGCCAAGGATGACGTTACATTTCAAGACACACATCTCTTACTCATGCTATACTTATGGAATACTCTCATACACAGCATCAAGCCGCGGCGTCTTTCTCGCGATGCGCACGCACCCATCAAGCCCATACGCAGCAAACTCTCGTTGCTCATCTCGCATCTCTCTCGCACCCACGCACAAGGCTATACGCTATATCGGTGCATTTTCCCGCTAGCAGCAGCTGAGCGGCTCTGTCTGGATGCGACGCGCGATGGTTTGCTGTAAGGGAAGCTCGAAAGATTTTATTATTATTTCTTTTCTTCGCGTCCGTAACAATTCTCCCCCTCGTGCGGGATTTAATTAATCTCGCACTTCATTAATACCCAGAAGTTTAATCAATTTACGCGTCGGTCTGGTGAATGTCCCGTTTGGCGTTTGCACCTCCGCGACCCTAACCTGCTTATCGGTATTTGATGGAAAAACCCGAGAGACAGTCCCCTTGCGCCAGGTGTTCCGTGGAGCTTGCAAATCAAGTATCATAACCACATCTCCCACTTCCATGGGCTCTTCTGGGACGATCCATGTTTTTCGCGCAATCATATTTGGCAGATACTCGCGAATCCAACGTTTCCAGAATAAATCCGCGTACACCTGGGTCAATCGGTATTGCTTCTGGGGGTTTACGTCCCTAAGCTCGTAATTACCGAGAATGACATCTCCAGATGATGTTCCGATTAGGAAGTGATTGGGTGTCAGAGCTTCCGTATCACGGGGGTCGAGGGATACGTGAGTGAGAGGTCGCGAATTGACGGTGTGCGCGATTTCCTTCAAGGTAGTCAAGAGGACCTCGGGGCGCGGGGCCTGATTGCTCAGTACGGTGTACAGCGCGCTTTTCACGGAGCGGATCAGCCTCTCCCATGCTCCACCCATATGCGGGGCATCTGGAGGGTTGAAGCGCCATTCTATCTTTCTGATCTTAGCTCGCGCTATCATTTCATCCTTCTGCATCTTCTCATATTCCATTTTCAACTCCTTTTCCGCGGCCTTGAAATTGGTACCGTTGTCGCTGTACATGACTCTAGGTGTGCCGCGTAGCCGGGCTAATCTAATCACGGCCAATATCGCGGAATCGGCGCTCAAGAATTCGGCGAAATCTAGATGGACTGCGCGAGTCGTGAGACAAGTGAAAATGATTCCCCAGCGTTTCTCTCTCCTCCGTCCAACCTTCACCCATACAGGTCCAAAATAATCGACTCCACAATGCGTAAAAGGTCGTTCTCTATACGCCGTGCGCCCCGCGGGCAGCGCAGACATCGCTGGGTTCTGAGGTCTACCTCTACGCAAACGACATACAATACATCGGCTGGTGATGAATCGCAAAGCCTCGCGTAAGCCGACGATGTGGAATTTCTGGCGGATTTCATTTACGACGGTTTCATGGGACGCGTGAAAAAATTTTCGATGGTACTCCGCGATTAGATACATCGTCGCCTCGTGTTTCTTATGAAGAATTATCGGCTGGTTCTCGAATTCTCCAGAGGGCGCGAAAACTGCGCGACCATTTGCTCTCATTATGCCCTGCTCATCTAAAAACGGACTAAACTGGCGAATGGGACTCTTTTTACCGATCGCGTTGCCTTTGGATAGATCATCGAGTTCCTCGGAAAAGCGCGATCTTTGAATGACTCGATACCAATAGAGTTCTTCCGGGTTCTCAACCCCGCCGGGCTTGTGTTGGGACACGCTCATCAAATTATTATTGCGGGAGAGGGCAATCTCTTTCCAGCGCCGAAAGATTTTAATTAAACGTCTTGCAGCCACTAACAAACCCGACCAGCCTAGCAAACTCATGGGGAAAAGAGCCGCCCGCGCTGGGTTGGTATCGACTATAGCGCCCGAGAAAGGGCTACGTGAATGCAATGCGTCAAACGCGAGCTCCTCCTCCTCCGACAAAACCCTCTGCTCTGGCCATTCACCTTCAGATTCTCTCAAAAATGCGGGACCATCGAACCACGTAGAGTCTGGCGCGGGCCAGCTACCGGTAAAACGTGTTGCCTCATCAGCTGGGTTTTGTTTTGATGGGACCCATCGCCACTCCGATGTAAGGGTGTTTTCCGCGATCTCGCCCAAACGATTTGCTACAAACACCTGCCGCGCGCGCGGCTCAGACTTGATCCAATGAAGCACCGTCATATTATCCGACCAAAAAAATCGACGATCGATTCTGATATCTAATTCTTTTCCGATGAATTTAGCCAGCCTCGTACCAAGTAACGCGGCTTGCAACTCTAATTTGGGTATGTCCCACGAGCACGGCTTCAGAGGTGCGACTTTAGTTTTAGCCATCAACAAAGAAATATGGACTCGGCCTTCTTGTGCCTCGAATCGTAGGTACGCGGCAGCTGCGTACGCGGATAAACTAGCATCACAAAAAATATGAAGCTGGGCTGGTGCACGCTGATCCTCTCTTGGCGTTAGGCAACGCGGCAAGCTACATGATTTTACACTTTCTAATCTCCCGAACCACGAGAGCCAAGCAGCGTACTCCTCGTCTCGCAATTTTTGATCCCAGTCGATCTCACTGCGCCAAATCTCTTGCATCAGGATTTTTGATTGCAAGGTAAATGGCGCCAGCAGACCAAGTGGGTCGAAAATCGACATTATGACGCGCAAAACTTCGCGTTTGGTAGGTCTTTTCGTGCCCTTGATGATTTCCTCTGATATTTTGGAAAGACCTAGATTGAACTTTAAGGTGTCCGAATCAATGTCCCAAAATAGCCCAAGCACTCGCTCTCCCCCTCGATCGCACAGTCTCATCTCACGCTCCGATTCTGACCCTTCACTCCGAGCTATAGCCTGCCTGACGCGCGGCGAGTTGCTAGACCAACCGTGCATCTGAAAATTAGCCGCGGCATTGATTTCAATGATGTCATTCATCAACGTGACCGCTTCCTGCTCGGTTTGGCAGCTGTCAAGCTCGTCGTCCATGTAGCTGTTTCGTTCGATGCTTCGCGCCGCTACGGGTTTAGAATCAGAAAATTCCTGAGCATTTTTATTTTTGATGAAAATCGCGCAAGCCGGTGAACACTTGCCTCCAAAAATCAAACTTTTCATTTCATACACGTCTGGCTCACGGTTTCTATCAGTGCCACGCCACAAAAAACGCTGCGCGCCGCGATCGCTTTCCCTCACAGTGACACGAAGAAACATATCGGAGATGTCACCCTTGACCGCGTACAGAAACTGTCGGAAACGGATGATTACTCCTGGCAAAGGTTGGAGTAAATCAGGCCCGGATTCTAATTGATCATTCAAACTGTAGCCGACGGATTTCGCCGCGGCGTCAAAAACGAGGCGCACTTTGCCCGGTTTGTTTATGTTGTAGACTCCGAAATGCGGCAAGTGCCAGTACCTTTGCCGCACTACGGAGTCGCTCACTTTCACCGCGTATCCTTGATCTATGAAACGCTGCACCTCTGCATAGTAAGGGCCGGCCAACTCGGGGTTGCGGTCGAGTCTGTTTTCTAACAAAAATAGCCTTTTACGCGCTGTTTGGTAGCTGTCAACGCGCGGAGGAGAGTCGTTCTTCCACAGCAAGCCAATCTCCCACGCCCCTTCTACGCGCCGGCTCGACTCGTTCAATATAGATATAGACCGATCGTGCTCGCTCTTCTTTGCGCCCGGTGGCTCGAGACCCAACGAATCGTACTCGAAATATTTTTTCATTAAATATTCAAGAGTTTCCTCCTCATCAAAGTTCCGTCTGTTCCGACGTTTATATGTCGCGGCCCGATTCAAGACCGTTGTGAAATTTCGCGCTGGTTTTTGCTGGGCTAAAAAGAGAGAAGGACCATGCAGTACCCAACCTAATTTGGTGCGAGAGAGAGCCATCCCAGAATTTTCGATTTCTCTCAGTTCTAAAGTCTTCAACATGTGCCAATTGTCCATACCAATTAACAGCTTTACCTGTGCGTTGTAATACGGCTCAATTGGAAAGTTCCTTGGGATCTGTAAACTGTTCAAAAGCTGTGTCGGGCAAGTCTGCACCGGGAGTTTAACATTTGAGACCGCGACGGCATTTTCAATTTTGAACGTTTCGAATTTATTCGCTACGCAAAAATCGATTTTCATACAATTTGGGAAGGACATTTCTCCGCTCGCGGTGGTCATGGAAAACTGTATTTTTGTGCCATTGATGCCGAGTTTGTGGGCTAAGCTTTTATCAAAAAGGGTGACGGTGGATCCATCATCAAGGAGCGCATATGTATTCTGTGTACCTCGCGAGCCGATGACACGCACAGGCAAAACTTTCAACAATACCTCGCCTACACCTAGTCATGCTTGCGGCGTCGTGCCGGCGTTACACGTCGGAGTTTTATCAGCCTCCTTTGGCCGCTCATCGCGCTTGTCGCTTTTGTCTTTATTGTTCCAACCACTCGTATAATGAAGGAGACTGTTATGGTTTTTTCCGCAGAACAGGCAAAGAATCGCGTTACATGCTTGCGATGCGTGCCCCGTGCGTAAGCAGTTAAAGCAAAATTTGTACTTTTTGGCAAGTTCCCATCGCTCCTTAAGCGTCGCGCCCGTGAAAACCTCGCATTTAGACGGGTGATGTTTGCCGCCCGCTTTACACATACCACACTCATACAAGCCAACTGATTTTACTTCTCCACTCTGCCCCGTGCCTCGGCCGGCCGTCGCGTGTACCGCCCCGCCTTTTGCTTGCTGATCGCGAAAGCCCCTTGCTGCGGGTGCTCGGCCTCGCGGAGCCGCTTGCTCTTGTCGAGTTGCACTTTCTGAAGCCGTTTCCTCGAAAATTCCAGATGCGGCCGCGAGCTCCGCTTCTTCATACAAGAACTCGCTTAATTTTTCCAGATTCGATTTATCCATGATTCCAGCGGCAGGTGTCCGGCGCATGTACGAGTGTTTGAGCACGGCGGGGAGTTTGCTCGCGACTTGCATATATAAATCGGGGCTTGTCAGATAACCATGTAAATTGAGAGATTTGAAAGCACTCGTGGCGGTTTTCACTCCCGTAGCAAATCGCAATAAATTCGTCAGCGAGGCATCCACTGTGGGTAACGATTTTAAATCATTAACAATTTTCCTAGCAACCACGCCACTATTTCCGTAGTGAAGATCGAGCGTACGGATCACAGCTTGCGCGTCTTCACACGTCGCCAACAGCGGACCAACCACTTTCCGCGCATCACCCTTAATTGCTTCAAATAAGCGCGTCATGTTTTCTCCGTTGGTGTAGCCACCTTGCTCCGTTGACAACTCATACGATCGCTTAAAATGCAAGTACTCTAATGGCTCGCCGGTGAATTCCGGCAGCTTTTTGTTCGACGTGAGCCGGCTAATGAGTCGCGAATTATTCTCAGAAATTGACGCATCTCGCACCGCACTGATAGCGTCCGTAAACACATTCAAAATTCGCTCAGTTGGATCAGTCACAAAGTTCATCGGCACTTGCCCACGCACTGGGAACGCGGTGCTATTCGACCAGGCACTACCCCTACCTGGGTTATTTTCAATGGGTGCGATTTCGGACGTGCTGCTGCGCCCATCCTCTGGATCGCTGATCGTGACATGCGGAGCCGTTAGGGTTGGTTCTCTCGGTGGCTCGATGGGTGAATTGCGCTGATCGGCATCTACAACTTGACGTTGTGCGTTGACGGTGAGTCGCTTGGGGCGGCCACGGGGGCGGCCCGGCGGTGGTGCTGTTGGAACCTCGTCAGTCGTTCTCGCCGACCTTCTGGATTTCTTTGCAGTTGGCTGGCTGTGCGCAACGGTGGCTGCGGCTCGTTTTCGTGGCGCCATGCTCGTGATAGAACAGATTATTTCGAACAAAGATTAATTTCAGCAACAAATTTTCTCAATCCCAGCCTGTTCCGGTAATGAGGTCCCGGGTTTCGGCACCAAATTGTAAAGAACTCGATCAAAGGTCAGGCTGGGTGAGAGCAAATTATAAGACAACCAAATGAATTTTAAGAGCAATATAATGAAGCTGAAAGTTCAAAATAATCTTTACAAACTCTATGACAGTATGGTAATTGGTAAGAGCAAGTCACGTGACCACGCACCGTGAAATCGTGTTGAAAAAAGCCGCCCGCTCGCTGCGGGGCGTGCTTTTTATCCCCTCGGACAAGCTGCCCCTTCTTTAGGGCCTCATTTGCGCGAAATCAGCGATAAGGCCTGCCACTCATATGCGTGGCGCTAACTTACGCGGGCTTCATCAGAGCGCCGAGATTGACGCATGCGTGTCCAGCCACCCGCAAATACAAACACAACAATACAAATCAGGCCAAGCCACTGTAACTTGCAAAATAACTAAAGCGTTTGAAGCTTTAGCTATCCGCGCCACAGCTCAAGACCCAAAAATCAACACTCTCTTGACTGGGGAAAAACGAAGCTTTCTCATGCATCCGATTTTCCCGTTCGCGCGAGAATGCTGACTGATAAATGATAAGAGTTTTGGTAGTTTGGCCAAAGGGTGACTGGTGGTAGTTTGGTCAAAGCATAACGCAAATCTCACTCCAAATCTTAAAATCACTCAACAATAATAGCTTGCAAATTCCTTTTCTTGATTCAACAAAACGTATCAAAAAACGGCGCCATCGCTGATTTCTTTCACACTTTAGGCCCTCATCAATTCTTAATTTGTAAAATCAATTTTATAGTTTCATAGACAATTTTCAATTTTTCAAGTCGTAGTTTTACAGACAATTTTCAATTTCTCAAATCGTAAAAACATATTTCATAATATTACAGACAATTTTCGACAAATTTTGCTACATTCAATCACGCAGGATACAACTATTTCAAAATTGGACTTTTAACTTATATTCAAGTACACATATAGTTGCTGAAGCTAGACAGTAATTAATAATGCTAGCATTCGGAAGCAGCACCTTTTTTCATCATTCATTCCCTCACAGAAATACAATTTTGTAACCACAGCTCACGGCCCAGCACGCGCGTACGCGGGGTGAATCATCGTGCCCCTCGACGTTTTCTCTCGCTCAGTCATTCGCAAATATGATACTCATACGAATATCGCATACTGGTTATAATTCTTCATATCTATCGCACAGCTCTTGTGGAATTTATTATTCGAGCCGCCCAGATATCGCTACGAAAAGGCTCAATTATACAATCAGCACTCTTGATATTTTACTTATACACATCCGCTCTCGGGTGATTTTACTCGCGTACAATATTGAATTTCGAAAAATACGTATTATGAAAAATTGATATCGGTGAGGCTCGAACCTACGGCTGTGTCGGGCCGCTCGTTTTCAAAGCAGGCGCTATATCCACTATGCCAAGGATGACGTTACATTTCAAGACACACATCTCTTACTCATGCTATACTTATGGAATACTCTCATACACAGCATCAAGCCGCGGCGTCTTTCTCGCGATGCGCACGCACCCATCAAGCCCATACGCAGCAAACTCTCGTTGCTCATCTCGCATCTCTCTCGCACCCACGCACAAGGCTATACGCTATATCGGTGCATTTTCCCGCTAGCAGCAGCTGAGCGGCTCTGTCTGGATGCGACGCGCGATGGTTTGCTGTAAGGGAAGCTCGAAAGATTTTATTATTATTTCTTTTCTTCGCGTCCGTAACACTTCTAATCCTGATGCCCTGAATTTCTTTAATGCTTCGCTCTTGCTTTCTGTGGATTCAGAGATCAAGGATTCAGAGATTCTTGTTCAGAGGATAGATTGACTGCGGTGGCTTTCGTATGATTTTGGCCGCCTGTAGCTGAGCTCACTTTGTAATCTACGGAAGCGCCTACGGGCCACACGTTCTGCATGCTAGGAAACGACCAACTCGCGACCACCGCACACCCGCTTTGAATGACACGCATCCTAGCCCACGATTGACCCGCGCTCTCTGCAGACCCACATGGCATGATAGGCACGTATTGCGCTGCATAATTATACATGTATTGCACTGCATGATAAACATGTATTAGGCTGCATGACATGCATGTATCGCACTGCATGATATGCATCTAATGCACTTACCATCATGCACGCATCGCATGTTATGTATGACCTCTGTCATGCACATGTCATGACACAATTTTACTAATTAAACAGTGAAATTGAATGTTCAAATAGTGGAATTATGCGATGGCGTTCACTTCGCGAATGTCATGCATAGCATATGGTGCAATCATGACGTAAAGTGCAATACATGCATATCATGCAGCGTAATACATGCATATCATGCAGTATAATACTCGGTATAATACATGGATATCATGCAGTGCAATACGTACCTATAATGCTACGTGCGTTTGCAGAGAGCGCGAGTCTATCGTGGGCTAGGATGCGTGTCATTCGGAGCGGGTGTGCGGGGGGCGCGAGTCGGTCGTTTCCTAGCATGCAGAACGTGTGGCCTGTAGGCGCTTCCGTAGTAATCCGAAATTTGTTAACCCGAGAATATGTAGCAACACATCAAAAAGATCAATTGCACGATATATTACTGGCCTGTGGACCTGGTGACCTTCCGGATGACCAATGGACCCACCGACCTACTGACCTGTCATATGACCCGTCGACCTATCTGGCGATCTACCGATCGCCGACCTTATCTGCCGCATGACCCCCCAACCTCTCAACCTGGTTGGCCCCACATGACCAATGGACTCACCAAACTACTGATCTGTCATAGAGCCCATAGACTTGACAGATGACCTATCTATGTGATGCACGATCCACCATCTCGTGGACTTGATGGCGTTTATGATGGCCCAGAAACCCAGTACCTTACTGACCTGATATATGCCCTCATCACTTCCGGACCTACTGATCTGTCATATAAGCCAACCATCCGTCGATCTGCCGATCCACCGGTCTAATTATCTGCTACATGACCCAACAACCTGTTGACCTAGTGACCCCAGACCTATACTGACCCCTCGTGTAACCCGTTGAACTGCTGGATGGCCTACTGATTCCGGACCTATTCATCTGACACATCACCTACCTACTCGTAGACATAGTGCGATTTCGGATGGCCAACAGACCCACCGACCTAGGAGGTCATAATATACCTGTCATGTGATCCGCCAACCCGCCGACCTACTGATCCCCCGTATGATGTGATGATCTACTGACGTGAACTATATGACCTCATACCCTACCAGCTTGTGGACCTGGTGACTTTTAGGATGATCCATGCCATATGTTCTATCTGTGTGTTTCATTCGGAATTTTCGGTAAACAAAAAATACCTGAATGAAAAATGAATCTCATGCACGACAGACTTCATTTCTCTCATCCTTGAGGAACTGTATTTATATTCTCAGTGCGTACAGGATGCCGACAAGGATGTAGGCCTTGGCGCGGATTTGTCAGCGAGTAGGGAGGTCATACATTAGATTAGATGGTGGATGGATCATATGGCAGGTCCGCAGATCGGCGGCAGGTCAGTAGGTCGGGAAGTGATGAGGGCATATATCAGGTCTGTGAGTCGCTGGGGCTCTATCATACACGTCATCAGATCTACGAGCTGGTGGGTCTTGTGTCAGATAGATAGGTCGGGATATCATTGGGTCATGCGGCAGGTCAGTGGGTTCGATGACAAGTCAGTAGGTCGGTGGGTCTATTGGTCATCTGAAGGTAACCAGGTTGACAGGTCGGTGGGTCACACGGCAGATGAATGGGTCGGTGGATTGGTAGATCGTTCGACAGGTCGACGGGTTGACGGGCTATATGACAGGTCAGTACGTCTGTGGGTCTACAGGTCATCCCGAAAGTACCCGGTCCACAGGCTAGTAGATTATGTGTCAGATAAACAGTTAGGTGAATTGGTAGGTCATCCAGCAGGTCGGCGGGTTGCGGGTCATATGACAGGTCAGTGGTTCGGTGGGTCTATAGGTCAGCTCGACGGAATGATGGGTTTTGTGGCAGATGAAGGAGTTGGTAGGTTAGTAGGTCATACATCAGGTCACTGGCTTGGTGGGTCGGTAAGTCATGGATCAGTTCAGTTCTTTAGTGGGTTGGATGGTTGTCTGGCAGGGCAGCGAGTTGGGATAGTCATCTTCTCGTTAAATGCTGAATCAGTCCGTTGTGGGACTATTCAGAAATCACTCGAAAGTTTCCTCAAACATATACTTGAACGTACACTTCTGTATTCTTTCAGATGTTGCTACCAAAAGACGGAACATCGTCATGAAAGTGAAGTAATCGATACTTCAGATTTGTGTGCCAGTCCATGGAATATAGCAACTGATTCGTTTTCAGCGAGTCGAAAAATGAATGTGATGTATTTTCATCGATTTACCATTTTTTACCTCATTTTGACATTCAATATCTTGGAAAAACTATGACATCGGTGCTAACTGACACCGGATCCCAAATCAATTACCCAACAAACGTAAATCCAACATAGTAAGAGCGCTGGTTCACACCACTTCTTTTTGGATCTGTATAATCTATGTGCTGATTATAGTATGATCGGTTATAAAACGCGTACGCTCGCGACTTCATATTTTCTGAAATTTTAAGTATGCTGTTTCGACCATTTCTCGTAACATTTAATCGGGGGTAGCAAAAGTTGCCTCCAAGAATTTTTCATTATAATTTATATTCTAATCAAAGATTCGTAGTATGAAGACTCGCACCGGTTCCATCTTCGAAGTTTTCTGATGAACAGGCAGATATTTCCCAATTTTTCAAGGAAACAATACAATGCTCAAGCTGAAGATCACTGACCAGGTTTGCAAAGCTCAAAAAATTGTGGCGCTCAAGACATCAATACATAGTGAAATCCTTATCGTGGATCTAACTCTGTTGAGAAACAGGGTGCTTCTCAGTTTTTTGTTGAAGTCGAACGAGAGCAAATATGACGTAGTCTAGAAGTCTCTTAATTCCAGTATTGGAACTCAAATGATTTATGTACAATTTTTTCCGTCAATATATCTAATTTTAAATATGAATTTCAAGAATGTATGATACCTGATGATAAGTAATAATTTTAATACAAATCATCTTCGCTGGGAAATGAAAAAAAAAAAAATGGAGATTGATCGTATCTTAAAGCTCATCTGCATCTGGAGGACACATCCCATAAACAATTGTAAATACCAATCTTGTGATTAAGCTGGTAAAGCATGATCCTAAACGAAGGGTATCTGCAACTAATACAGGATTTCTCCCGAACAGCATGAGATGATTATATACCTGTTACGACTTAATTACACGGTGTATAACAGCTCGATTCCTGATTTCTGCATTCTTGCATTTGAGTAAGTAACTGTGTAATAGCTCATCTCTCACTTGCAATGTCCCTGAATTCTCTATAAAGAATGACTAATCTACGCGAGAGACTGGTAGATCTTCATTTTTTTAGATCATGATGACGAGCTGTACTTATTATATATTTGTTCGAAAGAAAATGCGAAAAATCAGGAATTGATCATGCGATAGATCATCGTCCGATGAGTAAGAATTTATATTGCAGTTACGCTCTTGAATCACTAAGAACTCGTTCAAGTAAACAATCAGTTCCAGAAGTTAGTGGTTTCTTTATTAATTCTGCCGATATACATTGAGACCATTTGGGTGAGTATTGCAATTGACATCTGAGATTTTCATGGAAAGATTGAAGAACGAAACCTACAGACCATAAAAAATTTTGATAAAAGAGCTTTCTGATTAATAGTTGGAATGATGATGATGTGCACCTCTCCTGTAGAGATTAAAATTGTGAACCCGTTCTTATGAAGTTGTCAGATATATGACCAAATTCTTTGACATTAACACCGTCACTGTGATGGACCCCACAGATGGAGCTCACGTGTCCAACTCTGTGTGCGGTGATGATCAAGATCTCTTTAGGGGGCCCCACCGGTGGGGCCAATTGCACACAAAACCCGAACATGATTTTGTCCGTCGCAGGGAACGTGTTAATGATTCACAATGTGAGCAAAGATTGAAAATTTAATCTCAACATTTGGAAGAAACGAATGTATAATGGGAAGGAGTGTGATGTATATCTACGGCAGATTCCCGGTAAACAAAAGGTTTTCTTAGTCAGTAGTTCTGCATTCAATACTAACTCATCAGTCACTTTACCAACCCCGAAAAATTACAGAAAAATGCTTAGGATTTGTTTGAAGCTCGTGAAGGAGTTTTCCTTTTACGTTCGAGATGTTTGATAATACGTAGGAGAATTCTCTGGATGTGGTTTTCAACTTAATCAATCAGGAAAATTCCCATTTCCTAATCAATGAGTGAAACCGCTGACTTTGTCTACAAATAATGAAACAAATTTTATGTAATAATGACACGCACCTGGAGATCGAAAAATTACATGAAAATGATCTGTATATACGTTAGAATAAAGTGAAAATGTGAAAACTAGACTCGCGTAGCTATAAAGATCATCGGGTGCACCGTTATGTTCAATCAACATAACGAACCTACAATATCAGAAAGATTTTTGATCTGGAATTCCCTAAGTCATTTACAGTTGATGGAAATTCTTTTAGGGCTTTTGATCTCGTTTTCGCAATTCGAAATGATTAAGCAATATTATGACTGTATTCATAAATAATGTCATTATAAAGGGATAGGAGCTAGCAAAAGCTCGTATATGTATCGAGCTGCCGAAAATGCGTCTATTTAATGAAATGAGTGCTGTTACGTAGTGACAGCACGATTTTTGGCACGAAGTTTGAGTCGCCAAATGTGACAATTTTCTGTCTAATTCATGATCGTTCATAGATAGAGAAATGTATGGAAGAAAATATCCTTCTACGCTATGAAAATTCTTCTACTAGAGTTCTACAAATGATGAAAATTGTTTAAAAGAGTAGTGTAAAATGGACACGGCTTTATTACACTTATTCCAACACCAATTGCATTCTATTTTGTCCTTTTTCCTTCAGTACGTATCTTCCGATCCAACCTCATAAGTCAGCAATGGTTCAAAATTTCATGACATTTCAATAGTAGCTCAGCGCTTTGTGATATGATGGATTACGCTCGATCCTGAGGCGATTAATTCCAATGTCGGATAGTCGACAAATGATTTTCATTGATAAAAATCTCAATTTCTTAACGGATAATATGATTCCACACCATATCGGAGTGCACACAATTATAATCAGGATCCCGCAAAGATCATCGTCTCGTCCGCGTCTAATATATCGTTCGATCGATCGTTTGCTTTATGTAGCTATCTTAAATATGATCGATCAGCCTATATACTTAATTCATATCCATGACCGACTCGAATAGAAACCACCATGAAACAAGAGATCGACCTTCGATGCAAAACTTTTAATCCAGAATCAGCGTTGCTACAGATCTATTTTATACTCTGTGTATTAGTTGTAGGTGGTACAAAGACTGAATCCGTGGATCTCACGCTTTGACCTAATTTCAAGGCGATTCTCATTGTGGCTTGTAAGTACTTCACCATTGATGCAATGTTTTACTGCTGAATTCATAAACTTATCTATCATCTAGGAAGTAGATGCCTCGCAGACTATACACAATAAGATGGTATCTTTTTTGTGCTGTTAACGCGTCCGACGTCTCAATTACCGATCCAACGCGTTAATCCTATTCATATACTATAATCTTGAACAGAGATTTTGCATACTAGATGCAAACTAGAAAATATAGGTATTTCATGTGATACATAGTGAGTATATTATCTTTCAAGAGTGTTTGCTGAGCTTTCGATGTCAGTGATGGGAGTTATGTATTGATCGATAATATTTTTGGATCACATGTATAAAATCACTGTGGTGGACTAATGATAATAGTAATCAAAATTATTGATCTGCCTTTGGCAATTCCTGGTCTCAAAACCTGATATTCACCTGTTTTATATGGGCTTACATAGTGGAGTGTTCAAATGAGAACAAGTTCACTGTCGTCAGACCGATATACATTTAAGTACAAGTTAGAGATATATCATTTTCGCGGGCTCACGCAGTTATTCCGTAAAAGCTTGAGTGTACTTGATGGGGGTAACTCTTTCGCTTGAACCATATTTTACTTGTGACAGCTCGATGCGCGTAACCAATTCATGAAAAAATGAACTCGTAGAGTTTATTCTGTGTTTACGTTCGATGAAGTCAAAGTGAAATTCATCATTTAATTCATTTGGTGTCACAATAAATAGGGTTGTCTTGCTTGCATATAATTCAGATTTGAAGTTTCAGACTCATGATTCTGTCTGGAATATCTCCATGGATCTATTTTGCGTCAAATTTTTCAGAAATCATGTATGTTTCTGCTTTGAGGCCCCGAAGGGAAGTCCTAATTTTTAGAATGTGTCTCATATTCGATTGGATACAGGAGTGGGGGAGCAGTTCTTATGACAAATTGTAATTCTATGCTTGAATCTATAGTTTGTGATATAATGTATAAGTGCACCCAACTTGCTCTCATATGCCGATCTCAGGAGTGGGCACTCATTGACGTTCCTTCACAATTTTTTCCCATTTGTTATGTGGGAATATGAGGAAATGAATGATTTAGATAGACTCCGGATTGTTTTAGCGTTTTCCAGAAAATTCGAAGTGATTTTTCCATTTTTCATGTTTGCGCATAGCTAAAAAATCAACGAGGAAGTTGCCTGCAGTAAAACTGGTGCCGGAAATTTTTGGTTCATTAATTTTAACGTACCCGAGCGCATTTGAATTTTGTTTTTCAAGACCTTTGAAAATCCTTCTTTTTTTTTAATTTGCCAAGCTCCGATCTGGAGCTATTCTATTTGCAAAGTACGGAGATGATTCGTAAAATAAGAAATAACCCCATGTAATTATCTCGAAAAAGCGCGCAGAATAACCTTCTTCACCCCTCAGAACGTATTCATCACTTCAAAATGGGTCGAAAATAGTGGTATGACCGGCGCGGCGTAAAGCTTCAAAAGTGGTTGCATGCCGATAAAACTGGATAAAAACGATTTTATGCACTTTATCCCCGATGCAACTTGGTTAAACACTTTTGTGAACCTTCAAAAATTGCTTTTAGGGAAAATTGAAACAGCTCGACTCCAGTGGGTCAAAATTGGACGTACTCCAGCTTATTGTAAAGTTCTTGTGACAAACTTTCAAAGGAATTAAGAACACTAAAATACGTTGAAAGATATTAAGGTCAGGTAGAGTTGTTGAGAGAATCTCCTAATCATGAAATTTTCACACATTAATGAAGTATGTCACGCTTTGATTTAGAGGCGGGAAGGAGGGGCATATGTCATTAGATCTCATTCATTGAGATATCATTTTTTCCAAAGATGGAGGGTTTTTTCTGAAGTATCTTCGATCTTTTCTGCCAGTTTGTTTTTCGGGGCCTGCATTTTTCAGTGGGTTCCGAACCACCGAAGCTACCGAATAGGCACTTATGAAAATTGACACCTGCTGGTGGCGCCGGCCGAGGTTAGAATCCAGGTTTTATGCATTCATTCAGACTTTTTTCTCTTCATTCGAATGCTTTTCGCAAAATTTCTTCACCTCAATCTGGGTTCGAGTCATCAACGTTTAAGCAAGCGAGAATTTGATTCCAACGTTCACGAATTTTTGCACGGTTCGGTACATTGATTTCGAAGCCCAAAAAAGGAATATGAAGTGAGGTCAAGAAATTAGATTCTCTCCGGGATGAAGTATATGATTCTAGAGCTAAAATGAGGTGACACGTTTTTTTTGTTTAGCCCAGATCGACTTTGCATCGGAGCTATGCGAATTTCCAGTTTGGAGTCGAAAATTGAGATTGGCACTCTGAAATTGGTAAAAAGCTCCACAACTTTGTTCCTAATGGGTCTTTTGAGACGGGGCTTGATGGAGAATATCAAACACAACGCACCTTATCAGAATAGAATCCTGTGGTGCTCAAAATTTTGCATAGAGTCCCAAAAAGCGACAAGTTGATGAAAAATGAGAAAATGCAATTACTCAAAAAGATAAATTCGTATCTCTTTGAAAATTCTTCTGAGAGTACTTTGAACGACTCCAAACGTGATGCTTCTGCTCTGGTATACGCTAAAAATTCGTGGAGGTGCTAAAAAAAATTTTTGAAAATATTCAAAAAACCAGATTATTGGTGAAATTTGGTAACAACTATTGTGAAAAAAGTCTATTTCCTTTTCCAAGAGCGTTGTTATCCCATGGAAGTGTTCCAAGATGATCAATTCCGGGATCCATCGTTAGATTGAGCCCTAATTACTCAAAAACGGAATTTAGCGATATCCCCCGAAATATTAACCATCTTGGAACACTTCCATGGGATAACAACACTCTTGGAAAAGGAAATAGACCTTTTCCACAATAGTTGTTACCAAATTTCAACAATAATCTGGTTTTTTGAATTTTTTTTCAGGAAAAATTTTTTAGTGCCACCCGCGAATTTTTAGCGTCTACCGGAGTAGGAGCGTCACGTTTGGCATCGTTCAAAGTACTCCCAAAAAAATTTACAAAGAGATATAAATTTATCTTTTAGAGTAATTGCGTTCTTTCATTTTTCATCAAATTGTCGCTTTTTGGGACTCTATGCGGAATGTTGAGTACCATAGGATTCTATTCTGATAAGGTACGTCGAGTTTGATTATCCCCACCAAACCCCGTCTCAAAAGACCCATTAGGAGCAAAGTTGTGGAGTTTTCACCAATTTCAGAGTGCCAATCTCAATTTTCGGCTCCAAACTGGAAATTCGCATAGCTCCGATGCAAAGTCTATCTGGGCTAAATAAAAAAACACGTGTCACCCCATTTTAGCTCTAGAATCATATCCTCCATCTCGGAGGGAATCTAATGTTTTGACCTTACTCCATTGGACGGTCTTATCTGGAATCGCCCTAAAGAGTGGTAAAATTAGGGAAACTTTTTCCATCATTAATAGAGCCAATTTCGATCAAAGTCATACTAACTTAGTTGCGAGAGACTCATATCGTGATTCATAATATCAACACCTCGATCAACACATCTTGTAAGGAGTAAATAAATTGTCAAGGTTGAATTTCTCTTGAAGTGGAAATACTCGGAAAAACTGTTACATCAAGGAATAGGTGCAACTGGGAAAAACCGATTGGGAAAAATGGATGATGGCTGATGTCACCTGTCCAGACACATTGAACTGCGGTTACTTGGACTTTTCTCAACCACGCTAATACTGCTTCATCGTCATAGTCGCACCTCCACCACTCAAAACACTTTACATAGGATATAGAATCAGAAGGATAATCGAGAATATTACAGCAGCATCCTATAGCAATTCTCCTTTCAAGCGATCAAGCCTCCAAGTTTCTCTAAGAATCAGGCTATGTGATACCACAAAAAAAAAAAAAAAGAAAAAAAAATCCTCATCAACGAGTAAACATAATCATTTAGTGGTCATTTCGAGTTCGTTAGCTGCTAGTGTCTAATATGAGTGTTATAGTATTGGATTCCTCGTCAGCGTTACCGCGGAACGTAGAATCTAGATTTCGTAAGATTTCCAAGTTTATATTGCTGGTGATACGGAGTCGCGGCTACAAGGAATCCCATGGCTGTGACATGTGGATCGATTCGGTTACAAGGAGAGAACTGGTAATAGTGAAAATCTCTTCGTTGATGTGATAGAACAAGGATTGTTAGCTTATGATGGAAGTTTATCTATTAGATATAAAAGATCCCGGGTTTTGAAATTTCCGGAAGTTTTTTTTTGGATTGCTTCATTCCTAAACGTCTGAAATTTTGACTAATAGCCAATCTTGAGTGCGTGCACACCTGTTGTGCAATTGACGCCAACTCATAATGTGATACAGAGTATATCAGAGTAGAATACTTTATAAGGTCGTTAGCTTCGTCGATAAAAATTGGTCTATCCTTTTAATAATAATTGGGTCACGATGACTCAAACACGGTAGCTTGTATTAATTACAATAATAATCTGCGTAGCGTTGGACTTTTTATGATCGCAAAGAATTACGATCTTGTTGTCTTGAATCATTTGATGAGTGGATACACTCTACCAATATGAATAATTACCGAATGAAAATACGCTCATCAAACATTTAGCCTAATCAATATTTCATAATTTCTTATTAATTACCACTTCTCCATCTACAAGCCCTCATTAAGATTTTTTACATCCATGACCATAGAGTTTTCAATTGAAACTTGATAGAGACTTCGTGAACCCAAACAGAGTAACACGCAAAATACATTTCAAGAAGAATTGTGAGAAAAAAAGTTGGAAGGATTCGTTGATATTATTAAATATACACTAATAGCGTTATAGCTAGAATTTTATGCGCGGTCGAGTATATACACGCGACATCAGTGGTGCGTGAGTTCACGCGCTTGAATCTTTGACATTGAAGAAAACAATGAATGAGATAAAAGTATGCCACTCTACCAGCCTGGGTCAAACTTTTTCAATTGAAAATTTCATCATGGATAAGTAAATAAGCAAGATTAGGAAGGTAGGCGTGGGTATCCTGAAATGAATATGGATAAGAAAATTGAATGAATCGCCAAAAACAATCATGGGCGCGAGTTGTCATTTGGGAAATTTTTCTCACCTCAATTAGCGTACGCTCAAAAGTACTTACTTTGACAGCTTTAGAAATTTAACGTCATTGGTTCATGAATTTTCTTTGAGATTGTATAACTTTATTCAACTTGAAGTTATTCCATCAACACACGTATCCGATAAATTTGAACTGCCCTCAAATTGCGGTACAGTTTACCTGCCATTAAGTAATGAGTTCAGAAGGACTAATGAGTAAATTCATAAATGAATATTTGAACTACTGGTGAGAACGTTGTTTATATGCTTATAGGCTTCATCAGATACTTTGACATCTTTTGAAGATTCGAAATTGATCGGGACAAAAAATACAAGACGAAAGAATCGTCCAGCTATCGACTTGGAAACTTCCAGATTCCTGGTGATGAAATTGATGGATGAAGTGCATCTTCATGTTCTAGGGAATGAAAATTTGGTGGAAAATTTAAACGATATGACGATCGGGTGATTAAAAAAAACTGGTTTTGGCCTTTTGTTACACAGGATCTCATGAATTTCTCACATTCTAAGAAAGGGGGGGGGGGGTTGATGACCAGAAAATTTCAAAATTTCTTGAAAAGATGGTGGCTTTGTAGATCTTGATCAGTGTTTCAATAATCTCTTACCATGCCTAGACTTTGCTTGAAAAATGGACTCTGTTTCTAGTTTTCCTTTAATTCGCTTTCAAAGATATTATGTTGAAATCGATAAGCATGTAAGCTCCAGAATTAAAGGGATTTTGTCATGAGAAAATTCCCCAAAATTCATAAAACTTGATCATAGTTGCCTTTGTCATTGAGAAATTTCTTCATCAGACATGTGAAAGAACAATACTAATGATATCCCATAAATTTTGACTCAATGCATGATTTCATGGCTACACTATTATCATTCACATCAGAATCAAATTACTTACAGAACATGATTGAGACTTTTGCAAGATAAATATTGAGTGCAGAATTACCAATCGATAATCAAATTTGGTATATGAGGACAAGAAAGTACGTGCAGGAAGAAAAATTATGGCAGTTAACTCTTGAAATGTTACAAATTCATTCATTGTGTATTATTTTCTCAAAAGAGTTTTGTTTCCAATGCGATCTTGTTCGTTATCGATTCGTATGAAATTCGGGCAAGGAGCTTTTTTCTGAATTCGAACAGTGATTTGTTGCAATGGCTTTCAGAAATGAGAACCATATCATGAAATATTCTATTGAGCTTGCAGTAATGGTGGTATTTTCGGCACTGCCCTCTAAGTCAAATTCAAAATCTCCAGGGATGCATACGGAAAATATTTCATGATGTTTAAAATTTCTTCTCTCGTTTAGCTTTATATAACTTTTCACTTGAGATAAAAAAAGTTAATGGACTGAACTTAATAAAAAAATTTGACCTGCAAGCTTTCAGGGTTGTGTGACCCACAATTATAGCTCGGACCAATACTGCTTATTCACAAGAAAATTTCACCTATTTTCGTGTAAAGTCTTACAGGAATTTAAGTTCACATTTTCACGAAGTGTATCTCCAGAATTCCGTCTCTGTATCTCAGCGGCCCGCATGACTCCACCGAGACTTCAGAGGTCAAGGGACAACTCTGATCGCGCAATGCATGGAAATCACCTCAAGGACCTTCCAAATCACACACCCATAGACAATTCATATGTATACTTATCTCTATCTCTGTATAAACAACAGTGCGAAAAAACTCGCACCCACATATAGGCGCGGTTTCCCTAAGAAAACGATTCCCATCAACAAAAAAACCTATAATCACCACAAAAATAACATACCATATTACAGATCCAACTATCAAACACAAAAAGCAACGATGGCCAAAAGTCAGCATGGCCAAATGACTTTAAGGATTTTAGTTTGTCTATGAAAATTCTATATGTATAGAATACCTTGCGCGGGCCAAGGATGTCTCTCCATCCAATATCAGCTATTCATTCACGCGCAAAATGTCAGTGTCTATATCCCAAGTATCTCATTATTATATATACATATATAGTTAGAAAGGCCAAGCTAACCGTGAGAGATTACCGTAGAGTTTTTTTTTCTATGGAGAAGTATACACTACTTCTACTATAATCGCGGGGGGCGATGCCCAAGGTGTACACCACCTATCTATCTCTATATCCATATAGCGTCCGCAACTTGTCAGAGTATTATAGTATAACGTGAGCCTGAGTCGAGGCCTATATAAGCTGGGCGTGCCCACCAAGCTCTGCATCAGTTGAATCGTGTACTCACCCACGAGCGCAACTACAAGTTTTAATTTTACTATATCTTCTCAGTTTTCTTGTACTCATCGCAATCATCATGAAGACTTTTGTGAGTTTTTTTTTTATTCAAAAGATTATATATGAATAGATAAGAAGTTTGTAGTGCGCGCCACGCGGTTTTTTGAGAGCTTTGCAAGCTTGCAGCTCATCTGGACTCTGACGTACGAATTCAAACCGCGCGGGCTTTTTCGAATATTGAAATACGATGAGAGTTTCGGTCGGCTACCGCGTCAGATTGGGGGTACTCTTGGTAGTATTTTGTCCGTTTTTATATAGTCAGAGCTTTTTTTAAAGGGATGAATTTTCGGGAGGCGGTATATACGTCGAGTACGACTGTGGAATTTCTTTGGTTGTCGTCGGTCGACGGTTTTGAGATTTATAGTGCTGTGAGAGCTTGCGTGCTTGCAGGAAGAGCTTTTTCACTCTGCTCTCTTGTAAATTGATTTGAAAAAGATTACTTGGCCGAAGTTTTTTTGGTCACTTTCTGTGTATTCTCAAATCGATTGGATGTCCTCATAAATTTTGAGTTTTTCCATTTAAAATTTTCTCGCCAAATGAATGGATTGAATTGAAGAGTAATTTGAGAAATCAATTTGCTTGAATACGTGTCAAGTTCACTTATAAACTGCTATACTATTATAATGTACGAAGGGATTACGAAATAAGCCAATTGAAAGAAGTATACCATGCTACATGTGAATCGTCATATGTTTTTGTACAACACAACAAGTATTCCTATTGTCTCGCTAGCGAGTTAAGTTCGAAGGTAAGGGAAAAAAGCTTTGTAGGCTCTGTTACACGCGTATTTTTTTTTTTTTTTTTTTTAGCGTTATAGACTTGTCGGGAAATGGAATATAGGTGTGACTGCGTCGTATTCTATTCAAACTGTGAGATTTTCCAAGTACATTTCCCAAGAATATACGAGACATCTTCCGATGTTTCACACTGTTTGCAAGAGACTCGCGTCATACCAATTGACAATTAGTCAACCTCAAAAGCTTTTATCTCAAGCCGCGAGTGATGCTTCCTTTTGCAGGTGCGTGACACAACTTGGCAACTTGACATAATTTGAGGTGCTGAAGCCCTGCTCGATATTTTGCACGGGTTTTCTCTTCATTCTCAAAATTCTATGTTAGAGCTACTCTACATGGATAGACAGTGTTGAGAAATCTGCGATACAATTTTCTTTTCATTGAAAAAATCGTCGTGATTACTTGGCGGTAGATTTGAATTATTGCGATGATGCGGAGTTTGATTTCATCTATTCGCTGTTTATCGTCCATTCCAGGGAACATTATCGATTTTCATTAATTTGTGGGAGTTTTCTTGTATTGCACCGAAAAATCTGGGAAATTCTAAAAGATATCCATCACTTCGAGAAACACAACGAAATACCTATGAAGTCTCGAAATAGAACTGTGAGAGCGAGAAAAATGAAAAACGAAAAATTTTCTGAATTCTAAAATTTTCATTTTCATCATTTTTACACCCCAGAAACATGTTTTGATCGGGTCTTCCTAATAGCATTTCTGGCATGGGGGGGGGGGGGGAATTTTTGTATTGAATGGATTAATTAGACCACTACTATTATTCAACTTTTCAGTATGAGTACTTTTTCTCTATTTCTTCTGTAATATTCCCAATGCCCGCAATCCGAGATGAACCAATGGACTTTGACATGATTTTATGATAAGTTCAAAATCAGGGTTAATTTTTAGCTGATTGTAGCATTATCAAAATAGCATATTTCGTTAACCTGCTTATTTGCAATGAATAATTTCGAGCTCATTTTTTATAGATTGATTTCTTGGAACCGGGAAGAGTTTTGTTTTAAATCAGAACAAGAGTTCCCAATTTTATCAATCAAGAATTGCCACTAGTCTGAGGTTTACGTAAAACTTGTTTCTTTTCGAAAAATTTTCAAAAATGTGCAAAAGAACACATGTTCCATCAAAATTCTGCCGGAAATTACATTTTGACCAGAATGAGCTTTAATTTGTTTAAAAGTACAGTTCACTTATTGACAGTTTCTATAAAATTCACTCATGCATCGAAAGAGTGCCCCTCATTAAAGATTCAAAATGTTTTTCGGAATGATTGGTTGATTTTTTTTTCTCATTGATCTAAAAAAGCACCATTCCACAAAACCTCAAGTATTCATAAATTACATCAACTTAGTTAGTTCTCTAATCCCCCAAAACCAAGTATTTGTACCATTTAAGAAAATTCAGTACACGCACATCGCTTCCAATTATCTAAAAAACGCGATAGATCGAGAAAACGTTTTTCTAAAAAAATTATTACTGCAATTGACAGATGATCATCACCATTATCAGATAACGCAATTTCTTAGAAAATCTCGTGGCATATACCCATTCACAGTCGGTGACAGTACAAAAAATAAGAGCCGTTCATCTTGAATGACTCGTTGACGCAAAGAACAAGGATGTGATATCATTCAAACACTTGTTCGATCATCCTTGATGGGAAAACCAATCCAATACTTATTTCGTTTTTCACAATAGCTATGAATGAACTCACTGTAGTTTTCGAAATGCGATGTATGATTACAGGTACTAATTGCCATTATCGCTGTCGTGGCTGCGCCCATGTGCTTTGCCGCTGACGAACCTGTGGCTGCCGAGGACAAAAAAATTGAAAAGCGAGGACTTCTTGGCCTTGGCTATGGAGCTGGATATTATCCCACGGGATATGCGGGTTATGCAGGATACGGAGGTTATGGACACGGAGGCTATGGAGGTGAGATACATTTTTTTTTATTATTCATAGATATTTTGATCATTCAAATTATGTGACCCGCATACTTGATGCTCGTTGAGCAAATCTAAACATGTCTAATTGATATATCATCTGATGATGACAAGTAGTAGTGCTATATATCTGATGTTGTAATTTTGCTCTTATGGGTGCAACCCTGTCTCTTACGATTGAATCAGTGAATCATTCGGCCTGTCTTTTCTTGACTGACTGTCGATTCTGAATTGGATAGTGTTTAACGCGCTGATCTTGGAGTAATTTACTCTTTGTAGCGTGAAAGAATGATAGGAATTTTTTGGTTGCAGTTTTATAGTCCGGGGTACTTATATACTTTGTTCATCAGTGAAAGGTCCATCTAATGGGATAGTTACTTCTTTTTTTTCTTGTACTTACATTTAATGGTCCAACCTTGTTCTAAATTATTTTATCCTACAAAGGATTATGTCAAATTCGTTATATAGCTCAAATAAAAAAAATGAGTATCTTGATTCGATTTCGATTTTTGATTTCTTGAGAAATTGATCAGCAATCAAGATTTAATTTGATATATATAATGATGGTAACAGGTCAAAGAATATCATCACATCGATGAGTTTCAATCTTGAAAATTAATTTTAATTATCTACAACCCTGCGAATATAATTAATCATTCTCATCATGATCTCAAGCACCAAGGTTTGCATTTATTTCATTCATTTTCTTAACACGTTCGCCGAGAGGCAGGTTTTTCACAATTTTATCTTGACCACGAACTGGACTTGCGTATTCTGACAAATATGTCTGTATGGGGGCAAACCCATCTTTGAGTCATTGTTTATACCTTTGGGTCAAGTTGATCATCGTGAAAAACTCTTATTGGAAAATTATTTCGAGCTATCTTGAAGTCAGTCAAAGTTGAAGGATGGAAAATTAGCGGGATCCACCGGTCGGTCTCGTTGCAGCAAACGTGTTAACCGATTCGAGGTATTCCATCGTTTTCAAAATCTTTCTCATCTCATGGAATAGATTCATGAAAACTTCTTCATGGTGTGACTTTCTTCCAAAGTATACTGTTCCAACAATTTTTAGATCGATGAGTGATTAGATGCCGTTCGTTTACCATGAAAAAAATGATAGGATAACGAAACAAAACAAAAGGATATCAATTCAACAAACGTGAAAATGCACTCAAACTTAGAACAATGGGCAGTATAATCCATTTGATGCTGCCATTATCTAACAAACGATTCTTTTATCACGTTTAGCGAACCGATTTATCGAATAAAGAACGTATATCACTACAAATATCGGTTGAATTTTGCTAAAAAAAAAATATCCCAAGTTTGTACAGAAATCGATTTAACACACGCTATCTAATAGGTTTCATCCTTATTACGTATGTATTGCGCGAATTTTTACACATGCAAGAATGCAGAATCTCGACTCTTGAATGGGCGGGGGTGAGAAACAACGATGTACTATATTATATACCTCACGGCTCATCGCGTGCAGATAGTATTACACGAGATTGTTGCAACTACATATTTACCGGTACAGAGTTGCGCAAATTATACTTACATACAGTGTAATACATCCAATCATGCGCAAAGTGTCGTTGAATCGTCACCTATGAGAAGGATTCCAAACTTTATTATATGAGTCCCTTTTTATGCAATCAATCATCATTAAAAAATTTACAATATTTTCAACTTTTATTAATTTTTTTTTATCAGGATACGGACACGCAGCACCTTACTACGGTGGAGCTTACCCAGCTACAAGCTACTACAATTCTTACAACTCTTATGCATCTCCTTTGAGATATGGTTACGGTGCATCTCCTTATGTTCGAGGATATGGTGGATATGCCGGATACGGAGGATATGGAGCATACTCGCACGGACTTGGAGGACACGGATACAACTCGTACCTCAACTCACCTTACTCTTCTTATTATTAAATTTTAAATCTGTTTGCAAGATTGAATTTATTTTAAATTTAATGAGCGAAACTACTGCCCGATATGTTTTAATGATATGATGAGAAAAAAATATCAGCAGCAACGGTCCCCAGTCTGTAAATGCAGATGTTGGAGGCCGTGAATAGTCATCGTGGAATTCTGCTGCTATGAGATTATTCCAATTTCTTGACTTCTTTTTCAATAAAGATTTGATACATGAAATATTCTCAATTTTACTTCATTTTTCCCTGATTTTGGCGGTTATATCCTAGATGGTACGTACTACGTCTATCCTGCTTGCATTGGCAAGGATTTACCACAGAAATCTTTAACAAGAAGTCTAACCGTGAGTTCAATATTTTAGAAGTATAATTTTCACATCTTTTGTCATCTCTGCATTCTCATTTGAATGAGAAAGCTCTATACTCTCACCGTTTTACGTAAAAATTCTTCAAAATCTATGCCTATTTTAATTTCAAGGAGGTGAATTTTGCTCGGACTTTCGTGTCATGCATGAGATCACCATATCGTCCTTCAAGTAAACATTGAAATTCATGTGAGATGGCTCACAAGATACGGCGTATCTCGAAACATATCTGCATGAATATAGAAATTTTAATGTAAAGAATTCGCACATCAGTTCTCCAAAGGTAGCAAAGTGGGCATGATTCATATTTTCATCAAATTCGAGTATACATTTTTCCTCGAAAGATTAAGTCCACTATTCACATTCAAATTCATCACATTTTTGAAACATATTTGAGCTGAATTGACAGCTGAATTGGTATAAAGACATCACTGCAATATCTTGAAATGATTAGTCACTCTTACGTTTTCATGTTTCTTTTATAATTGATTTCCAAACGAGGACACTTTTCAAGTATGTTTCATATTAGAGTTGCAATCTGAAATACTTTTACCTAAAATTTGATGAAAGTTTCAATTTTTATTTTCCTGACAACTGAAATTTTTTTTCGGCAATAGATATCAAACACCGTCCTCAAATTATCAATTTTTTTCATCGTTCATAAGAAGATGAAGAGCCATTTTTGTGTGGACTCTCGATTCTCTATCCAAAATTAATAGAGGAGAGGATGACGAATTTAGTCGAGATCCACTGCTCGAGCGATGGCATTGTTTGCCGAAATCCGGGCCAGAAAACATAACTTGAGACATTGAAATCATTATTTTTACCCCTCTTAGATCTGGTACAATTTTGAGACTCTCTGTGCACGTTCACATACGCGTGAATGTGGTGATAGCTATCAAATACTCGAATCTTGAGCTAAATTTCCTCTGATGATTTGGACAATTTTTAAAATAAGTTTTTGGGCCTGAAGTGGCAAATGCCACGTTCGAACAATAAAAGATGGTCCGTTGAAGCCACAAGTTATTACATATCAGCCCACAACCCTTGATTCGCTTGTACATGATAAAATTTCAATTGAAATAACTTTTTATCTGAATCACACCCCTAACTGTCCGTTTGACAGTAGAATATTTCAGAAGTTCCGTATGACTTCTGCAAGATAAAAGAATTTTCTGAAAGATATGAGCATCTCTATTCATCAATTATTCAGAAATCAGACATTTCCATGAGGTCGAATAGATGCATTTTCAAAATTAGCCCGGGGTAAATAAGAAAGGTATCCATTGTTGATAATTTATCGACGGCAGAATTTACAGATGGTAAGCCAGAAAACGACTGACTAAATACAGCAGTGTCGTCCGCTGCGTACAAGTACACAAAAAAATGGGGAGTGCGAGGAAGAAATTCTCTTTCTAATCAATATTATAAACAAATCCTATCTTCAACGAATACCTTAAAATGAATATTATTGCTAAGAGTATAGCAACATTGACAAGAAGATGTTTCACCACAGCTTTATCTGGTAATAATGTACTATTTTAGATAGCACAATTACCTCAAGTTTGTAACCTCAAATTCTAGTTTACTGTCTGATATGCGTTGGATTTTTATCAATTGAATTAACATATGTTATTATGAATGATATCCAGGACATTAAATTTGAGAAATGTACATATTACAGGTAGCTCTTCCATTTTACCCAAGAACAGTTGCTTCACTTACACCAAAGGTAAGGCTCTTTATTCACATCAAGATACAACTCCTTACGAATATTCACAACATTCTTACTCTTACAGGAGACATATTGACATCAGCACAAAAGTACTTGGAGACTTCTATGAGAGGTAACATTTTGTACATTATACACCCATTTCCACACACATTTCACTGTCATGATAGTAGCAAAGCATTCCATTACACATTGGAAAGATCTTTGAGCTTTGTTTGAAGCATACATTTACTGGACTTGTGTGTTGAGTGAATTGAATTTTAATTCAGACTGCACTCCCTGTGATTTTTACAGGATTGAGATTTGTGATAGTGGTCCAACCTTACGAGATATAATTTACCGTAAACTAGCTTGTGCTTAATGGCAGTCGAGTGTCAGGTATAAGAATTCCACTAAATTCTATCAAACTTCTCATGATGAGTATTCTGCACTACCTCAAATAAGTCTTGATAATATTTATGAGCGGAAATCCTAGTATTCACTCAATTCATAGCTTATTCAATGTTTTCCCTCACTATATATGATGAGCTTATCAAAGGTGAAAAGGTATCCATCAATGTTTTTGTTGCTCTCAGCTAAAGCTCCAAATTTCCATTAAAACTTAACTATTGACTCATTAAAAACGATTGAAGGAAATTCAATTCTCTGGATTTTCAATTCCTCATGAGATTCTGAGAAAGAATCAATAATTATCATCTAATCATTGGGTTATCAACCAGAATTCATATTACCCATGAGTTTTTCATACTGCGGTAGCATATTCAAAACATCTCTGTTGAATCTGTAAATTTGAGAATTGGTTTTCGTAAATGAATTTATAAGGGAGTGTCAGAGTATTGGCAAGTCAACCAACGCTTCTATTTTTTATCTCATTGCACTGCTGCAGGGGTTGCGGTAGTGCAGTCAACAGTTAGCTTTTTTGCTGTGAAAGATAAAATAGAAAATATGCCTGGCAGTGCTTCCGCCATTTTTTGTGGACTTCAACAAACTTTATAGTGTTCCAATGGGAATCCTTCTTACTCACATTACTCAAAGAGGTCGCGAAAAATGTACCATGTATTCACCCTCTCTAGGGATTTCAAACATAATACTTGCATCAGAAAATGTTCAAGAGTTCTATCATCTTGTCCATTTATTCATTAGACCCAGTTTCTTTGTTATCATCTACACCATTCGCATCCTGTTTGTGGCTAAGCAAATTAGGTTTGGACCAACGTCTGCAAGATTCTGACCTACCTCAGAATCTTGCACAGTTCTCAGTTTTTAGCTCGTATCTCATCTCAAAATGGTCCACAATCTATTTGGAGCCAGTCTCAGATAGAAGCCCCTAAAATTTTTGGATAGCAGAGATGCATCTAATTCTCTCAGCACCCAAGTATCATTTTCATTTTGAAGATCTGCAAACTTCTAAGGGATGCAGTATTTTGGTGTTTTGATTTGGTTGCTTTGAGTTAGTACTCGAAGGTTGTTCGGTTTTACAGGACTGCATCATGATTTCATAATCCAAATGAATTTCCAAATGAGTTGTCCTTTATTTGGACCAAAGAGTGATTTTTGAATCATCATCTCTGATTCAAATAGATTGACAATTCTTCAATATACAAGGCCCAATAGAAATAAGATGTTCAACTGATAATGAGAAAACTCTAATTTCTAAAGAACAGATTTTGTCCTTTCTTCAATTCCTACTCCAATCAAACTATGGAAAACTGTTTTCAAAGTGATCTGGTGCACAAGTTGCTCACATGGTCTCTGGTGGCACTAATAGTGTTGAGAGTCAAAATAGGAGATTCAACACTTTATGAGTGTTACAAGATTGTTTTGAAAAATTCAGCAGGCTTGCACAAGTTTCATCATTTACAAAATACCTATGGATAATTTGTTATGGTGGACGGCAGTGATGAGAAATAGTTTGAAATCAATTTATCGCTGGTTTTTATGATTTTTATTTCTTCCTGTTCCTTATTGTAGCCCATCATTGGAAGATATTTCAAAGGTCTTCTGCCGTTACTGAATTGAATGAATACTTCAATTGAAACAGTACTTTATGACACTGTACGTGGACGAGTAGTTTTGTACAAAGGACTGGTTATGACACGAGCACACCGAGTGTTATAAGTTCTTCGTAACAAAACTACCCGTCCGCACGCAGTCTCATACAATATTTTATGTTACGAGTGCTTGAAAATCATGTTCAAACTGCGAGTTTTAGGCACTAGTAACATAAAATCAATTTCTGGAACTCCGGGTTAACAGCACCAAATTGGCTTTTGCAGTGAGTTATTTTGAAGACTATTCTGACGGATTCTGATTAGAATCTTGAATGAATGATGTCCATGTGCAAGATTTTGCGTCTACACAGCTTATCTGAACCACAGAAATGATATTTCTTGCCCTTACTCATACTACCTGATCATTCTCTACGAAAACATCGGTCCCATCAACAAATTGGAGACTTGCATATCTTTCATTTTCGTGAAATTTGTAAGAAAATTTGTATCTCCTTCAGAAAAGTGGTATCCTTTCCTTATGGGTTTTGAGCTGTTTTATGTTCATTGATATGAACCATCAGAAACTCAAAACCAGGTCCAATCTTTATACTCATTCCCTTACCTCAATCAGAACAGTACTGGACTTCAAAAATCAGGCTTACGTATCCCATGAGAGATGGATATCAACGTTCCAAACAATATGATAGAAACAACGGATCTAGTAATAGTTGGTGCTGGTATCGCCGGGTTGGGTGCTGCCTATACCTTGGAAAGATCGAACTTCAAAGATTATCTTGTCCTTGAAGGTAAATTGCACAATTGTATCGTGTATTTGGAAGCCTTTTCATTTCCATTTTTACGGAATTGACCGATAAGATTCCCTCCTAAGTATAACGCAAGTTTCTTGTTATTTTGTTTTTTTGCAAAAAGCCCAATCATATGTTGGTGGGAGGATTCACTCTATTCCATGGAATGATGGGTGGCTGGAGTTGGGTGCTCAATTTCTCCATGGGAGAGGCAGTACTCTGGCTCAAATATCTGAAAAGAGAGGTTTTCTTAGCGATGAAGGGGGCGCTGAGGGACAAGGCATTTATTTACGAGAAGATGGCACCAGAGTCGATTCGAGTCTTGTATTGGAAGTAGACGATGTAATTAAAGATATATTAGAAGACTGCGAGAAATATGCCACAAGTGATGAAGTAGATAGTGTCACCTTAGAGGGAAATATTGGCGAAGTTTTGCGTACTCGATTTCAAAAGTATCTGAGAATGACTAGTGATCCAGAAGAAATAAGAAAAGCTAAAGAAGAGCTTTTTGACTGGAATGTTCGGTTTCTAGCCATTGACAATGCTTGCTCAAAGCTAGACGAACTCTCTCTTAAGGGATGGGGCAAGTTCAAGGTACCAATTCTTCAATCTTTTGTTGCATGCTTCTTATTGCCTGAACATCAATAAAATATTGGCCGACACCTTTCTGGGGTGTCTCAAACTGAACATGATCGATATGCTCATTAGAATAAATTATTATTGCAGGCCGTTAGTGGTCCAGAACACAACATATTCTGTTCTCGCTACAGTTCTATCGTAGAATCCATAGCAAGTGATTTAACCCAGGGCAATTTGCGTCTGAATAATCCAGTCTCGAAAATTGAATGGGATGAGAATATAGATCCGAAGTCCGCGAAACCAGTTTTGATAACGTTACAAAATGGCAGAAAAATTTTGGCAAAATGTGCTATTATTACTTGCTCTTTGGGGTTTTTGAAAGAAAATCATGATCGACTTTTCGATCCACCATTGCCAGATCGATTGAAAAAAGGTATCGAATGCATGGGTTTTGGTCCAATTACTAAACTTTTTTTGGATTTCGGTGAACCGTGGTGGGAGCCCCAAACGAAAGGATTTCAGTTTCTATGGAGAGAAAAAAGAGATTCACGACAACCTTCATCAGTCAAATATAATTTACCTTCTTGGACTCGAGACTTGACTGGTTTTGACGTAATGAACAATCATGACGGCATCTTGTTGGGATGGGTTGGACGAAGAGGTGCCCATGTCCTCGAAACATTGAATGATCGACAAATTATCAAAGATTGTGCAGAGCTCTTCAGATTTTTCCTGGAAGATGATAACATTCCTGAACCTAACAAATGTTTAAAAAGTTGTTGGACAAAAAATGAATTTGTTAGAGGTGGATATTGTCACATCACAAAAGAGTGTGATATCCATGACATCTCCCCAGCTACCTTGGGAGAACCAGTATGGGGGAAAATGCGTTCAAATGAGGAAACAAAGGTGATCGACAGTTTTTAATCTCTGGTGTTTTTTCCTCTTTGAGATTGTAAAATCACGACTTAGCATGATTAGTTTGCTACAGTTTTGATCATATGTATATAAATTACTTGATCTCGGTACATCTCGTGACACTCTAGTTCATAATCTGGACTGAATTTTTTTTTTCTTTCATACCGATTAATAAAATTGGTAATTCCTGAATATGTTTTATCACAAATTTATAGAATGGCCACGTATTTTACAAATTTAAATTATTTATAAGCATCCAACTATGCATGCATTCTTGCATCAGTCTAGTTGAGTTCAAAAATATCATTCCGTCTTGTAGATGATCGCCTTTATTACAAAATAATGTCCGTATCACTTTTCTCGTTTTAGTGTCTTCCAGTTCTGATGCTCGCTGGAGAAGCGACTCATGAAAATTTTTATTCCACGACACACGGAGCTTATGACTCTGGTGTCAAGCAAGCTCAAACTTTTCTTCATAACTACGTTGAGTGATGAACAGTTTTGTAGATACTCAAGTGAACTGACGGATAAAGATTATTTGTAGATACGTATCATCTATTGCCAATGCATTTGTCCTTTTTTATGGATTATGTGGAATATGAGTATCATTATTCACATCAAATAAAATATCTTGATACAAGTTGCCTTTTTTCATTTTTGAATACCGTGTTAATACTTTGGGTTCCATCAACTTCTTTTGTAATCCATCTTGCTAATACTTTTTTGCCTTGAATAGGAAGTTTCATGATATTTCATTCCATATTTATTTTAGCCAATGATAAATTTCCTGCAAAATTGGATTATCAATTGTAAACAATTTCTCTTCATTTTAAAGTCCTTTTGACATCTTTTTTTCTATCAAATGCAGATATTCCTTCCCAAAGAGGGATGCTAAAAACTTTGTTAGCCGAATGACGAAACCCTTAATAGTACTTTCTAGGTTATCAAATATTTTGAAAACATCTGACAATGCGGGTGTCTTCCCTTTTTGCAGCTTTTCTGCATTACCTTAGGAAATTTTTACGCGAGTAAGGATGTGTAGATGTTTTTAGAGTAACAATCAAATTGATTGCATCAGAGCTCTAAAAATTCTATCGATTCTCTAATTTTGGAATAATCTAGTTACAGTTATGGAGATTCTATTTTATGGTGCTGATTTGACATTCTTCAAAATAAAACCAATGTATCTCTTATTTTGTCAAACTCACTCAGGGAATTGAATCTAAACCGAGTCACCATCTTTTGAAAGTCGTAATCTTTTCTGCCATCAAGGAATCATACATAGATGAACACTCACGAATAGACTTGGTTATACCCAATCCCCTGTTTTATCAGTTTTCTGTTTTTGATGTATCATGAATTTTTGGTATTCTTACTTTTTCAGTCCAAAATCTGACTTGTGCATATCCAGATACTCACTGGTGAAATTGCTGCATTTCAACACTCATGGCATCTGGGATTCTAATGCCAACCCCCATAACGTCCAGTCATGAAATTGAATACTATCCCGTTTGAAAAACATTCTTGTGAATATTCATGAAATTACTTTGACTGAAATACATCGTAAAAAGTGCTTCTAAACCCATAAAAATACGTAAATTTCACTTCGGGAAAGGTTTTAGATGAGATTTTGATTTTCAATTCCGTAAAGTCTCGATTTGTTCCAGGGTTTTCAATGAAATCTATTTTGAATTTTGTTGAATTTTGTTGAATCCTATTTGATGACCCATTTCGTAACGAAATCCCACTCTAAAAATCATAATCATCATATTATGATGATTATGATTTATTAAGTGGGATTTCGTTATGAAATTGGTCATTGGATTGAATTCAACGAAATTCAACAAAATTCAAAGTGGATTGGGTTAAAAACCCTGATTTGTTCGCATGAAGAAATCTTTAAACTCGATATGAGCCAAAGAAAAATATTATTCTAATTTCGGGGATTTGGGATACAATGAAGAAAGTTTATCACTCGTGGGCTGCCACAGTGCTTCTTTTTTACCTTGCGTATTGAATTTGCACACACTTAGAATCTTTGTGTGATTGAAAGAGCGTTACTAAATTCACCTGATGAGTATACCGCGTTGGTTCGATTCTACCAAGAATAACAAAATAATGTCTCAATTAGCTGGAGATCTTTTCGAGCTTCTACGATGGCGACATGATGGATGATCTTTTCTGAGACACCACCGTGCAACCGAAAAATTTGAGCTGTTCTCGAGGCTGTTCTCCACCCAGGAATTGAAATTATATATTGTGAATAATTCTACTACAGCAGTAAAAATGCTTTCTTAACATGAAATCGAGCTCGAAGTAATAGTCGAATTCTTCGATGCGGCACAAACTATCTTAGCTCTTTAAATCTTAGATTCACGTGAAAAGTATTCCACCAAAATACAGCTTTAGCTGACGTTGTATCACCCCTAAATTTAGTCACACGATCAAAAATATTTCTGAACATCTCTGATAGATCACAGATTAAAATCACCAAAGACAAGGAAACTCATATGTTAGTTCTGATTTAATAAATTATGCCATCACCTGCATGACATATTTCACATAGACCATTACTATTCAATTTTAAGATTTTTCCAATATATCATGGCACGTTACCATCAGGAGTTTGTTAAAGCATTCACTCAAAGTTGCAAGTGATGTAGGCTTTTGGCCCCGAGTCCACTCGTTCAAAGTATACGATTTTGATCTGGGTTGAAGTTGATGAGATTTTGGATTGTGATGCCAATAAATTGTGACCCGTTGATCAAAATTTGACATCTCAAATTCATGAAAATGGTTGATGACTCTCGTTACTATGGGTGGCCCGAATAAAAATAATGCGCTCTTGAGCCACGTAGATCAGCTCATTAACACACACACCCGCACCCACACCCACCCACCCACATACACTTCACAAAGTATATTTATTTTCTTGGAAGTGAGTATTATGATTCTTTTCAGGTCTGGAACAAATTCGGTCCATGTCTAGTCTCTGGCAAATGCATAGAACTGGGCCTCACTTCAAGAAGAGGAAAGCAAAGAATCCGCTGTGTGGACAGCCGTACGCGAAAGGTGTCGTGCTCAAGACTCTTATAAAAAAACCGAAAAAACCAAATTCGGCCAACAGAAAATGCGTGCTGGTGAGGTTGTCAGCTATCAACAAGGAAATGATTGCGTATATTCCTGGTAAGAAAAAATTGATTCGTTTCATTGCGCGTGGAAGCGTTGGAAATTTGAAATTGTACATCTCTTCTAATTGTTTTGTCTTATTTGCTCTTAACAGGCGTTGGACATAATTTGCAGGAGCACAACATTGTCTTAATAAAACCTGGCAAGTGTAAAGATACTCCTCATGTCAAAGTCAGATGTGTGCGTGGCAAATACGATCTAGCACACGTTGTTAGGTCTGCAATGAAGTGATATTGTAATATATTTCTAGATTGTTATCTTCCAAGTCGTTCATATCTGTAAACAGAATCGAAATAATGCTTTGTAATTCATTACAAATTAGTAGTTGAAGTCATCATTCTAAGACCTTTGCACTCGCCTTTGCACATGTCTCAATCATTCTCAAATTCGTGCTTCGCAACGGGTAATATATCAACATATCGATGGAAACCTGTACTGACTGGAATACTTGCAGAGACTGAGGATTCTTGAACACGGATTCATTTTATGGCACTTCAATTCAGATTCAGATTGTTGTTCACTGCAATCTCAACCGCAATAAACGACTGTGTTGATTTATAATCCAAATATTCGTAATATTGTTGTATATCATTTTCTGTATGAATTGAAAGATGTTTTGATAATTTCGAGGCCTCTCATAATCAAGCTAATTCTTTCCACAATTAACGAGGATTGCAAATAGAATACAGACATTGTTGTCAGTGGTCTACTGCATTTATTTTCCTCTAAACTTCAGATCTATTCTGACATTGTAGTGGTTCTTAAAAAAAAATAAAACAGTGTTGCAGTTGAGAGCCAGTTTCAAAGATCTTCAGTAATCGCTTGGCCTTTTACGATAATGGATTGAGAGAACCGTTTACTACTCTACTCAATAAGAGATTTGTATCTATAGCTTAATGTCTTTTGCTTGTGTCACATTGTCTTTGGTTGTTACGACAAATGTTACAACTCCTGTCGATTGTCGATGTCGGGGCTTCGGAGAAAATCCTCTTGGATACTAGAATTTTTATCCCACATACATAACTCTGCTGTACCATTTAGACAACTGCCTGCACTCTCCCTAGAAAAATGTGCATTTTTGTTGGAAAAATTGCATCCAATGTATAAACATTCATTGTGTTAAAGGAGTTTTTAAGATCAGGGGTAGCAGTCTCAAGGTTGATGAAAAAAGCCCACATTTTACGAAGAAGTCTTCAAGAAAATACCGGGTGTTTGTGTTGAAAAGTGCATTTTACATTCATGGGTCATAAGAAATTTCTAAATTTCATTTGATGAAACATGATTTGTGAATTTTTCTCAAATGAATCAAAACTGAGGCTTTTTAAGCTCCAATCGCCGATTTTGAACACTACCCTCGTTAGAATCATTCAATCGTGCGTGATTTTTGCAAGAATTTCTCGTGTATAAAGTTTTATGTGGACAGTAATCGAACTACGAATTAAGGGCCCACTGCTGTGTGGAATTGAATTGCGAAATCCGAGACGAAATCATCCTCTTTTACATTAATAGATGCTCGCAGGAACTCTTGAGTTAATTTACATCTTTGTTCATCAGCATCAGCTTATTGAGCTCACGCAAGGCTAACAGCGTTCCGAAGGCTGTACTCATCTTAAGTTGATTGTAAAGTAGAAGTGTGCGCTGTATCAGGATTTTACAGTTTTATCCAATGTGGTCAGAGATGACATCTCATATTGGCATGTTATTTGCAGTTATTCCCAAACAGGAATCATGTATGTAGGTACAAGTATGACCAAGAGCGGAGTTTGTAAAATTATATCAGCAAAACGCACGAGGCTGTTTCCAACACAGAATTCAGCTTTGTGCAGTAAGACACATTTCGGAATTCAGAAAAAGATATTCAAAGTGAGCTGGGTTTTGGGGTTTCATTCCTTTGCTACTAATAGCGCTGGCTTTGAGATATTGAGTAGTGAAGATAAAATGATTATTCATGTAACTAGGCTTCGCACCAATAAAAGTCATGAAACGTCCACGTTGACTACATCGAAGATATTAGTCAGGCATCAGCCCACATGATAATTCAACTCTCCTTTGATCACATACGAAATCGAATCCTCTCAAATCTTTCCTCCCAATCTTGAAAGCAGGAGGATGCGGATCCCAGTGGAAAATTCTCTTCACGAAGTTTGGATTCATAATTTTTAGTATTTTCTCATTTCATGGTAACCATCAAACGGCAAGAACATATGATCAAAATTTTTGAATCATTCATTTCAAATTTATTCCAAAAAATCGAACACCTACTATTATTCGTTATCACACGGAGAAGAAAGGAATCAGCTAGTAGATTTGTAATCAAGCAATGATTGACAAGGTGAAATTTCAACCGGTTATCAGCTATCGTGATGACTTATATTTCTGCACATGACTTGTAGATCGCGAGCCTCACTAAATATATAATAACATAACACATCCTGCATAATCCATAACTCTGTACAGATCCTGCATCTGAGAAATATTTGCTTTATTGTTACTCTATCCACAATAACCCAAGATATTCTCGTATATTAAATTCTGGCGTTAATAGGAAATTTTCAATTTCACAATGTGAGAGCTCTATCGCAGGATATTTCTTGAATTGAAGTACCGATAGTTTCAATATTTCAAATAGGAAATTTTGATTCCCTCAAGATCTACAAATGCTCAATATAACTTCCATTTCACTTGAGTTGTGTATTCAAAATACATATATCGACCATGTATCGAGTGTTAGGCTACCTCAAATGATTCAGGAATAGTAGATTCCGCACCAAGATTATGAGGTTGTAGCTCGCTTCTGAGCGATTGGTTTTCGGCCCGAGCCGCAGGCGAGGGTCCAAATAATCGCTCGGAAGCGGGGAACCTCATGATCGAGGCGTGAATGCCATTTTATGCAATTTTGTAAGGTCTCAAACATCGGAAAATTGCATAAAAGCTATTTTGAGTGTGCAGGTACTTTTATGGGGACCACAGTAAATAAGTACGTAATGATCAGGAGTGGAGATGGGAGTACTCGGTATCCCAGTCAGTATGGGCAAGGATCAGTGTCAGTGTTTCTCAAAACGTTCGCATCACCACGTGGCGTCACTTCTATCAGCTGTTTCTACTCGATCAAATCCCAGCAAGCAAGCGTTCAGCATATGTTGGAATTGCTCGCTATCTATAATTCATTGAAATTGCAAGGTGAGATGATATTCGTCATGAATTATTTTAAATCATATGCATGTCTATATCACTGAATCGAAGAATACGGATTCTACGGAAATGTGTGAATAATGATGAGAACTTGTGACATACTCACGAACAAAGAATAGATAACACATTCGTGATCAATGGAAAATGGAATGGATCCAACATGCAATCATCTAACGTTATTACACCATGCAAATAGCATACAATAGCATACATTTTTACCGTTTTCACCTGCTTATCAGGTAAAAACATGCTGCTTGATGCAAGTAGACCAAGTTCAATGAACTCGCATTATTCAAGAAAATTGATACCGATTACGCAAATTATCGGTTTGGAGGAGCGCTTGATAAAGAGTTAACCGAACATGACTCGAGGTATGTCTTTTTTCTGAGCGAGCATTTATATCGAATTATGGCATCCATCGTTGAAAGCGCGACTTTTGACGCATCTACGCAGCGTATAGATGCAACGAAACGCCGAAAGTCATCGGCTTCCACGATGGATATAGCTATAAAATTCTGTATGCATCTCGTGCCAAAAATTCTTTAATTAACAAAACCGTTTACTGCGTAACATCACTCGTTTTGTTAAATAAACGCATTTGCGGGAACTCGTACATAATTTACTATTTTGTTGTGATAAAATTTACCAGTCAAATGCGGAATTGGTATTTGCGTACGTATACAACTGATTGAGCTTCTATTATGACTGTTACGTACTAAATCTAGGGAAATAGTACGTATTCGATATTTGAATTGAAGAATCAATAAGAATGAGTTTAGCTCGAATGGTCCAGTTTTCAATAATGATTTTATGTTTGAATTTACCTTTTGGTTCGCCGACGCGAGTAGGGAGAAGGGTGAATGACTTATACACAGAGTTATGAATAAACTATTTGAGCTATATTGTTCAGAATAATCAAAGACTCGAGAAATGGATGAAGCGTGAAGCGCTTTGACAAAATGATGTGATCTAGCCGAAGGCCAGTGTAGCTCTGATGGCGGGCCGCTTGGCTCTTCGCTGCGGCGGTGGCGTGGGCGTCGGGCCCTTTTGGTGGGCCTTGTTGCTGTCTCTCTCGCACTTGTGGCTGCTTGGCTAGCGAGAGCGTCGATCGATGTTTTGGAGGCGAATCTTCATAGGTTTCAAAATGGGATGGCTTGGATTCAAATATTCTTAACTAATTACGCTGCCAGCTATAGTGACCATTTATATACGGTGATTTGAATCGGGCGCGGGTCTTATACCATATTCGTCAGTTATCTACTTTATCCACATATCAGCTCGTTACACCTCCACCCTTATGAAAAAAAAATTGTTTACAATTTTTTTCAACAAACATTCATTCATGATAAATCTTGTATAAACGAGCTGAACTTCACATTTTTCCGTTTCATAATGATTCTTATATACATCTCCAATCATATCTTATATTACTAATGATCTTTGTCGCAACAATATCTCTCATTACAACTATCATACGTTTTCTTCAATTCTATACAAATTAAATTTACAACATGATCGTTTTTTCTGAGAAAGTTGGAAAAATTTTTCAATCCTGACAAAGTGAGAATATTTGAAATACTTGGATCGAAACATACAGGAATTCGAATATTTTTTGTAGGAACTATTTCGAATGGCAAACAGATTTTTCAAAATGATATTATCATCAGAAGCGTTTTACGAATGTCCAGAAAAGGTTTCAAACGTTGATGTTAGTACTTTAAAAAAAGGTTGTACTCAGAATTTTGGAATCTCAGATCTGCAATTTCCAGTATTTTATGAATTACCCGATGTTTACGTAGAATGATAAATTGAAAAAATTATTGAGATACGAGTAGTTACAAGGATTTGAATTTGCATTCGATCATGTTCAAGTTCGATGAATACTAACTCATTTTCGATTATATTTCAACCCTGATCCTCATTCTACAACTCATATTCGAATGCATAATACTACATATCAATCTATTCTATCTCGAGCAATAGTTCTATTTCTAATTTTGACAAAAGCTGTTTCGAATCTCACTCATTCTTTCTCAACCTGGATCTGTCATTGTAATCATTAACAGAACATGCTCACGAAAAATTATTCACTAATCTTACAAGAAAAATTTTGACCTAAAAATTGTGAATCACGAAAAACACCACCAATTCGTCATCTAGGGTGAACAGGAATTTTATCACCGAATCATCTTTGAACGCGTCACTGTATATCATAAGAATTTGCGGAAATCAACGCTGAACCCGTTTTTTCTCTTTAATTTAAATTTCATGATTGGATATCGAAATTATGATCAATAAATCTGTCAAACAACCGAGAAATCTTTTGGACACTTGAAACGAGATCCTGATCAACAACTTGGATCTAAAAGATGAATGAATTGTTCTGTTTTAACTCTTGCATATTAGATGTGATTTTTCAATTTAAACTGGTATACTCTGATTTGACTCATGGTTCCACAAAAACTTCAGAACTGGACTAACATCCTGAATTCGATGACGAAAAATGACCAATTCCATCATGCAGCTAAAAAACAACAACTTCAAGAATTCACTCTATTTGATTCTCGATGCTCCAAAAATTCTATGTGATTCACTATCCGCGATTCTAATTGGTTGTGTTTAAAATACTATTCAAATTGTATAAAATCCTTGGAGGAAATGAACCTATCTTCAAGTTGTATCATAAAATTGAAAACGAAAATTTTAACTGAGATAAGAAATTTCAATTTCAAATGCTATATTCGACTTCATCCAATTTCTAAAACTTGAATAATATCCTAAATTCGGCAATGAATAGCGACAACTCCACTCATACACCAAAAATCAGCAGCAAATCATTCATACCATTTCATTTCTTCAAAATCTTATCCGTATTATTGATGCAAAATATTTCTCACTCATAGATTTCCACAATCTGAACACTTATTTTTGATTTGAACTTCCGGCCAAAACTCATCTGAATAAACGAGACCTTATTAAACATGTTTGAATAAAAATTACGAATGTTGCAAAGAGAAAAATTCTAGCAGACGATTATCTGAAATATTGACATTCGAGAATGCATTAGGAATTTTTAGATGAGTTTCAAAATACATGAATCCGTCTAAAATATGCTGTAAGATCAACCATTCTGTAATTCATTCGTGCTTTAAGAAGCTAAATTTCTAGAGCAAACCCGACAATTTTTGCAATAAGAATAAATTATGGAAATGTTTCAAAATTTAATCGTATATTATGGCAATGTTATAATGTAACTTTTTGAATTTATCCTGTCCAACAAGTTGGGATGGCATTATCTTTCAATCTGAAACTATCCGCCGAATATTCGGAATGCATATCTCAAGAGAGACACAAATATATCTGATCCAATCATCAATTGTTTTTGTTGGAATCTATCGCGTGATTTGAAAGAAGAGCCAGGAAATTTTCATTATCACATCCATCAAATGCTCATACAATCACTCAATAGCCTAATCAGAACGCATGAGAAATTCGCGGGTGAGAGCTACACTTGTGAACGTGGCCTTATGTAAATCTAATGCTAAATTATATGAACGCACCCTTAACATTCATACTGAAGCAGACAGTGGCAGAACACATGTCTGATAAAATTATGAATCTGTTTATATTCAACTAATTTATCAAAATTGGTTCATGACACTTTTACAGAACAACTTATACCCAGAATTAAGAATTCGAAATCTATTTTTTCCCATTGTGTTGTGAAATTTCATTGAAAATCTTGAATATATTCCAACCCCAGAGAGTGTGTTGTGAGTGGTTTGCTTGTTTATATTATGTGCATTTCAACTATATCATGTGATCATCAAGCTTTTCATCAATTTTTTAAAATTCTAGACTCATTATCTTGTGTTTTATGAAAACAGGTTCTCGGATAATCTTGTGGATCTTGTTTCTGATTATATATGAATATGCTAGCTGTGCTCATGTATCAATAGAGTGATTATGATGGTGAAAAGCTAATCAAATATCAAGGTGGTCCAGTATTCAATACCTGAATAAGTGAATAAATGTGATATCCGTGGAGGGTCAAATCTCTGATCAGTTCCAGAATTGAATAGTGTTTTTGGTGTGGTTTTGCTGAAAGTGATGTGCTGCTGTGTAAGTCATTGCATTTCAGAATGGTTTCAGAGGTATACTACTTTCTCGGCTTTTCCCTATTCAAGTATATTATTTCATCTAAGTTGTCAGCGTGTCTTTACTACATTACTCCTATATGAAATAGTAGTCAAGAAGAATGTTGAAGATATGTTCTACTACCCATTACCAATTCATTTCATTACTTTCTATGTAGAAGTTTATGCATACTACAAGAAGTCATATTTAAAGCCGACTGTTCTGTCACCACATCATTTACCAAATTCATCATATTATCAAGTCAGTCTATGCATCATATTTTCATTCATCATTTCATGTTTGTTTGTCTAATAATTTCTTTCATTCCAGTCCAATCTGTCCCAGGCCTGTATTATCATCATCATTTCATCTTCATTGATTATCTTGTTCTCACCCCGAGCAAGGACGTATCCATGGAGGTGCCAGGTATACACTAAGCTGTACCAAAGAGCGAACTCAAATCAGTATCATTGATTCCGGTATTCTTTGTCCTTCCCTCATGGGGAGCGAACCAACCGTCTATCATCATTTTATTGTTTCTGTCGAGGTGGTCAAAGCCCTCACCCTGTTCATAAAGGTGTCCCGCATTATGCCCTGTACGGGATGCTAAAGAACGGGCTTTCATTCATTCTACATTCTCTCAAACATCAAATTCTCTACTAATCACATTGTCACACTGTCAATTTGTCTTGGTCAAAGCCCTCACCTTGGCTCATGAAGGTGTCCCGCATTATGCCCTGTACGGGATGCTAAAGAACGGGCTTTCATTCATTCTATCATTCTCTCAAAAATCATTAAATCCTCTATTAATGTCAAAATATTACATTTCATGTCAATACTTCCCATTACAACCTACTCGAGTGATCCTTTTCCCAATGAGTTTCTTTCCATGCATACTTTCAATGTTCCAAATGCTAACACTACATAGTTATAAGTTCAGTTACTATTCGAGTGGAAAAATTAAGAATTCATAGTAGTACGTAAGGTGAGAATGTAGATATCTGATCAGTGACCAAGTTCTTAGAGTATTGGTAAGATAGTTTTAAAGTGGTTGAATCAATATTTGGGGTTGATGAGGAGCTAGCTAGCATGCCCATCTTCTCCATATACTGATCTGAAGAGTCAAAAGTTTCTTGACGAGTGATGTTCATAGAGTAATAGCAATAGTTATAGATAGATTTTTCAGATAGATAGTAGATATCAGTATAGAGTTCTACATTGTAATAACCATGCTATATTCATTAAGCCGTATAATATTTTTCCCTATTTATCTTATATCTTTCAAAATTTTTGAATCAAAAATCTGATGTCTCAAGTTCTAATTTTCATCCATAATAGTGCAATTCCAGTATAATACTCTCGATCATTAAAAGTATTCCAAGTGTACGCTAAACTTTCAAACTACATTTGTAATCTTCAACATTGATTAAAGTTCAGTGAATAATTATAATAATCAAGTACCAGCATATGAGTGGAATGTAAATAACATTAACCGTATAACTGTATCAAGTGGAGAAATTGTCCTCCGAAAGCCAAACTATGAAAATTTTCTTTCGAACAGCTATACATAAGAAAGGCAAAAATGCTTGAGTAGTGACTCATTCTGTTTGTCTCTTAACTTGACCTAAATGCCTAGACCATGTGTACTATACCTAGACTGTGTGTGTTGTGGGGGTGATGCCAAAAAGTGAAAGGGACGCATTTCGACATTTTCAAAATGGCCGTCCCTTTCTCTTTTTCTTTTCACAATGGCTATTCTCAAGATTATTTTTCTATCATTTTCACATTCACTCATTATTTTAGGAATTTTTTGAATCGCGTTTGAAAAATCTCAATCACGTATTATACGGTAAAATCGCGAGGTCACTAATGAAAAGGAGCTGGGCTTACGCTCTGCGACGATGCGGTTTTTGGGCTAGCGGCGCGTCTCTTTGGGTCCGGCTTGGCGTCGCTCTGAGTTGCGGGGGCGGCTTGGCTTGGCGCGTCCTTCCTTCTTCTTCTTTATTTAAACTTATTTTTCTAATTATTTTTCACTCACACTTCTCTGTATACTCGCGCTGGCAGGATCGCCACTTTGTTACGTACTAAATCTAGGGAAATAGTACGTATTCGATATTTGAATTGAAGAATCAATAAGAATGAGTTTAGCTCGAATGGTCCAGTTTTCAATAATGATTTTATGTTTGAATTTACCTTTTGGTTCGCCGACGCGAGTAGGGAGAAGGGTGAATGACTTATACACAGAGTTATGAATAAACTATTTGAGCTATATTGTTCAGAATAATCAAAGACTCGAGAAATGGATGAAGCGTGAAGCGCTTTGACAAAATGATGTGATCTAGCCGAAGGCCAGTGTAGCTCTGATGGCGGGCCGCTTGGCTCTTCGCTGCGGCGGTGGCGTGGGCGTCGGGCCCTTTTGGTGGGCCTTGTTGCTGTCTCTCTCGCACTTGTGGCTGCTTGGCTAGCGAGAGCGTCGATCGATGTTTTGGAGGCGAATCTTCATAGGTTTCAAAATGGGATGGCTTGGATTCAAATATTCTTAACTAATTACGCTGCCAGCTATAGTGACCATTTATATACGGTGATTTGAATCGGGCGCGGGTCTTATACCATATTCGTCAGTTATCTACTTTATCCACATATCAGCTCGTTACATGACCATCGAAAATACGTATGCCTAGTGAGCACGTAGTGAGCCGATTTTAATCGATGTAGTTCGCTAGTGCGCCACGCTTGCAACTGGTGGCGCGGCAATATGACATTCACAAGCCAAAGTCGAGCAAAGTACAAAGTAAGCTTTGTCGACATTTGGTTTGATTATCAAATTGATACGAAGAATAGGTATACAATTTTACGATTGGGTGACTTTAGCTTCGATTTTGGTAGTTTTCAAAACTGTAAGAATGACTACTGACTTTTTTTAGAACTTTCTACTTTCTCAAAATCATAATCAGTTGCCTTAACTGATGAGACAATTTTGGAACAAAAATCAATTTTTTCCATGTAACATTGCGTTGTTTCAGTGGTGAATTGAAAACTTACAGTTTCAGTTTTCAATTGCAAGGTCGATGAAGTCCATTTGGATGTCTCTGGTTGGACCTATAGGAGGTCCAAGCTGTGTTCCAAAGTTCAATCAGAATGGGGTAGCTTTGGAATGGCATACATTATATCGGGAATGTCACGGTTACGATGAGAATCTTCGCAACAATCAATATAAATACCGTCAAATGGGATAACTTTGGAACTTTTAAAATCATTTTTTATCGAAATTCCTCTGCAACTTTTGAGTCCTACAGCAAAAAAGCAATGTAATCTGTGGTCAATCGAAAGTTTACAGGTTCAGCTTTCGATTTACAGGTGTTGAATTTCATTTAAACGTACCTGGTCAGAACTAATGGGCGTTCAAAGTTGTGTTCCAAAGTTAGACTCGCATGGCGTCATTCGCCCAATTTCCCAGGTATGGATCGCCTCAGGGGTCTAAAGAGAGAGTTAAAAAAAAAAAAAAAAAGGTCATCGCAATTCGAAGAGCTCGCTAAAGTTTGATGAGAGTGGGTTGGGCCAAGGTTTCAAGGAGTCTATGCGATTGAGTGTAGTTCACTCTTTTACTGCAGGTTTGCATTCTAATAGGTATTAACTCTTATAAGGGCAAATCTCAGGAGCTGTGCGATTTCGACTTTGAAATTTAGAAAATTTCAGAATGTGCAAACAGTGAACTCGATAGACAGAACTTTACTATATTGAGTTGCAAAATTTTTGCTCGCTCGGGACCGATTTCCCAGGTGTGGATTTCCATACGTATTCTTGGCCCAGGTGTGGATTCATCCATACCATCCATAGGGAAAGTGACGCCCCTGTGGGAACAGTAATAGTGAAACGTGAGAACTTTCGCAACTGTTTTGCTGTACGGCTCTATATTCATTCCAATAAACATCGAAAATCCAATTTACTATCCCTTCAGTGCCATTGAGGCTCCCATGTGCCATTGTGAATCTCGTGGAATAGTACATTAAGCAATCAGGGTGGGAAAGAGGATTCCCGCACGAGTGGCCGGGAAGAGTGCGAGAAAGTAACATTCTCGCACGATTCCATTTTCTCGCACGGTCATTATGTTGTTGAACAACATAATATCCGTGCGAGAATGTGGAAAAAGTGCGAGAATGTTACTTTCTCGCACGGTTCCGGCGACGAGTGCGGGAACTTCCCACCCATATTGCTTATACTATTTTATGTAACCCGTGCGGAAAACTGTGCCTCCACGGTATTTGAAGGCATTAACCGACAAGATCATTAGAATTGTTTTTTGAAATTCTGTCTTCTATTCAATCCATAGACGATTCTATTCCGTTGATAAATCTTTTGAAATTTCAATCACATTGATTGACAAATAGTTCCTGATCATTATGAATGGACTGCAAAATTTCGACTAGTACTCAAGACGCACTATATTAACCATTGTTGATCTGGTACATCAAGGCGAATCAGGGGGTAAGGGGGTGGCGTCGGAGGGGGAGGAGAGCGGGGGGCGGAGCCCCCCGACTGAAAAAAACGCCTGAAAGATGTATGAAAAAACGAACTTGCCATCCAGTACATTATGATGCTGCACAAATTGAAAAAAATTCTCAATTTCCAGAAATTTCTAATTCTGTTCGATGAAATTCAGGTTTTAAAAAAAACTCAGTAATAAAACTTTTGAATGAGTAGATTCTATTGAATTGAAATCACAAATACTCATAAAATATACTTTTGTGAGTATATTGGCTCAAATTAAATGAACAGCACATTTTTCATGAATATAAACTACAATACACAATTCATGAAATCATTTTGATCTAGTTTAAGAATCAATCTCCTCATATTGTTATGAACCAATTTAAATTTTTTGAATTCAATTCATCTAGAGAGTATAAACAAAAAATTTTCTATCTTACGTGTGATCATGGGATTCATTCTCCATAACCAATTGTCAATTTTTATAAAAATATTGAGCTCCTGCTCATTCTGATTTGATCATCTAGTAGCCTATCATCTGTTGAATGACAGAAACATATCTAGAGAATATCAACAAAACATGTTCATCTTACGAGTGATTCTCGAATATATTCTCTAGCATCAATGGTCAATTCTAATGATAATTTATTGAGTCCTGCTCATTCAATTTGGATCATCTAGTTGTCAATCATCTATTGAATGACAGAATTGTATCCAAAAAAATTATTAGGCTTCCATCTGAAAAATTAAATTTAAAAATTTTACACAACTGTGCAGCAATGTCATTTACGAATCGATCACCTTTGACAGAATCATTATCACGCTATTTACGTTGATTCGCTGCTGCGAAAAGTAATTCTGCAAGATATATCGATAAAAATTGACTAACTGATAGATTTTTACAAGTTTTCAAATTCTTATCAGAATCGTGATCAATTCATTATTGTACTGATCTGATTCTCCTAGAAACATAGTACGAAAGCTACTTTCTCGCACGCTCAATCGTGCAGTAATGTCATATTCTCGCACGGATGGGATTTGGAACTGTGCGAGAATGCTTTTACGCATCACTTTTGGCACGGGTATCATGCATAAAAAGTTAAGTTTACACACAGTTTTACGCACGGAGTTACATAATAGTACATTAAACAATCAGGGTGGGAAAGAGGATTCCCGCACGAGTGGCCGGGAAGAGTGCGAGAAAGTAACATTCTCGCACGATTCCATTTTCTCGCACGGTCATTATGTTGTTCTCGCGAAGCGAGAACAACATAATATCCGTGCGAGAATGTGGAAAAAGTGCGAGAATGTTACTTTCTCGCAAGGTTCCGGCGACGAGTGCGGGAACTTCCCACCCGTATTGCTTATACTATTTTACGTAACCCGTGCGGAAAACTGTGCCTCCACGGTATTTGAAGGCATTAGCCGATAAGATCATTAGAATTGTTTCTTGAAGTTCTGTCTCCTATTCAATCCATAGACGATTCTATTCCGTTGATAAATCTTTTGAAATTTTAATCACATTGATTGACGAGTTCGGCTCGAGCCGCGGTAGAGTGAAGACGTGTTTACACTCTCGAATCGCTCGATTGTTTCGGTACTTAGTTTTGGGGCTTTGCCCCTCTCCCACTGCCCGTTCGCGTGTGCAAAGTGGGCTAATCATGGCTTTTAGCAATAAAAGCCCTGGCGCCCCTTACCAAAATTCTACATTTGTTTCGAAAAAAAGTAATGTGAAAAATGTGTCATTCGCTGCAATCGCCCAAAGTGATCAGTTTCCTACTCGTGATCAAGGCCTTTTGATGCAATGCGTCGAAGGTCTTACCCTAACCGATTATACAGTTGCGATTGGTGAAATCGTCGGCCCTATCAATGTACTGTTCTCTTCTAAAGTTTCGGACAATCGTGTTTGTTTATACTTAGCCAACAAAGAACTAGTGGAAAAAGTAACTGAAGCCCAAGACCATCTGATGATCCAACAGAAGAAAGTTCTTATCAGACCTCTTATAACGAAGCAACAGAGAATTATTATATCCAACGTGGCTCCACCGATCCCTCACTATGTGATTCAAGAGCAGTTTGACATTTTAGGCATAAAACGCTGCGCCCCAGTATCTTTTTTGAGAGCTACAATACATGCCGAAGGATACAGCCATGTCAAGAGCTCCCGACGTCAAACGTACATAGACCCATCGGACTTGCACAAGTTGCCTGAATTTATAAAAATTTGTTACGACGATGTCTCCTATTACGTCTATCCCAGCACAGACACCATCAAATGTTTCGTGTGCAAAAACGAAGGCCACATCTCTACTCATTGTCCAAACAATATAGATACTCAAGCCAACAACAATGATCAGACACTCAGCCAGCAAGACCATCTTTCGCAGCCAGTGTCAACAATTCCGGCATCATCAGCTGAGGTAACAAAGACAACAGACACCAGCTTGCCTTCTTCGTCGAGCCAGGTATCCGCGGACACAACCGCACAAACTGTCGATCTTGCCGCGCCGCAAATTCTCGTGTTGCCCACTGACTCAACTTCTATGGATAACGAGCCGGCTAATAACAAGAAGCCGGTTCCAGCGCATTTCGATGCGAAAATTGACACCAACTCTCCTGTTGCGCTCGTCTCGAACGCATTTGAGAAATTGGATAATTCACCTGCTTCGGTACATGATCTTGACGCACGCTCATCACCTTTTCTTCGCCCCAAAAGACCTGTAAGTAGCTCGAGATCATCGAGCGGATCAAGGAAGTCTCAGGATCGTAAATCTACTCAACAAACGGCGAAAAAACACAAGACAGAATACACCTTAGAAATCGTCAAGAGCCAGCTGCATCCCGCTTTGGCCTACCTTCAAGAGAATTATCCCAGTCCTCCAATTAGTTTAGAGAACCTCGAGGAATTCTTATTCAAAAGTCACGGCAGTCCTAATGTAGTGGAAATAGCTCGCAGCTACTCAGACGATTTATCTGCCACGAAAGATTTACTCTCAGATACTCGCGATCATGTGGAGGATCGTAGCTTGAAGGGTCGTCTGACTAAGATTCTGAAGAAAATTGATAACGCAATTCTCGGCAAAACAGTGCCAGACGATGATTCTAGCTCTATGGACGAAGATTATCTGGACCCAATCAATTCATTCATCAATGGCTAACAAACTCACCATCTCATCACCTCTCAGAATTTTGTTCTGGAATACCCGGAGTTTTCATCAAAGAGAAGCTGAAATACCACGCATTTTGAGTAATTTGGACATTTTCGCATGCGTCGAATCCTGGCTTTCGCCAGAAACCCCCGTCAACTTTGCTGGCTTTGTCACCTACAGAAAAGACCGCCTTACATCCAGAGGCGGAGGCATCCTCATCCTAGTGCGTAAAAATATAGCTTTTTTTGAAGTGCAAGACTTAAGAACTCCTGATGACTCTGTTGAATTGTGTGGCATTTCTATCACTAGTGTTAGTAAGCCTTTTGATTTATTAATTTGCTATCGTCCCCCGGGTTCGACGCTCACTTCTCACCAATGGGATGTCGTGGTTGGAAATGTGGACAACCGTGAAAACTGTATACTTTTGGGTGACTTTAACTCTCATCATTCATTTTGGAATTGCGCGAAGACAGATTCGAATGGATCTCGCTTATTCAATGCAATTGAATCTCACAATGTCCATATTCACAACCACGACTCATCTACCCGTATCGATCTTCACAAGAATACTAAATCTAATCTAGACCTTGTCCTCTCTTCTCTCAATTTTTCTGACAAAATTGATGTAGAGGTGAGCGACGAAACCTTGGGTTCAGATCACTTTCCTATATTTATCAATATAAATGTAGATAAGCACATCTACTTCAAGAAATCATTCAGAATGAAATCCAAGCGCACTGATTGGTCTAAATTTACCAAAGAATTGGATGAATCTTTCGAATCGTTCCTAACTTTTGAATTTGAGAAACTTCCTGTAAATGTCAAGTACGATAAATTTATCGATTCCATTATTCACGCGATCAAAACAAGTACACCTAGGATAATAAATTACAGATCCCGCAAAAAACACAACCCCGTTGTGTGGTGGGATGACGAGTGCGACAAAGCATTTAGACTCCGCAGAGCCTCTTACAAAAAGTGGGAGTTTACAGGACACCTGAATGATCTCATTGAATTTAAGAAACAAAGGGCTGCATTCAAAAAATTGATTAAACGCAAGAAAAAAGAGAGCTTCAAAAAATTTGCCAGTACGATTAATGTTCACTCGAATCCAAAATATGTTTGGAATCAATGCAAAGTTTTCAAGAACAAGTGGGTAAAAATTCCGCCAGCACATACTTCCGAGAACTTGCAATCGAATAAGAAAATTGAATCAGCCCTAGACAAATTGTGCTCCTCTGGCGTAGAGTCTGATCCAAATTTCTTCCCCACTTGCTCTCCCAATGCTTTTCTTGAATCACCTTTCGACTACGTCGAATTCAATATTGCACTCGATGGAAAAAACTGTAAATCTGCCCCTGGCCTAGATGGAATTGACTTTGAGATCCTTCAGAAATTGCCTCCCAAATTCAAACTTCTTCTGCTGGACATCTTCAACGAGATGTATGCTAAGAACGAATTTCCAGATTCTTGGAGACAAGCGTTTGTACATTTCATCGATAAGGCTGACGGCGGTGTCCGCCCGATTTCTCTTATTTCATGCATCTGTAAACTCTTCGAGACATTGGTAAAAAATCGCGTCGAATGGTGGCTTGAGTATAATAAGCTCATTCCTAAAAGTCAAAATGGTTTCAGAAAGGGTAGATCATGTACAGACAATCTGACTAACTTAGCTCTTAAAGTTAATGAAGCCTTTATTGATAAACAGCACGTCTTAGCTGCATTTCTTGATGTCCATGCAGCTTTCGACAGCGTAGTTATAGATATCTTGCTCCAAAAACTTGCAGATCTCGGCATTTCTCGGTCTATCTTGAAGTTCATTCATTTTTTCTCGCACGAACGACTGATATTCACGACACTTAATCTCACTGAGCATAGAATTGCCCGACATGGAGTAGCTCAAGGGAGTGTTTTAAGTCCCCTTCTCTATGTAATTTATGTTCTTCTAATCGTACAAGGCATCAACAACAAGGTAACAGTTTCTCAGTTCGCAGATGACACTGGCCTCTACGTTAAATGTCAGTCTCTCGATTGGGGGACCATGACCTTAGAGAGTGCCGTTCGTAAGATAAGCGACAATCTCTACGCCCTTGGTCTCGACCTCACTCCACCTAAAACCAAGTTGATACTTTTAACAATAAGCGCATTCCTCCAGGCGAGATTTCCATAACTATAGACGGCCAACAAGTTTACTCGTGCGCCTCGGCTAAAATACTCGGAATTTGGTTTGATTATAACCTCAACTTCAAACGACACGTTAATCATGTTCATGATAGATGCATCAAAGCCTTGAATATGCTGAAATTCCTTTGTGGTACGTGGTGGGGTGCTCACCCTGAGACCCTCATCACTTTCTACAAAAGTTTCATCCGTTCTATTTTTGACTATGGGAGTTTTGTTTTTTACCCAAATACCAAAGGTCTCGAAGAAAAACTGGAAAAGATTCAGTACCAAGCCATCCGAGCAGCTCTTGGCCTCCGTATTAGTACCCCCAAGAACATTCTGCTTGCAGAAACCAAGTTAACGTCACTCAAAGAGCGCGCGTCTTACCTGTGCAACTGTTACCTTGCTAAGACTTTCTCCAACCTTGACTCGCATTCCACCTTTCTGATCAAAAAATTTTTCAATAAAGATTTCAATTGTAGCCCCAAAAAACTTCTACTTCTGCGCAAATGTATCAATAGGACAAGTGTCTTGTACGATCTCATCGTTTCTAATGATAATCATAATATGTATAATTTTGACTATGAAACTCTTGTCACATCCATACCAATTCAAGTAGAGCTCGGTAATGAACTCAAGAATAGTGATGCGCCAAATGCTGCACTGTTGTCATACCTCGATTCGAAAAATGGGGTCTGCATTTTCACTGATGGGAGCAAAATTGCCGGTAATGAATCTGTTGGAGCCGCATGTGTCTCACCTCAACTCAATATGACCCGAAAGATAGCGCTCGACGGTCACGCATCAGTCTACACCGCTGAATGCGTGGCCTTGAGCTCGGCCTTAGATATAGCACTTGAAGACAGAAACGAACGCTACCTCATTTTTTCGGACTCATTAAGCGCTCTTCAATCTCTTTGCTCAACCAAGATATCCGTTCGAACTAATCCATTCATTTTGGCCTCTAAAGAAAAGTATCGCAAGTTCAAGAAAAATAACGAAATAGGCGAGATTGAATTTTTTTGGATTCCCGCTCACGTAGGGATCCAAGGAAATGAGGAGGCGGACTCAGCAGCAAAATCAGCTACGTCCATGAAAGCAAACCTTCTAAAGCTCCCATTCGGTGATTTTTTCGAAACTTTCAGTCGTGAAGCCCATTTTTCTACAATCGTAAATGTTTTACAGATTGGTCTCACAGTTGGTAAGAAATACTTCGCTCATTTCTACAAAGAGGGTGCTAAGCCTTGGTTTGCCCATCGTAACTTGAGTAGAGAATTAATTGTCACGATCAGTAGATGTAGAGCTGATCATTATCATTTAGCATCTTCTTTGAATCGTATTAAACTGGTTGAGTCTCCAAAATGTAAATGCAACTTGGCAGACGAAGATCTCAATCATGTGCTGTGGCAATGCCATCTTTATTCTCAGCAAAGATTCAATCTTCTCAGGAAACTCGCTCGTCTAGGACATGGGCCCCCCCTTTGCGCTGAGATGTTTTTGAGTGGACCGCACATTGAGGCTTGCCGGGCCATTTTTCAGTTTTTTACTGATTGTGAATTAAAAGTATGAAAATTTCCTGGCCTCTATTTCCTGTTATGCTCTTTTTGATCTTTTGTATTGTTAGCTAAGATTTTAGTTTTAAGTATTATATCAAATCTGTATATTTTTCTGTACAGGTTATGCCTGAATAGACCTCTTTGAGGTTTGATTGGCTGAATAAAAAAAAAAAAAAAAAAAAAACATTGATTGACAAATAGTTCCTGGTCATTATGAATGGACTGCAAAATTTCGACTAGTACACAAGACGCACTATATTAACCATTATTGATCTGGTACATCAAGGCGAATCAGGGGGTAAGGGGGTGGCGTTGGAAGGGGAGGAGAGCGGGGTCCAGGGGCGGCAGCCCCTGGTGGGGGTGCAGGGGGCGAAGCCCCCGCCGGGGCGTTCGGGGGGCGGAGCCCCCCGACTGAAAAAAACGCCTGAAAGATGTATCAAAAAACGAACTTGCCGTCCAGTACGTTACGATGCTGCACAAATTGAAAAAATTCTCAATTTCCAGAAATTTCAAATTCTGTTTGATGAAATTCAGGTTCTAAAGAAAACTCAGTGATAAAACTTTTGAATAAGTAGATTTTATTGAATTGAAATCGCAAATACTCATAAAATATACTTTTGTGAGTATATTGGCTCAAATTAAATGAACAGCACATTTTTCATAAATATCAACTGCATAATACAAAATGCATGAAATCATTTTGACCTAGTTGAAGAATCAATCTCCTCATATTGTTATGAACCAATTCAAATTTTTTATTTTCAATTCATCTAGAGAATATAAACAAAAATTTTTCTATTTTACGTGTGATCATGGGATTCATTCTCCATAACCAATTGTCAATTTTCATAAAAATATTGAGCTCCTGCTCATTCTGATTTGATCATCTAGTTGCCTATCATCTGTTGAATGGCAGAAACATATCTAGAGAATATCAACAAAACATGTTCATCTTACGAGTGATTCTCGAATATATTCTCTAGCACCAATGGTCAATTCTAATGATAATTTATTGAGTCCTGCTCATTCTATTTGGATCATCTAGTTGTCAATCATCTATTGAATGACAGAATTGTATCTAAAAAAATTATTAGGCTTCCATCTGAAATATGAAATTAAAAATTTTACACAACTGTTGCAGCAATGTCATTTACGAATCGATCATCTTTGACAGAATCATTATCACGCTATTTACGTTGATTCGCTGCTGCGAAAAGTAATTCTGCAAGATATACCGATAAAAATTGACTAACTGATAGATTTTTACAAGTTTCCAAATTCTTTTCAGAATCGTGATCAATTCATTATTGTACTGATCTGATTCTCCTAGAAACATAGTGCAAAAGTTACTTTCTCGCACGCTTAATCGTGCAGTAATGTCATATTCTCGCACGGATGGGATTTGGAACTGTGCGAGAATGCTTTTACGCATCACTTTTGGCACGGGTATCATGCATAAAAAGTTAACTTTACACACAGTTTTACGCACGGAGTTACATAAAAGCCGTTTTAACATCAAGTTGGCAGAAATCCAAATCATATTTATTGACTATTGCAATTATAGCACGTACAAGAGGTAAACTAGACACAGGAGCATATGTTTCAGTCAAATCATAGTTATTTTTGTCTTTGAAACCCCTTATTACAAGCCTAGCTTTATATTTGACAGTATTATCAGGCATGATTTTCTTGGTCATTACCCATCTGGTATCCAAAGTAGTTATTGATTCACCATTTTCATCAACATAAGGTCTGTCAACATATTCCCAAACTTCGTTTTCATCAACAGATTCGAGTTCAGTTCTGACTGCATTTTTCCAAGAATGTTTGTCCTCAGATTGCATGGCTTCTTTGAAAGAAGTTGGTATATCATTGATTCTTGCCAGTAAGACATATAAAAATTGATCATCGAACTTTGGTAAAGCAATTTCATCTGAATTTTTCCGAGGAGTAATAGTCAAAATATTGGAGAAATCGTGTACAAGATTACAAATTTGTGTTGGAACGGTTACTTGGACTTTTCGAGGCTTACCTCTCTTTTTCTTCTTTGCTCCCTCCGATTTCGATTTATTTGTAAGAGTTGGTAGAATCGAACTGTTCGAATCAGTTTCGAGTTCATTCTCAAATTCGACGAACCATTTTCTCTCATCAATTCGTTCAGATGGCAAAGGCCAATTCTTTATTGCATTTTTACCAAATTTATCACCATAAACCAATTTTTCATTAAAACGAACATGCCTACTTTCGTAGTATTTCCCTTCTTCGGGTTTTAGGAAAAGATAACCAGTAGGAGTGTAACCAACCAATACAACTCTTCGATCTTCAGCACTGAATTTAGGTCCTGTTTCTCGATGAACTTTGATAAATGCAAGACATCCAAATTTCTTAATTTGAGAAATATCGAAATTGCGTTGAGGAGCAAACCTTTTCATAGGTGTAATCATGTTATTAGATTTGTGGGGTGTTCTATTGTAAGCATATGTGGCTGCACTTAGAGCAAGATCCCACATATTCTCCGGAAGTTTTGAATCAAGCATATAACAACGAATTTTCTTCTGAATTGTTTTGTTAAATCACTCGGAAACACCATTATGCTCAGGTGTGTCAGGGCAAGCTAACTGGAGTTCAGCTCCAAATTTATCGAGAACCTCTACAGTATATCCTCCCGCAAATTCTCCACCTTGGTCAGCTTTGAAATAACAAAATTTGGCATCGTATCCAAGCAAATTTCGAGCACTACGAATGAAATATTCTAAACAATGACCTGTGTCGCTCTTGTGTTTAATAGGATAGGCCATAGCCAGCCTAGAGTAATCGTCAATGAAAACCGCTATGAAACGATACTGTTTAGGATATGAAGTAGGACTGATCGGGCCCATTACATCGCCGTGTACAACTTGCAATGGCTGAGTAGCCCTAGTACGAACTGAGTTGAATGGTAGTTTGTTCATTTTCGAAATCTGACAAATTTCGCAATCCATCAATTCTTCGTCAAAAACTGCTGATTGCAAATCCTTATTGTCTGGAAAACACCTTTGTAATGCCTTGAGATGATTTATGGAAGCATGACCGAATCTAACATGCCACAACATGGCCTTATTATTTTTGGAAAAGGTGTCGTTCTTTTCAACAAATGGAGAGACTGTTTGATCTGGCTCGTTATCTTCAGCGTTCATTTCATCAACATTATTTATCAATCTATCCCAGATTGTTACATCGAAATGAGAATTCTCACGAGGAACTATATTTTGAATCGTTTCATTTTGTGACGCCGGGCTTTCATTACATATTACTGGTTGCATGTGTGATTCATTAGTGACAGATTTTTCTGGAGTATCCTCCACGACCATTGGTTCATTGAGATTTGATCCAATTTTAGAAGTAACACTACGAGTCAAATAACGAGATTCATTATCGGTCAAATTGACAAAAATTCGAGAGTTTCCATTGGCTATCCCCGGTCGTGTCTGTGAAAAGTTTTGATTTTGAATTTCCAACTCAATGATCCAAAATGGTATTCTATAAATACCGGACATGAAATTTTCATTTGAGATCGGGTCAAATATGTCAATACGCTTATTATCAAGATATATCCCCAGCCCCATTTCGGCGAATCGTCTCAAAGATAATAAGTTAGCTGATAAATCAGATGCACATATAACTCGATCAATTTCAAGTTGTTGGTTGTTATTTTTTACACTAATAACTCCTACACCTTGTGTACAAATATCCGCAGATGGATCTTGATTTGCACATTTAATCAAACCAGTCTCAGAATCATCGAACTCCTTAAAAACTATTCTAGAATTTGTCAAATGCTCCGTAGCACCAGAATCAGCTATAAAATGTTCGATGATTACGTTTGTATTATCATCAACTTTTCCACGATAATTCACCATCAAGTCTGTATTAAAACAAACGTCGTTATTTGTATGAAACTTACCATTATTCGATGAATTATTTGGGGTTTGAGATGCTAAATTAGCTTGAAAAGAGCCAAGAGACTCATTATGGAACGGACGTTGATTTTGAGGGTATGGTGGTCGACCTCTACCAGCTTCTCCACGACCACGTCCTCGGTGATTGCTAAATTTCGGTTTTTGCCTCTTTTTGTCATCTAGACGTGTGCCAAAATCTCTTTTCTGGCCTCTCCCCTGACCACGTTGCCATTGATGGCTTTGTTTATTTGGAGGATTCGTGTCTTTGGACAGTTTGCTGCCACGTGATTGACAACTTGCCCACAATTGAAGCACACCTCACAACCGGTACCTTGCCAAGGGCAATTCTTTTCGTCGTGATCCGTTGTATGCTCCTGACATACTTGGCATTTAGTCTTTGACGACGCATCGTTCTTGCTGTCAAATTTACGTTGCTTTTTAGCTAAAAGCACTGCTTTTGGAACAGAATCAGCATTCTGCAGTTTGTCAAGCTCATGTTCAATAATGTATTTCTTAAGCTCCTCATATTCAAGATCCCTCTTGTTCTGAGTTTGACATAAGAAATTTGCGTGCTGAACACTGGGGTATGCAACTCGAATGGCTTGATATAGAGCATCCCTTTTTTCAGCTAAGGAAATTGGATCAACACCATTCAAATTATCGTGAGCTCTGATAATTTGTTCAAATCTCTGAATGAAAGTGTCAGCTGTTTCTTTCGTGTGTTCATACTTGATGCTATGTAACATGTGTCTAGCTGCAACAGTTGTTGCAGGGACTTCTCTAGCCTTAGCTAATCGGAGAGTTTTTAAAATATCGATTGGATCATCTTTGCCAATAATCTTTTCATGATAGATCTTGTCGATTCTATTTAAAATGACATCTTTGATGATGAGTTTATGTGGCTCTGCAATCGGACACAATTCTGAGATTGGGCTTATTGTAGTCAAGTCAGAAGTAATGTAAGAAGATATGTTGAGAGAATTTAGTTCTAGGAGTAGTTTATCAAGGAAAAATTCCCATTTCTCATCTCTCGTTAACTTGTAATCTCGTTTGATTGAGTGATGTCCAGTTTGTACAGCAAGAATTGGAGCAGCTTGATTCAGATTCATACTTGATTTATTTGATTCCTGAGGAAATGTTGATTGCGTGGAATTGCTATGACTTGATCCATTTTCTTTAGACGAAACATGTTGCTGAGTCTCAATTCTGGACTGGATAGAGTCAGCTTGAAAAATACCTGACTTAGTCGCTTGATTTTCATGATATTGCTTGGATGCAACTTCCTGAACAGCCAAACGTTGAGCAATATTTGCTATTTCTTCACTCTGAGACTTCTGATTATCTCTGAGTGTTCCAAGAGTTTCAAAAACTGTCTTTTGGAACTCAGCAGTGACTTTTGCCATACTTGACACTTGAGTACACAAGTTCGAAACCTGATTACGTAGATCTGGGTCATAGTTGTCAACCGAATTACTCCTTGCAGTGGAACCCGGCACATGGTTCTCTTTGTCAACAGGGCCCACCGTTGGAGGGCTGGGAGTCAATGTCTCAGATCCAGTAGATGCAACTTGTGATGAATCCTTCACAGAGATTACATTCTGTTTTGACAACTCATCGTCTCTCTGACTTGCAATATTTTCACGCTGGATTTTCGCTGCGAGCTGCTTTTTCTGATGTGAATCTTTGATAGTATTTTTGATCTCTTGCCACTCATGCACAGAGAATACTCCTCCTTGGTGAGCTCTTACCAAGACAATCACGTCAAACCTCAGTTTGAATCATTCACCAAAATGCTCGAGCTGTGCTCCGAACTAAGATCTCTGGTATCAGGAAAATCTAAGATGGAGCGAGCAAAAGTGTAACATTCCGAACACAAAATATGACACAAATTTGCCCTAGTTATTCAAGAAATAGTGCGCACAGCGCAAACCACTTCAAGAATAACCCAGCGGAAATTTCGGTGCCAAAGCTAGCTTGAAATTCAGATAGATCATTCAACATTAGAGCCATCCGTTCTGAGTGCTCTTATTTAGCTTTTTCATTCTAGTGATCGATCACAGTTTTTAAAATAGTAATGATTTAAAAATTTGTCGCAACAAATATATATAACCAAACATACACACCTAAGTCGTATAGTATACCAGCAGAAGTGCGTAGGATGATTTTCTCGTCGACGAGCATTATACTGATCTTCTCCGCAGATGGATCAACTTTTGCAACTTCCTCCTGGATGTATGCAACAAATCTTTCAAATACTGGTACTTGGTCTAAACAAAACATAATACAAATCCACCATTAGAATTTGTAACATGAAATATACATAGAGACATGTATTTATATAGAATTTACACGCATGTAAATTCACTAAAACATTTTAAGAACGTTCAGATATTCATCGCGATGAATTTCGAACTTTGTTCAAAATTCCGCGCCACGTACGGTATATGAGTGTAGGTTCATCAGTGAACTACATTACCGACATGTTGGCATTAATTTTTACTGCAGAAAAATCTGTAGCGATTGACTTTCATTTATTTATTCACCAACTGTTCCGTCGCGACGGAGACAATACATCAAAAAGCCACGAATGCATTCGATTTGCCACAAAATGGCCATAGCCCGCAGGCATCGATAAAAGGCTCTTTACCAAACATACACACATATATATGTATGCTCCTCTAAGCCATCTACCGATTCACCAATTCAAAATGGCCGCGATGGCACATCAGCCGCCATGTACTCCCTCCGTGACGGAGATCACCGAAAACACGATCAAACAATTCATCAAGACTGCTAGAGCCTATTATCGGCATAGAGGGAACAAATTTATTTTGCGAGATGCATACAAATTGAGCCTCGACACTCCTGGCATCTGTGCATGAGGCCAAACTCACCAATTTGGATTTCAGCCGCTTTTTCTTGATTATTTGGAGACGCCGGTCGTGATCCGCCGTTGTTGTCTCCTTTGCATTTAGACGCCATATTGCCGCTGCAATGCGTCGACCTCCGAGCTATCCACTCCGTGCTCTTTGTAGCTGGAGTCCGCTGTGCCCCGATCACGATGCTCCTGTCGATCGTGTCGGACGATGCAACTCCAGGGCCAAACGAACTTGAAGCGATGCAAGATACAAGAACTCGGCTACTTGATACAGGCAACCCACGAAGAACAATGGCCGACAATTTTCAAGAGTCTTGCTACGCTCGTAGCTCAGCAATTCTCTTGCTTTTTGAGAATCGCGCGCAGTGGAACGCGGTCGGGGCCCATAACCTGGCGGGGTTATGGGTAAGGCTTCAATTAATGATAGCGATGTTTAACACTCTATAACACTTATTTTATTGTGTAAGATACAAAGGGCAGCTCACTCGAGCTTTGTCTTGTATGACATCGCAACGACAACTAAACTTAGAGGTGGTAGCTAGCGCCACCGTGGGAGAGAGAGAACAAGAAACGGAGACGCATGACTCCAACAGGTATGCTACAGTAAAATATAGTGCCATAACCCATGATGTCTTTATCACTCGTTATAAATTCGATGAAGAAACGAAGTAAAACGGCTGATCAACGAGTCAATTGATATATTTACTGCGACAACGTTTCGACGACTATTTTGCCATCTTCCTCAGGTCTAAAATACAAATTGATGAGTATAATACAGAGAAGATACAATTCATATGTACATATATATCCTCATGGTAAGGTCATACATGCACACACATACACATATACATATAGAACTATACACAATCCGGTGGTATTTCGTGGATCTAGCATTTTACCTTAAAATTCATCTATTATCAGTTGTTATCAGTCTACAGTAGACTGAAGTCAAATTCTGTCTCTGATCGATCCTTCAATTTCTCAATTTTTTAATCGGCTAATTAAAAAAATTGAGAAATTGAAGGATCGATCAGAGACAGAATTTGACTTCAGTCTACTGTAGACTGATAACAACTGATAATAGATGAATTTTAAGGTAAAATGCTAGATCCACGAAATACCACCGGATTGTGTATAGTTCTATATGTATATGTGTATGTGTGTGCATGTATGACCTTACCATGAGGATATATGGGCAAATCTCACGAAGTATGCGGTTTGGCCGAACAGGCCTATTTTCACGTTGTCAGAACAACAGTCGCGTTATTTCCGCCGCTCGCATTAGATCATTTTGAAGATCTACTCATATTTAATAGTTCTGCATCATTCAGAAGTCTAAAAATTGCTATAGAAAGGTACTGGGAGACGCTTCTTCGTGACAAAATCACAATTTTCGACCGAACAGGGCCATAGTTCTCTCACGCCTTAGCTCGCCACAGGCGGGGCGGTTCACCGATCGGTCTGAAAATTGGATATGTGATGGATTATAATACATAGAAACATATAATTTTCGCCCGAGGCTGTGCCTATCAATGCGTCGGAGTGCCGATGATTCGTTGGAGCGAACTCCGATTCTACATTTTCTCCTGTATCGCTCTTCTAATGGATGCAGCACTCGGGGCGGTGAATATTTCGTATCTGTAGAAACGACATATTATTCTACATCCAAAAACCTACAAATCTAGCCCAAGAACGATAGTGTGCTCGATTCCGCACGACGATGCGGCTTGAAATGAGAAAAGTTATTTTCGCGTAAATGGGGTCAAAAAAATCGTTTTTCGTGTAGCACACGAAAATTTCGATTCCGTTGGGATGGAAACCACGTGTAAACTGATATTTGTACCTCAAGAAATGCCTATGAGAATCGCCCCTACTACAGCCTCATATCGGTCGCGATGCGAGGCTTGTGAGGATCGACAAATGACGAAAATGAGCGTTTCGACGGTTGAGGCACATCTACATTTTGTACCACAGACCTTCAGAAAACACTGTAAACCATTGAACTCATCTCTCTTCTTCTATTCCAACACCAAGGATGCCATGTATTCACATACACACGAGCCAATTAGAATTACGAAAATATGAGGGTCCCACGCAAATACATGGGAAAAACTTCTACACCCTCACAAATCCACGGCGGGGCTCCAAAATGATTTACGCAAGTATTTCATCATTGTTTGAGCATTACTTGGACCAAACAAAAGTTTATCGGAGATGTGCTGCCATTCTGGAAATTCTCGAAATTTCAAAGTCGAAACCGCATAGTTCCTGAGATTTGCCCATATATGTACATATGAATTGTATCTTCTCTGTATTATACTCATCAATTTGTATTTTAGACCTGAGGAAGATGGCAAAATAGTCGTCGAAACGTTGTCGCAGTAAATATATCAATTGACTCGTTGATCAGCCGTTTTACTTCGTTTCTTCATAGTGCCATAACCTCGGATTTGGTCTGATGGAAGTGCTCGAATGTTACCGATTGTTTGGAGCACCTTTTCCTCGCGCCAAAATCATATTTTTGCAAAAGTTTGTTATGAATGAACACACAGCTGATCGAGTTTTCCACATCGGTGCAAAAAATTTTCCATGCATGCCACTAACGAGCAAAAGTGGCACTAGTCGGCGAGGAACCTGGTTTTCGGGTAGCGGAGATATACAAAGTTTTCACTCGAGTGTTCCAGAGTTACCTTTGCTGTTTAAAGTTACCCCAGTGAACGATACCGAATGAAAAAAGTTCGATTAATCATCAATTCCTCCCCTCAAAATGACCAAGATACTAATATTGACAATATTGACAACGAAAATCGTGTGAACTTTCTTATCGGAATGAATATGAAGTCATTGATTCTGTGGAAAATGTCTTTGGCCATAGTTTGGATTGTGGCATGTGCCAGTTGAAAGGTCAAAGATATGAGATCCACATGAATACCTACTTTGACAGCATTTTTCAAACGAAAATCGTGTGAACTTTCTTATCGGAATGAATATAAAGTCATTGATTCTGTGGAAAGTGTCTTCGGCCATAGTTTGGATTGTGGCATGTGCCAGTTGAAAGGTCAAAGATATGAGATCCACATGAATACCTACTTTGACAGCATTTTTCAAAGTAACGGTACAATCCTGGGCTATTCTCGATGACAAAAGGAAATTTTTCTATGCTATCTCATTAGCACTGATAAAAATTCGTGTGCGTTTGAGAAACGCGTAAGGAAGGGAGTTCTAAAATTTGCCTCCATAAGATGTGTGGAAATGTCAGTGAAGTCTAAAACTTTGATCGATTTCAAACTGAGGTTCCAGCTTTTGAATGCTTATCATCTTTTGATAACGATACCGATAAAGATGCAGATCAATAAGCCCCTGAGTGATTGAGATAGTTTGCATCATTTTTTCAAGTATTATGCACTAATAATATAAGTAAAATGACGAGTCCTTGGCCTTGAGTGGACTCTTTAGAAGGTTATGGTGGGGGGCATAAAAAGCTTCTAAATTTGAATCTGAATCCTCACTACTTAATTTGGGTTCACAAAATGCATCAGAGCTGATTGAATATATAGATAGATAGATACAGATATTTACTGTCCAGTTCAATATACATAGTAATGATTACATAATAGCATCATGTAACCTGCAAAGGGTAACTAGTTCCCCGCGTGCAGAACTGGCGCACTTAATTACTAGAAAAATAGAAAAAGTAATAAATAGATAAATTACAAAAATATAGCATAAAAAGAGAAAAAATACGAAAAATAGACATTTGCATGAACTGTTGTTGACATTAGGTCTTGCGTATCTGACTGCTTCTATTCAGCAAATTATAAAACAATTTCATTGTATTGTAGCCAATGTCTGATCAGTTTTTTGAGCGTTCCCTTTTTACTCCGACTAGTCTCAATGTGAATGGGTAGCTGATTGAAACATTTTCTAGCACTGTGGGTGATTTTTCTTTCTTCAGCATTTAGCTTTGTTTTGGGTATAGGCAGAGCTTTATATCTTGTACAACTTTTGGACTCTAAGAATTCTCTTTGTAAATATTAAGAAGAGAACTTTATTGGGATTCACTGGATCTTTGGATTTAAGATGTCACAATGAAACTTCGTACCTTTTAGATATGGAAGCAATGTCTTATTCGTTCAGACTTTAAATTCTGCCCAGAGGAACACATAGATATCACTTCCATCATTGTATGTCTAGCAATACTATTAACAACAATGTGATAGTGCTGCATGCATTCAGACGGTAGACCATATAGCAGACGAATTTCGGCATTCGACATCTCATGATGCGATATGCTGATGAGAATGAGTACGCGCGGTTGCTGAGCGCAAGCAGTATAGCTATATCGCAAAAGTGACGCTTTTTCGTTTGCATCGTATGGCAGGTTGCATCGAATCTCGTTTCACGGGGCCGTGTCGGTCAGCTGATCGCGCGCGATTTTACTCCTCAGACAAGCGCAAAGGAACTCCGTTCCAAAACCTGAGCGTTATTCACATTATCTTTTTCAAATGCATTTCTGATGAGGCACTGAGTGAGAAATCGTGCGGAAAAAGCGTGTCCGAGGCAAAAATCTGCGAATTGATGATCAAATTAGAAACAATGATTATTGAGATTTCTTAATTATAACCAACCGACGTTTCAACACATTCACTGCGATGCCGAAAATTTAAGTGACAAGTCCCATCTCAGCACACACGACAAACTGTTGGCTTTCAAGTATGAAAGAAAGTTCATTCTTCATGGATCCTCGCATTATCCGTTTGTTTGGACCAAATTTCTTCAGGTATTATTTGTAATCATGGGAAATTGCTCTGACAATGAGTATGGGAAGAATTTCATAGCCATTCTATTGATCTTGATAAAAAATGCCATTCCTTTAGTTATTTGTAGATTTCAAACGGCAAAAACTGAACAAAATTAATATAACAACATATGTGATGGAAAATTCTACCACTGTCGTCGTCACTTTATGATGCTACCCGCATTTTTTCTCTTGCAAGCGATAAATTGATTATACAGAAATCGACGAATTCTCTCGGATACTCCCGATTATCTCGACTACTCGCGAGAATAAAAGAGATCTGCTCATTATAGAGCTCACAAAAAGTCCCAATCGCTCGTTATTTGCTCTCTCTCTGATTTCAGATCAGTTCATGTCAATAATTTTCATGAGAAATAGTCAAAGTTTTTAAAAAATGCAATGCTTGTTTTGGTTCTTTTTCATTTTCGGTCAGGTTGCATCGAAAAATCTGATTTTCCAGCAAAAATATACACCACTTATCACAGAATATGAGTGGAAATATTTGGACTACTTATGGAAATCTCCTGAACAAAAGTACGCTTACGTGAGTCAGGGCTTGTACAAACCCGAAGCAATGGTGCCCATTGACGTCGATCGATCTCAAGGTAAGTGAATTTGAGATAATTAGTGATCATCCAACCGCAGGTCAGTGCAGTTATTTTGAATTATCACGGGTAATATTCTCTAGGCTAAACAAGTTTTTTAGACTTTTGATGAAATTTTGGCCGATTCAATTGAAGATTTGATAGTGTTTGAGTATCAAAGTAAGGTTCTTTTAAAAAACGACTCATTCTGAAGTCGCGAATAATGGACGATCTCAGAAACCCAACGATTTTCTAAATTTTGTGTGTCTCATGATAGCAACTGACGTGTAAAAGAGACTTTGAGTGAACTTAATCTTTGGCTAACGGGGAGAGAGGATCTGTTTTCGAATTTACAATTAGAAGAAACAATACAACTATGATCCCTGGAGTGTAGTGAGGCCACTTCTACACTTGAAGCATATGTTTTTATCTGTGAGGAGAATCCAAAATATTTTTCAACTTCTTTTCGTATTCTGAATTGAACTTTCTCTTGTCATCTTTGCAGAATGGAAATTCTGTGATACTCAAGTATCATAGGACTACTTTGTTTAAATTTCACTCTCAGAACTGATAGTTCATTTCTATTCGTTTTTCGCATCAATGAAAGTTCACAAGCCATTCTTTACTTTGTCGAATTTTTGGGAGACTCTTTTAGTATCTTGATAACCTTTGAGCATTATTTTTTTTGGTTATATGTGTGTCTCAAATACCTCAAAGTCACTGTAAGAAAAATTTGACGGTTGATTGTTTTGTTCCGTACTGAGCTTCCCCATAACGATCTACTAGTCCTGCATCATCTGGGTTGCACATGTCTATTGTTATAAAAAATCGTTCCTGAATTGTTATAAGATGTCGTATTAGACACCAATAGTAAGTTCGAGTTTTGCTATGGAAATATTGAATGAATGAAAAGCTGAAAAATACTGAATATGCTACGTTTAATACTGTAGCAATGATTTGGAAAAGAGACAAACAAAACAAATCATATCAGCTTAGCCCAGTGTATCTTCAAAATTGACGTGTTAAGCGTGAGCGGTATCATGTATTGATAGCGTTAGATAAAAGATATAGGTATAGTATGCACACAGATGTTCTCGACTTCATCGTCAAAACTTTCAATACAAGTTTCAATCACTCAGTTGGTACATTTCTCAATTTTACACGTTGAGCGATCTTTTTATGCAGTATTTATTGCTGGATGGTAAATTGACTAACGAGTTAGGTATCTAAAAAAAAGTAGCTAGATTTCACAGTATTTCAGTTGTGCGATTTTCATATCTCGAGTGTTTCAGTGTCAAAACGATTTCGATTCTTCAGTTCCCATAGAATTATTAGTACATATGAGATCAGTCAGCTCGAGATGACGAGATAAGTTGACCATTTATTATGGATAAACAAGTTGCTCTTGTGTGATTGCTCGAATTTCTTGCGTGCTTCACCGAAAAAAGTAATAAGATGCGTGATACGAAAATCATTTCTCCCCGAGTGGTTATGTTTAGCGTTATTGACTCTTCAACTACCACACGATCGACTTGTAAATGTTCTTGATAAGCCAGAAGTCGCTTTTAAAATATTTTCGTAGCTCAAAAATGATAATTGCAAAATGATGGGTATTGTTCGATTGATAGAATTGAAAAGACATTTCTTACGAAGTTCAAGGAGATAGCATATTATCAGTCAGTGAATTGATTAGTCCATTCTACCGATAACTTACACGGCAATATCAGACGTTTCAACAAGCTAAAATATTTAACGTGGTATATAATTCGGTATATGGTCTGGACCAGACAGAATTAGACCGAATTAGATCGAACTAGACCGAGCTACATCGAATAAGATCGAACTGAACCGTATTAGACCGTATCAGTACAGTACTCAGACGGTACTGATGCGGTACTTCTAGTGCGGTACTGGTACGGCACTAGTACAGTTTTAGTACGGTACTAGTGCGGATTTAGTATGGTTTTAGTGTGGAACTAGAATCATATTAAACCGAACTAGACTGGACCAGACCTAACCATCCATCCATTCACCCATCAACCTGATCACCCATGACCCATACAGTCATTTCACTCGGTCCACCCCGATTAGAAATGAAGTTCAAGACTTGATCCAATCTTGATAAAAAACTTGAACCGTGGATCAAGGTTGGATCAAGTAAAAAGACGGGGACTGGATCCAGTTTGATCTTTTTGCTTGAACTTTCTGGAGGAATTGTAGGGACACTAGAAATAATTTTGTATAGCTGTATGCGTGTAATGAAAATAATAATGCTCAGAGTTTATTTTTTACGCGTATGACTTTCGAAAATGCACGCTGGACCATGCATTTCGAAACTTGATGAAGAATTCCGGGAATTTAAGAGCAGTTTCGGGAAATGTTCACCAAAACTAATACATACATACAATCTCAATCAATCAAGAGGGTAAAAAAACATTTTTGGGAGTTTCAAATTCTCGTTTTAATGATAAATTTTTTCAAAAGCTCCACAACAAAATATCTTTATGATAGAATTCTCATACAGCAAAATAACCTTATTCCACTGTACCATTTTCATACATTTCAAATTGAGTGAAGCTACTAAAATCTTGTCGAGGTCAAGTCAGCTTGTTTTAAATTACTTTGTATTCTACAATACACTTTTTAATAAAACTAATAACGATAGACGATAAGTAAAATAACGTTTTTTCATTCAATAAATTTACATTTTAAATACAAAGCAACAGATTTTATACAACTTTGAAATGCAAACCTTGCATCTATCTGATATCACCTTTAGTTTTCACTTTACATTCTAGCCGAAGTTAGTAGGCACCGTCAGAGTATCAAAAGACTAGACGCTCTTATAGAACATTGGAATTGTCTAAATTGATGAAAAAATAGCATGAATTGACACAAATGATCATCTAACTTGGTTAGAATCCTTAACTATGATGCAGTCCACCATTTTTGGAAACTTGCTACTGAGTTTGATCAGGATCAGGAAGATTTTTCTTCCCCCCTGAACTACTGCGTTTTGAGTTTATTATCAACCCAACACATCTGCACAATATATCTTCATTGATTTTCTTGTTATCTGGCGTAGATGGAGTATTGTACAAGCCAAACAATGCATCTAGAAATAAAGTTTTACAGTTTTATGATGTTCTTTGCAAAAATCTCACACGAATAGAAAAGCCAAATGACAAGCGTACTGACCTCTTACAACTTTGAAGAAACTAGTTTGTTTGATTGTTGGTTTTTTGTTGAATGAGTTAGAAGCACAATGAGAGGTGAGTACATCTTTGGTAATTGCATTCTGAAAGATTATATCCAAGTTATCTCTGACATCCAGCGTAGGAGCTGTTGTACTCTCAATATGTATTTTCTGGGGAGAAAGAGTACCGTCGAATGAATAATAAAGAAAATTGATATAAACATTGTTTGAATAGAAGAAGGTCCACTCACCAGATTAGTTTTGATGTTATCAACATTTGTAGCTAAGTCATTATTGAACAAAGTAAATTGATCTAGATCATTTATGGCAAAATTGAACTTGGAGTGTTTTTGTTTGAAATCATCCCATGATATAACCTCTGAAACTTGTTGATTTCTTTCTCTAAGCATCATATTGGTCAGAACTTTTACTTTTACATCTATTTTCTCCTTAACCCGTTTCTCACTCTTGTGAATCTCATCTCTGACCTCAGATACAATGTCTTGTTTTAGATCTGCAAAATTAAACTGTCTATAGTTGTATATACATAGTTGGAGGGGTGAAAGAGGATATCGCTGATTTTCCAAGTTACCTTGCAATTGTTTGAGGCTTATTGTAACAAATTGAGCTGAAATAATGAGTGATTTTATTCATCATTTAGAACCATGGACTAACTTGGTAAGATTCATGTTTACGAGGCACAAAAAAAACTCACTTGTCGATTGATCGAGACCAAAACTGGAGTTGAATTGATCATGAACTGCTGTAGCAGAAGTAAGACTTCTTTGTGATTCAATACTATTATTTTCCTCTGGAATGAGGTTGTGACCATGGTCTTTTGAACTTGATTGTGCCAAAATCTCTTCAATACTGCGAGGAGTGAATAGAAGTTGTTCGACCTCTTTCGTACAAGACTGATGATGTACCTGAGGCTCATCCATAACAGAACTATCACCATCTGTATATTCTTGATTAGAAGTGCTCATATGAGTATCTTGTGCTGGATTATTGACCGATGGTGATGGAGCAGTTCCAAGTGACTCGGTTGCTAACCTAGGCTTCTTTGATGGTTGGATCAGATTTTGTACAGAATCAGCCAGAGGTTTCAAGGTTCTGCCAAGCCCATCTTTCTTAGCCAAGGCAAGCAGCTTCTTTCTCGTCACCTCTTTACTTCGTTTTGGAGCTTTCTTTGGGCTATTCTTTTTCTTTGGAGATAACTGTTTCAATAAATTCTGAGCATCCGTAAAGCTGGCTGTGGACATGATTAGACATCATAAGGAGTTCAAGTCACTGTAATATTATTCCTAACCATAAACAATATGTAATATAGGTCACAACATACCAGCAGAATTTATAATTGTGCACTTGAATTGTGGCCAAGATGCAGGGGGAATGGTATCCAATCTTGAGACAAACCCATGAATCATATCTCTATCATCTTTCTTAATTGGAGGCGCTGGATATCTAACATATACTGATTGGAAGCTCTCTCGCTCTGAGGCTACTTCATCATCTTCATCAAGAATTTCCTCATCCTCGAAGGATATGAAGTTGATAGGAACAACGAAGGGATTAATCTTGTCCCAAGCTTTATTTTTTTCCTCCACTTTGACTAATACAAAGTTAGTCATATTCTCTGCCTCATCACTACTGTCAGCACTGTCACTCATCTGGAAATTTATGAAAAGGCTCAATCATTGGCTCCGACAAGATTCATTCAAGTCAATGACATGTTTGAGATCCAAAATTATTAGTTACAGTTTAGCAAGTTTGGGGGGTGAATATTTCTGAATGGAGGTTATAACAAAAAATTGATGAGTTGATGTTGCTTGAAAAAATAAAACGTCAGATAATCACACAAGACACATTGATGAGTAGAAAGATGCATATTTGATCTGTACCTTTTTTGGGAATCCGGAAAGCCCGAATTGCAAAATTAGGCTACGATCTCCCCCACACTCATCAGATGTAAACAAACTGGGCTGGCTGCCGCCATGACACGTACACGCACACAAGTAAACAAGTGTGTGTAGATAGGTGGAATTGCTATATATTTTTTTCACATGAGAGTATAGCAGAGTTGGCTGTAATAATTAGACATGTTTACAGGAATTTTGAAAAATGATGGGGAGATGAGAATTATTGATGATCTTTTTATTGAGGGTAGGTGTCAATCTATGTACACACAGTGAACAAAATTGGTTGTAAAAGAATTTAGATACATTATTAACAGTTGTTCCTAGGAATGTTAGTGAAGAAGTGGAACTGCATACAATTTCTTTCCATCTCTAGGCAACTCAAAAATTTCAAAAAGGCAATACTTGCATTGCATGTCTGCCAGTGAAAATTTTACAAGATCACCTGATTCTCCTCTTTCAACACAATATTCTCTTAAGAGAGATGAGCAAGTTGGATAGTTGAAGGCAGGTTCTAATATCTTGATTTGCTCGCCAAGAATGAAAACCTTGCTAGGATCAGTGGTGACCGATGAGCTCAACATACTTTTTATTTCTACGATGGAGCCATCTTTGAAGAGAATCATGTTGTCAGGTCTCTTCACAGAGAATTGATAGTTCTTGAACTTGATTTTTTGGATGTGAAGAAGATTGTCAACTTGTTTGGACTTCAAAATCTGCAGTTCTGTGGTGACAGTAGCTTTCTTCAAATTGAACTCCAAATCTCTTTCAATTTTTGTGCAGATTTGAGCAATGGGCCTGTTGCCACTCCTGATGGATCTTTTTAGTTCTCCAAGATCATTTTCGTAGGGAAATGCTGTCAAGAAACTTGCTGGACAGTCCATGTTCTCAACGTCATCTGTAAGGTGAGCCAAAGAGTGATTGGTCAAAGAAGCAAATTCAAGACCATACAATGATTCAGTCAACACTGTAAATCTCTGTAGATACTCTTTGGCACATGGTGTGTATTTCTTATATAATTCTGAACTACACAAAATTCTTGATCCTGTATGGAATAGCAAAAAGTGCTTGTACTCTTTTTCATCTAATATGTCTTTCAAGACAAATGGACCAGTGTAGAGGAGTATTTCTCTGAATTCATTTGCTGTATACTTGCTCACATCTTCTACACTTCTGGTGGATCTTTGAAATTCTGAGGGAATTTGATTCTTCAAATTGACTAGCCTCAAAGAAACTCTGAGCAATTTTTCCCTGGTCACTTTGGAGTCACTAGAAAACCAAGTCTTGAGCAGTTTCTTCATGTTTCCTTGATAGTTCAGGTGCATAATGTCCAATATAAACAGTAGTACTAGATTGAGAGGCTTTTTCAATTTTTCCAATGGACTTTTACCATGATGGTGCAATGGATTTTCTCTATTTTTGAATGACTCACTGGTGCGCTTTTCATCATTTCTAAATGGGTATACTATTCTATTCATATAATCATACCCAGGTACCAAGCACCGTTCACAGGCATAATATGCACCATGGTTGACAATACACTTGAAAATTGCTCTAGCTGGCCGGTCACATATTATACATTTAATTTGTACCATGAATGACACACCATCTATAATAATTCCATGTTCGCATAAATGATCCAGTTCCAAGATGAGTTCATCCATATACTTGTCTATTGGGTCAGGCTTTCCTCTGCCACAATAAGCAGAAATAGTGAAAGGCCTGTAGTCTGCCTCCAAATGATGTACTTTACCCATCGTAGTCCAAACTTGGAGTGCGCTTGAGTTGTACGGGGACATTCCATCCAGATGTAACTGTAACCATATTATTTTTTCTTGATGAAGAGCAACATTGACTGTGATCATCAAGTATCTGGCAATACCAAAGTATGCATATTCTGATAGGTTTGATGGGTCATTGTCGTTGAATCTCTTGATCAACTTATTGAGGCCAAAATCAGTTTTCAGAAGTGTTTTGGCAGTACGGGGCAAGAATTTGTGGACTGGTTGAAGGATTCCTAGCAACTCACTGACTTTTGATTGTGTTATGCCTTTTGATGCCCACAGTCTGATTTTCTGTTTGAATACATCTTGATTAAAGGGTTCACTTTCAGTTCCACTTTCACAGTAACTAGGTTCTGTTTCATCGACTTCTTCATCGGAGTAGGATGAATCACTTTCACATCCAAGAGATAATCGTGCACCCTCAAGCACCAACCTATTGAGATCCAATTGTTGATTTCCATCCATCCCATTCATCACAGGAGCAGCTTCCTGAGACTCTTCCATCATGTCCATGGGAGATATTACTGGTCTTTTGATATTAGAAATTGTCGAGGACTTCAGTTTTGCTTTGACCTTGGCTCTATATTTTCTGTTCCTCTCTCTCTTATTTTTCACAGAATTATCTACGCTGGCACTCATTTTGAAAATCAAAACAGAAATCTCTTTCTAACCTATAAAAAAAAATTGGCAAATTACCAGAAAAATCATCATAACACATCTGTCACAGATCAATATTCAAGATCAGGAACAGAGAGACTATTGGATTGTAATTATTGTTCAATAACATTATACAAAATACTAACCTGCAGATGTCTGGAGAATCTATTTCTCAATTCAGTTCACAGACACTTTTGCTAAAACACGACCTCGTATATACCACCAATAAACTTGCTGGGATTATTTATTTTAATACAGATTATTGTGAAAGATAGAAGCTTAATAATGGGAGAAAGGGCCGTCAACAATAATAATTTACACAGAATACATGAATAATAATAATAAGCTCGTAAACGATGCATACACAAAAGAGCAGACGATAAAATTTTTTTAATAAAGTTCAAGTAAAAAGTTCAAACTGGATCCAGTCCCCGTCTCTTTCCTTGATCCAGTTTGGATAGAAAACTGGATCAAGATTGGATAGTTCAGTCAAGTTGCTTGAACTAATTTCTAATCGGGACGTAGACAATCCAATGCGCTGGATTCGGACAGGCAAACTTTAGACTGTCATTTAATGTAAGAATAACTGTGAATGACATTCTCCGCTGTCAGTAGAAGTAGGTATGAGTTTCAACAACTTCATTTTGACTTTTATTCGCTTCTTTAAAAGTTCAAAGCCATCATTATTGCGAGCATCAAATAATCGATTAAGGAGGCTCGAGCGCGTAGGAGCGTACCAAGCACGGGGCCCCGCGCGCCTTTTCCCCTTCCACCGCGTCATTGGCGCTATACATAGGTATACTCACAATGCAAGCGCTGGCTGCAACGCTAGCTTTTTTACTTTCACTCTAATTTTCTCGAAATTTTGATGGTTGACCCATAGTTTTTCTGGTATCAATACATAGGAAATGGATACAAGAACCGTTTCCTTCGGTCAGAACAGAAATCATATGAATAGTTAGCTCGCAATCTCATCTTAACGCGTCTGGCCCATAAGGTTACGTGTAGTCAGAAATAATTTTCGAAGTCGATTTGCTCGCGATTTTGGTGGTTGACCCCATGTTTTTTCAACGGTTTTACATTTCTGGTAGTTTTAGCTATAGTTTAAGCCCACTTGCGCCGAAAACAAATGTTTTATTAAAAAGTGCTCGAGCCTCCTTAATAACTATTGAAGTGGTCAATCTCGATAAAATAAATCACCAAATCAACCGATTCACTTATGATGCATACTGCCCTGGGAACACTCGAGATTAAGACTATCCCACTGTAAATATCATTTTTTGATATTGACCATTAGTAGAGAAAGATTCTTAGAGTATCAGAAGAATCTAGGATTGGCATTATTCAACTCCTAACCAGGCTTTGTTCCTGAAAAAACGTTTCATAATTCATAATATCATATCAGATGATCATAATCAATAAGATTACTCGAAATCTGCGCAAACATATTCTTGTTAAAGAATTTTTTGCATGGTTGTCACATTATTTTCCCACAAATTTTCAGATGGAAGAACTTTCGTTACTGTTATCAGAGCGCCCGGAGTCCCGGCAAGTCTCCACGTTGTGTCTGATAAAATTGGTGATTCTGGACCACTCTTGATTCCATATCCCAATTGGGAAACCTACGAGAATCCCCGAGCATGCAATGGCATAACAAGTGTTTATAGAGTAACGGTATGATTCCTATATTCAATTTTAGCTTATTCATTTCTAATGAGAACACAATGTGCAATTTTTCATGCTAATGAAGAACGACTATTTTCCATACAGATTGATAAATGCAATCGACTTTGGATTTTGGATACTGGTAAAATAGGTGCGGATTTCATATGCCCAGCACAATTGGTGGTTTACAATCTACTCACGGATCAGCTAATAACTAAAGTCAAGATTCCTGATCATATTGCACGAAACGAGACAGGAAACGGACTTTTGATTACACCCGCAGTTGAAACTTACGGGCCTAATTGTGAAGTTGCAGCGGTAAGAATGATCAGAGTTTACAATATGAACATTGATCTACGAAAAGCTTATTATTGATAATATTCCATGGAATTGGTAACCTTCCCCTTCTCATAGGTATACATAGCTGATGTGGTCGGTCGTGGTCTAATAGTTTGGACTAACGGACGATTCATTCGTCTAGCGAGTAAATCATTCAATCCAGAACTAAGAAATTCAAACTATACAATAGCTGGAGAGAAATTTTTCCTTGACGATGGCCTTTTTGGTTTGGCTTTGACACCAGAACAGTATTTCCATGGAAATCGATTATTATTCTTCAGACCCTTGGCATCTCGATCCATATACTCAGTACCAATTGATGATTTGAAATCTAATAATCGTCCAGAAGGAGTAAGATTCTTTGGGAGTCCTGACGTTTTGTCAAGTCAAGCTACATCAATGACATTTTCTGATGATGGAATACTTTTTTATGGTTTAACGGAAGACCTTGCCATCGGCTGTTGGAATCTCAATAGACCCCTACGTCCTGAAAACTTGGTACGAATATTTTTGATATTCAGAATGTCATCGAGTATGGTCATTAGTCATATGTATTATTATTTTAGTCGTAATATGAAAATGATTAGGCGTGATCTTCATTCTTTGTTCTCTTTCCAAAGGGGATCCCGTTGATTGATAAGCAGAGGCTTCAGTTTGCTAGTGGGCTAAAAATCTTCAAAAATCGGAATGGCCTTCATCTTGGAGATGACCAACTATTAGTGTTTACTAATCGGTTACAAAAGATTATGACTGGTAGCAAGAATATAAATGAAATAAATTTTCGTATTCTGCGTGCTTCGGTTCAAGATGTAGTCAGAGGTTCTGTTTGTGAGAATATCAATCTTGTAATTTCGAGAAACAGTGATGATGTTAGTGGACAAGATCGCAATACTGGATTCAAAAGTATATCGTCGATTGTACCCTCACTCTCATCTGATGCTCAAGTAAAATTTTCAGTTTCTCAACAGCACACATTTGTATGATCTTATGAAAGTACGCTGGACTCGAATCTGTGAGAAACAGACTTTTTTATACAATTGTAACACTTTATATTATTTGTAACACTCTATACTCATAAAATGTACTTACATAGTGAAAACCGGCGTGCAACATGGGATAACTAGAGAAACCAATAAAAACGGCCGAACATAGAAAAACAACAATGTTTGTATTAATTCTAGTATTTTTCTCGCACTTTCTTAGAATGGTGAGAGGTTGGCACAATTCTCTTTCTTACTCAATCCATCATTTATTTCACTTATTTCAAGACTACGACATAGTGTCAGACGGTTGAAGAAAAAAATTGCACAAAAACCTACACTCCCTGAATCACCTGATCGTGGCGATACTTGTCTATGAATTTACAACATACCGTAAACCGGGGTGAATGTAACCACCGGGGTAAACGTGTCTACTTTTACCGAGACAGATTGTCAGCGTCATATGTTGGCTTCTGTAGAACCCACAGAAACCTGCTGAGGGTCATTCTAAAGGCTGCAATCTCTACTTTTCCAATGAATAAGGTTCATTCCATGAAAGCAAACTCTATAGTCTCTTTTTTGTTGTTGAATGGAGTGAAAAATTTAGAACAAAAATTGCACTGCACACACTTTTATCTGAATGAATAACTCAGAGTCGTGCTAGGCTTTCGGTTTTTTTTTCTGTCAGTTGATGATAATGTCCTCGACATGAAAAAATGTTATCGATTAGGCTTGAGTGCGATGGTTATTTTGGAACGACCATTTTGTAGAGACCAATTGTCAATTCCCGTCTGGACCGGGGTGAATCTGTCCACCTGTTGCAGGTCGGCTAGATTTTGTCTACCGAATGATTCTAGCAAGTTCTGTTCTCAAGATATTTCCAAATTCATTCACGCAATCCTGGATCAATATCGACAGACAGATCTCTCAGACGTTGGTTGAAGGTACATTTGCGAAGCATTATACTGCATAAAAGTCACTGACGACCCTGTCTGAAATGAGTGACTCATTAGGAATGGAGATACTAAGAATGACTCATTCGAGAAACGATACATTTGAAATGATTCACTTGAAGTGACTCATCCAAATTGGGTTATTTAAAAAATCTGATTAAAAATAATATTCTTCATCTTGAAATATATAAAAATAAAATCTGCATGATACGTTGGTTGTTGGATTTTGAAGTTTTTCTAATCAGTCAATTCTAGTAAGTCATTTTAACTGGATCATTTCGCGAGTCATTCCTAGGATCCCATACCCCTGAGTCATTTCTAATGAGTCATTCATTTTAACCAGGGGAAAATGCAAAATGTACGGAAGAGCATATTAGGGATAACTCAAAGTTCGAGCTGTGCGCTTTGGGCGCAGGCGAGGCATACTCTCTCCGATGAGACTGATTCAGCGCAAATTCAGTCTCATGTAGACGCAGCCACTGAACTTCAGTTAGTCTGGGATCAACTCTGGCTGAAGACTTTCAGTCAGAGTGAATAGTTTCAGTGAGTATCCACTGAAGTCGCACTGAAACATCAGTGGCCTTGGGTGATCGGACGAGTCCTCGTCACTGAAGTTTCAGTGAGCACAACTGAAATTTAGTGACCATTGGAGTTGGGTGGGCCGTCGTCAGTGACAATGGCCCGTTCGACACCAAAGATCATTGAAATTTCGGGTGGATGGTCCGACTACCCAAGGTCACTGAAGTTTCAGTGCGACTTCAGTGGATACTCACTGAAACTGCTCACTGAAGTCTTCAGTCAGAGTTGATCCCAGACTAACTGAAGTTCAGTGAGTTCTCACTGATGATCTCGGAGAGAGTAGGTGGACACATACCCTCCCCCCCCCCCCCTATCGACGGGGTGAATGTGTCCACCCTGTTTTTTGCAATTTTTGAAAAAACCAAGGGGTTGAAATCAAAATTTGACACCAGGGTCTTGTAGCTGAGCTCAAGATTCAAATTTTCACAACCCGAAGATCATGTTTTCGGTATAAATAAGACCAAGAAAACCAGCTGGAAGGTCAAAAGTGGTCCACATTCGCCCCGGTTTACGTTACAAGAAGGCGGAGTTTCCATCTCATCCATCAACAAAACTGAGCGTCATAAACGTACATTCCCCTCACTCACACCCTCACAGGTACAGAGGGTTAGACAGGAAGACTTCCTCAAAATATCCACGTGATTTATAAAATGCTTCGTAACTGGAAAAACAACCTGATGAGTCTCTTGAAGAACTCGCATATGTGAACAGATCTAATTGACCCCTTCTTTTCTTTGACCCATACAGTCAGTATAAACCTTCAATGCTGCTACCTAGAAGAATTCTGCCAAGACTTTGTCTCAGTGACTCAAGTTTTGAGCTAGCTAAATTTGAAACACCTACATCACCACGATGTCACTATCGCGTGGGTCATGCACTCTCCGAGCTGCTGTAAGCAAACTCAACAGTTTTGGCAAGATATTTGAAGGACTTCCGTCCAATTCATCATTGGTCTCATGCCGACAAATCTCGTCGCAAGAAGTGTTTGAGCGGGAACTTGAGCATGGATACGAAACTCATAGATTCCAACCTCTTGAGAATGGTATCAATCGAAGTTCAGGAGTCTTCGTATGGGACACCGAAGGAAGACGTTACTATGATTTTGTCAGTTCTGACTCAATGGTGAATCATGGTCACTGCCATCCGCGTATTTTCAAGGCCATGGTCGAGCAGGCTGCAAAACTTACCTATTCCTCGCAACCCTTTTACTCCGACGTCACTGGTGAATTTGAAGAACACGTAACTCAACTGTTCAAGTTAGTATATAGTCAATGATGATGTTCTTTCTTCATTTGTTATGTCTTGCATTTTCTTTACATTCTTGAAGAGAAACTTCAAAACTAATAAGTCAACTCGCAGTATAATACCAAGACTACACTGACAATCAACGTCTTGGAAGAGTTTTGTCATGTAATTCCATATCCGTGCTTGACAATGATTTCTAAATACTCATCTTTCAGACACGGCCGAGTACGAATAACAAAAAATTCTTTCCAAAGTGTTCCAAGATTTTGCCTTTGCAGGTTCGCTAAATTACGTGATTGTGATTTCTAAAACAGTTCGCATGAATTTCTAATCTTGTGAAGAATATAATTCACTTTTGGATCAATCCTTTGATCATCATTTGACCAAAGAAAATTGTTTTTACAGGTATGACAAGTGGTTGCCAACGGTTACTGAAATGGCAGGTGTAAAGGCAGCTTGCAAGCTCGCGAAAAACTGGGGTCACGCAGTCAAAGAGATCGAGAGTTCCAAGTTGAAGATTGTCCTGGCGGAAGGAAGTTCTTGGGGCCCTTATCGCAGACCCATCAATTCCAATGTAAACCCGCCCATTACGGGTAACTTCGAGCTGATACCTTACGATGATCTCACAGCCGCCGATGAGGCACTTGCCGATCCCTCTGTATGTGCCTTTGTTGCGGAGCCTATACAGAGCGAGGCTGGCGTCCTTGTGCCTAAGGTACACATAATAACTGATACATACCTATAACTAAGGATCTTTTATAGATCTTTCGAAATTTTATGAATTTTCTCTTAAAATCTGAAATTTGTGCAACAAAATCACCTCCACTGATTTTCGCACATGATAAAGCATCGCACAAGCTTTAAAAAGCTCCCCTTAGCTCAATCAAGAAAATTCAATCGGTCTACAACTGCTTGATGGTTTTGATTGCAGGATGGTTACTTGAAAGGTGTGCGTGAGCTGTGCACCAAACACAATGTACTATGGATAGCTGACGAAGTGCAAACTGGTTTGGGACGCACTGGAATGCGACTCGCTGTGGATCACGAGCAGGTGAAGCCAGATTTGCTTATTCTTGGCAGAGCTTTATCTGGGGGGATGTATCCAATTTCGGGAATTCTGGCCAACGATTCCATAATGTCGTTGGAGCTTCCTCACGATGATGAATCTTGGAGTCGTGGAGTTGATCCTCTCGGTTATCGTATTGCTCTGGAAGCTCTACAGGTACTAGAGGAGGAGAAACTCGCCGAGAATGCTTCTAAATTTGGTAAGCCGAAAGCTATTTTTGGAAATTTTACAAGGAGTCAGCTTTTTTTCCCTTGAATTCATAAATTGACGCGAATGAGATCAAAGTGATTATGGATTTGACTACACTTAAGCTCATTATGTAATCGATTTTCCTAGAATGATGTTTAATTCTATCATTCATTTATCAATTTCGGAGGTCATTAACTTTCATCAAGAATTTTTTATCTTGGAAAGTTCGTTCACGGCTTCTGTTTAACTCATACAGACTTGTGAATACAATGATTATTTCGATCTGAGAAGGGTGGTTAGTTTTTTTTTCTGGCCACGGCGGTTATAGCACTTATGTGGTATTCAAAATACTGGTGAATTATTATCCCGAGCGTTATCGCCTCTCTCGATACCGCTCGTTCGGCTTGTAAATGTTCTTGATGAGTCAGAGTCTCCTGAAATGCTTTTGCAGCTCAAAAATGATATTTGTAAGATGGTGAGCAATGATCATTTGGTCAAATTGAAGAGACGTTTTTTATGAAGTTCGCGAAGATGGCATATTGTTAAGACGTTCGCCGTGACGCTGTTTTTTTGTGATTTTATTTCAGTATTGAACTGGACCATCACAATTGGGTAGAAACGCCCACATGGAGCTGAATTCTTTTTTGGCTCATTGGTAACGCCCTTGGTGAGGTAACGTACCTCGATAGATTTTTAGGGAGAATTTGCCGACCAAGTTTGAGTCGCCAAAGATTGAAAAATGAAAAAACGCGGGTCCCACCGGTGGGACCCATCGCAGCGAACGTGTTAATGAGTAAATCGATCAGTCAATCATACCCATAACCTACACGGCCTCGTAATATATTTTAGCCAGACCAAATTAGACCAACCTAGACCGAAACGGACTAAACGGACTGAATTGGAACGAACTATACCAGATTCGGCCGAATTGGACCGAACTAGACTGACGAGGAAAGCATCAGGTCTGCGGAACACGAATCTTGATGAATTTCTGTCAAACATCTTGTTCTGGTGAGAAATGAAGGTATCTCCATGGGTTGAGTGCAATGGACCTCCTATGCCAAGGTATTGTCCATATAGGCTCATGTTGAAGAGACACATATATAGATATACTAACAATGCTAAGCTCCATAGCTGTATCTCGGGATAGGAAACCCATTGGACTTAACCCTTGGAGATACCCCCATTTTTCACCAAAACAAGATGATTCCCAGAATTTCATCAAGATCCGTGTTCCGCAGGCCTGCTGCTGTCCTTGTGAGCCAGGACGAACTGGGCTGAATCAGATCGAGCTAGACCGCATTAGACCGAAGTAGATCGAACTACTCTTAACCGTTACGAGTGAACCTTCCTTTTGTGGCAACTCGGCAAGAGTGAGATTCACTCGGGCTCGAGTGGAATTCTCACTCCGAAAGAGTGAAACCCACTCTTTTTGGAGTTGTCACAAAGGGTGACTCACTTTCTAGAACAATACAAGTACGGTATTTCTAACGCGGTAATTCGACTACGGTACGAGTACGGTAATTCAAGTAAGGTTCTAATGCGGTAATCCTAGTACGGCACAGTCAGCCTCCGGTATTTGCGGTCCCAATATTCGCGGTCTCTTCAAAAGGCTTACCCTTGTATATGCAAGTCTAGGGCTCCTTATTTGCGGTGCTCCCCGCGCCATATCTTCACAGTATCGTGTACCATGCAACATGAATTTTCGGTGCAATTTCCATCCGAACTTATCATCTCAAAACGATTCAAAAGATATTTTTAAGCGCCATCTTTGGGCTGATTTTAATATTATTGCTGATTCCTACTTTCACTCAACTCGCGATTCTATCGGAATTTAATAGTCATTGGATCTTATGGCTGCATCTGAAATAGGAGTCTTGTCTACTGAAAAACAAAACACATAATCGCAACATTTCCAGATTGGATGAATACGAATGAAGAAAATTGTGGACAAATTCTTAGAGAGTGATCCAATCGTCGATCGAAATCTCAATCCCAAGCATCAATTTGAGAATTGACAGATGAACACACACCAAGACGTTCACAGGGACAAAAACCGTCCAGTGTATCGGTTAGATTTCACAAAATTCTTTGGTCCAAACTCGAATCCAATTTTTGTGCACAAACTTGCACTAAATTCACATACGGATGTTGAGTTATCTCTCATACAATGCCCAGTCCTTTTGTGACAAATGAAATTTACGAGAAAAATATTCCATCATGTATCTTTGTCTTTCACCCGATCTTCGATGGATGTAACCCCCTTAATTCCCACAAGGACAATGCCCCGGTATTCGCGATTTCGGTATTCGCGGAACTTTGGATATACGCACCAAGCGCGAATACCGGGGGCTGACGTTACTAGTACGGTTCTAGAATGGTATTGGTACTGTACTAGGACTATCTTAGATCGAACCAAACCGGATTATATCAGACTATCCATCCATTGACGTACCCACCCACCCACCAACCTATCGACTCATGGACTCACCTCATCAGACCCACCCTTGATCCATATGGCCACCCATCACACTATACCTTGTCCTTGTAGGTAACCCTATACGCGAGATCTGGATGGACAAATTTTGAACTGATTTTTAATTGTCATAATTTAGTGAGAAATTCATTTCCTAGCATCAGAACTGATCCTCTCAAAAACAGTCAAGATCATTTCCATATCTCAAATTTCCCATTAGCCCTTCCCCAATTCGGAAGTCGAGTTTATATCGGAAATTGAAGCGGGACTCAACTGGTGTGTTAGATCTTGAACCGAAAGTAGGTTCAGGTGAGTAGATGGAAAGCCTTACTACCCAAGACCGCAAAATCATTCGACGTGGAGGAGTTATCATTTTTTTGTTATTTGATTGAAAAAAATTCTGCCTGGAGGAATTCGTATTTGGCACAAACTTCGCGCACTTACAAAAGTCGAGCTCTCTAGGGGGAACTAATCCGCTATCTCTGCGAATTCCAACTTTGCAAGCATGTGTGCTCAAGTCTAAGACATCTTCCCTTGATAAATTAAATTTATACAATGTCAGTATACCCTGCATAATCATCCTCGTTCCACATTCAATTTCTAGGTAACATACTCCGAGAAGAACTTGAAAAATTGCTAAAGCAATCAATAAAATCGGTTAGAGGTAAGGGTCTCCTCAACGCCGTTGTTCTTGATGACTCAATAGACGCTACAAATGTGTGCTGCCAGCTGAAAGACGAAGGTTTGCTTGCAAAACCGATAGATGACCACACAATCCGTCTTGCACCTCCGCTTGTCATCACTGAGGATCAGATTTACGAATGCATTGACATCATCAAGAGTGTACTTTTGGCGAGTGATCCGGAAGGCGGTTCGTTATTTGTTGAAGCATGTTACGAGTCCGCCTTTTTGGCAACTTTAAAACCTCAGACGCCAATACTTTAGCATGGCTCCAATTGTTTCTTAACATACTTTGTACAGATAATGTCCATGCTCCAAATTCATGAACTCCGTTATTTTTCTAAGACCCTGCACTGCCAATAAACCAATTATACGTTCAAGATTTATACTAAATGAGTTTCGAATTGCTTGGAAGATCCACACTCCGGGGTTGAATATTCGATAGGTTGCTGTCAGAGATTTTCTGCATTCATCAGACTTCTCAAGATGGTAGATCCGCGTGTTAAAGTATCATTTTGGTTCGAGCAAATTGGTCTTCCGCGGTCCAAAAATACTGCCCGCTCAAACGGCCCATATAAGCAACGGAACTTTGGTACACACCAGTTCAAGTACTTTGATAATTTGTTGTGAGAGTTTGTTCAAATGTAACGATTGAAGCTTTATAGAATCTTGAGTGACAAAATGAAGTCGCACAAAGAGCATGTTGTCCATAAAAATTGATTTCTGTACTAATCATGCGATTTGATTTTATATCATAAAAGAATGTCTATCTAAATCCCATGATTAAAATCAACCCTGGAGATGTGTTACAATATTTTCCATGTGTTTATTTATAGGAAACCAGACTGTTTTCCCTCACAGTCCCTCAGGTCTATATTATCAAAATCGCTTTGTATCCATGTTACTTCAGCTTTCATTGCTATTATTAAAGATTGAAAACTGACTGTTAGTGTTGCATTCTGATGTTGGATTTCAAAATACCACTTCCAACAAACTGATTCAGTGGGACAAACTGAACAACCGCATCCACCAACAAAATGATTCATACAACAAAATGGCATATTCATTTATTAATATTAGCGTCCGTGATCGTGTGAATTTCTTCTTTTAGTAGTACCAGGCATTACTTTTACACCGCTTTCGTTGGATATCGGTACACTCAATACAGTATGCAATGGTTCCTTTGGTTCTACCGCGTGGTTTTTGATCGTAGGATGATGTCCAGTGGGAGTTTTGAAGAAAACTTGAGGCTCTGAGTATTCTTCAAATGTGCGTGGTTGACCTCTGGCTTTGATGTTAACCGGAGTCGGTTTGTGTTGCTGAGGAACTATTGGACGATATAGGGTTGCATCTGAAAGAAAACTGGAGACAAGGATGTATATCATTCTCTTTATGCAATCATTTTGTTATCATCAATCCAAATTTGATCACTCAAACTGCTCGTAGTCGAATTCTATTCGATCAAGTATCAATGATACGTTATTAATTTTTCGAAATAGAATGACTTTCAGAAGAAGGAGAAGAATGTACTTAGATTCACGAGAATTTTTAATACTTCACTTATTCATTCCCCATACATCGGATTTGATAGCCACCTCAGCAATCTTTTTTTCGACTCATTTGATTGGATCTTTCTTGTGAAGAAAATTTGGATAGAGAAGCTATGTGCATCTTATTTGCGAGTGGTTGATTAATTGATTCTGCTTCATCCCGACCGTTAAAATTTCTAAATTTCTTGGTTGTATGATATTCCAATTTGACGATAGGTTTCAGTCTCTGCTATTGAAGGACTTGAAATTTTCTTATGTTAAAATTTATAGGTGTCAGAAGAGGCCGTCAATAAGATCGAGAGTTTTAAGATACTCAAAATGTGTCCCGCGATAGAATGAATATGATTCGGCCACCCCGATACAGAAAATCGATTGCTCGAGCATGGTCGTTTCAACTATTCTACCAAACGGTTAATGACTCAGTTTTATATTCTTTCCTTCTCCCATAAGAATTCAAACAATAATTCAAAAAATGTACCAGATGATAATATTTGAAGCTCATCCATGATCATCTTTACTTATGATAAAGAATTGATTTTGAGCATTTGGGTTGGCCAATGAAACATTTCAGAACAGAATATACAAATCTTATGCACCGAGGTTTATTGTAATGATTACTAAGTTGGCTTACTGTATTTCATCACTCGCTGCTCTGTTCATTCCTTGAGACTTATTTCCAGAATAAATTTGGGTGTTTCTCTCTCGAACTTGTTTCTTTTCAGCTATTCTAGGAGCCAAAGATTCTGTTCTGTTGTGTGTGTGATAATTATTGGATTGTTTCCCAAGCCTCGACGAAATATCAGCAGGCACCGAAGCTTTGGCATCATGAGAATAGAGTGGTCGTGAGGCCACTTTTGGGATTTCTCTTGAGTTGTTATCCAGAATTACGTTCTTGTTTTCCGAATTATCAAAAACGTAATCAAATGGTGCCGGCCAGGCTGTCACTACTTTTGGTTCTCTTTCCAAAATTAAATCTGCTGGAATAATTTTTTCTTGCGTTGTAACCAACGTTGGAATTACAGGCTGGTTTTCTTTTTGTATGTTATCTTTACTCAATTGCTGATCTGAATCAATCCTATCTACGAATCCAGCGGTACGTGTTGGGTCGTATGAAGTCAGTCTAGAGATGATTTTTTGATCGCTATTCAAAGGGTTGTAGTGATGTGCATATGATGCATAATATGGTCCATAATCGTTGGGATTAGGAGCGGCTGTGTAAGGCGAGGTGTAAGGTATGACGAGTCCTGGTGAAATCACTTCAGCAGGGAGTCTCTGATGTGGTAGAAGTATTTCTGATACTCCATCATCAGTTTGATACTCACTAGTTGTCAAGGACTGTGGTTCCAAACTTGGTACATCCACATTCCTAACCTCACTATCGTAAGGTAATTCATATTCCTCGTATCGATTACGCGGTTCTTCGGACTGTCCCTGAATTTTTTCAACTCCTTCAACCAGATTTGGATTATCATAGAGTCTCTGTAAACTTTCGTACTCCTGGATTCTATCTGGTTCATATACCCCGGTATCAGGATTTTTAAACATTCCAATGTAACCAGCGATTCGTTCATCCATATTTCCACCAGGTTTCTCCAGAGCTTCTCCATAACTGTCACGCAATCTAATATTCTGTTCAATTTCATCCGCTTTAGAGGTAACTATGGGGGTCTTTGATCTGACACGCTTGATCACGCGTCGTCTCTTTCCATCACCGTTACGCTCTCTGCGATCGTCTGTGGAATTTGGACGACTTTCACGCGGAGAAGATTCACTACTATTTGATTTTAAGTTCTCATTGCTTTCTTTTCTATTGTTCATTGCAAGTATCGGTCTCTTAGGATCAGAGGTTTTGGAAGTCTTCAAAGAAACCATTGACTCTTCCTCACGACTACTTTCGACACTTTTATTTTCAGGTCCATCATCGGAATTCTCAATCGACTTCTCATGACTGTCTCTTTCACCACCCTCGTAATCTTCTTCTTCACCAGAGTCATCTTTGGAATACTGATTTTCATAGCCTTCATAGCGATCTTCAATCTCTTTTTCCCTGCTTCTGTGTAACTCAACGTCGTCTTCCTTAAATTCATGATCATCACTTTTGTCCTTTTCCCGCTCTGCATTTTCTTCTGCTAAAGCTTCTGCTTTAGCTTCTTGCTCAGCTGCAAGTTTATACATCTTATTCTCATGTTCTTGTTTCCAATCGGGCTCATCAACGTACATGGAGTGTCTGAACTTGCTGTCTACCGAAGGAGGCCTCTCCTCAGATATCTCGCTGGGGTCATGAATCTTCTTATTCTCCACGCTGTAGTTGACTACGTTCTGATTTTTCTTGTACTGTTTTTCCTCAATATGTTTCAACCCCGGGCCTCCAGTTTTCAAAATTCTAACCTCACTTTCTTCGCTCTTTGATTTTGGAGTTTTGCTTGTTTGTACCCGATCCGGGGTATGCTCCTCATAATTGTGTTCGTATTCCTCACTATGGTGTGAATTATTACCCTGCTCTTCAAAATTACCTTTCTTACCAGCTTCACTCTTATCATGGTGATATTCTTCAGAATGTCCATGTGAGTATTCATCGCGCTCATAACTGCTGTCAGCAGAATTACCATCCACAGGTGTCTGTAGTGGAGCCAAATTGGGTGCAATTGGTAGAGGGATTTTCACCAATAAGGGGTCTTGAACACGTGCTTTTCTAGGGTTTATACTTGGTTTGGTTGGTGAGGGAGCTGGCGCCGGTGGTGGTGGGGCTGCTGGAGGGGCTGCGGTTGTAGTGATATTCCGATGGAATAATTGCTCATATTGGGCAAGGTGGTTTATTAAATTTGTGGTATTGAGGTTATTCCCAAAGTTGAGAACTCCAGTGAACCTCAGTGTCTCCCTCTGTCTTGGTGGTGGTGGCGCCGAGGTAACTGTGGGAGCTGGTTCAGTAGTGTTAGGCATCGACATCGAGGGCATCATCATCATTATCGTCGAAGTTCGTGATTTAGATGAATCTGGGGCTGCTGTCACTGTTGCTGCCATCTGGGCTGCTGGGGTTGGATTTGCTATCGAGGCAATTTGAATCGGAGAAACTGAGTAACCCATGGCTTCTAGGATTCCTCGAAGTATTATTCCAAGGGCTCGCTTGTCACGAGTCGGATCGTTGGATTTGTTGAGCGCCAAGACCTCATCTTCGATATGATGGATAACTCGTTCTTCAACACTGGTTGAACTTGGTGAAATGGTTGAACCGGCACTGTTTTTTCCAGTATTTGAGTCTGAGCCTTGCGGCTTACAATGTATCAGACTGACTGAGCAGAATATGAACCAGAGCTTCATGGCTGATGAATATTTAGTGGCCTCGTATGGAAATGTGAGATTTGGGAGTTTCCATGTTTACTGTTTCAAAAAAGTTTTCTGTCAACTATGATATGAGAAATCCAAAGATTTCATCGGCAAGCCCGATATGAATGAGCTATTGTGAGTACTCAGTCGGATTCCCGTAGAGTAAGAAACACTATTGAAATACGATTGAGTTTCGAGCACTCGCTGAAGTCATCCCTGCACTATTCTGATGAGTTGGACAAATCTCGATACAATTCCCTTACATCACAGACGCGAAACACATTACTGCAGTATGGTGTATCATTTGCTCATATATTGTAATATCTTTTCCTGTGAGAGTCAGCATCGTGAAATTGCTTGAGTTTAAAATGCTACCTCAACGAATTTCAGATTAATTCATTCATATACGTGCACTTTTCTCAAAATTGAAGTTTGAATAATTTGCATCACTTGGGTTCTCGCGCTGGTTACAAGTCAACTGATCACAAATCGTTCGATGGTCAAATACCGCGAGCAATGACTGAGTGAGTGGGAAAAATTTTGCATAATATTGGAAAAGATCAGCGAGAGTTTCTCCATGGTGGGGCCAACCGTTTATTAGGAACGAGTGAAGCGTCACGGCGACAGCAACAGTGCTGAAGTATAATAAAAACCTTCAAGATCTCAATTTAGCCCGTAGCACTTTTTTTTATTGAATCGGTATTCAACAGCTCTTGCATGCGACATATTCATTGTAAGATACAGTCTTGATTTGAACACAAGGAAATTTTTGATTATAATCGACAAAGTCAATTTGGACAAAGTTACTTCAACCATTCTCATCGTATCCAAATTTCCCATGGAGAAAAGACAGCTCAAACTTGAGTAACTATGGGGAAAACATATTAATACACAGCAGCTTCGGTGATGGGATGCGAGATGTACCGAAACCAATTAGATATCCCTGATTTGATGAAATGATGATAGGAATTAGCTGCTGATAAGATTAACTTTGCCATATAATGATGATTTACTTTCCAAACAACAATACGGGATTTTGCGATGGGTGAAGATGTCAAATTTAGAAACATTGAATAATAATCAGCATTATATCATCCATAAATTATGCTCACGATACTTGTAAGAGCTATCCTCACTCAAATCAGGGGACGATGATCATAACTATAAGCTTCTTGTATAAACCAATCGGATTCGACCGGAGATTCCTCGAGTGAATTGTGCATTATATAAAAGTGAGTGTAATTTCATTGATATAGAGTACAGTATAAACCAGTTTGATGATGCAATAAAATATGAGTCAGAACAAAGGTGTCGTGGACTCGCGCGCTTATTTAGTATTTTCATCGATCGATTCAAATTTTTGCTCTGATTTGAAAATGTTTACATAGTCATATTTTGTCGAGAACTCCATTTATACGCGAGAAGATTTTCTACGTACTGATGAAATATTAAGCCTATAAGCTTTTTTTCTGAACTTCTGACTTCATGAATTGCATTTGTCATGTATACTCGATTTCGAGCTTCATTCATCATTATATCTGTACACTCGGGTATCTCCTGAAAATTCAAACCAAATCACGAGATCAAGATGCTTAATTACAAGGCTTGAGCGTTATAGACAATGTCGAGCTTTGGCGCTGATCTCTGTAAACTCGACTCAATTTCTTGCAAGTTAAATATGAATACTCCTACTCGAAGATTCTTGTGTTATCAAGTGACAAAAGAATTTTCCTTCAGCAGTTCACAAGCGTCAATACAATTTGCGAAAATAAAGAAACGGTTTACCCAACGATGACTCGTCAATACTCATACGTATATGGGTAGTACCGTGAAAACTTTGAAATGATGTGTGCCCGATTGTAGTACGAACCCTTGAAATGGTTAGGAAAGAGATCAAATAAGACATTTTTGCGTATTATTGGCGCATTCGTCAGTTCTCCGATTCAGTGTTGCCAAGAGAAGTATCATCGAAAGACGGGTCGGAATATCAGTTCCGTGTGATGTGGTTCTTCCTTTCTCCAGCATTCACCAGCGTGAAGTGCCGCGATGGGTCTCGGTTTGGGATTCAAACGGTCAAATGCATCAAATGTAATGGCATTGGATGCCAAATCCAACTGCTGTAGGAGCAATAAAATAAATAAAAAAAAATTTTTAAGGCAAACGCTTTTATGAAGGCTCCATTCAACTCCCTAAAAAGTGAAAAATAAGTGAAAGTATAATGACCAAAGTAAAAGTATAACAGATAATTGTACCATTACTTCATGAAAGAACACTATCGAGGAGTTTGAAATGATTCTGCCAGTCTCTGAATTAGTATTTTCCAGGTTCACTTTTGGAATCTTCAAACAAATAATCAAAAATGCTGAAAACATTACCACTTTAAAATCCATATGTCATGAAACCGTGGGGTGACCAAGAAGATAATGTGGTGTACTTTTCCTTGTCATGGCACCCCACGCTTTCATGACATATGGATTTTAAAGTGGTAATGTTTTCAGCATTTTTGATTATTTGTTTGAAGATTCCAAAAGTGAACCTGGAAAATACTAATTCAGAGACTGGCAGAATCATTTCAAACTCCTCGATAGTGTTCTTTCATGAAGTAATGGTACAATTATCTGTTATACTTTTACTTTGGTCATTATACTTTCACTTATTTTTCACTTTTTAGGGAGTTGAATGGAGCCTTCATAAAAGCGTTTGCCTTAAAAATTTTTTTTTATTTATTTTATTTTATTCTTTTTAGTTGAAGTCAATCCGATAGCACCCATGGATTTCATCATTAGTTTTGTCTATCCTCTTATTTCACATCTTGGATAACAAGTTACTGTTGGGAATACCAACTGATTAGAAGACTCGATAATGTCCCTTTCGGATGAACAAATGGATTCAATTCTTGGACATCTCCATTGCCAAGTAACTTTTGAGAGTAGTAACAGAACATACACATTCAGTCGAACCCCTTTCTTATAATACATGAATATCAGTGTGGAGTTCTGCTAGAACTTGTTCCTTAAACATCATCCTAAAACTTTCTCTGTGCACCAATTTTTTGAGATTTTAGACTGTTTGTAGTTCGAAGGGTTTTCCACGAACTTGAAATATCTCACCCGATTCAGAAGTTTGAAATTGATACTAAGTATAGTTGAGAGTCGTCAGAAATTTGGGAGACTTATTGTGAGAGTTGGCAAATTCTTGTTTGAATTATGATCTTTTACAATGACTAACAATAAGCTGCTGCAACTGTATGATTACAGGAGTGCATTGATTAATTGTTTTCAATCTGTTATCATCTCAATAAGGATGGCTCTTCACTGTATTCCTGAGAGCCTCAGAATCTGCTAACAATTTAAAGTCTCATTCTACGGTTTCTCGCCATGGGTGTATACCCATCATGAATCTACGCGTGGAGTCTGATGGAGTCATGATACTGATAAATGGAGTTCTCTAGGAGTTAAAAATGGCTCCGAATACATCATTAAACATCAAGAGACCAACGTTAAGGTCAAGGACTATGTACAAGGTTGATCGTGCCTGAGAAATCTGAATAACGAGATCCACACTTCCACTTCATTCCACTTCCCAAAAGTAGACCAAATTTCTTAATTTATTTTGGATATAAAAAACACACTATTCTGTCTGATATTGAATATTCTGTGGTGAAACTATGAGCTGACACAAGGAAATTCATGTCCTGGGATAGGGGGAACACGCTGAGATGCGACATCCCTCACGCGCAACAACACCACAACGAACACATTTTTTCTTGATCTGATAGCTCCATGTTAGCTCCTAAGGCTTGCACGTGGCCCGCACTACTCCGACACGACATTTTTTATGGTCCGAAACCATAATTGAGTTATATATATGTGAATAACAAGATCGTGTCATGGGATGGGGAGGTCACGGCGTGGCACCATGTAGAAGCTGCATCTCGGGTACCCGCATCTCGAGGGTGACCACGAAAGACATTCACAACAGGCACACTTTTACTCGACCCGGAGACACGCATTTTCACCAGGAAGCCACGATTCTCCCGCAGAGGCGGCGGCATGGTGATGAGCTACAGATAGCTATAATGCTTGGCGGCCCATGCTGTCTGCTGCTGCTCTCCGTGCGCAGCTGCGGCGCGCGCGTTCTCATTGGCCGAAATGAGATCCAAGAGAAAACATTTCACTCACACAACGATAAATGCGGCTCATGTACGAGAAACTGCCCGATATAGGTATAGAAAATACCCGGCGAAAAGCGAAGCGACACCAATGACCTTGATGCCGAAGTGCATAAAAGCGTTTGAAAAATACCACTACTTGTGTGCATGGCAAGCACGTACATTTTGTGGCGCAATTTTGACAAAAATTTTACTGACTCAGTTTTCCTCGATAGACGTGTATCAGCCTCGTTGCAGGCCTTTCCGCGCCAACTTTTTTCAAGTTTATCTTCAGGCGCAACTATTCCATGCTCCAGAATATCAAAAAATTGATGTTCACACTTCGCAGAGTACTTTTTCGCGAAAATCTAGCTTTGCTCAATTTTTATGTCAGGTCCGTGTGATACTATAGTATGACCCTAAGACGTGAAACTATAGAGGCCGTAGTCAGTTCTTTCTCAAAGTATCTGATGGCCAGATGAAACCTCGAAACCTCATGACTGTAGCTTAAGCCGTTTTGCCATGAGATCAATTTTAGTTTCAGATGTCAGGTCCGCGTGACTACGCTACTGCGCTATTTGTGTTATCCTTATAGCGTTATAGTGCAGAAGAGTGGCAATTTTTATATTCGCGCGTGAGTTAATTTATGCTTTATATATATATGTTTTGAAAAGTCAGAAAATCTATCTTGGAACGATTGGGCGTGAGATTTGGGGTTGGTACATTTTCGACCTTCGATTGTCAAAGTTTCCGCGAAACTATTCATACAACGCCCACCAAACCAATAAAACTCAGTCATGGAATCAATAGGGCTATCTTGGAATTTTCCAAAATTATGATTCTAGATTTTCTAGTTTATAAAGCTCAAATCCGAGTTATTAATTTTTGATTGTGAAAATGAAGAAATATTCCAAATTACTGAAGCGAATACGTATAAATGTAAACATTCCAGGACATCAACCTCGCATTTGCAGCACATGCTTGTTCCAGAGGAAATAATGAGAAATCTCTCCTACTGCTTCCATCGACTGATAGTAATATAGCATGACGGAAGATTGCTAAGACTTCTGGCCCATCAAATGGATCATCCATAATCTGTTTACCTGAAGTATTTTTCATACGGAAAATTTCGAAGTCTCATTCCCCTCATGCTTTTTTCGTTTCACGGAAAAATTAGTACTCCTCATTGGTCAGCACATGATGTGCTATTTGAGCTATTTATAACCCATGGAAGCAATCTATTACTCCGTACCCTCTGAGCACGAATCTATCCAAAGATTTATCTATTTCACATGTTTGGATCTTACAGAGTGCATAATTAAAGATTTTTTGGTCATGGGATCGGAAAATCACTCAATCGTGATCTAAATTTGCCATCAAAGCCGTCATTCTCACTAGAACAGACATTAGTTTGTGACTTTGATGAATCTAATGGTAAGTAGCCGCTGGAGAAAGTCACCGCCACCGCCTGTGGTGACCGATCATTTCTCGCGCAGTTGAGCACTGCACTGAAAAAAACTGCAGATCACAAAAAAGGAGTCTGCTGCAATTGTATAGATATTGCCTCCTCGCGAAACTTAGCGCGATGCAAGTAAACTCAGATCATGTAAAAAGTAACTGCAATCTCTGACTATGGAAGACTTGCACGGAGCGCATAAATCGAATTATCGCGTGAAGGTTCTTTCCTTTGGAATCAGACTCTTGTTAGATTTATCATCGACAGATTTTATTGCAAAATGTTTATGATCGCAGGTTATAGGTGTCTTGACTATCTGGCCCTGTTATCGGGAAATTCGGTGTATAGAAAATACTTTCACTGCTCGTTTCTAAGGAATGAATTAGAGAGAAATTGATCCCGAAATGTCTCATGTCAGTTGACAGAGGATTAAAGGTACTCTATACAATCAATCATCCGTCAAGTGATTGAAATCTTCTAGATCTGGGTAATGTCTTAACGTTTTCCAAACTGATGAATCGCTTCTGCTCTTCAATCGCCTCTATCATTAAGATCACCACAGTACAAGATAATACAATAGTTCGCCGTTAACGGTACTTGCATTTTGAATATTTGTTTTTATTATTATTGTTATTGGTTTTCAAAATCATTAAAGGATTCTCATCATAACAATGTGTGGATAAATTCTGAAACAGTACAAGACTCGTGAGAAGAAGCTCCCAACTATATACTTCATGAAGGTTCAGAACCGCTGCAATGAAAGAGCTCAAAAAGGCCTACGAAGAGGAACACTTTGAATCTATTATCTCATGAAACGTTTCAGATGAGCGAGCTATCAATGAATCTCAATTATGCTTTTCATTTATTATGCATCTTACATGAGCGGTGGGAAGAGTTGGTGAACAGAAATGATGAATCATTTGGGATCGTCCAATGCACGCACAAACAATGAATACGTGTATCTTAGAACGGCGTAAGAGTATGATTCATTACAAAATTACTGATGCACTCTGTGGAGTCTCCCAATATTCGTTATATTGCTGATCATAGTTCTCCAAAGTTCTTCTAGTAAACTTCCCCTCTGAGAGAGAAAAATTCGACATTCGGCGAACAAAATCTTCTCAAGCTCACTCTAACCAATTTGGCATTAATGTCTTCATGAGAAATGACCAATGTTTCTGTCTATTAGGATTATTAGGCGAGTGCCGATACAGAAATGTCTTTAATTTAAAAATATCTCCAACCGTATTTCAATCTTGTTTCAAAATTCTTTACTTGACCATTGAAGTCATGTAATTAGATACATCATCTCATTGTTCTTTAGAAAAATGCTCGGAAAAATGCTTCATCAAGGTTCAGTTGCTCCCTAAGAGCTAACTGTGTGGAGAAAGTAGTGATTTGGATAGATTTTATATTTATACAATTTTTTGAGGAAGTGAGATTCATCGAGAATAAAATTCGGTCAGACTTATGACCAAGGATGTCCCTTGTCCTGTCAATCCTGATATCATTTTCTCAGAAAGTCAAGCACGGTCTTGGATCATTGATTCAAATAGAATGGTTATGCGAAAAAATTTCAATTAAGTCACCGTTAAGTTTTTGTTGTGATTACGAATCCTCTACCATAGGACTACAAAATGCTACAACTATTCATTGAAAGTTGGATCTGAGAAACAGTACAGAAAAAAGTAAAGGTTTCCATTGTCTTGGAATGTGTTCAATACTATTTCTTGATGAAGATAAATAACTGCTTTTTCATGTATGTACGATGAATAATCTTCCAAACGACTCACATTCCTTCAACAAATATTATTTCAACGAATATTTAAGAAAATTAGAGTAGGTTGCTCTAAGTTGTTGATGCAGGATATTCTTTCAACACATGACCGAATCAGTCTAACTATTTACAGTTAGAGACTATCAGTAACTTTATTCTCGGTGTTGAACTATAGATTTCAATGATAACACCTGATTTGCAAAGAGTACGGAGTCCTTATGAACCAACCGACCTAATGGCAGAACCTCCGTACCTGGGTTTGAAATTTTGATGAAATTCAACACATTTTCTGCGACGGTAAAAATCGCAGTTCCTTCACGGGTGCGGCGAGATCCACCTATGGGTTTTGCACGATCTTGAATCCCATGAGACAAAAATTTTCACCTCACAAGAGAAGGACAAGGCGAGATCTACCAGTGTACCAGTGGGTCCCGTCTCAGTATGGTCTCAGCAAACTTGCGCATAACTGCAACCTGACATGCACCGGCGTACTTTCGAGTTGCGTCTGCATGCAATGATTCTGAGAGCGGTATTATTGTTCATACGCTTTTATTGGTACTGAATGTGTTTTTTTTTTCTTTTTTTTTAATCTAGACGAATTCAATCTCATCGAGATTATTATGCACACATATAATTTACATATTCTTAAGACTAGGTGTATCTCATTAAATTTACTTATACTTAACCCTTAGGTTACTGTTTCAAGCAAGGATTTGCTAGAAGAATGCTGGAAACCATAGGAAATTGCATGTTATTCCGGAGGATATTTTTCCGAAAATTTACTCTCGGCTTTTCGTATAACGGACACTGCCACAAAATATGGTCTAGGTCTTGCGAATCTGCACATCATTCACATTTTGCATTATCAATTATGTTAACTTTGGCTAATGAGGCATTCAAGCTGTAGTGATCCGACCGACACCTATTGATTGTGGTGATGACGGCTCGGGGAAATTTCAGATTCTTATACCATGGATATTTCTTGGTATCAAAGTACTTTTCGAAATGAATTTCTCCTTTTGTTGCAAAATCTTTGATCAGACTAGTATGAGTATCTTGTAAGGCTTTATTCGCAAAACTTTCTCTAAGATCAGTGAAAGGCATACCTAAGGCCGATGAAGGTAGAATGTTCGATGCATCTTTGGCTAGCTGATCGGCGATTTCGTCACCGTCAATTACCTGAGTGTGCTGGTATCCAGAAAAAATTGATTTTGCTCTCTAAACCTGTTGGAGTCAATTTTGACTCCAAGGGATTCAGATTCGTGCGACTGCAAGCTCACTCCAACGAGTTAAGCATGTGTGAGTGGAAATTCTTTCAAATTCGAACAGTTTTCTTTTAATATCACAAATATAAGGATTTACTTTGATGTCCATTTTGGGATTCTTCAAAGATGCGAGAGTACTCTGAGAGTCTGAGTAAATAGAGTAGCTAAAGTTAGGATTCTCAATTGCAAGATCAATAGCATTCGTAAGGGCTACGCATTCTGCTGTGAAAACTGATGCTTTTTTATCAAGATTGGTTGAAATAGACTTTTTCTGCTCCGGGCATATGGATGCACATCCAACTGCTAAAGAATCGGATGACTTACTACCATCAGTGAAAATTGCTACGTTTCCATCTCTTCTCAAATATTCATCGATAGCATTGTTAGGGTCCGCGTAACTCTTCGAAGAAGAGCCGAAAAGTAAGTCTACATCTTCTACCTTTAAGAGGAGATCATACTCACGAGTATAAAGGCTCTTGTGTTCAAGAGAACGAAAGAGCTCACAGAATTCTTTGGATTCAGAAATTGCCTTTATTAAAATACGCTTGGATTGAACTAATTTTTTCTTTTCAAAATCCAGTATTCTCTGGAATTTGGAAATATTTTCCTTCACGATAAAGTCATTGTTTGACAGAATTTTTGAGAGGTAGCTATTGCACAAGAATTTACATCGATCTTCCAGAGAGAGTAATTTTGACTCTGCTAATAGTACTTTTGTGGGAGTACTATTCCTATATCCGAGCTCAAGTCTAATTGCTGCATATTGGATCTTTTCTAGTTTTTTAATTTGTCGATCGATATTGGGGAAATAAACAAAAGACCCGTAATCTAACCTGGAGCGAATGAAGCTTTTATATATAGAACTATTAAGGTTTCTGGATGAGTTCGGCTTGAACAGCCGACGCACACAGTTGATGAAAACCCGATTTGCGACACAATTATTCTCACCCTGAAAACAAGCGAATTTGGAAATTTGCGAAAAAGGGAAATTGTAGGTTTTTTCACGTAGATCATGAATCCTTTTCCCAATTGGAGCCTCCAAGATTCATACGCTAACGGCAAGCATAAAAACGCGAAAATTGCGGAAAAAACGCAGTTTTAGTGGTTTAACTTGATGGGGATGCATTTTACACAAATTTTTATGAGAACAGAAGTTGTTGCATTTTTTGATACAAATCGGATGATATAACCAGTTTTTCGTGAAACCGAATTTTTTGATGTTTTTTGCCATTTTGGAGGGTTTTTAGTGGATATTTTGGAATTTGGACTACGGCAATCGAAAGAGCGGGAAATTTTACGTCGGAATATGTACTTTAAAAATTTGGAAAAAAGATTTTTGGAGGTAATCTAGGGAGTAAGAATAGAGGAAAAACTGAAAAAACAGAGAAAAATGGGTAATTCGTGAATTCTCGAGGTCTAATCGTGAATGTGCCACCTTGTCCACAATGGGGTTACCTTTCTCCATCATCAACCAACTATTTGCCGTGTTCCACAAGTGCGTAGATACACTTGCTGGACTCTGAGACCAGTTATAACGAGTCTTGGGGTCATATTCCGTGCAAAGCCCTATGAATCCGATCAAAATCATGAATTCTCGAGGTCTAATCGTGAATGTGCCACCTTGTCCACAAACAGGGTACCTTTCGACATCATCAATCAACTATTTGCCGTGTTCCAGGAGTGCCTAGATACATCTGCTGGACTCTGAGACCGGTTATAGCGAGTCTTAGGGTCATATTCCGTGCAAAGCCCTATGAATCCGATCAAAATCATGAATTCTCGAGGTCTAATCGTGAACGTGCCACCTTGTCCACAAAGGGGGTACCTTGCGACATCATCAATCAACTATTTGCCGTGTTCCAGGAGTGCCTAGATACACCTGCCGGACTCTGAGACCGGTTATAGCGAGTCTTGGGGTCATATTTCGTGCAAAGCCCTATGAATCCGATCAAAATCATGAATTCCCGAGGTCTAATCGTGAATGTGCCACCTTGTCCACAAAGGGGTTACCTTTCTCCATCATCAACCAACTATTTGCCGTGTTCCAGGAGTGCCCAGATACACCTGCTGGACTCTGAGGGTTCTGGGTCCAGAGTCAATGTACAGCCCGGCAAATCCGATGAGAGCCATGAAATCAATCTTGGGACTTTCTTTCCGTAGCACTCACTAGACCGAAATTCCACACACTTGTCCCTTCTCCAATCTCTCTTATGTAAAATGAAGGATGTGGGAGTGGTTCAAAAGAATACTTCATGCTTAATGAGGTTGATAATAATCAAATCGACCGACCCAATCCTCGAATCAAGAATGAGAAACGTTGGTGCTCGAATGTTCATTGAGTTAAAACCGAATGACCCAATCCGCGACCTTGCTTTCACTGCAGATCACAGGGGAATCAGTTGGTTCCATAGCAAAAAAGGGGACCAAGGGTGTAGGGATAGTTCAGGGTCTTCTGTTCCCATCACTTATCACATCAAATTTCACTCCTCATTATCCAAATTGAAATACTTCCCAACTTACTGGCGCGGATCTCGCAATTTTCAGTTGGGTTCACAAAAAAAAAGATCACCATAGATTTTCCTCTCACACGAATATTCATTCGTCCAGCAAAATTTCAACATACAGGTATTCATGATTCCATAGATGATCACGAATTTAGGATACATTCATGGTTAGTTAAAGCAACATCTGCAACATGCCCAAGTCCGTAACCAACAGGTACAATACTGAAATAGTAAGGCATTGGAAAAAAGGTTCATGTGACAGACTTGAGCACCATCGAGAATCGCGACTAGAATCGAAATACCAAATGAAAGTAATTCTATGAAAAACACTGTCTAGATTTGAGTGGCAATGGCCAGGAATAACCAGAAGATCTGTGGAATTCCCCACAAACTCTTCAAGAGTCAACGGACATCTGTAAAAATTTTCCTAACTTTAATAAGTATGGTTCAAAGAAATATTAGTTACCATTTCCAAGTTTGCGAGGCCTGCAAATTCTATGTTAGATCCCAGCGCTCAGTTGTTCATCTCTGTGATATATCGCTGGTACTCTTCTGACTTCCTCTACTTCTTACTAAAGAAAGTTTCTAGTCAGTTCATTGTCAGCTGATTCACATCAAATTAAATGGACCAGGTAGATAAGCATGTTGAACCGGCCCTGGACGGGTATGGACCCCGAGGAGATTTTCCCCAGTTTCCAACACTTGAGTAAGGGACGGAATATTCTTCAAGTCCCAAGGTCGACCCAATTTTTCCGGACGCCCTATAAACCGTCTGAAATACGCTAAAAATTAATCATTCTTTCATTGAGTCGCATTTGAACGCACCTCAGTGAATCTTCCTGAATTTTTTCCGTGTATTTCTGAAACAATGGCAACCGAAGAAAAAATATTTGCGTCCCGAGAACTTTTAATGTAGGACCCAAAAAAAATTCAATCTCAAAAACCACATCCGAGATAAAGGGTCATTTTTAGCCTCTTTGTACTGATTTGAAATGGATGCTGCGCGGTACATAGGATTACATGAGGCTACGAAGTTTCTACTCAATTCGTACCAGGTCACGGATAGAGCTATGGTTCCCTACTCGTTCAAACTAGGCGATGATGATGTCGACGACTTTGGCGGTCAAGAATAAATTCGAAGAAAAGCATGAGCCTGTTGATTAGACTACAGAACGGGATGCCGTCATATTGCTCAATATCACTTTTTGTGAACACCTCCTCGAGGCTCAAAAACACCAGCATGATAAGTTGGTCAAAATGAGTGGAACTACATGCTTCTATTCGTAACCTGCCTCATTCATTCCTCCCTGTACGCGCAGCGTCTATTTCGAAAGAGTACAAAGAGGCTAGACATGACCTTTCAACCGCGGGCGAGTTTTTTCAACAGAGAGTGAAATCCCAAGGGTTAGGGACAGAGCTGATCACGGACTTGGTTTCTGCGCCTAAAAATAGGAGGAAAACAAATATTTGCTTCTCTGGAACGCCCTGACTCAAAATTCGCGTTCTTGGGGCAATTGAAGAGGGTTGTAGTGTACGGATCCATGGCCTCACAGATTCCATACCTTGGATTTTTAATATTTTTGGACCAGCTAGACCGCGGGTTCTACTACGTCAAATTGTATTTTGTCACGAAGTCATTTTAGAGCGAATCACACTGGCTATCGATTCAAGAAACTTTTAGAGATGACAGATGAAGATCAACGCACATGCGCAGGTATGACTTGAGAATTTGCTTTCGAAACGATTCTCGGCGTCTTTACCACTTTCCATCTCCTGAGAATGGCTAAAAATACCAATACTCGACGTACAGTTTCCTGGCAATCACGATGGAAAGAGTATTTACGGTTATTTTCTATGTGGAAGAGTAAGCTTTTAGTTTTCAATGATCTTTTTGGGGCCTAAATTCGAAGTTTTCGAACCGGAAATATTTTGTTCTCGGTTACTATTGCTTAAAAAATATACGAAGAAAAATTGAGGAAGATTCACTCAGGTGCGTCTAAATGCGGCTCAATAAAGGGATGATTGCTTTCTAGAGTATTTCGGAGGGTTTTTACGGAGCCCGAAATGATCGGAGGGACCTTGGGACCAAAAAATCTTCTTGTCCTTCCTGAGCCTCGTTCTTTATCAGAATGAATGGAACTTCTCTCCCATTCTGGGTCAGATAACGATTGTGGAATTTTAGAATTGTAACTGGAAGATAAGTTTCCCAGAACTACATGACACGTGAAATGGCTCGCAAGTGGTTTCCGTCACAGGTATTTGGTGCTATTTTAGTTGGTTAACCCCTAGGAACCGAGACCCTCTTAGAAGAAATACAAATTATTCTCTCAATAACTTCACCTCTGTTGATGCTTCGACTAGGCGCAATGACCGTGGTATAGCCCAGAACAGCCTTGAACACCATTTTTTACAACGGGTCCTGCAGGATCAACTAGGGTACCCCACAAGTCAAAATGAATTTTAGATACCAGGTGAAATTTGAGAACTTGTGCGTGTTTTCGAGCCCAGTACGTAGTATTACAATATCATTGTTACAAGCGACGAGCACTGGACCATAAAAATTAGCTCTGCTGAGTTATCATGCCTAACCGCCCAGTCCCTTTCATAATTTTTTGAGTGAGAGAGCCTACTTTTGAAGATGAAAAAGAGAAAAATGAGATACGAAAATGTGAGTGCAAAACCGCAACAGGATTATATTTTTATGAAACACAAGTCGAGAATCTCCTCAACAAATAGGAATAAAGAAGAATGGAATCAATTATCGAACTCCAAATGAGCAAATTTCTTCTCTTTACCGACTGAGTTTAGATTTCAAACAAACTGTTATCCCTAAATGAACCTTCCATAGACCGAGAAGAGCCTTGGCAAAATGTAGCAAGAACCGTCCCAAATGGAATATTCGCAAGGAAACGAACTATTTCTTCAATTAATCTAGTTTTTTTATCAACTCATCTGCCTTGTACGCTATCAATATCATGTACATATTGTATGGAGCCAAATCAAATCGAGATCACGAAAGATATAAGTATAACGTCAGTGCTCAGTTATAATCCATGGAATTATGTAACTGTGATACCGTGACGTATCATTGCTTTAATCTCTTGGCATGGATATATCGAAATGACCACAAGCCCAATGTAATCCTATAGATTGATTCGTCACGAATCAATCGTGATGATACTTGGAGTTATTCCAGTATGTCAGAGTTACGTTTGCGTGGAATACATCTCCTGAAATTTATTACAGGCTTTGATCCAGTGTTGCTTGAGCTTTCCACAACGATCCTGCGAGCTTTATCTTGTTTTTTTGAGATCGATCCTCTGAAATTTAAAGATCTGTGCATGAGGGCAACGATACGATACTGTCAAAACTACTCATGGTACAAGCTTCCACCATCAATACATGCTATTTTGATGCATGCATGGAAAATGATGCAGTTTTACCATATCCCTATGGGAGTGTTATCCGAAGAGGCTCTCGAGACGACTCATGAAGTCGTCAAGTCCACCAGACTGAATCATACGAGGAAATTTTCCAGGTATGTACTTTTCATTTTGCCGAGATGTGGTAATTTTTTGGGCAATAATTGAATCAAGATTTCGTTTCAATATTCACGCAATCGTTTAGATGGGATACCGAGATGCATAAGGGGTACAATTCGTGTGAGAATGTACATTCTTCCAACGAATGAATCGATAAATGCTCAATCTTGAATGTGGATGAGATGTGAACTTCACTCTTTTTCAAGTCGAAGCTCGGGATTCATGGCTAATTTCCCATAGTGTACTCATTCACCCTTAATTATTACTGTTACCTTTCGAACTCCTAGGCAATATACCGATGCATGACGATAATGAAAGCTAGACTCTTGGCTATCAATGGATTTGTACACAAATAATACATGTGAATAAATATCAGCTGAATGGAAGAGAAATTCCACTGGAAATATTGCTCGTGGAGTTATGCCTGTCTCTAACTAGACTATGTATGATGTGTAATATCAAGGCGTTAATGAATTCTCGCATTATTTTCCAGGGAAGCGACCAATGAGGACCTATTCCATCGATTGTTCTTGTTGTCAGATCCTATCCTGTCTCGGACTCGCAAAATCAGGGAGAAGAGAATGAATCTACTATCGCCTGAGTTGAGGAAGTTGATTGTTGTCAACAGTGAGGATGATGGTTAGAATACTATCTAGTTGTATTGTGCTTGATGTATTCGAGTTGGCGGAATGAAAATAATTGGTCGTTACCTTTTGGAGAATTAGTGGGAGATTCTACGATTCTTTCGGTTACTGTTGTGAATCAAGAACAGGCTGTGTTTTTTATAGGATAACTTTCGTTTGATTTTGTGGTTATTTTCGGTTTCTAGTCTAGATTCCCGATGGTGCTCAAGTCTGTCACATGAACCTTGTTTCCAATGCCTTACTATTTCAGTATTGTACCTGTTGGTTACGGACTTGGGCATGTTGCAGATGTTGCCTTAACTAACCATGAATGTATCCTAAATTCGTGATCATCTATGGAATCATGAATACCTGTATGTTGAAATTTTGCTGGACGAATGAATATTCGTGTGAGAGGAAAATCTATGGTGATCTTTTTTTTGTGAACCCAACTGAAAATTGCGAGATCCGCGCCAGTAAGTTCGGAAGTATTTCAATTTGGGTAATGAGGAGTGAAATTTGATGTGATAAGTGATGGGAACAGAAGACCCTGAACTATCCCTACACCCTTGGTCCCCTTTTTTGCTATGGAACCAACTGATTTCCCTGTGATCTGCAGTGAAAGCAAGGTCGCGGATTGGGTCATTCGGTTTTAACTCAATAAACATTCGAGCACCAACGTTTCTCATTCTTAATTCGAGGATTGGGTCGGTCGATTTGATTATTATCAACCTCATTAAGCATGAAGTATTCTTTTGATCCACTCCCACATCCTTCATTTTACATAAGAGAGATTGGAGAAGGGACAAGTGTGTGGAATTTCGGTCTAGTGGGTGCTACGGGAAGGAAGTCCCAAGATTGATTTCATGGTTCTCATCGGATTTGCCGGGCTGTACATTGACTCTGGCCCCAGAACCCTCAGAGTCCATCAGGTGTATCGAGGCACTCCTGGAACACGGCAAATAGTTGATTGATGATGTCGCAAGGTACCCCCTTTGTGGACAAGGTTGCACATTCACGATTAGACCTCGAGAATTCATGATTTTGATCGGATTCATAGGGCTTTGCACGGAATATGACCCCAAGACTCGCTATAACCGGTCTCAGAATCCAGCAGGTGTATCTAGGCACTCCTGGAACACGGCAAATAGTTGATTGATGATGTCGAAAGGTACCCCCTTTGTGGACAAGGTGGCACATCCACGATTAGACCTCGAGAATTCATGATTTTGATCGGATTCATAGGGCTTTGCACGGAATATGACCCCAAGACTCGCTATAACCGGTCTCAGAGTCCAGCAAGTGTATCTACGCACTTGTGGAACACGGCAAATAGTTGGTTGATGATCGAGAAAGGTAACCCCATTGTGGACAAGGTAGCACATTCACGATTAGACCTCGAGAATTCACGAGTTACCCATTTTTCTCTGTTTTTCCAGTTTTTCCTCTATTCTTACTCCCTCGATCACCTCCAAAAATCTTTCTTCCGAATTTTCAAAGTACATATTCCGACGTAAAATTTCCCGCTCTTTCGATAGCCGTAGTTCAAATTCCGAAATATCCACTAAAAACCCTCCAAAATGGCAAAAAACACCAAAAAATTCAGTTTCACGAAAAACTGGTCATATCATCCGATTTGTATTAAAAAATGCAACAACTTTTGTTTCTATAAAAATTTGTGTAAAATGCATCCCCATCAAGTTAAACCACTAAAACTGCGTTTTTCCGCGATTTTCGCGTTTTTATGCTTGCCGTTAGCGTATGAATCTCGGAGGCTCCAATTGGGAAAAAGATTCATAATCTACGTGAAAAAACCTACAATTTCCCTTATCGCAAATTTCCAAATTCGCTTGTTTTCAGGAAGAGAATAATTGTGTCGCAAATCGGGTTTTCATCAACTGTGTGCGACGCGAGTAGACGTGTTTCGACAGCGGTTCGAATACAATAGCGTTATTATTGTTGTTCATGGTGATAGTGTACGTGTACAGTGTGTTATACAGCAAATGGTCGACAGTGTAAAGTGCAAATTAGTAAAACCTCCGGGCTGCAGCTTGCAGCCCGCAGGTGCACTCGCTGATCAAAATGTCATCCGACAGCGCAACCCCTCAACAACAAAATCAAACCAATGGAACTGAAATACTATCGAACACCACATCGTACGCCAACATCACAGCGAATGAAACTCAACAGAAGAAAGAAAATGCAATCGTCTTTGAATCAATTGAAGGATGCACCATTGATGAATACATCGATGGATTGGAATTACTGATTGACCCAAACCTCATCAGGTTCATCTCTAAAATATCTGGAAATAGAGTATGTGTTTATCTCTCGAACAGAAACTACGTGGATCAATTAAAGGATCAAATATCCGAAGCCAAAGGTGAGCAACTCAGAATCAGACCCTTGATAGAGAGAAACAAACGAGTCGTTGTATCCAATGTTTATCCTGACGTGCCGCACGAAATCATCATCAGAGAACTCAAAGTCAAAGGGATTACTCCCGTGTCAGCGATGTCTTATGTGAGGGCCGGACTCACCAAGCCAGGTCGTTCACATATTGGATCTTTTCGACGCCAAATTTATGTAAAAGAGGGAGATGAACAAATTTTGCCAGAGAAATTACAAATTCACCATGACGGAACCACATATTGGATATATTTCACTACTGACGCGCTCAAGTGCTTCCTTTGCAAGCAAAACGGCCACAGAGCTAAGCTCTGCCCGACAAATCCAGAGCGGAATGTAAACACAGAGATACCACAACAAGAAGAGACAATACAGTCACAACAAACGACTCAAACTGAGAGCGTAATTCAAAACAATAATCTACAATTGATCGACAACTCAATGGAACATCAAGAAAGAGGAATAAAAAGGGCAGCTCCAGCATCGTCCTCGTCTGGGAGCGCAGACGGTGATGCTGCTGCAGATGTGAACAAACCGGAGCTAAAAAAGGCTGCTTTATCGAACTCAAGTGAAGTATTCAAAACACCGAAGACAGTATCGAAGGGACAGAAGGAGAATACGAAAGAACTTGATAAATCTCAATACGATTCAAAAGTAAAAGGAATTCTCGAACCAATCAAATGCAAAATCACAGAATCTCGTAGCTGGCCCTTGAATTTTGAAAAACTCCAGGAATTCCTGGTCGAAACTCGAGGTGCACCGGACAAATTCAAGATAGCACAACAGTATACATCGGATATCGATGGCTTGATCAAGATGTTGGAGCACACATATGAACAAATTACTGATAGCCATTTGAAAACGAGATTGACTAAACTGAAGAAAAGATTGATTCTCCAGAATTTTCCAACTGAAAAGGATGATATAGGAACGAAGGAGTCAGATATTGAATCTGATGCTTCGGAAGTTGACCTATCTCAATTATAATGGCTAGTGCAAATAAAGTGTTGAGAATTGTTTTCTGGAACGCAAGGAGCATAGGCAGAATGAAAGAAGAGCTGAGTAACATCCTCACTGATATAGACATATTTGCCTGCGTCGAGTCTTGGCTCGACCCAGTAGAGCATGAGAATTTCACTTATTCTGGATTCAAAACCTTCCGAAAAGATAGAAACAGTCGAGGTGGAGGTATTCTCCTCTTGATACGAAACAACTTGGCGTACAGCGAGATCAACGGGCTCAACTGCAACGACAACACCATCGAATTTACTGGTATAAGAATAACTAATATGAATCCTTCTTTAGATATCTTCATCTGCTATAGAGTCCCAGGATCTGTCCTTCCACTTTCAAAATGGCAGGAGATATTCAGCAAAATAAGTACTAGCTCACACACCTTATTCATGGGTGATTTTAACGCACATCATGAATGCTGAAATTGCTCGGACTCAGACAGTAACGGTAACTTTTTACTAACCTGCATCGAGGATTCGAATTTGATACTCCACAACACTGACACATATACACGTATTAATACACACAACGGCAGCACATCAAATCTAGACTTGATTCTTTCGTCAACTAGTATTTCAGACAAAATTGATTTAAATGTGTGTGATGACACTTGGGGTTCGGACCATTTTCCGATACTAGTCAATGTGAATGTAGAAAAGTCTATCTACAATAAGAAATCATTCAACAAAGCATCCAAGAGGACAGACTGGGACAAAGTAGACAGATTACTTGAATCAAACTTTGAACAATTTTTTAGTTCGGATTATGAAAGATCAAATGCTAGAGAAAAATATGAATTTTTCGTTAAAATATTGTCAGAAGCGATAGAAATGAGTACTCCTGAGAGAAAGATAGTCCATTCTGATAAGCATAGAAATCCTGTAGCTTGGTGGGATTCAGAGTGTGAGAGGGTCAAAAGATTGAGAAGAGCCGCATGGAAGAAATGGAGATTTACACGTAAGATCCACGATCTAATTGAATTAAAAAAAAAGCAGCTATTGCTCGGAAAACGTTCAAAGTTAAAAAAAAAACCATTTCAAAGAATTCGCCTCGAGTCTAGATTTGGGTACTTGCCCCACATACGTATGGAATAAAACCAAAATTTTGAAAAATAAATGGACTAAAATCAACCCTTCTTACACACCTGAAAACCACCAAGATGAGGAAAAAATAAGAGCTGCGCTAGACAAGATCAGCCCTTCCACGTGTATGACTGATCCAACCTGGCTCCCATCTTGCAAAGAAAATGAATTTTTCGATGAATATTTTAGTTTCACTGAATTCAATGTAGCTCTAGAGAGTAAAAATGATACGTCAGCATGTGGAATGGATGGCATTGACTATGCCACACTGAAAAAACTACCGATAAAGTATAAACTACTCCTTCTAGATATATTTAACGAGATGTACCAAACCAATATGTATCCCAAGGAATGGAGGGACTCTTTTGTTCACTTCATTGAAAAATCCGATGGTATTAATGTCAGACCCATCAGCTTGACATTGTGCATATGCAAACTTTTCGAAACATTGAACGAAAACAGATTAACGTGGTGGGCTGAATATAACAATACTCTCCCGAAGAGTCAGACTGGCTTTCAAAAAGGTCAGTCAACGATAGATAATTTGGTGAAATTGACCCTAGATGTCGAAGAAGCTTTCAATGACAAAAATGATCTACTAGCCGTATTTTTAGATATAGATGGAGCGTTTGATAATGTTAATGTGCAATTATTGCTACAAAAACTAGCAGAATTTGGCCTCTCCTTGAAACTCATCCAGTTTATAAAGTTCATCTTATTTGAAAGGCGTATCTTCACCAGCGTCAATAGCGAATCAGAGAGACTAGTACTGAAGGGTGTACTCCAAGGAGGAGTTTTGAGTCCAATACTTTTTACTATCTACATCGCTCTACTGTCTCTCAAAATTCCGAAAAGTGTGGTATCGTTAGATTTTGCTGATGATAAAGCATTATATTGTAAGAGATCGTCAACCAAATCTAGTATTAATCTTTTAGAGAAAGCCATATCAGTCTTACATAAAGGATTATCCGAAATAGGGCTGGATTTATCCGAGAAAAAAGACGGTTTTCATACACTTCAATAGAAATAACATCGAGCCAGGCACAACTCAAATCACAATCAATGGTCATATAGTAAAATCTAGTCAATCCACCCGGTTTTTAGGCATCATTTTCGATTGCAAACTCACTTTCAAGCAGCATATTCACGCGATACAGAAGAAAAGTCTTAGAAGCATGAATATAATTAAATACCTGAGAGGAACGTGGTGGGGTTCAAACCCTGAAACCCTCATGACTTTCTACAAAAGCTTTGTTCGGTCCAACCTAGATTATGGATCCTTCGTGTATTTTCCCACTCAAAAAGATCAAATACTAAAATTAGAGAGACTGCAATATGCTTCAATTAGACTAGCGTTAGGATATGGAATGAGCACGCCCACGAATATCCTAATCGCCGAATCAAAAGTGCATTTGATCGAAGAACGTTGTCGATATCTGTGTCTATGCTACCTAAGCAAGATAGAATCTAACACCGAACTGCCGATCCATCAAAAAATTACACAGCATAGAAAATTTTTGAAGAAGAAGAAAGATCAGAAGCGAATTAACAGCCGAATTTTGAATCAATGTATATTGAGGATAGAGTTAGATGCACAGAACATTTTCTCGGGCAAACATTATGGTATATATATTCACAATTATGAAACTCTCCTGAGTGATATCACAGTCAATACAGAATTTGGAGTATTAGTAAAAAGTTCTCCATCTCCTAATGAAATGGTTGACGATCTCATAATCTCTAGCACTGTATACAGATGGTAGTAAACAAACCAATGGACGCTCAATAGGAAGCGCTTGTTGTTGCGAGACTCTCAACCTGTCAATCACGAACAGCCTGAACTCAAATATTTCTATATTCACAGCAGAATGTATAGCAATTTACAATGCAGCTAGAAGCGTGTTTGATCATCCAAACCAAAATGTAATCATTTTCTCGGACTCCTTGAGTGCAGTTCTTGCGATCAAATCAGTACCCAGTTTAGTGAAAGCTAACCCGTATGTTCTGCAAATCCGTCAAGTAATCAAAGAGTTTTCAGAGAAAAGTGACACGAATAGTAAAATCAGTCTCTATTGGATTCCAGCTCACATAGGAATCCGAGGAAATGAACTTGCAGATGAATTAGCCAAGTATGCTACCACTGAAGACCCGACTGATGAGTTTAGAACACCCTTTACAGACCTCAGAGAGAACTTCAAAAATATTTCTTACCAGAACACTGTAGAAACAATATTAGAAAAGAGTCTCACAAAAGGCACCCCGTATTTTGAAAAATATTTCAGCTACCGAAAAACACCTTGGTTTAAAGGGAAACATATATCCCGAGAAATTATAAGCACTATTAACAGAATTCGATCTGGACACTATAGTCTAGCTAGTTCCCTCATCAAAATTAAAGTCGTCGATAGTACAAAGTGTCAATGCGGACACGAATTACAAGACATCGATCGTATACTTTGGCAATGCAGCCTATTTGATACCCAAAGACACGAACTCATATGTAAACTAAAAGAAATGGGACATGCACTACCTCTCTGTTCCTCTATAATTTTCTCAAATCCCACGAAAAATATATGTAAAGCGGTACATTCCTTTTTGAGAAACTGTCAGCTATTTATATAATAAGGATACTGTGATTATCTCTACTTGCATTCATATATATATATATATATATATATGTCTATTGAATTTCTTTTTTGTATTTTTCAAATAACAGAATAATCTCGAAAGAGATTACAACTGTCAATAAAAAAAAAAAAAAAGGTTTCTGGATTTGCGCCTCACCACGTACCTCTCAGGTACTTGATGTTACTCGTACTGAATGTGTTACTCAGATAGTAGTCCACCTGTGGGATCTCATAACACGGTACCATGCGAAGTTTCACGGCATTTCGTTCATCAGGGAAAAGAGAAACACTTGAAGGCAATTTTTTGGTGGCACAGAGAGCGTCTTCACCTATTCCGATTTATTCCTCAATAACAAAATAATTTTGGCCAATATCAGATAGTAGCCCACCTGTGGATTGGGATTTCTTATCGAGTGAGCCCTCTTACGCCCGGAAATTCTAAATTTACCTCGCAAAAAACTTGAACTAGTGAGAGCATCGAGCAGGATACCTAGCCCAGCGAGCCGAAGAGCTACGATTTTTTCGAAATATCGGAAGAATTTCCGGGTGCGGAACAACTCATTCGATGGGAAATATTATGGTGTTTCACTTGCTATATCTCGTTGAGGTCGAGAATGTGAGGTTGAAATACTATGAGGCAAAAAATTGGTTCATAATCCCCCATCGCACATGCAGTACGATCAAAGCGCCATTTATTGGGCAAAATATCCGGATCCTCTCCGGACTAGCCGATGTCTCTCCCTACTTTTCCCCGTTTTTCCCGTGGAACTAGCGCCATTGTGCGCCTGTGACGGCCACTGCAGCTACAGCACCTATGCTTATACACGGAGGAAAAAGTGGAGAAAAGAGCATCGCGCACTTTCTGTCGAGGCCCTAGAAGTGTTCTCTACCTTTGGAAAACCGATGATGACCCCTCTCCTGGTAAAACACGGTCGTGTATACAACCGTGCGGTTGAATTAGTATGATGCCAATAACAACTTTTAAAAACAAACAGGAAAAAAAAATAGTATCACGTCCTACAGATTATTTTTCTACAAATTTAAAAAAAAGTTTCATCGAGATCGGTGCGAAATTGGGCACAAACATTTGCACCGATCTCGATGAAACTTTTTCTTAAATTTGTCGAAATATATTCCGCAGGGCGCGGTACTATTGGTTTCCCTCCTCTTCATTTTTGAAAATCGTTATCGGCATATATACCAATTTGACCGTTAGACGCGCCACCATCGCTTTTCAGAATGCAGAGAGCACTTTTGATCATATTGGAAAACTATCCACTCATAGTGATATCGATAACGTATGACTATTCAATTACTATTTTCCTCCATGCAATGATGCATATATCTCGTTATCCAAAGACAGATCATAGCCATTGTCATAATAATGACAATTTTCAAATCATGCATCAAAAATGACGCAAGCTGGCGTACTGGCCAGACTAGTTATTACCGCACAATAAAAAGTTTGAACTGTAATACTTTCGTTCTAGAGCTCTTCCCGTTTCTATCTCTCTCTTCGCACTGAATTGCTCTCTCTTTCATTAGAAGTCATTCAAAACCAGCTCAAAGATACAACTTGAACGAAATCCTTACTCGCAATAAATCTGGAAATCATTAGGCCATCAATGTTTTCTATCCTTATTAGGCATCTTACAACTTTTAGGTATATACCTCCAAATTCAATACACTGGATTACAACGCAATAGATGCGTAATAACTGGACTAGTATTGCGATTCTGTAACACACATCACTGGGAGCAGCCAAGAATTATCACTCACGGAAACTCACTCGTGACCCGATACCGGTGGATCAAGAATTCCCTATGGAGACAAAAAAAAACAAGTCGTGTGAGGTGTGTGGTATATAAAAGTCTCAACGTCTACCAGATGTGTATCAGTCGAATAGCCGATCTGTGTAACGTTTGTTCGCAAAAATGAAACTTTTGGTAAGACTCAAAATTTGGGTTTTCCCATAATCGTCAAACTGCGAGCTACTTTTTTTTTGATAGACAAAATATTTGGAATCTTTGGTGGAAATCGAGTCGACAGATTTGAAATATTCATGATTGACGAATTGTTTCAGTAGTGTCCTTTTATTTCCTGAGCTTGAAGTTCCAGATATTGTTAACGAAAAACTAGCAAGTTTTTCTGGTGATTGTGCAAAATTTTTTTATAACAAGTGTTTGTATTGCATCTAGATAATAATCTCGCTGGTTGGGCTTGCTGTGGGTAACGCCATCATTCCAAGACCAGCCGAAGTCAATGATGCAGATCAAAACGATGCCATTATTCGAGAACCTCGAGCTGCTGAAGATGTGCCAGAAGATAAAAAAATTGACAAAAGAAGTTACGGTTACCCACTACTTTGGCCTTCATATGGATTAGGTCATGGACTTGGACTTCATGGTTATGGCTGGCCCTTGTAAGTTTCATATAACTTTTATCGACTATCAGCTAAAATGGAGTTTCTGAGATATTATAGATGAAAAATTTATTGAGTTAGAAGTAACATTCATATTTGAGAAATGACATAGTTTTCATAGGAATTATTTTCAAACATATCAATCTTGAGACAAAAACTGGTCTATTTGAGAAGTTATTAGATGCCTCATGAGCTACTATTTCTCGCCTTGTTGAAATTTACAATACAAGTACCTAGTGCAAATTGTATTCATCATTGTTTCAAAGATAGTGCCTCAGGTAGTTTTTACCTTACTGAGCGAGAAAATTTTGTAGAAGGTTCATCAAACTTTTTTTCAGTGTCGTGAGAATTGAAGTATGAAATTCAATGCCGCTAACGTGGAGTGATTTTCCTAGAAGGTTGGCATTACAGTACCCTGCAAAAAAAATGGAACACGGATACCTTCACTAAAACAGCCATTACTCCGACGCGTTTGGATCTACGACAATTTTCTAAAAAGCACTTGAAAGATGAGGAAAAAATTGATCAAATTATGTGTTTCAAAGATTTATTTGATCGAAATCTCATGCCTTTAATTGACACTCAAAATTGGAAAAATTCTCATTTCAATCAATCATCGATCATTTATCGGGAAATTACGGTAGCGTAAAAATTCTTGCGCGATGTAGCTCTTTTCAAGACCTTCAATATCGTTTTTTTTATACATTAATCTACGATTTTTCACACCCGAGTTACAAGCGATTAAAAGAGAGCAAATTCACACGCGTTGAGGGTATCGAAAGTATGGAGACATGAGTTTTTCTTAGTTGAGGTGGGCGGAAGTCCTTTCGACCAATTTTTGGAATGAACTTGGCAATTATTTCATAGAATTCTGAAGATTTTACGTCAAAATCGTAGATTATGACCTTTTCCGTATTTTCGTTACACTCAACCCGTACAAAATTTTTTGTACGAGATCGCTCGTAAGTTGGGTATAAAAAACCGTAGAGTAATGTATAAAAAAACGATTTTAAAGGTCTTGGGAAGAGTTACAACATCCCGCAAGAATTTTTACGCCATCGTAATTCCCCGATAAATGATCGATGATTGATTTAAATGAGAATTTTTCCAATTTTGAGTGTCAATTAAAGGCATGAAATTTCGATCAAAAAAATTTTAAAGCACATAATTTGATAGATTTTTGTCTCATCTTTCAAGTGCTTTTTGGAAAATTGGCGTAAACCCAAACGCGTCGGAGTAATGGCTGTTTTAGTGAGGGTATCCGTGTTCCATTTTTTTTGCAGGGTACTGTATATTGATATTTAAAAGCTTCACATTAGAGCGCAACGTAGAAGATTTTCGAAGTATGTGGATATTGAAAAATTATAAGAGCCGAACTGATGATGAAAATCCAACTTGTGTTTTTTGAACAATGAAATGAATCTTTCTAGTAGTTTTTATTTTAATCGCAATACCGAAGATATTTTGTATCGAGCAGCGACTAGCTGTGCACTTTTGCAACAGTCTTGAAAGTTTCGAAAGAATGCGGGACGTGTTTTACCACTCGAATAAAGACTGGAGTCAGTTGTTAGGCTCAGAATGCTGGCATAGGATACCATGCACTTTTTCTGGACTGACTCTACTAAACTTTTCAGGTAGCTAGGAAACCCATGAAGGAATTTTGTTTTGCAATTATTTTGCATTATAATGAGGGGGTGATTTTGGCCTCTAAATAATTCATATACAAACGGAATTCGACGGAATATCACGGAGACGAGGGCATAATTCTCTTTCTAGTTCAGCTAACTGTTTCCTCAAATCTTCTTGATGTTATCAATTCACTCAACCAACTTTGGCACATGGAAACATTTTTCTGTCAATCAGACAGCGTTATGTGGGTCCGAAATAGGCAAAAGAAACTGCAATTGGGTATTTTGAAAATTTCATGTTTTCGACCTCTAGAGTAGTTGTTCAATTTTTGGTATAACTCTTGTAGGATTTCGATCCTTTCGGTTTGAGTTATTTTTAAACGCTTTTATTGCACTTGACCGAACGCCAGTTCGTCAGTTTTTGTCATCTAGTGAACATCTTCGACATTCTCTATGTATTCGTTCGTCGGTGTACTTGTCTATGAGGTATTTTCCAAAACAGTGTGTGTAATCTGGGGAAAATACTTCATTGCCCAATGGAGTGTCGAGTAATGCCACAGAACATTTTGAAATATCACCTGCAATTTCCCTGCAAGATTCCTGGGAGATTGCAATGAAATTTTTCATTGATCTCAATATCGTACAAAAATTTCGCGGAAATTTTTCCTAAGAATATTGCATTGGAATCTTCCAGAAAGCTTTCGTAAAGATTTCAACAATATATCAGTGCAACGTTTCTGAAAGATTATCGGTGAAATAATTCCTAGAAATATTTTTGGAACCTTTTAGAAGGTATTCAGGAATTTTTCAATTTCATTAGGTGCAATTGAGTGGCAGAAAGGTTGCTTATAGAGGAATTCCTTGAAATGTACCCGAAATCTATTGATTCAATGAAAACCAGAATCAAATTGATTTTCCAAGCTCAATCCAAAGTGGTACATACATTTCATATCGTGAGTTAGAAGGATAACTCACAGCCACAAAGTGCTCCATATAGAGTATCAGAACGCGGTGAGTTTTGAAAATCCGTCATAGAATTTTTGAAGATTTCCCAGCCTAAAAGAACTGCAAGCACGATGTTATTTGAAACTGGTCTCAAAATGTAGCCCTTCGTAGAAGCTAGCAAACCCTCCAGAAAATTTTGGGGCCTGCAAGATTCCCGGGAGATTGCAATGAAATATTTCCCTGAATCGTTCTTTGAAATATTCCCATGCTGTATGGGGTGTCTGTGTAGCGATCCGTATGTTAATTCGTTCATTTCGTTTCTTTTGTGTGCGTGTCCTAGTAATAAACATCGTTAATCAAATCAGTCGCACACGCGTTTCGTGTATCGTGGAATCGTTCATGAGTATGAGTGCGTGTATTATGGAGGGCATACAGCCAAAGATATGTCTGTCAAAGTGTCTGCTGCATTCAATTCTCTATACTTACAGTTTCCGAAATCTGAGTGACTCGCGACTCATGACATAGTGGCGCCATATATGTATAGGGCTTATGCGAGCTGCCCAGCACACGCGTCTTCGCTATATTAGTTTCTTAAATGCATCGTTTGTCATGTATAGTGCAATTTTTTTCAAGCAATTTTCACTGCTCAACTGAATTCCATCTCTCTCACACTCTGCCGAATTCTCCCGCAAATTCTACAACGTTTCTTCGCGCAGTGAATAAAAGCGTTTCTTAAAAATTCTTTTTTAACCTTTACTTATTCTGTATTCTTTCAGATTTCTCAAACCAACCATATTAAAGTTGTTGCCATTTCTTTTTTACTCTGTATGTCCACTCCCAAAGACATTCGTGTAGAAAGGATTAGTTCAATTCAAATTCTCTCAATAAAGATGTCTTAACTAACGGCGATAGTTGTTAGTTATTAGTATCTCCCCGATATCTTTATCACATATTTTGTAATGGTAATTCGTAGGTACTCAGGATGGCCATCACTCGGACTCCATGGACTTCATCTTGGATATTCTTTGCCTCTGTATGGTTATGGCCATGGTTACCATGGAAGTTACGGTCACGGAAGTTACGGTCATGGATATCATGGTAGCCACGGAGGATGGCATAGCAAATGGTGAAAGAATGAAAGATATTTACGTTTTTGTTCTTGATAATGCGGTGACGAGAAAGTTTTCCAACATGCTCATAAATTACTGGATGCTATAAGGGTTGTCTGTTTTAAACATGTAATCATTAAGTTTTGTAAATATTCACATTTGGATGCTATGCAATCTATTATTTGTGTTATAGTAATAGTTTAGTCCATCATTGTTTCGTTGGCGGAGATTTTTTATTATTCAGCAATTTGTGAAAGTCCTTGCTACATTTCAATGGAATGTAAGAACCGAAAAAATGTATCAGTGGATAACCGTAAGGTCTTACAATAAATTAATAGTGATGGATTATTCTGTTTTCTCATTTAACCAGCTGAGTTTCTAATCAAGTTCCGCTTGAGATAGTGGGCATAGAGATATTTCTCATCCATCTGATCATCTTTGCTTTTATATGTCGCTCTTTCATTTCATCTTCCATCAGAGATGATGCTTGCAACCGTCTGTTCAGAATATCTAGTTGAAGTTTTTGGTCCAACAGTTGAAATCCTCCATCGGCCATTTAACTTAAGGTTTCGGGTGAATTTTGTCCAGCTCGGCCCTTTATGTTGAGTCAGCTTTTTTAAAGATTTTCACTAATCTGGGTTATTTCACCGGGATTTTTGGAAGCCTATTGAACAAAATCTTGATGATGGAGCAGTACAGGTAGCTTTGAGTACTGCAACTGTCCCATTCCTCTTATTCCTGAGTCCTTCCATCCAATTCCGACGGCTTAGTCCGGGAGCTGGTGAACTTTTTGGGTTTCAGATTTTCTAAAGGGTAGACGTAGCTCAAATCATTGTCCTGTATTCACTGATCACAAAAACGACCTTCAGCAAGTTGAGAGCGAGGGCGAAATATATTTTATCGATATTTTAAATAATTATTTTCGAGGGTGCCTGTGTCATATTTTCTAAAGGTTGAAAGTTTGAGGAATACCAGTTGGAAATGGTCAAAAATCGCCTCCAGCAGACTTGTAGATGGGGCCAAGACCTTCTAGTTGAAAATGTGAAAATTTGTTGTTGATGTGTCACATTTTCTAAAGTCTACAAATTATTTTGGTGATAGATCTTGGATTTTTTAATGAGAAAATCACTTTCAGCAGACCCGTTGTGAGGGCGTTTTTTGAGCTGAAGGTATTTGATGAAAATAGAGTTTCTGCCAATTATGTCTCGAACCATTGATCGTACCGGAAAAAGTTTCGAACAAAAGTTACGGGTATCCTCGAAACAACGAAAATGAGCCCGAATACGTCTATGTACGATAATCAGGACACCCATGAATTGAGAGAAACGTTATCTGCCACGTACAGCGGCGGAGGAGGGCAGGCCCGCGTGGAACGGCCAGCGAGCCACCTCATCAGCAGCCACGTACGGAAGCCCCAATGAGCATCTTCCATCAATGGCTCCGAGTTCGTGTGGCATTCGATCTATAGCTTCCCATTGAGTTTTTACCATCTTGGTTGACGTAGATCATCGTATGTGGGCTCAGTCTCTTTGCATTAGCATTCACAGCTTTTGTTTAACCCGTCTCTTCTCAAAACTCCACTGGATAGCTTGATTTGTGTTTTGTGATGGAACAGGAGACAAAACTGGAACATGTTATTTGCAGCCCTTACGTCACGTGTGACGAGATCCAAACATCCGAAAAGAGAATTTGGGTGACCTTGAGAGTGGCCTGGAAACTAGTAGGGAGCACTAGACGCATTGATATTTTTTGGTTCCCATATCTGTGGCGGTCAGACTAAAGGGCGTAAGTTCAATTTTCATAAAATTTGAGTAAAGGCATCTACGATGTTCCACTGGATCATCTCCATCACTTAGAACTCCTTCCGGACCAAAATATTGCATTGCTGGCCAAAAATTCCATTCGTAAAAGGGCGTAAGCCCACTCTCCTGTATTATAATAATAGCATTTAAACGCATTTTTCTCGATTTTCATTCAAATGGACTTACGCCCTTTAGTCCGACCGCCAAAGATATATGCTTTTGAGCGCGCCTCCACTCATTTTTGTCCGATCAAAAATTGAGGTGCTCGTACGAGATGCTTTCTGCAGCTCCACCATGTGGATCTTTGTAGACGCCACTCCGCATCGAAGAAGATGAGATGCAAGGGGGACAATTGGTGCATGATTCGGCATGATGGGTGTTCAGAATTGATCCATCGATCGGTGCAATTTTGCATAGTGTCCACTCAGTTATGTCGGGGACTGTATATACTTACAATTGACGGGGTGGGTGGAAAAGGGGCGTAATTGCAAACGGTCATTTTGAGAAAATCAATGAAAACTTAATAAATAGCGCTACAGGCATAATTGGACGAATTGACCTGACTTATTTTGAAGGAAATAACATTCTCGAAATAGCCCAGCCCGAGCCGGGGGATGAAATTTGATTTTGAGCTCTTTTCAGCAATTTCAAAAAATGTAATTACGCCCTTTTTCCGAATACAGGGTCAAATTTCGGCCTTTCTTCCTCACAAAAAGTGGAATTATATCTCGCGATCAAGTCCAATCGTCTCCAAATCTATTGAGAGCGTTTCTGGGCATGTTTTGAAAGATATATGATTGCTAGGGGGTGGTTCGATTCATGCTTCACGGTTCTATGGACACGAAAAGCTTCCATCAGTCGTGTAGAAATGACGAGAAATTTTTTCCACTAGGGAAGGGTAAAAACACTCAGTTTGAAAGTAAAACAACATGTTTTCATCGTTATATCAGGTGGAAAAGCGTTTCCAGGCTCTGGAGAATTTTTATGAACTTTTTCCTCGGTAATTAGGCCCTTTTCCAGATCCGCCCTCACTTATGCCCTGTTACAGAGTTATTACGCCCTTTTAAATCTTTGCAGTCAGGTACTTAAGCCCTTTTTCCAAATCCTGTTGGGCTGAGGCAGAAAATTAAGCCCTGCTTTTGAAATTATAACACAGCAGTTACGCCCTTTCAACATCTTATCATAGCAGTTACGCCCTTTCAACATTCTATCATCGCACTTACGCCCTTTTATCTGCCAGACGGTTTTTGGGGTTTTACGAAAAACGGATTACGGGGGGTGGTAGACCTTGGTATAGGGACTCAAAAGAAGCGGTGTCCGGGAAAGGGGCATAATGGCGGTTACGCCCTTTTTCCACCCACCCCCTCAATTGCAATACGTCGTGGGTGTGTATATTGATTATACAGCCAAAATTGAGTTCATAAGTGGAATGATATGTCATCAGGCACTCGTTTTTAAATCGTAATTCTAGTGCCTCTTACCGCAGTATGTATTCGACCCATGTAACTTACTAAATCTGAGAATAAAATTTGGAAAATTCGTGCACTAAAATTTTTCATGATGAGTACTTAGAGTACGTCTGTTGCGAGCATTATTTTTTAAGCTTTTGGAGGGTCATTTCTGAGATTTTCTGGGTCACAAAAATCTATAGACTCGTGGGATATATCAAGAAATTTGACAGTTTGGTCTATTTTTGAAAGAAAATCATGTACAAGAAAAGCTACTTTGGATGGCTAAGACTTCTAATAAATATCTCATCAAAATCATTAATTATTCCATAACTTATTCCCAATGGGTGAATAGCAATGACCTTGATCAAACGAAAGTTTGACCAAGCTGGATAATTGGAGAGGACCCTTGAATTTATTTTCACCAACTTGATAAACATAAGAATCATCAGATTACTTTTGAATGAATATTTATTCGGAATAAGTAGGTGTTAGAATGTTCAAAAATATATCGAGTGAAGTAAGAATGAATATTTATTCGGAATAAGTATGTGTTAGAATGTTCAAAAATGTATCGAGTTTCGTCATGCGGACTGATTTCTGAATTAGATGACGCATGCAATTTCGAATGATGCTCCGTCGTGCCGCGGTAGCTCTTATAGAAATCCCGTGTAAAACGCTCGAATTCGGGTGCGCCGCGCTCTGTTTGAGCGATCTCTTATGAGAGTCTCATGTTAAAGGTTCGGAATATCGTGCGCCGCGCGCGCTTTTCGGGGTTTCATATGGGATTTCCGTGTTGGGGCGATGATCTGCGGCGCGCCGCGCACAGCATTCTTAGCTTCACAAGACACCTCAGATATTATATAAAGGGGTCCGCTCGGTGGCGTTCTCTTCATTACTTCTTCTTGCCGCTGCTTCGTTTGTTATAGAATTTCAAATCATCAACAGTTTTTCATTATCGCGATACAACTAAAACATATTAAAATCAAGTTTTCTCAGAAATTAGGGTATTTTGGGAAAAACGGGATTTGGATGTGATCCAAATCCCGCCTCTAAAAATTTCAACAGGTTATGGGCCCAGCATCTGTGCTGGACATAACCTTTTCCGCGATTAAACTCAGTGACTAGAAGTGAATATTTACCTGCACGTTTCCACGCATCGTGCACATTATCAACGATGGAAGAATCTGCCTGGAAGAGGAATATCAAGCAGTTTGATGGACAGAAGTATAACATCTGGAGAGAAAGAATCGAAGATTTATTGAGTGAACTCGATCTCCATGAAGTGATCCAAGAAGAGATTCCCGAAGACCCGGATGAAGATTGGAGCAAGAAGGATGCAAATGCAACCCGTGTGATCCGGGAATACCTCGCGGATTTGATTTTGCATATATGGCGAACAGAGACTTGAAAGCCAAAGAAATACTTCAAGCTCTGGATAATATTTATAGAAGAAAGAGTGCGGCGACACAACTTGCTGCGAGGAAGGAGTTGGCTAATTTAAAGCTATCCGGGGACACTACCTTAGTCCAACACTTATTAGTCATTTTTGATGAGCTGATTTATGAGTTATCGTCATCAGGGGCTCATATAGATGAGTGGGATAGAATCAACTATTTTTTGATGACTTTACCATCCAGCTACGACGGAGTCGTTACAGCTTCGGATACGTTGGCTGAAGATGATGTGACGATTGATTTTGTCAAAAGAAGATTGGAAGATCACGAAACAAAACTGAAGAATGCAAATATTACAAGTGCTAAGGTTCTTGCTGTCGAGCAAGCTGACGGGCATCAGTTCAAGAGAAAAGGTTTCCACAATTCAAGGAATTACCCACAGCACAATTCCGGTAGAAAATACTTCAAGAATAAATCCAAAGGAAATTGGAAAGCCAAGAAACCACGATCGACTACAAAATCAAATATGAAGTGTTACCATTGTGGGCGAACGAATCATCTGATCAAGGATTGTTTTTATTATAAAAGAAATCAACAGCAACACGACAAGAATCATTCGACATTATTTTGACATTCTGAAATAGTAGTTCTGATTAAAAAAAATAATAAAGAGTACTCATACGATTTCAATTGACTTTTTTCCTAGGTGATTCGATATTTAAAATTTGCTCTCAAGAACCTAAAACGAATTCGTATTACGATTACGCAATATATATGATGAAAAGTTGTATTTAGCTGAATTCATGACAAAAATTACACATTCCAGAGGTGCTCAGTTTCAAATTCTACCTAATACTGATTACGCTTTCTGTTATCAATGAGGCTCATGTCCCTCTCATACCGATCTATCTGTTATCTTATCAGGTTAGTCCACACCTTTCGTTCTTTATCGAATCGAATACAATATATCTCAGCGTTAGTGGATTGCGAGTCTTAAACTATTTTTAAATAATCTCGATAACTCAGTACTACGTGAAATATTGGCGTAGAAGAACATGCCTGCATGCACCAAAAAGTTTTTTCATCGAAGAACAAATAACCATTAGATACTGACCCAATCTCAGAAAATAACAGTGATGAAACTGTAGACACCAGTTCGTGATATTTTTTTTTTTTTTGAGTTCTCTCAAGTGTTATGGGATAACAGTGCTTGGACTTGATTTTGAATACTGAAACAGTTGTATATAGTGATTTTTTTTTTACATGATGCCAAAGATACTTTTCCAGTAGTAAAATAGATCATTTGAATCCATTAATACTCTTGCTATGTATCAAATTTGATGCCAAACAGAGTGAAAGAAAAAATTCCAGGGAAGTGATCCGATCGTCACAATGTTGGCAACTATGTAACTTCATGACTTCTTATCAAGTATCAGCTGCTCGAAACGCAATGCGTCGGCGGTCGCATTCTTCAATTCTAGCATTGGGTATATTGGCAAGTTTGTCTATCGCATATCATTACAGATCACTGTGTAACTCTGAAAGGCTCAAATTTGATACGGAAAGGCTGGAGTATCATGAGCTTCTACTTGATGGAGATTCATCATCTGCACTATCAAAACGTGGAATAAAAACTATCCTATACTGGAATGGATTATTCAAAGCCAAAGATTTTAAACTAGGCGAGGGCTACGTGGCTAGACACTGTCATCCTGATTACAACAACTGTTTCGCCACTAAAAATCGTCACTTACTACCAATCGAATCGTACGATGCTATTCTTTTACATGGTAACAGTGGGGAATTAATGGTAGACGATCTACCAGTCAAACGTTTACCACATCAGAAATATGTTTTCGTAGCTCTTGAGAGCCCAGGCAATTGGCCTTTTAACAGCTCTGGTAGTGACGATATTTGGCCACGATTTGCAGGTTATTTCAATGCTACGGCCACTTATCAACACGATAGCGATGTTGTATACAGTTATGCAGATGTTTTACCTTTGGAAAGTGTCAACGATGTTGGACAAGGGCTTGATGCTGAATCTGTTAGAAGTATTTTAAAGGGAAAAAGTCGAATGGCATCTTGGTATGTGAGTCATTGCAAGACTAATGGTCGTCGAGAGAAGTATGTGACTGAACTTGGAAAGTATATGCCTGTTGATAAATTTGGAAGATGTCACGAATGGTTTGTCAACTGCCCTGTCAGAGATCGGGATTGTTTTCGAGATGAAGTTGAACCTACGTACTTTTTTTACCTGGCATTTGAAAATTCGCTTTGCCAGGATTACGTCACTGAGAAATTTTTTGATGCCCTGAGGTACGTTGTAGTAGTAGTATTTCTTTTTGGCAGAATGTACTATTTGTTTTGGTCTATATGGCAATAAACAACCCTATAATCTAGAAATCATTCTCAAAATTGCAATTTTTCGGTTCAATTCAATGAAATTACACATAGTTTTCGTGAATCGGTTTGTTGGATGCTCTATGAAGTATTTCAATACAAAAAAAAAAGGAAATTGGATGATGGCAGTAGTATTTACTTGTATGATACATTACCGTATTGTCGAGATTGATTGGGCTCGAAAATGCTAGATCATCGAAGTCCGAAGATGCTCTGCACATCAGATACGGTGAATTTTTTGGGCATGTATTCTGTTATCTTATTATCCATACGGGATCAGATGGTGTGATTTCCCTCCGGACTCAATGTATAGATAAGCTCAACGCAAGTAAAATGCAATCTGTAAAATTTAGAGCCACTGAGTTGATCGATGCAATTGGTTAATAACTTTTCAGTTATGTATTGTAATACATTGATAATAAGCCAATTATAATCAATTCAAATGATCATTTTCTTCCAGATATTACTTTGTTCCTGTTGTTTACGGAGGAGCAGATTATAAAAAAATTGCACCTCCAAAATCATACATTGATGCGCTTGATTTTGACTCGCCAAAAGATTTAGCTTACTATCTCATAGATCTATCGAAAAATTTGACACGGTATGGAGAATATTTTGAGTGGAAGAAACGATATAAGATTGTCAACCCAGTGAAACGAGTTGTGTGTGATTTATGCAAATTGATCAACAAGAGTGGCAGAAAGACTTACACAGTTTCCGAATGGTATAACTCAAGCAGATGTCCATTACAACACAAAATGAATTCGCAAATGGAGCCAAATTTTGCTGTAAGAAAGACGAAATTCAACCTCTGAATAGCTTAGGAGTGAATGCTGTATTTTGTTATTGAGGAATACATCGGAATAGGTGAAGACGCTCTCTGTCCCACCAAAAAATTGCCTTCAAGTGTTTCTCTTTTCCCTGATGAACGAAATGCCGTCAAACTTTGCATGGTACCGTGTTATGAGATCCCACAGGTGGAATACTATCTGAGTAACACATTCAGTACCAATAAAATTGGTAAAAGAAAACTTTTAAAAAACGCTTTTATTCACTTGACAACGAACAAAACCTGACTATGCAAGATATAACTTGGCACATCAAATAGTTAACTATGTTCGAAAGTATGATGACACTTAACTATAAGTATGATATATTTTAATGGTGAAAATGAAAAATGGTTGACACAACTTGCGATTTCGGTGTTCGCTTGCTAAAAATTGACTTCCACTTCTTATCACAAAAACTAAAGGCGTGGGGCATCTTTATCCCAAGCAGTTGAGATTATATAATTGTTGTAATAAGGTTGTTAAGAAACTTGGTAATATATTCTGGTCCAGGCACACAAGTTATCAAGCATCTTCATTTTCTCAACAAATATGATACCTCATGTGTATACCTCGAAAATAGTGAGCTATATATGAAGGTTTCAACGAACTAATGAAATGAAATACTTGGTCTCGTAATGGTTTGTTTGGATATTTTTGCGCCCCACGCTTTCACTTCTCGTGACAAGGTGTAGAAGCTATTTTTTAGCAATCGAACACCGAAATCAAAAGTTGTGTCAACCATTTTTCATTTTCACCATTAAAATGTATCATATAGTTAACTGTCATCATACTTCAGAAACATAGTTAACTATTTGATGTGCTCAGTTATATCTTGCATAGTTAGTTGTTCGTTTATTTAATCATTTTTTTGTCAAAATCAACCCCCAGGCCTAATTATTACGAGCTACGAGTGATCAGAAATACGTGAATTTACCCGATCCGAGGCAACAAATCAAAACTGGCCTGAATACAGAAAGTTGGACAAAAGGCGTTTGCTCGTATATGCGCCAGACATTCAAATAGTTCGAATTATTCTGAAATTCAGATTTCCGCGCGATACTTACTGTCCGTGCACTCCGATTCAGTCGTCAGACGTACTGATCTTGAATGATTGAAAGCAAGTACTCTCCGAACTTGTAAGAAAAAACCGAATTGCAACTTTGTTTCTCGGGTCATAAACCACCAAAAAAAAAAAAAAAAAAAAATTGGGTTGATGCATGCGTGCTCCATGTTCTCATATGGGCAATGAAGTACACGGCCGCGCTCGCGTGTCTGCATAGGATTCAAATACTCGCGCTCTCCGATCATTGACGTTTGACGTATTTATTTCTTAACGCATACCGCGTATCCGCGTAAACATCTTTCCTATCGACAAAATACGATCTTCCCAAAGCAGATGGCGCTAGCACCTTCTCAATGTGTGAGAGAGACACCAAAATTATGCCATCTCTCTCCCTCTCACGTTACAATTCGTGGAAATGTTTACGATCGCACGTTGCTAACCATGTCGTCTAGGATAAAGCCAGAATATTAGGCAACTTATACGCTGAGAAAAAAAAATACACCGGGACAAAGTATTAAACCACACACTTACGTTTACTTTACACACTCGTTTCAGCAATAATATTGTTTGGCCCTAACGCGTACGAGCAAACGACGTATATCTTGTGGGAGGAGCTAACAAAAAATTGTGCTTCATGATTGGACAGAAATGACGAAATTGTATAGTGTCCCTATTTTAAAAAATTCACTAGTCGGGCAGCTGCCGAACTAGCAACTCGGTGAAGTGCAATAAAAGCGTTTAATAATAAAAGCGTATGAACAATAAATACCGCTTTCAGAATCATTGCATGCAGCCGCAACCTAAAAGTACGCCGGTGCGTGTCTGGTTGCGGTTTTGCGGGAATTTTTGTGAAAAAAATACTACCACTTCTGACGGTCAAGTTTCATGAAATAGACAAGGTATTTGAGGAAGTGTGTGTATTTCTTCTAATATTTCTGAATGAGTGATTTTGAATTATTGGGATCAAAAATTTCTGAGTTCACACACTCAGGTCTTTCCATGGAAAGATATCTATTCAAATTTTGTGCAGCAAGTAGCTTATTTGTGTGTTAGTCCTTCAATTTTTTTCTGAGATTCGCAAATGATTTCTCATAAATGGTTTTGTAAAATGAGTGAAGAAACGGGTAATCACCATAATTCCCAATTAGTTTCTCTACTCGTTCTCTCGAATCCATTTACCACAAATTTTCCCCCGGTATTGCAAAAGGTCTTCATTTTTGGACTTGCTAGGTTTTTTAGTGCATGATAAGAATGGTCTTCATTCAACACCATCCCATTTTTTCTATTCCCAGTCGCAAATTGGTACCATTTCTTTCAGAGAACTGGAATCAAGGTGCAAATTCCTCACTTGTTATTACTGTATGTCAATCGAGGTCAATAAAGATACTGTTTGACGAGGTATGTGATGAATCAGTATTCGATGGATCTTCATAAAGATAAATTTGATACGTATCCTCCTTATACTAATTTGATACGATCTCCTAAACTTAGCTTTGAGTTAAACGAGGCTCATCTGAGGATGCACACCTTCACGCAATCATAAGCCAGAGAGATAAAAGTACAAATGTACAGGTCGTCCGTGTGAAATGTCTATGATGAAAGAGAGAGAGTGATCCTTGTTTGAGGTATTTCATGGTACATTTACAAAGAGCTTCATCAATCTTATAAATGGTGTATGTTTCGAAACAACTTTGAACAACGATACGGCAGGTTTTGAAGTAGACTGAAAAAACTCGGAGCCTGATCTACAATTATTTCATATAACTTATGATAGAGCTATATGGCTTTAGCTTATCAAGTCAATATCGCACATTTACCCTATTATCCAAATCTTAGTCAATGCTCATAGGGTAAGCAATTCAATCGACGATTACCATATGCTCCTCAGCACTTCTTGGTTTGGAGCGAATGAGTGTAAGGCCTGGTAAAGAATTTGACTGTTCTGTAGGACCTTGGAACGTTTCCGAGTGACGTCGTGTCATAGTAATCGAGTAAGTATCTCAAAATGTTGTTAAGTCTCGAACAATGTTTTCGTTGATTAGTTCTTTTGAGTGTATAAAATGTAGTCCTCCAAGTAGAGAGAGTTGAATCATTTTCTGGACTGACAACCAAGTTGGGATGGAATATTCTCATCATCCTCTTGAGAGAATTTCTTATTCTATTAACAATGCTAATCAAGAATCAGAATATAATATTGTATTTACTGTAATTGACAGAATTTATGCAATCAGGCTCCATTGCAGATGAGTTTAGTCAAGATAGGTGAGCAGTCAGTACTTAAGTAGGAGAGAGATCATGGAATTTAACCCGAGATCGGATATTTGCTGATGTATAGAGTACAACTTTATTTACAAGTGTTTTTATCAACAAAACTTCCATCGAAAATTCAGTCTTATTATTCTCTATTAAATTGGCGTATTAGTAGAGTCGCGGAGCTCCAGCTCTTCCGATCATCAAAGTTAAGCATCGTTCGACGTGGTTAGTACTTGGATGAGTGACCAATTTCATTCTCGGTTTGACTAACTCGAACTTGCTGACTTTTCTGATCGCTTGGTTGATACTTACGACACTGCAATGCGAGCGGGAGGTGCGAGTGCGAAGTGACATTGATCGCGTATGGGTTTGTCTTCTTGTGATTGCGAGGGTCAGACAGTACATGCATATAGGGTCTTCTTGTGATTGCGAGGAATCCATGACTCATTGGTGTCGCGATAAATGCACCAGAATTTCTAATGCGAGTTTTTTTCTTCGCAAAGAGGTTTTCAATTGTTTCACGGGCTAACCAATCCCGGACTAATGCGGAGAGTTCTATACACGATAACACGTACATGAGTTACATTACGCACACAATAATGCGAGTAATGCACAACCGTGTACAACACAAACAGTAATAGGGCAAAATAAGTCACTAGTATACAATGAAAACAGGGATCTAGAAAGACGTCAAATAGTCTCTCCTAACTTTTCCGAGTGAAATCTCACTCGGAAAGAGCGAGTTCTGACTCGGAGTTCGGAGTGAAATCGTGGCAACTCGGTACCGAGTGAGTTTCTCTCAGAAAAAAGAGTGAGATTTTTCACTCGGGGAATCCGAGTGAATCCAAATGTTATTTAGCCGAAACTGAATATTTTCGTTTAATCAATACGTTGCGGGATATAAAATTAATAAATTATTATTAATTATCCGAAGGTTGGAAAAAAAGAAAAAAAAAACGTTTCCGCCTGTAGCGGCATGGTCACTTCGACATTTTTGTAATTTGGGAAGTGCGGGGAATCGAATTCGGATGTCATGATTGTAAGTCGGACTGCTTCTCCACTGGACTACTGCTGTTGTTGACATCTGAGGTCCATAGCACCGTCTTATGTGAATAATGCATCATATAACTTTATACGTGTCGTAAGTGGAAATGGAAATATGAAAACTAGCTATTGTTTCGGGTGAAGAAATAACTCGAGAAATAACAAAAGTGAAACCTACATTCCTCCGGTAACAGGGCGTTGCTTCTATATTAATAGGGTTAATTAATTAATACGTAATATGATATAATATTGATGGTCTGTACATGCATTTATAAAACTTATGGAAGAGGATATTGACATTTCTTAGCTCAGTTTTTCAAGGAATTTTGTAGGAAATCTATTATTTTCCTCTTTTTAAGCTACGCATTGATCCATCAGTAACAAATGAGCGGCAAAACATAACCTAAAATTTGATTTGAGCGTCTCACTCTTGCATCCGAGTGAAATTTCACTCGAACTTCCGAGTGAAATTTTTGATTTCTTTGATATCTGACTCTTTACCGAGTGAAATGAACTTTCACTCGGAATCCGAGTGAAAAATCTCACTCGGAGAAGTTAAGAGAGGTACCTCGAGTCGAGCCTCGAGTGCTCAACAGTAGCGTCTCTAAATAACTAAAGGAAAGAAAAAAATATCTTATTTTCTCTTGAATTCATATACGTATCTCATCTTCCTAAAAGATATTCATACTCTCATCAGTAGCGCAATCAAGACCATTACATATTGAAAGTTGAAAGCTGGGTCCTTTTCGTCAGAAAGACTTGGGCGATACGGTACTGAACTTCGAGTTGATCCTAATCCCTTGTCAAATAATGTTTGATGTATCATGCTCCAATGCCTTTTTAAAAACTTCTTGTAAAGTGTCAAGTACTTTCAAACTCAACCTCGTTGTAAACCTATGGCCTGTTTCATCAATAATAGTATCCGAGGATCCAAATGAGCATTCCTTAACATCACATTTTCTATAATGATGAGATCCTGCGATATCAGGGTTCACAGTCAAATGTTTAAAACCTGCAATCAATATTCATTAATTTGAGGATTCGGTTTCTCAAGAAACTTCCAGTCTGTCCAGTCTGTGAGCAGGGATCACATACTGAGTTCGGACTCAGCATGTGATTCCTGCTCGGATTTACTTAGGACAGGTTATCTACCGAGCAAAGCTAGAAATATGAGATCTTGAATGCCTGATCCGACCTAGGATGATTTTACTTCATCATAAAAACCTCAAAAATCGTGATCTAGCGAGGTAATTTTAGATTCGAATGACAATGGAAGAATGTTTTGTATTGTAACTTTGTTACTTGCCATATTGAATAAACCAAGGCACTGTTTTTGTGAACCAAACTTGATGATTTCCTAACTCCACAACTTCATAACCGACGCAAATATATTTACTGCGCTCGTAAGCTTGATGTATCTTCTTGAGCCGTGTAGTTTTTGTGTGCAATAGTAATTTTGGTAAATCTGAAAGATTAGATGGTATGTGTGTAGCATCCTAAGTTAGTTACACGATGGCAAATCAACAGCTTTTCACGCATACTTTCTACAACTGAGCTTGGTTTCAAACTTTACCTTGTGGAATCTGTGGAACTGGACTGTCTAGGTGGGTTAAGTAAAAAAACATATTCCGAAAAACAAAGACCACATTTTCGTTATGACTCGAAACAGGGTTTAACTGAGTCATCAATTGGTGAAAATTATTGTGCTTCCTTGGGACAATGAATTCATCCAAGTCCACATTCACAATGTATTCGTATCCTTCTACAAGAGTGCTTCTATAGAGGCAGTCGTTCAAAGCAGCAAAGATTCCATTATATCTGAAAATGATTCAGGAATTAATCATGGAATAATAAGAAGGATGAATGGAGAAAAAAAGTTGAATTGTACTCATTTCATAGGCTAAAACCAACAGATTAAAGTTAATTGTGAATCCAATCCCTCTCGCACCAATCAAAATTGGAGTTGCTTGTCTACACTATTAATAATGTTGAGAATTGAAAGGAAAGTAAACAGTTATCCCGTAAAATCTGTGCTCTTTGCCCTCCAGAATGTACGTGAAAATTGTCTAACCTGAGATTTTGTTCGAATATGTAAAATGGAGGGAGTTTCCATTGGATGATAGTCACCAGTCCCAATTTTTCGTAATAATCCAAAATTCGGCTGACATTCTCTGATGCTGATGTTTTGTAGAAAGTGAAATGATTCACTCCCATCATTCTGTAAAATTCAATGAACTCGACAAGACTTGTATATTTATCGTAATTATGATGCAAACTAGGTATGCAAGCGCCCATGAACCGGCTTTGATCGGATGACATATTTCTTCGACGATATTGCACATTCACAAAGTCGATCTTTTTCAACTCTTCAGGTGTTTTTCCAGCCGTAGACGAAAATGTAACTTGTATTGGTAACTTTCCATTCTCCGTTGTCATCAATCTGCAAAGTACAAACGATGCTGAGTACTTCATCTCACCGTGGTTTTCTTGTTTTGCGATAATTTTCACAGCAATTGATCGAGCCTCCATAAAAATATCAGTTTCGTCGATAGGAGTTTTGGCAGGAAATTTATAGTAACAAGTCTGCTCGGATCCCTCATAGCTAACATCAATAATCGCAATTATTCTGATCTGAAATAATTTGGACCTTTTTCAAATATTTGATCGTTTTTTCAAATTCTGTTAGAATGTACCAGTGCCCATCCATTATCTCGTGTTGCCTCTGATCCCTCATTCAAAACAACTTCTGGCCTTGGATCAAAATATGCCGAAAAAATTCTAGCTTCCGGTACATCAGGTATCCTCCAAGCATCTTTTGACTTCCTTCCAATCGGTGTTAGGGATCCCATTTCATCGATCATCTTTGAATTTTCATCGACGAGTTTTTGCAGAAATTCTAATTCTGAATGGTACTAACAGACATAAATAACGCAACAATCATTATTGTACACCACGTCTGATAATCAGAGTGATTCTACTCTCGTACCTTCCATCTCTTCACTAATAGAAACATAATCACAACGAAACTTAGAAATATGAGGGTATTAAATAAATATCTTTTGATGAACCTTGGATTGGTAGAGTGCCTCATCTTTCAAGCCAAGATAGGTGTGAATTGTGACCTGGTAAGTTTTGAACTATCGGTACGTTCTCGGTTACGTTCATTGCATGGCTCACGACAGCATTTATATATAAAGGAATATGAATGATACGCCTGTCTCTTGCAATTCTTTGCGATAGTTCATCTTAATCTTATCTCGGTCTTATACTCGATAAGACTTCTTTTTATAGAAGACATTCATTGTGACGTTTGTATTTGAAAGAAAAGGTTATACACGCGAGCGCCAGAGTCAACGCTATATTGCAGGCTCGGTGTTCAAATCGTTTTACGATAAGCTGGAGAACGATGGATAAGATGACAAAGTCAATGAGATCTTTGTCAACATTTCCATTTTTCTGCTAAACTTTAGAGTATAATTGTGATTCTTCCAAATGTTTCTTATTACAGTTTTTCAAATGCTTTAAAAATCCTCCGACGTGACATTGCTACCGTACGTAGCTCGAAAACGATCACGATAGGGGCCTTTGGCTGTTCACGGCAAGACATGAAAAATTACAGGACGCATTTGAAAGTATTCCCATGGATAAAGATTACACGATCAAAACCCAAATCTGCATCAATATTAGTCAAATTACACTGGGCAATAAATTTGGGGTTTGGCATGCCCACTTTAGGAGAGAATGATTTTATCGTGATTTTTTCAATGTAGAAACCAAATGCGATCCCAGTTCTGGGCCTACACGTCAGGGTTCTTTTCGAATCACAAAAAATTAATTTTTCTAAGAACAGTGATTGTAGCGGTTTTTGCTAATTTTGTAAATTCGAATGTTCATTTTCCAAATCGATTGCGGAATTGGACTTTTTCCCAGATACTAGGTGGACTTATACTTATACGGCTTATACGGCTCCACGGTTACATTGTAGCGTTCTAAAACCACTGGGATCGTGTTCAGTGGGTCAAAATACGTAGAAAATCAAATCGTGATATGCATTTTGACCAAACGGTACTCCCTAGCTCGTTAATAATCATCAACTTCGAAAATTGAACAGAAATCCAAGAAAAAGTGTTTTGTAGAAAATCAGTGATTTCCGCGATTTAAGAAAACCCTGACGTGCGGGAGCACGGATTTGGTTTCTATATCGAAAATCACATGAGAAAATCATATTCTCCTAAGATGGACATTCCAGACCCTATATTTTATTGTCCAACGTTATTGAATGATGATTTGCTTTGGAAATGACTTTCTACGGATTTCAACATCTGTTGCACTCAAAAACTATCTCAAAACAGTCGTATCTGATGTGAAATGATCTCGCAAACATAATAAAATAGCTTGCAAGGACCTACGGGTAAGTTTTGCTCGAAGTTCTGTCCGATAAAAATGCATTTTTCGAGTTTGATATTTTTTTGAGCACTTACGAAGCTCTAAGAGCCTCCAGAAGTGGAGATGATAGCTGAAAATCTTCATCAAACTCGTTTATCAGCATATAAATCGCATACAAATGTAATAAAGGAATCAAAATATACGTAACAAAAGTTATAGGCCAAACCGTGAATCTTGAGTACTTTAGCTCCCAGATGTTCAAAAGCAAGATTGAGAGGTTGTCTTCCTGGTCAACAGGTGTGGAATCCACCTTCCGAATTCCGTCTGAAAAACCTAAATCGGTTGAGGCAGTCTAAAGTTACGAGCAAAATACGGTAGGATAGTCTCAATTTTGGATTTTTCGGTGAAATTACTATTATAAGCTTATCCAGTACGAAAAAAATTTTCTGGACCTAAAACCCATGGGGAATATTCCATTTTGCTACCCCTAACCAGAAAACATGGTATGAGAAATTTTAAAAAACAGTTGCAGAAACCGTTTGACTTTGACACGGGCGTGCTCAACAGCGACGAAAGGTATCGTAATAATGTATCTTCGAGTCCCAGGATACCGCGAGTATCCAGATGTTTGAAATGTTAAATTTTGACGAGATTAGGAATGAACCCGAATCCATGGACAACGAGTCGAACAGAAAATACCCAGATGCGAGACCGAGAGTTCTGACTGAGGAAAGGATCGTTCCCAAAACCTAGGAAGGCGAATGAACCCGCGAACACCCGGATGCTCGGACCGCAAAATCCACCGTCGGAAAGGATCAACCCTAAAACCTAGGAAGGTAAATAAATCCATGAATACCCGGCCGAATGCTCGGACCACCGCGAGAATTCTTCCAGGAAGGATCACCTCCAAAACCTAGGAGGGCAAATGAACCCGCGAATATCTGGATGACTGGACCGAATATCCTGTGAGGAGAGAACCAGTTCCAAATGGAGTCCGCACAGATACTCGGATGCTCGAAACTGAGGGATCCCGTTGCAAAAAAATCGATCCTAAAACTATCAGAAAAGCAGCTGACAAGGGGAGTCCAAGGAGTTCGGGAGCTGGATCTGGCTGAAAATCTGGGAATCATCTCCTTTTGACACCAAAAAAGGATACCCAAAGCCGCAAAGTCTAACGCTCAAGCGTTTCCCAGCTATAGGCCACAACTCTTCCCATGTGAAAAAGGTTTGCATAGACTATGCATAGCATTTGAGTAGCTTTTGTGTAGCTCATGTGTAGTGCACCATGTATGGCCTACACTAATTTTGTTGGTTGGATTTTTTATGCGTATTACTGTACCAGCTAACGATTGGGCTGAGTTTTGACGTGCAGCTGACTTGGTGCAACTAAGATTTGATAATCTGGAGCCTCGATATAGTGCGTGGGTGGCTAGGTGTCCAGCATCATCGCATCTCGCATGTCTCATGCTTTGCATAGTCTCTCGGGGAGTATGAGAAAGCCCAGCTATGCAAACGAAACCGTGTCAATGTTTTATGTTCAATGGTCGATGCGGGGTGGACGCCATCAGCGGGCATCTTGAGGATGCTGAGTTCGGATCTGAGGATGTCCAGCCGATCTGACTCGTGACGCGTGGGTGGCTGCGGGGTGGAGGCGCAATGCGATCAGAATCGAGCTTTAGATGCCGAGAAATGGTGTTTTAGGGTTATCTCGACGTCACTGAGCTCGAATTTGATATCGCCCAGCCTCCAAATCGTGATGCGGGGGCGGATGCGAGTGCGGGGGTGGGTACGGGGGCGGGGGTGGTGGCACAATCTCCTAGAAATCGAGCTTCAGGAATCAAGAAATGGTCTTTGAGGTGTATTTCGAAGTCGCTGAGCTCGAATTTGATATCGCCGAGCCTCTAGATCGCAATGCGGGGGCGGGTGCTGGGGTACAGGCACAATCTCATCGAAAACGAGCATCAAGAGCCAAAATATGATGTTCTCGGGGTATTTCGGAGTCGCTGAGCTCGAATTTGATATCACCGAGCCTCGAAATCGTGATGCGAGGGTCGCGGTGCGATGAGATCAAAATCGAGCTTGAGGGGCCAGGAGATGATGTTTTCGGAGTATTTCGAGGTCGCTGAGCTCGAATTTGATATCGCCGAGCCTCTGAATCGCGATGCGGGAGCGGGTGACGGGGCAGTGGCACAGTTCCATCAAAATCAAGCTCAGCGGCCTCGGAATATCTTCAAAACATTATTTCTTGGCTCCTGGAGCTCGATTTCGATGGAATTGTGCCACCACCCCCGCACACGCCCCCACATCGCAATTGGTCGGGTCGGCGATGTCAAATTCGAGTTCAGCAACCTCGAAAAACTCTGGAAACATCATGTTTTGGCTCCTGATGCTTGGTTAATTGGGATTGTGCCTCCGCCCCTGCAACCGCCCCCGCATCACGATTTGGAGCCTCGGCGATATCAAATTCAAGCTCAGTGACCTCGAAATACCCCGAAAACATCATATTTTGTCCCTGATGCTCGTTCCTAGGAGACTGTGCCTACACCCCCGCACCCTCCCCCGCATTGCGAGCTAGAGGCTCGGCGATATCAAATTCGAGCTCAGCGACGTCGAGATACCCCTAAAACACCATTTCTCGGCATCTAAAGCTCGATTCTGATCGCATTGCGCCTCCACCCCCGCAGCCGCCCACGCGTCACGAGTCAGATCGGCTGGACATCCTCAGATCCGAACTCAGCATCCTCAAGATACCCGCTGATGGCGTCCACCCCGCATCGACCATTGAACATAAAACATTGACACGGTTTCGTTTGCATAGCTGGGCTTTCTCATACTCCCCGAGAGACTATGCAAAGCATGAGACATGCGAGATGCGATGATGCTGGACACTCAGCCACCCACGCACTATATCGAGGCTCCAGAACATCAAATCTTAGTTGCACCAAGTCAGCTGCACGTCAAAACTCAGCCCAATCATTAGCTGGTACAGTAATACGCATAAACAATCCAACCGACAAAATTAGTGTAGGCCATGCATGGTGCACTACACATGAGCTACACAAATGCTACTCAAATGCTATGCATAGTCTATGCAAACCTTTTTCACATGGGATGCTTTACAGTACATCTATGTATGTGGGAAAATGATATATATATATAGATATACTGTAATGCATGGGTTGTGGCCTAGAACTGGGAAACGCTTGAGCGTTAGACTCTGCGGGTTTGGGTATCATCTTTTGGTGCCAAAAGGAGATGATTCCCAGAGTTTCAGCCAGATCCAGCTCCCGAACCCCTTGGACTCTCCTTGTGAGCCCGAGAGCACCAGCGTTTTCTTGAGTCATTACAAGGGAGAAATGTAGTCGAATATAGTACTACCCAGCTATATGCAGGCAAACGAACCCACGAAGGCTAAGACCCGCAGACTAGAGTATGATGTTCAATTGGAGAACAATCTATGTGTTACAATAACCTAGAAACAGGTGTTGAACTTACGAATGCCCAGATACTGTGGCCGGGAATTGTGACGGGAAATTAATCATTCACGCAACACCTATGGAGGCAATCAAATCCGTGGATACCGGCCCCTCAATCAGAAGATTCCCGATGACTCGAGCCCAAAATCCTGACACGAGAAGATCAGTCCAAGAAATCGGATAAACCCCCAAACCGTGAAATTTACTATCTTTATGTTGAGCCGGAATTTGTATTCATGAATATAATCAATTTCAGGGCTCACGAAGATCATCATACTCTCAACCTTACAGACCATGTAAGTGAACATTCTTCAGGAAGCTAATTGATCTCCCAAGATAGATCATAGTTCCTAAACACCAATATTTCATCTAGTTTTAGATGCAATGCTCATAAATTCCAGTAACTAAGTGATCTCCGAATCCTCTGATTTGAATATTCTCGAAAAGGCAATCCAAATAGGATGAGTATAGAGACTCGTACCTACATTGACTTCATAGAAATTAATACGAATTCCAGACAAGGATGTAGTTGCTTCAAGTTCTAGAAAAAGTCAACTTCAAATATGTCATCAGGCTTCATACTTTGATTCACAGAATTCTTGCATATGCACATTTTGATTAGGCTAATAGCGGGTTGCAACAATAATGCAGCACACACTTGACCGAGCAGCATAAAAATATACAACGAATCCTCGGATTCTCAAAAATATCCTATTCAAGAAGAAACGACGAAGCTTAGATCACCAAATCATTCTGGCTGCAATATCGACCACACGTAGAGAAGAAATTCTCAATTTGCCGCTGTAAGTTTTGGAGCGTCCGAATTCCTACATTACCGAAGTACTATATCCGTCAGTGGGTAACACACGAGGGGTAGAGGGTGAGTTTTTAGAAATATCCGCGAGGGGTGCATCAACGGTCACCCATGATACTCACTGACTTCTTATGAAATACGATTTTCGGCTGTTGCATCATAGCTATATCGAGGGATTTCAGTTATCTAATTTCTCACGGGTATGGTGCCCCTTCTATCAAAGTAAGCATGGATGTGAATCATTTGAATGTGGACTGAAATTGAAATCACTTGAGCTTTATTTCCTGTTATTATTGAATCAATGATGCTGTCCTCCACGGTTGGAAATGCTTTCTTCGTAATCGGTTTTGCGAAAATAAAAGCTTTGTTTCGTGTAGTGAGATTAGAAAATATAAGTTGATGATGATCTGGGGAGGATGATCAAAGAGATGATAGGTCATCTGACAAATTAGAGAAAAGTTCTTATCTCAAAATATCGTTGGGGAACGAGATCTTCCCCAAAAATTTTGCGTGAGAGATTTAAAAAGTTACATCTCAAAATCTTCCAGAAAAAGAGTAAAGAACTCAATTCATGCCCGTGTCCAAAAATTTTCAGTTACTGATTTCTCATCCGCAAGAGTGAGTCAGGGCTCATCTCCCCTTAAAAAATGATGTAAAAATTATTAGGTCTTGAGATCAAACGAATCAGTGTGACATAGAAGTATGTCTGGGGTAAGTCCGCGGAAATGTCAACCATCTGTAGACGGACTCAAAATTGGTTTTTAGGGAGTAGATGATACATATGAGGGCGTACATTTTGCCAAATTCGCTCACACTCTTGCGGAATAGTACGGTCTTGATGAGGAGTTCGATTTTCTTGGTTTCAATCCGGCTAATAGAAAAAATACGAAGGAGAAATAGCAACTTGTGCGCGTGACACCCGTTACGCTCGTATTTTGCAAATTTTGTAATTGCCAAATGTAAAACTGAGATTCGCAAGGCCAGGACATTATTGTTGCAGGTTATTGAATCACTTCCCATTGATATCAAATTTTTATCGTATTGGAGTCCCCTTTTTCGAATTTCTAGTGCGTAATGGGTGTCACACCCCCTTTGCGGACTTAGCCTTTGATGATTATTAATCCATGCAATCACCATTAAAATTTTTTTGGACACTCCAACCGGTGCCAGCCGCCAAATATATGACGTGAAAAATCCAGTGCTCAGATTTCATCGTTATTTTCAACTTCAAAGATGTCTCTACAAAACAAGTCTTTGTACTGGAAACCCATGAGGTTCACAGAACAAAACTCAGATATGCAAGGTCTCGTGTCCCATTGCGGAATCCAATAGGTCCCGGTCCAGCAAACCGGAATCTATCCGGAACAATTTTGAAAGCCTCGCATCTCGTTTGTCTTGCGAGTCAAAACAAGCTTATTAGCGTGAAAGTGAGTCCCGCATCAAAAATTCAAATAGCCCATGGACTGGACCATAAGTAGTGATCCCAAATACGAGGGGTGAATATCTGCGGTAAACGCTTCAGAAAACTGGACACTGGCTTTTATATTATGTCAACAAAGAATAGTGGTCATCTCCCCTATTAGATCAGTTTTTGACACACCTCTGCATTGTTCACTCTTGAAATGAGGGGAGCAATGGCTAGCAAGTTTAGTGATGAAGCTAGAGTTGATCTGTGATGTATTCGGCACGCGCCCAAGAGACACAAGACAGGTTTCGCGACCGCAGCAGCCGGCCCGTTTCGGAATTTGCGTCATTATAGCTCTCTACTGACCTCTGCTCTCTCATTTTTGAGGGGTTGGTGGACACTGTCTGTATGACTTTCGAATGTTATATTTTTGAAGGGAGAGTCAGGTGCTAAACTGGTCCAGCGCACTGATCTGAAGGTGAAAACTAGATCAGTCGTGGATTGTAGTGTCCTGGTCGAGTCCTTGGTACAGGTGAGCCCGGAAACTGATCCGGTATACGCCTGTTCTAAACATTCAAGTGTACTCCAGTGTAGCACCTGTGGTGATGATGCTCTTGGGCTGTTGACATCTGACGAAATATCTCTTATGTTCTGATCTACATTTTTCATGATAAACACGATAATAATTTAATTTGTATAATTTTTACACTTATGCTGTTTACTTGTTCAGAACTTTTACTAGAGTTATCAATTTTCAATTGTTTGTCCAAAAACTACTGCAAATTATTCAGATATAGAGTTTACTCCCCCATTATACATTCCCACGATAACTCTCGGAAAATATTTCATGATATAAGCAAAATCTTTCCAGCATAGATTAATACCTAGATCTTAATTTTTATTCATACAATTTTTCTTGGAATACTCATATGGATTTTAGAACAGTCATAATCAGAGAGTTCAATGTATTGCCTTTGTGAACAAGAGCAGGTTATCTTCAAATCGTTTTCTATGAAAATAATCCGTCCTAAAATTGACTCCATTTTGAATATCAGCAAACGCATTCAGATTCATATCAGTACGTCGAGTGTATAATTCATTAGTCCGACAAAGATTCATTGAACGGACAAGGCCAGTAATAAGAACCATGATTAATCCCCAGTAATGTAGGCTTGGATTTATCTAGAATTTTTTAGGTATCAGACCGGAAGATCCAGCGTTACGACATAGGAAAAAGAAGCACAATTCTTTCTGCAGAATTTTATTGAGGAGAGATTTAATATCCAGAGTGACACAGAGTGCTAAAATAGGGAGGCCAAGAAGGCGTAATTGAGCCTGAACAAAGTACTGCCTCGGATTCATTCAAGTAGTGTGACATGTCCCATATCAAAATGACGACCGCTAGTTCAGAAACCAGAAGACGAATTAAAAAATCTACCCATAAAGAGTACGCGCGGGGGTGTCACGACAGAAAATCCACGACTGGCGCGTGCATTTCATCGGAGGGTTCCAATGTATTCAGAATTCAAACTCACACACGATCACAGAAGGTGTGCTCTATGCGACCGAAAACAAAATGATTGCGCAGCACGTACACTCGATCAAAAAGGCTCTCTACATTATGTGAAAGGAAAAAACAAAGGGATCCGGGTGTACGTGTCACGTGAGACGCCCTAACCAACCCATATTGGCCACTTCTTTCATATGTCCGTCAAGACTTGAACCAGTAGAGTTCGGAGGACTTTTTTTTTCTTCTCCACGTTTGGTGCAGTATTTTATTAGTATAGATATATATTGGTGACGGTGTCACGACACCGCAGAGGTATGTCATTGTACCAATTTTTTTCAATGTTCTGCCTCTTTATAGTGCCTGCAACCCTATCTCTCACTCATTCGGGGACAATTTTGTTTTTGTTCTTTGAAACTTTGTATGTGAAGCCGATAGAATGAACGCGACAATTGGTTCGAAACGTGCTGCCCTGTTGTTGATGATGAGAAGCGTGCTGAGCTGAGATGAAGTATTTTAGCATAGTTTGAGATGAGAATTCGAAAATTTGATGTGTATTTTCATGCTGCTCGGTCAACTGTGTTGCGTTATTGTTGCCACCCGCTATTAGCCTAATGAAAATGTGTATATGCAAGAACTTTGGTAATCAAAGAATGAAGTCTGGCGACATGTTCGAAGTTAGCTGTTTCTAGAACTTGTACTTACCTACATTCTTTTCTGAGAGTTTTAATTTCTATGAGGTCATCTGTGCAGATTCGTGTCGTGATACTCCTCCCCTCTAGATCACCTGTTCGAGAATTCGGGGTGCTTTTTTACCCCAACCTCCAATTTTTTCAGTGGGCTCAAAAAACTGAACCGAGATTGGAGGGTCATTTTCAGCCGTTTTACACACACCTGAGATGCATGGAGTGTATAGGTAGGTTTGAATCGTGTGTGTATTGAATTGAACTATGCTTTTTCACGCGTTTTGACCAGGTGAAAATGATGCCAATAACATCGATGCTCGAGGACGAGATGAGTGCATGGCCTTGACTATTTGGGACAGTTTCTTCGAGATGAAATCAGAGAACGAGATCTACCTCCTTCAGCAAGAGCTCACTATTATCTCATCCGAGAGTTTCGAAACCGTCGGCATCGTTTGCAACTGATCAAAACACGTGAAAAAGCATAGTTTAATTCAATACACACACGATTCAAATGTACGTATACTCTCATCATGCATCTCGTCAAGTGAGTGTAAAAAATCTAAAAATGACCCTCCCCTCCCGGTTCAGTTTTTTGAGCCTAATGAAAAACCTGAAAGTCGGGGTCAAAACTAACCACGGATTCGGTCTCTACGTCGGAAAATTCACAAAAAACACTTGTTAACATCTTTGAAACACTCCGACTTAGGATACGCATTTTTGATGGACATAACTGAAGGAGCCGTGGGTTCACAGATCTGGTACCTTGGATTTATTCATTTTTTGGATCAGCTAGATCTCTGTTTTTACTGCATCCAATCGACTTTCTCAAGTAGTCATTCCAAAGGAAATTACATTGGTTGTCAATTAACAATACTTTCACAGGCGTAGAAGAACGCGCATGCACAAGAGTCGCCAAGTAGTGCTCAGAATTTGCCTTAAAAATGGTTTTTCGCGTTCTTGGCCACTTTCCACCACCAGATTGATATAATTCTAAAAGATTCTCGATGCAAAAGGGCCCGATTGATACGATAAAGTTGTTAAATCCCGTTTGGATTGATAATTGTGTCAAAAATTTTTCAATTTTCTGGAATTTTTTCAGAGACCTGAACTAAAAGTTGCGGTTACGGAAATATTTCTTTTCGTTATTTGCTATAATTTTAAGGATTTACAAAGAAAATTCGAAACAATTCATCGAAATGCGATAGAATGCGATTCAATTGGTATACAACATCGATCTCAGCGTTTTAAAAGGTTTCTATGTGCCGTACAAAATAGGGGTGACCTTGGATTCTAAGGAATTCTTTCCACACTCACTTAGGTGTTAGAAAGTAGGGAAAATTACTCCGTGTGCCATATCTGGCAATGGCCGGTTCACCGTGCTTAACCTGTTCTAGTCTCTTTGATATCCTTCATGAGTGAAGAGTACCTGATCTACATAAGGTTAACAGAATGGAGAAACACAGCCTACTATGCTAATGTTATGTGCGCAAAGTATCGTGGCCCACTACTCGCACACAGGTGTCCCACCACATGGACAGAAGTGGTCCACCACTGGGACTCGGGTGTCCCATTATACAGGCATAGCTCAAACTGGTGGCGCACCATTGGGACATTACCACACCCCAGTAATTGATTTATTATATTTATTCTATTGCATTGAAGCTCACGAAAAAAATTGAGCTTGTTCTACAGACAGTTTTATCTATCCAATGATTCACTAGGAAACGATATAACTACTCTGTAAGAGCCAGAATTCCGATGTAACCACGATACCTATATGATAAAGTGTCCCTTCATTGGTACTTTTACCTTAATTCTCGTTAATTTCCGATACTCTTGTGATTGGTGACAAATAATGAGTTGTCCAGCACGATCCAGATGATGATACGTAAAGGACAAATCGTCTCCAACTTCCTTTTGTGAAAATTTTAAGTTACATCTGAATGAGATATAATTTCCGGGTTGCACGGTGACCGCATGTCCTTAGAGGGTCGTAATATAGGTATAGGGGCGCAAAGGGTCTCACTTTTCATTTTTACAATCTCAACCCAGTCCAACGTCGAATCAGCTTTCAACATTGCAATATCGGAACCGAACACATGTGTCTCATTGCAAAGGATATGGATCGTGGGTAACAGCAGTCGCATCTCTTGGCGATTCTTGTTCCATATCGCGAAAAGGACGTTCGCAAATATCTGCGTTTCTGTGTATTCTCGGACTTGTACCTATACATTGAGCTTGTACAAGGACGTCGAGGGGGAGGGGGACGAGAAGGACGAGGTATTTGTTTTACTGCCTGGGCTGCTGGCATTGGTTGAGAACGTGCTCTGCATTCTTGAAATCGCTCCACCCTCGTTACTCTCCCTGTACATGCATACATACTCATCCCCTTGCCCATTTCTTTACAAGTGTGTACGTGTGACTACAGGTGTGTTCCTTCTGTAGGTAGATGAGTGTGTGTGTGTGTGTGTGTGTGTGTGTGTGTGTGAGTCCAGCATTATACATCTTTGAGCCATCTGTGTGTGAGTGTGTGAGTGTGTGATGTTGTCCTCAGTATGGATCTCCTTAACTTTTTTAATAGCGCTTTATGCCCTCACGAGGATATCTCGTAACCCTGGCTGAATTTCGATGGCACTTTTTTCCCTTCAGCTATATAAAGCTCCATCTGAGCTCTGCAACACGCTGTTTCACCCTCGCCGCAATCCCTGGTACAGCTCTGTAACGGCGCTTTATGGGCACGTACTCGGCATTTCTTTGCAGCGTAGCCGAGCTTTCGCGATCTAAGTAGTCAATGTTGAGCTTATTACACAATGTGAACAAGTAATTTGTTTATTTTCAGGACGAGTGTGAGGAGACTCACGGATTCTCTTCGAGAAAATGTGGGTGTTATGATCGATCGTGAATCATTAGACTTTTTACAGTTGGTGAAAGAATGTGATTTATTTTTTGAATTATTCCTTGGTCGGCTGAAGTTGACGGAGTCTCCTCTATCTTTCCTCGATAAATTTCCAGATGGGCAAAAAACGACAACCTGAAAGAATTGATAGTGATTCAGTAAGTGCGAGGAATCGAGGAAAAAATTGAAAAAATACACGAGGAAAATGTTGATTTTTTCATCAAAGCCAAGATATACATCAAGTATAAAAAATTCAAGAGTTTATCAAACGAGAAAAAAACAAAGTACATATATGTTTCAAAATGTGATGAATTTGAGAATGCAAAAAAATTCAGAGAAGGGAGGGGATCCAGAGTGCCCGCGGAATTTGCGACCATGAAACTATGGAAATTGAATGAGCAAAATTTGGATTCATTTTTAAATGAAGAATCTTGATAAAAAAAAAAATTGATGAAAAAATATAAAAACCATGCAGTTAGAAGTTTACAAATCTCCCCCGGACTTCTATCTGAATTCTAAATTGTACAGTGTTGACTCAGCGTCATTGGAAAACATTCTGTCACCTCACTTACAATGCGTATAATCCAAGCAAGAGGGAGCTGCTAAATCGAGGATAGAAAAATACATCCTGACCATGATTTTCTTTTGCGATCCGTTAGCTTTGGAGTGCGTGCCTGTCCATTTTGGTGGTGGTGCAATTTTACGCTCGGAGGGCTCGTTTGAAGAACCAAGGCCCAAGACCTTCTCGACCCGCATCCACTTGACGCTGAAAATATTTTCGTAGCCAAAACGAATCTCACATCGAATTTAACCCGGTTCCCTTCACCACCACTCATACTACTCTCTATACATATAGTTTATATCCGATTTTATCATATGCCTATCTATCTCGTGTAGGCGTGCACGGTACAAATCGACGCCCAACATCAGTATAGCCGCAATCACGCGTGCCCTCATTGCATTTCGCACCCTGGGGGCGGATTCTCTGATGCTCAAGATTTTGCCTCACTTGCAAAAACATCAAGCTTTGATGGATTCTATGGTTGTATGGTATCTTTTCTCAGATGTGTGTGTGTGCGTGGGTGGGTATGATGGGTCTGAAGCTGGAAATTCGTTTTGACTTTTGATGCAGTTGGACGAGTTGTGATGGCTTGGATGTGGATGCAGGAAGGGTGGCACTGATGATTTGAGGTATAAATTTGGTATTGGGAAATTGATGGGTGTGTATGGTTGAGCTGCGATCGAGTGTGCTGAATGGATTTGTTTATGATAGAATGCCTTGCTCGTCGTTGACCCTGTATATATTAACACGGTTGAGATATTTTTGTATATAATAAGATTCTATTTGAGTAGGACCAAGAGGCAGATTTTTCCTATAGCCAACTCATCATTATATGCTGATCCCAAGAGTGGGATCTTGTTATTCTAATTTAATTGAAAATTTTCATTCGGTCTCCGCTACTGAACTCATGTTTTACATTGACATACACTCGAACGTGCAAGTTTTTTATTAGCTTGCAGCAGCTAATCAACACCTTCACTGCGATGGTCCCACCGGCAGGGTCCATCGCACGCTGGAACCGATTATTGTCGTTGCAATGAATGTGTTGAATTTCTGGAATCGAAAATGCAGGAATAAGATGTACACAGCATGGTTCAAAATTACTGACAAAATTATTCGAATCTTTTCATCTGATAAAAAGTTCTTTTCACCCCGGTAGATGATAAGTTCTCATGTCATGATTATGTTGAGTTGACCGTAGTTATCGAAGGGGACATCTCACTGTCATTGTTTTTCTCACCAAATTTCATGAGATCACTTTGTCTTTTTTCATTTTTGCGTCATTTGTCTTTGAAGTAAAGGTAGAAAGAGTATTTGTGAAAGTATAAAATATTGAGTAACAGTCTGTCTATAGAGAACTAAATATTTTTGGCAAGTTTCACATGAAAACCGTGGAGAGAAGATGATTTCAGAGAAGGAGAGTCTGAAGGAATAAAGACAGTTCTAAAACTGTATTCTTGGGTATTTTGAGCTAGTAAGTTCGTATTGCGGGAAGGTGTAATTGTACCACAGAGGAATTCTAGACGTCAATTAAGAACGAAAAAAGTGCTATGCTTGAGGGTTCATCTTGTATTTGTAGCCTTTGGTTCTGAATATAGAAAGTAGATTTCATAGAATTTCCATGACGCATGAATGACCTACCGAAAATTGCATGAATATTTGGTAATCACAGAATTGGCTGTTCGGGACCGAAATCGGACACAACGGAATAATTCCTTGTCAGATCTTCCAGAAATCGATCTAGTATTTTGAAGACTACTTTCATCGGTGATAACTTTTTAAGGTAACTATTCCTTCATTATACTATTATACTTGGATCTCAACTGATACCATTGAAATTTTATGGGACAGCGATAACTAATAAAAACAGTCCCTAAAACACCGTACAACTTTGTGTAGCAACCTTTAGACACTTTGAACTGGACTCAAGTATACGTCGTTTAGGATGTGAATACAAATTTTCAAAGCTCCGTAGAAGATTGTGAAATTGATAAAAAATAGGTCATCAGATTCGAATGGAACGTTGAGCAATTACTTAGCAAGCTCTGCATCAATATACAGAGAAGAAATTAACATTTTTCAATGTAACTGATACCATAAGTAATTCTTTAAATTTTCAAGGAGCGGAAATTAGTACATCAACTATAAAGCTCACAGAGTACGCTCAATTTACAACCAATCGCACGCTTGAATAAGAAAAACAAGTCAATTTCACAAAGCCACGATTCCTCGACTGTTGAATGTCCTCTTACTATACATGCCAGGGACATCCAGACAAGCTATATAAAGGCTGAAACGTAGTGGATAAAAAAGTACGCGATATCAGGAGCGAGCAGACACACATAAAATTAGCCGAATGGACAGGGCTGCTACTGCTGGTTTAGCTCGAGCTTTAGCTTTTCGGAAAAGGGAAAGAGATATACCAGTACATTTCTACCCTGTATCTATATACAATTTGACTCTATACGTATATATATCGAAAAAGAGAGACTGCAAGAGGGCAGATAGGAAATGTGTAAGAGAGAAAGACCTATTGGGAATGAGAAACAGCGAAGGCCACGCAGTATAACGTTAGATGGTAGCCACACTGGGGGTGGATAAAATTTATAGCGTGCGGCTCTTGGGTCTGCGCCGTGAGACTAGCCGCGGACGAAACGCAAGCAAGAGGGATGCCAAGCATCGTCTGGGGAGGGCTCTTTGCCTTCGGACTCGATGTTTTCCGCGGATACTGCCACACCATCACTGCTACTGCTACTGCTACTGCTTTAGCTTATATAACCCAAGTCGCAAGTCGAAAGTGCTCCCGGATGGTCTTGCAGACCAAAGCTCCATACGTCTACTTCCGTAGATATAAGAAGCCCTGGACTGGCGGAGTAAATTTGGTCCTTTTCGTGTATCTCAATGTCAAGCTCCAAATTTTCTATGGATACTACTTGTAATGTATCGATCTATCAACCCTGTAATTACTTGGAAAACTAGATAGAGATTTTGAACTATCGAAATATCGTATAAGGAATCTCGTTGTGGGAACTCCGTGAATTAATTGGCCCCGTGGCATCGATTAATCGATTATTGGACCTAGTAAAATCGATATCGAGAATTGATTGTCGAACCTGAGTAAATCGACTATTGAATCTGGTCAAATCGATATCGATTATCGATTATCGAACCTGATGAAATCGATTTTGAGAATCCATTATTGAACCTGGTAAAATCGATATCGAGACTCGATCATCGAAACTGGGCAAATCGATTATCGAACGTGGTAAAATCGATATCGAGAATCGATTATCGAATTTGGTAAAATCGGGATCGATAATTGCTTAATTGAATTAGTTGAATCGATGAATAGATACCCAAATTTTCGGCTCCATCCAAATATTAGGGAGGAATTTCTTCGGAATATAGGAATTGAATGACCAAGAACAATTTTAACAACGACTCAATCTGATTGACTTGTTCGCAAGTAAGTTAATTTCTCGTGACCATCGGTTAGTACAGATGCGCGCCTCGCTTCACTTGAGAAGGTTTAGGATAAGTTTATTCGAGTCATCTAAACATGGGGTTTTCGAAAACGCCACCATATTTGGATCCGAGAAGTCTTGAGTTCATCATACTGAGGTTATCGGAAGCTCCTCTTGATCAGTATCTATGCTTTATAATTGTGACTTCTTTCAGCAAGTCTGATTGAATGCATTAGGATCTTGTGCTCTGAGGATTTCCTGATTACCAATACCATATTTAGGTCAACAGTAGAAGAGGTTCATTTCCATCTGGGCTACTGACTCTCTTACTAAAAATTGGGTTGGATATTTTTTCACTTCCATCAACATTTTTTGTGATTTCTTATGATGGTTATTGTCCATAATAATACAATTTTAGCTTGATAAGGGCAACAAACACTTGCCGAAAAACTACTGTGTGATATATACAACAAATGAGCTCCCATATTGATTTCTCCTTTGATCCTTCTTTGAGAGTTAGAAATGTAATGTAACTCTGAAATGAAACGTAATTGTTTCATATACGAACAACTGACGATTGAACAAAAACGAAAAAGAAAATAAAAACTATCTGAAACAGTCAAACAAGCAATGAGATTGTGAAATGGGGTAAGTCGAAAGGTATATTGGAGTAAATGGTCTGGAGGGCTGCAAAGATAGTATATAACATAGGACAATAGTTGCCCAGCCGGGCGATCGAGTCCGTCCGTTTGCCGCAGACGCTGTTTTGGGTGGACGGTGTTATACTCCCTCCATTTTCCGAATGGACTTGGGTGAGCAAGAGAGAGATGAAAGTTCTATTAAGGCGTAGTGGGGTCAGGCAAGCACTTTTTACCCCACGTGCACACGCCATTTTGAGCAAGAGAGAGAGAGAGAGAGAGAGAGAAGGACCAAAAAGCTATAGAGTCCCGGGGGACGACGAAACGGCCGCAGCGTCGAATCGATACCGGACAGCGGGCGGCAGTGGCAGTGGCATCAGCTCACACAGCATACAGTATCACAAAGATCGTTTCATATATATATATATATATATAGATCAGCAGCTTTTGGACACCCGCGCGTCCGAGAGCGCATGTAAATTTACTTATGTCGAGGAGATCCCGCAGCTCTCCTTTCTCCGCAATTGCCTTGAGTCTCATCCCTCTTACTCTTATACTCTTGCGTTTGCATTTGTGCTATATGTTGAGGGTAGTTTGCAGAATATGTACGGGAGGGTTTTTCGAGAGCGAGAGGTGGTGGGGTGGGGAGGGGAGGGGGGTAGGACTGTATGGTCACGTATTAGGGTGGGATGGCGTCGACATGCCTCGTTGACCACCACAATACGTATGCCATCCCCCACATTTTTTATTGGAAGAATTTTTTTTTTCTCGATGCTTTCATCTGGGAAGTTAAACGGTAGCGTTTTATCGCATAGACGCCAACATGACTGGCTTCATGAATCTTTCATTGAGAAGAAGAGGGATGAGAAATTTGATGAATGAGGTCTTACACGATTCGCTATGTGCTTTTTGAAGCTTGTACGATTGTGAGCGCGAGGTTGTAACATTAGCTTTTAGTTTGCCCGTTAGTTTATGGCTATTTTGGAGATTTTGTAGAACTTTTGATCAACGAATCGATCAATCTCGGCGTGACTGGTTTTTGGATAGATTTTGCGTCTGTGTGAGAATGAACAGGAAATAATTTGGGGCTAGAAACAATCATGTTAATATTTTTAAAGCATGCTTGAAGTTTCTATTAGTGGTTTTAATGACTTTTGCGCTCTTACATTATAGATTCTAGAAGTTGGTAAGAATTGAGGTCAATTTTGGAATAAGTGCAATAATTTCACTGGTGTTTCAGCGTAATAAAGTAGCGAGTATTAAATTTGGAAATAGAAGTCAAATTACAGAATGTAACAATGGTCTGGATCAGTTTTCATAAAAATGTGTTGCATTCATTAGAACTACTAGTAGTCACGAACAGATTACAAAAACTATTGAAGCACGAGGACTAAACCAACGAGGTTAGAACTGTTTTCATGCTTCGAGAAAGAGTTTCAGTTTAAACGACCCAAGTTGATCATATTTTTGATGGAGAAACTTCGCTGTGTCTATAAATACGTGGGTCTCAGAAAGGGCGGCGATTATAGTCAAACAATTTGTTTCTATGCAGTTTCCATGACACTTTGGTTATTGTTCATTCTTCCTTGTCAAATCACTGTGATCCGGTTATTTTGTTTGCTCATAAAATCAAGAACAGAATAAAGCTTGATATCTTGAAGTGGAGATATCAAGCTTGGTGGGATACCAGATGGGGAGAAAAATTGTTTTCAGCTAATTCAGATAAGAAATTCCGATCGAATGGCATTTATCACATGTTTTGAGAGTCCTATCCGGCAAAATCAAAAGGAAATGAATCAATCGAGGCTAACTAATTCATAAGTAGAAGATCCTTGTGGTGATCGGACTCCTACCGGATGAATCAAGTACAACTGATGTCCTATTGATGTGCTCTCTCAACATGAATCAGCTAACACAAACGAATTTTGACTGAAAATCAGCTATTTTAGCTCATTTTCAGCCATTGTAGCTGATTTTCAGTGAAAATCCGTCCACGTTAGCTGCAAATCAGCTAAAATAGCTGATTCATGTTGAGAGATTGGCCATCAATATCCAATATTTAATCCATCACCCAATGTACCAATCATAGTCCTCCAACTCATAACCAATCTCTATCTCTCTTTTACTTTAGAGGCCTCAAATTGATTATAGTCCAGGCAAGCCCAGTATATAACCTCAAACGGTATAAGGAAAAGGGTTTGAGGTAATCGAACATCACTACTAATCAAATTTCTGTGATCCCAAGACGTTACTTGGCAGTGACGGAGACTACGCGATGTTGGCCTGTAGATTTTGGAGGAGTTAGAGAGAGAGAATTTCCACAGACCGCGCGAAAGTGTACAAAGGAGAAAGAGCAGAGTTGGTAGTAGGTTCCTACAGCAATGTATAGCCAGTATAACGAGAAGAGAGAGAGAGAGAGAGAGAGAGAGAGAGAGAGAGAGAGAGAGAGAGAGAGAGAGACTACGGGACAAGCTATAAGGGGGTGGAAAGCTGCAGGGCAAAGGACTGGTCTGGTATAATATCGCCTATGCAAATAGCCACTATACCATCTAAGACTTGGACAGGTTGGACGTACCTACTTCGGCTTTCGATGCTAAAATTACAACGTTGCTCGCTAATTCCTTAGCTCTCTCTGACTGACTCTCTCTCTCTATCTGTAGAATCCTCTATAACCCCTCTCGTCTTGTTCAAGTCTGATGGTTCTGTTCTGTTCTGTTTTGGTCCGTATAAGTTGTCACCTGAGCTTGCCAACGCGTTGTCTGTACAGATCTTGGACTGTGCGGTAAATACAAACTAGCATCGCTAGTGTATGATGAATTTAGCCTGAGTCACTTGAATTTTCGGTGTTGTTTGGGGGTTTGCTGTGATAATTTAATGGAACATGTGACGAATGAATGTTGGAATTGGCCTTTAATACACGCCTTACTTACGAGAGATGTTAGGACTTGTTATGGAATTAATCTATTTGGAATCATATGAGTAGTTCTGCGGAAATGTCGCTATTTGAGGGTCGATAGTGTGTCAATCCCAAATCTCACTTCCGAGGGTTCTAAGATGGATTTTCCGACTTATTCAAACATATAATAGCATAAATTAACCCCCGAACGAATGAAAAAATTTTTACTCATGGGTACCATAAGTATAACAAAGATAACTCATTAGCGGGCACAAAACCTGACATTTTGAGGTTGGGCACGGAACCTGACATTTGCCACTAAAATTGATCTCACGGCCAAACGGTTAGAGCTACAGCTTTGAGCGTTTGGAATTTTAATTTGACCATGAAATACTTTGAAAAAAACTGACTAGGGCCTCTGTAGCATCGCGTTTAAGGGTCGCACCAGTAGAGCACGTGATTATTGGTTGAAAAGTTTAGCAAAACTAGATTTTGTTGGAAAAACTGCTCTGCGAAGGGGGAAAATAAATTTTTTTCGATACTTTGTGGCATGGAAAAGTTGTGCCTGACGATTTTCTTTAAGAATGAATTGGTACGGGAAGGCGTGGAATGAGGCAAATACACTTTTATCGAGGGACACTAAGGAAGTAACATTTTTTGGTAAAATTGCGCCATAACATGTATGTGCTCAGCGCACACACAAAAATTGGTCTTTGGGCTCTTATAGCAACGGAATTTGATGCTCATATCATTATAATTGATGAGTGTGCCTGCCTGAATTCCTAACGAGCTTCTTGATGGTGCTACACACTCACAAAAGCCGAAAAATGGAAGAATCACATCACACGGGGATCTGACATTTTGACTTTTTCTTTGATGATTATAAAATTCCAGTAGCGTTGAATCAAAAAACTATCGATTGCCCCAGAAAGAGCACAAAAAAATATATTTATTCCTCAAGCGTTTTAAGGAGGCTCGCGGAAATTTTAACTAAACGAAGGAATCGTATGAAAGTTACTCATATTGATAGATGAACTAGTGAAGAATCATAATCCATCTAGAAAAGTAGGGGTTGGCGATGAAATCCTTACACACGTACGCTTATGGGATGAGTACGTTAAGGCGATGCTGTCGACGTGCACCGCGACATGGACCTTGAAATCACACCTTACATAAAAAGTTTGTCGATTCAAAGTGTGAGACGAGTTGTCGAATACTTGTTTTCTGTCCAACTTGTAATCCTCAATCCATCGCTTAGCCCAAATCATAAGAGAATCGGAGAAAAGTGGGAATAACTCGGCCGCGGGAACCTCCTAACCTATAATATACGCACATTTTCATTTCCGTCTTCCTCCGATTCTCTTGCGGTTTGAGCTAATCAATGAGAAGACAAATTTTAATTCGATGAAAACAAGTATTTGTCCAGTCGTCGTTTAGCCGAAGTTGTAAGAGAATCGCAAAAAAATGGGAATGACTTTCAGCTTGCATGGTGACCGCATTGCCTTAAAACGCGTTGGTGCGGTAACTAAATGACCAAAATCGCCAATCAAGCAATAATTCGACGCTATTTTGCATAATGCGCATATCGGTGTAAAAAAAATAATACGTTGGTGACCTGAATTTTGAATAAAATTTTGAGTTCCAAGTGAATTTTAAGCGTGGAGCAGCGTACCGCATCGCACAGCTTGCATTGTGAGTATACCTATATGTAGCGTCATCAGGATCGTAACAGAAAATAGAAGCGTCTGACTGCCTGTGCGTGGGGCTCCACGCTCAACTACTCATATGGTTGAGTTATTTGTACAACTGAATGGACAAATTTATTTTAATAAAACTCAGAGGTTGAGGCTTTGAAATTTCTTGACATGAAGTAAGTTGGCCCACTTTCAAAGTTTCTGTCAATGGAGCAAAGTTTTAATATATTAAATTATGTAATCTGAATCAGGCTTTTTTGAGCCTGGTCTAATATAGATAATGAGAGCAATTGATTTGCAGATAAAAATTTCAATCACAAAACGAAAACACTGTAAATGGTTTCCCAATCAGACGAATTAGGTATTACACAATTGCACAATCTACCCTATTATCATTCCGTTTCACATTATCATTTGAGTTTTTTGAGAACTATAGAGGTCTCATATTTGTACAGGACAATTCATCATTTAATTATCGGTGAAGATAAGATTAATAAGAATTAAACTCTATTACAGGGGATAAAAATGATTAATCAGCGTCAATTTGTCTAAATAAGAAGTCGCGTACGACGAGGGATGTTGAAGAAAATTATACTACAACCGAACACGAATTATTCGACATCTTCTTTCTCTAAATTATTTTGATCTCTTGTTTTTGGGATGAATAGTCATTACATTCTGAGAATACACAAGTCTTTCAATTATCAAATAATTATTTATTGAGTAATCAGTCTAATTGTGATGATTGAAAAAATTTTTCAAAACTATCCAATATTTTTAATGCGAAATTTATCATTGTCAGAGGATAGAAAAATGATTCTGATACGACGAATCTTCCTATTTTACCAAGTTGTATGGTCTATCTTTGGCCTCAAAATTTAATAAAATCTCTTTCACGTCGCAAATTAGTAAGCACATGCAACATTCTATATTAGACCAGAAAATTTAGGAGGATCAACTTTTTCCAGCAGTAAAAGCATCTAAGTATAAGCATCAGCATTACAGAGTATACGCTCGCGCGCAGTAGTATTCGCTCGATACGGTCAGCCGCGCCCCACCATCTCATTCTCCCTCCTACTGACCATTTAATATATATATATATATATATATATATATCCAACAAGTGACCAATGGCCAAGTTTCTCCACCACCCTCTACTACCTCGAATCTCCCGATTGGTTCAAGACTACCATTACACCTACAAAATTCAGCTTATATAACCTATATCTATATAGTTATATAATTTCTCAAAGGTATAAGCGCAAGGGAGGAGACCTTTATACATATACGTGTAAGGTATATAAGCATCGAAGTCGATTCGGGATTTGGACGACGACGACGACGTTGTGCTCCGCAAGCCGCTAACTAACTAACTAACCGTCAGAGACGGATCATCCTTCGAAACCTCGATGCTCTTCTCTCTCTATACTGCCCTCGTATATATAGTTCCATTTTATACTATATATATATATATATATAAATAACTTTTGCCCGGTCAGGGTATAGATATAGATAGTATGAGGTGGCCCACTCGGATTGCTCGCCTTTCAATTTGGCCGGGCATGGAATACACGGACCAAGCGAGAGAGAGAGAAAGCTTGATTGCCCTCTCCAGCTCTCTTCTCGTATATGTACACTCCCGAGGAAGGTGAACTGCACAGCCGTGACGGTCAGTTACCGTTCGAGATCTCCTGTCTCACTCGCGCTCGTACCATAACCTATGAGTGCGAGCGAGACGGAAGATCTCGAATGCTACTCTGACCGTCACGGCTGTGCAGTTCACCTTCCTCGGGAGTGTATGTATATGGCTATGACGACCGAGGACCTTCTAGGTATATAACCGAAAATCCAAGAACGGACTTCTCCCGCCTTCGCTTATTTATGCATACCTCCGGTCGAAGCTTAGCTTCCTACTACCACTATATATATATAGATATAGATATAGTACTAGTACACTAATACTAGTGTATTGCGTATAGAAATGTTGTATATGTGTTTTAGGGTTTGAGCTTGCTATATCCGGCGACTGGTTGGTCGGTTGGTCCGTCCGTCCGTCCGTCCGTCCATCGCTATATGGCTATATACCTATAATAGCTATACTACTGGCCCTTGACTTATACCCCTGCGCTGCAGCGCTCTCTCCTTCTCGTTTGCACGCTGTATTCGCACTCGTTATTCGAGCTCGTTAGCCTTGCGAATTCTCGCGGAAACTTGGCGATTCTTGGGTATGCTTTGTATACGTATGTATATTCCACTCGAGCTTTATATAGGTATATAATTAAGGGGACTGCCCCGACATACCATCTACGACGGTTTTTTAATTTAGGGGAGGCAGAGGGGGTTGGAGCCCAGAGCTTTACTTGAAATTGAGGCATTTATTCTTGATTTATTTGTGATGTAGACGATGCGAATGATGCTTGTATACAAAAATTTTATCAAGTTGAATATGAGTTATTTGACAGGAGCTATTCGAGTGTCTCGAACAGATTGAACACTTATTTCTCGTGAGGATTATTTTACTTATGCTAAATTCTCAGTAGTGGAACTCCGACAATTCTCAACAACTCGTTTTTTTGGGAATTGAATTATGGTGGTGTAAATTGATTATAGTTGAACACGGATATTCAACCATAAGGAAACAGTCAAAAAAAGGAATCCTTATGTTCTACGCATGTGACCCTGCGAAAATTTTACGAACATTTCTAAACTGAGAATCTGGTTAGCGGGAATCTATTCGTCATCCGTGAAAGCCTATTGAATTGAATTCATAGATGAACGGATAGATATATATCGTATACGTGAGTAAAGGTGGACACCCTTTGGCATTTTTTTTCTCTCCAAGGTACAAATTGAATCGAAGCTTATTTTTACATGGTAGGACAATGCCTTAGACGATGAAGTGAAGAAATCGAGAGAATGGAAATTTCGATGCGGACGGGAAAATTTTTATCGGAATATTCAAGAAAGATACCTTTGCGGCATGGTATCGTGTAGTTCATCAAACGTGGAGTTCGAAATGACTTGTTCGATAAATTTTTTACTGCTCAATTTTCCAGGAAAACTGATGCAAAATAGCTTATTTTGGATTTGCCACCATAGTTGCCGTAGAGGTTAGTCGCGCCACATGTGAGGTAATTTTATTGTTTTGGTGTAATGCCACGTGCCCTTTTCATTGTTTTGGTGTTTAACGTATGAAGACGAATGTTGTTTTGTGAGTTATCCACGACATTCACAATGAAAACTCGTGAGAATGTCGATCGGCTTCATACCGTCCCAAGATACCAGATTCATCGAGCATGTACTCCTGTTTCTTTCAGTACACGAGAGTCCATCAACGCGTAAAGAACTGTGTAGTAGTCGTGCGATCAGAAATCTCCAATGTAGAACGAAATTGGAACCATCCCGCACTCGAACTTGTTAGAAAATAGTAATGCCCAGCAGATTTAGGTGGTGGTTTTCAATTTTAGACATTTCATCGCCCAAATTCTGACTACAAAGTTTGAGAAAATTTACATCTAAGGAAGATTGTAAACACGAAGTGAACAGGTATCTAGTAGCTGGGGAGTAGAAAAATGTTTCAAAGAGAGTGTGGCTCCTGCTGCTCAGTGAGCAGCAGCACCAAGTATGGGATCAAAGGTTTAAGAAAACGGGTGATTTTTATGTAAATTTCAAACGTGAACCTAGTAGACAATGGCAATACCAAGCAGATTCGAGTCCTGTATTTTGATTATAGACAATTTCTATTAGAAATTCTGTTAGCTGAAATTTGACTAGAAAGTTTGAAGAAAGTTGGCATCAAAGGCAGACTATAAACACGAGTTGAACCTGTATCCCGTAACTGGGGAGTATAGAAATGTTTGGAAAAAATTGTGGATTTAACTGCTCACGTAAGATCAAAATTCTCAAAAATAGATGGGTTTGGTGTGAATTTTAAACGTAAACCTACTAGAGAGTAGTAATACCAAACAGATTCGAGTTTTGCATTCCGATTATAGAAGTTCTGTCAGCAGAACTTTAAAACCTGAGGAAAGTTTGCATCAAAATAAACTGTAAACTCGAGTTGCAACACTAACCCGTAGCTGAGGAGTGGGAAATCATTCGAAAATTGTAACTCTCACTGCCGGTCTATTAAATCATGACTCTTACGAGGACGAAAAGCTTAATAGAAAATTTCACATGTGAAGCTACTGAGAATCGTGATATCAATCATATGCTAGTTTGAAATTTCAAGGAAAACTCAATCACTTTCAAGAATTTTGACATCATATCTGGGTCAGTTAAAGCCACATTTCTTTCAGACACTTCTACACACCAGCTACTGGATACCAGTTTCATTCGTGTCCATAATCTACCTATGATGCAAACTTTCCCAAACGTTGTAATCAAATTTCAGCTGACAGAATCTCTTAACTTGAAGAGCAAAACTAGAATCTGCTTGGTATCACTCATTTCTGAGAGATTCTTGTTTGAAATTTTCCAAAAACTCAACCACCTTTAATAACTTTGATCTCATGAATGTATAGTCGAAGACACAATTTATCGTGTATTTATTCACGTCCCGAGTATGAGATGCTGTTTTAATTCGTGCCTATTTTTTGTCTACTTATGGTGCAAACTTTTTGCATACTTCGTCTCCAGATTTTGGTTGAGAAAATGTTCAGAACTCAAATGCAGTATTCAAATCTGCTTGGCATCATTTTTTTTTCTAGTAGATTCACGTTTGTAATTCTCGAAAGCACCACCCACTTTATTGAATTTTGATCTCGTGGGAAAGCAGTCAAAGCTACGATACCCCAGATTTTTCATAGTACCTCTAGCTGTGAGATACCGTGCCCATAATCTGTTTACCACCCATGATAAAAACTTTTCTCAAACTTTGTAGTCAGAATTTGGGCGATAAAATGTCTAAAATTGAAAACCACCACCTAAATCTGCTGGGCATTACTATTTCCTAACAAGTTCGAGTGCGGGATGGTTCCAATTTCGTTCTACATTGGAGATTTCTGATCGCACGACTACTACACAGTTCTTTACGCGTTGATGGACTCTCGTGTACTGAAAGAAACAGGAGTACATGCTCGATGCATCTGGTATCTTGGGACGGTATGAAGCCGATCGACATTCTCACGAGTTTTCATTGTGAATGTCGTGGATAACTCACAAAACAACATTCGTGATCATACGTTAAACACCAAAACAATGAAAAGGGCACGTTGCATTACACCAAAACAATAAAATTACCTCACATGTGGCGCGACTAACCTCTACGGCAACTATGGTGGCGAATCCAAAATAAGCTATTTTCCATCAGTTTTCCTGGAAAATTGAGCAGTAAAAAATTTATCGAACAAGTCATTTCGGACTCCACGTTTAATGAACTACACGATACCATGCCGCAAAGGTATCTTTCTTGAATATTCCGATAAAAATTTTCCCGTCCGCATCGAAATTTCCATTCTCTCGATTTCTTCACTTCATCGTCTAAGGCATTGTCCTACCATGGAAAAATAAGCTTGTACCTTGGAGAGAAAAAAAATGCCAAAGGGTGTCCACCTTAACTTGGTCATACGCTTCATTTCGTCTAAAGACAGAAACGGAAATGATCCTATGAAATTATTTCGACGTAGGACCACACATATCAGTTCCGGGTTTTAGCAATAATGAAACCATTCCAAAAATTCATCGCTGATCGCTGAAGAAAAGAAAATTTTTGGATATCATGGAACAGATTACATTTTTGACTCTCCTTATATAAAATAGCTCCGAAGCAGCTGATATTGAAATTTCCAAAAAATTGGATTGTCAGCCAGAATAAGGGAGATTCCCTGGGAGATTCAGCTGGATTACCTAATTCAAATCCAAACTATCCATTAATTTATTTGACAGGCCTCGAAACCGAACCTCTATTGAAATTATGGTTAGGAGTTTGCGGATTATTCCTTCCATATTTTGCAAATGCGTGACAGATCAATAAATGTTATGAATCTAAAATTCCATCATACCCATGAGGTGCTACTTGATCGTCACTTCAATTCTTATAATAAAAGTCCCTTATAGTAAACTCTTATCTTATAGTAAACTCCACGTAAGTGTCGGACTTCCTCTTCTTGCGTTGATCATGTTTGAAAAATTATATTGAAATAGAAACTAAAGATTCTTGAATTACATTCAGAAAATCCTGAAGCTCACTCAACTGGATGATTGTACATGATCTGAGTAAAAACCGTGCTAAAGACTCAATCTCATTCGAAAGCTCTTGTCATGTCAAAATCCGTGAGAAAACAAATTTTCAAAGGCCCATGTGTATCAAGGACCAAATTTAAGCTCAAGTTCTCGTATAGAGGAACGAGTGTACCTGTGTCTGAAGCTCTAAGATAGTAAGAAGGGGTACGATTTTCGGGTGGTAAACAGGGCCGAAACAATAACGAAACAGCTCATAAGCGGCTTGCGGGGGTGTATGTATATAGAATGTTGTATATATAGGTGTAGAATAGCCGCTGAGCTTGCGCAAGATGATATCTCTTGCACGCTCCTCTTACCAATGTAGCTGCCCTAAGAGAAGAGAAGAGAAGACTTTCTCGCTCGTTTTGCTCGCGCGCAGATGTGGCCCCCCGTGCAACCAACCGCTTTGGCTATCCCTCGAGCGAAGCAACTTTGACCCGGCAACTCGGCGTTTGCACGTCCGAGTATAGTCACACCGGTGAATAGGGGATGAGGGGATGTTGTATAGGGGTGGACTGCAAGCTTTCAAGAAGCCGCCAAGAAGTTTAGCCGACGTGCTACTTGGTTCGTGTGATGAGAGAGGAAAGGTGAGATGTGTCTTGCATCTACTTTAACCGAGCAATGCTGGGCAATTATTGTGATGTGGTCTCAGCAATGGTGTAATATTGTGTTGGTTGACATGTTGCTTCCTTTTTTTTAGCATATTTCACAAACATTTTGCAATGAACATCATTCATAACTAGCATTATGCCCAGCTTGCGAATATTTTTAGGTAAGAAGCCCCAGAAAGTCTTTTGCAGCTTATTAATAATAATTTTAAACTGATGAGCGATGATCCATTGATGATATTGAAGAAAGATTCCTTATGAAGTTGCCAATCAGTGAGTTTGTCAGTCAATCCCACCGATAATCTGTACGGTGACATGATATATTTCAGCCAGATCAGATCGAATTGGACCGAACTAAACCGAACTAGAGTGAACCAGACCGAATTTGACTGCACTAGACCGTATTAGTAGCGTCCTTCTAGTTCGGTACTAGAACGGTGACTTTAGTTCAGTACTAGTGCGGTACTAGTGAGCTCCACGCAATCCTAAAGATCGTAGGATTACGAGTGTGGCCCTAGTGGTACTAGCACCGTCCTGGGAGCGTAATAGTTATACCGAACTAGAACGAGCTAAACCAGATTAGACTGAGTTCGATTGAATTAGAACGAACTAAACCGAATTAGACCGTACTACACGGAATTAGACCGGATAAGACCCTAACTGACCGCGGTAGACCGTATTTGTACGGTACTTCTGATACTGTACTTGTGGTACGGCAATAAAACGGTATTTTTAGTTCGGTACCGGTGCGGTTCTATCAATTCTAGTGATTTAAATGATCCTAGCGGTACGAGCGCTGTCTTAGTGGTACTAGTGTGGTCCAACCAGCCTCAATGGTACTTGCACCATACTAAAATTGTACTAGTACCGAACTGAATCGAACTGGGATGATTTAAACCGAATTAGACGCAGTTAGACCGAATGAGACCGAACTAGTCCGAATGAGATCGAACTAGAACGTAATAGACCGTATTAGTACGGTACATTTAGTACAGTACTCGAGACAGTACTGGTACGGTAATTTTTGTACAGTACTAGTGCGGTCCAAGCAATACTAGTATTATTAGTGCCGCATTAAAAATCTACTAGACCGGAGGATACTGAATTCAGCCAAATTAGACTGAATTAGGCCGAAATAGAACTAATTAGACCAGAGTAGACCCAAGTAGATTGCTCTGAACCGTATTAGTACGGTTTTAGTTCAGTTGTAGTATGGTACCAGTACGGTACGAGTATGGATCTAGTACAGTTTCAGTACCGTACTAAATCGTACTAGACCGTACTAAACTGATCTAGACCAAACAGGACTGAACTGGACCGCAACAGACACCAGACCAGACTATCCACCCATCCACCCATCCACTCACCCACTCGCTAACCCATACACCCATTGACCCATCCATGACCCATGTATGGTCACCCATTATAGTTTACTCTTGTAACGTCAGCAGTCCAATTACGCGGGATCTGGACGGAAAAATTATGGACTGGCATTCAATTGGTATAACTTGAAACTGTATAAATACCATCATTTGAATATATGGATGCCTACTGGAGAGCTATAATCTAACATAAAAATGTGAACTTGAGATCTACACCATAATTTGTTTCCGATTGAAAAAATGAATTTATGATATTGTGGCTCAGCCGTTCTATCAGCATCAATCTCCGACTACAAGGGAATTCTTCTCCAAAAGTGGTGCAATTCCTTGCATGGGGTTGAGGTACTTTGGATTCAAGATTAACTTTCCTGTTAACCACGATCAAGTCCCGTTGGAATGAAACATTTTCTACTAGGTATCATTTTTTTCCAATACCTGATTTAGAGTCACAAACCCGGAATTTACTTATGATCAATAAACAATAGTGAACACTGATGGTGTTATTAGTAGTGATATTTGAATGCATCCATTTTGAAGGTTGATGTTAGTGAATGGCCAATCCATGATGACTACCACATGTCAGTACTGGTGCAGTACCATCCGAGTCCTTGAGGGGTGTCATAAACCAGCCATGCTTGTTCTGAATTTTGAATTGGTACTGCTGCGATAGTACTGTCGTGATATTGAGGATTGTCACGGACATGCCGTATCAGTTTTGAACTGGTACTGTCTTAGTATGATGATTTTCGAGAACTATTGGAAAATTCTGATTCCAATATTATTTAATTATGACTAAAAAGAAGGGATTTGATCTCGAATCCAAAGTACTTCAACTTCGTTCAGGGAAATATACTAATTTTAAATCAAAAATTCTCTTTACTCGGTTTGGCAATGAATTGTGGTCAATTGATGATGACTAGTTACACTTTTTTCAAAGACATGTGGCCTGTAAGTCCGATTCCCGATCACTTTGTCGAGTTTTGAAGGAGGGAATTCATTAGTTTGATCAATCGAAATCGGTTCATTGAGAGACGGAAATAATGATACGTTCTTGAATGCTGTACCAGAATATTGAAATGGCCTTTAGATATTATTTGGTTTAGATAATGATACTCGTGACGATACTTTACGAGTCCAAAGTATCAGGGGTAAGATATTTGTGGAAAAATCGGCATTGGAATATTTTTCAACAAGTATAGATGCAATAGAAATCAATACAGTTACAAGCAAAAAAACCACATAGAATGCTCAACAATGACATCGGCTAGAATCCAATATCCTCGTTGAATCCAACCTGCAAATCCTTATAGCAAGAAAAAATGATAGTACCAGCATTACGGTCCGGAAAAAGAAGAGGCTATTTCCCGCCCGAGTTTCCAGCCGGATTTCCAGATCCCCCATATAGATCCAGGGATCTAGACTATACTCTTCACTACTACTACCACTATATCGGTTTGTCGTCCGACTCTATCCTGAGGGTCTGTACAGTATCAGATCAAAGGAAGAATTATCGAGACTCGAAGCTGCCAACTTTATACATCGTACATGTATAGACTACACATACATATAGTAAAGTCACTGTGGCTCAGAGTACATCCAAAAGATCCCCCCTATTGGAGACTTACCGCATGTAAATAAGGTACTGGCTGAAGAAAGCTTCGCGTCGCGTAAATAACATTTTTCCGATACTGGGCGGTACAACTGCACAGACCCATAGAAATGTTACCACTTCTAGTGAATACAATGTCAAATATTTCGACTCGTGTCCTGCAGTTGGATATCTATCTTGTTTCTTTTTCATGTATGGCATTGGAGTATCTTATCTTGAGGAAACGCAGCGTGCGACTTTCGAGGGACTTTTTTTTGATCACCAAACTCGGACTTGTCTTGGCTTCTGAATTTTTGTGGCGTGCGTTAGTAGTTTTGATAGTAGTATATAAAGTCCGAGTGAAGTGGGGAACAGACATTTGAGGTATGTGTGTGTGTGTGTGTAGAATGTTAAAGACTTTGAGGCTTGCCAAGTTTTGGATTCTGTCCATGTTACCGATGTCAAAGCTCCACGTTTCCTGTCGAAAATATAGAATCGTCTTTGTTGAATTGTTTGCGAGGTCTGTATATAGAAATATCGCGGCGTGTCTCATCTGAGGCGAGGATGAACTACTGTTATGGTCTAGTACTTTGTGATGAATTGAAGGAGTTTGAACCAGCGATTGGTTATTGTAAGCTGTAGCTGGCATTTATCATCAAGTTTCTATTCCATTTGAAATCGTTCGATTGATGAGTTTGGAAACCGATTCAACTTTGTAAATTTCTTGATGTAGAATTGAAACACGTAAGTCACATCATTGATACTGAAATCATTAGACCGATTAAATTTTACGGAATTTTATCGTGAAACTTTTGACATTTATGGCATTCATCAACTTTTTTTTTATCAAGATAAGATGAGCTCAATACTAACCATGAAAGGGAAAATGTGCGATTAACAGTTTGCGCAAGGCTTGGATAAAGTTAGTATAGAATAACGATGATTGCCAACTGGTCTGGAAAAAGTGACCTGGAACTGGTTATTTGCCATCACACGTTCCTGTTTGGCTACTCCGAACCGCATTGCTCTTGAAGGTATTTAGAGTCAACCCGTTGCAGTCGTCGCGTGTCGTTGTGCCGCTATACATTTGCTCGCATGATGCAAGCTGGACTACGAGACGTTGTAATAATTCAACTTTCCAAGCAACTTTCGTTTTAGCGGCTGCAATCGTATCTTTCTAGAGCGTGAACTGAACACAATTGATTTCATTCATGTGTCAGTTTTTGTTATTCTATTTAGAACTTCAATTGATCTATCATGTCACGTTTAAAATGTACATTTTGGGAAGTTTATTGAGACAATGATGTGGCAAAGTTTTCAAGAGTCGTATAAGATTTTAGGATCCTTATTCATTTTGGATCTTCTTTCGTTTGAGTTATTACTCAGATATTTTTTGATTTCGAACTTTTCATTTCAAACATCATTCCTTACTTCTTTCGGACAAAAGTTATTTCAATTTTTCCATAGTATATTCTCAGTCCCGTAAAAAGTATGTAACTAGCATCAACTCTCATTGCGAGGTTCGAATATCTTGTGGTAAAATCAAAAATTTATGAAAAATTCATCAGTATCGTATAAAAGTCGTTCGAGTATAAAGTTATTGGTGTAAACTGATTTTCGTTCAAACTTTGAAATTCCAATATTTTTAAACAGATTTTGATCCAAAAAGTTATTAGGCTATAAATTCTTACCCATATTGCATAGGTACTTGGATATGGAATTCGTGGCCAGTATAAACCATCGAGGGTGTCTTTGAAGGTACCTCCTTCCGAACGCGGGGAGGGGGGGAGGAGTGTCTATCTTTCTCTCGTGGGAGTGAAATTCAGTCTTGTCCCTTCCGACTGGACGAGTGGGCACCAAAGTGTTGCGGGGACAAACAGATGCGATTTTGCATATTCTCACGAGTTTTCGTTGCTAGTTTGCCTTGTCCTTTCCTTTCTTACGAGATTCTTGGATTCTATCTATACATATATCATGTTATGCATGTACCCAGTTATGCGGAACAGAATAATAAGAGGGACGTATGTTTATTAGAGGCTACTTTTGAACGTCTGATTTATCCTTTCTGCGGTTCACAATGTTACAGTACTCCCAATTTTGCAATGAAATATTCACTTATTTTAGTATTCAATTGGATTGAAGACGCCCATCTCAAATCTGGGTCCAGGGCGATTTTTTTCTCACGATGTTCGTCATATGAAATTTTTTCATCAATTAACACCTCCACGATCCAACCCGATCGATAATTTCTCAATTAATCGATCTCAAATTTGAGATTAATGGAGAAATGAAATTAGACTTCCAATGCCGATGCACAAATTTAATTTTATTCGATTGAATTGTGATGTAGATGCGATATACTTTTGTAACATGCATGATTTGGTTCACAGATGAATTAGGAATGAATGTGTGTGAGGTTAGAAAAATTTCGAAACCTGCGAGTGTGATGATATAATGCCGACCTTCAATACATGTTTGCTCTAAAATTCATTGTTATTACAGGCTAAAAGAGAGTAAGTGAACATGTGTGTCGAGACAGCAATTTAGATTATATATGAGGTTAGTGTAGGTATAGGAAATAGGTGAAGCTTGATCGAGACAGTCTTCGGAATCGCTCGAGGGGGGATCCCGTAAATTTATTTCTATCCTCGTTCTCACGTGAGAGGTGTGATCAATGTCACGATTATAAGTACGACAGACAGACGCCGGGCAGATAAGGTGAATATAGAATTGTGCATCCTTGAATGGATAGACTTTACACAAGAATAGTATTGTCTCGTTACGCTTTATTTTTAGCTGGAGTAAGCTGTTTATATCAAGTAATGATAGTAATTGGAGTTATGAAAAGTTTATGATTTAGTGGTAGACAGTCTTCTTGTAGCTTGCATTTTTTATTCAAACATGATGACTTTACCTTATTTCGGCATGTATTGAGTGTAATTGAGCATCGCGAACACGCCCGAATTGATTTTTTGATGGAATGAAAATTTCTACAAATGGGGCTCAATAATTTTATCAGAAAGTTTGACTGACAACTTCAAATTCAATCGTTTAGGTATGTATCTGTGAATTGTTCCATGCTGTTTCTGTATCAGCCTCGGCACGTTTTTCATACAGTACTCGACTCAAGTGTCTCACGAAAATCACATATTGACATCATACAGCTTTGGTCTCTTTGAGTCTCAAGTGGACAGAGTTGCACCCGAAATTCAATTTTGAAACGTTGCGAGGAAGGGGGATACTTTCCTTCGAGACGATTTTCCGTCTGATGGATTCAAAGAGAATTGCTCATACTCGCTTTATATTCTTGCCCGAACAATCGAAGATATGTGTAAGAATGACATTTTTGCCGAAATACCGGATTGAAGTTTCACACTCGTTATAGTCTTTTGCTCTTTTCATAGCAACTGGTGTAATTTAGTGTGACACTATTTTGGACTGAGAATGATTGATTACGAATAGTGACCACAAATCGATCAAAGAACTGTCACAATTTTAACTTTTTCTTAGCCTAAAACTGATCACTCCACCGAAAATAATTTTCGATGGATCTATATTGATATTTATGCTAAAAAATGGGAACAGAAAGTACCAATTCAGTACAAATGATTGAAATAGTTAGAAGAAGGTATTCACCGGGAGAAAAAGTTGCTCACCTTTCCGTGAGTCAAATCAGTGTGAATTGACAGATAATAGTTCTTTCACCTAAACTTGAATTACGGAAAAAAGCGTGATTAGCTGCTAGCAATGGCAAAATATTCTTCAGTGACCATCATGTGGAATCTGATGCAAATTGTCAATCTGGATCGTCATTTTAAAATTCTTTAGAGATAGGAGAAACCAGCTGTCATTCGTCAAGAATGTTTTTGTAATCGTGCGAAATTTGAAATTAAAAAGAATAAGTTGCTGCCATGTGATGAAATTTTTCAGGAATCAAGGGCAAAAAAATTTGGATCTGCTAGTGTCATCCAAAGTTTAAGCCTTAGTGTTGAATTATTATGCCCAAATTTATTTATTTTTTTTTTTTTTGACATCGTAATTTGTAATCCTAGTGCTTCTCAATTTTTGAGCAACACATATTTAAGGTCTCCTTATTCATACGTGATTTATTCTCATTTGTTTTCGTTACATTTCGTCATTGATCGTACAGTCCACCAACTTGATCGTTCCAGATTATAACATCAATTGAGGCTCAAAAATTACCGGCCAAACCAACCATAAAATTCTTCATTTCTGACATCAAAAATCCACACTTTCCCCGACACATTAGCTTTCGTATCCCCAAATACATTCAAAATGGCTCAATACTGAACCACCGAATCGGCCATATCAATGTTATGACATTAAACATCCTAACAGCCTTACACACGAGACATCGCAGAAGCAAAAGCGAAAGAAAAAAAAGTACACGATAACATATAACTATATCTATTATCTCATGAAATAGCCACGAAGAGGGTCAAAAATAAAGAAAAAAGAGGGTCTATACGAATACAAGATGATGGGGACACAAGCTGCTGGAGCGCATAATAAAACAAGCACATTACGGTATACGCTATGTCGTCTGGCCTATACGTATACCTCTACTACTGTCCCTGCCATATCTTATTGCTCCTACCCCTATATATGGGCAAATCTCAGGAACTATGCGGTTTCGACTTTGAAATTTCGAGAATTTCCAGAATGGCAGCACATCTCCGATAAACTTTTGTTTGGTCCAAGTAATGCTCAAACAATGATGAAATACTTGCGTAAATCATTTTGGAGCCCCGCCGTGGATTTGTGAGGGTGTAGAAGTTTTTCCCATGTATTTGCGTGGGACCCTCATATTTTCGTAATTCTAATTGGCTCGTGTGTATGTGAATACATGGCATCCTTGGTGTTGGAATAGAAGAAGAGAGATGAGTTCAATGGTTTACAGTGTTTTCTGAAGGTCTGTGGTACAAAATGTAGATGTGCCTCAACCGTCGAAACGCTCATTTTCGTCATTTGTCGATCCTCACAAGCCTCGCATCGCGACCGATATGAGGCTGTAGTAGGGGCGATTCTCATAGGCATTTCTTGAGGTACAAATATCAGTTTACACGTGGTTTCCATCCCAACGGAATCGAAATTTTCGTGTGCTACACGAAAAACGATTTTTTTGACCCCATTTACGCGAAAATAACTTTTCTCATTTCAAGCCGCATCGTCGTGCGGAATCGAGCACACTATCGTTCTTGGGCTAGATTTGTAGGTTTTTGGATGTAGAATAATATGTCGTTTCTACAGATACGAAATATTCACCGCCCCGAGTGCTGCATCCATTAGAAGAGCGATACAGGAGAAAATGTAGAATCGGAGTTCGCTCCAACGAATCATCGGCACTCCGACGCATTGATAGGCACAGCCTCGGGCGAAAATTATATGTTTCTATGTATTATAATCCATCACATATCCAATTTTCAGACCGATCGGTGAACCGCCCCGCCTGTGGCGAGCTAAGGCGTGAGAGAACTATGGCCCTGTTCGGTCGAAAATTGTGATTTTGTCACGGAGAAGCGTCTCCCAGTACCTTTCTATAGCAATTTTTAGACTTCTGAATGATGCAGAACTATTAAATATGAGTAGATCTTCAAAATGATCTAATGCGAGCGGCGGAAATAACGCGACTGTTGTTCTGACAACGTGAAAATAGGCCTGTTCGGCCAAACCGCATACTTCGTGAGATTTGCCCATATATATCCTACAGTCCGATTTACCATCCATTCTATCCAGAATCTAACCATACATCCAGAACTGGACCTTCCTCTACATGTATATGTCCGATCGATACTCTGTGTGGGTCTTTTCCGATTCTGCTTTCTGATGCTTTGGCTCATCGTGACAACCCCCTTTGGATCATCAATGTGATGCTATAGGTGCGTATTTGAAAGTTAGGGAATGAAAGTGGATGGGGCGGGCAAGTAGTATAGTTACCCGGACAGTAGGTATATAAAGGAACAGTGCATGAGCTCACCCTTGATTCGAATCCTGTGTATATATATAGTATAGATGAGCCATTCCGAGCAAATGGCGGATGGATCGGTGAGACATTCTTGGACATTGTAAGGGTAAATTGTGGTGATGTGGGATTATGGTAGAATTCTTAGGGTTTTGGGAATTCGATGTGATGTAGTCTTTTGTGGATTTGGGAGAGGAAATGGTAGAGGGGTTTGGGTATAATTCAGAAGAAACAGAAGAATTTCTAGGGGGAAATTGCATTGGAGGTATTGATGGATAATTTAAGTGAGGTGGGTTTGTTTTGAGAACTGATTTGCATTTGTTGTAAATTGTTCAATATAGGACTTTGGACACTGTAATGGATCAACATACAACGTATTTTGCATAGCTTGTTTAGAAATCATTTGATATCCCTGGCAGGGTCAAGTTTGCCAAATTCTGAGCTCTTCAGTTTTATGTCGATACCGTCCTATTCGAGGAATAATTTTGTTCCTGACTTGATAAACTTTTGTGATAATAAATGTGAATTTTCTCAATTTTCTTATTGACAGTACTGATGGATAGACCGGTCTATGAAAGATTTATGAATGACAGCTTCTTCTTTGCTAAACGAAATATCCCTTCTTACTCAATGAACTTTCGATAATTTTTTGTCTACTTTATTATTTTTTTTTTTTATTTTGTTAGAGATTTACGAACATTTCGTCCTCACGTAGTATGATCTTAAGTACTTTGACCATTCATTATCATAAATAATTTGGGATGAAATTTAGTATTGGGAACACAAACTTTTTCGAAATGGTAAATTTTTTTATCTTGTCGTTTAATCTTTCAAACAGATTTAGAATTATGAACATTTTCAAATCATATTCGATATTCTTCACAACTCTAACAGTATATAATTGAAAAGTGGATCTTCTACATCATTCGTCGATTTTGATTTTATTATTGATTAGTTCATCAAATATTAGTTCCATTTCAACAATTGTAAAAAAATTAATCGATTACTTTGATTCCGTGGTGAGTTTAATCAGGGATCACTTGTACGTTAAATAAGTTGGGATTTGAATGAGAATTTGTAAAGTTTTCCTTCACGACTTTCCTCGTTCATTAAGATTGCACTCGCACGACAGCAAGAATACTCATGTAAAACCCCGAGCATGAACCTAAATGCATGACAAAAGAATTATTCATCCCACTAGATAGGAACATAGAACAATCAAATTCAATCAGTGAACAATATCTACAAATCTTGATTAACACAGAAATTCCACAAAAAGTTGCACATACTTATCTTAAAAAATTTTCATTCGAGTCTCAGCGGGAGCTGTTTATAAAAGAATTTTTTACAGTAGGTCATGCTTAATGTGATCGCGGTTAATTTTATGTATCAGCTTAATGTTATCAGAATCGTTGGTCCCGATTCGTTCCTACATGATCCCATATAAGTCTCCGTGCCAACTGTGATCAAGATCCCGCTTCTTGTTATCAAATTAAGAAGGCTCCATGACACAAAGCTGATGTATTTAAATTCATGACACAGCAGTATAAGTCTACAAATGCTTTCTCATCCATAAGTCAATATCGATCGTCATTAGTTATAAGAATGAGACTGGCTCATCTCTCGATCGTCTAAAATAATTGTGATTGAAAAATCTTAACTGTTATCCGAGTGCGGATGGAGGAACAAAAGAAATCCATCCTAAAGAAATTCTTGACTCGTTGAACGATCTTTGGAAAGAACGTTCAATAGTATGCGAAATACTTCCATCTACTTTGTTTTGTTGAGCTTAATCCATACTTCACCAGTATAAAGATTTTGTACACATGAAAAACAGGATGAGATAAATCTCTTCTTCCTGAAAAAAAAATGATTCTTGACGAATCACAATTGCTCTAGATGATATTCTGAGTACCGTCATCTGGGATAACTTTGGGACAGGTGGGGGGGGGGTTACTTGGGGGCAACCCATGAAAGAGTCGTTATCACACGTAATTGGTAAGTCAGATAGTCCTGCATCTTTCATAACATCTCCTCCTACTTGGGGCACGTTGCGGCGCGAGGGACCCCATGAGCTTTGTGTTTGTTCATAAATAGACTTTTCTGAAAGTATCTTTTAAATTCAAGAATAAGCCTTTCGGGAAAATTAAAGAGATTCTGACTTTTGCAGGACGACTTCAAACTGATGGTCAGCTAGAGTTTGCTTGTCTGTGCAGATATCTTGACGAAGCCATTGTTACATTGGAGTATCCTTAGTCAGTTTTAATCTAGTAGCGTAAAAACTGAAGAGTATGTGTTTTTTTTTCTGCAAACCGGGGTAATTCTGGGACACGATTTTGAGAGCTCATAGCTCCATCTAGAAATGTCCAAATGGGCTTCAAGAAGTTCGCAATTGAAAGCCGAGACTGTGAGCTTTCGATTGACTACAAATGCGATACAATTCTGATGCGAAATGGATAAGTCACACGAGTTTTGAGGGGAAAAATTCGAATTTTGTCCCAAAGTTACTCCGGTTGACGATATGTCACTGTATTTTTGATAATTATCATTATCTGTGTAAAATCAAGCTTGTTAAGAAGCCTAACTGTATCATTGATGCCAAAATCTGTGGGAAGTGATTCTTCTTGTTAGTAATGCTATCATCCGATTTATGGTATCAAAAGTCGACGTCTCGATGCGATCCCATTAAGCGAGACCTGCAGTGTTAAAACTGTTACTAAATGATGTTTAGCACCTGTCCTGATATCATCCTGGGCTTTAATCGTTATAATGAAGTTGAAGGTGGAAGAACAAAAATATTTCACTCAAGTATATGAAATACAGTAAAAACTAAAACCTGTCTCTATGGGCACCTCTAAAATTCGGGCACTTTTCTATAATACGGACACCTGCCGAATATGGGCGATTTTCGAGATCTCAAACATATGATGTCACATGTTAAATAAACTTGTGAATTGGGGGTACTTACTTCAGTTGTCAAAATAAGCCAGGTATGTATGTCGAAAACTTATGTCAATCTCAGAATGAGCTTGGAAGAGACGTTTCTATATTGAGAAAAGTAAAGATCATTAATCTTCTGAGTTCTGCATCAGTTCAACGAATTGAGAAGATTATTATTAGACTACATATTTTAATATTTAACGAAAAGTTATAATGAGTCCATTGAGCGTATAATTTTGACATCTATGTTGTTTGATACTCTAAAATTCACATCAGCTAATTTCTTCTTATCCACGTTACTGACCTTGAATGCTAGAACATTGGATGTTTACTTTGACGGAGGGTATTTTTGAGCGTTGCCTAGAAATCCCCAACCTTTGAGATTTTCAAATTCAAAAATTTGAGTTTGCAAACCCACGATCTGAGAATTTTCCAAATCTTGAATTCCCGAATCACCATCATACCGAATTTTGAAATCCCAAATTTGAGTAATTATGAATCTTGACATTTCACATCTTGAGAGTTCCGAATTCTCATCGATGACTATTTGACTTATTTCAAAATTCTATGGTTTGAAGTAAGTTATTTTGAATCAGATTCTATAATTTGGGCACCCGTCTATTATGGGCGGGTTGGACTGGAATCGGAGTCGCTCAAATTGGACGGGTTTAACTGTAACTAAATCAATACAGATAACTGAGAGCATTAATCTCTTTCTGGTGAAGGACTAGCAGTGAATTCGCGGAAAATAAATCACGCGAAAGATTTTTGGATAAAGATTGCTGTACTACATTTTATGTAAATGGCCAGGCACCAAAATTCTACTGGTGTAGCCACCGTACAACTCGGAGTATTCGGTGCACAGCCTGCTTGATAAAGGCGTTGATTATGTTGATTCTGAGACTACCACTGTCTAGTAGACAGCTCGAGTCACTATTCACTCGATCAAAATCTCACCAAAAGGTGGAATCCAATTGCGTTCACTTCGAATTTCACGAAAATTAGTTGACCCATTTAAAATACACGAAACAATGAAAAAACTTGTGTCTTCCCTGGAATCTATCAATACCAACAAACTTTTGATAACTTTCTTAAAGTATGGACCTTTAAACAATCCACAAAATCGTATCACAAAATCTAAAGAGCTCATATTCGATCTAATCTCTGCGTACTCTCAACTCATTGCCACACACTCGACTTTAATCGCGCCCTAGTTCACACGGCACACATCATCCGCGAATACCAAACCCCTATTACACAATCACGATATATAGATATGTATATTATATAAGTATAGGTATGTGGGGCCTTGTTGGTTAGATGCGTCGCGTTCGCGTTCCAGGCCCAAACTGCGGAGCTGCTGTTAGTTGTCTCACCTTTTGGCCGGTATAGTAAAGGTACAACGAGTCCCCGTATGTATGAGCGTGAGCAACCCTTTCACGCGGCTCTATATGAGAATTGGATAGGGGTAAGTGACGTTAGCTATAAGTGAGACACTGAATTGAAGCTTTAGTTGAGGTATGTGCATGTGTGAGTGTGAGAAAGAGAGATAGGCTTCCTTTTTTTTTTGCTATACTCGAAATTGGCACGTAATTCGTAATGGGAGACTCATCTGGTTGCAGCATGAGAAAAAAATGATGTCTTACGGATGATCGGGTTTGAGAAATTTGACATCCTGGCATTTTTTGAGATGGTCTATTAAAATATTTTTCAGTTGCAAGAAGATGATTGCCAATAAAATTTAGATAATTTTTCCGTAGTCCAATTTTATCGTCTTGCATTGAATTAGATCTGTTGCCACAGATTTAGGTGTCTATTCTATAAAGATCAAAACTATCAGAATTGAGATTGATCTTGCTATAAAAATGATACTCGTGTGTTTTTTGAATGACCCGTGGTATAACGCAGATTCTCAACAAGATTCTGGATTTCCAGTCACAAAAGGTAACCGTCATTAGATTGTATTTGAATTTTGGACACTGTTAGATTAAGTATGTTTTTCTTGTCTATATGTCGTTAGATACAACAGTAGTATCCTAATCTGGTAATAATGACACATTACTTTGGCCCACTTCAGTTCTGCTGATCGCAGTAATTCTTCTTCACGACTCTCAAATCGACAATTGGTAGCGAAAAGATTTGTCCGCCCAGATCTCGCGTATCGGGTTGCCTATGGGAGATGGGAGATTTCAACTGGGTCTGGGAATGGTGTGGGATGAAATGAAACTGTGTAGGATGGTCTGGAATACTTCTGGTATGGTTCTGGTACGGTGCGGAATACATGACAAGAGTCTGGAAAGTTTTTGGTATGGTCTGGAATAGTCTAGAACGGTATGGTATATCTCGGGACGTTCTGGTACGGTCTGGTAAGATCTAGTACTGTCTGAAACGGTTCTCGGTACGTAGATACCAAAAAGAGTTGATATATGTATACGAACTTTTTATATTTCAATATGCTTTACTATAGATTTTTTCACATTCTTGTCACGTCGGATGTTACTCTGATAGAAATGAACTCTTCAAGATTTCGATCTACTCATTCAGATAGTTAATATGAAGATGGTCCCTGAGTAGGTAGTGTTGGGCGATGAGTAGTTTGATGAGGTGGCAACGCCGTCGTTGTTGGAAGTGGTGGACAATCCTTGCGTAAAACGCATTTACCATTCGGAGCCCGAGCATAATCACCAACGCAAAAGCATCCTGGTTTACCACAGGGTCTTTGTTTTGTCTAGTTTAGGAATGGAAGATTATAATTAGGATTATAATTTAAAGTAACTACCATTATTTGATACTTACGCATATGATGGCACAACGGATTTGAATATTACATCTTGGAGGACAGGCCACTCCAACTTCTACGTAAGTCTCATTTTTTGGGCATCGATGTCCATGATGGTGATGACGATGCGGGGAACGATGAATGCATCCATTGGATTCAGTCTCTGAAATCGTTGACTTTTAGAGTATTTTTACTTCAAGGAATTTTTTTTTCAACTTTGATAAGGAGTATAAGCAGACGATAGTGGACGAACAATAAACTGATTTTTTCCAAGTTGAGGATGCTTGGAGAGTGGTTTCCTCGGCTTATGAATACTATGAAATTTTTATGATAAGATTGTCTTTATCGAATGGTTGGTGAACAATTGAACATGCTGGGATGATAGGTATCACAGCTCCAAATAGTTTACAGTCATCGCCTGGCCAAGAATTAAGGGCTCGAATCAAAGAACTCGTTCCGTTCCAGCAGCGCGCTCGAGTGAGCCGTGGCGGGGAGGGGGGTGGGGTAATTGTTCAAAGTTCTTTTTTGTAAAAAGAAGAGTTCCTCAAGGCGCACAATCGGTACATTGAAAGTTTTGCTGTCAGAATCGTGTTATTCGAGTTGAAAAATATTTTTTGATAAATTTTTTGTCGCGGGGTCGATTACTTTTCGGCCTTTCTGACGTCAGATCTCTGCTAAAAATGCTCCGCTAAAATCATTCTGGAATTTTGCACACTAGTGTTCGAAGTAACGACCATGTCATTGGTCTAGATGAAAAACATGAGACTATAAATAAACAAAAGATTATTGATTATAATTGAATGATGCGCGTCGTCTGTGATTTTCCAAGCTGCAGGCAGAAATGTGTGGTACAAAAGTTGGATTTGGAAAAACTCAAATCAAGAAATTTGTTCGTGAACTTATTTAGAAGATTTTTGCAGAGTTTGAAGGTGATTGGAATAAATTTGAGTGAGCTGGCGAGAGACAAAGATATATGCGCTTCGACCACGTTTCGGGCGTTTGAGTATATGCTCACCTGCCGAGCGGAGAAGAAGATCGCAGCAATGATCCACGCTATTTCTCTTTGCAATAATTATTATACTAAACACTTGTTCCAATACATTCTCGAGTGCATGACTTCAAAACGAAGATCAAGATGAAACCAACCAAGTCAAAACTATCCTTCGAAAATGTCGAATACTTATTTTAGATGAATAAAATGCCAGATCGATTCAATACTCATGAGTACGGATGCTGTCCAGAATCAATTTTTAATATGAGTCCTTGCGAACATGCAATTTTGTATTACAAGTAAGGTCTAACATTCTCTCTCCACACTCAACTTATCCAATTAAGCCTTCAAAATATATTCATTAATAACGTGTGTCAGATAAAATGGTGAGCCCGGTCGGAATTGCTTATCGGGGTCACTTTAGCTCATTAGGATTGTTAATGTGAGCTGTGCTCCAATTTTGCAATGAAAATCCGATAATAACCATGATATCGTTGTTTCAACATAGTATCGTAATCGTGTCAATAGATTCATGTTAAATAAATTGTTGAATAATATCATGCAATCTATCTTTCAACTATAAGAAATTCCTCCAAATAGATGGTTGATGGATAAAATATTTTATCTAAAATTCTCCTGAAATTTTTAGCAAACATAGCTGAAAGCCCAGTATTAGAACACTATGCCTCGGTGCGAGGATAACGAAAGATGAATTATTTGTGACTACACCGTTCAGGCTAAAATTAAGAATAGGTAGTTAGGATTGGGAAGAAGTAAAAGCAAGATTGGAAAACTAACGATGTGCTGAGTAACTCCAACTGTTGCTTCCCTCAAATCACACAATTAATGAACGGACAATGTTATTTCGATCTAAATGAGGAAATCTACCAAACCTTTAACTTTTGGACCATCTGAGAAAAAAAAATTTTTTTCCTCCTTGTCGCTTTTGAAACCAATTTCATAGTGTTTTGGTACCTCTAAAATGTGAGGAAAAAAGTTGTGCCCGCCATTTTTGAAAGAAGTTAATCCTCTGAGAACAATGGGGTGGAATTAGTCTATTATGGTTTCGTCACTACTAGAGGCTTTGTACATGGGTGGATCGTGAATAGTGCAGTATGATGGTTGATAAAGATGTTGTTGCACCTGTTCAATCGAATCACATCTCCGGAATTGAGCCTCTTTTCGTTATACTCATCAAGTTTCACTTTTCTTGCGTCCACAGAGTTGCCGGAGGTACATACAATTTTTGCTTTTCCAAAGCTTTCCCACTTGAGTTATGATAAGCTTGTAGTGTGAAAATGATGTGAGAACTACATACAAAATCGACAGCTATAATTTGGATCTGTTACGTGCATCTTTTTCGACCAGAAAAATCAGCTTTTAGGGGCTGAACAAGTTTCCCGAGCTCCTCCTTCAAATAACAATCGTTATAGCCACCTCATTGAAGTGCACAGTAGTTCATCATAAGTCAAAGTAAAATGGGCGATAGAATTTGGGAGCGACATCTGCTCATTATTCGAGTAAGAAAGGCTTATGTCCATTTTTGAAGCGGTGGGCGCGACAAATTTCGCAAGTTCAACGTCACAGATCATCGGCCAGAATAATGTGTCGCTGCCAAACGAAGGAGCATTTTGATTGTCTGTTCTTACTCTTCAATTTACCACCACCCGATCTTTACCAACATCCAATTTACCACTAGCTTAAATGTTATTTTTTTTACATACGAAAAAGTGGAGGAAGTGAGTATTTTCTAGAAAGTGGGTTAGACTTTTATGGAAGCCCTGTGCTGACCACGGACGTGAGTCGCTATAAGAACAAATCTCTCATGATTATATAAATTTTAAAGAGTCAGATGGAATTTTTTCAGATTCTTTGGGCCAGTGTTATTTTCTCCAGAGACCGAAGAGTTTTGAGAGACGCGCTAGTTACACTGAGAAAGTACGAAATTCGACGATTCTTCAATTTGTATCAAGAGCACTACCCACGTGTCATAAAAAATCGATAGAGTACCATCCTAGAAACTATAGAAACCATCTAAAAAACATTTTTCCAGGGCGTGAAAGTTTCGATCTCATCGAAATACTGTATAGTGCACTAAAAGTCAAAGGTTCTGTAGATTTCCTCATATGGATAAAACTAGATATATTTTGAAATGAGAGAAACGGTAATAGGAATTATGGTTTCTGTCCAAATAGAGTATATATACATATATATGCTGGGAATCTCCTCTTGTTTACTAATTTTAGCAAATCGTTTGTTGGTTCGTAAATAGGATTCTAGTTGATTGATTGTTTGATTGTTTCATCTATTGATTATTTCCATTGTGATAGTGATGAAAGCCATATAGTTTTACAAACGATATTTATTGACTTGTATTTCAACAATGAAATTTTATAAAAACTTCATACAAAACTTGAACGCATGCACTAAATTAGTTATGAAGAACGACTGATGTGGCTCCTCTCAATGATAACCTTGCCGTGTTAACACTGGATCCTGGGCTCATCTTAGACTGAACACTTGCAGTCTTTACACGCATGGTTCCCGGAATTTTCAAAGGAGTCTTTGCATCAATTTTAATAGTTTCATCACTAAAGTTTATCAAGAGTGTGACCGTCTCCTGTTTGAACTTTCTCACAACTGCGAGTACTTCATTTTTTACAACTGCGACTTTGACCGATCCTTCCCTAATCACTGATGATTTCTTCAGACTGCTAAGACTTTGAAACACTTTGTAATGCGATATCCTCGTATGTTTCTGCGCGGCTAAGTTGAGAGTTTTGTAATTACTGTTGACGGGTAACCAAGTACTTGTGTTTGTTGAAAATCCAGCACTGGTAGTATTATCCCATTGAAATGGAGTTCTACCAGGATCTCTTGATTTTCCAACATATCTTTCAGGACCAGCAATGCAACCTTGTGGATCAAGAGTTTCTTTATAGGTTAATGGTGTATCAACCATACCAATCTCATCACCTTCGTATACCACAGTAATTCCTGGTAAAATCATTGCAAGCATCGATATTTGATCTGCTCGATTTCCATACTTGCCAAATCTTGTAGCTGCTCTACTGGAATCATGATTTCCTATAACCCAATTTGTCACATTGCCTTTTTTTATAGGTTCCAACCAGTCATTAATGTACTTCAAAAAATCATAGGCTGAGGATGATCGATTCAACTTCTCAATAAACATAAAATTGAATGGTACAACACCAGCGTCATAATATTTGAAGGTCAATGGCAAGGTAGTGTGTGCTTCAATTATGAGAGGTTTGCCATCTGTACGATGTTCCCGTATAAAATCGTCTAGAAGTTTACGCCACGAGGCTACTACAACATATGTCTCATCTTGGTCAATTGTATAGGGATGATCCAGATATTCGTAGGCATTCTGCGGTACATCCATGCCAGACAATGGTTCATCACGAAGATCTTCAACCTCAAACAACTGATTCACAGCATCAACTCTAAAACCGTCCACACCTCGCCTCATCCAGAAACTTAGAACATCTTTCATTTCTTGTTGTAGCTTGAGACTGCGATAATTCAAATCTGGTTGACCAATAGCAAAAGCATGATAGTAGTACTGCTGACGTTTTTCATTCCATTCCCAAGCAATATTACCAAACACTGATAACCAATTGTTTGGTGGTTGTCGTTCACCATTTGGTCCTATTTTACCATCTCTCCAGATATAGTATTCATCATAAGGTTTGATACGGTCGATACTTTTGAGGAACCATGGATGTTTGTTTGAACTATGATTTGGAACAAAATCTAGAAGAACTCTGACTCCAAGTTTCTTAGCTTTGGCTACCAGGTGATCAAAATCTGACAAGCTTCCAAATAACTTGTCGATATTGGTAAAATTTGATATATCGTAACCAAAATCTGCCTGAGGACTAGTGTAGATTGGTGACAGCCAAAGCGCGTCAGCACCAAGATCCTTTACGTGTTCAAGTCTATTGATAATTCCAGGAAGATCACCAACACCATCGCCGTTACTATCTTGAAAACTTCTTGGATATATCTGATAGACCACACTGCTTTTCCACCAGTTTAAATCCTGTCTAATTTGGTTACCTAAACCATGACATGACAGGATTGACAGACCTATTGCGACAAGGGCCAACATTTTAAAAATATTACTATGAAAAAATTACGACTGGCTGATTACCAGTCGAACGCGGTTACACGACTGAGCTGTGAATCGCGTCGAACTCTTCCCTAACCGAGGTATGCGAGCTCATCACAATTATTGCTGTAATGAATATTTTATTGCAGTAGCACGAACCTTTTAAGCGACTATGCTATTCAAAGCGATGATAAGAAATTTATTTTATTGCACTCATGCTGGTTTCTAATTTTATTCTTCTGGTCAGAGACAGACATATATAGCTTCAGTACATATAGCTTATCTGAAAGAATTTCATAATCTGTTCTATGAGGGTACTGTCAATGTCGTTTATACCCCGTCTGCTGACCTTGTACATGATCACTACACGGCGATGTTCATGAGATTTGTGACTTGGTAATGGTTAAATCTAATCTCAAGTTTTGAACAAGCTCTGAATTGGTTCATCGATGTTTTTTTTCATCATGTCATTGAAGTGATTGTTCTTATCTTCTGTATTGAGACTGTTTCCCAAATTTTATCATTAATGTTCTCGAGTTGAGTGGTTTACTGACATGAGGGCGATTCATCATCTTAGGATTTGTAGGTCATTCAAACAGTTTAGTGAATATTCATGTTTCAGTGTTACATACTACACAGGAGTATGTACATTATTGAAATTTCTACATTATTAGTGATCTCAGAGCTCATATCACATATTCTATGAAAGTACCCATGGATTTATGTAATATTGGTAGTGAATTGGCCATTCTGGTATATCAAATACTCAAAATATCGGACATAACCCCAAAAAGTACTGAATGCATATATCTAAATACCAAATTAGTGGTTGGCGAATACCTTTTCGATGAACAGACCCATGCCTCGAGGCATGTATCCAAGGTGTCACAGGACAACTTTTTACATTGAGATAATGGTGCAATTGATCTTTGAAGGTTGTTTGTGCAACGATCCCCATCAATCTATTGTTGGATTGTTGCCTTTTGACCCTTTGAATACATAATCCCAAGCACAGATATGTGCATCTAAAGAGTATGCGCTAACCTCAATTTTTGTAATCAGATTGTATTCAGTGATTTTTTTGAGGTTATGTTAGATATTTTGAGTATCTGAGATATATCAGGATGGCCAATTTACCACCCATCAGATATATTCATGGGTACTTTCATAAAATATGTGATATGAGCTCTGAGATTACCAATAATGTGTAAATTTCAAAAATGTACATACTTCTGATACCCTTTCCTTAAAAACCAAGATGCATAGGATGCCTTCATTGTTTCATTTGATGTACATGATCGATATTTGGGACTCTTCAAATTTGAAGTTCATAACCCAACTCAATTCCAAGTAGTATGAGGATGTAAACATGAATTGGAGAAATTTTTAGTGCTGTACAAAGAAAAGAAATGACTTTCCTGACGGAATGAGTATTTTATGACTCACCTTGAGATGCTGAGTGTCCACTGAGGTATATGACCAAACAAAATGCCAAAATCTTCAACATTTTTGATTTTGCAAACTCACCAAATGTTCATTCACGGAAAGTTGCAAGCGTTTAAATAGAGAAATTCGTGTACCATTCACTTGGAATAATTAATATTTTTTTGAGGTACACGAGGAAGTTGAGAAAATTTTTTTTCCTGGTTATTTGAAAAAGCAATGATTTTATTCTTCAATCAATGACGCAGTTTATCTTGAGAACAGATGAGCTTCTTGTATTTAAATGTAAATTCCCTCATTCAAATAGAAACTAATGGAATATTATTACGTAGATTATCGGTATAGACGGCTAGCTCCTGAATTTCTTGCAAACTTTAGTGGCACCTGGGTTGAGTAATAGACGTCATTCTGTAGTAGTTGTGGGTAAGTTAATGAATAAAATGGGGTAGTACAAGAAATAATTACATTCGAAAGGTGCACTGATCAAAGATGGAAATTTTTCAGCGTCTCCTTTTCGAGTCTAAATCCTTATTATCTGATAATATCCAAATATTTGTAATCTGGAAAAAATCAACAAGGCATCACTGCGATAACAAATCATTGATGAATAAGCAGCAGGTGCGGCTTTATCAAAGATGTTTAAAAACATGAGTAATGCATACTATATTCAGCTGAAAGGATGAAGATTGTGGGTGTTACTACTGATCCTTTCAAAGACTTTTTGAAATTTTCATATCGCTTACGCGTCTCGATTCCCGAAATAGCCGATTCGATCGCCCTAGGATACACTTTTCGCATGTAAAATGAAAGATTCGGGTCCGTCGCGAATTTTTGCCTAAAGGTATATATCTATATTTGAGATGTGGGAGGAAAAAGATACTAGCATTGGAAGCCAATACGAGGCCTATACGTAAACCAACGGCCATTACCTTCGATTTCGAAATAAATTGCGTGCCATAAACAGGGCGGTCCATAAGAATACATACGAGCCTCTTTATACTAGCCCTATATGCTCGATCGACCTTTTCCCTTTGCGAGTCTGTCGTGGTCGAAATGGCTTATCGATCCGTAAAGCTTGGTGTCCCTTCGGCCGAATCAGACTTTAAAATATAAAATGAACTTGCTGGGAAAGGGATCATTTCGGGACTCGATTCTTGAGTTCAACATTCACAAAGTTGGTGTGACCACCGATCAGGACTGTGGCCTTACAGTACGCTGTGAGGATAAATGAAGGATTCAGCCCTGCTTTGAGGACATAATTTTTGTTGTACATCTCGTACTTATATTTTATTACATTAAAATCTGTCCCATTCCACTCGCTGAACAGAATATTATTTATCGTATTTTTAGCAGATACGATCCGGGATGAAATAATATGAATAAGGTGTCAGCGCCTCTTTGAACCCTGGTACCAACAAAAATCGTTCAATCGTTTGCAATTAAAGGAGTGGGTGGGAAAAGGGCGTAACTGCAAAACGGTCATTTCGAGAGAATCAATGAGAACTTGATGAAAACCGCCAGAGGCGTACTTGGACGAGTTGACCTGACTGACTTATCGCGAAGGAGATAGCATTCTCAAAATAGTCCAATCCGAGCCGGGGCATGAAATTTGTTTTGAGCTTTGTTCGGCAATTCCAAAAAATGCAGTTACGCCCTTTTTCCACCCACCCAGTCAAGTATGATCCCGTGTCGAGAAAGAGATTTGTGAAAAATCATGTAGAAAAGTAGCTACTTCTACCACAAGAACGGGAGTTATACCAAACTCAGCTGGTTTTTTGCAATTACTCAGTAAGTAACGGTCAAGTACGGAAGATTTTTACCCTTCACTGGTTTTAACTTTGCATGAAGACTGATTATAAGCCGGTGAGATTTGGTATAGAATTTTAATGATTTGGTGTAATCCTTATGAGATTTAGAATGGGTGTGACATGAGATTGTGTGATTACGATTGTGTATCTAGTTCGTTATGTTCCTCATCAGTACATTTTATGAGTCATTTTTCGGATTAAGTTTCTACAAACAGGGCATGACTCGGGGCATGATTGTCACAATTACAAAATCATTGGTTCCCGTAAGATACGTGCATTTTTTCAGCAGTTTTGCTGTATTACAAGAGAAGAATATGTGTGGCAGCCAGACGTAAGTTTCCTTCGAAAAAATGGACTTACGCTCATTTTGCACGGGTTTCTAGGCCCGCATTGGGAATTTTTCGGGTCATGTCTCATATCAAATGATTCACGAATTATACTATAGGCTTTCGTGGTGTGGAGAGATTCTCATAAAATCTTCAGAGTGTTCAGTATTGGAGCTGAATTCCTAAAATTTCATTCGGAATGGACTCACGTCTTTTAGTCTGACTGCCACACATAGCCACAAATAAGTTCAATACTCGCCGAATTTCATCATTATTGTCTGAAAATGAGAGGTTATACATTGACAAAATTCTATGCACACTGGACGTGAGAGGATCTCACACACAGTTCGCAAGGACTTATGTAAAGTCTGAACTTCTTGCCCCCCCCCTTTCCCCTCTTTTTGCAAGCTAAACGAAGATCTTCAGTTTTTGCCAAGTTCCCTGGTGCACGTTGCCTAGAGCCGATAAGGTCTGCAAAGATGTGAGCTTGAGTCGAAAGGGCTCTCCTTTCTCGACAAATGGCCCGTCACGATTCCCGTAAATCAACCTACCACTGTCAGGGCTGAGGTGAAGCTCTCGACAAGACGTCCAAATAGCAATCCTAGGCTTTGGTGTAGAGCACTGCTATAGCCTCGTGGATTTTAGAGCCAACCTTGAACGAGGTTCATGAGTGAAAGAGGGAATCAAATATTTGACCCAAACTACATTTACTTGATGTTAATTCTTATATTTTTATTGGATGATAGAATTAGAATTCATTAAATGTTCCCTAAAGGGTCGTTCATGATTAACGTAAGGGTTTTACAAGTACAGGTTGTGAGGTTAACCAATTTTCATTTATACGCGAGTCTCAAATTTTCTCTAAAAAAATTTTCCATAAAAGTTGAAGTACGGGATCTCAAATCATGAAATTATCCTTTGCACAGTTCATGTCTGGACTTGTAGGTCGGGTATCAAATAAGTAAAACTGAATAATATGAAAGATACCATGATGTCAAAGACAGTGGTACTTCGAGAACATGACTAAAGGATATTGTCATAATTTGGGTTCTTATTTGAGAACCATATCGGCACCAACATCTTGGTTTGTTACGGGATTCTAATTATTAGAATGAGTTATAAAAAGTGAAGACTTATAATTTTCCTTGAGGAAAATCCTAAATACTTCTGAAATAATTCTTGAAATTATCCAACCGTAGCACCACGGAATATTAATTCCCTTGAAGAATTTGATATTTTTCGAGTTTGTTACAGGTCCAGCGATCAAATGGGATAAAACGAAGATGAATTTACGTAGAAATGTTGTACACCCCGTCTGAGTTCAAACAATCACAGAATCATTTTTTCATACATCACAAACTTTTTTTCACATTGCAAATGAGATCTGCAGGAAACTGTGAACTCTAGTCTGACAGTCTACTACTGGGTAACTTTAGTCTGATCTCAGTGCATCGAAATTCGATATCAATTTTGTCTATCTCGTTTTGGCAAACGAGCACATCAAGAATTTCCTCTCAATCGAAGACCAAGGACAGGACAAGCTATATCAAATCCTTGAAGCTATCCTGCCGCCATTCAATCATGCAGTATTCAAGTCTGAATAACGAATCCATCGGTTCACGTCTCTCTCTACAGCAGCATCTCCTCTAGTATTATAAACTCTAACCATTACTCGAGATCCGGCAACAGTCTCGTCTATTTTTGCGGTGACAATAAGCCTGCGATGCAGATTCACCGTTACAACCATCGATTTACTATATATACTATTCAGTTCTCGAGCTCGGAGTACCAGATTAGGTATACAAATGCGCCAATATATCCCATCAGATTTCTATTCCTATCACTATACCTATATATATTCGCGCAAATTCATTTCCTCGCGCGAATATAATAGCTTCGCGCATCCCTGCAAACCCTTTCATTCGACCTTTAGGCTAAAAGTGTACTACACCAGGTATAAGTTTTTGAGATGTGTAAAAAAAAAACGAGGAAGGGTTACAATATCATCACCCTTACGCAAAATCAGACCAGTGAAAATTTTAAATATTTGAATTAAACCCTCGAACGTCGAATGTCAAGAGAGAGGGGGGATTCAAAAGGGTTGAACTTACTTACTACCCTTATAAGACTTTTTTACCTACCTGAATTTTATTTTACAGTTGGCTATTATTTACATCGATCCTTCTTTGCATCTGCGTGAGTTTGAGTCGATAGAGTTGCGCCTCCCATGTAAAATTATGTTAATAGATTATCCCTTTAGGGTTCTTCTGATGGTATACATCCAAGCTATATGACAGAATTTACCTACCTATACGTATGCGTTATATATGAGTTAGAGATATGGACAGGATGGAGGCGAAAAAACGGAAGCAGAGCCTTGACTGGATGAAAATTTTAGCCCTTTTTTATGCGTCGCAGTGTCTGCGGTCTTCGTTTTACCCTTTTGTCAGCTGCGTGAACTAGGTCAGACGGTGATGGTGGTCGGTATGGTGCGTAGCGTGACGAGGCCAATAACTTGATTTACTGAAATTTTTAAAATACGACAGATGTGATGATTTTATATAAAAACGCCATTGAATCGGAGCTGCAGTTTGGTGGCTGATATTTTATGACTTGATGGGTACAACTGTTTCATACTGGCGGTCGTATTTATTGCCAGTTTCTGAGGATTTGGTTGAAATTTCCAAATAATGACGATAATTTTACCCCTTGTTGTTCTGGAATACAAATTTCATGGATTTTTTTTGGGGTGGTTTTGACTTTTTTTCTGCCGCACACCTGTCAGCTCATGTGTGAGTACTTTTGGTTCAAAATAGAAATCAGAGCTATTGGAATTTTATCAGACACTGCGTACTCTCTACACAGAATTGTATGAATCCAAAAACAACGACTAGTGAGGGTTCTTTGGAACACATGAATTTGCATGGGATTTAGACAGCTCCGGATCTGTCCAAAAATTTTTTGATAATTTGGTTTATTCGATTACGGCGGCCACGCCGGCGTGGCCGGCGTAATCGAATAAACCTAATGTTACTTCAAACGGGAGTCCATCTTTGCGGTGCAGAGATAATTTCCTTAGATATTGATAAATGGTAGAAACATTCTTGAAAATACCAAAGCAATCTTTTGAGAATCTGGGATAAACTTCTACCATTCTAAACCTTCTTTTACCGTTCCGAAACCATGCATTTATATGTGAAAGGGCCAAAACCTTTAGAATGGACGTCGAAATAGTACATTATGCGTCGAGTGCTGGAAACATTTTTTCCTTCGGGAAACCGAGCTGGACGTGGGCGATGGCACCGTCCGCTTGGTTTTCCCGAAGGAAAAATGTTTCCACACGAGACGCATATTTCTCAGACAAAATGAAACTCGTCCTACCTACTGAGGTTAAGTCTGACATGATCCCTATCATCAATATTCATTTGAATATGACCATGTCACGGGGAATTGCGAATACCAATCTTGAATTTTGCCAACATTAAGTTTATTTGGAAGGCTTTGGACCAAATTTCGGCAATGGCTGATACATCGAAAGAATAGCTCATTCAAAGCAGAATGCGTTGGTCGTTAACTAACCAGTGATTTAAATCCTACTCTTTCGACTTTTTAGCCACAGAATACAACAGATTCGATTCAACACCAGAAGTATACAAAATGTACCCATATATTCATGTAAAGAAAGGATCGCCAAGGGATGATGCAGCAAACGCGACAGATGGGGTTAAAAAAATTGTGAAAAGGATTATGGTACATAGCTGTTACCACGAAATAGAGAGTAGGCCGTTGATCCTCTTCCCATTTTCATTTCGCTCGTGTTCGCGAAGCTTTTTGACTACGGACCGCACACGCTCTTGTCAGCTCTATATATATATATACATATATATATAAATATATAAATATATGCTACGCACGTACCCATCAGGATCATCCGCATTACATTTCCGAATTGAGGCTGGATCCTTCACGCTTTTCATCCGAATATTATACGTGTACGAGAGATTTTCATCCTTTTCCGTCGATGCAAAATGAGAAAAAATTCTCCACTGAAAAATTTTCAGACCAGACGCCACATGATATGTTCCCAAAATTGATTATGAGATATTTCAAGTGTTTACCCTTGAGCCACCTGGAAAAATGATTCTATAATAATATTTTCGACTGTCAATAATTCTCTATTCCATCGAGTTAATACACTATTCGAACAAGTCCAGAAACTAATTTCTACTCGAGTCATGAGTCTACTATACGAAGTGAAAGACGAAAAAGGCAATCAGTGCTTCCTTACCGCGCGAACAAAAAGCCCAATCTAGCTCTCGAGACCTATTACGAAGGCTACAATTCAAGTCCCTAGAAACCCTTCAAGAGAGCCCCAAAATGTCCGCAAAAAAGCGACAAACCAATCGGGCCGTAATAGTTTCTTATCAGACTTGATGATCTGCACTGTAAGTACAATTCTCAAAGGGCAACGAAGGTGTTGGCCCTTACAACCCTTAAAGTAGTAGTAGTAGTAGTAGTAGTAGTAGTAGTAGTAGTAGTAGTAGTAGTAGTAGTAGTATAGTAAATAGTAGTGCGTATAAATGTGGAAGCCACTCGAGATGAATATCTCTGGGTATTGGAGTAAAGAGCTTGGTTATATATCTGCGTGAGATCTGCATTGGTGAAAAATGAAGTAAAGAGCTCTCAAAGTGGCGTCCGAGCGCGAAAATATACGATGTGAGATCAGATGGATAGGTTAAAGAAGATGGGCCTCGCGGATAAGGTATTTTATACTCGGGATCGTAGATGTGGGTACCCTTTTCATGCTTGCTGAAGGGTTTGATTGAGAAAAACGAAAGGAGCAGTCAGGGTGGGCTGGAGAAATGGCATCTTTGGTATTTTAGATTCGCAAAGGAGATGACGGGTCTGTAAAGGGGTGGTCTTGATAGTTTTTCACATCAGCAAGATTTGAGATTTTAGAGATGGTGGTTGAGGCATGCTAAATGTAGATGAATTGAGGATACTGATTGGTGAAAAAATTTGCATGGTTCATTAGAGTGGTACAAGAATGTCAGTTGTAATGGTATTTTGGATGATATTTCAGACCAGGGGCTTATTAGACGGGGTGTCCACTAACTTTAACAAGGATTACGAATGAAAAAATTACTATGAAATCAATACAATTTCGGTTGACCGCTGCAGACAATTCATTGATGGATTTCAAGTGTTATACCTACAACGGTATCGATGAGATTCCCAAATTTTCTTGTTTTGTGTATTTTGAAAATTTTATGAGATGATCGCGGAGTTGGATGAGAATATGTTGGAAAGATATGGCAAAATTTTTTTTCGTCAATTTCAGGAACGAGGTTCCTTGCGGCTAAGCCCCTGACATTTTTGAAGATTGCAAAAACTTGGGACTGTTTCACAACAAAATCGTGGTAAAGGTGTTCAGAGAATGATTAACCCACCGGTGGGATCCACGCGTCAAACTTTGTGTGCGATAACTATCAAAATCCCATTCAATAGGCCCCACCAGTGGGCTCCATCGCACACAGGACCCGAGAACGATTTTTGCCGTTGCAGTGAACGTATTAAAGATAACTGTTTATTTGTACATCATTTAAGGCTTCGACGTGGTTTCCGAGTTTTCAGATTACTTTCAAAACATCATTTGGCCGAATTTTCAAATTGTCAAAAATGACTCGTCATTTTACGAACACTATTTTACGTTTTCTGAGATTGCTATCTGGTTTAAGTCTACGGCGCTTTTCGAGTGGTGTAAATAGCACTCCTTTGACCAAGGATGCTTTCCTTCAATATTCATATATAACCAAATTTGTGGGAAATCTCATTATGAAGCTGTGAATGACCCGGTTAGTGAGTGACCTAGAACTACTTTATTGATGATTCAAAACAGTCTCGACCACACAGAGATGCTTGAATCAATTAGATTGTCAATTTTTATGTTTATTTTATCAAGAATTCTGAAAAGGATTCGAAGTCTATAGTCAGGTAGACCCTGGATATGATATTCAAAATCGAGAAGTGTGATTCTGAACGCAGTGATTATTCAATTTTGAGTATCTACAATTCCGTACCTTTTTGGATCATTGACTACTTTGACATCAAAATAAGATTCATAGATCTTCGGAAATAGGAATTATAGATGTTGATGTTTTTATTCCAAATTATCTAAATAAAACATATTCTACACTTTGAAAACCAGAGTGGCTACTAAATCACGACTCCGAGTAAGATATTCAATTATGTCAGATTGGTGGACTATAAACGGTTAGCATATTCAAGTAACCTCAAAACACGTGTTTCTCCTTCAAATTGACCTCAAAATCACAGATTACCGTACATTAGCCTCGACATTACCCGTCACAAATCCGACAGCTATATGTCAGACGGAAGAATTCACTTTCAAAGTGCCAAAATTTATACCCAATATACACACTCCTCATTCTGAGACAACGTATGTATTTATCGTACATAATCCATTGGCACACAAGTGTCAGATAAAAAAATTACTACGGGCGATTACGATCGTGCACCTACAGCACGATTTACGTCAGATCAAAAAAAAATAAAGAAGAACCTGTTAACATCGGAAGTGGTGGCGTCAACGCACCGACTCTCCAACGGAATGAAAGAAAAAAAAAGTCTCTCAATACAATATACAAGTATATACTTATACGGGGAGTCCCCGAATCAGATACGGACATTCGAGAGGTATTATTTGCTTGCTTTTGTAGACAATTTCTCTCCTGCGACACGATCAAACGCGCCATCCTATATACCCCCTTGGTGTCAATTTTCAGCTTTTTTCCACCCAAAATCACCCTTGGCACCCCTTTGTAACTACGCACGCGTTCTCTCTTTTTTTTTTCCAAAAGCGCGTATAATCCGATGTATTTATTACCTATATATTGGCAATGGGGTGTCATAGTCACTATTGGGGAGTCACGTGAAATTCTCGCGAGGATGTCTGATGGTGCTGAATACGATAGTAAAAAGCGGGTTGAAGTTGTTGTTGGAGAGTTAGGAACTTTTGGGGAGTGTACAGGTTGGTCATCTATGAGAACGTACATCTATGTATAGGGTACAGGTTCAAAGAGCATAGAGGGGATGCGATGATGCCACGCGCTAATCGCCCATTTGGAGCGATGCTGATTTCCTGACGCCTGTAGAATTTGCTCTGATCCGGTTTTTGAAACAGGTGTATTAAGTTGAGCAAGTTGAGATTGGATGAAGTGAGGTGTTCTTGATGATGATGATGATGTGTTATGAGTGATATTACATATTAAAGTAAGTGTGCATAACATGCTCTCATATGCTAATCTCAGCAGGCCGGAATCTCAGGAGTGCGGGCCCTCGTTGATCTTGGTTTGGACCGACCCAAGATGATTTTTGCGTCTCCAAGGAAATTTCAAGTGAGTTCTTGCAGTTTTTTGTGTTTGCCTACCTAACGAAATTGTCTTCGCTCAAACGGGTGCCAAAAAATTTTGCGTCGGCCAATCCTCACGTGAATCTCCTTATTCGATTTTTCATGTCGAAAACTTCAGGACTAATCCTTCTAAGAGTTGAAAATTCGCATCTGAAGCGATTTTATGAGCAAAATACGGAGATAAGTCGTAAATTGTGGAGCTGACCCCAATTTGCCCCCATTCATCTTCCTTGACCTTGTTCTCCAAACTTATCTGAAATTGGTGAAAAAAGCTGTGAAATAAATTATGAATTGTCTTTTTTGAATGATTAGAAGCGGAGATTATGGCGATATTCGCAAAAATCTTACGACACCAGTGGATTTTCTCTTTCTTTGGGCTGCAGGCCTCTGCCGAAAAAGAATGGGGGGGTGTTGAGTACACTTACTTTTATGATAAAATTGACCAACTTCGGTGAAACTCTCAACTGACCCATATCTGTTATGACTTATGACTATAGTCTCTGCGAATCTCCGTATTTTTTACATAAAATCCCTCCAAATCTGAGTTTTGCGATCAAAAACAAGTCATTGAGAAGATTTCGGGGGAACAAATAGAATAAGCTTAGATACTTTTAAATGCGCGATGCTGATAAATTTGAAATTTTACTAGGCAAGGAGGGTTGTCAAGGGCCACCCGTCGACCGATATTACTCGGATAAAATTCATGGCGGAAAAATTCATTATGAGTAAGTAATTTCAAATGAAGTGTGGATGATGCGGTTTCAACCATAAAATTTTGTCAAAATCATTTCAGAATCATCAATAAAAGTTTTTGACAAATTTTTTCGTCACTTCCGATCGTAAAATCGTGTAAGTTCTATATCAGAGGAGAGTCACGGTGGCTGCCAGTCAAAATCTTTACCTAATGCACGATGTGATTAGTCACGGTCGTCAATCGTAAAAATTGAAAAATGCATGGGGTGTACGCATGATCTTCCGAACCATACTATTCCCTCCAATGAAGCCCTTCAATACATTTGGCTCCTATGACGATATTTTGGTCTTCTTCTATGCTGCGTTTCGTCCTCTCGTAATTCTCAGCGGGATGAAAATAAATTAAATTACTTTTTTTGAAGTCCATAGCCTATGGCACAGCTACCACAACTACTAAACTACAATAAGCAATGGGCTAGTTCTTTTCTATTTACCCTTCGGGATTCGTGTATTTGCATCCCAGGTAATAGCGATTACGGGGGTATACCCTTGAACTCTGCCACGACCTTTTTCGTGGCGTTTCTTCTTCTGGCACTTCAGGCGATCTTTCAGTGGATAATTTACTCAATTTCAAAATCATAAGGTGAAGTCTGTATTTAACCCTTCCAGGGATTTTTTTGTATTCCATCCAGATTGAGTAACCACGATTATTCGGTAGAAGAATTGGACGCTTTTCAGCGTTTTTGATCCAGAAAGTAGAGTTACGTAGATGAGTAGATGGTGATCTCAAAATCAAGATCTTCTAATGCCGGAAACTTATTTCTGTAATCTTGTCAATTTCTGCACTGTGAGTATTCGGATGATTTTGAGTAAAATCATGTGCCTTCGTTTGGCAAGGTTTTTGAAACTACAGGATGATGACCAGCGGACGGGAGTGAGGATAAAATCAAGTAAAGATATCAAGACATACAGAAATGAAATGGATTAAAATGAAATCTTGAGGAGATAAAAATGGTGAAAAAATGAGAGGATAAAATGAAAATAAGGTAAGATCTGGCGCGATCTGGTCATCCGTGTATCGCCTACGATCAGGCATTGTAGAAAATGAGACACTTGGCCGTAGACCTAATAAGTCAGGTTCTATGACAATCCCATAGTACATTTCGGGGTCGAGTAAAGAGCATATCTCTGAAAAAAGCTCATTTTGGAGGTCTAAAAAGCAGTGAGAATGTGTGATTGTGGGCGAAACACGGTAGATCATTCTGTTCGATGATGTTCCAACTTCGTCATAGTATGGCTTAGGACTGAGCTAGAATATAGCTGTAACTGTCGAAGGAATAGTTCTCTTGAAGACCAATCTTGAGTACTTGATCACTGAATAAACGAATGAATCAATAATCGCAAAAAGATAGCGTAAAGATAAGGAAAACCCCCAAGTCCACTCTTTCCATTACGTAGCTGAAATTCTAACACATCTGCAGATCGATGAGCCCTGTCACACATGAAACTCACCCGTACGGCAGATTGCACGTGTGCTCAAATATCTCCTCCATCAGGACCTACATTCTATATGCCACTTATACATATAGGGTGCTATCCGCACCAGCCTCGGGTCTTACGTATGCATATTATACGAAATTGGTAATACCGTAACGTAGGTAAATTCATCGTTGCGCAATATAATGTGTCATGCACCCAACGGGGTTGCGTATACCGAAAGGTAATGGAAATAAAAAAAAAAGGGTCCACGGGAGGCGTTCGTCAAAAACCCTTTCGCTACCTGACCCCCACCTGAGATACATATGCTTGAATTAAATTCAAACAGCTACCTCTCAGGTAGCTGATGAATTTTTTTTTTTTTCACCTCCGAGCGTATAGTTTGGGTCTTGGGGTATATTTCTCTGGAGGTTTTCGAGGCTTGACATTTTTGATGTAGACAGTCGTGATCGGGACCTCCTCTAGACGACATGTCTTCCAGGGTCTGATAGTTGTAGCCTAGTCATTGGTAAAGTGGTTCTTGGTTCTTCTGGTGTTTTGGATTGGAATCGAGAGATGGGTGCTTATAAGGATGTGTGGTTGTGAGAAAGAGTGATTGAGAAGAGATCTGATCGTGATGTTTTCAGGTGAGTGATAGATAATGAAATTTTCTAAACTAATTTTTCGTTTCTTCGCACCTTGAAACTGTTTTGGAGATGTATGTCTTTTAGGTCAAAATTTGCAAAGTACCGGTTGGAAATTCATTTTGGACTGATAATTGCGAATCGCATCTGACGAGGATAGCCACGTCTTTGATGAATAAGGCTGTCGTAGGCGAATAGGATTATCCACCATAGATAGCTATCTTCCGCGGCGCATAGCTATCAGGCGGCCGATAGGATTCACGACGCGGGAGAAGTCTATCTGGCTGAAATGTTTAGGCCATTAAACTGGTGTTGGGAGAGAAGGCTATCAGCCGGGAGCGTTTCAGCCACATAGCCAGGGGGCTAGGATGATAGAATTGGACAAGTCGAGAGTTTCTATTCGACTAGAATGGTCAGGCTGATAGACTCGAGATACTTCATGCATCTATCGGGCTGGTACTACTCCAGGCCGATAAGATTTGAAGCCGAGATCGACATCGGCGATACGCGGGATTCGTTGTTACTGCGTATTCTAAGCTTTTGATAGCACGGCCGAATAAGTAAACTAAATCTTGAGTACAAAATAATATTTTCCTTATTCAAGCTATGAATGATGCGACAGAATGAACTGTGAATTTCTTAGAACATTTGTGACTCATTATCATGAACTCTTCCCAGTCAATTTTCAATAGAAGAGCTCCATAATCACAAACCCATATTTTTTTTGGGGTGAATTTGTACGATGTTTGGATTTTGACAGCAATCACCGAGACATGGACGTAGACACCGCGGCACTGCAGGAGAGCATGAATTCCATCGGCCTGAAGTGGAACCAGCCCGATAGACGTATGAAGTATCTCGAGTCTATCAGCCTGACCATTCCAGTCGAATAAAAACTCTCGACTTGTCCAATTCTATCATCCTAGCCCAGTGACTATGGGGCTGAAATGCCTCCGGCTGATAGCCACCCCTCCCAACACGAGTTTATTGGCCTACAAATTTCAGCCGGATAGACTTCTCCCGCGTCGTGAATCCTATCGGCCACCCTGATAGCTATGCGCCGCGGAAGATAGCTATCTGGCTGAGAATCCTATTCGCGTACGACAAGGCTATTTTATAGATGACATATATAAAATATTATAGAATGTGGTGAATTAGGGCCTTCGAAGATAGTGATTATAGTGAAATTTTTTTCACTGATTTCTCTACAGTGATTATGATGGTTATAGCGAGGAAAATCATCGCACAGGGAGGTAATCAACTTTTAGCGAACAAATTCCGCTACTAATGAATTTTTTCTGGTGATTCAACACTTCACGAGATCGTAAGGAAACATTTAACCTCAAAATAGATTCAGAGCACACGTCAAGTGCGAATTGAAGAATTTACGTAAAATGTATTTACTAATTATAGAAAAGGAGGTAACATTGTATGGATCGGTTTCAAGTGAGAGAGCAAAAAGAATGAACAGCTAAGCACTCGAGCGAGTAGTTTGGTTCGGATACCATTGTTTTCAAAACTCATTTCTAGATTTTCCTCCTGAAACTGTTTGCCTTCGGTGCTGAATTTTTTCTGATGGAATTTTATGGAAATTATGTAGTTGTAGGCCTGGAAAATTTGCAGTGATTTTTTCCCTGAATGAACCAATCCTGTGTCTGGGTCACGACCAGTTCTGCAATAGAATTAAAGTACGATGCACCAGGAAAATTGTTAAAAAAGTTCAATGGATCATAATCATTAGAAAATGTTCTGTAAGTGCACAATATTCATTAGATTATTACTCATTTATGCCACCAAAGTTCTCGAATTAAATTTCCACTTTTTGCTATCATTTCTCAATCCCTCAATCACTTTATGTTCAAATTCGGCAACCACCCTATAAAATTTCTCTCTTTGCTCACACGCATTTTGCAAACTCATCAGAATAATTTTCAACGAACCTATCACTACTGCCATGCCACCCTCTACTCCATACTTACCATCTCGTAAAAAAACCAGCCTCATGGATATTCATAGCTCTACAAAGCACCTCGGACTCTCTTCCTGTCCTTCTGTGTTTTTTCTCAAGCTCGCTCAAGCATTTCCACAGAAATGCACACATTGCCGCAAAATCCAGAATAGCGCATGTATAGGAACATTCTACAGAGAGAATACCCCGCTATGAGGCAAACAGCGTGGGCGCGCCGAGCTTTTTGCAATATGCAAAGTGGTGAGCTTATCTCGGACGCCAAGCGCAAGAAGCACCCATCTACAATCCTCAAACATACATCTTATATATCTATATACTATGACGGGGGGTGCACCTCGGGGTGTTCACAGAAAGCAAGCGAGCCATTGCAAGTTCAGGCCAGCAATTTGAGTGGATAGCTGTATGTGCTTGGTCAGCAAAAGCAGAAGTATAGAGATATATAGCTATAGATGTAATATTGGGGTTGGGTTCGAGGGGTGGCAAAACCCTATAAGGTCCGAGTCGACCAATCGCCTACTCGCATTTTTTCTCCTCGTCGATAATACGCTGATACATCATGTGCTTGGACTTTTACACTGTGTGTGGGATATACTATATACGCGAGGGTCAGGATAATACAGCAAAGTATGTACACGGAGATGGCAAAGTGAAGGATCGAAAATGGTGGTCGGAGTTTTTGGGGTATAGCTTGAACACATATTTTATTTAATTGACACATGCGTCCCCGAGTGTGGAGATTCACTGACTCATCCTCTTTGATACTTTGGTGTTCAATTCCGAGATTGAGAAATGCTGTAGAAGTTACATAATTCACGTTACTTTTCATTTTTATCTGTTTTTCCAAAATTTTCAAATTTTGTATGGATTGAATCTTGTATAGTTACTTCAATTTATTGAGCCCCGAGGAAAAAACTCGGGTACAACTGGTACAAAATCTGGGATGAAAGTATCCAGGATTCAGGGTTTTTTTCATCCAAAATAGTTGAGAATAGTTGGAGGCTTGTATCACTTTGCCATGGATGAATCATACGATCAAAATTGATTCATTCAGATAGTACAAAATTTCTTCTGATATGAATCCCCCCCCCCCCGAAACATGTTGGTCACAACTAAAATTTGACATTCTTGTTATCTAAGGTGTTGATAATGACAGAAACTGATTTACGTAATTTTGAGATTGAATTTTCAACATTATTGCTTATTCTACCCTTCGTTCTTTCATTCTAAATAAAAAATCAAAAATAATAAAACATGATTTTTTTCAGTGATTTTTCATGACTTTTGTGAAATAGCGAAGGTTGTAAGACATACTAACCGAAGCAACACTGAACAAAACGAAAATGCCGGACAGTCGCTCGAGGGTTATACTACATCCATGTACAGCGAATACATTGGTCCTCCAGGCATGTCGAGGTGATTTGATTGACCAGATAGGCCGAATAGCCCAACCCGCAAATCTTATCAGTACCCCGTTATATGCTTACGCTGTGGAAATTCCATCGACAGAATTGCGTATAGACGAGGTGCCAAATGCGAAGGAGATTGTGCGGAATGTCGTTGGGTGCCACATTCGAACGTGGTTTCATATAGTGAGGATATATATATAAGAGGGTTGGCTCAGCAAATAGTATATCTCACGGATTGATCCGCTGCTCTTTTCCGTCCGTCGCTCGAGGCGATCTGATCCTTCACCATCATTTCGTTTCTGACCCTTGCAAAGCTCTGAATACCATATTTTTCATTCAGTACATCGACTTTTTCATGTACTTTGCATTTCTGATTTGAATTTGACCGCAATCGTTAAGTGTCGTGGAAAATTTTAATTTGAGGTAAATAAATTGGTATCATCGAACCATCTATATGAGATTATTTCAGAAAAAAGATTGAGGCTTGCACTGTGAAAAATGTTTAGAAAAAACTTTATAACCAGCTGCTGGTTGATGGAGACTTAGACTAGGCGAAAGTACCGCCATCGTTTGCAAAAATAGGTTAATGGAATTTTTTGTGGGATCCTCTCCGGAAGACCCACCTGATCATAGAGACGTTTGGTCCCAAGCCGAATTCCGATGCAAAATTGTTTATTTCGAATTGAAACCAAGTGCTTTGAAAACTTCCGAAAAACGGAAGGTTCTGAGCCGGGACCATGGACATTTGCTATTGGAACTTGTAGAGGACACCCTAGTGAACAGATACCGACCTTGAGAACATGGATTTCTCGCTTTGTTGTTACCTTTATTTAACGTTCAAAATCGCAAAATTCGCGTTTTTTCAACTTTGAAACGCTTGTAGCTCGGAAATGATGGCTTTTAGAGAAAAATGACGAGAGTAACTTTTTGTTTAGAATGCTTCAAATCACTATATTAAATTGGTTTCAATTCGAAATGAACAATTTTATCAAATTGTTTAAACAGTTTCGGTTTAAACAATTTTGCATCGGAATTCGGCTTGGGACCAAACGTCTTCATGACCAGGAGGGTCGCCCGGAGATGATGCCACAAAAAAATTCCATTAACCTATTTTTGCAAACGATGGCGGTAGTTTCGCCTAGTCTAACTGTAAAATTCAACTAACTCGCTTCAATTTTTGACTTTATTTGCTAATTTTTTCAAGAGATTATTAAATTTCATGCAAAACTGAACAGTGAGATAATTTTAATACAATACCCTGGCATAAATGTGAGCATTTTTTCTAGTATTCATCAAAGTTTTGATCGATATAGTAGGAATCGATCATTCTAGGAAAATATTTTTTCTTGTAACTGAAGTAGCAATGCATAGCAATGCGAAACGGCCAGTTTTTGACCAAAATATGATCACTATTTCTACGGCTGATACTTATTCTTGACAATACCTGATTTAGTATGAGATACGTGATAATTTCGAAATGTTTGTATATCTGCAATAAAATTGATTTTTCGACAGATTATGGCCTATAAATATCATGCTTTCAACAAACGTTGAAATGACAAAGAATCACGCACAGGAAGTACGCTCTACTAAACATCTTAATTCAAGCGTAAAAGTATCACAGGAAGTCCCAAAGAATACCGTGCAATGATCGAAAATCGTATGAATGTCGTCGGAAAAGTTGTTTGGGAAGTTGGATGTACGGTCGTCGCGTGGCAAGCAAAATTCGCGCAACCCTCGCATACGGACACTGCCGCGCGTGCAGTATGATAATGTACAACTTTTGTATAGACATAATAGGGAACAGCTTTTTCAGGATTTGCGGCGCGTGTGCCCAGTCCGGTTGTTACTGACATTTTATAACTCCGCCCGTCGGGTAACACGCGCTACAGAGGTTATTTTACAAGTAAACTGGTATTTCGGTATTTAGATTTGAAGGGTTTAAGAGTATGAGTAAACCTCCTGGTCGAAGAAGTTTTTGATCGTGACGAAATGATGTCTCGCGGCTGCCCGCGAAGCCCGGAAACTAGTTTTGACAGCCTTGCCCATAAGCGTCTCGCCCACTTTGCCTTCAAAACCCCAAATGTCTTACGAGTGTGACAAGTCGTTCACGCGTCTTCTGATTGAAATTATTTTAATTTTTCACTGGTTGTCCTTTCTATCTCGATTTATTCACGAGAATGATGACTACTGCAATCAGAATTTTTATCCAATATTATCTGAGATCTTACATATTATCTAGTCGATGTGAAGTGTGAATTTCGTCGAATACAACATTCAATTTGGTGCCAGAATTCGTTATTCTGGAATTGTGAAGTCGACAAAATCAATCTCAATTTTTGTTCAAATACTGATCATATTCTGTGTTTTTTCTTCCAAAAATTTTCTGTTTCTGATACGAAAAGAAATCAGCAGTTAGTTGCAACATAACGAGAAATGGAAAAATCACAAAATTGAAAACGACCTATTTTTCCGTTGACTTCAATCTTGTAATCATGTACTTTTGAAGTGGCGAGAAATCTGATTCCTATTTGATTTTATTGTGCATTCAACGAAAGTTATCACAACTATTGTAATTCGGGTATGTTCACGTAAATGGTCGATAAAATGCACAATATAAGTCCTCCGCTACTAGATGGATCAAATTTCATTTCCCAGATCTACAAGAAAAGTTTCATATTCAAAATGCGCTGAAGTCTGCTCGCGCCAGGCCTAATCCGCCCGTAAAATCAAACATCCGGTAAAAATCAGGGTGAGTTTATCATCGAAGTCGACGCAGAACTCCATGATGAGTGAAAAATTTTTTACCAGTTTGTCAATATTTTTCTTCCGGTTTAAAATCCGATACGAATGTCCAATTCCAGATTTCAACTTTGGTACCTCCTATCAAACACTCAAATGGATCGCTTCAAATCAATCGAAACTTCTCACACTCAACTTCAATTTGTCCATTTCCATCAATATTACTTATAGTTTGGCACAGTATCCTCATCTTGATATCGCATCGAAATGAGATGATGCGTGTCACTTGAGTGTCTATGCGGTCGAATTGCCATTTCATTCGAATGCCTGGGGCAAAAAAAATTTTCACGCCCACCAATGGTAGCAAAAAGAATATTCCCTCAAGGTTTCATCCGTATACACGTCTGTATTTATTCGCTTTGCGAGCGGTGATGTGTTTATCTTGCCTCATTGCTGAAGCCCGGTTTCGCCACCACGAGAAATGGATTTGCAGTACGGCAAGTCTTTGCGCACGCCTTATTTGATTTTACTCAATTCCACGGCATCTCAAACGCGTGACAGCTATGTCTGAAATTTTACTTTGAAAGGATGATATGCTTGGAGTATCATCTGCAGCTTGCATTCAATATGCACTTGGATTGATTCCAGATTTTAGCATGTCCTTTTCGTTGATTTTTGTATTAGTTTAAACGATACCATGGTGCTTTTGAGATAGTTCAACGATGATTGGTTGCGGATAACAATATCTTGAATTCCGGATTCTAGTTATGGATAGCAGACTAAAATTGGATGACTTCTTCACAACAGCTATTCAATCATTCAATACATTTGGTACGCAATAAAAAAATATCCACATGAACATTTCTCTGGAAAATCTGATGGAATGTCACGGGAATATCAAGAGTAAACATTTGAACATTCTATCCAAAATTTCTCGGGGTTATTTTACTAGCTAATAGCCAAAATCTTCAACAGTTCCTGGGTAAATTATCAAGTGCGTGAGGCTGAAATCTCAAGAAGTGAGAAGTTAATCTTATTATGAAAAATTCATCAATTTCTTTTGTATGTTACGCGTAGGGTCTGCGGAACATCTCACTGCATGCAAATTTACATGGACTCAACCTCTATTCAAAATTCAGGATTCGGATGATTTTTGCCTCATTTTCTCCAGTCACTGAAAAGCTTATCTGCTATTCGACTGAAAGATTGGTCATTATTGTGATACTCATCAGAATTTATTTGAATATCTTCACAAGGATCTTCCATGTAAGCGTCCCAACATTCAATTTGAGATTCTGAGCAGTCAGAGTTAGGAAATACCTATGACTTTAGAATCAGCATCCAGGATGTGAAAGTTTTGCCATTCGAGTTCTTGATTTTGAAATAATACTCAAAACATTGCGATGGCTGCTCGTTTTGGTTGCAATAAAAATTTCCTGGAACTCTTCACGTAGATCACCATGGCAATCAACGGAGGATGTTCAGGTTGGAGTATACATAAAATTTCTCGTAAAATTTGCACCATGCTGGTTGACATAGGTACTTAGAAACGATGGTGAATTGTGGGTTTGACACGAGCAAACCTCAGTGTAACCTCATCTAATTTTTTTGAGCTACAGACAGCTTAGTATACGTAACACGACGATTTCCATACGGAAATTTTTGGGTCGAATTATCCCACATGTGAGATTTGTGTATATTGAAATACAGGTGAAACTTCATAATCGCGGATTCCGTAGTAGCGGTTCTTGCTTATTTGTGGACAGGTAAATGACTTCCTAGCTCAATATTTCTATAAGAATAAGATTTTGATATTCGCGGAATTCAGTATTCGCGATGTAATTTTTCGGAACGTATCTCCCATGAATATGGAGTTTTACCTATACTTCGCTTACCTAAGATAACAATTGAAGTAATGAATAAAACTACTTATGAGCTTCATCCTAGAAGATTAGGCCCATGTCCATAAGGGCAGGAAGCTGCAAAAATATACAGTGAATCTCACAAAAATGTGAAGATCGTAGACATGGACGTCTAAAAGTCCAGCAATCAACCTGGAATCTGTCACATCCTCGTCAAGTATTAGATGAAAAAACAGCATCTCAAAGCAGGTTGCCATCGTACCCTAGGGATCAAATTTTCAGCCCTTACTCGGTCTAGAATTTGAATTTAAATTCGCTATCTCAAGGGTCACCCTGGTCAATGTTACGTCCAAACTTACCTCGTTGCTAAGTATATATATATCCTTCAATTTTCGTAGGCATGCTCATGTGTGTCTCAAGGGATAGCCCTTGATGCCAGAGCAGAAAAAAAAATCCAAGGGTAAGCAGCCTTGCCCCATCCCCACAACATTTTTCCACCGACGACGACGACGACGACGACGAAGACGAGACTACTACCACTAGACATAGAAAGAGGGAACGACTCGTTCCGGTCGAATCGTCGTGGCCAATCCCACGTGGGACAAAGTTGTCCTGGGATACTCCAGAGATCTAACGTTAGAAACGTAGAACTATGGAGACTTTTGCTTTGTATATGTACAAAACTCATGTGTTTCCTTGCTTCTGAATTTGATTCGATGCACGAGATCCGTATGCTTGTTTCCCGTCGTTTAGCCTATCATGCATATATAGAAAGAAGGAATGAGGATATATAGAATAGGGTGAAGTTGTTGTACCGTGCATAGGGAGAAAGATCTGAGATTGCCTCTTGTCAAGTCTGAGTTGCTGGGATGGTTCCCTCTCTCTTTCTCACTCTCCTCGACCGTTCACTTTTGAATTTTCATTGGACTGAATTCGTTTGATGTGTGATATTTTCTTGACTCTTCTGGAGAATCGAGTAAATTTGGTAATTCTATGAGAAATCTGAAAACTTTTTGAGGAAGATGTGTACAGGGATGCTCAATTTCTTGTAACATATGGATAAGTTCATCCGAGCAGGAGAAAACTGTGATTCCAAATCTTGAAGAAAATTTACATTGCAATGTTACATTGCAATCTACACGATTATTTTCTATTATCACCTGTTACCAAGTTGAACTATCTTAAGCAGTCCTCTTGATGCAAAATTAATTTCCACCATTCAAAATGATTCCCTGAACGATTATCAAATGCTAGAGCCAAAACGAATCATATCAAGGATAATCCGTTCAAAATTTTTCAATTCTTTGCCTTCCCTTTGAAAATAAGAATCTCTTGAGTAAACGTGTTTTGTGCATTTATATTTCCCGAAAATCACGATGAAGGCATATACTGAGAGCTAATTTCATGACCTCATTGAAAGTGACCACGAAATTTCTGGTTCGGAACTTGAAATTGACCAGCATACTTCGAGCGAAGGATATGGGTTCAACTTTAGGCTGTCGCGAAGATTATTCTCGGGGCTATTCCAGCTCAGAGGTAATTCATATAAAAGTGAGGTTCGCAGTCTCAATGTTATTAGACTTGAAGAGTCAATAGCAGTCTTGCAAATCTCGCAATTTTTTGTGATCGACGTAAGAACCTGGATGACCAAGCCAGAGTAATGCTAGTCAACTTCGGATTTTTGAGAAATAGGGTTCGTATTTCATGGATTGTTTTCATTGAGAAAATTTCTATACGGCGTGAGGGAAATTATCTTAGCATTGCAAAAATGAGCCTCTGATTGTCATTAGATGAATTTGATTGGATAACATCCATAATACAGAAGCGATTTGTCAAGGATTTGAATTTGAATTGTGCTTTCTGACCACAAGCCATCCAAATCATGTGAAAACGTAATTACTCATCTAATTTAGTGATGATGAACGATTTTTAATTAAATGATAAGTTCATGAAAAAAATAGTAGGGAAGTATGCTGCTGGTAAAGCAGACTACTAAAGTTGTAATAATTGAAGGCATGCGGTAGCCGTGCGACCCAGACATGAAGTTTTATTCACATCTTGGGTAGAAATTTCGATGATACAGAGCTGGAGATGTGTCATCGAGTTGTTGTTATTCACTAAATTATACACATTACAAATTCTGCTATAATTTCAACAAGAGTCATTGAGAATCTTGCTGGTGCCTTGGTATTGATGTCATTGATGAAAATGTCTTCCCAGTTGACCAAAACTATTAGAAAATTTCTCTTAGTGTACTTGGACGGGGTGAAGTATAATAGGTGATCGTGTGGGTCACGGATGGATAGATGGGTTGGTAAGTGGGTGAGTCAGATGGATGCATGGGTTTTTCTGGTCTGGAATGGTCCGAAACGGTCTGTTACAATTTGGGATGGTCTGGAATGGTTTGAAATGGCACATGGTATCAGACCGTTTGTGCCACGACGCTCGGGATGACTTGGCACGGTCCGTATCATTTTGAAATGGTCTAAAAAGGTCTGGAACGGTCTGGTATGATCGGGGGCGGTCTGGTAGCACCTGGAACGGCTAAAGTGGTCTGAGACAGTCTGGAACGAGCTGAAATGGTCTGGAACGATTTTGGATGGTGTGCGATGGTTCGGTACGGTCTGGAACGGTCTGATATAAGCTGGTCTGGGCTGACTATCAAACTATCATCATATTTCTATACTTTACAGAATTATCATGGACAGTCAATTCCTCAGACGAAATTGAAGATCTTGCTTATACCATTGTGAGTCAACAAGAAATACTTGAACTTGGTTCTAATTTTATCTAGCTGTTTCATTCATTAGCTGTATTCTATTTTTGTTGAGACATTAATTTTGACGAGAACTATGATATCACACTGAAATAGTGTCAAAGATAAGACTCTCTATGAATATTTGCCATACCATACTTATCACCCACATGACTTGATCATGAAAGTATCTCAGAGTTTTCCTTGTTCTGGTCAATAAAATTTAATCCACAATCATCTTGCTTCTTGGTTTATCAAAACTGATATTACATGCGGGTCTTTGTTGCTTCATGATGTTTCATAAATTGAGACACTAATGCTGATTGGTTTTAATAATAATCCATTAAATATCCGAATAATCGTTATTGCTTCGCAACACAGCAAAAGATATCAGTGCTAAATTGACTCTCACGGTGTAACTAATGCATCAAAAAATACCCATAGCAGAACCCAATCTTATATTTTCCACGATTAGGGATATGAGAAAGAGCATGAAGATAGATCACGATGTGTAAAAGGGGAATCGACATACCAATCGTATTCGAAATAGGGAGAGGGAAATATCGGGTCGAAAGTGACACCGTACTAAATCATTAATTTGGTCGATTTTTTTTTTCTCACACGACTCACATAGTTCGGACCAGGTATATATACATCGCCAACCATCAGGTAACGGTATAACCCTTTTCTCCAACTTGTGGCAGGTATTTCGATCTTTTTGCACCCTTATAGTCACAATCGCTATGGTAATAAAAAAAAATGGGACGAATTGATCGAAGAGGGTTGCTCCGTTAAATTTCTCATTGCTCCTATACTCTATCTCTCACCCTTGGCATCATCTAGATATAGAAAATGAAAATATGTATAGGCAACTCCACCCCTTTAACGAAAACACTCCGCACTGTCACTCCGGGGTACTAATATATTTTTGATCGATATTTGGAGGGAGAGAGATAGGAAAAAAAAGAGATGGATAATATACGAGAAGAAAAAAAAATGAGCCAGAGTCATCGATGCGGAGACAGACAGTGGCTGGATCTTGATATATAGATAGATGCTCTCGTTTCCCACGAATGGTATGTGATCTCTGAAGTTGCAATAGTTATATAAAGTGTATGTATGTGTGTATATATGTGCTTTCCAGAGATGAGAAACCGTTGTCCAAACAAACACACCCTTGATCCGACAGCTCTCGACTTTTTTTTCCGTTGCTGAAACAGAGTGGTGGTAGCTTTTTTCCCTGATTTGTGGTGGTATGTTTGTACTCTGGAGTCCATTTGGAATACCTACAGCACAGATATTTTTTTTCATTGTTTTGACTTGGATAGAAAAGTAACCAGAATTCTAAGATCAACCCTGAGTGAAGTTGAATATTCAGGCAAAGTATAATTAGCAATTATTTCTTTTTCCGCATTACCACAAGGACTAGGTTGATGTTTTGATAATGAATGAATCAAAATTGATCAATTTGTTTGATTGATTTCGATCTGATAGTATCAATGGCAGAATTTTGCCTGATGAACTTGAGAATTTCACATGGGTTCAGATTTCGTCAGAGTTCTGATGATGTCCACGACATGGTCTTGGACAATGGTTCAGCTCGAGATCTAAATAATTGATTTGATCAGGAGTTTTATATAGTTAACTGTTCGGTATTTTTAGTAGGACTCCTTCATGGCTTTGACATTTGAAAGTCATTATCACTGTTTTAGGTTAGAATTGTGAATTGGGAGAAGGAAACGTGTTGAAAATGTGTAAAATCCGGTTCTTGCTCGGGATTTCTATAAATTCAATCAAACTAATATATGTTGCCTGAACTGCGGATATTTCTTGATTCGTGTATTATAACAATTATGAATAGTACTCATTAATGTCTCGATTTCGGATAAAGTTTTTCGGTCAAAGTCAAACACAATTTGAGTAGAGTATCCATCCATTCGTCAGTTCGATAGATTAATTTTCGATGAAACATAGGCGGGAAAACATTGCAAATCAACATGACATTGTACAAGAAAACGAAAATATCTAATCGCTTCGAAAGATAAGAAAATTGTCATTCATGAGTAAATTTTTAGAAAAAAAAGCTCGGGGCAAGCTCAAATATGTAAATGAAAGAAAGATTACGCGACATTGAAGCGCGTCATACTGCAGCGATCCAAAAGAGACAATACTAAAGGAAGATGAAGTCGAGGATGAGAAAAGACAGGAAGAAGAAGAATAAGATGATGGTGCAAGGGCAGGAAGTGACGCTCGCTAGACGAGAAGAGTAAATTGAATATTGGACCGGAGCACGCGGGGGGAGTGGGTTGGAACCTTCTATACAGACACGTCCAAGAGATATTACAAGAGCACTGGTTAAAGGGCCGGCTCCTATCCTTCTACCGAAACTTAATATGCGACGTCACGGGAACCAAGATTCAAGATTCGTGAACCACAGATCGAATACCATACAATAGCATCCTATCGCTTTATACATATATATAGTATCCTATGAGTAGAAGATTGGGGCGCTACCGCCAGAGCAGCCAAATCGGAAAATCGGCTTTCAGAGGCACGCGAAAACCAAAATCCCCCGTGTAATCCGTCCATTCACGCGGGTTCGGCAATTTTTTTTTCCTCCTTCTATCATAGGTTATGTAATAGTAATGTCGCTCGATCAGCGAGGTCTCGTCGTATCATTCAATGCAATGCTGCTTCGACCCCAATTTCTTGCACCTAACCTCTTTCATCATATCCGTCCAAAATCTCTACATGGCGCTTTACAGGTAGTATTCGTGGATTTTTGTACGATAGGGTTATGGGATTCGTGTACCCTTTGAAATTTTGCAAGAGTTAAAAAGCCGCACTCGACTCTTTCTCTCGACATTTTTCTTGTATGAAGCGGTACAGATACGTGAAAAGGTTGAAATGAGGGCCTACGTCGATATTTATTATTTGTCTGATTCATTGATGTTCCTGAGAGACCCGCCTATGTCTATAGATCAAATAAATATAACACAGCCAAATGACAGTTCGAGCGTAAAAGTGTTTTGCCTGTTTTGTGCGTCTCTGATGCTCTGGATGAATCCTTTGAGTGCTGTATAGATTCTATTGTGTCGAGGAACATGATTTTGGTGGAGTTGTTTGGGTTGTGTCATTTTTCGGATAGTCTTCGTAGTTAGCCACCCAGAATGATATTAGATATTTATTACGGTTGTTTGATATGATATGTGCTAGCCAGGTATGATATTACTGGCAAAGTTTGTTACCGTTTGGATGCTTTGATTCCGTTTTTTCTTTGACAGCATGCGAGGAATTATTGTGAAGAGAGGTCTGGGATTTGAGAAACAGGATGGGAGGTTGTAATACATACGTTGATTACAAAGATGGACATGTAAAGTTTCCGTGGAATTTCTTGTGGGACTCATCAAAAACTCACTGCGAAAAGTTCAATAAGAGGAACATAGAATTTTGGACATGAAAGTGTACAGAAAAATACAAACCAATATCGTACAGTTCGGATGGCGGATACGAAGAATTTTTTTATGTTGAATCTAAAGTTGGACAATATTCCACGTTCATGAACCCTCTTGAGAAATTAGATGACCTGCGGCAGATTCTCGCATGGGTTTTGATAGTGAAATCTCGCAGGATTCTCAAGGTCACTTTTTTAGTTTTTCGAGCAGAAAATGGGATAATGAATCAATTCATCAGGATTCTCATGTGGGCTATTCCGACATTGACCATTGTGAGGCATATGAGAAGTTTTCGTGGAACAGTCTAATAATCTACAGTGACATTCTGCCCTTATGGTTGACAAGGATCACAATAAATCAAAATCGTCCACAGATTGATATTCATTCATGGTTATGTGGGAACCGATAGGCATTTGACATATTTTCGTGTGATTCTATCATCTTAATCATAAAAAATTGTTCTTTAAGCTCCGTTGAAACTTTCTGTTGAATATATACGCTAATACTGTTCATCGATCGGCTTAGGTGATTCTTTGTGATTGCTCCAGAGATATGAGAGAATCTACTTGAAGTGTGTGAGATTTTGAGAGTCAAAATAATTAGGTTTATGTAATCCTTTGCAGAACTTTCGAGGAATCTCCGTCAGTTTGGATTCTGTTCCTAAAATTCATTCGTGCCTATTTTCTTGGGATTTTCCATTATTTAGACTTGTTTATTGACATTGGTTCGTTTCTGGAATCACTATCAAAGATCAAACTTGTATTTGTACTCGATCGATACGATCAAGCACTATATTTATCACTGGCAGGAATTACAAATGATTGAATTTCAATTGATCGGCTTTTGCCAATAGCATTGTGTCAACCAATTTTCGCTGACTCATGTCACAGATCGAGTTGAATTACTTCAACTCGAACTATGCACCTCCAAGCTTCGTATGGTTGCGAGGTTAACTTGGAGGATTTTGATGGGAAGTGTAAGGGTAAGAAGAGACATATGCAATTGGAATTCAATCATTTGTAATTCCCGCTAGTGATAAATACAGTATTTGATCGTATCGATCGAGTACAAATATTAGTTTGATATATATCCGACAGTAGGCTGAAAATCTGTCGAGTCGATTTCATATGGAAATAGCGGGTTAAAATCATCTTTCTCGCAAGCGCTTGCGCACGTACCTTCATTTATAGAGCCGTTTAAGAGCTTGACGTTCGGCCACTTAGGCCAAGTGCGTCGGGGACTAACCTCGGCAGATCGTCTGTCCCCTTGACAAGCCAGATCTAATGAGGAATGGCGAATGCACTGTAATCTAGTGGAGAGTCAAACTTTTTTGCATATGTCTCTTCTCACTCTTACACTTTCCATCAAAATCCTCCAAATCCAAATTAACCTCGCAACCATACGAGGCTTGGAGGTGCATTACTTCAACTCGATCTATGACATGAGTCAGCGAAAATGTGTTAACACAATGCTACTGGCAAAAAATTGAAATTCAATCATTCACTATCAAAGATCTTTCGCGTCCATGAATCAGAATACCCAATATCGACTTGAGATGTTTCGTAGATTTCATAACAAAATTCTTCAAATTATTTTTAAAACCCTTTGCGGAACTTCTATCGATTCCCCCGATAGGTCACAAAAAGTATCTTTAAAGATAGACCATATGAAAACGTGTCGTGGAACTCTACGGTACATTTTCACCATGAAGTTTCACAACTACGATGAAACCTCAGTTCAAACCCTGAAAAATCATTAGATTAGATATAACCTCTGAGCTATGAATGTAAATTCTGTTCTCACGCCTAATATCCAGCTCTGCAAGCCAAAAATACCATCCAACTAAAAGGACATCCCTGTCTCAAACATATCTTTAGAAGTATGAATAACACCTTCAATGGTTAAAAGTTCTTCAACTCACTCAAGATATAGCTTTTCATTTCATTTTCTGCACATTATTGCAGAACCACCCGTTTTGTCCACGTCGCATACGTCACGTGGCATCTGATATCGGAAACCAATGTCAGTGGCAGACTCTTTGCAGTGTCTGAGAGTGCGCGAGTACCGTTCAGAGAATTTTGCAAGGGCTGTCGAGTAGCCGAGATTTTTACGTCACAAAAGGCCCTTTCCTCTTCATCCCTGTCATCCCATTCGTCGTAGTCGTTGCCGGAGGGAAGAAAACTCTTTGCGCAGACGAAGCGTGAGAGAGTGGACTGGGAGACTGGAATTTAATATGACGAACATCAGCTGTCATTTTTGTGACGCTATAAAAATTTTCACCAATTTTTATCGGTTTGCTCTTGTGTTCGCTTTGAATTTTGGATTTTCATTTGAGGTTATGTATGTTACTCTAGCGATTTTGTGGAAGCTGTGACTTTTTCTTAATGAATTTGTGAAAGGAATCACTTATAGGAATACTGAGATTTTGAGGAAGCTCAAGATATTGATTTGAATTTGGGGTCTTGTCTTGAATGTACGTCATTTTGAGAGTAATTGTATTCCATGTAATCCGGGACCGCCTATTGGCCTCACTTCAGCCACGCTCTGCTCTGAAAATTCAAATCTCGGGGATTAAGGTCGCAGAGAATGGGAGCGACGAGGTGAAGCTGCTGCAATAGTGATATTGCCTACTCTCCAATGTGCAGACCAACTCGCGCAACGACCACAATTCCGTTGTATTTTACATCGAGAACTTGTATTGCTCGTGGCATTGTTACCAATGAAATCGATTCGACCGAATATTTTGCATTTTTCCTCGAACATCCCATGCATCATCAAAATCGTATAATAATCAAACTATATTAGAATGCAACTTTGAAGTTTAGTTTAGTGTTTCTGAATACACGTATTTCCTAATAGAATATATAATAATTGTAAATATATTCAAGGTACATTGGGATAAGTTTCTATATCCAACATTTTGCTTCCTCTGAAGAAAAAGCGTTGTTTTCGTGACAGCAAATTTTTGATCAACTTCTCCATACAATCGCATATTTCCTGCAACAAGAGTCCTTTCATCTAAAAAATGCTTAGACCGTTTTGTCCCTCTCGCTGAAATCTATCGATTCTAGGTAACGCTTTTTCTCCGAGAAGCGTTCCAGACCTAAGAGAGACCCATCAATGAGGCCCTTTGTCCGTGTATGTAGGACCACTATTATCCAAGAGTAACGAATTTATCGTTTTCAATTAAAATATCGACAAGATCCATCTCGCAGTCCATCTAAACTAAAAGTAAGCCTAGAATACTTACATACTTGTACAGTGAGAAAATGTATCTCAGTGAACCATAATTGAATGCACCATATTCGACAAAATTTAAATCAAGATTCAATCGGGAGGCCAAAAGACTTTCGTCATGGAATCAGCGCACCAACTTTGAGACAAAAATCACGAGTCACTGCCTCCAAATCAACCCAACAATTGATCGATCTCAAATTCTCGCAAGCCAACTGTGAACTTATTCGCTCTGTCTGTATCCACCCAAAGACATATTAGAACCAAAGGATGGATAGGAAGTTCAACCCCGCAAGGCTCTCAAAGAGACCGCTCCAATGTCCCGATGACGATGAGATACGACAACGACGACGACGACGACGTTGGCCAGCCAAGCCACAACTTGCCAACTTGGACTCTCTGGCAAAAGTACAGGGCCAGCTGAATCTAGTAGTCTATATCCTATGGCTACCTCAAACATATATATATGTATAGATGAGGTCCAACAGTGAGGTTAACCCCGTGGGATGATGAGGAGAAGAGGAAAGGGGGAACAGGTATTATAGGGGAGGTGGCGGCGGTGGTGAGTTCGAAGGCGACGCGACTGAAACTTCGTTTAAGTGGATATCGTTAGCCAAGTTTTAGCCGATAATTTACGCCACCTTGGGATATGCCTTAATCGCCCTCTCGCCACTACTGCTGCACCGTCACTAGGGTTTTTGCAAAAAAAAATTAGGCTTTACCCAACGCTTCGGTGTCCCTCTACTCTATACTCTCCCTGACCGCTGGGATTATGTATGCTGTATTATATACGTTGTATAGAAGATCGTTAGGGACTTTCCCGATCGATCTATTATAAGTTTTAGTTGGTGAAGATAATGGCGTAGGGTGGAGATTGTCCAGGCGCTTATGAAGTATAGACGGCCTGCCGATTTTGGTGAGATATATGAAATATTTGTTATCAAGATTCTGCTGGGTAGATTTGTATGAACTGTGCGGGTCAAGTTTTGAGCTGCGATGGAAAGTAGGTATCGGGTCATCTGGAACTTACGACAATTTATCTATGGAGTTATAAGAACATTTCATCTTATCTCGATTATTTGACCCGTTCACTAGACTGCCGTTTCCCCTGTCGTAATGTGTTCCTAGAGGTGGGAAAATTTTTTGTACCTACTTATATTTTCTTCACGGTGCACCCCTGGCGGAGATGAGTTTAACAAAAATGACAACAAAAACTGAAAAAGAGGTGTTTTTGTACGAATCGTCACGAATCGAACCTGATTTCGAGCGAAATCGGATCAGCTCGCCGTTTCGAGTGATTGTCAATCTAAGAATTCCCCATACATTGCTTATGGAGAAATTCAGTGACTCCTCGTTTTCTTCGCTTCTTTGCGGGTTTCTCGCAAATACTCAGAAGAGGTGGGTTATAGCAAAAAATGCCACAAACACTTTTTTATAGATTTTTTGAAAACCAACAAGATGATGTAGGTCGATTCATCACAAAACTTAAAAAAATTGCAGTATCATGTACAAAAGCCCGAGTTTTTCGTAAAAAAAACCTTGCGTTTTCTGCTTATTCTCTACTATTTTCTTCAACACAAACAAGAAAGCCTGAGTTTCTCGACCAATCTAACTAAGTCATCTCATAGATTTTTGAAAAATCTATAGAAATATATGCGTGACATGTAATGCTATGACTCATTTGTCCCGAGTATTTGCTAGAAAACCGCGGAAATGTGAAGAAAACGGAGAGTTGACAAATTTTTCCATGCCCCTGGCCAAGATAAGTTAGATAAAAGTGACAACATAAACTAGAAAAGGGGTGTTTTCGTAAAAATCGTCACAAATTTAATCTGATTCTGGGCGGAATCCTGTCAGCTTGCCGTTTCGTGTGAAAGTTAAACTAAGAATTCTTCATAAATTGCTTATGGGGGAAATTCGGCAATTCTTCGTTTTCTTCGCATCTTCACGGTTTTCTCACAAATACTCACAAGAGTTGGGTTGTAGCAAAATTTGTCATGAATACTTTTTCATAAGTTTTTTGAAGATCTAGAAGATGACGTAGTTAGATTGATCAAGAAACTCAGGCTTTCTTGATCGTATTGAATAAATTGTAGAGAATTAGCAGAAAGCGCGAGGTTTCTTGCAAAAAACTCGAGCTTTTTCATATGATACTACAATCTTCTTGAGTTTTGTGATGAATATCGACCTAAATCATCTTGTAGATTTTCAAAAAATCTATAAAAAAGTGTTCATGGCATTTTTTGCTATCACCCACCTCTTCTGAGTATTTGCGAGAAACCCGAAAAGAAGCGAAGAAAACGGTGAAGCACCGAATTTCTCCATAAGCAATGTATGGGGAATTCTTAGATTGACAATCACTCGAAATGGCGAGCTGATCCGATTTCGCATTCGTGACGATTTGTACAAAAACACCCCTTTTCAGTTTTCGTTGTCATTTTTGTTCAACTCATCCGTCTCAGGGGCCCACCGTGTCTTGGAAACCGGTAATTCCCAATACATCATCAGACAGAACTGTAAGGGAGAGTTAAATAACCCTTGATTACTTGACGATTGACTTATCTGGAATATCTGGAAATTTTTCTCCATCATTTTTTAGAATGCTGCGTTGATCAGTTGTCATTAGCATTCGAAGAACCACGCATGACATCAAATGAATTTCAAAAATCAAACTGCGATAAATCAAGAAAATTTTGACTCTTATCCCTTTTCTCACCCGGTACACCCCCACTGTTCATCATAGACCAAGTATTATAAATCTCAAATCGGCACAAAGGGTCTATCCAAACATCCTACCCCCATCCTTATCAAGCAAGAAATACAAGAGAAAGAGAATTAAGGCAGAGGAAAGCGAATTTCAAGACATAAGAGAATGAGCAAAATCCTTCGAGACACCATATACTCGGCCGCAGACAAAGTCAGGCTGGCCTAATCGATCGCGGCCTGTCCACCCTTATCAGGGTTTCTCTCTCTTTCTCATTCTCTCTAGCCAACGTCATTTTGCATTCGCCCCGCGCGCGCGACTGTACTATCCCAAACCCCTATATATAATATAAAGAGGAGGGGAACGGTCGAGCTTTGAAAAACATAGGTTATATATCTATATATATGTAAACCCAGTGGTTGGCGCTATACCCCCGCCTTTCTATAAAGGTTTGATATATAACTCGTGTAGATGTATTATATATATACCCGAAAGGCTAGCGGCCATTGTTGCCAGATGCCCCCGTGTGCATTTGCATTTCGTTTCGTTTCGCTGCTGTTTCTGCTTTTGAAAAATGAGGCTTTTTTCTTGCTTAGAATATAACTAACCACACATGAGTTCACCTACTTACTTGTGGGCGAAAATTTCTACTTCTATAGTAATGGTCGATGGGTGGGATGATGTTTTGTTTGGAAGGGGAGATGGTCGGCAAATGATGAATTCAATACGCTTGGAGCGAGTGCAAAATGATGATTTGGATTATTTTTACGCCCGCAATCCTATCGCCAAGAGGCACTGTACAATTCTTGTTATCTTTGAGATAGGAAAATTCAACTCCAAGTTGGGATGCAAATTGGTTTTGATCGCCAAATTTATTGTATGAGTTGGATGAATTGAATGTAAATTGAAATAATGATCTTGATTCCGCAGGATGAGCGTCTAGTAGTTCAAATCCCAAATAAACATTTCTTGAAAGCTAGAATGTTCATCGAATAATACTTTACAATTTTTCAACCTGGAGTTATCTATTATAGCTTGACAGTGCTCTGATTTGGACGTTTTTTTAACCTAATTTAGACTCTATGAAAGTTCATTTGATCAAAATAGAATCATGCCCAGTTGGGTAATTGTTGCCACCTTAATAATAATCGAGCGAAATTTCACCTAACTTCTTTCATTCGTCACAGAGGTATGCGGAAAGCAGCAAATTTTTTCATTACATACGATTAGCAGTGACTTACAAACCTTACTTGAACCCCCAAAATGTCCTTACACCAAGAGCAACTCACCCTCACAACTGCATGGGCACATTACAATGTTTGAATGGTTTACTTCTTGTGTAGATGATTTATTGGATTAAAATCTAGTGAAAAAACCGATCGAGATGAATAAAAGAATCATTTTGCCCGATCGGTAACAGTTGTAGACTACTCGAGAAATTTTGTTCCAACGTATAATTCAGAATAATATAGATCATGTAGAAACATTGGATCGTGAGGGCCGGATCATCCGATCTTATTATCACAGTCAAATATATGCCAACGGACGAGGTTCTCGCCCATCTTAGCTACGAGACTCCATCTGGATTTGAGCGTAAACTCTGTTTGAACAGCCCAAACCGTGGCCGTGGAATCCTTATTTGCGTAAAGTCGCAACCCTTGCATAACTTACCACCTTGAGATTCATAAAGCCAAATCTTACTCGTCTGATTCGATCGTTCTTCCAATCCCAGTCCAAATTTGAGCCACCTTAAGATTACCAATTTCGTGTTTCTTGGAAGGATTTGTGTATAGAAATCGTAGTGATAAAAAAAATTTGCAGAAGCGCTAAAACTAGCGAATTCGTGGGAGATTTACTCGGATATTTTCACTATGGCGTTGCAATACCTGTGAGATATGGATGTGATATGTTTATGCGAAAGTCTCCGCCAAACTTTGAAATCTGGTTACAATGGTGTATTGGACGATAGACCTGGATACGTAAAATTCATCCGCGGATGAGTCCTTTTTCACGAGGGTATCAACCCCTCGTGGAGTATTGTGTCGTGGTTGGCTGAATCTCGAAGTCGCTTTGCCGAATTTCAGATCTTATATTCGCATGAAATTTTTTTGGTACGCCTATAGAAACCCCGCCAAAGGGAATTTCAAGGTTCATTCACGCGCGTATCGTACGCTTCAAAAATTGTTTTCACCTCGTGATTCAGTCCTCGGTTACCTCCAAAAAACCACCCCATGAAAAATATTTACTGAATTTGCAACAAATTTCCGCTACTAAATCTAGTTGGATACTCGACGAAATAACGCTGAAGCAATAATTATTCAGAAATTTCCATCCACAGTGTTTGGATTCCCTCACCAAAAAACTCAGGAAGAATTTCTTCGAAGAAAATATCACCCTTAACCCGACCCAGCATTTAGTTAGAGCGACACAGTTCTCACATAAGTAGCGTGAAAGGGTCTGCATTTCGCTAGACGCGGGAATGCAAGGGTTACGTGGAGTAGCGACCGATCTTACCGGCAAGGGTAGTTTTGCGCAGAAGGTAAAATCGCTTGGTCGGTACGGTAGACTACCTAATTTGGGCAGAACCCTTCGGCTAGTGGCATTTACCAATACCAAGTTGAATTTCGACGCGGGCAGGCGGGGACAATGAACAGGGGTTGTCCGATGAAGGCCCTAAGGGACCGCACCGCCCATTGCAGGAGCGTATCTATGAACGTATACATTATAGTATGGAACTCGCAATCCGTATATCATACACAACATTAGATGAATCGAATGAGCCAACCGATGCGTTATTTATGTTCCATTAGTCTGGATATGCCCTTTTTCATTTTGCTTCACATTCTATGTTGGGCGATGTGACCTTGTGGTACAATGAGGTTTTCTCACCCCGATTCGATTTTGGCTCATTCAATCTATTTTACTTTTTTCTGCACTCGAGAGTCTTTGGAGTTGGAAGCATCCGATGATGGATTAAACTTGTTGGGTGGTAAGGACAGTGAAAAATGATTACAATGGTTCAACTCATACCCGAAACTATGAGCGAACTTTCATTCTATAATTTTTTTCATCATTAGTACCCGTATTGATTTTTTCAAAATCATTTCACTTGAAGCTGAAAACTCTGTTTTATCTATAATGAATTTGTTTCTATATCTACAACTACACTGTAAAAATGCTGGTGTGAATTCATAGGCACACCTGTGAATTCACAGGCGATCCCGGGCAGGACAGCGCCATTCTGAGAAGATTATTACAGTGGTGAGTAGTGTAAAATAACATGCGTCCCGCAAATTTACATGCAGCGGGTGGAAGCGACCTGTGATTGTCCAGTTTCCGAATTGGTGAAAATTCATGACACTGTGGTGCCGGGCATCTGAAAGTCACATTTTCAGGACAGTTTTCCGTCCCATAGTTTCCGGTGCCTAGCTCTGTATAAGTTCACCGGAAGTCTTTTCAGTGTAGACTATTATGCTGAATGAGTCTGAGATCTAAGAGAAATATCGTAGTAGAGAAATAGCCGGTACAAGAGTATCATCCATACTTCTACTCCTTGATGAGTAATTCGCTCAAAATAAGGACTATTTGAAGTTTGTCGAATTGAAACTGGAAATGATCCGTTCATACCAAGAAAGCTCAAAAAAATTTTCCGACACCTTCAAAGGCAGCTATTCAATCAAACATTGTCGAGAACTTTTGTGGGTTAAAGATGACTGTATGTACTCGAGAATCCATTTTCGGCGTAAAAAAGTCACCATTTTTATCCTCTAAAACCTTTTAAAGTCTTTCCAAGAGTGGGTAAAAATTTTATATTCTGAACAGTAGAATTGAATAAAGATCGTAGAAATATATCATTCCGAGACATATTTTGTGTGTCGTTTCCAGATAGAACTACTTACGTAGGTGTAGGACCAAGGTCACGAACTTCCTATTCCCTAAGAATCTTGCGAAATCGATGCAACCATCACAATCTTGAAAGATCCCCACGAATTGTAAGAAAACGGTACATTTGAATCTTCATCGTAGTTACCTGCAAAGTGGCGTACAAAGTCACCTCAGTTCTGCATGCAGATAAGTGGCCGCATCAATTTGCAAGGATAAAAGCGCCATAGTTGTGTGTTGGCTGACTCTATCAACGTATATACTACTGTAAGACTCGTCGCCTGTACCAACCAACGTTTCTCAGCCACTGACTAATTAAAGATGTCGCGGTGCTGGCGGCTTCAATGAATATATATATAGACAAAGACAGGTTTTGGTGCCTTAGTCTATAGGAGTATATACGGGATGGTATAGAGCCGGAGGCAGCCCGAAGGAGTTGAGCGAAACTCGCGGACCGCAGAGACACGAAGCGAGGCCCGGATTAATTTGGCAAATTGAACGTTCTTCTGATGGAGGCCTTTGGATGGTACATCGAGACATTGGTGTGGTGGTGGTGGTGATGGCAGATTCGATGATTCGACGCCGCTTCTCGAATTTCCTATTTGCTTCGTTACTAGGCTACTTTGTGAGGTTGTTCTGAGTAGGGTGTGATGCTGTATTGTGTGTACTTACACGATTTTGGTGCTATTTGTGTGCCCGAATGTATATCGGGCAAAAGGTGTAGATCTGCAAATGACAATTCATCGTCAGATTATCTCGCCATGATCCAAGATCTCTCTTATTTGGAATCGTAAAGATGACGACTTCCTTCGAGATAAAAGTTATCTGGTCAATGTTGATGAGTTATCGGTTTTTTTTCTTGCAGTTTTCGAATTCCCACGCAAAAGACTTATGATTCCAAAAATTACTTCCACAATTTTGGGCATCATCAAAAATAGATCCTTGATCCAATTTTAACATTTTTACTGCAACGAGTTATACCGGTGAGACCCACATTTTTTAACATTCTCATTTATTTTGTTTCAGACTGCTTTGAGATTCATCCTGATAGTGGGTTGGCAATAAACACGTGAATTGTCTAGTTGAGCGAAGAAGAGACGTCTGACTCATGTATTTTCGGAAATCTATAAGAATGGTCTCCGCAGTGTTCGTGTGAGTATTATCAAGGAAGACTTCATTTTTTTCACTCTCCAGTCTGGACCCGAATACTACGCTTACACGCTATGAAAATCGAAAATTCGAACATTTGACCATTTCTATGGGGATGAGATCTTGATCAGGTTTAAGTTGACCACTCATGCTTCGAATATGAGAAAAAGTACTTCGAGACTTCCAGTACTGACCTTCCACAATCAAATCTGCTAATCTACCATAGGACTTTTTCGGGATACAAACTATAGATGACAATGAGTTTCTTTTCTCGAAAACAGATTGAAATTTTTTAGTATGTATTACCCATTTCATCACAATGGAACCGAAGCACGTGTAATTTATTATTTTTATAATATTCTCTCGAACTTTTTCGAGTGAGATTCTTTATTCGGATTTCGAGTAAGAGTCCATCTCACTCGGATGACAATGAGTATCTCAAAATATTCCGCATTCCACTCGGATAAATGAGTCAGACGTTCCAATCAGTTTCTACGTTATGCTTATTCAAAGGTTTGTGACTGATGGATCAATGCGTAGCTTACGAAGTGGAAACTGGTAGGTTTTCTGCCAATTTTGATTAAAAAACTGAGTGGATACATGTCAATATCCTCTTCTATAAGTTTGAGAAATATACAGCCCAATATTATATTACATTACTTACTGTCAAAATCCCCATCAACCTTACCGTTATGAGAGCAATGCCTTTTCACCGGAAACATGTGGGTTTGACTTGTGTAATTCTTTCACTCGAAACAGCAGCTAGTTTTCATAATTTCATTCTCACATACGACATACATGAAGTTACACATTACATCATTCTCATAAGAGGGTGCTATAGAACCACAAATGTCATCAGCAGTAGACCAGTGGAAGAGCAGCCTAATTAATTACCAAGACGGCCTCAGCTCAATTCCCCATATTTCCCATATCCCAAAAATATCGAACTTGACACTGCTAAGTACTTTAGATCGGGTGATTTTCTTATCTTTTTCAACCTCCGGATGATCAACGATAATTTTCTGATTTTACAGCCCGCTACGTATCGATTCGGTAAGAATCATCAGTTTCAGTCAAATACATCTGGATTCACTCGGATTCCGCGAGTGAAAAACCTCACTCTTTTTCTAAGTGGAAGTCACTTTTCGAGCTTTCACTTGGGAAAATTAAGAGAGTTGATAACTATCTTCCAATCTTCCATTGGCCTTTTATCAAACCTGAATACCCACGAGCGAAGTCCAATCTTACACGAAAAAATACGATGGTCACAATTCTATCAGGAAAATTTTGAGGGCGCTGATCTTTAATAAAACTATGTATTAGAATTGGGTTACTTTCAGAGTTTTTGTAATGTGGTATACAGTCACATTCTGTGCCACAAAAAGGGACACAGATCCGAACTGATGATATTTTTCTCACATCCTGTTGTTTCATTCACATGAACGTGTATCATGGTATTTCCATTCAGAGATTATAAAAATTGTGCTACAGAATTCGAAAGATTTCCTGCGATCATAAAGATTTAGACACAAATATCTAGAAATGATAATTCGAGTTCATTATTAAAAACAATCAGTAATGTATGAATATGTTTGACTGGTTACCTTGCTGGTTACGGTCACATCATCAAGCTGTGGGCGGTCCAATATATCTACACCGGCGCCGCACCATTAGCTATAGCTCAGGGCAGCCGCAGAGCGCAACCATCCCGGACATTGAATTTGTACCAAAACTATCTTGCCCGTATCTCAGGAGGCATTGACTTATATCGCCATATATAGATGCGTTGATCTGTGCTGATATCGGAGGGGCCTCAAGCAATTTCAATCGTCGTCATTTACAACCCCCATGCCTGGGGGCGTTTTCTTATTTCGCGACTGCATCCGGTTTAAATTTGTTGAAGAGACCTCACCTAATAGTTGTAGCAGTCTGAGTTTGTGATGAGGAAATTTGAGGTTAACAAGCGGAGGATTGACTGTGACTCGAAAGGGGCATAAAAGAGCTATTGCAGATAGGCCCAGATCTGGCCCAAACGGATTTGGCTGTAAATCACGCCAGATACTCGTTATGGATGTCAGAGTAGGCGTGTAAATTTTTACGCGTGAAATTGACTTGCAGCAATTTGCCAAACAAAGTCTTCCCTGTTTTAAATACACGTAAAACGTCATTTTTCGCCCTCCACCCCTCGATATTGGTCACAGGAACCGGCTCAGAACCAATGGAATTTTGTTCTTGAACAAAAAATACAAGTTTCAGGGATATTTTTGAAGATGGGGAATGATGCACTTTCATTAGAATACTCCTCACTGTGTAGCTCAATCCCTGCACGCAGAAACACAACCAGAACAGTATCACCAGAGTTTTCTCACGAGATATCTTCATCAGGATCCCTTCATGATTTACAGGTGGCCCTCTGTACTCGCGTATTCCGGAATCGTAAAATTCGCTCATTCGGGGCCAGGAAATGATCTTCTATTTCAATATTCTCATAAGACTAATGCTTCGGTATTGGCGGTAAATTTTTTTCTCCTTCTCAATTTGGTGATCATTTTTTCGGATGATTATGGGATCAGCTGATATAGTCTTCCCTTCAGGAAATTGATTGATTCAATGTTGGAATAATAGATTGATCTCTGGAGAACCATGTTGTTTTCTTTATAACACGTGATTGCCACGAACAGCCCATAATCCTTCATAATCCAATCGGTTGGGATTCTATATGTCCTCAGTTGAAGCAGGCATATTCATACACTGATAAAAACTGTGATAACGATGGGATTGAAGCTTTACTACTATAAAGAAGATACAGGTATCATCAAAATAAGAATCTTATCACGTCAAACTGTGTCAAAAGTCAATTCTCTTTGGATAAGCTATAATGGGGAGGAAAAATCTGTGACTGGTTGGTACTGCCAATTTAAGATAGGTGTGAAAGCTCTTGGTTGTTGTGCCCACATTGTATCACTTTTATGGTAACTTGGTTATTATAGATATCAAAAACATACTGAGAATAGGTTGGATCGAAATGATCCTCAGTATGACCCTTGTTAATGGATGGAGGAGATGCAGGGGGTAGATAGGTACAGCCGATGATGAGCTTCTTGGTTGATTGAAAAGTAATCATGACATAGACTTGTTTACAGTCTTCTGAGAAGAATTCACAACTTTTTGAATGCAGAGACTTGTGGATTGCAATAAGAACACCACCCCCACCAGGAGCATCCACCATTAAGTCATATCTGTCTCTTCTCTGAATGTTGTAGTTATCAAGCCCAACTTCATCATCAGAGATGCCACTATATAGCCATGTTTCAGTCAGAACAATCAAGTGAGATGCATAGGAAAACAGATGTACATTATTTCTCACGAAATGAAGCTGATTACGTAAACTGCGTACATTCTGATAGTAAATAGTCATCAAAAATTTTCTGAAGTACTCTGGAAATTCTGCAGCTGGTTAAGTTGTGGTGGTACAGCAGACTTCACAATAGTAAGAACTCCTTTGATATCGCATATACTCAAAGTAGTTTTCCCACTATCCAAGCGAGTCTTGAGCTTAGCAGCAACTTCTTTGTACTGTGGTTGTTGGTTCTTGGTTTTGTCAAATTCAACGATAATCCTCCCAGGAATCTTATTTCTGTTTCTCATAACAAGATGATCATCTTGATTGTTGGAGAAGGTAACAGCAATAGGGCGTAGAGGAATTGCCAATTCTTGATATAAAGATACTTCTATTGTCCACTGGAATCTCTTTTAGAAGATCAATAACCATACCATGATCAGCTGAGATATTATCAGATTCAGGTACATTGAAGGATAATAGATTTTTGGATCTCAGCATACGTCCCTGAGCTTCATGAATTACTTCCTCCATATTAGCAGCGTTGGTGACAGGCATGGCTTGAGACGAGTGAAAAATTTCAGCTCTAATATTGGCTATATCTTGATGAAGTTTAAGAATGCTGCGAACAGAGGATTTGAGATTGTCAATATCCATCTGAGCTGAATCAATCTTACCACTAAGAATGTCAATGTTGGCACAAGATTCTTTGATTGTTTTCAATTCACTCTTGAGATTTGTTATGTCCTTCGTAAAGCTTCTATTTAGGCATTCAATGTTGCTCTCCAAACTGTCAAATTGTTTGTCAAAGCCAGCTTTGATTGCATCTAGCTTTTCACCCATAATTATTTTACCAGAACTGTCACAGCTGGAGCACTTGAATTGTAGTCTTGGCTTTTTCGTGAGTTCAGCAACTTCAATCTCAGAAGCAGTGATATCTGCACATTATTTTGTAGCATGTAACAGTTCAGTGCACACAATACACGGTATAATAACCTGCTTCACCTCAGAGCACTCATTACAAGTGAAGCAAGTAGACATGATGATACTGGAGCCAAAAGCAGAATCAGCTGAGCACGTGTCGATTTGTAGGTTACCAATAATAACTCACAAAAATAACTGTACCAAGTTCAACGAGAATTGCAGTGTTATTGTTCCATACAAAATAGGATACAACAGAAACGAAATGTGCACAAGTTGAGACACGAGAGAATGAATTGTTGTTCAGATAGATAATAATCAGCAGCACTAAGACTAAAGAGCAACTGTACGCGGCAGGCGCCCTCCTGCGAATATCTCCTTTTTCGTCATCTCCTAATAAATTTTATCATTAATAGAGATACATTAGGATGTTTACACAATTGTCTGGTAAAAATATTATGGGCAACATCCTGTATTATGAAAGGAAGAGTCAATTTTTGATTCCTTGTGAATGCAATGAAGTTTTCTTTCAATGACAATTCCCGATTATGCAGATCGGATTCGTTACCATATTGGTACGCACCTCGTCGAAAGACATCTTATGCGCTCTGATCTATTTGAATGAGACCTGTCCCATGACAACCTCGTTCTATTTTTCAACACAGCATCACGCTGAGTCAGGCTTCTGGGTAGAAGATTGTATTTTGCAAACAGTTTCAATCTTCCATCAACACTGATCGGTTTGTATACTCATTTTGAGGAACATTTATGATAGAATCGTGATCGGACAAAGATTCAGCGGGAGATTACATAAGAGTGCACGTAATATGACTTCAAAGACAATTCTGAGCTTTTCTTGATTGGTAAACAAGTCACCTGACCTGCGTCGGGTCTTATTAGGCGTGATCACTATAACCGATAATTTGATCACAATATCCGATGAATTTTACATCAGTCCATATAGAAGCGGGTCGGGACCAGTGATTCTGATCACATTAAACGATTGATTCTATTGTCATTGAACACGCATTGAGCGGGACCTACTGTATGAGAAAAAAAGAGTTTTTTCATTTCAACCGTTGGTAAAAACATGAAATGATCTATTATAATAATCATAGGATTCCTTGGGATATCCAAAGAAACTTTATTTATGATAATGCATGTATGAACTCATGCAAAGTAGACTGAACGCGTCTACAAAAACGAAACATGAAGGGCTAACATTGGATCCGCAGAAATTATTTTGGACCAGTCCAAACCAAATATTTCCTCACATTCTAACGTAACAAATTGAAAAATGTGCTGGAAGTTCAATTAGTGCCTGTCTCTGAGATTGGTTCTCGTTGAACTCTCGGGGGTCTCTCTCGTCCGGGTCAAGTTGGCTACAGGGGGCATGGTGGGCACACTCATCTTAGATCTTGACAGTGCTAGGATGGGACACTGTTTGCTTCTAATGAATGTTCAACATCATCAACATCGTGTATAAATTTACTATCTCCGAAGACTACAAGAAAAATTGGTGGAAAGTACTGCATTTATTTCGCATTGGACAGTTTTTTAATCTGAATAAATGAATGTCCCCCATTTGGTGATGACTCTAATTCGATGGAAAATTTGTGACAGTGATTGTAGATCAACATGAATTCTCACAATAGACCAGTTTGAAAGCTCATAGTCGAGCTCATAGTCACTGGTATAAAATTCAATTTTCCAAAGCAAACGGCCACACCAGTTTAACAAAGCAAATGTATCTCCCTCGTCACGCATCTCTACCAAAGGTACACGATAGATATCTCCCATCTACCTCTCACACTCACGGAAATATCCAAAAGAAAAAAGGACTATCCTGATGGTGGGTCGAGAGTGAGTGCGCGTGGCTGTCCCTAACGAGCAAACTTTTTACCCGTAAATGTATTATTATACTGTACCTTGTAGTACAGTAGTCCGAGTGCCACGATTCAAGCATAAATTCAAAATGGCGCTTCTAGGGGTACTTACTTACATATACGCAAAACAAAGCCGTATAGAGTAAGGATATCACGCAGAGCCAACCCTTCTGCACCCTTATCCCTTCAGAATTTCTATACTTACACTCGCCGAGCAGTGGCGTCGACTCGACACTGGGCAAAAGGGTCGTCGCTTCCATGTAAACCCGCGGGGGTGGTCCAATCCCTTTCCAAAGGGACGATCTTGTAGGCGAATGTATATATATATATTATGTGGAAGGTTGGTATAAGTTCAGTTCAGTCGGCTGGATTGCATAGGTATTATCTATATATAGTGTAAAGGGGAGAGAAACTCGGAAGTGGCGGGTGAGGCATGGTGGCTCTTGTGCATCTCAGGGGGTGAAAATGGCGAGTGCCAATTAGCTTGGTTGTATCATAACTATGAATACATGCAATGCAGTGAGGTTTTATTTTTTATGCAAGTCTTGGTGCAACGCATATTGCATATAGGGTGGATCTGTATTAATTGCATGTGAATATGCATGTAAGGGGTTTGTGAGAGAGATAAGGTATGAATTGAGTCGAGTTTGTTGCATAGGGCTGGACTCTGAGCTTATTAGTTGAGATTATGAATGACGATGGATAAGGGTGGTGTATTACGCGTGAGATATGTTATTTTTCCTCTTTATTTTTGAGAGTAGGAGTAGTTTTGTGTGTGTGTGTGTGTGTGTGTGTGTGTGTGTGTGAGAAAAAATCGGTCTTGGCTAATGCATAGGCAAATATTGATAGCGAAAAACTTTTTGAGTTGAGGGCTGATCGAAATGGTATTGTGAACTGTTCGCTGTATGATGACGATGCGGTCATTGGGTATTGCTGAATGACTCTCATCACACAATTTTTTACGTACACTCGTTGTTTTATTGTTTAGAAAACCACCAGGTACTTGAGATGAAATTTGAAAGAAGATATTCTTCATTCTTCATTCTTGTTTGTTGTTCATGGCTCATTCATTTTTCCGATGATATCTTATTCATTCAAATATATTTCCAAATCTGGAAATAGTCAATTGACCAGTCAACTTCAGGATCCGGACACCTATTTGATTTATTTCGTCTCAGTTGAATTTATGATGTATTGCATGCAGAAGCACTAGCGAATGCGGTGAAGATGTGATATTCATTTCATCTTTGCGATCCTGATAAGCTGCTGCTACAATTAATTTTATATCAGGATCTGGCTACTTTTCCACCGGGAAAATGTTGAAAGCCAAGAAAACTTGGAGAATAGTGGATTATTTGAATTCCTCGGAACTGGAGGAAAGTTCCGTGGTAATGACAAATTTCTCAATCCCAAATTATGATTGTATATGTGTGTGAGTAGAATCTTCAAAGGATATAATAGATGGGGTAGAATATTACATCAAATCACACGCTGACTATAAGATGATAGAACAATTCACTATCGCATCTTGAATGGTGACCACATTGTAGTGGATCCCTTCAAATAAAAATGAGATCAGTCAACTAACCAATAAGAGAGAACATAAATTCAAGCTTATTTCTATCGAACTTCAAGATTAATTAACACTTTTCTCCATTTAGGTCTACTCATGTGATGGCCAAAACCTTATTGTTCATCCAAAAATCCAAATTCTATGATAATTATCCATGTTTGTCAGAATCAATGAATACTTATGATGACTGAATAACTCATGTTTAACCTGTTCAGGTGTTTCAGAGATGACCAAAGCGTGTGGCATTGTTTGCTAATAGGATAGCAAGAGAAAGATGCACATGTTACACATGTTTCAGCCTCCGAACTAGCCAGACAACAGAACCGAACTTGAATACTCGTTGTCCGAGTCAAAAGCAAACCACCTGACGGAGAGGCTCTGGACCACCGAAACTGGAAATTCCCCTTTGTCAAGGTACACGCTCCAAACTGGTATTGTATCATCTCTTTCTGCTTTGCATGTCTCTCTCCAAAGTCGTAATTGATCTCTCACCTTGCCCTGTTTATAGCTTCATTATACGATGTAGACAAGTTTTTGGATATGAATCTATGATTTGGAAATTTTATTCGCTGAGATAGTAAAATTACAAACTCTTCTTTTGCTTTTTGTAATGCGTTAGGTAATGATCTGTATCAGGATTCTCACTTGATGGAATAAAATACTTGTCGTGCTAAACGCGGATGTATACTACTTACATAAAAGACTTTGATACAGTTCATCTTGACCTATCGATGTTTACATTTTGTACATATTTTTAGCCGCAGTTGAAGAAATTAGTGAATGTTATATGGTGGAATCGTATACAAGAGTAGATTGTACTTTGCCTTGACTAAACTTACTCTTCGAATAATCATAGGATCCTTTACTGCTCACGCAGAGATAGCTTTTGTACTAATTATCAGACATTTATGTACCAATGTAAAATTCTTTGTATATTGTTCGTCGATGAATCTCTGTTTGCAGGACTTGCATCGACCGGATCTGGGTGTTGTAAAAATTTGTCAATTGTAAAGATATTTTTAACCTGAATTCAATGGATAGGAATCTTACAAACCAATCACTGCAACTCCCTAACAAATTTTTGACACCGTCAATCTCGACTGAATTCAAGTATCTGGATCTAAGTCAATCACGACAGATGCTGAGGGACCATAATAATAATCTTTATTATGAAACTGACATCCATGAAACTGATTTTTTACACACGATGTTGCCCTGACAAAAATTGTATTATGAACCAGGCTGATCGAGACTTCAGAATTGAACAGAAAATTTCACACGGAAGTTTTTCAAGCTGCCTTGACAAATTCCAAGACCATCATTTGAAGTACGTCTTACATCTCAATACGCATTTTTGGATGTAATTGTCAGCATATTTTGGCATACCTGAATATATTTCTCGAGCAATTTATCTCACTCATTATAGTCACAGACTTTAAGGTTTCAAAGAAAAATCTGTTATTGAATCAGATATTAAACCCAATTGTAAGAATAATCAATTTGCTCTTGCACTATTCGTCAAGGAGATCAAATTTATCATTCCACGATATCTCAGTCACTTTTCAAAATTGATTCTACATGTATTCTTGTATTATACATGATTGCACATGCGATGGAGCATCTCCTTTCTCAAAATGGTCGACCAAATGAAGTAAGAGTAGTGAAAAATTTTGATGTGGTTAAAAATTTCATCGATAAAATTTGTCGATCTCCCATGAATGCATCCATTCAAACTAACCCCAGCATTGATATCATACCGAGGATTCCGTACAACGGATAAAAAATTTTCCAGATCGCGGATTGCTAGACTTTCGTTTGACTCCTTGCTTCTTTTTATACACAACAGAGGACTTACGACTATTTGAGTATATAGCCAATCCCTCTTCTCTCAACATCAAAAGTTCCACAACCATGTGAATTTTCACACAATACAGGACCTCATACGTTTGAGGTCTCAATTTTTCACAAAAAAAAAAAAAAAAAAGAAAAAAAGTCAAAAGCCGGGCTCTTGAAAAGAAATTCGCTCTTATCATAGTGTCTACCTCGTACACCTACAAATATAATGTCACTCGCTTGTTTCGGTAAGGATAGGTCTGAAGATATACCTCTGCCAAAATTGAAATCCGCGTCGAACATACAACGGGTAACCTTGGTAACGTACTCTATACTGATGCCAAGCAATGTTGCGGATGATTTGATGAAAATCGCAATTTTTATACACAGTCGTACATATTGCACACATGATGGATATTTATATGTGAGTGAAGATTGAGAACGACGGCTTGGTAGGATGTCCAATAGAGAAGGAATCTAGTTTTGCTACAAGAACGTAGTACTTTGGCCGATACCATTATATATAACTCCTGTGCGTAGTTTCCTGTCGCGAACGAGTTTGTGAGCTACTATGTATTATGGATTGCTGTGTGCAGTTGCTCTGTCTCTTATACTTGAAGTTCCTCGTAGTTCTTGGAGTATAAAGTGCGAGATGGAGGGGTGAGAAAGAGAGTTGTTGCCCGCTATCCGTATTATATTTGGCTATTCTACACGCGCAGTCACGAGGGTAAAGTTTGTTGTTTACCGCGTATAGACACATATAGATAGGGGTACGCGCAATGAGCGTGCATTTTATGATTTATTCGTCTGTATTTGTTCCTTAGCCACCCTCGGCTGTTTCAATATCGTCCATTTATTCAATGATTTTAGGTTCGTTAATTCTAGGAATCGCCCAGGAATGAGAATTTTTATTGTCTTTCAATTTCGTAAAAAGCAAACTGCAATTAGAATCAAAGGTTCAATTGTTTATGATCTTTTATGGCTTGTGAAATTATCATTATGAGGACTGATTCGCGATTGTACCGTCAAACAGTGCGGACGTGTTCACAAGCAGCGCGAGCAAGCTCGGTTACTCTGTCCGGCAAGCCGATATAGTTTTTCTACACGTGTTTGAAGTGCCTTTGTGGAAGTGCATGGTGTAGTTTACTGAGTGACAGTGGCTGTGATCATAACTGTGCTTGTGCATCTGCACAAATTCTAGGTTTATCTTAGAAAAACTCCGAGTGAAAGGGATTCAACTTCACTACAGGGTGCCCCTTAGAATTACAAATCGAAAATGTCTACCAGTACAAGAAATGTCAACCCAAGTACATCATTCGCAGCAATGGTTCAACAAGAAGTGGTACTAACTAGAGAACAAGAAATTGTATTTGATTCCGACGAAGGTCATCGTGTTGAAGAGTATATCATTCAATTGTCAAGAATAGTTGCTGCATCAGATATATTGTATGTATTGCGCATCTCTCATAGAAGAATCTGTTTTTACTTAAGCAGTAAAACCATCTCTGATCGTGTCGTAGAAAACTACTCCCGAATAGTTATCGGAACTATGCAGCTAGAGGCAAGACCGCTAGTTTCAAGATCTAAGCGTATCATTATCTCTAATGTGGACCCCTTCATCGCAAATTCTGCCATTCTTGAAGAGTTGCAAAAATACGGAGTCTCGCCAGTTTCACCAATTACAACGATCAAAGCAGGTGTAAGTGCTCCGGAGCTGAGTCATCTCCTCAGCTTCCAGAAACAGGTGTAGGTTAAAAATGAAGACGTTGAAAAAGTTCCCGGGCACTTACAAATAACAGTTGATGATGTTCCTCACTGGATCTACTCTTCCGGGGAGAAACTGACCTGTTACATCTGTAATTGCCTTCCCAGATTTTGTAGATAATTATCCAAATTTCATAACTTTCAATTCGACAATTCTCCTTTCCCACCCATCTATCTATTGATTCCATTTTCTATAGAATTCTACTGTTCATTACAAAAATATTCCTCATATAGTTCATCATACCTTCAACGATTGATAATTCCCAAGCCTCCGAATCTTCTTCACTCATCAATTAGTTTACCATCATGTTTCAGTCATCTAAACTATTCTTTTCTCAGCAATATCAATCATTCCTCACCTTGATTTCTTTCATTGAATGGACCGGTCGGCTATAACCACGACAATAACCTAATCACCTAAAGCTTGTATTCTCATTCAATATCGTTTCAAAATAGCTAGCCTTGAATCTGCTCTACAGCTGATTCTGACATGCAGAATTATATACCGAAGTATAGTAGCAGAGATTTTTTGATGCTCGCGCGGATATAAACAAACATGTGTCTCTCTCGTAGCACAGGCTGGCCACCCATATAACTCGTTGCAAACCACCCGGGTACCGTCGCATTCGCTACCGTTCGGAATTTATCTCAAGTTTTACAAGGAGTTATTCATCATGATCTTCAGATCCAAAAGAAGAGCGCATCGTCATCAAATCCTCAATAAATTGTGTGATCGCGTCGCACAAGATCAATCTCGGGGCTGAGTGCCCTCATTGCAGCAGACGACATCAAAATCACAATTTGGAAAAATACTTTTCCGGCATAGAATATGATTTTTGGCCACAATGCGCTCTTCGGACAGGCATTTTATACGCCCATATCAAATTCCAGGTAATTCGGTTCATTATAATTCGAGTTATTCTCCGAACGGATTACGGGTGATTATCCCTAGAAAATCCAATATGGCGCAGGCCTATCCCCTGGCCTTGATGCAAACTTGAGGAAGCATTTCTGAAGTCACAAGCAGAGTCATCAGCTCGTTTACGTTACTTGCTGATCTCTCTTGAGATCGATGCGACTCGGATGCATATGTTGAAATGTGAACGATGGATCACGCATGGTTTCAGATGCTTTAGAGAGAAATTTTCCATCTGATATACCAAAATGCTTTTTTTAAACCTAATTACGGAAGAAAAAAATTTTTTATCCATCTCGAATCCTGTATGTAGGCCTACAAAAAGTTATTTTCCCGTTAAATTTGTAAGATGTTTGACACAGAACAAGATGCTACCCCGGATGGACTCTTAATCGTCTTTACCTGACCAATGCTTTACGGTGGCGATGATAATTTGATGATAAGAGTAAAATGAGTTTTCATGAAAACTTTGTTCATACAAGTTCAGAACAAAATTTCAGTGGTTAAAAAAATCTCGAGACCCACCTATCCTCAATATGTTGTTGTCTCGTGGAATGATTCATACTATGAATGTACAGTTGAATCTAATTCAAATGTATCTCATCGAGGAGTTTGTTTCCTGTTCGAAAAGAATAAAAAATAATGATGAAAAAAATAATAATAAAAAACATACGGAATAATATCATGAGTTCTTACCCAAGATCATTTTGAAAGGTCTTCATGAACGATATGTTAACTATTCATAACTTTTACATTCCAACTGCACTAGAGAATTGAATATGGAAAAATACTCACATGTCATTAGTCTCACATAGTTTAATCATTATCCTTCTTGCTTGTATACGATCATAGTGAAAAGGCTAACAATCCAGATCATATTTAACATACTCATCTTCGAATCTAACCTCTATGTCCGATATCGCACGACGAGCATATTAACGTAGGACGTCGATAAAAATCCCGCTAAATTTAGTAATTATTCACGGTTAGTGTATTCACTCAATCACGGTATACAAACTCATAATCACAAATTCCTGCACCTAACCAAAACCGAAAACTCAGTAAAACATCGTTTCAGCAACATCACACACCTCACGTCGACAACTATGATGATAAAATACTACTATAGAGAGAAAGATTAATAATCGTTCGGTGTAATAGAATTTGGGGCTCGCAAGTGAGGACAAGTTTTTGGTCTGCGGTAATATATAGCAAGATTTGTCGACACATTTTTGATTGTGGTTCCTCGACATACCAGACAACACTACTGACCAGTCCGGTTTATTTTAACAAAACTTCTTCGCGCCCTTTCCGGACACTGTCAACACACGCGACCATCCACCACTACTATAATTTTCTACCCTATATACTAAAATACCAGTTTTCACTCATCATCACTATGTATACTCTAATATATTTTACCATATAGTCGACAAATGCCCCCGCTAATGTTGCCTCACAACAAATTATAACCTACCACGACTATACACTACATTTCTATATCAATCTTTCACACACATACATAAATGTGGGCATTCATCATCATCAATTCTATACGATAGAATCAAGTAAAACTAGATGGATTAATGGCACCCTAGTATAGTGGAGGAAAGCCATCATAACTCGTTGTAATTTTGGTCGTTGTGATATGGCTATGGACGTCTTTACAACACATCTAGCTTGCGATATTAATTATCTATCTTTCTCTAAGCGTGGATGAACTGAGTCAAGACTTGAGGAGTATGCAGATATCGGCTTTCTAGAGTTGTGGATAGTTGTGGTGTAGTCATATATATATATATATATATATATATATATGTTGAGTGGGGGTAGTCCGAGACACGTTCAAAATGGTCGTTGGTTATACACAGATCTTCACGGGGATATTTCGTCGCGATGGCAGCCCCTTTTGCACCCACCCCTTTCCGCACTTTACTCTTAGCTATATGTATATGAAGGTTTAGTTCGAGAGAGTTTCGTAGGTAAATGTATGTATGTATTAGTGTAGACTGACCCCCTTGATGTTGGTTAGATTCCATGCCATGGTTGCTCGGATTGGATTACTCTATCGGGCTGTTATACGTCGTTAGAATACTTGCGAGCGATGATGCCACGATGCCTGTGATATGCTTGGCGTTACTCAGAGTTGTGGCTTCCATTGCTGAATATACTTATCATAGTGCTCGATTACTTTATGATTTGTGTCTAATTTCATTTGGTTATTGGGATGATGGACAAGATTGGTCATAGTGTTTTTTTGCATGTTACATGGGATTTTGTGGACAGTTAAGTGGAAAAATGTATAGAAGAGTTTGGAGCTAAACTACAAGTTTTTAAATAGTTACTATGTTTGAGTCCCCGTACCATAAGAATGAAATATTTCTTGCACATTGTGCCAATCATAATCATCTGAAATCATTCAATTCCATTTGTTCTGATTACATACTGATCGAAATTTATTCTTTAAGAAAATAAATTCTGACAGCGTAATCCCATAAGCTATATTATCAAGAGCTAATTTTCTGAATACTTGATCGTTTTAACTATTGTTTGTTTCAGAGATGTCTTCTTTTCGTTATGCGTGCTGCAATCTCTCATCCATGAGTGAACAAATCGATGTTGGACCCATGCGGATAAGACAATTCATTTTGGAACTGATATCAAACTTACCCACTGCAAATCAGAGTATTTGTATACGATGAACAATAAAACTGACTTGAATTACTCATTATCCCTATCCCAAAATCCTCTCTGACAAGACAATGTAAGTACATTCCGCTCGGTATTCCGATACAGGAGTAGGAATTTTGGTATTTTTACACCGAATGATATTTTTCTTCCAGAGTCGAAGAGCGATGGTGAATATTATTACGAAAATAAGAAAACACATCCGTCCGAGTGTAGAATACTATTTTTTGTAATTTTTAAATTTTTGAGTGCTTACAAAATTGTGAGGAATAGTATTCGCAACTCGTTCATGAGGTTCCCCGCTCCCGACAAATTATTTCGACCTTGGCCTGTGGTTCAGGGCGCAAACCAGTGGCTCGGAAGCAAGCTACAACCTCATAAGATTGATGCGAAATGTACTAATTTCCATCAATTGTGGGGGGAAGAAAATTGAAAAACCATGCAGAGAAGTCACATTCTTGTACAAGATATAGGAAATATTGTCGGGAAATCCACGGCAAGCTCCGGAATATGCAATTCAGAAGCTTTTCTATTTTTTCTGCACGAATCAGTTGAATTCGATAACAATCAGCGAATTTCGCTGACTTTGAATTAAATTTTACTCATTTCTAGCGAAATTTCACTGTGAATGAGTGAAAATGCACTGAAAGGGATCAGTTTCTACTGATTCGTCCGGAGAGAGTATAAATAACTAGGTACGATTCAACGAGTCCTTTACAAGTTCCGGATCATGCACCTTAATGATGCAGTTCGATAGATATTGAATAAAATACCTAGAATTGTAGTGATGTCAGATCGGGAATCATGGGTGAAATTTCTCTCAACATCCTTTATACTCGGTTCAATTATAATACGAGAAGCTCCGGATGAGTTCCAATTGAGGGGGTGGGTGGAAAAAGGGCGTAATCACCATTATGCCCTTTTTCCGGACATCGCTTTTTTTGAGCCCCTATACCAAGGTCTACCACCCCCCGAAATTCGTTTTTCGTAAGATCCCAAAAACCGTTTGGCAGATAAAAGGGCGTAACCGCCATTACGCCCTTCGATCTGCACGACTAAAGGGCGTAACTGCTATGACAAGATGTTAAAAGGGCGTAACTGCTGTGATAACATTTCAAAAGCCGGGCTTAATTTTTTGCTCAGTCCAACAGGATTTGGAAAAAGGGCTTAAGTACCTGACTGAAAAGATTTAAAAGGTCGTAATTACTTTGTAACAGGGCGTAAGTGAGGGCGGATCTGAAGAAAGGGCCTAATTACCGAGGAAGAATTTTATAAAATTCTCCAGAGCCTGGAAACGCTTTTCTACCTAATATAACGATGAAAACATGTTGTTTGACCTTCAAATTGAGTGTTTTTACCTTTCCATTGTGAAAAAAATTTCTCGTCATTATCACACGACTGATGGAAGCTTTTCGTGTGCATAGAATCGTGGAGCATGAATCGAACCACCCCCTAGCAACCAGATATCTTTCAAAATATGCCCAGGAACACTCTCAAAAAATTTGGAGACAATTGGACTTGATCGCGAGATTTAATTCCACTTTTTGTGAGGAAGAAATTCCGAAATTCGACCCTGTATTCGGAAAAAGGGCGTAATTGCATTTTTTGGAATTGCTGAAAAGAGCTCAAAATCAAATTTTATCTCCCGGCGCGGGTTGGGCTATTTCGAGAGTGTTATTTCCTTCGAAATAAGTCAGGTCAACTCGTCCAGTTATGTCTGTAGCGGTTTTTATCACGTTTTTATTTATCTTCTCAAAATGACCGTTTTGCAATGACGCCCTTTTTCCACCCACCCCCTCAATTGGCAGAAGACTAAATTGTATCACTGCAATCGTGCAAATTTGTTCAGATTTTGAATTGACGCTTCATCATCCCCAAGGGCCCAGATAATCCGTGTGTGATGAGTTGAACATAAAAGTCATTCGAAGAGTGAGGATCATTAAGACATTCATAGTCACATTAGAGTAGGATTATAATGTTGACATTAAAAAAGAGAATATTCACATTATTAGAAGTTTTTATTCTCGACTTCTTTGGACAGTTAGAGCCAAATGTTACGATAATGAGAGGAATCCTGTGGCACCAACTTGTGTATCTCATGCGCACAGTGCATAGAGAATCGACGATGTAAATACCATCAGTGGTTCTGCTGGCGCATGTTGAAAGGCCAAGTTACGGAAACCACTCCCGCCTCATATCGTGATCAGGATAAATGAGAGGTAACTAAGAAAGGAAATTTGTTCAAAATTTGGATATTTTACAATGGGTTAAAGGGAAGAATAACTGTTTCACCCTAGTCTCTCTGCTGGGCTCGTCAGTTAGATGACAGAGAGACTTGTAGAAGACGGAGAGTCTTTGTGGAGAATGATACGTTGAGAAAATGTATTAGGTGATATGAACGTTGGTGCCACAGGATCCCTTTCATTATTGTAACAACTGCTCTAACTGTCCGAAGAAGTCGAGAAGAAAAACTTCTAATAATGTCAATATATAGCCACCGGACGAGGAGGAATCCACTATACAATTAACAGAATATTCAATCTAACTGGTCTTGTCAATGTATTTCCATTAAAAGTTCGTAACCATGGGTATCTTCTCTCCCATTCTTTGGAGTAGTGAGCCTCGCATTGTCATCTCAATCGCCTCTCTGAAATTACATCCTTAGTCTCAATGAAAAATTTTCTCTAAAGTTATACAGATTATCCAAGAAAAGGAGAATCATGAAAAATCACTAGATACACCTGATTCTCAAAGAATAAAACAAAATTACACTTGAATGTTGAGGTCAAACTAATATACCGAGTGGTAATATGTTTATCATCACAAGGGCTAATTAACACAAGCCCAAGTACTCGGAGAATCAGTGCCAAAAGCTCAAAATAATTTGCTCAATCAGTACCTCGTTGAGCCATCAGAGCCACAACAGAGCCCGCATCCTCATATAGCTATATTACTACATATTCACCCACTGTAAACGTTGAAATCACGCGTTGCCAATATTAGCGTAAATGAACGACCCGTACGTGCGTACATACAAGCTATCGCTATCATACTGCACATGTATATACATAAACAGATATATAGAAAGCAAAAGCGAAACAGCATCGTAGCAAGACGTAGAGTTTCAATAAGAGCGTCCCGGCACGCGCACATAGCTACATGTATATACCATTTCCTAAAATAGGGGTAAAGACAAGTGTCGCAATTCCATAGACACGTGTGTTTGAATACTCAGTACACTATATATCCAATACTACAGCTACAGCTACAGTATTATATCTAATGTCTCAGTTGAAATCGGGTAGACCATTTAACCCGAAACCGCGTAAACAGGTAATCCTTACTTTAACACCTCTAAATGTATATGTACTATGTAGATCTATGTGTATGATACGGTTTGTATTAAGTATGTGTATATAAGGAAGGGCTTGAACCTCCAAGTAGGTCCAATCGGATATAAACCCTGATATCGTCCATGTATAGAGTGTAAGTATATAGATATATCGAATTAGGTGTATGATACGTGTCGAAGGAGTAAGGATAGTACCATGTGATAAGGAAATGACTGCGTTACCGGCTTGAGAAGACATGAGAAGCAGGACACTATTATATGTAGCCTTGAGCAATTTTGTAGTTGTCGTTGATGTGCAGATGGACCTTCGACGATCCCCAACGTCTTTTTCATTCCTTCCTTCCTTCCTTCCTTCCTCCTTTATATTCCCTTGTGTGGGATATAATGTACTCTCAATATCGTCACATCTTTCACACACGTTGATGCTCAAAGGGTGAGTGTAAAAAAAACATTGCAGGTGTATTATTTGTCTATGCCTTGTGAATTTGACAACAATTTTTTGTTACGAGTTGGTAAGAAAATCCGCATGAAATATTTTCTTGAATTTGATGAATGAGGAAAAAAGTGATGGATTTGTTGTTTTGAGGTTAGGTATCTGAGATTTATAATCGTAACTGATCTCAACGATATCGTGTTTTTACGTGTTGGATATCAAATTTTGTCCAGAATCATATGCAGCTTCTCGAATCTTGACAAACTTATTGCTTACAATTTTTGATGCTTGATTTGATAGTGTTACACGTGAAAGATCACGTTTGATTTCTTATTGAGGTAAAGTTGTCCGATGAATGGCATTGATTCTGAGATGTTGAGAACAACCCGTTTACAACAGAATTGCCCCTGATGTCAAAAATTCTGTGTCTCTCATTCAGAATATTCTTTATCGGGTAGAAAAATTGTGAAAAATTAAAAATTCAGAATTTCACACATTTTTTATTTTTATGATTTTCTCTCTCTCTCTCTCTCTCTCTCTCTCTCTTTTTTTTTTTTTTTAAGGTGGTTGTAGGGCAAATACACTGCGACGTACGAAGGAGAGGCACCGGTCAGCCAAACACGGCTGGCCAGCACCTCCCCAACAGTCCCGGGCTGGAATCCGCATCGATACGGCCATCCGAACCGGGTAAACCCTCTCTTCCTTCTCCGTTGGCGCCGGCCATTGGACAAGGGAGAGATCCACCAACTTACCAATCCGGCCCCGGCACCGCGTGAGCATTACTTAAGGGCCGGCGGCGTCTCGCGCTCTGGATCGAGCGTCTCTCTTCTCACGACTCGCAGGTGTTGTTTCCCTTTCTTCGATCTTCTTCCATCTCTTCATTCTTCATCTTCTTTCTTCTCTCTTCTTTCTTCTCTCTTCCCTCTTCAGTGCATCAGATTCCTCCTGGAATCATTTGGGCCTCTTCTGTTTCAATCGGCAGAGTCACTGTGATTCGCCTGCTTCGAGGCGCCTTACTTCCCTCTTTTTCTCCTCTTTGCGGGTCATCACCAGCTTGATGTATCCGGTGAGTCTATCCCATGTCTCCTGGTTGCGGAGCAAGTACGGGACGAGATTCTCAGGTGTTAGTTGAGCACCCAGCCATTCATCCAGCTCGGCGCTCTCTCTCTCTCTCTCTCTCTCTCTCTCTCTCTCTCTCTTTCTTTCTTTTTCTCTCTCATAATTCCATATCGAAACTTGATTGATATTTTATTATATCTCTCATGGTGACAGAAAAATTCTATCCAAAATTAATTGGAAATTTATAATTGTTCCGTAGAGGGGACGGAATAGTCAATGTTCTTAGTTGGAAAAGTCAACTGTAATCAATATATTGCGAAGCATTTGTGGAGGCGTTTTATTCGGAAACTCAAAATCGAATTAATGAAAATTCCTTAGAACGATTGAGCATAGACTATAACATTCAATTTGCCAAAATTGAAAAATCAATACAAACAATAATGATATCCTAAAACATTTTTGAACAGTATTCTCAACGGAACATAGCTACTACTCCATTAAAATGATGTGACACAATCAAATAGATGTTTTTAGATATATTTTCAAAAGCAAATGGTGCACACAAAGCATCGTTTGCAAATGAAATTTTTTTTCGAAGTATGTCATTTAATTGAGAGTTTGTTTGGATGAATGCATGAATGAGACTCAGATGATTTTTTCCTTCAATTTAAGATTTCGTATTTTTAGCCCATGGTCAATAATAAATTAGTTGATACATCAATCAACCCTTTCGTTGTAAATGTGAATTTTACATTTTGTCCATCAGTTTAAAATTATTCTGAATCGTTCATGAGTTATCAAGTTTCTTCACATATTTCTAAATATTTCTTCAAATTTTGAGTGAATTATTCATCAGGCACTTATCAGAATATCTAAATCTTCAATCTTCACCAAAAATCCATACCAGCGACCGTATTCTAAATTTTGCCGGGATCGATGTCACTCTGTCGGTAATCTATAAAATTTGCCGCATTTGCTGCAGTTTGCCATCAGGGTTTGCCGTGTTTGCATTGCCGATGGCGTTTGCCGTGAAAAACACGTCAGACCGCGACGGCAAACTGCAGCGAATGCGGCAAATTTTATAGATTACCGACAGAGCGTCACCGATGCCGTCAAATTTAGAATACGGCCCCTGACATTATATTTTCAAATCGCTTAATGTAAGTGTGCCCAATATCCATCAAGTGTCTGCCTAATTTTTCCTCATTCAAAAATTCTTTGATACATACGCATTGACTCAACTCGACTATTCATCAGTCGTATTGCAAAATTTGATTTCCAGCAGACCTGACATATCTATTACTGGGCAAAGAGTATTAGTATATCTAAAATGCCCCCGAAAACTCGATATATATATTAGGGTGGGCCGAAAAATGACTTTTTTTGAGAATCGATACGGGCTAGTGCGCAAAAGTTAGGTTTCTATATGTAGATGTGAAAAAATTTTTGCTGGGCGCTGAGAAATGAGATTTTAAGTTCGAGCAAGAGCCATCAAGCTTTTATCAAAATTAACGTAGATTTAAATGGGAATGTGCCTAATTCGGCACTTTTTTCTTCCTAACTTTGCTTGTATTTCTGGTGCATCTGAACATTTTTGAACGTACTCTAGCTCATTTTAAAGCTTGTTTTAAAACCTACAAAATGAGCTAAAGTACGTCCAATTCCGACTAATTCAAGCCAATCTATCTCAACTTTCCCAAAAAGAGATCATTATTAAAAATCCCAAAAATGGGGCGATTCTCCCTTCAAACTTTGCTTGTATTTCTGATGTATCTGAACATTTTTCAACGTACTTTAGTTCATTTTGAAGCTTGTTCCAAAACCTACAAAATGAGCTAAAGTACGTCCAATTTCGATCAACCCGAGCCAATCTATCTCAACTTTTCCATTTCAAGTTTTGAAAGGAGTGAGGCGGGAGGGGGAAGTCGCTTATTTTCGGATTTTTCAAAACTAATCACTTTTTAGAAAAATTGAGATAAATTGGCTCGGGTTGATCGAAATTGGACGTACTTTAGCTCATTTTGTAGGTTTTGGAACAAGCTTCAAAATGAACTAAAGTACGTTGAAAAATGTTCAGATACATCAGAAATACAAGCAAAGTTTGAAGGGAGAATCGCCCCATTTTTGGGATTTTTAATAATGATCTCTTTTTGGGAAAGTTGAGATAGATTGGCTTGAATTAGTCGGAATTGGACGTACTTTAGCTCATTTTGTAGGTTTTAAAACAAGCTTTAAAATGAGCTAGAGTACGTTCAAAAATGTTCAGATGCACCAGAAATACAAGCAAAGTTAGGAAGAAAAAAGTGCCGAATTAGGCACATTCCCATTTAAATCTACGTTAATTTTGATAAAAGCTTGATGGCTCTTGCTCGAACTTAAAATCTCATTTCTCAGCGCCCAGCAAAAATTTTTTCACATCTACATATAGAAACCTAACTTTTGCGCACTAGCCCGTATCGATTCTCAAAAAAAGTCATTTTTCGGCCCACCCTAATATATATATTATCCCCCCCCTCCTCATTCACTTTTTTTCAAAAGTAAAACTAGGCGAGTATGAGATTTAGAAAAGAACCATTCATCTCCAGTACATCAAAACTTCAAATTTTATACGACATGGTTTAAACTCTTGAAGGGAATGAGATCTAAAAAAACCATGTCGAGTATTTTTTGGGCCGATTTGTCACGATCAACATATCATCGCTGATAGAGACTAGAGCCACTTTCCTCCAATCAAATCTTTCTTTCACTTCATCCTAATGGTGGTGGTTTGACAATTTCTTACTAGCTAATTGTCGCTGAAATGACCCGAAGTTTAGGTGAGTAGAAGAGGTACAGGGGAATATCGAAATAGAGAAAATATAACTGAGTATGATATGAGGTTTTAGTGAATCATCATGAACACCAAATTAAACTCAGTTATATTTTCTCTATTTCGTTATTCCCCTGTACCTCTTTCACTCACCTAAACTTCGGGTCATTTCAGCGATAATTAGCTAGTAAGAACTTGTCAAACCACCACCATTAGGATGCAGTGAAAGAAATATTTGATTGGAGGAAAGTGGCTCTAGTCTCTATCAGTGATGATATGTTGATCGTGACAAATCGGCTCAAAAAATACTCGACATGGTTTTTTTAGATCTCATTCCTTCCAAGAGTTTAAACCATGTCGTACAAAATTTGAAATTTCGATATACTAGGGATGAATGGTTTTTTTCTAAACCTCATACTCGCCTAATTTTACTTTTGAAAAAAAGTGAATGAGGGGGAGGGGGATCTCACTCCTTGGTTATAAGAATCCAAGGGTAACCACAAATTTTCCAAGCACTTGTCCCCACCGCACTTGAGAATTTCTTACACACGGCTCCATCATTTTTTCCATAAAAATACACTACTATCAGTGTATATTTTGTTCATTCAGTTCAATCTACAGAGCCATGCAGCTGCAGGCAAGAGCAATATTGCGGAGCCGCGACGAACACACAAAACACAACAAAGCAGACGAATCTCCCCTCCCTGTCCTTCTCGCATGGCGCTTTGATCTTTACGTCACCTCTAGTCGTCGCTAGTTTCGAGTATCCACATCTGGAGCAATAATTATAGAATCGAGAAATTCAGATAATTCGAAAATTCATTTATCCGCGATAACAAACCAGCTGGTCGGTGCCCGCGTTGCCCGGTACGCAGCAGACGGCCTCATTGCAGACTGCCGTCAACCGGACAGGACAGGAAGATCTTGCGCACGCGCTTCTCTCTCTCTCTCTCTCTCGAAATCTCACGTCTCTCTCTCTCTCTTCCTCGACCATATCTTACAGACCCAACACATGTGTAGTAGAGACGTTTCGATATTTCTCGAGTCGAAGCACGGGGCTGGTGAAATCGAACTGAGATATAAAACGAAGGCATGAATTTTGCGGTGCTGAATAAAACGCGTCCAGTGCTCGGGTTGAGAAAGTAATTGTACAGAACTCTGAATCGCTTCAGAAAGGCTTTGCTAAAGCATTGCAGAGCTCTATGAGCAATGTTAAGAGGTTAATAATCCAAGTAGAAAAAAAGTGTAAGGTTAAAAAACCCCAATTCAAAGTATAGATAGGCACAGCGCCTCGCTCGATTTTTCGTCTGCTCATACTCGCCAGCGAGGCGCTACCGCGCCTCTTGATCTCTCAGACATCCAAATGAAACTTTCCTCAGCTCATTTCGTATAGCTTGCCTTGCATACATTCAAACATTTTGATTCTAGTAGATTCATTTTTTACAAGTCGAGAGTAACTTCAAAGACAGAATCGGATTTTATCGGAGTCGCGAAGAAAAAAAATCTTGCTATCTAAACGTCCTATAAATAAGACATACCTTAATAACTTCCTAATGGTTTTTAACCCATCTTGCAGGTTTTGGGATTAAACTTCGAAAATGAAGGGAAATCAAGAGAAGAAAAGAAAAAAAAATCAACTAATAATCCTAAATTATGAAAAACGAATGATTGCGTCGATCAATTAACTGCATCGCGATATAATAAAAAAAGAACTACCGTAAACTGGGATAAATTTATCCACACCGGGGTGAATGTGTCCACTTTTGTTTTTGTGATAGTTTTGTTCTGATTGATCGTATAAAAATCTGCTGGAGCCCATTTTGAAGCTATCCATCTCACCTTCAAAATTAGCGTTTGAAATCTTCTCTGACGTACTAGCCAGGAGCTATCCCGAAAACAGTTGAGTGGACATATTTACCCCGGTGTTCACATTCACCCCTGTTTACGGTATCAATTTTCTTCCTACTGTTTGCACTCATTAATGACAAAATAACACAAATAATAGGTATCATCTCAATCCTCATCAATTCAGAACTTTCAATCTACAAGAACTAACTGTAATTCCCCAGAACAACCTCTAAACTCGAGTTCATCAATCGAATATTCAACTCTCGAGATCCTGCATCGAAGAATGAAAAGAAAAAAAAAGAGAAGAAGAGTAAAAGTCTAGTGAAGCGGGTATCGTACCACGCGTCGAGAACCATCCTCATCGTTTCTGCGAGCGCGTGCAGCTCGTTAGAGAACCACAGACACAGACTTTACTCGACTATATATATATATATATATACATTCGAGTGTGCGATATATGTACAAGCTCATATCACGATGGGGGTGGAAAAAAAATTGTACGATCCCGTTGAAGAAGAAGAAGAAGAAAAAAAAACCCCTTCATATCCCTCGGACAATACGTGACTCTCGCAACCTGCAATTCATAGCTTGACTACTGCTTTTCATGAAACTCTTGCTCGCCATACAGAAAAATTTTTACCACCCCAAAGAAAAAACCCCTTTTCTATCCTCAGACAACCTCTTCCTCTCACTTTGAACGATGTTGAGTATAAGAGTCACAGTACGCGTATGTATATAGTGTCGGCTAACTCTCTATATATACTCTCTGTGGTGTCCTCACATATATATATATAAAATATACATATATATAGTCTGTTGTATCATCATCATCTCGGACCTCGTAGTCGACGGGTTACAATTTCACTTTGTACCCTCTCACCCAAGAAGCCAGTCAGAGAGAGAGAGAGAGAGAGAGAGGAGAGTATACATATAGTTGAGGTAGCCAAAGCAAAAGGACTTTATACGGAAAGCATATATACGAGTAAAGAGGGTGTAAGGGGTACAGGAGGGGTTAGAAATGGCCGCCGGCATATAGCAAAGGGTAGGTAGTATTCTCTGTATGTATGAGGAGGAGGGGGGGGGGGTTTGAGGCCGGATGCAAGGGACCAAGAGAGAGAGAGAGTAGAGTAAAGCCAGCTAGCCACAACCCCTTAAGGGTCGACTCGAAGAGAAACCCTTTCCGCCACGTCATATATATAGCACTGCAGGCTTTTCCTTTATGCTATGGACTACAAGATAGCTGTGTGGGTGTATAGGTAACGCTAATGCCAACGCGGACTGTAAGAAAAGAGGGGGGGGGGGTAGTTGAAGGGTCGGTAAAGGGTGGACTGTGAAAGAGATGAGGGTGGAATTTCACAACGAGAAGACGGGATGTAGAGAGTAAAGGAAGCTCGCGTGAATTAGTGTCTAGAGAGTGAAGAGATATACAGTTGGCTTGGTTCAGGAATTTTTATGCGTGCTAAAGTGTGTGTTTGAGGTTAAGGGTTGTAAGATGGTAAAGGGGTGGTTGGTCGAGTCGGAAAGTTCAGAGAATGCGTGTAGGATGGAATGAGAGAAGAAAACAGGAACACATAGTGGAATGCCAACATTTTCATGGGCTATATGGTGTATGCACACTCATTTATGCGATACCTAACCCTCGAATCTACTTCCTCTTTGTGTATCTGGTCTTCCTTTGCTTCTGAAGTCTGGAAAGCTGAGATCCAAACCTTCACTTAATAAGATTGCCAGAATTACCTGTATGATAAGAAATCTTTGCTATTAATCCAAAGTGTGAGTCAAACACAACAGAACAGCTTCCAATATTAGAAAATTAATAATCAGTAATTGATCCGAAGAGTTCGAGATAACGACTGAAAAATTCAAATGAGCACCGCAATTTTAGCACGATATTACATGCCTCTAATGTAGCTTGTATCAATACATCAATGAGGAAACCAAGATGAGTCATTTGAATAGGGAAGAAATAAATTCGAGTTGCAATTTTATAGAAAGATGATTAATTACATTGTAAAATTGTGAGGGTGAGAAGATATTTGGCTTCATTCGGTGTAATTTGCTCAACTTGAGATATTCTTTTTTTTTTTAATTGGCGATTACTCGAATCTCAAATGTTCATACTCAACATCTTTGACTTATTTTATTACGGAGTTACACATAAACCTTTGCATTGAACGAGTTTTATTGTCCAATTTTTGAGAGAGATGGGATGACTGTAAGTTGATCAAGAACAGGCGGTTATGGGCACACGAGAGTAATCGATTGAAAATACAGTTTCACTAATTTTAAGGTCACAATTTGACAAGAAATTGACGACACAGAAATTTAGATACAATACAATGAAATTAGTCATTTCATCATTTTTTAGCTAAATTTTAGGTGACACAGAGACTAATTTGAAATTTTTTCCTGGAGAGGAATATTAGTGACGGAAGTTGTATTCATGAGATATCATGACTTCATCTAAGTACGCTAATCGGGTCTAACATCATACGGGATGACTTTTAGATCGGCATATGAACCACAATTTGGCACACCTACCTCAACACGTCCACTGCGAGGGCAGTTTTTAGTAATTCATAGTTGATCATGATCTCAAGCCTCACCTTTTGATAAATGCAATTATATGAATATGGACTCTTTTCTGATTCTTCATTTATGCATAGACGAAGAAGAAAAATTGGTATTAAGGACAGTCTGGAGAGGATCCGAATATTTCGCTCAATAGATGGCGCTTTGATCGTACTGCATGCGCGATGGGAGATCGTGGACCAATTTTTTGCCTCGTAGTATTTCAACCTCACATTTCCGACCCAAAAAAAGTATTCCAAGAGAAACACCATAACGTTTCCAGCCGAATGAGTTCCCTAGTAAAAATAAGTACCTCATGATCATATATGAACATGTTCCCGACCGGACTGTGGTCATACATGACCACCTATGACCATGAGGCCGGAGTCATAGGTCGTCACTGGTCTCCATACTTGATCCTAGGAATTCATGTTGGAGATGAAGCACTTCATTGACAAATCGAAGTGTTTCTCAATCCGAAGCTCCGGAATAAGCGCGCTTGGGACTCCAACTGCTAGGCCTCCATCCGATATTGAAAATGTCATGTACAACCACTCGATTACGATACCCTACGGCCATTTACGAGTTGGTTTTGTGTACCTATGACTAAAACCATGGAGAAATAATATTTTCTAAAGTCATAGATGGTCATAGATGACCACAACTCGGCTGGGAACATGTTCACATATGATCATCAGGCACTTATTTTTACTAGGGTTGTTTCACGCCCGGAAAGCATTCAACGTCTCGAGAAAATCGTAGTTCATAGGCTCGCTTATATAATCCTTGTTTGCTCGATGCTCACACTCGTTCACATTTTTCGCAATCTAAATTCCGTATTTTCAGAAGTAGGGGGGCCCATTCGATAGAAAATTCCAATCTACAGGCGCGATACTATCTGATATTGTCCAAAACTGTTTTCGTTATTGAGGAATAAATCGAAATAAGCGAGGACGCGCTCTATCCCGCCAGAAAATTGCTTTCAAGTGTTTCTCTTTTCCCTGATGAACGAAATGCCATCTGTGCATGGTCTCGTGATATGATGTGGGCAATACTGTATGGGTAACTCATTCAATACCAATCAAAGCGTTTAAACAATAATTCCGCTTCCAGAATCATTGCATGCCACCGCAATCTGCAAGCACGCGGGTGCGTGTCTGGTTGCGGTCCTGCCGGAACTCTGGCCTGGCTTTAATAATAATCTCTGATTAGTCATCGGTCAGTAAGGATTGAATTGTGGGAAAATGTTGTGCCATGGGGATTAGACCCATCGCAATACTACCGCTTGTTAGTCTTGTGAATGTTTTTGGTGAGTCAAAGGCTCCAAATTTTTAGAATGATGGGTTATAATCATTTGATCGTATTGCAAAGGGGTTTCTCATGAAGCTTGAAGAGATAATAGTGGACTGGTCATTCAGTCTCACCTATGTCCCACATGTCCAGTAATACATTTGAGCAAGACCAGACCGAGCTAGACCGAATCAGACATAACTAGACCGAATTAAACTCAATAAGATTGAAATAGACCGAATTAGACTGCACTGACCCCAAGTAGACCGCACTTAGACCATACTAGTGCCAAACTTCTCGTTCAGTACTCGTATGGTACCGGACGAGACCGAACTTCTTGTTCGATACTGGTGCGGTACTACTACGGTAATCATGTCGTCCCAGTGCTACTAGTGCGGTTGTAGCAGCCCTAGTGGTACAAATACCGTACTAGATTCGATTTAAACTGTATTAGCTGATTGAGCTAAACCGTATTAGACCGAACTAGACCGAACAAAATCGCACTTAGACCATACTAGTACCACAATGCTTGTACGGTACTTGTACGGTACTAGTGCGGTACTAGTGCGGTACTAGTGCGGTACAAGTGCTGTACTAGTACGATAATCATGTCATACTAGCCACACTAGCGTGGTTGTAGGAGTTCTAGTGGTACAAATACTGTACTCGAACCGATTTAAACTGTATCAGACTGAGCTAAACCATATTAGACCGAACTAGACCGAATTAGACCGAACTATAACGTACTTGGACCATACTCGTACCGCAATTCTTGTACGTTACTTGTACGGTACTAGTGCGGTACTAGTGCGGTACTAATGCTGTACTAGTACGATAATCATGTCATACTAGCCACAATAGCGTGGTTGTAGCAGTTCTAGTGGTACAAATATTGTACTAGAACCGATTCAAACTGTATCAGACTGAGCTAAACCATATTAGACCGAACTAGACCGAATTAGACCGAACTATAACATACTTGGACCATACTAGTACCGCAATTCTTGTACGTTACTTGTACGGTACTAGTACGGGACTAGTGCGGTACTTATACGATAATCACGTCGTTCTAGCGGTACTAGTGTGCTTGTAGTAGCTTTAGTGGCACAAATACCGTACTGGAACCGATCTGGACTGTATTAGACTGAGCTAAGCCGTATTAGACCAGAGTAGACCGAATCAGATCGAACTAGATCGCATTGACTCGAACTAGACCGCACTTAGACCATACCAGTACCGCATTTCTTGAACGGCACTTATGTCATCCTAGCAGTATGAGTGCGGTTGTAGCGGCCCTACTGGGACAAATACTGTACTAGAACTGAACTAGATCGAACTAAACCGTATTCGACCAGACTAGACATGGCTTGACCGAACCATCCATTCTTTCACCCGACCACCTACCCACCCACTCACCAATCCACCCAACCATCGACCAATCCATGACCCATACGGTCACCCATTAGAGTTCAACCCTTGCCGTATACGCAACTTCAATGCGCAACTCGATATGCCCGATCCAGATGGACAAATTTTGTCCGGGCGTTCAAATATTATAATCAGGGAGTAAAGTCATAAATAAATCCATTCCACGACATTTCCATGTACTGGTCAAACATCAAATACCGCACATCGTATATCCGTTATCAATCAATTATTAATATTTACTTCAAATCTTTCATGGTCAGTTTTCAATACGAATTCAATCAAGAATAGGGGGAAGTCAAGAAATCTTTGGCGCTGAAGAGGTTCGCACTTAGCGGACCATTATATTTTGAAAAATCTCACTTTGAGACAGATCATTCGCCGTAGACTTCACAGCTAACGCTAAAAAATCTTTCCTCAAGAAAAATTCATTCAGAATCTTCTTCCAAATTTTCCATCCATAAGCATCGTCTTCATACCCCGACAAGTGTACACAATTCAAAAATACACATCACAATTCATTTTTATCCCAAAAAGATTCTGCCACTATACGTAAAAAAATTGCAGCAATAGCGCACGAATCTAGCAAGCTCCGTGCAATTACAAGCGTGAAACGTCCAAAGCGTACATGCAGTGGGTGGATATGATATACAGTATAGTATAGGTAGTGGGCTGGCGTCCGCTCTGTGGTGGCGAGCGCCAACAGGGGTGGCTGGGCTGTTAGAGAGACCCCTCGACTCTCTGCAGACCGCTGCCACCACTATACATGCAATATATATATATATAGAAATACTATATAACGAGGGTGGCGGTCAATACCCACCGGACAAGATGGCCGCCGCCCAGTCGTTGCAGACCGCTTTCTCTTCATCCCTCTCTTCCACTCTGCTTCATCTCTATATATATATATATATCGAGTTCGCAAGCCCCTGAGGCTTACATACATTTATGTGGGCAAGCATCAGAGAGTCCACCGTGCGCTTGGCCGGCAACTAGCAACCTTACTACATAGTACTGATGTAACGCTTGCGCACAACCCCCTCATTATTACTATTTCATGCACCTGTCTACTCTCTACTACCATTCTCTATTTCTTTTTTCATCTTTTTCTTTTTGTACTGAAATACTGGCCCATTGTGTGTACAATACACGTATTTCCACCGATCTCTAACGATCTTTGCGAGTTTGCAATGTGTGCAAATGTACAATCGCCAGACATGAATTCTGTGCAATTCTGAAAAAGCTCGTTGTCCCTGGGCTGGTGTTTCAATTTAAATCAGACCATTTGTGGGAGTCTTCAAAATCGGAATATCATCCTCATACCTTCAGAATTAGAATTCAGTCCCAGATCTCTGAGTAGCAGCTGAGAGAAGAAAAAGCTTCATCAGATTTTGCACAGAATTCATGTTTGGTGAGTATACAATCGCTCGACATGAATTCTGTACAAATGTGGAAAATCTTTTCTATCTTCAAGATGGAGCTTAAAATCTTGAGAATCTGGATCCCAATTTTGGAGGGAATGATCATGAGCTTGCAATGAGTGAGACACACTAAAAACGATTTAATTTGAATTTGAATCGAAGCTTGAAGACTAAAACCTTTTTTCAAATTTAATCAGAATGTTCGGCGAGTGTACATGTATATTTGTGTGTGTGTGTGTGGGTGTGGGTGTGTATGTGGGGGGGGGTGTTTGTGTGTATGTGTGCCACAGACGTGTCCGCAAGCTCTGCAAGCTTTTTGGAGTGATGGGCCGCTTGGCATTGTTCGTGGCTTGCAGATATTCCATGTACTCCTTTATACATGGCAAGTCGACTCTGCGTTCATATACAGAGGACGAACAATGAGCCCTTGATTCCTTCACATTTCTGTGTCTCTATGTGTATTGTAAATCGTCCAGCTGCACCTGCTATTTGGTACAGCAGCAGCAGCAAGCTCTTGTGTTTGTACATATTATACGCAGATGTTCCAACTGTCCTCATCGATCTTGTACTTAAGTGTATAATACAGAATACATATACGATTGCACGACTTACTTGAAATTTCGTGCGGCTGAGATTTCAATTGAACTGTCTGTAAAGTTGTGGCTGTGTATGAAAGCTCGTTATGAAGCTTGAAAGCTATGCTTGCATGAAGTTGCGTGCAATATATAGTATAGTTGGACGATCATTATTCTGGACAGAATGGGAAACGAAACTCGTAGATTGGTAACGATGCTGTGTATGTATATAGAAATTAAGTCGGATGCATCGTTGACCTGCTCTACTCAAGAGAAATTCATTGCTGAGAATTTTACTGGACCTGAATGATATATGAAATTTCCGTTACGTTTCTGTTAATTTTCTATTGGGGCACTGACTTTCTGGGCGTCAATGCATTTATATGAAAAAATTTTGCATTGTGTTGATTGTGACATTCTATGTGTATCAATTGACGCCATCTTTATGTACACTTGTTAGGACTGAGAATTCATCAGAGTGATTTATTATTTGCTGCCTTCTGCAAATTTTTGCTCAGAATTCCTTTGGTTTGGTATGATAGCTACAAAATTTGAGGTGTGATTTTTGTTTAAAAATTAAGGCGTTTGAAAATTTCTAAAGTTTTCTTCACAGAGAAATTTTAAAACAAAACCCATGTAAAATTCCACGATTGAGTCTGGTGTTGATTTCTCACGGATTTCTTCAACATTCTTCCCGTGAATTTCGTTTACATAGAATCACAACTATTGAGGATGCTCTGGCATGGAGATATTGATATAATTTTTGTTTTACCAAAAGTTGGGACCGTTCTAAGTACTTGTGAAACAAGGAAGAAATTAAAAATTCTGCATCCTCAGAAAGAAATTCTTTGTCACTTTTTGAGTAACCAACAAGATTTTCTCAATTAATGGTGTTTTAAGTTTTGATGTACAAGTCAGATTAAATTATTCTTTTAAAACTGGTCGGCCAAATCACAAGTATTTTTCAATTCTCTTTCCCAGATTTCTTTGCGGAGCTTCATGGAACACTCTTGTAGAATTCTTATTGAAACTGGCGTGAAATCTCTGAGATCAGAAATTGCATCTGAAACTGAACGGTTCTTAGCAAATTTTTCTTTCTGCGATTGTCACACGGCGTCTCAGAACTTTTTCAGGGAGTTTTTTGAGACATATTACGAGAAACCAGGGAATCGACGTAGCTATTTATTCTGAGTAGGTGGCACTGTATTTCATTAAGCCTGAATTAACACACGCAATATTTTGATGAAGCGAAGGACTTTAGTGTGTTACATCGTATTTCCCCGATATCTGCGCTCTTTTACAGGAGTAGTGAGTGTTGCATTTATTGTAGGTCAAATTTACTACATCAATCTGTCATAATTGCGGTAAATCTGAATGAGTATGCAACATCCAGTGACGATTTGTTGAACGGCTAAGCGAAACAGATTTGTCACTTTTTGAGAGTCACTCTTGATTCTTTGAGATGTTGCTAATGTCAAAAAACAAACCAGTTCTCAAAAATCCGTGGAATGTGCATTATCTTTTAAACATGGAATATTTTTAAAATATTCGATAGCTTGAAAATGTTAGTGGTTATGCACCTTTCTTCGCTAATTGGAATTTTTTTGAACATGTTATCCATGATTATACTTATTCGAAATAAATCCAAGCAATGAAAAAACACATGTGACTATCATTATCTTCGTTGAATCCCTTCTCTACACTAGCTGAAAATGCAAATTTATAAGCACTGGGTAAGTATGATTCGAGCTCTTCACGGACAAATCATCTCGTTATATTCCGTGTAAAAAAATCTCCGAGTCGATGCAGCAACCAAGGGTGTTAGCGAGCATTAATAATTGGAATCAAGAGGGTTCGCTACGATGCCCGTATGAGTGTAAGCTGTTACATACTTATACCTATCGGTAATATGCAGCGAGCTTAGAATATATAGCATGGTTTCATCAAGCTATTATAATACCTATATATTGCATGTATCAAGCGAGGGAGTCGGACAAAGTCAGATAGATGAGAACCGGGGGCTACTCGATTGGTCAGCCTGGTGTCGTGACCAGCCCTTTGACGCCTATTGGTCAGGTCACGCCACCCTCGCAAATCAGATGGACCCTCTATAGTGAATGTGCCACATATATAGCTATATACTTGAGGATGAATAGAAATGTGTGGGCGATGCAAGAGGTATACTATACATATAGTAGATTGCCCGCGTAACTATTGTCCGAATTCATGGGCATGTAGCCTTTGGAAAGACATGCATTTGGATCGTAGTCATACGCGTTGACGATATTATATTGTCTGGTCAATATTATTTTTGTCCGCTCATTCAGATTTACATCTGGTTCGTTTGATGATGGAGCTTTTTCGGACGGGTTTATTAATTTCATTCCCCGTACAGCTGATGGAAAAATAGTATTCGACACTCGGACGGGGTGGTTTCCGCATTCTCAATCGATTCCGACCCTCCGCTTCGGCTCTGGCCGGAAAGTATCACTCGTTGTCCAAAAACCAACATTTTCGCCGAATCAAAATGTACTATTATTTCTTCTGACTCTCTCAATCAATTCAAGTGAAATTTTTAATCGAGAGTCGCAAGGTTGCAACTTGGCTTCAAGGAGTCAAAGTTTTACTCAAAGCTCAGTTGCGAGCGTTTTAAATCGATTTCGTTTACAGATAATACTTTTTGCTTTCTCTAAAGAGAAAGCTTTGTTTTCGACACAGCAAATTTTTGATCAATTTTTCCATTCAACCCAATATTTTCTTCAACATAATTCATCTTATCAAAAAAGTGCCTTAACCATCTTATTCCTCTCGCCAAAATCTAACGATTGTAAGTAACACTTTTCCCCTTAGAATCCTCAAAAACCCCCCAGTGACTCATCTCTCCGGCCCTTTGTCTGTGTCTGTGTGTGTGTATGTGTGTTGTTTTTTTTGCGCCACGCTTTCTCTTCTACACTCCACTCTATCGATTTTTGCTTTTCTACAAGTTGTAGAGAATGTCTCAGAGATGAGACCAGTGATTTGCCTGGTCTCCTCTCCAAATCGAATTCAATTTAAACGTTTTTTGAGGTAAAATCGCTGAAATTGTGTACTTTCATACTAAAATATCTCTTTCTAACTTTACCTTACCCCAATTTTGATTACCTAGGCTACGGTTTTTTTGGCTCAATCTATCTTTTGGTTAATACCGAAATTCCATTCAAACTCCATCAACGTGAATTTTTATAAAAAAACCAAAATTTCCAACAAAAACAGCATTTTGAGCATGTTTAGACCTATTCTATCAAAATTCTGTTTTAACCAAATTACTCATTTTGTTAAAAAAACCTCACTTTAGGTAGCCCAAATCCCCATAACTATTTTCCTCAAAAAAATAACCCAAAATATACAAAAATACTTTTTTCAATATTCATACTTTCCTCATATCTCTCCTCTAAACTACTTTATTCAAATTTTACTCAACTAAGTCGATACTTTTTCATCGTTCTAAATCAATTGGTTGATACCGAATTTTCTCAAAATCCGTTTTACTCCCGAAAAATCCAAATTTTTTCAAAATACTCCCATTCAACCCAATATTTTCTTCAACATAATTCATCTTATCAAAAAAGTGCTTTAACCATCTTATTCCTCTCGCCATAATCTAACGATTGTAAGTAACACTTTTCCCCTTATAACCCTCAAAAACCCCCCAGTGACTCATCTCTCCGGCCCTTTGTCTGTGTCTGTGTGTGTGTGTATGTGTGTTGTTTTTTTTGCGCCACGCTTTCTCTTCTACACTCCACTTTATCGATTTTTGCTTTTCTACAAGTTGTAGAGAATCACTCAGAGATGAGACCAGTGATTTGTCTGGTCTCCTTTCCAAATCGAATCTGATTTAGACGTTTTTTGAGGTAAAATCGCTGAAATTGTGTACTTTCATACTAAAATATCTCTTTCTAACTTCACCTCACCCCAATTTTGATTACCTAGGCTATGGTTTTTTTGGCTCAATCTATCTTTTGGTTAATACCGAAATTCCATTCGAACTCCATCAACGTAAATTTTTATAAAAAAACCAAAATTTCCAACAAAAACAGCAATTTGAGCATGTTTAGACCTATTCTATCGAAATTCTGTTTTAACCAAATTACACGTTTTGCTGAAAAACCTCACTTTAGGTAGCCCAAATCCCGATAACTATTTTCCTCAAAAAAATATCTCAAAATATACAAAAATATTTTTTTCAATATTCATACTTTCCTCATATCTCTCCTCTAAATTACTTTATTCAAATTTTACTCAACTAAGTTGATACTTTTTCATCGTTCTAAATCGATTGGTTGATACCGAATTTTCTCAAAATCCGTTTTAATACATTCAAAATCCGTTTTACTCCCGAAAAATCCAAATTTTTTCAGAATACTCCATTTTTATAATCCTTACACCAACTATATTAAAATTTGCCCTCAACCATACTACATATATTCCATGGAAAACCCTAGTTTAGGTCATCTGAATTCCCCTAAGAGGCAATCTTCTTATAATAACTCAAAATATCAGAAGGAAATCGCATCTAAAATTCATTTTCCGCTATTACCCACCCCCTAAACTAATATATACAAATTTTACTCAACTAAGTTTATACTTTTTCATCGTTCTAAATCGATTAGTTGATACCGAATTTTTCAAAATCCTTTTAAATACATTCAAAATCCAATTTATTCCCGAAAAATCCAAATTTTTTTTTAAAATCTCCATTTTCATGATCTTCTCACCAACTGTATCAAAATTTTCCCTCAACCAGACTACATATCTTCCATTAAAAACCCCAGTTTAGGTCATCTTAATTCCCCTAAAAGTGAATCTCGTAATAATAACCCAAAATATTAGAGGGAAATTGCAGCTAAAATTCATTTTATCCTCATATCTCCCTCTACAACTAATCTATCCACCTTTTAATGGACTAGAGAGATACTTTTCCCTCATTCTACATCGATTGGTTGGATCCAATCATTGGATTGTGAGTGTGATATGAAATGCAATTAAATTAGATTAAAAAATAAAATTATTCCGTAGGAATCCCAATCATCATTTTGGAATTTGATCAGTTTTGCAAATTTCTCATTAGGTTCAGTGAACCTCTTAAACTATTTCGCTAAGAGAAAGCATTCTGCTAATCTCATTTAGCAGCGTATTTTTCAGTTCGTGGTACGTCAAAGATGTTAGTTTGAATATGAAGTTGACAGAATGAATATGAAGTCATGGTTGGTAAATTTTGTCGGTGTTGCAGTGGATTAATTTTTTATTATCAAAAATATACTTATTTGAATAATCAGACCTAGCAGTTTTACTTAAGAAGCGAGGATGATACGAAGATTTAAAATTCAGCGACTACATATTTTAAAAGTTGTTCCGTATCCTGATGAGGACCACTAAATCAATTTCAACCCCCCCCCCCTCCCCCCAAGCTCATTTCGAAGTTCTGCCTTTTCATGAGTGACAAAAACTTGCAAAATTTTTATGATTATCTTGATAATGGAGATAAAAGTTCAGAAAAACAGCCAATTCTGTTTATTTTATAACTTTAATCTCGATTTTCTCATAAAAGTGACGTGATAGAGCAATTCTACAAACGGATTTGGATTCTGTGATTCAGATTACATCGGAATGATATCAATGAATCCGTTCTCGTCTCAAAAGAGAAAATTCGCCGACCAGTGTTATCAAATATCATCAATTACTTTCATGCACCAATTGGTTGAGTTGAGAAAATAATATGATCAATTAGACAAGTTATCTTGAAAAGTCACAAATATCAATTATGTTTTTGCTTGCGCTGTTGATGCAACAATCTTCGAATACTATGAAACATTAATCATCTCCTTCTGAACGAAACGTGTTTTCATTCGCTCTAGCAAGGCGATTGCAATTTCTACTAGTCGATAGAAGTCTCAAGTGAATCAGAATTCAAATGTTGGGTAAATAATATCATGGCAACAGCATCGAGCTGCATTACGCCCTCTCCATGAGTGCTAATCATCGTTTCCGACTATAGTCGTCTGCTTATCTGGTTCTCAACGGTCGACTAATTTTGCCACCCAACAAAGTTCGAGCAGTTTCATCAAGATATCTTCGACCTAACGAGCTTAGAGCCTCTCCTATGATGTAAACAACCAACTAGAGTCATTTGGTTTAGCAGTAATTAGCCCTATGAATATTAAATATAAGAATATAGTGAAAAGAATATCAAACTTTTGTGATTCCGATCCATCATCTAATCTGTCTTGTGAGTCAACTGGTAATTTTTTTTTCTTTTCATTCTACTTAGTCGTTGTCGAAATGAATTTCCCACTCGGAAGGTGAATTGTAATTTGAACTTTTGATGTAAACCCGTACGTCAGACTTTTGTCCCAATGAAAAACACATCCAGAAACTTGTCACTTTTTCACTATCACATGTATGATTTGGTGTTAGAACCATTCCAATAGGAGGTTTAATATTCACAGTAAGATAGAAGAATTTCCAAATGATTTTGATTGAATATCCTATTTCAAGATGGTTAACGGGAACTGAGACATTCACTTCATGCCATGTTATTTCTAATGGTTGTGATAAATATGCTTGGCTATTATTTGCTTCCATATCAGAATTAGCTTTCCTACAGGGTAGAAATGGTGAATTCTCTAAGGAAACCAAAAATCTGAAGAACAAGGGACTCGGTCGACGATTCTTCCTTGAGACAGCAACTAATTGTGTGCAATATCTTTATTGACTCGTGAAATCGATGCACTAAATAACCCTGAATCCAAATATAACACGAGTGAAAAAATTTGATCCTTCTTGTTTGCAGTATTCAGCTTTTAGCTCGGGTATAAAGATTTACTACACTTGATGCAAATACACTACTTTGATCGATAGTATTAGACTCAAGGTGCTTTGGTAGAAATTACATCGTATTTCAACGAAAATCATTCATCGCCGTGTCAATTTTTGTTTTGTAGTGACAAAATAGTCAATCAATATACTGTACATCAATTTTTCGATCCACGATCTTAACATTGATTATTCTATCAAAATTATTCTATGAAACCAAGAGGACTTCCAAACCAAGCCACACATTTGATAAATAAAAAATTTCAGTCATAATCAACTGTACAAGTTTTGCACAACGAAAAAATTAGGTGGAAGAACGCCATTATTTGGTGCTTCTCTCTTTTTCACGCACTCTCCATAGCACATATACGAACACAGGTATTTTGATTACCGCGTTGGCTTGCCAGTCGGACTACACCACATCACACTTCCCCGTCTATTCTATCAAAAAAGGTAGCGACCGAGGGGTGCCAAATCAGAGCTAGCACCATCACAGTCCACTATTCAAAAAGTCCCTAGGACAGATTAACTCTCTGCCAAATGAACTTGCCTCATGAGCCCTTCCCCTTCATCAATAGTGCGAAAGGGGAAGGTATGCTCGAATAGGGGGGATGAATGAGCGAAAAAAGGGTGGGTAGGGATACCAAGAAGAGGGGTACGGTTGTCGAGAAAAGGAACTGGTGTTACTACTGGCTATATATGATGTCTCCTACAGCCAGGTGTAACTTTCGTACCTGGGAGTTTGCCGGGTTGAGGTAAGTTAGGCGAGAGATGGAAAGCTTTAGCAAGCCAAGAGTCTCCGATGTCCCTCGAAGGCTTTCTGCAACTTGCTACTGCTGCTGATGTGATGGGCAAGAGATGCGCTATTGCCAAAAGCCTTTGCATACTCACTCGTTACTTCTTGCATGTTTGGAAGCTCGTTGGAAAGTTTGGTTCTGTGTGCGCTGGATGCTTCGTTTAGTTGGGTTAGATAGACGCTTCGTTTGGTTTGGGTAGAGACGTTTGAGGAGAAATTGTTAGCAATTGTTGCAAAAATTTCTCATTGACCATGTACTTTTTTGTTGGTGCTATTTACATCTGAATGAATCATTCAATGTCAAATGTGTGTTCCACACAAGGGCTTATGACGTGTTCAAAACTCTGGAAAATCTCTTCTGAGATATGATTAGAGGAATGTTCATGCATGGTTTTCGAAGTAGTGACATGGAATCGTTATCAAACCGTTTCCATTTTCACTCCGGAATGTCTGACTAAATTTTGGGCCGAAAGTAATCCATGTTTCGATTTGAGAAAACATTTTTGACAAAACTTCGATAGATCTTTTCCATAATTTTCTCTCCATGAGATTATGCCACGATTTGTTGACTTTTTGGCAAATTTTTCGAATTGTATGGACATATTTCAACGATGAAATTAGGAAACAATTGAGATCCATGAATTTTCAACCGGACATTTGAATGGCCTTCCGAGGTGACATATTATCCAAGAGTTATGAAAATCATCTGACCGTCAAATTATTTAAATTATAGAGATTATCTTTCTTGATTCAAGACATCTCAGTTCAAATCATATTTCCAGATCGCTCATCATTACTGACAGGCATTGTTTTGTATATTTGATTGAATCATATTCCATTCCTTTGATGAATATTCCTCCTGGGTTCCTGAATATTCTGAGAAATTTGAACCAGAATTTGTTTTCTTTGTTTCAACGGTGTTGTACAAAAAGCCACTTAGGAGTCCTCATCTGGATGACCATGAAATATCAAATTCCTCTGAATTATAATACAATTTCGTGGATAATTCGAATAGAAACTATGATGAGCAGAATAAAATGGAATCTGATATCGAAATTCGGGGGTATCCTTATGGTGGGAGGAATTTGTCATCTCGCACTCCAAAATATCGGTAAGAGTGCGAAGGTGTGACATAAGGTCTTGAAAACAAGTCTGGCAGCAAAAATATTATGATTCTCTGCAGGTGCTCAATTGATATAAACGAGCAGAGATTGTTCTCATAAATCCACTTCATGGGAAAACTGCCCGAACTACCCGAATACCCGAATAGTCCAGTTTTCCCTGCGCGATCGGCAGTAGAAATCGCGCTGCAAGCTCTCCTCCGTTCTGAGCTAGCAGACCTAACAATTCCAAAAATTTCAACCATCTACCAAGATCCGCGATGCAAAACCGATCCCTCCAGTTTGCCTTGCAGGATCAGAAAGAGGTGAGAGATATGAACAATTCTGTCAAAAGCTCATGCAATTCGGCTCGTGTTCGGGCGTTTGACATTTCGCAAAACGCACAAACCTGCCTCATTCTCATGCTCCCTCATGTACGTCTGATAAACCGTCCGTTCTATGGGTTATAGTTGTATTCCATGAATAGTGAAGCCATGGCATCTATTTTGTGAGAAACACAGAGAATTTAGGCAGACTCCTCTGCTCTTGACGTGCAGATTAGTGTCCGCCATTGTGCCATTCGCTAGTCTCGGCCCAGAGCTTGTAATGCTTCTCGTGGACGCCCTCGACGTCTTCCGGATTAACAATTAACGCCCAAAACTGACGCCCCTCCTTTGCCACCATTGCGATATACAAGTAGCCTTGGCTTATCGTACACTTCTATACATGTATATTTGTGGATGGCTCCAACCGCGCATGCACGCTGATAATACTGCAAAGTTTGGACTACTGCATGCAGAAGTCATGGTCTGGCACACACTTGGATAACCATGCGTTTTGGAGTTCTTGAGATTTCTATACGTCGTTGGGTGAGCCAGAAGATATGGGACTTACTCATAATGACGATAGTAATGGGAACTGAAAAATTGAAGATTCTTTGACCTAGTGATGAAAATATTTGATCAGATGGTTGGGTTTTACTTGAGAATTTTTTAGAAAAAATTAAATCTGAAGAAGTGTTCGATCAATAGTCACAAGAGTGTGTGGAAATTGAAAGTTTTGTGGAGCTGGTTTTTGATCGTAGTGTTGAATGTGACGTAATTGAGTAATGTAATCACCAAACTTACCATCCAGAATTTCTATGACGGAATAAACCAAACTCATTCAACGAAATCTTTGAAACTGGTCAAATTTTGGAGTATCGAATACAACTTCAAGATCATGATTATTTTGTCAAAATGTTTACGATACGTTCATGGAATCAATGTCATATGACCCAATCAGGTCACTTTTTGAATCCCATTCCTGTTTGAGGGAATTGTAATATAATTTTTGTAAGATTAATTCTGATCAAATTCGTCTTGCAGGTAAACAGGGATTCATGGTTCATTATCAAAAGCTTGAGGTACTGAATTGTTGTGTCAATTGCATGTTTTGATTAGAAACTACGTTTTTTGATGCTCGAGTGACTTTTTATTACGCGGGACGCTGATATTTGCTGATGTTATTGGTAATGTTTTGATTCGCACCATGTGTGAAATCAAAAAGATGCTTATCTTTTATGATCGCCAAACATTTACAAAAATCTCAACAAAAAATTTGTGGATTTTGTTTTTGTTGTTTATAAAATCCAACGGGTTTAATCGACAAGAGAAAAATTGTTGTGAACAATGCTCTCCCGAGCTTCCAATCAAACCCTTACAAAAATCAGAAGTATTTGTCAAAGAATCCTATTTTTTTACACGCGAACTTCATCATTCAAAAAAATGCACAATGAACATTCCCAATGGTTCTATTCATCCATAAATTCATCATTCACTCACCATTACAACCTACTGTACTGTACATCCTTTATGATGAAGTAGGTATGACATGCATGGGTTGTAATCAATCATTAGTAAGATGAAGAATATGAATCTTAAAATCGATGGACATCGTGTCCACAACACAGCATGTACATCAAGGGTGTAGATTGAGTTCCAAAACCATGAGATTGAATGAGCTACAATAGTAGAAGTTTGGAAATTCAGGAGTGAGAGAAACAGGAGAAATGGGAATAGGAGTGAGGAGTCGAAGGAACAAGCTCTAAGAGCGGCACTTGATGAATGAATATACGGACCAGAACAATGGTTTCTCTGCCAAAAATCATTAGCATTGTTCCAACTTGGGCATCTGACGAAGCCCATCGAGCTCGTGAATTCTTTTCCTTTTAGATGCGTGTAACGCTTGAGCTATGCAATATCTTATGGTTAGTACTCCTTTGTCCTTTCATATCAGTACTGGTGTTGAAAAATGAGTGAAAGTTCACAATTTATTGTTTCACGTCGAAAATTTGTGAGCTAGAATCAATATGAAAATTCTCTTCTTTGATTTTCATTCGCGTGGACGGCTCAATCGCTAATCCTTTCATCACCGCAAGCTTTAAATGATTGCATACGTATTTCGAGATCTAGTTAAAGTAGCTCGATGGAAGTTGAATGAAAAGTGGCAAAATTGGGATATTGGAAATTTTCGGTTTTTGATTCGTTTTACTACACCTGCAACAGTTATTTGGTAACGGTGTGACCTTGATTAACTTTTTGTATCACTGAAACTGGAAATTCTTAAGCATTTTTTCATATTTTTCTGAGATGTACGGAAAGAATAATCACCTGAATCGTTGGAAATGGGTGAAGAAGAATGTGTCATCATATTAGCAAGTATGCGTTTTTCCTTTCAATCGTGCGCAGCATCCAGGCTTTCAAGTCTATTGATAATGACTAAAATTATTTATTCAAGGTCTTGTTATCATTGTAACCATTTGGTATCGAAGCTGTCACTTGCAAGCACGCATGGGTCAAGCGTCCATATTTCGAATCTTTTGTAAGCCAAGTTGTGGAGAATCAAAACCTCGAAATCGATAATTGATTATTGAGAAAACGAAAATAATGGGCTCTCAGCATGAATCAGTAAAATTGATAAATATCTCCCAGTTTCATATCTGACACGTATATACGAATGCATGTCATGGGATCTCTTATGGTTGATACGAGCAGAGTTTTTGCGGAGTTTGAAAAATCTAAAAAATGTTCTCAAATCTCAATTGGGCTCTGGAGAAATTTTCGAGACGCACTGTCACTAAATCAATTTATTATTCATTGAAATCAGAAACAAACATCATATCTCAAGTATTACGGAATAAAGCTGGTTGTTCGGTAATCAAGAACTCACAAAATTTGTAAGTGAATAGCATAAACCAATCCCTGACTCCTTTTGCCAATTGATCGTTTGTTTTTATTGGAAAATTGATCCATTTATCATGAAAATCATCGATTCAATGAGATGGTGTTGGATTTGTAATTTCGCATTTATTGGACTGTGAATGATCAAGTACAGTTCTGTGATGCCCCTTGCGCCAGGCAATTCAGCATACATACACGCACTTCATGATGTACTGTGTGCTCTTTCAAATGTGTCAGATGTAATGGGGTTGCAATTAGTCTGATGCATTGAATGCTAGTGGGAGTCATATGATGAGTTCCGTGGAAACTTGGATTAAGGCGATGCGGTTGACCTGCACCGCGAGTATGTACATTGAAAACCCATCTGGCATGGAAAATTCGATGATTCGAATTTTGGACTAGTCATCAAATCCTTGTTATTGTCCAACTTGAATTCCACAATCCGTTTTTCAGCCCAAATGATAATAAGAGAATCTGAGAAAAGTGTAAACAGCTTGATCGTGGGCATCTCCTAACCCAAGCACATTTTCATTCCCATTTCCCTCCAATTCTCTTGCGGTTCGGGCTAATCAATGAGGAGACAAATTTAAATGAGATGATAACAGGTATCCGTCCAGTCATCGTTTAGCCCAAATTGTAAAAGAATCGCAGGAAAATCGGAATGACTTTCAGCTTGCATGGTGACTGCATCGCCTTAACGAATTTGAAGCGTGCCAGCGGATACGAACCCTAGTCATGCTTGGGAAAAAATTATACGGGTCATGTTTTAGGTATTCTTTGGTACTTTTTTGGCGCAATTGTTGATTTTTCAATCAAGGATTACTCTGAAAAATTATCATCCAAAAAAGAGTTATAATGCCAGTCCGTTTCAGGTGGATTTTCTTTCTTTTTACCCCTTGAGGGTGCGAAACGCGGCGCTGGGGCTCATTCGGGCATCAGGCGTGCAATATCATCAAATGGAATGATATCAAGCACCTCGTTCCACTGCTATAAGAATTAAAAGACCGTTTTATGTGTGTACTGTGAGTACGTAGTTCTGTAGCCCAATTTTGCTTAAAATTTATACTCCCTCAGTTTTCCTCTAGAGAAGTGGTTTGGCGCCATTCCAGGCCTTTCCGCGGCTTCAAGAATTGATTTTCACACTTTGGGGAGTACTTGTTCGCAGAAATCTACTTCTGCTGAGTTTTTTAGCCAGGTCCGAGCCCTACTGTTGTGACTCTTGAACTTCAAATCAGTTTTCATCAACACTACCGGTCAAAAGTCTCAATACACTTGGAAATCAAACTGATGATCTTCAAAGCTGGATATCTCAGAACCTATTAGTCGTAGAGAGATCTGCGTAGTCGCATTTGGTAGCTCATATCGAGCACTTTCGAATCTATTTTCTGTATTTCACGTCCCGCGTATTATACCAGAGATACACGAGTCAGAAAAATTACTTTTCTCACAATTTTCCAGCCTAGGTACGAACGCCTGCAAAGTTTGGAGGGATTGTTGGATCGCCATGAGACCAATGACATCTTCAAACCCATGAAAAGACCTTCGAAATCCGTTTTTGAACGTCTCTCAAAATGGTTCTAGTCCCGAGATCTGAGTAATTTAGTGAGGGAGTTTTTCTCTCAAAAAATTCCTTGATAATCCCAAAGTGATGAGAAACAGACCAGTTCAAGGTCAGTAGCCTTCATTTTCGATGGCTATCTTAATATTTAGTCAAACTCTCGCAGTAATGAGGGTCAGATGCCCCAAAGTGGGCTGTTTCTCATCATAAGAAAAACGCCCTCCTTGAATTATAGTTAGATCTCGAAATCAGAACCACTTTGAGAAACGCTCAAAAACGGATCTTAAAGGTCTTTTCATTGGCTTGAAGATTATGTCATTGGTCTCATAGCGATCCAACAATCTCTCCAAAATTTGCAGACACTCAGCACTTTCAAATAGATTTGAAAGTGCTCGATATGAGCTATAAAATGCGACCACTCAGAGCTCTCCACGACCAATAAGTTCTGAGATATCGAGCTCTGAAGATCATCAGTTTGATTTCGAGGCGTACTGAGACTCTTGACCGGTACTGTAAGTATCCAATGGTCTGATCAAAATTACAAAACCTCAAGACTGTAATAGTTCGAACCGTGAGATCAGTTATTCTAGATGCAAATGTCACGTTTTGTGTAATGCTACGTTAGTTATCCGTGTTTTTATTATGGCACTGATGAGAGGAAATATTTATATTCGTGAGTGAATTAACTCATATACTTCATGGGTTGGAAAAAATTGAAAAATACATTTTAGAACTTTCGGAATTGAAATTCAGGATTTGCACATTTTCGACCATCGAAATTTTATGGGACTACTCAAATGATAGTACTATCTAATCAGACGGGACGTTGAATCAACTGCATCTCCAAAGTTCACATGCATGGTAATTTGATTATTACAACGTTCAGTGTTGATTCTGCCACAAACAATCATTATAACTGCATCACATTTTAAACCACTTATTTAATCCACGAATCCAAAAAAGCTCGAAAGTTGCCGAGATTCATGAAAATGTTATATTACTTCTCTGTTTGATTTGAAGAACTAGCGAAAAGGTTATTCGGTAGAAGTAACGGTGCTGAATCATCTGAAGTAGTTTTGTATCTAAGCCAGAAATAAAAATAGATGCCATCCTGTGATCATACTGAGAAAGTTTCCTCGAATAGCGTGAGAAAAATATTGAATAAAATCAAAAGAATAATCTCAAGTCTGCGTTTTTGCTTCTGTTGTGACAACACTAGTTGATAAGACATGGTGGATCCAAGATATGTAGGTTAGGTGATAAAAATCACGAGATATGAATAATTTTTTAAAAACAATGTCGTTTATTTGAATCGCACAAGACATACACCGTATCCACTATTTTTTTTTTTATTATAATTAACGGGCCCCTTCGAGAATAGTTCGGACAAAGGCTTGATTTTTTTCGTATTGTGAACTTTGGCCGTTACATAACTCGATAACGCTTTTTTGCCAAATTCTCATGTATTGCCAATATTTTGTGTATCTCATAGGTATAAGACGCTCTCATCGTACATCACAATATCGCCTTGTGTGAAGGCTCGGACCTATGAAAGACGATTATATATATCGTCGCCCCCGACGAAGAAAAACACGTCCCCATTTAAGAATGCATTGGGAGAACAATGGGAGGTGTTTTTCTTCTTCGGGGGCGACGATATAATCAATCTTATCACAGTATACTCATTTAAGATACACATTTTTCAGCGTACCGAGTTACATATCTTTCTATTAATTCTAAGTTTTGATGAATTTGTCGATTCAAATTGATATACTGGATCGAGCTTTCGGAATTTTTTCATACGAATGATGCATCATTCCGATCATTCAAGCTGTAGAAACCTTCATTATCGACATTTTATTCAATCACGCTATATCACGTGAATTCGATGAAAAGCGTGTTTTTTACCTATGACTTTTGTTTCAACTTCTTTCAACACATCAATTTTTTATTCATCTCTTCTCGTTACCCTGTGAATGTATAATGTATAAATGCCAGTGGAATTAGCTGGAAGAATTTGACGATGATTCTCTAGTTAGGATTTAATTTTAGGGTTCAATTCAGAATGGTTCTTTTAAAATTTTATATGACGTGTGTTTTTAAAAATTGCGTAGAAACATGAAAAACGTTGGTTTGTTTCTTTATACGAGTAAAAGAAGTTTCCGAATCAGATTAAATTCATGATGAATCGTCGTCAAATTTCACCAGTTCGCTTACAGATAAAGAGGATCTTGGTCCTACGTGACGATGAAAATTCGGGAAAAGTTTCAGAGGAATAATTGTGTATCATGATAGCAATAGATCGAGCGAGGAACAATTTTGTATGATTTAGTTTTGAGTGATATTTGGAAGTTTTTTTTTTGCAAGGTCACGTAAAAGATATTCTTAGAGCTTTCGAATTGACGCCAAGGAAATTTTGAAAAAATCTTGAAAAAATTTATCAAAATCAATCAGTGTTTTTACTGTAAATGACAATCCTGTAGTTGCAATTCAAAATTTATTTCTTCATCGTATGTTTATATTTACTGGCCTCAATGTAGACTTACCGACTTCAACGTCAGCGAGTGATACGTTTACAAAGTTTTATACTATTATGAAAATGTCTGCTGAGAGAGAGTTGTATTTATTTTGTAAATTAGCCTATATGGTTCATTGATACTTTTTGCTCATATCTTTAAATATAGTAAAATGAAGAGGTCTCTATTATTTTGTTGTTGTCGAGCTATAGGGCAGTGATTTTTATGTACAACTTTGTATAAACAGGGATTTTGGCTCGTGTACGTATCTTTTGAATCGTCTAACAAATTTTTTTTTCCCAAATAGTCAACGAGAGACTTTTTTACTACCTTCATAGTTGACTAACATTGAAAACTATTTGATATGAAATTTTTCCACTCCAACTTGATGCTCTTTTTTCACGCTTCCATCTATCAATCTTCTTACATATATTTTTTTTCATATAATTCGATTCTTCTATTCGTACACATACATCTCACTTGATTCATTCAATCATTCATTGTGCATTTATTTATATCTTATTGCCTAAATTTTTAGGAACAGTTCTCTTCGATATAACCCTCGTAACGACAAACAAAAAAAATTAACTATTCTAATAAAAATTATCGTGACAATCGTAATAGTATCATGATAATGACAATAATCAAGTTCTTAATAATTATCATAATAATGATCATAATGACGAATAGCGACGTGCTTACCAATAATGATAATAATAATAATAATGATAATAATAACCGACGCGGATTAGTAACACGGCAAACGTGACGCGTCACAAAATATGCAAAAATGCTCCACGCGAACAAACTTCAGTCTTAGGCAAGGAAAAAAGATAATCTTGCGCATAAATATTTGAGCTACGAATTGAGATAATGCTATACCGAGCAGCGGTTTTTGTAGACACCACGGTTTGACCGGTTTTGTCTACAAAAGTCGCAGCTTGTAAATGTGGTTGCATATCATATATTCACTCATCAATCGTAGCTCTTAAAATACGCTGATCAACGAAGTATAAGTACGAATCGATCACGATACGCAAACTAATGCTCACAATTTGCTATTGCAGGATATTGAGCATCATTTTTCTCCTAATGGAGATATTTTTTTTATCTTCTCACTCAAAACTGGGCTAAGAATAAACCTAAACAACTTTGGCATTTCTCGCTTTATACGCGTGCACGACTTTCAACGTTGTAGCCGGCAAAACAACGCGAGAACGATAAACATGAATTAATGGAGTGAGAGACGGAAAAAAATTTTTTTGAACAACAACTCAAAAAAGAGAACTCTGAATTCCAAATTTATTAAGAGATTTGAAAAAATAGTATAACGATTATTGCGCTTCAGCCGCGATAATGATGATGATATCAATAATCAAGATAATAAAAGTAGTAATAGTATCAATAGCAGAAAACGTGAAAAATGTATAAGACAAAAGTTGTCGGACCAATCGTATATTACAACTTACGAACTAACACACGCGTACTGGCGCTCAAATTGAGTGAGTGGGTTGCCTGAGTTGATAGCGATACCACCCTTTTCTGCACTCCCAGCTTCTGCCCTCAATGTACACATTTCTCATTTAACATATCTTCAGTCATCCGTATCATCATTCGTCGCATTTATATATGTTCATATTTTATTCATATGTATATATTTATATATATTTACGTTATCAAATAAATAATCTCCGTAAATAGGTTAATAAAGTGCTGCGTCGTTCGTTATGTAACATGCCGCATCGATCACCGGGCTATGTATACACTACATCTATATATATATATTTTTTTTTTCGCATCATCACGAAACTTGCACCCCTTCAAACTCTCTTCAAACTCTCTTCTCAATCTACAATTATATTCACGTTAAAAAAGTTTATCCGCGCATGGTAACTGGCCGGGGCGGGGCTAACTGGCTCTCATAAGTACATATAACACTGGCTTCTGAACTGCTTAGTAGACTGGATATGGTGGCCTGGGTGGCCAACCTGGTGGTGGCGGCGGTGCGGCCAGACTCCACGATCAAGTATCCTTTGCACTGACCGATGAATCCTCGTCCTGACTACTCGGTGGATAAGGTAGACCCGCGAGTTTCGGACCCTGCTGTACCACCACTACGCACTTACGCATGTGTTTTTCAAGCGTACTTGGCACCGAGAATGGCATCTCACAGAAACGGCATTTGTAAGTATCTTTGCCGTGCCTGCCGTGCGTCTTCATGTGCCTTGTAAGTTTGCTTGATTGTGCGCATGCGTATGAACAGAGTTCGCATTTATACGGTTTTTCACCTGTATGCGACCGTCTGTGAACCGTTAAGTTTGAGCAATTCTTGAAAACCTTGCCACAGTATTCGCAAGTATCGTTGCGACCACTACGCTCCTTCTTTAGTAGAGGACTTGGCAGGCCAGGTAAGGTTAGTGGTCCACCACCGGGTTTGCCAGGTTTACCTGGTCCGTCAAGGTAGTGCGGATTTGGTAGCCAGAGACTTCCGAAGTCTGGTGCACCGGACCTGGGAAAACCTTGACCAGAGAACAAACCAGCTGCCGCTGCCGCTGCGACCGTCACCGATCCAAAACCTGGTGGTGAGAGGGCGCTCTCAGCCTTGTCCTTGTGATGATGGTGGTTGTTGTTGAGAGCGTTGGCGAGGCCTGCGGACTGACTATGTGGTCCACCAGAGCCGCTCCGATTGTTTTCTTGAAGAGCTTGCCGGTAGGCTTCGTTGTACTGAGCGATGCTGTTGAAGCCAAACTTCTCCATGAGGTCTCCTACAAGACTTGGTTTAGGTTCAAGCTTCGCCGATCGACCACCAGGTGCGCTCGTATCGTCGTGACTTGCTTGTGACGTTGACAAGTCCTCAGGAGTGTTCTCTTCTTGTTTAAGTTCACCACAGTCATCGTCGGCTTCGTCGAGGTCCATGTGTTCATCACCGTTGCAGCTACTGGCATCGTCGTCGATATCGTCATCGTCTGGAACAGTCTCAACGCTATCTTGAGGACTTTGCGGACCGCCATCGATTCTGTGCTCCTTACTCATGTGTTTGCGTAGTTCGGCGTAACTCGCCAGTTCCGCGTCACATACGTCACACTTGCTACAGTTGTTGTTGGGTTGTCGCTGCTGCAACCGCTGCTCCCTGTCTCTGTGGCTCTTGCGATGAACTATTAGGTTTGATTGGAAGCGAAACTTTTTGTCGCACAGTTCGCATGAGTACACTGCCGTCTCGACACCGTCAATCAGTGGAGTTGAGCCAGTGCCAGGTGGCGATGCCTTCTCACTGTCTGTCGAATTGTTGTTGTTGTGATGATGGTGATGCGACGCTAGAGGGCTCTGACCGTAACCGCTCGGGGGCGAACCGTCCTTGGTACTGCCACTGCTGTGCAAATTGACGGCGGACGGACTCGCCGATCTGACGCCGTTCTGTCGTTGCTGTTGCTGAGTGATCGGCAAAGGGGCGCTGCTGGCGCCTCCGGCACTGTTGTTGTTGTTGTTGTTGCCATTGCCGCTGTTGCCACCACTGCCAGAGTTGTTGCTACCCGTGGTGGGATTGGGAGGAGCCGCGCCTAAGGACGGGTTAGCGAGGCTCCTTAGGCGCGCCGAGTAAAAATCCGGATCGAGCGGATTGGCGGGATGATTTGGCATGCGACCAGCGTGCGACAATTCAGCGAGATTGGCAAGATTGCGCGCGTTGTTCAACGTGTCCAGACTACTTCGAACGAGTGGGTCACCGAGGTTGAGTGCGTCGATACCACGCAAGGGATCACCCAGATTTTGAAGATTTCGTGTCGCTGTCTGAAGTTCTTGAAGACCTCGATAACCAGCAAGTGGATTGCTCAACAGGAACTCCGGCCTAAACATTGGTGCAAATCCACGTTCCAAATGCTGTGGAAGTCTCAGGAAACTGTGCAGCGGGTCTCCAACGAAATTTGGTGCTCCTCCGGGGCCTCCAGAAGCGAGCGTTTGTTGTTGTCGGGAACTACCCCCTCCACCACTGCTGTTGGCAGCGCCACCACTCGACGAGGAAGTGCCACCGGACGAGTTGGCTACTGATGAACCGCCGCTAGACTTCCCACTGAGATTTAGCTGGTTCAGTGGACTGAGGTGGTGCTGATGTGGAGGTGTTGGCGTTGGCGGACTCGGGGCGGGTGTGCTCGATGACGAGTTTGCCGAGTTACCACCAGAACTGGAAAACAGCCGCGAGCCGTGGACTGTTTGCGCATGTTGCAGGAGCTCCCATGCGGATGCTAACCGCCGCGAGCATTGCGTGCACTGCAGCCACTTTGGTTCTGAAACATGTGAAAAGAAACAGTTGAGGTTAGTAATGTGAACAGAATTGGTCATTAAATTCATCATTATATTGGTTCTGTAATTGTGATGGAAGCTGGTTGATATTGTAAAATAGATTCTTATATGATGTACGAGGTTTCTTTGGAAATGCCAAAACTCTCTGTCAAGATGATACACATAACAGCTAAGACAGATTCGATTTAATTTCGTTTATGATTTTGTATTCATTATAGCGTGTTTAACGAGATTTCAATCTCTTTTCAGAGGATGCACTTGATTGAAACCAAAACTCAAGGTACCGTCTTTTTTGGCTTTTTCGAGTTTTTTTTCCATGTTCTGATAACTGAAAGTATCTCCGCAGATTAGTATTCTGTAGATGTTCCTCATGATAATTGAACGCTCATTTCCTGAACTAGGCATTGGAAAATGCTTATGTAGTATATCACTATCAGATCGAGAAGTGATCCACTTTGTGTTGACTATTTGATGAACGTAAGATACAAAATTATCCCGGGCCATGAATAAAAGTTCTAAAATAGCTCAGTCAAACGTACGACAGTTCAAAACATACTAACACCAGATATCAAAATATAAGGGAATACGAACTGCTTGCCACAGCTGACGAGATATTGCAGCATCAAGTGGAAAGAAAACCAGTGAATTGCTACCTTGTACATTATCGTTTTCAATCCCTCTGATTCGAACTTATAACCCCCGTATCAAACCGCGGACATTATAGCATCTGAATTCAAAGCGAGCCATGGATCTAAAATTGCCTGTCTGGGGAAAAATAATATCAGCGACGACAGTTTGCACGAGGGCGTACGAAACTGACCTTTAACGACTCATCTCGTGCTCCTTCTTTTTTCTTAGCCACACCGTCACAGTTGCCTTTACGAGAACGAGTCTTGAATTTCAATGTTTTTAATCCGGGATATCAGATTTTCAGCCATTTTTCACGCTCACATCCGATCGTCCTTTTCGTGCTCCCTTGTCCGTGGCATTTTTATTAATTCGACCCCTAAGATATGGGGTAGCCACAAACCTTACATATATATAGATGAGAAAATCCGCCCCTATATTTTTCAGTGATAATGGCATAGACGAGCACCGGCTGTCGACATGACCTCGAAACACATTCGCGTGGTTTGAAGAGCATTGAGGTTATAATATAGGTATATTTTAGAGTCTATACTCGTATGCGATGCAGCCGGCAATTTATGATCGTTGCACGGCGCGCCGTCGCTATTAGGACGCGAATCGAATCCGCGAACGGCTATAATCGGATCCCGATGCCTCTCTGCGGATGAATCGATAATCCCTCGAGGCTTTGGGCTCTATATATCTGCTGAAACATTCGCTCGAATGCTTAAACTCTGCGCGGCAATCAGATATTCGACACGCGGACTCTGGTGAGAGTAAGATGCTCCGTTAGTTCAATTCCCTGTGGTCTATCTTTTTAAATATCGTTTGAAGATGATTTGGATAGGATTGATTGACAGAAGAAGTAGATGCGCACGTGGCGGTTCTTGGTTTGAGGAACATTTATTGACCAAACAGGTGTGCATGCGCGGTTTACCTGATGATATGAACATTTTTTGGTCAATAACTGGCCAAGTTGCATCGCTACTGGCTGTAGATGGCCAGAAAATATGGTTACATTTCTATCATGGATTTACTAAATATTCTTGCACCGATAATATTTTGCACTACAGAACGTCAACGCGTAATGTCGACAAAAATATCAAATTTTGCCGAACCATCGTCGAGTATACTACTTGCATACCATGAGGTTTGATGAGTTTAATTTTTTTTACTTCGAATTTCAATAGAGCACTGTCTATTCCTGGATAGTTGTGATTTCAAAAATAATATACCTCACCGAGTTATTTCCGAACCTCTATAGCCTCAAATTTGAATTGGAAAATACCCAACATGAATGTTTACAAAGATACAAGGACTACTATACAAAAAGAACTATTCTACATATAGGAAGAGTCGTTTAAATGATCTGAAGAGGGCAAAACGAAGTGAATGTCAAACTTCACTATCTTCAGGTTGGAATTTTTCTACCATGTTATTACATTCATTTATAAAAAATCAAAGGAATCTACAGATTTTTGAAATAAATTTTTGGTCTATTTCGAACGCTTCGAACAAGTATAGTCACCTAACTTTCAACGGTAAAATTTGCGTACACAAAAAATTCAATAGCACCAATTCGGAAAGCCATGCTTCTCAAATTGAAAACTTGTATTTTCGTCTTCCTTCTTCTTTTGCAAGCACAATAGAACGACGCCAGAAGCATCGGTACAGCAACCAGTACGATTGCCCTTTTTTTTGTCTTCTTGGTAGGTTCCAGAGTCGCGGAGAAAGTAAGCGACACGCTTTAAATGACCTGTTAAGGCGAAAAACTTTTCCCAGAGGAGCTCTGTAAGCTCGTCACTGAAAGATTGCAAGCTCTATCTTTCTCTATTTCTCTGTCTGTCCCGGACTTTTCCCGTTTCTTTTCTTTCTTTCAAGCGTTTTCCTGTTTCACAGGACTATTCAATGTAGTATTAGAGTCCGAGATGGTTGTAGGACGAGACAAAACGGAGAAAAAGAAAAAAAAACAGTAGGAAGTATAAACGGGATAAAGCAATTCTAATTAAACGGCTATCTTTGATTCGTATCCTTTCCGAGTTGACGATGAACGGAGAGCTTCGATTCATCGAACTTGCAAGTTTCATCAAAGAGTACACTGTCTATACTAGCTCTATCGATTTCATCCAGTTTGCTTTAAATTGTTTCATTCACTTATATTCAATTGTCTTTTATTTGTCAAATTGTACAGTTTGAACTGCAATCCCATGGTGGCCAGTAAAATATTTTCTGTAGCTTTTCAGTGTTATTGATCGGGTACAGGATATTATATCCAGAACTTCCATATCTGCATAAATGAAATTTTGGATTTTACTTCTCCAGATAGAAGTAGCGTTGCATTTTTACTTTCCTATTTCGTCATTTTATTATAATTATCGTCGATGATAGATTGATCTTAACAAACTTGATTCAGAAAATTCCTCATCAAAAAACAGTTACAGGCAAAGTTCTTAGTCACATGACAAACGCTCGGTAGAAAATTAACTGAGAATTTTCCAGCTATTTGTTAATTTTCGGATGGATTTGATTTTATCATATTCTGATCTTGTGAAGACTGCTCTGAGCTGTTATAGCTCCATAATTGTGATATTTTCTGATAGATTATTTGTTTTCATATATCTGTTCACTTGTATCCTGCCTACCCAGCGGATTCCTGAATTTTAATATTTTACATTTCAGTAGTGCAACTCATAGTCCCATTCTTTCATCAAATTGTCCTGATTATTGACAGTGATGAAGCTACAAACAGTCAAAGATTTGATATTTATTCGTTTGTTATACTATTTTTCATTCAGAGTTATGAAAAAGCCACGACCCGTCCTTGTAAAGTCAGTACTCAATTTTCCGAGAAAAAGTGTTATTAAAATAAAGACTCACAGAGATCTACACAAAAATCAAGCTCGGGTAAGACAGATCCCACACAAAAACTCACAAATCAAATATGCAAAAATGGTCCAAGCTATAACAAGTGAACGAATCTACCTCGGGGATTGAAATCGAGACAGGCACACGCCTACTATATCCACAATATGAAGATCGCTAACGGATTAACGTCCAACCGTTGTATCAATTCGACTGTGTCACATATGAATACGGGAAGGAAGTGGCAATTCAAGTCAGGATGAATTCACGAGCCAACAGATTTCGAGCGTGACGAGCTGATGCGACATATTGTTTTACGCCTGGGGCTTCTGTCCCTCGTTCATACTTCTTTTTCTTCTTATATAATCTGGGGGTCAGCTTCGAAAATATTGTTTAACTTCCCAGTGTGGCGGCAAATTCAAACTTTGTATAGAATAACCCTAGTACTATAGGCGGATTGAAGAAAACTAAGGCGTAGAGATAAGTAAGTAACGGAGGGCCCACATAATAAAGGTCCGCTATATAATACATACTTTATACATTTCGATTCACGCCCGCGGCTTTCATATGCAAAGCTCGCGGGTGGCCATCCGTTAGGATTACTTCTTCAGATTTTGCGGGTGGTAGCTTCCCTTTGCAGACTTGCAGAACCGCAGTTCAGTATAAGGAAATCGTCCATCCTGACTTTTGCTCACTTATACTTTTTCTATTTTTTGGGGGTATTCTTATGGTTCTCTATATCTTCATGTTTCGGACATTGGAGATTGGGTTTCTTTTTCTGTTTGGTACAATTTCCATAGATCTGTGATATTTGTATGATGTATTTTTGGGGTATGGATTGGTTGGTGTCCGGTAACAGATGCATGCGGGGATGTATTTTATGTGTTGAATGGACTCGGAGATTAAAATTTTGAAGGAAAAATCTTTCTTATCATCAATATTTTATGCGGAAATTTTTAATCTTATTTTGTTTGCCGATTTTACGGTTCACAATGGGGACTGAATATATAAAAGAAAAATTGTGTGATCCCTGGCAGGAATGGTAAACATTATTTAGCCAACAACTAGCCAAATTGCATGATTGGCCCTGGCTATATGGTCAGAAAAAATGGTCACATTTCTACTAGGGATGGTCTTATGAATTGTCATTCCCCATTCATGAACTTGAATAATGCGATAATGTAGTCAAAGATGGAGATTCTGGGGTTTCCTCCATATCTTTGAATTAATTTGGAAAATTCCTCAAAGACTTCCTTCATAAACTTGATCGAACCAAGGAAGAAATCTATTTCTCACAGTCAAATCTTGTAAATCGAAATTTGTATCTTATGAAGCGTAAAATTACTCAGAGTTTAAGAATCAAAGTATCTGACAACGAGAACCTGCAACACAGACCAATTGTCGGAATATAGTGACAGATTACGCGCTCAATTACTCAAAACGATTACGGTTCTACCATCCGCTTTGCAAAACAAGTATATCTGTAAAGGTCTGATGACCAAGAGAGCATTTTTCTGCCCAAATTGTCTGTCACCGATACGCAAATTGTTCGGAAATTTCCTGCACTCTCTTTAGCCATTGTCTGCCTTTAAAATGTGAACGTGAGTAGACGACGTCTAGTAGTTTGATGGTCAACCTGTGAGCGGATACACCCTCTCAATATAGTGTATTATATGCTATAGCAGCCCCTGCACTTTCAGCTTTTTTTTCACGGCAGATTTCACGTGCGCGGACCACTTGATCGATCCAACTTGAGTGCCCGGATTACATCGGTTCCGGTCGAGGTAGTAGATTCAAGGGGATCAAAAAAGATGGTGATATTTTGAATTTGAGTTTTGTTGTTTTTGAGAAATTTTGAAGCAGCAAGCTCGAGGTGTTGCAGAAACCGAAATTTTTATTATGATCTCTGAAGTCATATCGCATTAGTAGAACAATGAAATGACTTTTACTTAAGTGGATAGATCTTGTCATTGAAACCAGCGTACCTGTCTTTTCAATCTGCGATCTGATCTTCCAATAATCTTTCAAAATTAAAGGTAATCAGAGCACATGTCACGATAAAAGCTATTATTCCCTGAAACCCTTGTGATAACCGATGACACGTTCTGTTAGTGAAGACAAAACAACATGATCACGTACTGTTATAGTACTGAATGACATGGAAAAATATCCAAAGAAGAATCCGAGTTGTTCAGAGTCAGGGTGAGCTGAGTCCATACGGTGGATCAAAGTAAACCTTTATCTTCATTTTTGGAAGAATTCCCCGATAAATCGTCAAGAGTATTTTCTTGCATAAAAAAACACGATGAAGATGCCAGGAAAATTTTGGTAGAAGGTTTTTTGATCGATTGGGGGATTTAAAATGAATTTTGAAGGCAGAAAACCTCACTTTTACAGGTGAGCTTGATACTCAGTCCGCTCTGACTCTAAACAACTCATTTTTCGATTCGATATCAACATTTTTCAGTTCAGTTGAGATCACGAGATAAAAATCTACATTTTTCCAAGAATTTCGGCATCGATCCATCCAGAGTCGAATCTGCCAGAACTATGTCTCGAGAAAAGCCACAGATGCTATTTGACAGCGAGTCAATTCAATCCTGGTATGCAACAAATACAAAATATGCCTTGAAAGCTGGACGGACGGATACACTCACGAATTCCCCCGAAGCATGCATCAAACGCGATGCTTTAGACAGATTTTTCTTCGGCTGCCTATGGCTAACCAATCGACGATCGAATAGACGAACAAACGAAATGGTAGAGATACCCGAGCTGTTGCAAGAGCCATCCATGTACATGCATGCATATAATAAAGTGACAAAGGGCTGGGAGCACAAGCCCGGAAGGGAGGATATCGTTGACAATATTATTAAAATATCGATTGGCCGGCGTATGCGACGTATGCACTTTGTTACGTGCCCCGGACGTCGACTACCTATGGGCTCTTTGCACTTGGTGAGATAGACGGGGGAGATGATTTTGATGCACTCTTCAGGTGCGGATATTTCGTGACCAGATGCACGTCGTGATGATCCAATACAAGAGATTGAATTTTTTGAAGAGTTGTGAGTGCGTGGGGGATGAACTAGCCTTTTTGAATGACTTATGTCATTGCAGCTGTAGATGCATTAGTTTTATTATAGGAATAATTCTTCGTTAAAAGTATGTGGCGTTGAAAAATAGATTTGGTATAGAAATTTGCAATATATCTTGGATTATTGAGTGATTTGTTTCTTCACCAAGAAAATTCGTGGAATTTTCGATTGGTTTATCAAACATCCTAACCTTTGTATTTTAAATTTTTATTATATCCAAGGACATTGAATTGAATGTAGATTATTCAATCTAAGGACTCCAAAAATGGAAAGAAGTACCTGAAATTGTGAAATCTACAGGCGAAAAATGAGAATGATGAAGCTTCAGTCATTGGAAGATTATTTGACAAGATCGTTACAATCAAATCATGACTGATTGTTCTGCGTACTGTTATCGGGTCCTCAATAGAAGTCAGATTTAAAAAAAAAAAAAAAAACGTTCGGATACAAAGAATTGGAAACGAATATTTTAGATTGTCTACGACAACAAATACTCGAAAAGATCATCAAAGAAAGTCACCCCTTCCAAAATACAAATCCTCACGAGTCAAATTCAGCAACAAAACTTGCATTGTGGTCAACAGCTCATAACAATATTCCAAAACTCATTCGGACCCTCACGAATTGGTCAACTCAAGACAATTTATGCCCTTTTGGTTAGAGCACTTCAGACTACATCTCGATATATAACCGCTTGTAAAATGGTCATATGGAATATACAATGTACACTCTAGAGTCCATCCGATCACGAATACTACACCTTTTCTTTCACATTATATTCCTCGAACGTGTGGCAAGTCGTTAAACAAAATGTTAGACGGCCCGCATATATTCAAGTTTGCGATATGAAAGAGTATATGCGTGTGCGGTCGCAAAATGTGCTTCACGAGCGAATATATGTCGTTTGCACATCAGTCGATTTTTGCGAGAACGATGTGCGTCTGCGGCTTTTAAAGATTATTACGAGTTACATTTCGATGATTCATGATCGTTTTACGTTGGTCAACCTGATGTAACTTTATGGATGATTTTTTTGAGAATCTATAAACGCTTTTAGAAAGAATTTAATAATTTTGTGAAAGAAATTCATCTGGATGACTTGATACCACTATAAGAAGGAAAAAATTTGTGGCATGACATCAAAAATTTCACAAAATTCTCACGAGCTCAAACGCGAAATTGACTTTCCGGAAAATACTCGAAAAATGCATAGTCTCAGGAGATCCTCGCTCAAAAATGCCTACATTATTGTATAAAAATTCATAGTAAAATTCACTCTTCTCTCCACTCTCCATCACACTTTTAGCATCGAGTAGAAAACACTTTGTAGCGTTACCTATTTTTCGTCTACATAGATATTTTGCCAACATTAGATTGCACTCGAGGCTGTTTAGCGTGACAATGGGTGCATCAAAAACGACATGGTGTTGAAGAAGGTTTCGGAAAGAGAGAGCGTGGAAAGCTCTCCTTGTTGTTTTGAATTTCGCTATACATTACATCGTAGCATTCGGTCGTGGGCCAATTCACTGGCAATTTTGTCGTGGTAGCCTCAGGCAAGAGATGAGTTGCTTCTTTTTTTTTTCGACCCTAGACTTTTCATTGAGATAGAGCATCAGACTTGTACATGGCTGGTCTATATCTATGGATACATATTCCTGGCGAAAGTATCGTATAGAGTGAGGAAGGAAGAAGGAGTGTATTGACGGTGATGGTGTGAGTGAATTAATATTCCAAGCTGTCTTGACAGATACATCAAATTTGCATTTCTTTTACGCAGATGTTGCCGTTGTGAGATTTGTGAAGTTTATTTGTAGTACAGTACCAAGATATTGGCTTTGATTTTTTTGAATTTTGGTTGTCGATTGGACGTGAGCTTTGATATGAGCTTGCGAGCTTTACTATGCAAAATTCGATCTTTGAAATTTCCCAGAGACGGGATTAAACGAGATTTTTGGTTTTTTGTTCCCCCCTTTTTTTGGTTTTGTCGATACTGATTGAGAAATAATTATTATGATTATTCATTGTGTGCATGTTGAAAGTTCTTCACACGAGTAGGTTACAAAGATATTTAATCTTCAGATGTACTTTATGTATTATGTATGTGAATAATGCAATTTGTAGATATTCAAAAGATTGAATTGTGGATTGGATCCAATTTTAGTATTAACATCGAAGTGAATTCGATTTTTACAGCATCTGAGCCTTATCCAAAAAACTGCTCTCTTCTTTATATCTAGAAAAATTTGAAAGTATTAAAAAAGCTCAAAACATGTCTAATTCCTAACCCAACACCTTAAATTTTGAATATCGACAGACTCAATCTTCATTTGCAGAACGTCATCTTACACAAAATTATACGAGCGATCTCAAAATATTGTGCAGGAAAGTCTCAAATTTCGACAAAGGTTTTTGAACCCTTGAAATCAGATTTTCTCCTGTGTCAAAGTGAATTTCATCTTAAATAAACAGCCTTGAAAGAGTAGTACTGCTCGTGAAAAAAATAAGGGATAGGTCAAGAAGAAGTGATGGTGTCAATTTTGTCGGATTATATCTAGCGTCACTCATCGTAGACCTTTCTTTGAATATCCCTCAGCTCTTAGGCTTTTTTCCTCGCCCTTTCATTTCTTTCATGCAAGGGTTCTTTTTTTATTCTTTTATTACGGCGTTAACTGCATTTAAGAATTGTATCCCTATAATATAAGTGCGGAGATACGATTGAGAGATTGCGAGAGGGAGATAATAGATTGATCTAACAGAGATGCAATATAAGTGTGTATGACCCTATACGTGTAACTGGATACTTTTCTTTGGAATGACGAATATAATGGATTCTCAAATATAATTTTTGATACATAAGTGTAGACTTCAGTGTAAACATTTTTGGGGTTTAGAGCTTTGCTTCTTGAGACCCTTACACAATTTAAATGGGTCATTCAGAATGGTGATAATCTTTGGTCACGGAAAATTATATTTCCGAAAATATTGTGAATGTTAGCATGAAGTTTTTAACACGTTCGCTGCGACGCTGATTTTTCGTAATTTTATTCCGGTCCTGAATTGGACTATCGCAACTCGATGGAAACGCCTATATGGAACTAAATCTTTTTTTGGCTCATTATTCACCCCCTCAATGAAGCAAACCACCACGGTAGATTTTTTGGGAGAATTTTCCGAGCCATTCAGAGTCGGCGAAGATTGAAAAATAAAAAATCGGGGGTCCCACCGGTGGGCCCTGTCACAGCGAACGTGTTAAAAAGTACGGATATACTAGACAAATGATTAACGTATGAGATTATTAGCTGATCAGGCTGGATAATATTTTGGCGAACCCAAAATTTTGCGTCAATCTAGAAGATCTTATCCAACGAATCAGACCATTATTCATGATCAACAAAAAGTTGCTTGATAGCTGAACTGTTTTTCAAAATATTCAGGTATGATCGAGATATTAAAGGGACCTTGGCTGTGGAGGATAAATTCAATACGATGGAATCATAAAAGTGGATAAAACTCCCATCTTTGAAGATGTTTTGGCAATAAAAATAAACAAAGGGACTGACCGAATTCGAGACCACATGTCATCAGACTATCGATATGACGTCTCCAATTACAAAGACTATCTACCGATAAAAATATTGACAAGGCAGACAGTCTTCAAAATCTGAATAGGCACGTGAGCAACCATCAAAAATCACACAAACAAAAAATGGCTCATCGCACGAGCCAAGAATCATCTCATCCCTAACAGGCCACGCGAACATCATCTAAATAGCTATAGACCTTGATGACCCAGAACACGCGAATCTCAAAGTATTCAGGATGCAAAGGCACCTGGATCTAAAAAATCAAGTATATATCTTTCTCATCATTCAACCCCATCATCCTGAATCAAATTTGGCGCGTGTCTCAGAACTCGTCGCATCTTCCCTTAAACTCATTCTTCTACAAGTACCATACATAGTATCCTATTATATCTATAAACACGTATACGCAAAATCAGCTTGGCTCGTGTACACCACGTGCCAAAGATACAAAGACGTGACAATTCTAATTGGGTTCAAGCCGATCAGACCAACAGGAAAAAAAAAACTGGACAAAAAGAGCTGCTGCAAAAGCCGTCCGAAGTGTATCCCTACATACTATAACACAATGAGCTCAACGCGCTGCCACCGGATGAGTCTCTGTGTCTTTATACATACTTCTTTTTTTTAGGTTATCTGCATGCGAGATCCCCTTGTATAATATTGTGTGTAAGAGTATAGGAAGGGTTGAACGAGTACTGATGCGATATATATGATCACGCGCATCGTGATTTTGAGAATTTCAGGGTGGGATGTGTAAATATAATGGTGTTGCGTGAGGTTAACTTTGTGATGGCTAATTGTTTGTCGCGTAACCACACTCTGCTACCAATTTATTGTTTCGGTCACGAGTTTATCAACTGGATATATGTGGACAGAGTGTAGAGTCAGGTGGGTGTTAGTTGGCGAAGTTTGGCGATTGTTAATTGGTAGATTGTGGTTTTTTTTTTTTAAAGTTTGGAGTTACAGGTGCGATAACATTTTTTGACACTTCTGGTGTGTTTTATTTTTGCATATTTTGCATGTAGATACTCCTTCTTGGTTTTTTGGAGACTTTTAACTAAGATCTGATATAAGGGTGGAAAATTCTCCATGAATTCCATTGGTTATGAGATAGTATGTAACCTGGCTCTAACGACATTCAAGTTCTTCAAATCTTCAGATTCCGTCAAAAATCCAGTAACAATCAAAAATTATTCTTCAAAAGATTCCGACTGCAATTGAAAATAATTTTAACGGCTTACAAATGTTTCAACAGTAATGAAAATGTCTTATGAGTGAATTAGATGATCTTGAATCTCTTCTTTCTTGGATTAATTTTGAAGACTCTCTTGGAATCTTTTGCGATTGTGATGTTTGGAAAAACTGCTCAGATACTGCCGAGGAAACCTCCAGAATCAACCATTTGAATGTAGAATAGAATAGAATAGAATAGAATAGAATAGAATAACTTTATTCATGACTAAGAACTCTTTGGTCCTGTATAGTCCAATACATATTCACACATATCCACAATGTTATAGTTTATTGCTGAGATTGTGCGTGGGCTTGCTTACCAGCACCTAAATAAATTTAATAATCCTAAAATTTAAATCCCAGCTAACTGAGATACAAATAGACATGAGAAGCGAGACAATATTATTAAATATACAGATTCAAACCAAGATTCTTTTACGTTACAACGGTGCGCTAGTTATAAACATACAATATATACATCACAGATTTAACCCAGTCAAATACATAATAAAGTACTCGTCAGGTACAATGATTTGCTCCCCACAAAAATAAGAAAGTTGCAGCAATAAGTTACACTCAAAATGTGTGTCTTTTGACACATATTACTCAATTTTCCAAGTTTCTCAAATCACCCTCAATGATTCGATAAAAAATGAAAAAAAAAAAAATGAAAAATTGTCCAACATTGGCTATCACGTGTAAAACAACTTCACATAGGCCAAATGTCATTCTGCGATGTAATGCAGTAAGTAATGCACACCACCCTGTGTCCAAAGAATTACAATCTCAATTCAGGATTCAAATCCCTGTAGATAATAAAAAATTGGCGACACGGACGACCACGCACTTGAAATAGAGATAGAACACTATATATAGCTCCAAATACCATACGTCCATAAAATACAATAGAACACAATACTTGTCTCATATACGCACCCCCTATTATAGAAGCCCATGACTACGCTTTAAATTCAAAAATCGAATTTCTCTCACCCCCCGCGCACTTTGAACATCATCCTATACAGATGCCCGTATGCTATATACTGTATACGTATCAAGTGGTGTAACCAAACGATTTTTGTGTAGACCCGGTGAACCAGATACATCGTATGGTCATGCGGACATTGCAGCCCCAAACTCTTTTTTTTTTCTCTCTCACACAGTCCTCGACAATAATAATCCGGTCCGAGTAATCGCAATTCTTTGAGTCCAAAATGCATGAGTTTTGGACACCCGGTGTGGTATATAGTTCAGAATCATCACATGTGTCGCTTATATTGGAGAGCAAATCTGTCGTTAGATGTATAAGTTGTTTAGTGCAGTAGTTAATCGCTTTTGATACTCGTTTGGTAGCCGTTTGTTATTGAGACTGTGGGATAAAGTTCTCACTTGGTGACAGCTGACACTGGTGTAGTGATTTTTTTTTTTTTTTTACAGAGTGAAAGTTGGATCACGGAATCTAAGATTTTGATCTATGTCGTATGAAAATTATTGTTTGAGAATTTACGATAAAATCGAAGATATTGTCCCAGAAAATCGAGTGTCTAGAGTTTGATCACAAATAAGTTGTACTGCTTGTATGATTTTATGGTCAAAGCTCGATATTTTGAGATTATTATTACTACAGGAATGTCCTGTTGAGAGTAAGATCTATTAATCTAAGAAGATTTGTGAGACATTGAGGAATATTTGCAGGGTAAAACCATTTTTAATATTACCATGCGATGATTTTTAAAAAATTTGTAATAGTTCGATCCATTAATACTTTTCCTTGTAGCTATAAATTACGACCGGAGACAACAAATTAGATACAACTTGTATAAGTTACACGATCCTTATCAAATTGCAAGGATCAACTGAATATTATTAAAAAAACACGTTCCAATCACCAACAGTTTGTTTCCATCTAGGGGAAGAAATTTATTTTCCAAATTGTTCATCCACAAACTCTGAAAAACTACGAGTAGGTAAAAATAAGTTAATTTGGAACAGCCTAAGAACCTATATAGAGTCATGAACTATGAAGAGTACCATCTAAGAATGTTGACCATTGAGTTGACCATATGAAAAGTACATTGTGCATGTTGAGGGTAATCGTGATTTAGCTATGTGAAACATACAATTAATAACCAGATAATGATCATCAGCGATCCTATAAACTCATTCAATTACTTTTGTCAGAATGAATATCAGATATTCGGGTTTACTTTCTATATTAGTGATGTTCCCAGAGCAAGAAGTATACACACACCAATCTAGATCCTGACTAATTATTGTTCAATGATCTAGGATCATAAAATCCGTATTATAAAAAAAATGTTAGTGCAAAAAAGTTGTGCATGGACTAGTTGCAAAAAAGGTCAGAATCGACAGTAGTCACAGACATCGGTAACAGATCAACTCTCCGAGGTGCATCTCTGTATACAACTACACTCTTCTCCTACACGTTAACATAAAGTGGGTCTCTCTCTTGGGGTCGAAGAAACGGTTCTGTCTCCGCTACAAATAAGTATATATAGACTCTCTGATGCTCCAGGTCGCTCTGCATAAATTGCGCGTGACACAAGATTTTTCGCGAGCTCGCGTTAAAAGAGCCTATATCTATATATCCTTTATACACTAATACCTCTTTGCAAGAGCTTCTCTCGCGGAAATCGCGATTCTACGATGAGACGCCCCCACAGTAGATATTCACCTCCATAAGGAACAGAGTATAAGAAAGAGAAAAAGATCGATATCCGCAAGCGGTTCAAAAGGGAAAGTTCCCCTTTCGCCCATAAAAAATATATCTGTAGATATACGCTCATGGTGAGTTGTCGACAGTTAACGGCGTGAGATATATCCCCCTACTACGAAGGCGCGCAATTACCTTTGAAGTACAGCAAGTGCATCAGACACAGTATGTATAAGAGATGAACTCGATCTCATGGATTTTGGTGAACTTTGAGATTACGTACTTGCAAGATTTTTTTTCGTGGTTAGGTTAGGTAGTTACTTTGAGATGAAGTGGTGTGTTAAGATGTGTAGGTTAGGTAGGCGGGTTTAGGTATATATAGAGAGTTGAGGATGAGACATCAATGAAATTGTATTTGATTTATGATTTCAGTTGTGTGAATCGGTGAATGTAAGGAGTCTGTGGTGTATAGAGTGATATTTAGAGATCGAAATATTATGATGGCGGTATAGTTGGTTATGATGGCTTATCATATGGTACGCGCAACCTGCGAGGCTCTCGGGAGAGCATTGAAAAGTTGTGGATTCAATGTGGCATTGATCGCTTTGAGGTTAATCGTATGCAGTATTCATTCCTTAAGGATTTTCTTTTGGAATTGCTTGAAGAGTTATTGAAATCTTCAACATTTATTTTACAAAAAGTGTCTAAAGATACGTGGAAAGATTCTTATTGGAATTTTTGAATTTTTAATAGCGAGGAATGAAGAAGCGATTATGACAAGTGCGAAACTGGGATATTTGTTCACTCTTGAAAATCTGCATGAATAGAAATTTTTTTGACTTTGCTCGTAAAACCTTCTAATATCCTTATTGCCTCATACATAGTGTGGAATAAGTTAAGCATGATCTATTGATTCATGTCATAAGCGGTAAGTTCACTCATTTTTAGAACTTGCTCCATTCAGTATCAAGCACCAATCAATAACTATCTATAACTTAATCATCTTCACAGAAAGAGTACTCTTGAGTTTTGGAACCATCTAGATTGAAGTTTTCGAATGTCATGACTGAGTTTGCTGCATCCTGAATTGACTAAATAACTTTGAAATCGAACAACTATTCGAATTTCGGCGCCAATGAGACGGGTGATGAGCTCTGCTCACTTCATATCAGTCGCATCGATATCGATCTCCCCATATCCTTCCTAGCTCACGGTCTGTCTGGCTCACGCGCGCCCCAGCCCTGGACCTGCATGAACACGTGTTCAAAAATATGTGATCGAGTACGAAATTTGGGGAACAATAGACGAGCCAAGTCCGGAGAAAACTATGTGAGCTCGGTGAAGCGTAATAAAAGCGTCTATTTATGAGCTCCAGTAGATCAGAGTCATCAGACACTGACGCAACTGAACGTAAATTTAACCTAAAATATCTGACCATTGTGCCGGTAAAGTCACTCGCGACCGAGCTCACGACTGCAAACAAGACCGAGGGGATTCTTGAGATTTCCCCAGAAACTATTTATTCATGACTGTGATTGGCTGATTCGAAATGCCGCTCATGAACACGATTGGCTGTTGGCGGTGGGCCGGAAGCTTAAAATTCATGCACCACTAGTTATAGTTACAAAGCGCTAGACCGAGGTGAAGTTAAATAAAAGCGTTTAAAAATCAGACTTCTTTGGAGGACCCGGAGGGATGTTCCAAATCTTTGATTATGCCATAGTTCAGCTATTAATCCATCTTCTTCTTCAGATGAGCATGGGCTAGAGTATCAAACTGCTTGTTGCCTTTTGGAATTCTTTTAATTTTAGTTTAAAACTGTTTATGGAGAAGTTGTCAACTACTTAATTCTCCCAAATAGCAATTACTGCATCAAACCTCCGCACTGAACGGTAATTCAAGATCTGAACTCATTTGGTCATATCTCTTCCACCTTCAAATAGTGTTTCTGCAAATTGAATCAAATTCATAATCATGTGCATAATCCCTCGATCGACACTATTTGATTGTACCCAAATTGAGTTTGAACACCAGTTCATTCATGTTCTCTTCGCAATTTTTCTCAAAAACCAAGAAATCTCGTACATCTTAGACGGCTCAAAAACGAGTATGGTACTATTTTGAATATTTTCTAAGGTACAAATCTTTGAATTGAAACTAACCTGAGCTAACGGTATTCGTATCGGCGTCAACACTTTCAGTTTTAGGTTTCTTTGCCGTTGCATCAACCGCATCCTTATCCGGACTGTGTTCATGATGTCCACCCTGAGGTGCACCAGCCCTCTTTGGCGTTGAACTAGCCCTCAATTCGATAGGGCTACCACCTGACGCATCCGCACACGTTGATGCTGGCGGACTTTCAACTCTTCTTTTTGACGATGATATGGGTGCCGAAATACTCGGTACTGAACTTAGTTTTGTTTCATGATGGTCAACACCAGATGGCCTCAAAGCTGCTAAAGCATCCTCGGGATCTGAATCCTCTGGTGCACCTTGAGCTGGACTTGGAGATGCGCAACTTACTGCGCCACCCGCTCGACACTCTTTAACTTTGTGTTCAATAAAACGAACTATTTCGGCAAGTGGATAACTCGCCCTGCAGCCTCCGCATAATACCATATCTGGAGTTTGGGATGATGCTGACGTCTCCGCTGCAACAGATGGAAATTGTATGATTATTTTGAGTGCAATGAGATGTAATCATTAAATATTTTTTAATTTTTCATGGTATGTGGGCGAGGATCAGTTTAAGGGAGGGTTAGTTTCCGAGTCCCAGACCGTTATAGATTAAAATACTTTTTGCGACTGTTCCAACTTACTAGAATAGTCAGCAAGTCTGGTAGATTAAATTGATCAACCAATGCATCGAGTATTGAAATTAGCGATCGAAACCTGATTGTTGAGTGATATGAGTGATTTTGGATAAATTGATAGGACGTTGGTTGAAAAATTTCCAGTAAACTATCCTCGTGCTATTTGGTGATGCAGAAATAAGATTTAACCATCGTAGTCAATGTATTTGCTTGCTTATATAACTTTCTGAAGTATCTCCCCCTAGAGCTTATATGGTGGACTGTCACATCTTCACCCTAGCACATGTTCGAGGATGTATTACTGAGACTCTGCTGTTAGTATTCTGATTCTAACCAAAATTCTTTCAAAATTCCAAAACTGCTCTTTATTGGTAAGGTAATTTGATGGGAATGATACTTCAATCCACGTATGACAAAAAAAGTATTAATGAGTACATTATTCCCTCCTTGATCGATCAACTAAAAAATTCCGAAGAATATCGAAATGTGTCAGTCCAATGAACATTCATATACATTGAACCCCCGGAAGAAATCACTCTTTAAAAAACTCATCCATACCAGAAGTAAAGTTAGCGGTTGGTTTCAAAATAAAGTGCACACATACATGTATCTTAGAAAAAACCAACATAGCAAAAGAGAGCTCTCGCGAGGAAATTTATGCTCAGGGAGTTTAACAGTGCACTCGACTCTAGAAAATGAGTATTATATATATATATATATATATAGAGAGAGAGAGAGAAGCCATTGGGCGAAGGTGGTGAGAGCTCGCATCTCTTTCTCTCTTCTGCGACTTATATAATTCAGACGGGTAGAGAGCAACGCCAGGATATAGTTTTCAAAGGCGTTAACACACACACACACACACACACACACATATATATATATGAAGTCAGAGGTCAGCCGCAGACGTAACAATTCACTTTTAGGGCTCCTTAAGGGGAAAGAGTCTCGTCGCTATCAGATATTCTATCCGTAAGCGTCTATGGATTCTCTTCACTGGGCAAATAAGAGTACGATATACTCTGTACACTATTAACATAGAGATTGGCAGCGGTTCATATATCGATCGGTCTGTATATATACATATATAGCTCTTGAGAAAGTGAGCGTGTGTGAGTATTAGACTAGTACTTAGTTTGTGGCCACGAAAACAAAGACAGCTCAAAGTCGTTATCCCGCGGCTACTATAACATAACCTCTGAAATAGAGTATATGAGTATTTGGTATGGATCGATTATTTCTTAAAGATAGCTAGCATACCGGATAAGCAATTCTACGTGATCGACATTAGTACACTTTTACTCTTTTGTACATACAGGTGTGCATTGTTTTCTTGGTGCATTGAATATTAAAAGTTGTTGGTTGTCGGCTTTTGCGGCACGTGGCAATTGACTTTGGGCACTTTGAGTGCATAATAATTTTTTTTTTTCTAATTGTTTGATATTGTTGTTGCGCTGTTACAGGTGGTGCATCGAAAGTGTATATTGTTGTAGGTGATTGTATTTTGAATTGATGTCCGATTCTGTTGCTTTCCGCGTATTACGTGAATGTTTGGATCAAAATTAAACGTTTTTATTCGCACCTTACGTTGGATTCTGATTTTATTCGTTAGGCAATGCAGTGTATATCAAATTTAAGGTCTCTGATGATTATTGAGGGTTGATGTGATTTCCTATTTGTGCTTGCTTACGTAAATTCTTGCGATTCCTCTTGCGAGCGCGTTCTTGAATGCATTGATACTGTTTCAAATGTGCTATGCAATCATAAATTGTTAGCTAATGTCAATTCAGATGTGATCGTTGCTGTCGCTATGGCTTCCTGATGTCTAGGTATATGATACTCAGATATGTTTCATTATTTTGATGTATGGAATAATTTTTCATGCCAGATGGACGTCAAGATGAACGTCGATGGAATTGAAAGGGGAAGTATTTCATCAATATTCCCCATCTGGATTCGACGAAACGGTAAAATGTAGGTCAAAATGTTGTTAGATAATAATCACAGGATTTCACAAGTTTTGCCATAGGATTCGAAAGTCATTGAGCATGATCTTGCTCGAAACCAATAGCAGCACTCCTTTCATTGATTATAGAGTTTATCTATTCCAAGAAAGCTAGTTCAAGACATGTGTTTCACTACTACAAAGAATTTATGTGCGTTTATGTCACAGGGACGCATTGTAACTATCCATTAAACGGTCAGTTCACCAAAATATTGTCTTTATCAGTTTGGTCTATCATGCTACAAGCATATACACATATACTACAAATATAGAACATTCCGATACGAGGGCGGGAAACCATCCCCTCTGAGTGTCAAATACTATTCTTCCATAAACTGTCCCAGGAACCAAATCGAAGAAATTGTGTGGAAAGTCATTTCCCAGACGGTTTTTTCGATTCGAGAACATGGAAAGAAAATTATAGTTCATCAACTCCCGCAAAGCGCTTCATGAACAAGTTTACAAGGAGAGCATCAGGATCGTGGAACACGGACCTTGACAGAACCTTGGCAATCAATTTGTTCCGGTGAGAAATGAAGGTATCTCCAATGGTTCAATCATATTAGCCTTCTATCCCAAGATAAAGCTAATATCGAGGTTAGCATTCTTAGTATATTTATGTATGTGTCTTTTTTATCGCTTTTATTCTACTTCACCGTCTCCCCACTCGACGCTCGGACCACCCATTTCTTGCCCTTCTCCCCGATATTTGGTGTTTTTTCCTGGAAAAAGTTTGTGCACTGTTTGTCTGACTGGTCGTAGCGCGCATCTGTGTGAGCCATCCCCGGTGGACTCGCGTCGCTCGAAGCGGCCTTGTCGGTAATAGGCTGTACACCGCGATTTTTCGTGGTCGCCCCGCCCCCCCCCCCTCACGGCAGTTTCTAAGCTGGCGACTAATGCCAGCTAATGTTTGTATAAAGCAGTAAACTGAAGCAGTAAACTTACCCAGCAGACACAGCACGAGATGACATGAGAGGATAGGTATGAGAGAGAGAGAGAGAGAGAGAGAGAGAGAGAGAGAGAGAGAGAGAGAGAGAGAGAGAGAGAGAGAGAGAGAGAGAGAGAGAGAGAGAGAGAGAGAGAGAGAGAGAGAGAGAGAGAGAGAGAGAGAGAGAGAGAGAGAGAGAGAGAGAGAGAGAGAGAGAGAGAGAGAGAGAGAGAGAGAGAGAGAGAGAGAGAGAGAGAGAGAGAGAGAGAGAGAGAGAGAGAGACCGACCTAGCTTCGATCCATAGGTTTATTCGATTATGCGGCTCGGAGCGCTCGGAGCGCTCGGATCGGTCCGGTCTCGTCCATCACCGAACGCGCGTTCGGACAAAAGTTTGCTCGGAGCGCTTGGGAGCGCTCCGAACGCTCCGTCCAAGATTTTCAGCCGAGGAGACGGGAGGAATCGTCCACAGCATTAGAAACAGGCTGTCTCCCCTCTCCCCGGCTAGAAATCTTAGACGGAGCGTTCGGAGCGCTCCGAGCGATCTTTGTCCGAACGCGCGTTCGGTGATGGACGAGACCGGAGCGCTCCGCTCCGAGCGCTCCGACCCGCATAATCGAATAAACCTCATGAGTAGCGAATCACAGATCACATCCAAACCACGAAATCAAAACTTGGATCAAGTGATAATTTGAGCCACTATTGAACTTCAACGTTCGGTACATCAAAAATTACTTTCACTAAAAGAAAGGAAATAAAAAGGTTAAAAAATATTTTAGAGATCGCTTTTATGGGTGTGAAAATTATTGAGAGTGAAGTATTTAAAAAAAGAAGTTTGAAAAATATCAACTTTTTGAACACCACACACCGTAAAAGCGTGGGGTACCATAGAAGGGACATGCACCGCATACTCTCCTCTTAGGCACCCCACGCTTTTACGGTGTGTGGTGTTCAAAAAGTTGATATTTTTCAAACTTCTTTTTTCAAATACTTTACTCTCAATAATTTTCACACCCATAAAAGCGATCTCTAAAATATTTTTTAACCTTTTTATTTAACATATGGACAATGCTAATCTCTATAGGAGTATCTCAGAATAGGAGGATCATTGGATTGAAACCTTCATTTCTCACCGAAACGACACGATTTCTAGAATTTCATCAAGATCCGTGTTCCTTAAACTTGATGATCTCCTTGTTGAACCACTAGGAAAAATTGAAATCTAATTACGAAGAAAAACACATAACAGGTATTATGTAAAATTTATTAAAACTATATTCGAAATTAGGTCAATGATGAAGCAGTTAGTCCATCGAATACTCAATGAAAATCAAAACCACGGTTAAAAGAAAACTTCTACAAAATGGACTTCCAAATTTCCCAAAAAAGACGCCAATACCCACCATACCGTATTATACAAATCCGAGCAAACTACACACCTTTTTGAAATTCAATTCGAACGCGCTGACCAACGGCGATCGAGTTCACGCTGAAGCGTTACAATGCCCGGGGAAAAAGGCGGAGCTGAACGTAGCGGACAACGGGAGCAGCAAGTAAACGAGGCTTGACCATTGGTCATCGCTCGATTCCGAGCCACACCTTTGGTTCTCTCTATCTTTATCTTTCTCTTTCTCGCTGCGCGCGCGGCGCAATTTTTAAACGAAGAGGGGGAGCAAACCGCGTGGACATACCAAACCAACTACTATTACACACGATATATGTGTGGAGTATAAAATTTGCTGGCGGGGTTTCGAGTCTGCGCGAGAGAGGTGACTCTGATCTTTTTCTTTAAAGAGTTTGCTCGCGCCCCTCTTTTATTATATATGTATACATGTATAGGAGTGCACCTTGAGGCGTGAGGAAAGCTCACCCCCGTTGAGAAGGTGAAAGAAGAAGAAGAAGAAGAAGAAGAAGAAGTGGAAGCGGGGAAAACACTTTCACCCTCGACGAGACGCACCCCGCAGCTGCTACGAGTTTTAATGCTATATGTATATGCAAAAAATTAAAATATCGAGCGCCACTGCCTGATGGGCACATTGCACTTTTCACTCCGTTGATAGCGCTGGTGGAGGTTTGCAATGGAAAGAGAGAGAGTTTGAGGTGGTGAAAGTTTGAAGGCCTACAGGCGTTTGATGGAGTTGTACACCTGCTGGGATATATTGTAGCTATAGAATTATCGTGAAAATTTCGATCATTCATTGGTTCATTTTGGGTTTGGACAGATAGCTCCTAACATCTGAAATGGACATTTCCTTCGTAAAAATATACACGAGAGAAGAGAATACGTGAGTGTGTTGTATCCATGTCAGCAAGGGAGTGACAGATCATATGTGTTTTACAATTCCGTACATTTGCCGTACTTGAGCGGTACTTTTTACATTTGCGGTACTTGAGCGGTACTTGAGCGGCATAAAGCCGGTACTTTCGGAGTACTTGAGCAGTACTTCGTCAAGGTTTGTCTGATTGTCCATCTGGGACGCAATCGTGTACTTTCCACAGGTAATTTGGGATTGAGTTTCTCGAGCCACTAGGGAAAAATGTCGGAAAAATGTCGTCACCACCGAAGAAGACAGAAACAATTCTCAATGAATGAGAAAGCGTGTTTCTGGAGAAAACGGTGTAATTTGGTCGGAGATTTGGCATTCTTAATATGAAATGAAAATTATCGGGCATTGACTGAGCTAATAGATGAATTATTGCGAACCACGTTATCGTCAAACACATAACGCTGAATTTTGTATTTGAACACAGAATTCAATCAGGTTCACCACGACTATTTATTTCCACATCCCTTGATCTCCTCGGTTCTCGTATATCTCACAGATTCGACAAATTTCATCCCCGAACGTTCGAAAAAAAATCATCAAATAATTTTTTTTTCTACAGATTTTGGCTCGTAATTCAGTCTGGCTCTAGAGATGGATATTGCACCCACACAAATATGAAGATAGAATAGAAAAAACAGTAGTTTCATTGTATGATCGAATCGTGTCATCAGCTTTACACTACACTATTTTAGTCATGAAAAAAGTAAAGGTGAGATTATTGTGAGCCTGCATGCCCTCGACGAGTTTACTGCTTGCAAAAAGTTATACCGCGAGAAGCAGAGAACCCTCTGAGCTACAATATTACACACACACACACATATATATATAAGCATGAGATAGTACATGTATGTGTGAGTAAGCGAGTGTTATTATAAAATACACAACTCTCCATATCTACGGACACCTCTTCTTATATGCGCGCGCCTACGATTTATATAAAAGCGAGCTTGCTGCCCTCGCGGCATCATAAGGGACGAAAGAAAATCTTTTTCTGGTCTGATGCTGTATATGTACTTTTATATGTATACCAAGAGTCGTCGTCGCTTTTTGAACGCGCGAGCAGAGAAACGAGACTCGCGACCGGTCGTTAGTGACAATAGGCTTTTGTTTTTCTTATACATACTTTTATACGCGAGGGCAGATGTTATGTCGGGAGGCTTGATATTATGCCCCCAGCATTAGTAGTAAAAGCTGCAGCAGATTTCATCGCGCAGTCAGGGTTTATTATATTATAAGAGTCGGATGTATAGATGTCGCTGTGGTCCAGTTTGATATTATAACGGGATTTTGATGTATAATTCTTATTATTGAGGTTGTTTTGGGTGGTAGTTTAGGTGAAAAAATTGATTATGTGACCAGCTGGTTGATTGGCTGGTTCTTTTATCAGTTTCGGTTTCAATACTGTTGAATCTCAATATGCGATGCATTAATTATGAAAATTTGACGGGCTCGATTTGATGGATTTGACTTGATACTATTCATTTCCTACTCAGGTCACCCCAGTATACACCAAATTCCATCAAATCTGTTGGGAAGTTGTTATCGAATGCTATGATAGTGTAGAGATCGAATGATTTTCACACAATTTTTCAAAATTTCTATGACTTGATTCATGTTTATAATAAGAATGAGAAATGACCTGGTACTATTTGTGGCTCCATCTTAATTGGTTACCAATTTTGATATATTGTACACTTTTCCTCAAAAACATTCAATCATGATTGAGACTGTAGCTCAAAGTCTCTACCAGTGATGAAAAAAAAGAGAATCCAAAAGTCGTTAAAATAACCGATTGTGATATCATAATGGCTATCAAGAAGCAGATCTATGTATATACAATACGTGGCCAAGATGGCAAATAAAAATACAATATTGCGTCCGTGGACTCTATGCAGCAAGTTGAATTGCTTACAAATTGTTCCATACATCCGTAATGTATTTGAAGCTCGATCAGCCTTACATATATATCTGTCTCACCACCCGCAATAATACTCAACCCGTATATATAGCGCAAAATGTACTTCGCGGTAATACATATCACACATTTGTTACTCTCGATCTTTCGAATTCTCTCTTCTCTCCCTTTCGTTCTGTCGTTCTTAAGTATTATCGTGATTTGTCGAGACCCAATCAAGACCTCAATATCTGAATCTACTATCGATTGGACGACGGGGTCCAGGTAGATTGGAAATCATTGGTCTAATATTATTATTATATGTATTGGTTGATATGGTTGGTGGGTTGATATATGTGCATAATATTCATCGATGTATGTGTTGTCTTGCTTGGGTTGGCAACATTGATGAGGTTATTTGAAATGTCGTCTATTTGCAATTTATGCCATTTGCTATGAGAGGTATGGAAAGCTAATATGTATTCCGTCTTGAATATATGATGATGTTTATATCTGTCTCGTGTAGATATTGCATGGGTCAATAGCATTTGAGAATTCAATTGGAAATTGAGGGTGGTGGTGGCCAACGCAATTCACTCCTCTAGTAACTACTTTGGTTTGAAGATTCAGATACAATTGCTCCTTTTTTTTACCGAAGCCAAAGTTTAGTATCACCCTCAAAAGTGAGCTCATGAATTTTCCAAAATTCTGCAGATGTAATTTTTCATTCTATTCCCTAAATATTGTGGATGCTAAAAAATGAAAAAGAAAAATCGAGGTAAAGGTTTGAAATTCCCGCCATCATTAAGTGTTCAGTTACACCGTGATGATATGATATCCCTACAATTAGTCTCAAAATCCATGTGTGATAGTGTTTTCACAAAAGGTCCAGTGGTTTTGCAATCATACAAAAATATAAAAATTACAATTGTAGAAGTGAATCAAATGAAGCAGAAGGAGTATTATAGGACAATGTGGACGACGCGAGGATGAGAAGACGATATATATAGGTTCATCGATATGCAGCATCAGCCCGGAGGCGTTGTGCTCGTTAGACGCATCCATTCTAGCGTTATAGAGACGCCCCACGCGTCAAAACGTCCATGGGACATATACATCCGAAACAATTGAGTTACGATCATCCCCAGGCACACCAACTTTAACTACATATATCCATCTCTCTCTCTCTATTTCAAGCTGCAAGACAAACCAATAATTTCATTATCCATCGGCTGCACCACGTTGAACTATATGTCTCGTCGCAAGTGTGTGTGTGTGTGTGTGTGTGTGTGTTGGGTGACAACTTGAGGGCACAATTGTCACCAGTCTCGATCACACACGTATAATTTTCGATTGTATTAGTATAGACGTAATCGCGAGGATTATTCGCAAACTTTAAAGTTGTGACGAGCACTTATATCTCATGTTACGCCTTCGAAATGTACATCACTTCGATCCACGTCCAAGAAATTATCACAAGAGCCATATTCAAGGTTTTAATTAAGCTGAATCAAAACTTTTACCAGCGTTGTCGTATCTCCATGCATTCATCTCATATATTTTTTGATGGCTAATATTGTTCGGTTCAATAATTTGATATGAACATTATTGAATTTGTTGAGAAGTAACTAAACATTTCTTCGAATAATGCGGATTTCAATTCGTGGTTTTGGAGAAATATCGTGTGTGGAGTGAAAACTTTCAAAGAAGAGGGATTGGGGTAAATGATTGATAACCTCGAATTTTGATCTGATTACAAAATTCATTCTGTGATGACTATGGGCTCAATTTTTTCGAGTATACTTTGGATGAAAATGTTGAACAATGTTGATAGAAATTGCCGTTGTCATTTCTGATTTGGAGAAATTCCTCGGAGTTACCGGTTTAAGGTGAGAATGAAGGATAAATTTTTCAAGATTTTGAAGGTTAAAAGTTTCTTTGAAATGAGTTATTTGTTTGACTGGAATTAGAACGGTTATATCGACAAACAATATAAGATGGCTTGATTTTCAAAATCTTTCGCAATAATCATGTTCAACGATATCTGATTCAATGGCTGACGACACAAACGAACAATCTTCAAGAATAATATTCATGAGGAAAGATTTTGAGCATAATTAGTTTGCTCATGGTACATACTATCGATAATGAAAAATATTACGGATAATATGTTACTTGTACCAATAAATATATCTGGTTACCACCAAATCGCATACTTCACAAGTATCAATAAAAAATTTAAGTATAATTCTAACCTATGTATGTGAAAGACGAAAACAAACTATTTAAATTTTGATTATTCCTAAATGCACATACCGGGCTCACGGCTCACGGGCGTCATTTTACGTTTTCTTGATCGTAGCTGCATCTGAACCTCTTTTGATTGGCCTCACTTTCAGTATACTTATAAAACTAAATCTACCACCCAAACCAATCAACTAATATTCCAATATCCAATCACAACTCGTTATTCAACAAAAACTCACTATCCTCTTCACAATTAAAGCACGAATTCCATAAAAATCTGCCCGCGGGCCCATGTATAAAAATTTTTTAAGTAAACGCACATACGGGCCGAACGTGTCCATGCCCAAATGTAGACTGCCGCCATATCCATCTAGTCGTAGAGATGGAGCCCCCTTCTTCTATATAAAAATTTCTCGCACGCATATTATTATACATTTCTCCTAGCTCATTCACATAAACTACATGTATATGCATCGCGTTACAATTCAGATTCGTCGTTCTATTATAGATATATAGCTATATATTTAAACTAGAGAACGAGATTTGGATATACTGTTACATGAGATATACTTATATATATATATATATATATATATATGCTCTCTTATATTAGTAGTGGGGATGATTTTTATAAGAAACGTTAGGGGTTTAGAATATCCGTTACCCCTGAGACTTTTTTATGCCTTTGATATTATGGGTCTGAGATTTGAACGGGCCTTATACTTTCTCTCTCATAATCTATGATGCGGGTCGTCGTGCATAACCCGTGCCGTAGTGTGATACATAGGTTATGTACGTATTAGAGGTTAGGGAGGGTTAGAGATTTTTTTTTTAAAGGAATACAAAAGATGCGCGTAGCTACAACGACGAATGGCTGATGAACCCAGAAAGAGAGTGGGCCCTTTTTTTTATGCAGACCCCAAAAAAAAGAAGCGGTGGTAGATTCGGATGGGGTTATGTGTACTTTCTCCCTGAGCTTATGGAACTGACATTGTGTAAGTGTGTGCGAGTATATGTACGCATGTATTAGGTGAGCTTGCGGAACGAAGATTAGTTTGTGCAGTACTATTGGAGTACCGGAAGTTGATTTAATGAGGGCTGGATTTTTACCTCATGTTTATTCTACCTGAGTTTGAAATTGATACATTATTATTATCAATGTCATTCCCGGTTAGAATAATTTTCCTATGTAACAAACATTTTCAGCACAAAACTGCTCATTTTTAATTGTGATGGAACGGAATTGATGGAGAATTTTTTTTCGCAAGTTATACGGTTGACCATTTTATCTGATCCTCCAAATTATTTATTGTTTGACTCAATTACCAATGTTTTCTCATCCTTGCCACCGGGAAACCTGATAAATGAAATATTAAAAAAATGTTCGGTCAGTTTTGATAAAAATTCAAGTGCTACAACCGCGTATGAGTGAATCTACTTGAATTTACATGTAAGTTACACTCACACATACGCACTGGGTAAAAAAATTACAGTATGAGTGGGAAGAATATATATAAGAGTCGCAATGGCCGTCAATCGACGAATGGCCAATACAAAATCGCCTATGAATATAATATAAGTCCGATTTCTGACCCAACGAGCATCAATTGGAATTTTTCGATGCTCATATGTATGATGATCTGCGGTGACGAGTATCGTGTACCCTATTATTGTATTTTGTACGATATACATATAACTTGATGCTCGATCGTCATCGAAAATTCAGTAATAGTATAGCGTGGGTGTAAGGAATTGCCTCGTGGTATGAACGAGACAAGCTGCAATGCATTTGAAAATAATGGACCGCACCGATTTCAAATCGTATACATGGCAGCTGTGTATTGTAAGAATCGATCGTACTCGCCGCGTTTTTCACCCCCGAATCTCGAGATATCGTCGTAACTTGATACTTTTAGCCAGCGGTTTATATTAATATCAAGTATGGATTAGTATGTATATACAATCTTCCCCCCTCCCACTTCACTTTTTCCAAAAGTCTAACTTGGCGAGTATGACCATCCTTTTCCCTGATAACTCTATCTGGAATCAAAATATGAATTTCAACTCTTGAGAGTCATGAGATCAGGGAAAGTATGTCGAGTAATTGTTTGCCAAAATCTGAACATAAAGTGCATGGAAAATGACTGATTACATTACGATTTGATTATCCCTGTAAGTTTGACTCAACTTGAGTTACTCGCCATCTCTTTTATTTACTAAATATTTTGAAGATAATGAACTATTCAGGACAATGAGGAGAAAACGGAAGCTAGGAAATTCAATCCAGCATTGATCGTTCCAGTTTAAATATCAGTTGAGATGGTGAGTAACTCAAGTTGAGTCAAACTTACAGGGATAATCAAATCGTAATGTAATCAGTCATTTTCCATGCACTTTATGTTCAGATTTTGGCAAACAATTACTCGACATACTTTCCCTGATCTCATGACTCTCAAGAGTTGAAATTCATATTTTGATTCCAGATAGAGTTATCAGGGAAAAGGATGGTCATACTCGCCAAGTTAGACTTTTGGAAAAAGTGAAGTGGGAGGGGGGAAGATTTCAATACTTGGCTAAGGTAATGATTGTGAATTCTCAGATTGAAAAATACATGCTGTAAAGAGTAGCATGTAGGAAATCCCAGGAAACGTTCACGTGTCTCATTCATAAAAATCAATCCCCCAATGAGCAGCACTATGCTTGATTCCAAGATAAATATTCTCTAATCATAACAAAGAAATCTGGAGCAGTACAACTTTGTATTTTGATAGCAAAACTTGTAAACAGTTGATAAAATTCGACTCCAATGATGTAAAGATGATTCCCAATTTCACTTGTAATGGTGCTTGCAAGAGAAGGTATTCAGGTGATGTGAAACTTCTGGATTGCGAAAACTCCCAACACAAGTTGGTTCATCCGCTTTACAACAAGAGATGCCAAGGGTCAAATTGGCTAACTAACGAGTGACTAATAATTGAAACATAGAGTTATGACAATGCATCAGTTCCCCATCACTATTTGGAAACCAAAAACTGGAATGAATTCCAACTACGGCAGCAGTATCTTGTGGCACGTTAAGAAGTTGAAGTAATTCATGCAAATTCATTTGGAGGAGAATGAAGATTGAATAGCATTTTGTGAGACATATTTGGATTCCAGAACAAGTGATCCTCACAGTACACCAGATGCATGTATGGATACAGTAACCGGTCTATATTCATTGATCCAGTCCCTATAGTGATTGACTTCTCCACCAATAATTCTTTCAAGTTGAACTTACCAATCTCTCCATAGAGCGTAAATGTGATATCCTCTTTCAATAATACTTCAATAGAAACAGATGAGCCCTGTACAACTTTTTAGACCTATTCAGATAAGCCAGCTAGTTTCCAATCAAGTCTATAGCAAGAATGTGAGTGACACGCCAAGACAGTAAAGACCCACTCACCATATCTAAGAGTATAGCTGAGAGTATTAGTTTAGAACAATGCGCAATGGAAATTTTTCCACAAAAAGAGAGCAGCACCAGAAATCACTGCACATATCACAACAACTGCTTCTAGACAGCCATCAATAGGATTGAGCAGTAATACTACATCTAAATATGAGAGACGATCCCTCTTGAGTTGGACACGAACAAGTTTTTGGTGAGGTACGAAAAGCAGCATCAAAGATATTTCATTGGTCGCAATCTAATTCTTCAACTGGAGTTGACTATGATCACTTCTTCTTTGAGATGCACAACTCATAGCATCAAAGATGGGTCTGTCTCAAGTATTGTAGAAACTTGTAGTCAGTACATCAGTGCTCAAAAATCTAAACTACTGCTCGCTCTACTTCCTTGAGATCAAAACCTAAGGTCCCCAAATATACTTGAAGTTTATCTTGACACTGCATAACAGAAAGAATAATGCACATTTTGGGTTTTGGACCATCATTTTTAAATCCCTCCAAATGAGAGAACATACACATCAGGTGGCTTATTTCCTATAGTGCACCAACAATTATCACTATTCGCTCATTCATTGCTGTGAGTACTCATGATGAGTAAACATTCTTGTGGGTGCAGAATCCGAATAGTGAAGTAAGTCGTCTGCTACTGTCTGCGCTGTCTGCAAAGAAAGGCGCATACACATCCACACCGATTGTGGTCGGAATCGGAATCGAGTCGAGAATCTCGAGATGAGTCGTTCGATCGACGATTGATTCGAGTGTCTTGACGCCGCTGAAATCTTGACGCGAAAAAATTTGAGAGGGTCGAAATTCGCGAGTGAGATATTTAAGCTCTTAAAGCTGACAGGAGGGAAATGACTCGAGATAACACATGTATATGACCAGAATATGGGGTTCAGATGGATCAAGGCTCCCCTGAACCCACGAAAGCATGAAATAAGTAAGTTCGGAAAAATGGGTGAGGTTAAAACGGCCCAACTCAGCGTATATAAGGCACGGCAGCCTACTTGCGCGCGCTTTCTCTCTCTCACACATGTTCTTCTCTTTTATATACTCGCCAGCAAGGCGCTGCCGCGCCTTTTGATATTACGAGTAATGAATTGTTGTATGAATTGCTTGGAGAAATTTATTTTTGACGAATACGGAATATGCTGTGGACCTTGGCGATCCATGCGTTTAGTTTGAGATAATTGAATGTATAGATGGGATTCCGAACTGCTATTTCATGATTGACCTTGTCTTTTTTTTGTTGTGGTTTTTGAGAAAAATTTTGATGACTCGGTTACTTTTTGTGTGCATGGTTTTCCCACAGACTTCGAATAGTCTTATGAATCATTCGGCATGAAAAAATTGGCATATACAAAGTTGGGAAAAAGTCAGTATCGTGTTTTAATTTCTACGGTGTACTCAATTCTATTGAATATGATAAAATGGTTCAGAAAAATATAAAAATCATTAGAAAGGAACGTTTCAGCCCCGAGAAGAAAAATCTGATTGTATATATCCTCAAACTGCCTAAAGCTGACACTAAGACAGTTGACAGTTTGGAAAATTTTTATTCGAAAATTTTGTTGACTGCTTTACAGTCGAGATTTCTCCAACCCTTATTACACGAATGAGTTTCCCATTAAGAGGGAGAATATCGATCGTTCGGATGTATTTGTAAAATTGCTATCGAGATGAATTCTGAGTTGAAGTCTCAGAATGAGGAAACAAATCAAATTCAAAAGATGAGATACCTCCGAATCTTTTGAGAAACCATTTTTTGAAACAAAAAAATATTCTTTCTCCTTCCGAGATAAAAAATGCCCAACAAAAATTGAAGTACATGGGTCAGGAATTTGAATAAATTACTTTGCTTCCAGCTCCAATTAAGCAATATTTTCAGATATCATTATAATCACTTCTTGTGATATTATTATTCGTTATTGATATCCACAGTTACTTCAGAAAATTTTCAATTCCTTACATTTTTTATGTAAAAATTGTGTTTTCAACATTACGTTGACACTCAAGAGACACAGTTACAGAAAATCGAGATCAGAATTCTAAAAAAATCTCAACTGTTCATTCCACCCTATATCCCTACAAAATCCATCATAACTCTCGTGAAAAAAAAAAAAATTAAATCCAAAAGATACGGAAGCGGAAAGAGTGAAAATCTATCTAATAATTAATTTTGCAATTGTCTAACCGTCACCTCCAACAAATCAACAGCAGTAGCAATTACCACACGTACTTACTGTATATACATCTCCGCAAAGGAACGAGGAAAAGTTGGAATTTCGTGCCGGTATATATCCTCCCACGCCTGTCTCTCTAACCTCACAGCAATACACAACAGAAAGACCGTTGTACCGTATAGCGTTGATTAGAACAAGATTGATGCCAAGATATTTTTTGCACTCACGCGGTCACCTCAATGTATGATACTCATTGTCAATTTTATACCTACACCCCATATACAGCCTATATGTATACTGTAAATACATAGAAAATAGATCGAAACGGAAAAAAGAGTTGTAAGACAACAAAGTGTAAAATCAGCTGACAAGTATCTCGATCGAGTACTTTTTACACTGAAAACAAGGAAAAATATATACATGTAGTATGAGGTTAGGGACTACCCGGTAGTTATGAAAAAATACGGGATCTCGTTCTCACGGGCGTGTGAATACATACATATACTTTCTCGAGCTTCATTTAACTGTGTGTGTGTATATATCGTGGGAGGATCTATAAAGGGGGCCTTTTGTATTTCAAGTTACAGTTCAAGTCCCGCGAGGCCCATTTGAAATCTCGCGCTTGACCTGCTATAACTTGGACAAACTGTATCCCTCCTGTATTATATTGGTAAAATCATGTGTGTGTGTGTGTTGGCGGACACAATTGTTCACCTGGGGCTACCGTGTATCAAAGCACGGGGATGACAAAAACCCTTTCGATTTTCCAGAATTGGTGTGTCGATGGGTCCCTTTTTATTATTCATTCATTCAGGCTTTTCGCGAGGTTATAACCATGTACTACAAGGTGATGATGAATGAAAGACATTGATTTTGGGAGATTTTCTCACACTCAAAGTATGGATTTTTCTATTTCACACTTATAATACGTATTCTTCATTTATAATAGGTATATGTGACATGTATGTGAGAGTGATTGAACTGGTATGGTGTACGTACATAACCTTTCGTTTGATAAATCTAGTTTTCAATGATGATACATGTGTATCTTGTCGACTATGTGTATTCTGCATTTGGTTCGTTCTTTTATTCTCTGAAATCGTGATCTAAGTTTGATTTGCCGAATGTCCATACCGTGATCTATTTTTTTGTATAAATTTGATGGAACTGGCATAGAAAATTGAGTAGGTTGAAAGAGGTGGCAATAGGTTATGGGAACAGAGTTTAGAGTGTGAATTTGAATTTTGTATACCTCATGGATGACTTTTTTGCTCGAATTTTTGCGTTCTGATTTGACAACTCATTGAATGTAAATGTTTTCGATTTCTAACTAGGAAGACGGAAAATTGTACTCCCGTGATCTCACGTGTTTTGAATTATACCACCGTGACTAGTCTTTCAATTAGCAGTGAAATTTTGAAATAAAAATATGATTCGTATGGGTATCGTGGAACTGTGGGGTGGTACATACACAATCAAGTGCTGTTGATGATGAGTGTGATTCACAAATTTACGAGCCAGGGATTAGTTTTATGAGATTTTGCTTTTATTTTAGAACATATTCTGTGATACTGTGGCTCAAATGCAAGTACAATTGAATAGGATAAATTTTTTGCAATTTTTCAAAAATAACCTTCGTCAATGCACTAGAGTCAATTTAATCATTCTTCGCCATAGGTTTGAGCAATTTTCACTCGAAATGATTGGGAAGATACCATGATAATTCGATAGTTATTTGGCAGAGTTTTCAGCTAATTCTTGTCTCATTTCGAGTGATTTACTCGACAATTTGTATACAAATCATGATTTTTAATTAATGAAGGTATCAAACATGATTCCGTGTCAGGTGGAACTTTTCAAACTTCATGAATAGACAACATTTTCGACCAAATAGTAGCGAGTGCATGACATTACACCGAAGTATTACAAATAATTTACATAGTTCAAGGTTATATTGAAAGCGAAATATCAACAACTGATCTATATATTTGATCAAACTTTACATAACCATGAAATTGAAGTGCTTTTTCCTTCATCAATTGAATGAGTTAACGTGAAAAACACATATGAAAAATTTTCCATATCCAATATCCCTCAGATGACTCATTCATTTTTATCAAATTCTACAGCATCCCTAAGAATAAAACTCAAAATTCTGCCACGTCTCACTAGAAAAAACAAAAAATAAAAAAAAATCACGCAAAATCCATAGCCGAACTTGAAAATAGTAACATATATTGCATCACAATATGTATTACCGCATCGCAAAAAAACGAGAGGCTAAATTTTCGCCCACACTGCGAACTCTCACGCAAGGTACAGATACACATATATATATACATTATACTCACACATATAACATATAACGGATTGACTCTCCGGACAATAGCCACATAACCATCACCGCACCATCTCAAAACACAGATATACTGTATTTCTATATCGTGATTCGACCGAAAGCATAGTGACAAAACACCACCACTGTTGGCTCATACCGACTGCCCCCGCAATATAACACCTATCCACGAGCAGAGTAGCTCTTTTTTGCGCTTACGAACGACCGGTATACGTTATGCGGTGGCAGTTTATATATATATATCACAGCTTTTGTGTATAATCCTGGCAATATTCACAGCTTAATTAGGGAGACCAGACTTCTCATATTTGCAAGCTCGTTACATTATTATATTCGCGTGTGCATAGGACCAAATTGAAAACTTTTGTTACGTGGAGATGGATGGAACACGTTTGAATTTGGCGCGCAAATAATTAACGAAATTTTCAGGAAGAATGAAGTTAGGAAGTGAAAGGATAGTAGAATGTGTATGAGTATATTATCACGTGGTGGGTTATGATGACGAAAATTTTCAATGTTTGGGATGGATATGTTGTCATAGTTTAATGTCTGTAGCTGTCGCGGTCTGTGATGGTCCAGCGAGAAATTTGAATTCTAATGGGTTGAGCTTACTATTTGACACTGAATTACAGGAAGTTTTTGATTGTGACGTCTGATATCAAACGATGGAGAATGTAACGCTTGCAAAGTTTAAAACTGAATATGTATTTTGGTTGGAGATTTCAAGTTTTGGATTTTTGACTCCTGAAAATTTCTGTTGACGAATTCGTCATATTTTTTTTTTCCTTTTTTCATGGAATATTGCACATGAAGAACGTACAATATTCGACGAGTTCACTTTTGAAATAGTTTGTCGGCTGTGAAATGAGTATTTTCATACCATTTTTGATGAATTTCAATTGACTTTGAGGAAGGCTGGAAACTACAGGAGAATTTTCTATAAAATTTTTTGTAAATTAGAAGACTGTCCATGCTGACAATGTTGAAACAATGAATAATATTGATCGACTCCTTTATGAATTTTGACTTTTGACACGCAACAGTATTCATTTATTAAATTATATTGAAGCTCTTCCGCCGAGTTCAATTGACTTTACTTCAGATTAAAATCAGACAGCTAAATTTTACTCCCGAGATACTCTATAATTTTGTTAATCATCCATAACAAATAACCATAATTGAAAAAATCACCATCATGAATTCAAACTACCATAGTCCGTAATCGAGATTCTGTGAAAAAATGATGTCAAACAATACAGAATTTTCAAATTTATTGGTAACCAATCGCTATGAACATGATTCAAAAATTTTTTCAGAATACAAAACCAGACGTGAGGTAATTCTAAGATTTATCAATTATCATATTCAGAAGCAACGTCCGTATCTAGTCAAAGAAATTCGTCGTATATGTCACACCTAAGTGTAAAAAATATTTGATCTGAAATTGTGCGTCAATGATATATTATCACACCCACAAAAATGGACAAAAAAAATGTTTAAATTACCAAAAACTGATTCTCTTATTCGTGAATTGCGTTCAAGGATATATACGAAAATTGGAATATACCATCTATTATGAAGACTTGAATCGATACAGCTGTTATAACACTGGTATCACAGGCAACGGAGCCACTCAATTTCCTCTTTAACATGTTATATACATGTGTATATGTGATACGCGTGTGGCTATAACACACACGTCGTTTATTCACAAAATTTTGTAGGTATTCCGTAACGATATCAATTAATGTACATAATGATGATTTTAACGACGCACTTGTCATGAATTTCAGACCACGCAGTGTAACTAAAAAATCTTTGATAAGAATTATGTGTTATACCCCACCGGTCTCCATCAGTTTGATTTTACATTTTCAAACTTTTTAAAAATACGATTCGTATGCATTTGAGTGTGATACAAAACCGATACAATACATAACCTCATCGCTGCATAACCTTTTTCATATAATTTTGACACGTTGAATTGGGATCGATTCTTTGAAGGCGATGAACAGAGGTTTCTATGTCAAATAAAATACGTAAGAAAATCCTGACAAGTGCAGCATCAAACGTCACATTTCGCAACTTTCCATAACACACAAGATGCAAAATATACTCTTACCAATACATATCACAGATTGGCACTATTGTATAGTGTATTCCGAATCTCCGCGTTAATAAATCGTTCATCATCTCTGCAAAATTCCAAACGCAATATATGCAAAATCACAATCGAAAGTCAAAGACAGAGATTTTGAATCTCATATTTATCGTATTACATACCTACTATATCGCGATCGGTGTAATGCTATAAATCAAACGAGTGAACAATACACACCTCTACCCGTTTTTCTTACATACATATATTCATGCGCGAATGATTATTCGTACTCTTGTAAAAATATGTATAGAAGATGCGATATTGCATAATAGAGGTTAAAATCTTTGAGTGACCTTTTATATGGACGCACCCATATACATGTATACTACCCATAACTTGATATGTACATCTTTTTTTTTCTTTCAAGTCGATATAGTAATAAAAGTATGAGTAGTTTTGCCGGTTTGACCTGTATGATATACAAAATAACCCCCTTCCACTATGTTACTTTTATAAATGGAGGTCCGAGTACATATGTACATCAATATATATAAAATGTAGAGGTAGCTGAATTGTTAATCTGAAATCGACATTGGCTGCAAGTGAGGAAAATACATATATGTATGTATATAGCACCTCCCGCTGTGGTATTATCGAGTTAGTCGACCAATAGGAATGAGCGACTGTGACCAGGCAAAATGGCCGCAATAATGATGACGATGATGATGATGATGATGATGAGGCGTCCATATCGACGCGTGACAACACGATATTTTATCGCTTCCAGACAGAAATATTACAAAAGTGTTTAAAAGGTGTGATGATAATAATTGTATACTGTAGATATAATATTGCATTGGACAGAAAGTTGAGTATAGGTGAGAAACTGATAAGGTGATAATATGAGCGAACACACGATTTATTATTTGTCGCTCTAATTTGTCACCGAGCAGAAGCTTTTTCGTTGTAACACATTATCAAGATATATCTGCGTGTGTATAATATGTGTGTTATCTGGTGTGAAGACAGCTGCCGGATTTGGTTCTTATGATTGAAATTAAGTTGAATTTTCTTCTTTTTTTGTTTGGTGTAAGTGTGGATGAATTTATGTATATAGTTCTTCATTGTTCGAGAGGAAATGATATAGTAGAGCCTTGCGCTAGTTCAGATGTACAGATTTGAAGATGGCGGAAGGGAATATTATTTATTAATGAAAGCACCTGTTGCTTGGGAAATGCCCACATATTTTTAAAGCAAGGTTTTTTCCTGAATCTTTTGAATAGAGCAATTTTTCTATTGCAATTTGTTCGGTGTGAGTGTGATTCGTTGAGAAAAATTGATGTTAAATAAAATTGAGGTATGTGAATTTTTATTTCGTGAATTTTTTTGGGAATAGGATCACGAGAAATCTTATAGGGGAAATTTTTTTTCAATTTTGTGTAGTAACCTGATGTCTCTATCCATTTCTTTATCAACAGAATGTTTTCTATTTTTTTCATCTCATATGAAATATGGAAGATCATTTTATAATTACATCCAGTGGATCATTGATTTATGCATCTTCTGGTCGTCCAAGAAGCTATATTTTTAAAAAATATATGCTAACCAAATTTTGAATTTGATCACACTGCTACTCTTGGTGGAATTCAGTTTAGCTCTTTTTTGGTAATGGATGCAATATTTTGAGAAGAATTTGACGCAAAGGCCTTAGCGATTATTTATTATCGATTCTAGTGCGGAATTACAATCTGAATTTGAACTGAAACTCGTGTAATCCAGTGATTGCAGAATCTTTCAGAAATTTTTTTCTCAATCATTTTCATTGTTTTACTTTCTGAGTAATATGTCATCTGTGCTCGCGCTGCGGAAGAACAGGTGAGTCTGAAACAGTCTGAGTTTAAAATGGGCTACTTTTTTCGAGAAATCCGTAAACTCTCATTGATGTTTAATAATTCTTATCCAGAAGCAGAAGTTGCATCCTCATCTTTAAGTTTATGATATACTGCATGACAAAGCCCTTAACAAGATTATTTTTTACCACGACATCATCATTCACACCTTCACTACCAACGAGTTATCCCAAAATCACAGCTCAAAATCTCATTTCAATTGAAAATTCTCAATTGAATTGAATTCAATTCAATTCAATTGAATTGAATTGAATTGAATTCAATTCAATTGAAAAATCTCAATTGAATTGATGTAATAACGTTGCACAGCTTCAAAAAAATGAATGTGCCCAACTCAACAATGATATCGAAAATCGATTACATACAAGCATCTGCCGAAGCTATCGAATAGCCAAATTTCAAATCACTCGCGGGGGTGAGTTCCCTTCTAAAGGCGTCCATTAAAAAAAAGTTTCGCTCCCTCACACCCCGCGTATCCTTATACCATGTATACATCAGAGCAATCGACGTGCCGATCTCTGCAATAATAGCTGCAGATGCGGTATGTAATATACATCATCACAGCCAGAGGGTATATACAGTAGTGCCTGGCCCTCAAAATACACTGCAACCGTTACTAGATTCTCTTATTATTTTTTTTTTTTTTTACCAGAACACAAATATAAGTGCGCACCTATAGACTTTTAAAATCAAGAGGTATGCGCACGCGTACACTAGAAATTCGGAGGCTGTGTCTAGCAAAAAAAAAAAAAAAAATATGAGCTTAAAGGTTATGTATACTGCATCAGGGTAATACAAAGGTCGCGGGGGCGAAAAGCACCGTTGGCATAAAACTGTGAGCCACCGATATGTCATACCATGCCAAAGAGGCGAACGACCTGAGAATTTAACCCGTGGTTCAAAACACTGCTTCTTTCGCGTTATTATAATACAGACACACAAATTATTGGATGAAGTACGCAGTACGCGTTATTTCAAGCCAAGGCCGACTGTGTTCTTTTCTTTTTTTTTTTTTTTTTTAATTGAGAACTTCCCGAGTTCCCAGCCATTTGTTTGTGTATATTCGTATAAAGTGTAGGATGGTTTATGAATATGCAAGTGTAACATCATCTAGGTGTGATATATGAATATGCTGAGTTGAAAGTTAGGTATGGGAGTGAGGGTGTGTGAGAGTCTAATGTAATATTGCCAAAGAGAATAATAATGATGACCCTGAACTTGTAGATTCTTTAGATTGAGCGTTTGTGAAATTCTTTCCCAGTATTTGAGTTTTGTTTCAAGATCGTGGATCTTGCGATTTTCAGATATTCTAACGTAGGTGAATAGTTCGTCTCTTTTATCTGGCCTATAGTGTGTTTAAAAGGGTTTGACATTATCTAAAGAAATGAGAGTGAAAAAACAACAATTCTTCATTTTTGATAGAAATTTCCTGTACTACTGGTCGCTCTTTTGAGTATCATGAAAATTTTGGAAATTTTGACTGGGACTTGGAAGTAGGTTGCTTTTTCCCAAAATATTTCAATTATTTGGTTATTTCTATCTACAATTAAAGAGATTCTTCCGACGACTAGAAGAATGAGACAAGCAATGCGATGTGCACAAAATTTTTTTGCAGGTTGCTCTGAATCATTAATTTGGTAAGGAACTCCCTGGTAGAATAATGATCATTTTTTCTGGTCAATTAATAATAATGCAACTTGGACAGTTATTGATAAAAAAAAAAAAAAAAAAATACTCACCATTTCCACAAGAACGATAGACACTAGGAAGTACTACTAAAAATTGTATCATGATCCTTGACAGAAATTGTTGGTACCACTGATTGTCTACCAAGATATCTATTAGAGTTACCAAAATAAATGAATGAAGATCATTTTCTACTTTTTCCATTGTAGAAAACTGATTTACATTCCATGACATTGAAACGAATCGCTTAATATTTCTGATCAATTCTTCATTTCAATAATCAATCCCTGAGATATTGAATCTCACCAGCTAAAGTTGTATCATTTATAGCACAATTGACCACGGCAAATTGTAGTGGAAAAAAAAACGAGAACATTACGTCAGAATTTTTTCTTACAAATATGGAACATATACTCATGAAAACAGGGTGCAAACGATCTATAAGAACAGATTGTCCATTTAGTGCCAATTGACAATACCCATCTCTCATCGAATCCAAAAAAAAAAACCATCCTGAAATCGAGGGGTAGATATACCACACATCGGACATAACCTGACCCATCGTTGCAATCCTCGTCTATACATACTTACTTACATAGAGATAAAAAAAATGTCAAAAAAAAAAAAGGAAGAGGGTGTTCCATCGTCCCACGTATTATGGATACACCTCTCATCGCCAAATAATCGAGAGCAAGGCCACACAGATTCAGGTATTCTAGTATACAATGGACATTAGAAGTAACGTTATATGTATACACCAAGACGATGTATGGAATACACCTGAGAAAAAGTGACCCTTGGTCAGGTATATAGGTCCTGCCCTGTCCCATCAAAACGTCACACACAATGTGTGTACACATTCGTAACCTCTCTTTCTCTCTCTCTCTTTTTTTCACTCATTCTTTAAGAATGGAGGAGGAGCAAAGAGCAAGGTGCAACATCACTATAAACGCGACAATGCGTATAATATACGCGGATCATCGCCTTTTCGTCGTCTTGTAGGTATGTAAACCTATATATATATACACACTGTGTTATAATCGTGAGACCGAAGGTCAACTATATATGTGTTAGGGTAAACCGGACAATGGCTATCTTGTATTATATTGGGGAAACCGACACCCTGCAAACAGACATAAATTTCCGTCACACGGGCCCAAACATATAATACTTCATATAACATCGTCTCCATCTACAACTCACCCCATATATAATTTCGGACTGTGGTCACGTATTTTTACCCATTGGACAAGGTGTAAATTTATATATAGATATAAAAATATACAAAAGTATATGGTGTGAGGATGGGGCAGGGATGAATAATGAGGGCGCAAAAAGGAGGAAAGCAAAAAAAAAAAAAGTTGCGATGTCAAGTGTGTTCTGCTCATGCATGCAGTGTATATATGATGCCGGACGCGTGTCTTCTTAGACATATCTTTCCAATGGTTTTTTGAATGAGATGCGCGCGTGCCGTTTTGTATAATGTAGTGCAAAGATGGGTGGTTATATTCTGGTTTTGGTCATGGGGTGTTTTTATTAGAGGTATACGTATATGGGAGGATTAAGATTTGGCTTTGTTTTTTGGAGGTACGTCGCCGTTTTAAGGAGATTGACTTTGATTTTATTGATGTGGGTTGTTAGTTTTATTGAAATTAAGTAAGAATTGATTATAAGGGTGGATTTGAATTCGAAGTGAATTAAGTGTGGTTGGATAATGGGATGAATTTTTTGAAAGGTTTCGATGTAATCTGAAAATCAAGTCTTGTAAATGAGGAGGATACCGATGAATGATTGTGTGGGTAGAATCCAAATAATAGAAAGGAACTGAACAGCGAGGATGAGCTTATCTGTCAAAATGTAAAATACAAAATCAATGTGAAATTTTTCACGGAAATGTTGATTAATTCTTTCAAAGGCTGCGGGATCGATAATCTAAAAGATTCCAAAATAACTTTGTGCATTTTTAAGCTTGAATTGATCGGGAAAAATCGAATTTACTGCAATTTTGGGTAACAGTCATTTTTTTTATTTATTTGTGAACTTACATGTAAGCCATGACAAAAATTCACCAAAAATAAGTGTTTTACGAATTTGGAACGATGGCATTTCAAAATAAATTTGAAATGTCATTGGTCAAATTCGCAAAACATGTACTACATCATTGCCCTGGGTGCATACACTCGGTTTGGATACTAAAGTTTGCACCTGAAATGAGCCCGCGAGCACAGGGCAATTATTGTTTTTCATTGTGAGAACCCTGAAACTGCGTTGGAAAACGTCACGTTTAGGTCAGATTTACGAAAAATTCTATAAATCTGGTTGAAAAAAAGTAATCTAGGTGAGCCTTTTTTGACAAATAACTGGCCAAGTCGCATTGCTACTGGTCATAGGTAACAAAAAAATGGTTACATTTCTTCCAGGGTTGAACTTCCATCATTATATTCGAACCAAATTGTTTACCCAAAAATGAATCACGGAAGTCCAGATGTTTCATGTGTGAGAATCACCGAAAAATTTTCATGAAAGATTTTTGATAATCTGAAAACAGAGCTTTTTCTGAATAATAACAGATTTTTTGAAAATTCTAAAAAATGATGAAATATCCTTGATTCATTCATCATATTTCCGCCACGGAACCTATGATAAAATTAAGGAAAATTTTTATAAAGAACTTCTGGCTATTAAATTCACATAATATATAAATCAGCACGTCTTGAGACTAGATCCTTTTCGTCTTTAATCGAATAGCTAAAGAATATCTCGCGGTTCAATCACGGCAATACACTTATTTGAAGAAATTTCTTCCCATTGTGGGTCGATATACCCTATCACCTGATTTTTTCATACATCATTAAATGGCTGGGGGGAAAGAATATAAAAATCTTTATGAAATTTTCAAGTGGGTACAAGACTGCGTTGATCTACGATAATAAACGTTGTTATCCCGTAATATCAACTCACTAGCACAATCCAAACTCAAAGCTTTGGAATCGTCTTCCATACTACTAATACTCAAACCACTCAGGGGAATTCCTCGGAATACTAATCAGATTCTGTTGGCAATGCCTGTGGCAAATTCAGTTTCAGACATCAGCAAAGCTTTGCAAGCTCACCATAAACGCCCACTATCAAAGCTTAACCTCTATCTGCTTTACTATCTGTTATGATAACGTCGCACATATAGAGATAGCTCATATAGATCATCATTTCGTCAGACATCTAAATCATATTCAAATACAATCCAAATAGTCAAAGATCCAATTTATCGTTATAAATGGAACAACTTATTATCATCCCAATCTCACCGATTTATCCGAACATTTCAACCACTAAAATCGCCAATTCTAACTCTGTAGGTAACTATAACCTCTTTTCCACTTTTTATTTTCTAGATCACATAATACCAGAGCCAATCTCAACCCTGAAGCCATTCTCAAGATTTTGTTCTGGTCTATAGAAGTACAAAAATGCTAGACTTAGCTGACGTCCTATACGTATAACTACCATGTACAATTCGAGAACATAATTCAGATGTAATGGCCTCAGCTCCAAATTGGTCGTACGATATATAGAGGAAATGTGGAGGAATTTTCTATCTTGTAGTGGTGGAGATGCACTTTGTCACTGTGGTTTCAACGGTATATATATACTGGTCATCTTAGCGCGCGAAAAACCAAGACAATTGGTTTGATCATACGGACCATTGGTGACTATAACCGCCAGATTCGCAATGGCGTGGCAATATTCCTATAGATTTTGTATAGATATATACAGGGTGTTGGTAATGTGTATCGGCGGAAGCTGAAGACAAGAGGGAAGATTCTTGATACGAAATGTGTTATATACTCTATTCTATCCTCTTCCGTTTCAGATTTATCTCTACGGGGATCAGTTTGATTTCCGTTACAAAATAAGTACAAGGATATGCTGAAGTGTGCACTTTTTGTAGAGAGTGCGAGCCTATCGAGATTTGGGGATGGCAAAAATCTTGTGCTCGTAAGAATTGCATTTTAAATGCATCGGGTACTTGTTCCTTTATGTTTAAAAACTTGGTTCATCCGAGTGTAGCGATTACTCAAGGAGTTAAATGAAAAAATTAGTACCTTTCAAAATTTCAATTCATTGGTTGCAGCTATCGTCAAATTTATCAATGTGCTACACTTCTTGCAGAAAATTTTTTATGAGAATGATAGCACGAAATTTTTCAAAAATGCAAGCACTAGGAATGAGAATTTTGATTCAGCTGAAATTACGTTCGACAATTTTGTGAAATAATTTTACATTTCGAATCATATTTGCATTGATACATTATTGTTCTGGAATATTTATACACAATCTTCAGTTAAGATTTTTGCATAGCGAAGTTTTAATGGCTTGTTATCAATTATTCTGGGAATAATCAAGTTAGCTTATTGAACAAAAATGATCAAGTTAATTGATGAAAAGCTTCTGAAATGAACGGTCATCTAATGAAAAAAAAAATCTATAATAACCGTTTAGGTGTACATCCAACATAAATGAATTCTGAACAAATTATGAAAATGCTTTTCGCCTTTGAGCTGCTAGTAAAAATCCAGAACTATCTTTCGACCTTAAAAGAAACGCGGGGAGGTTTTGGACTATTTCGATACATCAAGATGATTTAGCAAATGAGCCGGCAAAGATAAATGAGGATAAACAGAAGAATTTGAATAAAATTCATGTTCGGCGCGAGCAAAATTAATCTAATTGATAAGCTCAATCTCAAATCATTGTGATCTCAAATGTTATCAAATCGATAACCCAAAAATCAAAAAAACAAACTCATTAGCTTTTCCAAATTCTGACTTTATCTGGCATTTAATGAGTGAAGTCGCGAGTACAAAAAATATTCAAGTACAGCCAGTAGTTTCACGTAGAAAATTTACGGAAGTGAAACGATTAAACCACCAAGGATATATTATTTACTTCATTCCCACATAAAATCTATAATGAATAGTATGTATGAAGCCCAGACTGGCTAATTGACATCACTGTATCTATCATCATCAGGAACTAGTAAGGTGAGAAAATCATCGTATCACAGCGTCACTGAATCGCACTCTAAGCTTTGCTGGAAAAAAAAAAATCTCCGTCGGGGCTGTAAATCTCAACTTATAGACACTGCATTATATCGCCACCACCGCCAGCGAGAACTCATAAATAATTAATTCAGAATCGTTCATAAGTATCGTCATATCTGAGTTGAACTTTTTCCCTCTCTCGTTGAATTATTAATGATTCATCTTTTTAACCTTCTGTATAATATACCTGTATTTTTCTTTCATTCTTTCATTCTCAACTCATATCATGGCTATCCTCGTGTGTCATTTCACAAAATTCGACAACAACCCCAATCTTCAATGAATTTAGCCCACAAGAGTAATTTTCCATAGCTAAAATCATCATCCCAAACAGATTCTTATCAAAATCATTAAAAATCATAGCCACCTTGATCTAAATCTGAATTTTCAAGTTAAAAAAAAAAGAAAGAGTAGGAGATATCCTGTATCCTGTGACCAAATGTGTGTTGAAGAATTTGTGATAACCCATTGAGGGCGGTTACGCGAGTTTGCAAAGCAATAAACGAAAAAAAGAAAGAAAAAAAGAAAAGAGAGCTCTCCAAGTGACCCCAATCGTCATTGCAGTCAAATATAATGACTGACAGTAGGCCGAAAGCTACTTTACCACTCATAAGAACTCTCCCACTCTCTCTAACCAACACTTGTAAGCATATGTAGTGTACATATATATTCGTGTAAGCCTCATCGTCTAACTATAATATAATCCCCTGCGCGTGACACCCGTTTCTCCGACTCTTATCAATTCCCCACCCCCTTCCCCTCTTTCTTCCACTCCTTTTTTTCACTTGTAATACACGCAATCGTCAGCCAAACAGGTAACAGTTGAGTTAAAAAAATGTACCGTACAAATATATATATGTGTGTGTGTGGGTGGGTGTCGTGTTGGTAGTCAAGGTCGGCATCAGAGGCTTTGCAAAAAGGAGAAAAAAATGGAGAAAAAAAATAAATAATAATCAGAGCTCGCCGCGAGCGCAAATATGCAAGCGGACGGGTTGTAAAATTTTAAGAGCCGACAACGACGACGACGTGCTACTTTTGTTATCGCATTGAAAGTTTGTGTGAGTGTGTGTGTGTGTGTGTGAGAAAGAGAGTGAATTAAAATTTGTTAGCATCTGGGTATTAGGTTGTATAGGTATAGATAGATGGTCTGGAGAGAAAAAAGTCGAGCGACATACATTTTGTTGATGACTCTGATGTGGCGCCCGCATGATCTTACCTGTGGTCTGGCTAACAAGTGTGATGTCTATTATAAGTAGCGGTGCATGAGTTGTTGTAAAAATGTTAGAGGTTGAACATGTGAGATAATTTTTGCACTTTATCATGACGAATTTTGAAGATTGACTCATCCTTTTGATCGTGAATTGGTGTTTTGATTGCATTTTTTGTTTAGGATACGTGAATCATAGGCATTTCTTCAGAAAGTTGAGGTTTTCATGCTGAATTTTGTGGATGATATGAATTATTAAGTCTCATTTTTCTACTGGTTAGTAATGCGCTTTGAACGGTAAAAATTTCGATACAGTAACTTCATGGACTCATATAGATTGATGTACGAATTTTCGCAAGTATGGAATATCATTAATTCATCATGACTATAGGGTATTTTATATATTCTGCCGTTTTGAATTATCGCTGCTTGCACGAAGGGAAATGGAAATTGGATGATGTGACTGAAATTCTAGCTAACAGTTGGTTAAATTTTTGAATTTTTGCATTTGCGTATAATTAATATCAATACTCGATCAAAGCTTGAATTTACATCTCGGATATGACGAAGCGGACAAATAAAATCCATCTAATAACGTAACCTGCATTCACTCATAAGAATTGATAAATCAGAAGTATAAAATGTTAAAATCGAGAAAAAAAATGTTCGACTCGCGCAAAAATAATACTTTTTGTAGAAACTTCGTCATGAAAAGCTATTTTTTTGATCGATATATTATATAATAAAATCGATTGAATTTGACATGGTATGACTCAAAGTTTTGTGTATCGATAAAAAAGCCTTCTCTTCTAAATTTATCGACATCGTTTTGATTACAAAAATAATATCGAATTCCATCTCGAGTTTCGTAAGCTATAGCATGTTCATCCTGACAAAAAAATTTTACATTTGATCAAATCCAACTACAAAGTCTCAATTATAAATCGATGAAATTAAGAGAACTCATCCCACGACATTATCAATTTATTCGAGTCTCAAAAAAATAAAACTAATATAGTCAGCGCACTTAGGGGCAATTTCAGTAGCGCGCGTCAACGCATCGTCCGCCGCACATATACACGATATATAATACACATGCACAAGGAAAGGAGAGAAGCGATTTCTCGGTCTCTCGTCTCGCGATGAGTGGCGCCACCTCCACCTCCCACAACGAACCGATCGTTCCTTCACACCGCATCGCCGGTGGAATTCGTATTCCGGCTTTCTTTTTCTCTAGATTTTTTTAATGTACCATTGCTCCCATAGGACATCTCAAATTTGCAACAGGACAAACTCATAATTAACCGTTAGATCAAGCGAATCTTTCATATCCCGAACACCGCATCATCATATTAATTCAAACGATTTTTTCATTCTTGAAGCATTTGCACACCAATTGCGTGAAAATTCGTATAGTAAATTTCCCACGACGACGACAACGTATATGCGAGTGCACCGCAATTAGTTTAGTCCACGACTAGATATATACATTTCTAACTTTCCTCGCTGTACATACGTGGCTTGCTCGAAACAAATACATACAGAATCAGAAGAATTGTATACTAGAGAGCCTTTCTTTTCTCATCGCAGATATTCGCGCGATTCTCGAATCGGATAAGAATCTTGCTCTCTTTTCCGTGGATCTATATATTATTTCAAACGTAGGTGGCTATTTCCGCACTTTTTTCAACGTTTCCTATTCGATGTTTCTTCACGATATTATACAGGACGTGTGTACAATTTCAGGATCCCGCTCTTTTTACTGGATTTTTTTCTTCCCACTCCTTCAGTTTTTCCGATAGTTGATGTATTCGATGCACGCTTTTTGTGATGAATTGTTCAAGATTTTTTCGTGATTCAATGTATATTTGCGATTCACTATGTAGTCGACGTGATTTGGCGATCTTAATTGTGGAGATACCGATTTTATAATTGAGATAGTGGTTATAGCGATAAACTGTAAAATACAGGAGCACATCATGAGTTCGAAACAATTTTGAGGGTTATGAATAACGAAAATGTATCGATTGATTCCCTACATAATTCTGCAATGGAATTGAATGAATAGTCAAGTTTGATCTTTGGTTGTCACACGTGCATTGCGCGCTGGACTTTCGTAATTCATTTTGGTCATGACTCCCATATTCTATCAAATATAGTCGCGTAAACTCCATTTTTATTGATTTTTTTCTGGCCTGTGCAAAGTAAATCATCTTAAAATATTTTCACTCGTAATATTTTTCAAGTCATTGCTGCAGGTTGGCGAGGACTGAAAAATAAAAAAACGCGGTACCCAATTCATTAAAAAGCTCAAAAATATAACAATTTTTCGGTCAATTTACGATTTTGATGATGAAAATTGTTCATCTTTCGTTTACAATTTTTTCACATCGGAAAAATATTTCAATATTAGAGAGTTGATAACGACAACGAGACTGATCAATTGGCGGTCCAAGATTTTCAATCATTGAACCAGGTATAATTTGAAAATTGCATCAAACATCCCTTTTCAGTCGATAGTATAATTGTTATGCGCGCCAAAGGAACCACATTGCATTTGTTGTTAAGATTTTTCGAATGAATTAACTGGACACCAAGTACAAGCTCGTCTAGACGGAATTGAAAGGTAAAACTCGCTCGTTTTAGTGCATCAAAAAGAGCCACAACAATTATTCCACTACTGCTGCTGCTGCTGCTGCTGCTGCTGATGCTCTTGGCCAACTTTTAGCGCAAGTTTTAATCTGTGCAAGGAGAAGAGAATGAGGAATTGAGATATAGGAAGGGGAAGTTTCTGAAGCTTTACGGAGGAATTCTTTAAAAGTACGCGCATTGCAATGTAAATAAGTAGCATTTAATTAATGCACTAGGAGATGGAGGAGCAACAAGTTGAGCTTCCATCGAATTGAGCTATTCAAAGCTCACGATTGTAAGGCTTGTTTGAGCTAATCGAGCTTCTTCTCGTTGTCTGAAACCTCCCCTATTGATGTTTTTTTGAGTTTCAATGATGAGAAATCGATTGTAGATTGATTGCTCCTTTGATTGATCAATGTAAGAGCTTATCGATTGAGTGAAATTTTTTCAATATGTACGGATTGTGGTTCAGATTGCAACTATTTTTACGTTTTGCATTCTTTTTTCCATGCTTCGAAGATGGATTTTTCGCAAGTCACGTACTTAACAGACGATAATTTGGAAATTCCACGGCGTTTTGAATTGTGCGCAAAGAGCTACCTTAGATTGATCAATTTTTCCTTTAGTAAGAGTGAATCTGATTTGTCAATTGGAAGCGATTGACAACGATGCCAAAACGATCCGATGTGCTACTTTTTGTTTGTGGAGTTTTTTTATGAGCTTTGCGTGACAAAGACTCCAGTTATCGTATTTTCCATATCAGCTTGAACTTATAAGGTGGACTTTGTCATTTGTTCACAGTTCATCATCGGCAAACATGAGGGATTCAACGATACTACCCTTTTTAATCATTTGTCAAAACTTTTTCGTAAAATCGATAATCTCAGTGAATCTCAATCAGTACATCCATTCCTCATTCTTTCGGATCATCCATTGTTTTTGTCCATGTAATTTTGACCATTGTTAGGCTTCATTTTTATCATTCCACAATTCTTCTACACAATTTGATCTCTCCTTCAGCTACGAAAGCCGACGAAAGCTCATCGCAAGCACAAAATTTATTTTGCATCGAGGAAAAGTTCATGAAATCGATATCATCGAACTGGATCATGTATAAATATCATCTCAGAATTGTGATTACATCTAATTTCTTTTGTTTCATTTTTGAATAACCTTACTTTTTCAATTACGTGGCTCAATAATACACAGGTGTCTACGCCATTCTGAGTCAAATTTTTTGCTCGTTGCCCGTCGCTGCCTCATCCGCGACTCGATCTCATATATGTCATATACACAGTCGTGTTATGTACCTGATCGCGTGGCGCAAGAGTCAAAAAGAAGGGTTATATCCAAGATCTGTCTCTCCTTCAAAGTGCTACCAATATTTTTTTACTTTTTTTCATCGCTGTACACATTAACCGTTTAGTTAGTGTATGATAATATTAATACATGTACAAGGACAGGTGAGTCTAAGAAGAAGAAGCTGTCAATTTGCAATAAAGGGGTGTAAGACGGTATGCATCAAAGTCTCAAATAAGAAAGCACATGGCTCGCACGTGTGATGGAAGCGTATGAGAGACACTACGTGTGAGTAAAGCTTGCAAGCTGTTTGAAAAATAGTTGTGAAATAGAGCTTGCGATTGAGATTCAGTTATTAGCTTTGTTTGTAGTCCGAGTTATACATAATAGGAGTGGCTGGTTATTATTGATATCATTGTGACGAGGATTTTTTTATCATCTTATTCACCAGAATTTTTTCAGAATACTTCCACTTGAAAAATCAATAGTACGAAGAAAATTTTGTCATTTAATGAAAATTTTGATCAATTCTAATTGAGAAAAAGTGGGCTCGTATCATCGAAAATTCTTTTACCGTTAGAATGAGTTAAATTTTGTCACACATCCAACGACCTTACGAGTGAAATTTTTTTGACTTGTGATAAGTAGAGCTGTTGCAAAAATCCTACCTGAAACTCATACCGTAGAGTTTTAAATGACAAATCTATCATGACGATCTGAATGGACTCATTTTTGGATTAGGATGACAAAGTAATGACTGCTTTCTCATTTCGATCACCGGATCAGATATATTTTTTTTCTCTGTAATACTCGTGCTTATAGCTACAAGATTTTATTGAATGTCAGTCTGATTGATCAAGTTGAACATACTTTTTACATTTTTACGTCAGGGAAAATTCATCATCGTGAGAGAATTCTACAACATTTTTTGACACACGGTACCTGCATCGTCGATACGTATACAAATCAATTTTCTTCAACAATTAATTTGTCGGTATCAGCATTCGGATTAAGAATATCTATTTCGATATCACAGGAGTCCAAAATGAAAGACCGCACAAGGTGTTTGACCATGTGAAATACAAATTCGTCATAAAATCCTCACGTAATCTTTAAAAGTGACCACTGTAATGGCAAAGTCTTATCCTAACGTCCTGTCAAATTCACACGAATATAATCTTCAGTATCGTTAAAAAAAAGAAAAAAAGCCACATATGTATCGAGTCCACGTCATTGCGTGCGGAAATGACTAGTATCCTCATCCTCCTTCTTCTTCTTCCTCAACAATATTTGTCTCACCGGTAATTATCCTCTCTTTCGTCTAACCATAAGAGCCATTCGAGGTGCGGTCTTTTTCACGACAAGAATCTTGCTATCGGTCACTCATCTTATTCCTCTATTCTCAACCGTCCTATCTTACATCAAAGTATCGGTCAAAATGTACTTTTTTTCTGAACCGCATGAAAGTATCGTCAAATTTTTTCTAACTATCACAAAAAGATGAAAAGAATTTCTTTTCGATCATATTCATAATCGACTTTCTTCATCGGAGTCACAGCTCGTACTAGTAGTCCCTATTCTCAAGACGAAAAAGCTCGAGCTTGCGCTCTCCGTATAATTAAGAAAAGCTCTCTCTCGCTCTTTTCTCACTAACGTTGAAGAAGAAGAAGAAGAAGAAGAAGACGATAAGGAAGTAGAAGAAGAAGGAGTTGGAGGTGGTTCAGCGTTGAGGTGAAAGTAGGGGTAGACTGATTTCGCTCTATACTCTTATATACACTGATGCTGAAGGGGTGGAAAAGTGTCGGTCTGAAAAACGTAGCTTTACTATTACTGCACCTCGTGCTTTCAAGCCGGCTAATTAACGCGGGAAACTTTTCATCTCCCAAACAGCTGAAAATTCTAATATTCCTAACCTCAATTTTTTTTAAATTTTATAAAAAAAATCTTACCTTGGGCTATTCTAACAGCTGGCATTTTGATCCTCATTTTGGCGGTTTTTTTTATTATAAAATGTATGTGTGTGTGTTGTTGTTGTTGTTGTTGTTAGGCAGCTACCGCACGCTGCCCACACGTTTTTCAAAACCTCTTCACTGTCTTTCTGTCACGCACTTTTTCAATTTCAATGTAGAAGCTCCTCAGATGCGTAGGGGTAAAAATATTTTCAATATCCAAAAATCACGATTGCACCACAGTACAACAGCATTCCACTTTTTTTTCTTCAAATTTTTTTAGGGTCCTTCATAATTGTCTTTCACCATATTATTATTCACAGCTTCGGACAATTCTCTATAAAAAACCAATATTATCTTCACGGATGACTGCAGTAACAGGAAAAAAAATATATAAAATTGTTTCGTAGGTAAATCAACCTACGCTCTCGTCCACTTTGATTGATAAACATATTGATTAAATTAAAATTTTTCTAAATGTCAACGTTTTATTATGTGAAAACCGGTATTGATATTTATATTATCACATACTTTTGGACAAGAGGGTGAATTATAAGGATAAGTGCCGTATATATCATTATACGTCCGGCGCGGGCCGAGTACGCGACTGGACTGCGGCCGCGCGCGCACCAACGATGTGGTGCTAGTGTATATCTCCTGAAAAGCTCGTCTCGTCGTCCGATCTCTCCCTATCCCTCGTGTTTCTCAACCAAAAGCGCGAGCCAACGGAGTAGCAGTGAGCAGCCCACGAGAAAGCGCGGAGGGGCAACCAAGTAAATATATATATATATGTATATATGTATGTATTGCCCCGCCGCCGCCACCGCCACATAGACTCTATATCCGCGGCGCGCGCACATGTGATATTGTTATATATATATATTTAGTATTAGGAGACCCTATAGGGTTTTTTCGGACATGCATGATTCTATATATGGTGCTTTCCGTATATATGTATATAGACTTGTGAAAGTAGAAAGAGGGGAGGAAATGCGCAGACGCTGGATAACATGTGCTTGCAAGAGGAGAATCCTACCACTGCTCTGGAGGATTCTATATGGTCCGCGTGTGTGTGCGTTTGTGGGATACTAAATTTTGGGGTGGTGGTAGAGGGGTGGTGGAGTGGACGCGATACGGGGGTGTGCTTCACGGATGGCCAAAATTTTGTGGAGGTTGAGTGGATAGGTGGCAAACTGACCAGTGCCGTTTGATGGAGAATGTGGGAGTTGAATTGGCGATTGGAATGATTATGGTGATGATTGGTTTTTGAAGAATTTGCAATTTGAAAAAGTTTTATGGAGCAAAACGACTCAGATTAATATATGGGAATTATCCATCTTACGATATGTATGCTAGACTGATCAGATTCCAATTCACTTGCCAGTGGAAAATCCTCGGGAAAATCCAAATATGAGAATTCATAAGTCACACTCCATTGAATTGGTCCTTCAATTTTATGCATCAATTTTCAAATTCCGGTAGTATTATGAATTTTTTAGCGAATAATTAATCACCCGAGCACTGTCAAAGTGATTAAAAATCCCAACATTTTTCACTTATTGGTGGGAAGTTGAAATACGTGGCAAATTTTCTGCCTCATCTTTTGCTAGCCACCTCGTTGCACAAGAAAATTTTTCTTTGGCACAATGGAACTTGAGTATAATCCTTCCCGAGTTTGAATAAAAAATTAAGCACGTTGTAAAACTTATAGCTTGCAACTTCGGGTATTTATCAACATTTGAAATTTCTCTATTTTCATTAGAATCAATCAAAAACTCGGATTTCTCATAAGTTCTCTTTTCCATTTTTTTTCTTCAGAAATGGATGATTATGAGGTAACTTGGGTATATTTCGAAGTCAAAAACAGCTGAGATTGGGATGAAATAATTCCCAGACGGACATAAACGTTACTCAATCTACGTGAAAGATATGAGCAATTTTCGATATATTTTTGCCACGGTAAGGACATTTTGGTATAAAAATCGAAATGGGTCGTTTTCCGAACACACAGCACTTTTTCATGGTAAGAGTTGACTAAGAGAAAATTTTTGACCCGAAGTTGTTTAGTGTTCGAGAGCCAGTGACCACGGTCAGGACAATTCTTATTTTGCAACGGAAAAATTGTCCATCAATCGTCGCACGGGAAGCTGCTCACGTAATTTATCACTCCGCTGGTGGTAAAATTTTGTTCTTTGGTGTGTTGGAGATTGATTACTGTTATTACACAGCCGTTTGAAGCGATTCACAAGTCCGGAGTCGAATTACGGAGAAGTATTCGAACAATTTGCAAAATTCCAGGACAGAATGTAGGCTGTGTTTCAAGTACTTTAAAATAAGTCTCGATACTCTCAAAGAGTTGCTGGACAAATTGACTGCCAATTCAATTGAAGAATTATCAATGTTAAATTTGACCCAGTTGAATATTTGATTAATCATCCGCGTAGTAAGAGAAAAACCAGTAATACATATATGCCATTATGAAACTAGCAAATAGTTCAAATCGAATACGCTATAACAAACTCAACATTGGATTCTACATTATTGTTTCAATTTCAACTGCTAATCTCCAATTTCAATGAAAATTAAAGATACGGATAATTCTTGGGATTTACCCACGCGTCAATTGGAAATTCTACCAATCTAATACATCCGCCTTCAGCCATATTGTTCGAATGCATTGAACCAAAACTTGTGGACGTTTGAATTATCCACCGTATGCAGAGGAATTAAAATTGAACAATGTCTTATCACATTTTATTTTGATCAATGACTCGGAAATCAAATTATGATTCCGATGTTCTCAAAAGACACTCTAGTTCCGAATAAACGTCCAATTTCGTGATATGCATAAATGCTGCCTCACTCAAGGAATTTATTCATTCATTCTATATGAAATTTATATTGAATTTCTATATCAGATAGAAAGGTATAGTAGAGCAAGATTAAGATTGGATGAATGATTTTGAAGAGGAAACGAGTTCGATGAGCATGAAATTACGCAGCAGCATATTATTCGAGTTCCTCAATTTTATCAATAGCCCCAGCTGTTTGACTTCGGTTATCTTGACATGCAAAATTATGAATTTTGTGATAAGATTTGTGAGACGAACGGGAAGAGAAAAAGATTGAAGGTGCGAATCACTGCACATATCTTTTCACAAAAACTCATATCAAGAGTACATGTATAACGAGCTTGCATTGTCAAATCTTGTTGAAGAAGAAGGAAAACATTCTTTTGTGTTTTCGTGATATTCAAAATCATACATTTTTATCAATGAATTCTAGATTTTGTTAATGAGAACTGAGCAAATTATCGTATCCTATTCAATTAATATTCACGTCAGACATTTGATCATATGGGGATCGACGTGAAAAAAATGTGAGCCTTTGAATTCAAACTGATGTTCTTGAAAAGAATTACAGACATTTTCCCTCAAAGATCGTATCCATTGAGCATATTGACAAGTCAACTAGTTACATTGCCAAAATTTACATAACAGAAATTCTCAAACAATGGCAGTTACACCTGAAATTCATAAGAATCCGATGACTCAAGGGTGAAAATAGGAGATACATAAAGGCCAAAAAGGGTTGGACCCTGGTCAGTTGTGTCTGATGTGTTCTATATTTGCATTGGCTGACCTTGTACTTAACTTACATGAAATATATGAGTGTCAACTTGGCACACAGTGCAAAAGACGATTATATAGGGCTTGCTCTGGACTATTTTCGTCCACCCGTACAACGAGACTCGACCATGGATAAATTACACTCAAGGTCTTCTGACTTACGTCCAGTGGGTCTGGACTGTTTTAATAGCCTATTCGCTAAGCTGTTCGCTTGCTTGTATGGTTGACATTTTAGTCAGGACTGGACGTTTTCCTTCTGATCTACGCCGTGTGATTTTTGGTTTCAAGAATCTTTGAAGGAAAGTAATCGAGTATTAGATCGTGATGTGCAATTGAAATTGTTAAGTGATGGTAAGTGGACAGATGTCTGGTCAATGTTGTCTCATAATGTATGCTGGAAAAGGCTTCGCTCGGACAGATTTTGAAGATTTATTTTTCTCGAACTTTTGCTCTGGTCACTTTAAGATGTACAATACCTCGATGAAAAAATTTTAATCTAAGGATGCATCGAAAACATGATGAGTTGTGATGATGAAATGTTTTTGCGATAGCATTTTAGAAAATTGTTTCCTTCCGCCTATAGATTCCGACAAGATACAATTGAGGCTTTTTCATTTCTGATCTGTTTTTACCCAATTATCGGGCCTTTCCTGTCGTTGAGCTAATGACCATATGAAAAAATGATATAATGATATCTTTTTTTTCAATTACAAAATTTTGATATTTTATACTGTATGAAAAGGGTTTTGCGCCCATCAATAGATGAATGCATAAATGAAATAAATAAATAAATCTACACGTGATTTTCAGAGTACTAGGGATCGATGAAGCATCAATTGCAATGGATATTGCATAGTTATGATGAATTCTGATTAAAATAAAAATAAAATAAAATAGAATCTTCGCGTTTCTCACTTGATAATCTCGAATTTTTAAGCGACATGATTTTAATGTGAAAATATAATTGAAGATACACGTGGGAGAGTTGAGATGTGCATTTCGGGTTGGATTTGGATTAACTGACAAAATTTCAATAAAAGAAAATTTCAGCGTGAAACTTCTGGACTATTCCGAACATTTCCAGGCGAACTCTTCAAGTCGCTAACTTTGACCATGAAAGCAAACGATAAACCATCTGAATCTGATATGCAGGAAAATATTTAAAAAACACATCAGAATTACAGCAATATCAGTCCACAATCGTAAAAAAGCTCACTAGAGTCAAATATCATCGAATTTACGAAGCATGATTTTACATCGTCCATCACTTCTAATACGAATTTAAGCTACTCTGTATTTTTTTTATTTACACATACGTACACATTTTCATTTCAAAGGAAATTTCCGTAATCGCATTTTTCACCTGAATATCTAACCAAATAGAGTAAAGCGCCATAATCACAACGATGTCTGAGTATTATCGAAATTGTCTTGGCCAGGCGCGAGTCTTGATACCTCGCGCTTGATACGCACCTCTTTCGGCTCATTTGTTTCATTATACGAGTCATGTATACCCTAATACGTGTGTATGTACCTATGACATGTCTCGCTTCTTGAGGCGATCAAACAGTCGCCCGGTGCTGCAAAACAATTTCGTAACGTCAAAGAGATGGAGAGAGAGAGGCACGAGGCCGCTTATCACGAGTTCTGAAAAGCTATGTTATAATATACGTAAGCGTAAGAGTGCGCAAGTGTAATATCTCGTTTGACAATAGAAAGAAAAGAGGGAGGTCAGGTGGGGCGTGGGTGTCTTACACTCTTTCTTAAAATATGTATCACCTGCTGTTCTCGTACCTAATGTGTGAGTATCATATTTACCGTTATCTCCATGGGCTGAATTTTTCGAGGAATATTTTTTTTTTTTTTTTTTTTGACGATGATTCTTGTACTTTTTGTAGGTTAGGTTTGGCCACCAGGATTCATTCGTGGGTGCCACATGATTGACTAAAAATGTCTCAGTGAAACATAGCAGAAGATCTTTCAATTCCTCTGGTTACGCGAGTCACTTTTGCACATCAGAATTTCAACTTTTCTGCTCAGGATGATTAGAAAGTGAGATTTGATAAATGACATGAAAATCATACCAGTCATACTTTTAAAATTTATGAAGTGAAATATTCTGATAGACTCTTAATCAGTGTGGCACTCAGAGTGAAAATGATTGTACTCTTTCCGTGTCAACCAGGAGGAAGTTCCTGAACATCAAGGTACTTCGGATCAACTTTGACTCATGAATTTAGTTGAAATCTACAGTGGGAGGATGGAAACTTCAGTGGCTTTGGGTGTCGGATGGGTCCTCGTCACTGAAATTTTAGTGATGAGGACCCGTCTGACACCCAAATACTGATGGATCAATAAAACAATTCACAGTAATTTTAGTGCTACAATGGTCCTGGAAGACCGCATTCACTGAAGTTTCAGTGAGTATCTTCGAGTATCAGTGAGACAGTCTAAGAACAGTGAATATAGTCTGCCAAGTCTTTTGAAGCACTAAAATTTCTGTGAATTGTCTTCCTATGAACCATCAGTGGTGCTCACGGAAACTCTAGTGACGAGGTCCCGTCTGATCTCCAAGGTCACTAATGTTTCAGCCATCCTACTCCAGAGTCAAAGTTGATCCAAAATACGTTGAAGTTCAGTGACCCACTGACTGACACGGAGAAAACGGAAGTCTGACGATCCAAAGGAATATTTCATGAACCATTAAAGTTTGATCAGACTCATGGATGGCTTATCCATAGAATCGGGGTTTTAGTGTTCCAAATACTCAAGTATCATATGCTGAGGCAATGTTCAGAGAATCCATCCTGACAAGTCACTGAATTGCCCACGTAGCAGCATTTTTATGATTTTTCAAAGTATTGGAAGTTGATATCATGTTCCATACCGATGATAGTGGTTTCCATAATGATACTCTGTCTCATCATCATGGACATCCTTGAGTTTCACGAAATCTACCTTATTTCCAACAAATCTAACGTAATAGACTGGTCCCATTGAGTTTCAGTAAATTTTTCATACGATGAGTCAATGTAGGTCAAAATTTTCAACAAAAGCAAATAACTAAGGTCAAAATGGTTCCACATACATGCATATACCTTCACAAATAGTTGAACGATTCCTCAATGAAATCAAACATTGTTCACAGTGACAAAGATGCAAAAATTCCGTAATCTCGAAGCTTGGCTATTCTTAAATTAGAGATCACATACAAAGCCAATGTGTTCAATACAATCTTTCTTAACATCATCCAAACTTGATGAACTTGTCTAAGACGACAGACTGGTCAGTGCACTCTTCTCGAGATGAAAGGACTGAAAAAAAAAAAATCCAAAACCATCCAACGAGTAAGAGTGCTCATTACAATTCATCTCGCAACTCTTAGTGGTGGCGGTCGGATAATGGTATTGGTCAGTGCGCATAGCGGACTGTCTCTGTAATGTACTTATATACTTTAACTCTGCGGTGTGACAACGAAATGGCACTCTCTGCCGAGCAAAATCGTTGGAAAAACTTTTTAGACTCATGGGAGGTAGGTATAGATATAATGCTTTGGCGCGTGAGAGCAAAAGTCACAAAGATACGTGCTTATTAGATGATGTTGGTAATGGTAGTAGTAGTGATGATTGTATGTAGTGTTGTGGTGGGGCCCTTCTATTGGGATAGAAGTCTCTGGATAAATAATTGAGCGCGAGCAAGGCGCGAGTTTGAACTTTGTACGCGGGCTTTTGTGCGAGGTATGAGGGGAGTTTTCATGGATGTACGTTATTTTTGGATAGCAACATTTGCTTTCTGGATCTTGCCAGAGTACTGGAGGTTCTTGATCACGCATCTTTTTGTTTGTATTTGGAATGGTATGGTTATTGGTCATCGTGTTTTTATCAAAAGCAATGCGAGTTTTCGTTGAGGTAACCGAATGAACCAAGGAAATGTGATAATTTTGGGAGATCATCCGAAAGTCCAAATTTTTTGTTTCCACGGTTTCCAATTTATGTAAAAAAAATATGAAAGAACTGGAAATTTTTCTGCCTGAGACAAATTCTTATCGAATAATCAAGAACCTTTCCACTCAATGATTTTGAGTTAGAACGGATGAGATTACATAAATTTTGTATGCTGACCTCCACTATTTCTAATCTTCATTCCAGTGTAAAAGATTCATCATGGAATACTCCGCCAACTGTTCCAGAAAAATTTCCAAAAGTATATTCTTTGGATTACGGGCATAGAATTCACAATGAAACCCATCGATGTTCTACGAGAAGAAATTTTGCGAATATAAATTTGGAAGCTATACAAATCTCGCGTGATGGAGTTGTAAATCATCACTTAGTTTGTCCATAGAAAAAAAATCACTTAGCTTGTTTTGTACTCCACAAAACATCTTCTGGGGTTTAAACCTGTAAAATTTACTTTATGAGCCAACTAAAGGAAATAATTTCAGATCTGCAATCCTCTTCAGAACTGTAAAACACGGATAAAGTTTCAAGAAGTTCATTAAAAGGTCTCTCGTGGTCAATTGACCATAAATGTTTTCTTTGTGATCAACTAAGGTCAAACTGATCACGAATTTTTTCATCTACCACAGTTCACATTTTTAGAGCACATCATCGAGCTCATCTCAATCCATCAAGCACACATGTGTCCATAGTAATTCTCCACGTGTGAATGAATGAATAAATATATCTATACATCCGTATGGGTGACGAGTATACACGTGCGGCGTGTTTTTCCGGTGCCTTCTATAAAAGACAAAGACAAATTAAAGCCGCATCGTTCCCTCTTCAGAACTAGCAGGATTATCTACAGTCCAAGATAGAGTAGCAACACTATCATTGATGATTGTGAAGAGAGAGCTCATTACACCAAGAAGCGGCGAGTGTCCTTATAGTAAAAAGTGCGAAATTTTTCCCTCCATCCACAGTAGAAGACCTACATGGACTTGAAGTAAAGCTCATATCCGGTGTGCAGAATACTTAACTATTCGGGCAACGGAGCAAACTGTAAATGCGATCACTTCTGTTTCGTGTATAAGTATATGGGACCGAGCATAAGAGTCAAAAAAGAAAGGAGTGAGAGCGAGGTTAGTGCATCGGATGCACATCGTACATATACCCTACTATGTACCCACATACATACATACATATACAAAATAGTCGTGAAAGTCTCTCACCATAGGAATATATATACTCTCTGATCTGCTCTGCATATGCTGGTGACTCGAGGCCACGAGGCCAATAGTCTTTGTATTAGACCGGGTCAAAGGGTTTCCATGTATTTTTATACGATGGAATACACCATGTACATATACATATATCTATTTATCTTTGATCGTTGAATGGCTTAAAATTTATCTATTGGTATCCGAGAAGCTTTTTTTTGAGGAGGTTTGTATTAGGGTTCACATAACATCAGATCTTGAAAATTTTAACGATGCTTATTTTTATTCGGCTCGAGGCAAAAAAGCATTTGCCGGTTTCGGAAGCTAATACTTGGACAGAGATTTATATAGGCATGTGAGTTTGTAGAAGTGAATATGTGTGTGTGTGTGTGTGTGTGTGTGTGTGTGTGTGTGTGTGTGTGTGTGTGTGTGTGTGTGTGTGTGTGTGTGTGTGTGTGTGTGTGTGTGTGGATGATGAGCCAGCCGATCGAGGGTGCGAGATCACCACAGCACATGTGTGTTTCGTATTCATATATAGTGGTCCAGTGTGATGCTTTGCGGACCAACGCCACCGACATGGCAGTCAGTCAGTCAGTCGGTTGAATGAAGAGCTATGCCCTCCCCTCGATATTTACGATGTCTTTTTCCTAAATTTACCTCTTCTTTGGAATTAGATTCTCCGTTCTTAGCGGGAGAGCTACTCCTTGTCCATGTGCTTGTTCATATTCTCATCAGTTTTGCCTTCTGGACTCTTTATTGGAGATTTTTTTGATGAGGTGATCTAGGTGCGATCAGAATGGATGCACCGTAGCATCATTTTAAGAAGGAAGTTGAGTTTCTCACGAGTTTTACGTTTGAAACGTGAGATTTGAGAAGATGTTCAGTGCGATTAAAAAATTTTCAGGGTGCGAAAATTTGTCGAAATTATTGATAGATTGACAATCTGTGAGAAAAGCCTTATTCTAATCTTGCAAAATCTGAATCGAATGGCCTTTGCTTACAAAATTAGATGTAGGGAACTCGAATCGCATAACTAGCGATCCAGTACATACCTATTTAGAGGCCAACTGAATCGCTCAATCTAAATACAAGGGCCTTATGCGATTCGAGTCTCCTACACCTTATTCTAATATGTTTCTTCCCCGGGCGTGGGGACAAAAGAGCAATAATCGCCATTTCCGCTAATTAACCTGACACTTTGATTGTTATCTAAGAATGATTCGATTCCTTGTTTAGATGATTCGTGGACCAAACTTTGAACTGTATGATCAAGAAGAGCGTTTGCGGGTTTGAAACGATTCACCACGAACTAAAGTTAGATGATGTTCACCTAGCAATGAAAGTAACAAACTAGTTTGTTTACTAACTGTAAACTAGGTGGAAATGGAAAATGCTGGGTTCTCATCCACTCCTCCACGGGAACTACGTTTCAGAATAAGGCCTCAGGCTACGGTGAGCCTCCTGAAAGCTAATGTCGATTTGAATACTTCGATTTGTAATCAGTCATCGATTGATTCAAGTAAAAATATCTAGATCTTCAAATACAAGTACACGCAGGTCATATTTATTCCGTTGAAATCCTATGATGAGGAAAAATTTCTGGGAATTTCATGAAAGATGGACGAAATTATTATGTAGAGTGGAAAATGACCAGATCATCAGTAAAACAAGCTCATCATTGCTATCATGACACAACGGTGTTTAGTAGATCCTAAAAATTTTGAGAAATTCTCAGAAAGTTTAACAAGAAACTTTTTGAGAATCTCTGTCTTGATGACCTCTGAAAATTCTCAGACATCCAAACATCCTCAAACAAAACCTCAAAATTCTTAAGGAGCAAGCAAAATCTGAGTACCTCATTACAAATGAGTAATGAACCACCCTGACGATTACAAATCGTCCCGAGAAACGCATCACGTGGCCAGACGCAAGAATTGGCCTCATCTGGACCGAGAAAAGAAACCGGGGCTCGAAAAACATAGAAGCAATACGCATGCACAACATTGTCAGCTGCAGCCAACAAACTCAACTCGAAACGTGCGTGCAGCAACATCATCACCACTTCCAGAGATGGACGCCTCTAAATCATTGCAGCCAAGTAAGAAACCGATCCAAGTCCGAGGCGTCAACTTGGAGCCTCAAAAGATGCTTGGAATATATATATATATATAGGAGGGGGTGGCTGCAGGAAGACGACATATCATCGAAAAAATGAGAAAAAAGCTTTGGTAGACGGAAAAAGTTGAATGCATACAAGATACTACTCGTCTGCGGATATGGTGCTGTTGCTACTGCAGCAGCGGATGATGAAAAAAGTCAGTTTGTCGACGTAAAGATGCAGCCGTTGGCCAGTGAGGACTGCTGTACGGTTACAGTTATAAAATCCAAAAATATACTTGTATGGGGGATATATTGAGGGTTGGCCAGTCCGACGCCTCCGAGTCATCCTGTTTGCGGCACTGAGATCCAATGGACGATCAATAATATGCGGGAGGTTCAAGGAGCGAATGATTTTATACGCTTCCTCTTGGAATTCTTGATCTGTGTTGTTTGGACAATTTTGATTGCTATGTGGTTGAAGTACTTTGAATTGTATGGTTAGTCTGAGAATGGTGATGACAAATCAATATTTAGCCCTCAGAGATACTAAAATGTCTAATTCGCGAATCGAATCACCTACTCAGAACAGTTCAAAATTTCGAATAATGATATATTTCCGACAAATTTCAAAATATCTGTTCCATGACAACACTACGGTTGAGCATTCCGTGCCCGAATGAAACTTTCTCAGCAGAATCTTAGCACTGAACAAAGATTGAAGCAAAATTCAGAAAATTCACAAACTTTCTGTAAAATATGGCAAGTGGGATGGTCAAAAATTTGATTCCCACTGAATTCTCTTCTGATGAAGTTGCATTCTGTACTTTAATCCGATATATATCGGTCAAATTAAAAGAGACACTCCCATCAAAACGTCCGTGTTCGATGATCCAGTTGGCTTTCTTCAGCGTTGGGTTTCATCAATATTGACAGATCTTTTGATCCAATCAAATTCTCGTATCTTATACAGAAGCTCTGCTGCAAATGGATGAATTCAGCCTAGTCAGTATCGATATATATCGTTCGGTTTGGTTGGCTCTTCCCATTCTAGCTCGAAACTGGTTATATCTCTGCATCGATTACAAAAGAACGATTTCACACCATTTCATATTCATTGAACCGGTTATTAATATGTTGCACCAATGATAATGCGCGATAAAAGCTCAAAGCCTCATATGAAAATGGATCAGAGGATGGATGATACACGGACTCTTTTGGACATGATGTGCATTATCGATGATTCGAGTGCAACTTGTAGTCCCTTGTATTGCAATTGGAGGATTGAAAGGCCAATAGTCAGTTTCCGATTTCCGGAAAACCAATTTGGGATTCTCATCCATGGTTTTTTTCCATAAGTTTGAACCGACCGGGTTACTGAAAAGTTAGATCCAGTTTGTATGTGATGTTGCAATTATTTTCCAAAGATGAGATGGCCAATAAAAACACTCGAGTTTATAACGTAAATTTGGGAAGATTCGGTTAACCTCAAAAATGTTCATTTGATTCGTCATAAATTTCAAGGGAAGAGTCATACAGGCATGGAAAAATTCTCACAGCTCCGAATAGTATCTGCAATTTTTTCAAAGTTCATCTGTGCGTTCGATCGGAACAGTAAAAAAATTCCGATACATGACCATTGGCTCACTGACTCGATAAAAAAGTGTGAGCCTCTACATAGTATGCAACTCACCTGCCTTCGACCAGTAGTAAAGAAATCATGGAGAATGATGTGAGAAAGCTGAGGGCAGCCAATTTCCAGAGAGCACCTCCACCTTGCCTAGGGCATTAAAAAATTTCGCTCTCGATCATCCACCGATATAATGAGCTTGGGGCAATTGCAATGTCCAAAATACAGAAGCTCGCATCAAGTGTATCGGATTCACCTATCCACCTCACACTCATACACAAATATATCTATCTGTCAAATCCCTCCCAGCATCCCATCCAAAAGCGGTCCAATTTTTTCCCATGTCCATTTTTGCATAAAAAAATTCTCACCGTACGGTACTTTCGCACGGCCTCCCCTTTTTTTCTATACCCCACAACTCATAGCGGAAGGATGAGGCTTTGCTAAAAAACACTCTACCGCCCTTCATGTACACACACACACACTCACATATAGACACACACTCACATGTAGACACATACATCTATGAGCATTTACCGCGAGGTGCATTCCTATACTATTATAGACAGGAACATAGCGATGCTAAAAAACTCGGTGGGCACCCCTGATGGGCAAGCGCCAAGTTTTTTTTTAACCTTTCGCATATAGTAGACCGGTGGGGGTTATACCTTTCCCTGTGAGATGGATCTCTGATTTGTAGGTTAGGTGGGGGTTGGAGGGTAGTAGTGTTTGCAAGTATATAGCGGTATTAGAAGAGCGGATGCACCTTGTGTAGGTAATGAAAAAAAAATGTTGGTGTAGGGGGGTGTCGTTGCCCTACCGCGGATTTGGTAAAAAAGTAATACCGATGCTCACATATACGGAGGGTGAGAATTCTTAAAAAAAGGTAAAGTAAAAGTTCATGCCATGAGTGAAAAATTTTTGTTGGTGGGGGCAGCTGATATATTTTAGGGAATACAGACTTCATGACGGAGACGACGACGACGACGACGACTTTTTACCTAACTTTTGTAGTTGAGTGTTCTGGAATGGTGGGGGCTTTTTTTTTTTTAAGAGACGGATAGAAGCTTTTTACGCGATTTGAGGAGAGTTTGGTTTGGAAACGAGAGACCCCCGCGTGAGAACGGAACATCCCGTTTCCGCGAGTTCGTGAGATTTTTCGGATGTATATGCTTTTGGATGAGTAGAACTGCAGCAGCTGCAAGAATTTTGGAGATTCTGTGAGTAATAACAGAGTTCGATGCGTAAAGCTGTTGAACTTTTTTAGATTTTTTACGCGATCTGATGCGTGTAATCAGGAGCATGGACTTTTTTACCGATACGTATAAGCGTACGCTAAGGAAATTATTGCTTCATGTGAGATGGAGAGTGAACAAGTTCTCACAGATCGGAAGTTTTATTTGTTGTGAATTCGTTACGTTGATATACAGATAGGTTGTAGATCTGTGGTAAAGACAGTGGTTTTTTTTTTCGTAAAGATATCCGATTTATGTATGATCATGTAGAGTGTGAGATAATCAAGTTCAAGTAAATCTTTCACCACATACTCAAGATTGTGTTGGATCCAATTGCTGTGATGGATATAGCACGGTTGCTAAGTCCCACAACATTTTTTTCGGGTATGAATTTTTGAAATTGAGCGGAATTTCTCGGTCACGCGAGTAATGAATGAAATGAGATGAGATTAGATTATATCGTATGGGAATAGTTTTTCTAATGAAAAGGCGAATAAAAAAAAAATCTTGGGGACCGCTGCTGTATTCATGGAACTCATTCAACGAGTAACATGTTATCATGGCCCAGGAACTAACCGACTGTTTTGCTCTATGTAATTGTCTACCTGATTCACTAACGTCATCATACCTGGAAATGGAATTACTCATTTCATTCACTGTATTGGCAAAGCATTCAAAAATTTTGAATGAAAAAAGGCTCCACATACAGGGGGCAAGAATAAACGATTTTCCAATAAATTGATGGTACTTTGACAGGTTGACCGACGGTCAAGGCGGTCACGAAATTTCTATTAAGGTAAAGTCGCCAGTAGTGGAACAAAAAATGAGCGCTAGTCAGTAATCTACATATTTTGAATGATATTTGAGTTTCTCGCGAATGAGAAGTAACGCATCTTATAGATAAACTCTTTCTGCATATTTTGAAAAAAGGTACAAGTTGATTACTTGTATACAATAAGAGTAATTGAATGTTCACGAAAGTATCCGTTGTCTCCTATAGTGGAACAACCAATCCTGAACTCGGTGCCCTCATTGGAACGCGAAAAGTCTCCCATAGTGGAACAGCGCCTTGGAGTCATTCTGGAAATATTTGGTAGACAATTAGTGGTTTGTTTGTCCTGATCTGTATGGAATAAATGACGCGCGACCGGAAAAAATCGATTCCCGGAAGGTTTTTCAATACAGTGAAAATATAAAATCTGTTCCAGTTGAGGGCACGCTCTTGTTCCACTATTGGCTCCATTTTTGAGGAAGGCTCCTACAATGTATCAGCCTCTAAAGGGTGGTTATGAGCATATACTTTCCATGATTTTTTTTTTTGATTTATGAATATTTCACGAGTGTTGCAGGGCATCGATTTGAAATATATAATATCAAAGAATACTGTGTAATTTTTACTCAGATGACGGATCGACTTGTGGTGGTTAAAAATCCATGTGAATTGGGTGTTCCACTATAGGCGCCCAACTAGCCGTGTTCCACTACTGGCTCCTTTACCTTATATTAAAACCGGCGAGCGACTTATGGAGTTTTCATCATTTTTTTACTTTTCATAACAACGAATAGTGTTGGAGCATTTTTTTTCTCATGAATTTTCTGAGCAATACAAGAGCAACCAATAAATTCTAAATTACTCAACGCTACCACCATCAAACCCCACAAATTTTCTCCAGACCGTTAGATCTCGCAATCGACACAGAAAGAGGCGTAAACGTGTGGAATCCAAGTCTCTCTCTTTCCTTACACACGCATCACCTCAAAAACAGCAAGCATCGTAAGAAAGGCCTCGCCGTCTTATATTCGCGATCACTGCGTTTGATGCATCAACCCCGATTTTTGGGCTACCCCTATTACTACTTACAGCTTCCATCCGTTCGTTCATCTTAAAAACAGCTGCCCAAATCTCAGCGAACTGATCCATGAGACAAGGAGACCCGTGGCTATCAAGGGGTAAGTAAAAAAGATTCAGCGAATATAAGCTGCACCGTACACCTTTTTGGCTCGGGCGCGCGCGCTCACGGGGTCGAAAAAAAAGAACGATCGCAATGGGCTACTGCAGTTCAGGGGTACATAGAAAAGGAAATAAAAATGATGAAAAAAAGGCAGTGGTGGTTCTATATATTAGTATATGAGGGGCACGAGCCTAGAAACTTCTATATATATACTTCTTCGTCATTTTCTTCTTTTTGATCGTCGTCGTCGTCGTCGTCGTCGCGCATCTTTTTTTTATCCTCTTACTCCCCAATCAATTACAACGGAAGGGGAGAGATTTTTCGTGGACACCAATGGATATACAGCAAGCGTGAATCGGTCGAGGAGAAGTTCAATGCTCAAATTTCGAGACCATTGATGATGAGATGAGGGCTTCTGACGATGTCTAATCTCGTTTTGCAGAGAGGATGATGTTGGATATGAAGATGATGCTACTGGTGTTGTATTTTTGAGGCCAGGTGTAACCTCGATAAACTTTATAGGCGATTCGTGACCTGAGGCGGATTCACTCTGTCCGCCCACTGCGATTAGTTTTTCAAAGGGTTGCACGGTTGGATGTTGCATCTGCAGTCTTTGAATCCCGAAGGGCCCAAATTCGTTCACATGTATGTATGATCTGGAAAATGATCCGTACGTATGATCGAAGTTTGAAGTAAAGAACTCTTCCTTGCACGATCCGAATTGGGAATCTATACGATCTTGCAACCAAACTATGATTTCAACTAACATCGTATCGAAGTATCCTGAATTTCTTGTTCCAGCTATGCACATTTTTTGTTTTATGGTTATCTTGTCTTGAATTTGATAACCGAAATTGAAGAAAATTTTTTAATGATATTTCACCAAAAAATAACTTTGATTTGAAATTCACGATTCAGTTATCATGTCATTGGTATGGAACACGGAAATTCAAAAACTCCTGGTAATAGCAAATATCGAACAAAAAATGTCCAAATCCCACACTGTCCGCAAGAATTAGTGAAAAGTTAGTCCCAATGAAAGAATTTTACTGATTTATAATGAAATCTTGCTGATTTTTAGTAGAATTCAACAATATTCGGAGGTCCTATCAGTGGAGAATGAGATGCACCGATTGGGACTAATTTTTTACCAACTCGTCTGAAGAAATGCGGTAAGAGTGCGACCTGGCTGCGGAGTCGTATTCACATCTCACGTGAAAATTGCGTCGATATTCAATTTGAGATGAGTTGTCGATTTGTTGTTTTTGACTCACATATACTCTACAACTCACCGTTTAGCCCGAATTATATAAGAGTGCTGCGAAAAAATAAGAATAACTAAACCACCGGGCACAACACAGGCGAATTTTTGTTCTCAAACTACGTGGATTCTCTTTGGATTTAGGCTGAATGACGAGTTGTCGCATTCAAATTAGGTAATTACAAGAGTGCGATGACTCGTCGTTAAGTCCAAATCCAAAAATAATCCACGTAGTTTGAAAAAAATTTAGTTGACCCGGCTATTGCACGCTCTTCAGTTGAAGTTGGAATCAAAATTTAGAATGTTCGCTGTTCAGGACGTCATTGTCAAAAATTTACAGGTGCTGAATTTAGTCATGGGCCGCGGGACGAATTTTGAGTGGCGCTTAGTGAATGGGCATCCAATAATCCGTCACCCTTAGTGGAAATCAAGTTGAATTTTTGGTTTGGTTCGACACCTCAGCCCCGCGTGGGGTCGTGTTCAAGTTGAGGGCATTGAATCAATTTCTTGCTTCTTCTTACTAAAAATATCTTTAAATCCTACATGTCGTTTCGAGTGTCGTTTTCTATGAATATGGTACGCTTTAAATAAGAGCCTGAAAATTTTCGAAACGAGATTCAATTGTTGTGCATTTCTTTCTTTCGATCGACTCACTATTATATTGATGGGGTCAACTGATGTCTCTTCAAAAATCTCTATACACTTTCATTTCAAGTGACAGCCATCCTTTGACGTCTTTCAGCGGCCTCTGACCACATCGGCTTTCGATTATTTACATTTTTTTTTTCTATTCCGGGACCATCCCTTACAAAAAATTCGAGTACGGCAAGGATGATGAAACTAGTTGTGATAGTGTTTTATTTTAAATCAATAGCACATAGGACTTCCTGAGCGATTCGATATCCTATTCATTATTGTAAACCAACTTGAAACCAGTAGTTGAATGTAAAAAAAAAAAATTTGGTCCCGCAACGGTCCTCCGAATGACCTGCTACCGTTAGCGCAGCTGCATTCACCAAAGACCTAAGAAATTCACAATCGTTATAACCTCAAAGAGTATACCTAACGTATCGTAAGCAAACAGGCCTCGGGGCAAGTATCGACCTTGGATCGTCCTATACTCGTGGCCCTTGCGTCCCGTTATCGGTACGCTCAAAGAGATCGACAAATAACAACGTATCCGATGGCCCATTTTTTTTTTTTTTTTTTTTTTTTTTTTTTTTATAAATATGAATGCAATAGTCTTAGAAACAATGATCCAATCTCCAATATATGAATGTATATCTGAACCGGTACCATTGCACACATGTAAGTAGAGTCCTAAGATCCTTTCATGTGTTGATGCTGGTGAAGGTGGGATGTGGATATACGGGAACTCTCACAGGTAGAAAAAGAAAAAAAAGCACCTTGTGGGTGAGGTCGAGCGTGAGGTACTCAATAGCGGACCCGATGACCGTGTCCATAATGCCTTGACCAGCGTGTCCTGTAACCATATAATAACGTGTATAGAGCGTGGGAAGAGTGATGCTATAATAGGTGAGTCTGATGTATCGCGGCGCGTGTTTCTCCATACTCTGTATACTTATATCCCTCAGCACCTCGTTCTCTTTCACTTTCTTTCTTTCGCTTCTGGGGTTCTGAATGAAAGTGGTATCCATCTACCTCTATTCATTTATTTATACATATATCCTTCTATGTATTTTCACCCGCGCACATTATATAGTTTCTAGCTGGGGATTTATCTTAAGGATTAGTGGATGGAGGTGAGATGCCATGAACTTTCAACTTTTGTTGGAATTTTTTTTTTCCTCCAAATTTGGGGATCCAAGTTGAGCGCTGTTATCCTGAATCATTTTTCATTTGTCACAGGATTTGTTACGATTTTCATTTGTCGTTTGATCATTCTTCGCCGGATCACTTCTCCTCAAATTTGTTCGTGATTCCCATCGATTTTCAGATGCTATTATTTTCACCCATTAGTTTAATTTTGTAACACTATCTAACTGATCCCCACTGATATACAGCGAAAATTACGGGAAATCAATAAGAAATCAAGGTAGATTACTGTGATGTCAGAAAGTGCCAGAGTGGTGAATAGGGGAATCACTTTCTACTGATTCCACAGGAAAGAAGATGAAGATATTGGAATGGGTGATTGAGATTTTTGATTATCTGATCCTTTAGATATCAGGATCATCCATGGAACTGTTGTAAGTGGAAATAAAGAATTGCTAGAACAGGTTGGGATTTCCATAAATCCTCTTATGACTCACAGTATGCAAACTATCCGTTCTACCTGAAAATCAGTAAGAACCTTTCTCAATCAAAATTCGCTGTTCGATTTTCATGAAACAAATTGATGCAATCACAAGTGAAATCGTTTTTGACCCAGTGACTTTTTTCATTTTCATTTTTTATGTTTTGATTTTTCGTTAAACTTGACACGGAGTCAATGAGATCAGTGCTGATCGCACGATAGAAAATCCCCGTTTTGATGAACCATAAGCACGGATAGGTGAATTTTAAACGTTAGTATGCATCATAATTCTGTGGCGGTCGGACTAAAGGGCGTAAGTCCATTTGAATAAAAATCGAGAAAAATGCGTTTGAATGCTATCATTATAATACAGGAGAGTGGACTTACGCCCTTCTACAAATGGAATTTTTTGCCAGCAATGCAACATTTTGGTTTGGAAGGAGTTTCAAGTGATGAAGATGATCCAGTAGAACATCGTAGATGCCTTAACTCAAATTTTATGAAAATTGGACTTACGCCCTTTAGTCTGACCGCCACAGAATTGTTCCTCAAGGCATTCTTTCCAAAGTACTCTAGTTAGCAGCTTAAAACTTACTCGATTACCAACAACCGCGAAGTTACCCTGAATTAAGAATGCTCACAACATCATACCAATGATCAATACAAAATCATTGCCAGCGTGAAAATTTTTCACCCAAGCGTATTTGGTAACCTAGTTGTCAAGACAAATGCTCAGTAAATTCAGTTTCAAAATTTTCGTTCTTAACATGCTCGATAGTAATAAGTTTACTCCAATGAAGAATACCCAGTCAACATAAAATGCTATGAGGTTCAACTCTCTGAATTTAGTAAGAAAATCTCGACTCTCAAAATACCTCACAAATTAATTTTTTTTTTTCATCATACTTGATTCCAAAATTCACCACACGAGCTATTATACTCAATTCTGGACATCATCAAAACTTCTAAACATATCCTCAAGGAGCAAAAGAAATCGTACGCACAGTCTCGATCATCATCAGCTCCAGATGCAGCACACTCGTCGTCCCACAGGAAGTGCATGCAACCTCTCATAAGTATTCGTCCGTTTTCTGTCTCACTCTTACTCTGTCTTTTAAGCATCGGCAGGCCTCTCTGCCAGTCGATGTCATGCACACATGAGCATAATATAAACTACTCGATGCATTTTTCATGCCAAGCAGTGTAAAAATAGTTAGTCACCCGCGACTGCCCAAGGGTCACTCACTCCTCCCGCGCACGATCGTTTGAATACATCTGCTCTGCACACCCCAAAAATAGCTCCCTCCTCATCACATCGTATCGTTCATATACCAAACGGAAAAGAATCTCTCTCTCTTTTTTTTTTCTCAAGACCATCCTAATACAATCCTGTATTCCTCATATCATCACGTATGTGTGACCCCTCGGGTGAACAAAAATCAGCCCTGCAGCAAAATTATATATATATGTATCGTTGGGAGCTGAAAAAACTGAGAGTGAGAGTAAAGTCGTACCGATTTAGCTGAACGTATGTACCAGGGAAAGAGCGCCAGCGTGGCTAAAATATATATATTTGCACATTTTTTTCGCGTTTACAACGGATGCACTTTTTCGCAGCCCCCCATATTCGACCGCCGACTGTGCGAGACGTCGTCGTCCTCTTCTTATAGTGGTCTGGCATCTGATGGCGACACTTTTGCATTTGCAGATTTTTTGACGCCACTATATATATGCTCTGCGCGTTACTGCGGATATCGTATTTCTGGAAGTGAAACTTTGCCCTATGTCTCAATTTGATCTTTCTTCATGATGTGCAAGAAAGTTTTAGGTGGGCGACTGATACTTGTTCTATAATAAAATCGCCTACTCATGATTGGAAATAAATGGACGGAATCAAGGACTTGGAGATATCGAACTTTATGAGTGGAATGAAGTTGGGAAATTGTTTAGAAGTGAAGGTTTGTCATTGTAAACATGAAGGTCGCAGGAAGAATTTTCTGTGATTATCGCTATCGCGATTAAGAGTTTTAGAATCTCCGGACATTCAACGTATCTATTTAGGAATTTTTTTCATACCAGTATCATGTCATTCGAAATTCAAGTCAGTAGTTTGTGGACGAGGCGATTGCGTGAGATCAATTGGATCACTAGATAAAGTATATAAATGTGCCTAATTTGCCCTCATAGTCTTTTCTCAGACTCGTTCTCCACTCCATTGATTTAACTCCAAAATCTATCAATTTGAATACAAAACTGTGAAGGGGGGGGGGGTAAAGAAAGCTGCAAAAAAGCTAAAGTAGGTCTCATTTGGAACTCTGGTGGCCGAAATATACTGATTTTACGAAAAACCCATATATTCTCATGGAAATAGGCCCGAAAATAGGCCTTTTTTCCACACGAGGACAAATCAAGCGCACACTCTTTTGATCGCGGAAAAAATACTTTTTTCGGCATCCGAGACAGCTTGACTCCAGTTGATAAAGATTAGACGTTAAATAGTTCCAAAGATCTTCGAACGAGCTTCAAAATGAGCTAAGATACGTTGAAAAATATTGTGATGAGCCTAAACTATAAGCAAAACAATAATAGAAGTGAGGACAAATTAGGCACACTTACCTTATTCGGAATATAATAATAATAAAATAATAAGTTATTCCGCGCATGCGCTGATCTGGTTCTCCATTTTCGAACATTCAAAAAGGTTTTTGGATGAAAAATAACTCAAGTTTCCTTGATCCACGAGTTAATCCAATCTCTGCTCTCTCAATTTGCTATAATAAATTCAACTACCGAGATCGGGAAATTCTAAAAAATAGTTCTCAAGGTTTTGATTCCCACAAGGGTACCAGTCCCCTTCCAGAATTTTGTAAATTTTTTTGGCCATCACGAACCGTGTATACTTCTCGGTGTACTCTGACTAATTGCTAGGGAGCATTCGAGAAGCGAGTTTTTTTAGGGGTCATCGATGCTTCTTATGACTTCACATCATCTGATTCGCTCATTTTTTGTTAAACCTTTACAGTCAACTTTTTTTTTATTCTCTTGCACCACTACTTCCGCTCGTATTCTTGTCATGAGGAATCGAATCATTATCCCACGAGTACACACATGCAACTGTCCGTGGCAATGATTTTGCATGAAGTCTGAATTGCTCAAAAAATCAAGCAAGTCATCATCAAATATGGGAACTGGATTAAATCCAAACACTACGATTAGAAATCATCCCTTCCAACTAGGGTTCACGTACACTGCACATGTGCTGAACGCAAAAAATATCTCGATTTCTACTTCATAAAACCTATACTACTACTGACCGACCCCTCAGTAAAAAGAAAAATCTGTCAAAGATTCGGACGATGAGCTGGCATTTTCGGCTAATTGATTCCGTTTGACTTCTCGCCTCTTGGTCGTGTCCATCGTGTGATACATTATTTCATATTACATACAATTGGGCATCACAATAAACTAGGCTTGGAATTTTTCGTGGAAAAAGGATGACCGCGGCAGTTGCGCCGAGTCAGCAATTTTCCACGCTATATGGCCGTTTCTGTCATATTTGGGCTATGATGGACGAGCCACTGCAGAAGCGAGTTTATACGTCGATCGCGATGACGGCGCGGCTCTATTGATGGATTTCAGACCGATCGCCGATGACACGAACTTGCGCCTTTTCTTCTATACTCTGATTTAGTAGAATACACTTTTGGACAATAATATTGGTCCGGCTGAACGATTGACTCGTGGTGATTCGTGGTGGACCGTTGAATAGTAAGAATTTTGGTAAAATTCAGATGAAAGTCGAGTCTTGGGCAATTCTGATGGTTCTGTTTGAATCTCGCTGCATTTCTGTTGTGGCTTTGTGAGACGAGTGCATATATATGTGCGGTATGAGCGCGGCTCTCCTTTCACGTCATTCTGTTGCAACGATGTAGTCGATGAACTTTGAGACGTTTCTTCTTTTGCCTTTTGGTGCTTTTTGACGTTGTTGTGCTTTGGTCAGCTTGGCCAAAATTCAAAAATACCTGCGCCTTACTTCTTCCTCGTTTCCTCTTTCAGTCTTTGTCGAAGTCTGCAAGTGATGCCACTGCCTGGTCGAATATTTTTCCAATGTTTTGGGAGGGCGTGATGTGCGACATACCAAGTCCAAACCGTGAGTGCATTGGCTAATGTTTTGAATTCAACGCGAGCACTTTTATGAATTTAAAACGCTCACTTAGAGCTTCCTTCTCTCACGATCTCGGGAAATTTCTTTGATATAACACAAAATGAAAATTAATGGCTCATTGCAAAATGACAAGCAATGTCCAGAATTGAAAAAATTAGAAATTTTTCCCTCCAGTTTTCTGAAAGGCTCAAGCGCACAGGGACTTGACTTCTCAAGTCTGATGTTTTCAAGAATGACAAGAATTCAGCCGATTTTTTCAGATTTTTATTAATAATCCGACGGAAGCTATCACAGGTATTAAAAATTGGGTATGAAACGCATGCAGGAGTCCCCAATGAGTTGGAAGACTCAGCATTTTGACTCACAGTGAGACAAAAATTGTATTGTGGTCTGATGTAAACAGTTTCCAGTCGTTACAGGTGAAGAAATGATAAGAATCGCCTCGAGAATCGCAATAAGGATCCCGCGTTTCTAGTCGCTTATACGTGGCAGAGTTCGCTGTATGGGTCATAGATGGGTTGGATTTGTTGCTGCACGATCATAAAGACAGGTTTGGCCACTCCATAGGGCGCACGCATTGCTCGGGTGATGCCGCTGCAGTCAATTTCCGCCAATATGGCCGCCTTGAGGGAGCCGATCTGATTGGCTGAAAAAAATAAACTGCAGCAGATATTTGCTCCAGGTTGACGGTTTTCCGGCAGTTAGAGATTCATAACACATCGCTGTTCTATTGTAAATATTGGAGTCTAAAAATCGCCAGCTGCTATTTTTTTCAGCCAATCAAATCGCCTCCCCTGAGGCGGCCATATTAGCTTAAAAGCCGACTGGGGTGGCATCACCTGAGCAACGCGTGCGCCCTACGGAGTAGCCAGACCTGTCTTTATGATCGTGGGTTGGTGAGTGGGAGGGGGAGTAGGTAGTCTGGTAGATGTTTAGGTCAAATCCGGTCTAGTTCGGTTGAATACGGTCTTAATCAGTCTAATACGCTTCTAGTGTGGTACTAGTATCGTACTTGTGTACATACTAAGAACTACCGTACTAATATCGTGCTAGAAATACCGCACTAGTACCGCACTAGAATCATTGTATTAGCTTTGCACTACAATCGTCGTTCTAGTGACGTACTACAATCATCGTACTTGTACCCTTCTACAATCATCGTACTAGTGCCGTACTAGAATCATCAAACTTGTACCGGCTAATATGTATGGTCCAGTGTCTGAGTTGACTTAGTTTGGTCGAGTTCAGTCTGGTCCTGTCTTGCCCGGTCTAGTTTGGTCTCGTTCGATTTAGTGCGATCTATTTAGGTATGATACGGTCTGGTACAGTCTATTAGTTTGGTCCACTTTGCTCCACTAGTCTGGCCCGTGCTAGTCTGGTTTAAAATAGCCCTCTCTGGTCAAATATGATCTAGTACTCTGGTACGGTCCAATTTGGTCAACTTGAGCTAAGCCTAACTATATTGCTTAGTTGGGATTGGTCTGGCCTGGTCTGGTCCGGTTCGGTCTAGTTCAGTCTGGTCCGGTCTAGTCCGGCCTCGTTCGGTCCAGTACAGTCAAATGGGGTCTACTGCGGTTGAATACGGTCTGGTTATGTCTGGTTTGGTCTACTTAGGTCTACTTCGGTCTGGTCCCGTGTTGAACGGTCTACAACGGTCTAATACGTCTGGTCATGGCTGGTCTGGTCTATTTTGGTCTAGTTCGGTCTAGTTTGTTCTGGTCTGCTCTGGTCTGGTTAGAATATATCACGTGGACGTGTGGGCTATGGGTGGGAGAACTGATCAATTGATTGACTGATTGACTGGTCAATTAAATAGACTGATTGCACAATTTACTGAAAGGTCGTGTGTGGTGCATCGTACCATGCGCGTCGTGCGTCATATGTCGTGTGCTCAATTGAATGCACAGTGATGTATCTCAAAGTCGTTCACTATTGAACATTTTAACATGATGACTATTCATCAAAAATATGTCTAAATATTCCGGTACTTCGATGCATTCAACTGAACCGTTTCTAGAATCCAGAGCAGTTTGTCTACATTTTCTAAAAAATGATCATAATCTTTTGAAATTGTTTATCGAAACCCATGTTTAACCAATCGTAATTCATACTATATTCTAATAATGTTTGGAACATTTTTTCAAAGAATTCGACTATTATATGAGGTATAAGAGTGAGATGCATTGTCTTGAACGTTCCGAAACCGTCATAACCATTATGTAATTCGAGATTTCATCATATGCACATTTTAGAAGTATTCTCGTTGCTGACCAAGAGTCATAATGGCTATTAGTGCGACCAGCTCAACAAAATATCATCCTCGTGAAGTTCATGATGAACCTCTCTTCAATACATAAAATTGATCATCATCCATCATTTTACAAGTTTCATTTTTTAGTCTGCAGAAACAATTTAGAGCCCTTGACTCGCAAAGAACATTCACAAGCCAAACGAACGGTAGCGAGAAGAGCAAACCACTAGTATGATGATTAGAGTGAACAAATTTAAAGAGGAGAAGGCGAAGTGACAAAATCTCTTCTAACAGAATTAGAGTTAAGGTCAGGTGAACTTTTTTCTGAACTTTTCTCTTGGAAATTCATAAGTTTTCATTGATGTATTGAACTGTATGGATTGAGTGCGAGAGGGGTTATTGTATTCATGCATGAAGGCTATGAAAATGCCCCGCCCTATGTTGTGAACTAGCACAAAAGAAAAGAAATCTCGCGGCCAAACTGACCATTGATGGACTTTTTCCGCTTGACTTGGTTCTAACAAGATCGATTTTATGCATACAAAGAGATTATCAGGTTTCTTCTAGTGATGGCCCAGATTTCATTTGAATAACGATACATACAATTTCATGAGAAACTTCAAGCTGAGTCTGAAATTCGTGTCTTATTTTTCATGAAAGCATAAGATGTTTTCGTAAGAATGTGTACAAGCTCGATTTTGTAGTGAGTTTCGAAAAATTTCTGAGTAACTGCCCGTTCATTCATGACTGTCGACTCGGAACAATTAGATTGAAAGGAAAGCACAACCTTTTGAAACATGTCATGATTTAGACCTCATATCTTGTGCATTTCGTTAAGGATTGTTCCAATCAAACTCAATAAAACCTGATAATGGTTTCAATTTTTAAAAAATAATAGATGTCTGTTCTGTTGTGCGAATAGTTTTAGACTTTTTCTAGGATGGTAAAATTTCGATTCCTGCTCATTTCCCAAAAGTGAGGTATAGTTGTGAATTATTTTGAACAGTCTAATATGATAGTTCGGGGCCTGGATCCTTCTAACATTCCTTCAAAATTTCATTCAGTAGTTTTTGCCAAATAATACTAGAGAAAGTATTTATGCAATACACTAGATTGGAGCGAGGCATTCATTTCACTTTAGAAATCATGCGGTCCTCACTACCCTTTACAATTTTGAATTTTGTGACCAACAAAGTTTTAAGTTGGACAAATATCTTATTTCACTCGCTTGTATCCAATCTTATATGAGCAATAATACCTACCACAGTGTTCTAGTGTGAGATTTCAGTCATCAAATTCTCACCAAATACCAAAAATTAAAGATATCTTTCATTCTCCTGTATGATTAACTGCCCATAAAGAGTGCAAGTACGATTCACCTGGAAGATATAATACGATAGTCCATTCTCAGCTCATCACCACAGATCTCCAAATATCTTCTACCATCGTCCTTAAGCTCGTAATAAATTCCCTATTATAATTCTATAAGACGTCCGGTAAACGGCTGCGGAAACAAATCACGCGTACAAAGAGGGGCTCAAACTCCAAGTCGAAGAGCAACAGTATTTGAGAAATAGCCAATCCACGAACAATGGTCAGAAAACATCGGCGGCTCGTCAATATCTATCGTCACCTAAGATAGACACGAGACCATCAGAAGAAGGAGACGATACCATCGTGTATCTATCTAATGCAGGTTTTGACGCCTGAAAGCATCCGGTCCGGATATAGGACCCTTAATACACACACGTTGGTGACGACTCACACGAGTGTGTACATATAACAGGCCTCACGCGTCGTCTGTTTTCCCTGCAAATTCCCCACCTCTACGCGCGCACACACACACACACGCACGCACGCACACACACACACACACACACACACACACACACACACACACAATACAATACCTGTATGATTTCACCTTTTCCCCTCATACATACCAGGAAAATACAAACAGGGTCAAATTTAGTCTGTATGCGTGGACTGCCCTGCGGCTGCTAATCGTTTTACGAGTCACGTGGGATATTATATGTACGGCAGCATCAGCATCATACATAGCTATCGTTGCGAATTTTTCGTTTACACAGCCGGGCATAGAAAAGTTTTATGTACGAATGCGTTGATTGAATTTTTCTGGTGAAGATGATGGTTAGTATCTTTGAACCATAAGGAATAAATCGAGAGATAGTTTGAAATAGCGTGCAGTCTGCATCACGCTGGATTAGAGCTCTTTGGACGGGTCTTGAGATGTTCGATCATTCATAGTGGTTTATACTTTGCTCAAACGACGTTCAGCATGTATCAAGAGTATGTATATCACGTTTATGTGTGATGGACTTGCGGGGTATTCTTTGTGGTTGGAAGACTATTTTTTCCATGGCTTTTGAGACACTTGACGTTTATTGCTATCGATAGGTCATTGAGCGGATGCTCATGACACTTTGTCGATACATTCGATACTATTCGCTCAACGTGGGGTTGGTGTTGAAAAATTTTTTGGGGTCGGCCTCAACTGGTTGGTTATCTGGGTCTCAAGAAGTCCCGGGACACGAATCTCATACATTAGAGAGGAAGCTGAAAAATGGACCCTCATTTTACCTTTTCCTTGATTAAAAAGGAACCCCTGTAATTGACCCTGGTTTCTGAGAGAACATGCAAAATTTCACACTCAGATGTGACTGATAGCCGAGCTGTTTGCTCATTTTCCGATGATCCGCAGCTCGTTCCCAGGTACCATTCAGACGTTGGAGCTATCTGGGTGGTGCTCAACATCCCAGATTTGAAGCAACAGGTTTAAATTCTTTCATAAAAGTTCGTAGACTTACATATTATCCTTGATCTGGGATCCTGAGCATGAACTTGGCGTTTAGTGGGGGTTAATTTGATTTTCAGAACGGTAACTCCTATTTTTGACTCAATTTGACGAATTTTGAGTTCGGATTTCAATAACTTGCTAATTTTTCAGATCTACCTCAAATCACAAATTTTCGAGGAATTTTTCCTGAAAAAATTCCCTGACTCAGATTATGACTTCAACTGTGGTACTTCATGAATCGTGTCCCAGCTTTTCTCTGAGACAGCCTGGGTTTTGATCACACTCGGCACCACTGTGAATTTCCATGAGTGTTTACGGTCGTTCGGGTGTTTTGGAAGTGTACAAGAATTTGCAGTCATTTTTTGCATGAATTTTCACAAGAATTCTACTCGCTTCTGAACGTAAAAAACCAAAGTATTGAATTTCATGAGTCTCAATAAGAGAATATTCGAATGGTGCGAGTGATCGATAGAGTTATACAGGCCAACAATTCAGACCCAATATTCAAAATGCAATCGTCATACACTTACCTTGCATGTAGATATCAGTAAGAAAATTGAAACAAGTACGAATGAAAGCAGCACAACAACCTTCCACACGATTGAAAACAGCCTACATATTAATTTGCATAAGTGCCCAGTTATAGCCATGGTGTGGAGAGCCCCTCCGGCGACCGTCACGTGGCAGCGATGCATAGGGGTCAGATCAAATTTATCTCCGACAGTGGTGGTGGCCAGCCCTCACCTGTCCGCTCGCGCCACATCAGCAATTATGCGGGTCGTATGGGGCAACTGACCATTCGCACCGCACACGTTTCATACACTGTTGTTGTGAGCATCAAACAGGCAACAAAACGGTTCCCTCGTCCTTCTTCAGGATTTTACAGTGTTTATTTTAGGCCTGCGATGATGCGACGCTCGTTTGATATATGTTTCTGATCTACCTTGATACGACCAGCATTGCTATTAGTGTATCATGGAGTACTGTGAAACTAGTTGCAATTTTATCAGAGCTGCACGAGGGCTGCTAAGTGTTCCTGGATTCTTAACGCGCAAATTGTGATTGATCAATGCATATGGATTAATGCGGGAGTAATTTCATGATGTTTTCTACTTGCATGAAGAGTTGGGATGTTATCAATTTTTTTTTTAATCATGAGATTGATTTTTTGAGTTATTCGGAGTAAATATGGGCTCAACTGAAAGTGATGATGATGTAATTGATGAAAAAAATGGTGCAAACATAGCCCGGGAAAGTAACAGATGCTGTAAAAAAATTCATTTTTGGTGAAGTGGTGGAAGATATTCACACGATTGTGTGTGTCTGATCTTCAACCCTTTGACTCAGATTTCATGGAAATTTTTTGGGTGGCTAATTTTTTATGGTCCTCAGTTTCACGAGGGAATTTTTTCGAATTTTTTCACTCACTTCATGAATTGCATATGAGGTCCTATTGAAACTGGCCGTGGATTTTTTCAGTAACTTTCCTGATCACGTTCAATAATTTCTGAAAATTTATAATAGTCCATCTATTATAATTTGAGTACCTCTCATCGGATTCATCCTATTCTTCTCGATTTATCGTAGTCTCATCATAAATTCTATGGGGGATCCCACTTTCCGATTTCGGAAAAATTTTATAATACGAAAAAGTCGATAAGTAGTTGTAAAATGGCGAAAAATGTCAAAATTACAATCTTAAAAATTCTCGGTTTCTTTCATATTTCTATGAGGTAGATGTACATTGACTGCATCAGTGTCGGAATACATCTTGGCATAGTCACCGATTTCTTGGAATTTTTTCAGATTTCTATGATGTGTTCGAGTGGAGTTATCACAAATGTCGCTTTTCGGTCATGCGAGCAGGCATGTCCACATATGCGAACACTTTTAGTGAGCGGGTTGAGTTAACAAGGGGAGGTCCAACCTTGCGGAACACGGATCCTCATGAAACTCTGGGAATCATCTTGTTTTGGTGCAAAATGGAGGTATCTTTGAAGGTTTGATCCCATGGACCTTCTACTCTGAGATAGAGCTATGAAGATTAGCATTGTACATACACATAACATGTTAAAAAGACACATATATAGATATACTAACAATGCTAATCTCGGTAGCTGTATTCCAGGATAGATGGGCCATGGGATCAAACCCGTGGAGATACCTTCATTTCTCACCAAAACAAGATGATTCCCAGAGTTTCATGAGGATCCGTGTTCCGCAAGGTTGGACCTCCCCTTGTAAGTATCTTTGGGAAAATCGAACGGTATTTTGAACCTTCCCCGGTGACTCGATCTTAACGGTCAGATTGATCTACTCCCTGCTTTCTATATTCAAATTCCTGTATTTTTCGTGAACTTATAATCGCTAATTTTTCGAAGTTAATATTCCAGATTACTTTACTAGATTACTTCCACTTCTCTGAGTTACGGAAACCACACAAGAAATTTAGAAAATCACTACAGAAACAGATTATGACTATTCGAATCGAGATGCGAATTTCTCACATTTGGTGGATCCAACGTCCGTTATTGATTTTCTAAAAAAAATCAACTCAATTTTATGAAGGCCAAATATCTTGCCAATAAATTAATCAGACTTTGATGAATCCCAGAACTGAATACGGAAATCAAGATTCTGATGCTATGACGAGGTGTCACAATGAGTTTGACCATAACCTTAAATCTTGCACCACCAATGTATCTAGATGAATCAATAATAATCCTGATGGAGATGAGGTGCATCAAAAGTTGATGACAAATGCCTCTCTAAGAATCATGTACATCACACCAAAGTAAAAGCCGATAAAAAGAGGGACATTCAGAGGGACAATGTAAAAGTAGTATAAGAGGCCTGGTGCAAGTGAAAAAGAAGACAAATAACGAGAGGAGCGTCAAACTTTTTCGACGGTATTAGACTTGCAAATGTGCCCTCCTACCCTTTCCTCTGACCCATTGTGTTTCGTCTCTTATCCCAAGATGCGATGATACTCTATACCGAAAGCATATAATACCACAGAGTGCGATTCTCGATTTGAGTACTGAACGATCAACAGCCAAGAGGTATCCTGACGCTATATGGTGAACAACCACGAGAGAGCTCCTACGCAAAATAATTGCAAACCCATTACTTTCTCCTCTGCGCTGCACTTATAGCTGCAAGCTTCGAATCTCGTATCGCACGATTTGCTCATGTACCATAACCATCCCAGAGGTGATCTTCTATATCTTCTATAAAGGTGAACCCAAGATTGTGGCGTTGTTCTCACTTATATCCACAAGTACATGTGAATACATACCAGGACGCTTATGTGTGTATGTATGATATGAGTATTTCGTAATATCGCGAGGGGCTTGCAAAAAAAAAAAAAGCTCGCGGTTGGCGCCGTGAATCTCGTGCCCGATTCCTTATCGCGTCCCAAATATCGCAAAATTTACTTTATTGTTGATCTTGCGAATGCGTCATTGTAATTATACGCGTACAAGGTGTATTTGTAATTCATGTGTGGTGGACTAGAATTGCGCCCGTATAATTTTTTTTTGCGAGCCTCTTATCTGTTTGAGCGAAACTTGATGACGGAATTGACCGCAGAGCTGGAAATTTTGCGACAATTGTAAAACACGAGAAAGATTCTGTAGGTGGAACGATTAGTTTGTTGTTTGCCAATTTATAATGATGAGTGTGATGCATTTTGTTGGATTGAGCAGTATTCTTAAGGAAGAATAGTTACGTCTAGAAAAGGATGAACTGAAATTTGAGATCATCGTATCAAAATTTCATTCATATATCCCAAGGGAAAGGATGATAAATTTTCGAATGAATGATAGTGTCTAATCATTTATCAAATTTTCATGCATCAAAACATGCATCAAATATTTGGAGAAATTTTGAGTGTTCCCGTGAAAAAAAGTTTAGTAAAAAAAAGTTTCTGGTGCATGGATTTAGTTGAGATAGAACAGAAATAAACAAATTCAATGAAAATTTTGAGAATACGATGTCCAATTCTGAAAGCTAAATCTAGACTCAGCTACACAGCTAATTAACTAAAATCAAAATCTTGGATGGGTCAAGTTCTCCTCAGCAGGTGTAACGATGATGAATTATTTTCAAGTCGTTGGATCGAAAACCCTCCGTTTTAATAGATCAAGGCTAAGTTTTGTCCCGCTACTAGATTCTTGAAAAATCTCAGAGTAATCAACAAATTCAGTTCAAATGGTCACATTCTCAAATCCTTGTGAATATTCGAAATATCTCAAATTCTTTCACAGTATAATTTCGTCAAGATTTAACAATTTTGAACTTTTGCCTTTGCTTCAAACTGCTAAAAATTTTCTGTCAGGTATTCATTAAATTGATGATTTCTATTTTTTTCTAGCCTACTTCAGGGTTACACTGATCCACTTTTGAATTTCAAATGGATCCAGTAATGGAAAAATGATTGTCCACTCTCAACTTGTCTCCTACGCGTACTCATTCAATCAAATTCCAAAGATCCATCAGGTTGCTAAATATAATGCAAGGGGCAGTGTTTTGTTCGAAGGTATAGATCGAATCAAAGGAAAAGATGTTAAAATGATCTGCACTCAAATTTAACAATGGACAAGACCACCGAAAATAATGAGAATGCAGACATTATCTAATACCGTATCAAATAATTAAATCTCCAACGAGTGGCGCATCTCTTCCATTCAATTTCGGGCACCGGAATACCCGGACACCCGTGGACCTCCCTTTACTTGAGTCTCTTTCTTCATCCAATGCTCGATTACACCTTCATTTTTCAATCTGACATCCATAAAAAAAAAAAAAACGACATAAATTTTATATTGGATGCAGGTAGGTACGCTCCCGATGCCAGTTATTCATTGGCTACATATTCGGACAAATCTACAATCCCAATAATAGTCTCTCGATATCTCATATTATATCAACTGTCGATCAATGGTCATCAAGCGGTAGCATTATAAAATGAGATTTTGACAAATTTTAGTCTATTAATCACACTTGAATATTCTGAAAATGCATATGCTCAGTTCTGTCGATCGACCAATATACTAAATACACGGTGAATATAGTGAGTGAGTAATGATAAAATGAACAGGTATAGTATAATATTCTCCTTGAATTGTAAGCGACCCGCACATCTCTGACACCGCGTTTCTGACGTGATCACGATATTATCCATTCGTAATTTAGCCTTCTCCATACGAAACTCTCTTCTGTATCTTCTCTTGTGTTAAAATTTCAACTTGAAAATGTTATGTCTCATAGTGAGACACATGTCCAAACGTTTGGGTTTGTACAAGTGCAAGCACACGATATACACCTTGAAAAATTTTGAAACCAACAACTTGTTTCGATTTTACAAATATAATCGTCAGGAATCAAATTGAAGTATTACCAGAAATGAGGCTTTAACCAAGCTCGACCGGTCGATTGCAAAACACATAATATTGGTCCATTGTCTTATAACCACCTACGCATCCAGCCAGTGTCCCTTTTATAATAATACATGTCCATTTCCTTCTCTCTTTCACCTTTTTCGATCTGAGATCTTCGAAGGCTTCGTCTACAATGAGACGTACAACATGCACCTATTGTATTCTATCGATATTCAAACGCTGCTGCTGCTGCTTCAACTGTCGATGATGATGATGATTACGATAATGATAATGATGATGATGATGATGATGGTGGTGGAATATTGGACCACGGAAACTGTTAGAGTGTATATGGAGAGATCGCTCGGAAGCAAGATTTTTTTATATACAGCTTTAATATATACCCTCCATCATCATCGGGAAATCGATCGTCCGTGTATGAACTCTTGAAAGAAACAGAGTGAGATAGATAGATAGATAGATAGAGGTTCGAGCGCATTATGCAGATGATCTTCATCTTGGTCAGGGTAATTTTGAAAAGTGTGCTCTCGGATGAAATGTACAGCTCCCGATCGGGATATACATCGCATTTCCTACATCTGCATCACGTTCTATTACTTCTGTATGTATTGGGATGTGATCCCTGTTGAGTTTATGATTATTACGATTGGGATGAGGGACGATTACTTGATGTCCTTGTGCCTGTACGCATATTATTTGTCCTATCTTCTTTTTTATCCGTATAATGACAAAATATTTTAGAATCTTTGCAGAAAAGGTATCAGATTCAACTATTACTTGATGCATTCTAGTCAATGTTGCGATTTTCAATTGGGGTCAATTTCATATTGTGAGACGTCCCGTGTGGAACAAATTTGTGTAAACACTCAGGGAATGGATGAAAAATCGCATTCAATTGGGTCACATTGAACCTCACGTGCCAATATCAAAAAAATTTTCCGACAGGGGGTGAATTTGATAAGTAGCTTATCACCTTCACTGCGATGGGACCAAACGGTGGGGCGTGCTGTTTGTGTGTTGATAACGTGTTGATAAATCACAAACGTTTTAATTATGCGGAATTGAAGAATTCTGGTTTCTTCCATCTGTCTCAAATACACAGACGTATAAATATATACTCCACTCTTGTGGCTATGTGTTCTTGAGGTTTTTAAGGATTTTCCAAAATTCTCCCAGAGTTTTACTCTGGGACAGATATAGAATGTCCCAGTGGACAGTATCCTCCCCCCCCCCCTCCCCTCCAAAACCTGAAATGGGCACTAAATATCAGAAAATTCCGAAATACTTGGCTCGCAAAACCGAGGGTGAGCTCAAAAATGATTTTTTACACACAAATATGGATTTCATTTTCAGATAAACTCTAGGGATCATTGAGGGGTCAAAAGTATCTGTGCAGTGGTTAAGCGTGTCAGAGCTATAGGGCGATGGTCTAGATTAGAGAGGTTCCTCTCAAAAAAGTTTCGAAGTTCTTCAAGCTTATTTCGACCCATAACCTGTGACCTTGAGCTTAAGCTTGACTTCTTCTGAGAGTCAGCTCGATTCAATCCCTCGAATCCAGGATGTTGCCTCATCTCTGCCATGTCGAACTACTCTTCAGATACTAGTGACCTCAGAATGATCTTCAAGGGTCATCTACTGAATTGTCAGAAAGTCATCTGAACTCGAAATTTATCAGATGTTCAAGATCCAGAGTCAAAAATACGGATGGACATACTGAATTCCGATTTGACCTCTAGTGAGGGTGAAGGTTATGCTCAAGATCACAGGTAAAGGGTCAAACGGAGTCCAGGATTTTTTTTGAAGATGGCCCCTAATCCAGACTATTGACTCAGCTCTGGCAAGTTGAACCACAATTCAGAAACTTATGACCTCAAAATGACCCTAAGCCGATGCGGTCATCAAGCAAGCTGAAAATCGGCCCCAGTTTCCCCCGAATGGCTTGCGATTCGGGCTAAACGACGAGTACACAAATATTTGTCATAATCTAACCTAGATTTGTCCACTCGTCGTATGCCCAAATCACAAGAGAATCAGAGAAAATGGGAATGAAAATGTGCTTAGTCTATAGGTTAGGAGGTTCCTGTAACCGAGTTCTACACATTTTCATATGATTCTCTTGCAATTTGGGTGGAATAACCAAGTGTCAAACACAAATTGAGCAATAGCAATAATTTGACAACTCGTGTGGAATCCCAATTCATCGTAGTTTTCATGTGGGATGTGTTGTCAAGTTTCATGCACGGTGACCGCATCTACTTGAGAATCGTCTATAGAATTGTCAGAAAGTCATATTTCGATTCGAATTCATCACATTTTCGGGATACAAATTACGAATGATGATAACAATATTGATAATCGAGCTAACCCTTAATGAAACTCAAGGTCACAGGTCGAGGGTCGATTGGTTGATGGGTCAAACCGAGTCAGTGACGTTAATATGGGTAATGGCTCAAAACCTTTGAAGATTAAGGAAATATAGGATTCGACTCACTTGATCGAAAATGATAATTAGAAATCTGTACGAAACAATGATAGCTCAGATGTTTGCACAAGCATCACGATCTCGGTGAAGAATCGATATAGAATGGTGTAAGCATTGGTACACACATAGTTTGACAACTGTGATGATGAATGTTCGCTACTGTGCAAACTAATGATGTAGTATTACTTGTGTATGCGATGGATGCATGGTTATTACTATGCTCCCATGAATGTGTGTCACAGTATAGATGTCTAACCTCCCCCCATCATATCTTTTGAGTAATTGAATTTTCAAATTATTTTGTAGTATCTCATCCCCTCTGATAAATCAACACTTGATTTTGAAAATAAACATTTCAAGATGGCAAGAAATTTTGTTCTCAAAATCCCAGGAATCCCTCTTCAGTATCAATTGAATACGTTCAGTCCAGAATCATTCTGACATCTAAAATGTAGTTTCCCGTATCAAATATACATTCTTAAATCGGAATAATGGTGAAATTGTAGTGACAAAAATTTTTCAGAATTTCCCAGATTTCTTTGGTGCATTAATAGAGAATTATAACCAATGATTGGAAACCTGATGAAAGGATTATGAAACCTTAATATAGAATTCCTGCAAATGAAGTGAGTAGAGCCGCATCAGTAACTCCCACAAATAATATTCGACTGAACAAAAAAACCAATAGGTCATACCTGAAAGAAACTACTCTCGTCTCAAAGAAATTTGATATATAAAATGTTTTTGCAACTCAATCTAGAAAAAATTAGTAAAATTTTCATTAACAGTCTCAGACACTTAGAAATGATGATAAACAAAACCAATAAAAACCTTAAAAAATTCCAAACTCACATAACCTCATCCAACATTACGAAAATTCTATACAGTCAGGGTATCATCACCGATAGATCTCTCGGTTCAAACTTAGAGTTGAAATCACCCGAGCAACCATGCACGCAGATATCGAGGCAAAATAAGGTCCTGATGGCAACAATGGGCCTCAGCATCATCATCATCATCATCATCCACAAAGTATACACACACACACACACACACACACATACACACACACACACACACACGTATACATAGAAAATACTTACGCAGGATCGAAAGCAATGTCCCGATGCGTACTTATACGCAGACTAAACCCTGTAAGTACTGAAAGCCATATCCCAAAAGAGCGTAGGTGGAGGAGGAGGAGGACTCGCGCGACGAATATATACGACAATCATCGTCATTTTAATAATATGCAGAAAGAGATGGAGATAGTAAGATACGAGAAACCATGCTCGTAGAAGAGCAAGTGGTGGTCACAATGGGGCTTCGTCTTACATAATGACAAAGGCTCGCTTGAGAGACAAGTCTGGTGCTCTCTTGTGTCGGCGCGCCTCTCTCTCTTTCTCATATATCCGACAAAAGGTGCGCCACGGGGTCATCCTATACACCGGACAGAGCGCCAACTTTTATATTGTCCTCCCCGCACAACACTCTCTATATATCTATCTAACAGCTCTTCAAGGAGATGATGGCACCTAATACACTCCAAGTGTATAAATTATTCTATGAAATGCACCAACACTATTGCGTGAGGTAAAATTTTAGTATAATAAGAGACATGACGATATAAATGCCAGTCAAAATAGCCTCGCAGTACCAATGCTAATGGGACTCGTATCGCCCACTGTGTGGATGGGATACCTATACATGAGCTACCTTTGATCTTTCTTAGGATTCCACAATGTGACACGCGATACCACCAAGATCGGTAGTACAGTAGAGGTTCATGTAGGTAAGGTCTTCCACGACATTTGAAAGAAGCGCGCTTTGACACTATTTTTGCCCTCTGACATCAGTGATGTCGGTCATCGGTCCCTTATTACTTCGCGCCTTGCGATCTGTCCCTTAGAGTTGCTCTTGGTACTGAGAATAGATTGAAGTTCCTTGTACTTGCTTGATCTGACTAGAATTTCATCCATAGATAGAATGATGTCTAAGAGAAGAAAAAATTAGTAAGATGGAAGGAGTAAGGAAGCAAGAAAGGATCCCGCCCTAAATGATAGGAATTTAGTTTTCGGTCAAACTTTTCTTGAGTGTATACTGAAACGAAGGATCTGAGAACACTGACTTTGAGTCTCCATAGATAAGAAACTCAATGCCCTCTTCGTTTTGAGATATTATTTCATGTAAAAAACATTCCTTGGCATAGGTCATGGGTCGATTTTTCGATCGAATTGGGCGCATGTACTCGTGTGCATCAAGTCCCCGATGGTTGGGTTAGGGTGATTACAGACAACGCGCAACGACACGATCGTGACGCCACGCCACGACCCGAAATTCATTTTAGCGAATCCACACATCGATACATTGAATTTATTTCCACATTATCAGTTGTGGATTATGATAACGAATCAAGTCCATCGATGGTTGACTTCGCAGGAATGATGTGCAGTGCCGTGAAGTGCGATGCCGTGAGATTCGTGTCGTGGCGAGCGGTAACGTGTCAAGAGATTTGTGTCGTAGCACGTCGTACGCGTTGTTTGTCATCACCTTCAGTTTTGCACTTGCATCTTCTTGCGTAGTAGATCAATGAACCCACATGAATCAAAAAAATTATCAGGATCCTTGAAGAGTCTTGAGGTGCTGATCAATTTATTGAATTAGACGAACCAGTGAGTCATTGCGTGTCAGTCTCTTAGCATGCTGCTTTTGCAGTCTAGTATTAGCTATGCAGAAGAGTATTTGATTTATCAAAATTATATTTAATGATAATGATGTTTTGATCGTCAAGGTCTGGAGGAAATATCAAGAAGCAAGTATAATTCTGATCTGATTACTTGATCGAAGTGTAGTTCGATTACAAGAAGGATCCTTCACTAATCCTAAAAGACAAACGCACTCCCCAGTCTCAGTCTTCCGGCGAAAGAGATCATATAGTACCTCTAGAGCACCCGACCACTACCCTGCCCCAGTTCTCAGCCCCAGACCCAGCACTCGCATTGTGTGCTTCAAACCTCTCCGTTCACTTCTGTGCATAGGAGTCCTGAGCGGCGTCTTGGACTACATTGAAAGCTTGTGAGCCTGAAGTTGTGAGGAGCAGACACCTAGAGGTTCCTAAAATCCGGGTGCGCTCATTGGTCGCGCGGAGTCAGTGAGAAGGATCCAACGGAACCTCATAACAGGCAGCATATGTTTTCGTAAAGGTTTCTTAATAGTTTCAACCAATGAGCGCACGGTTACCGCATATGCCCTTCTTTACTTCAGGCGCACTAATCAAGACTTCCGATGCACCACCAGCTTTTTTGTATCTTTCATCTTCACTCTATTCTCTATTTCTTCCTTGTTTCATCTGGGACTATAACCTCCGAGTTGGCTCCTTTCGGAGCAAGATTCAAGTCAGTAGGTGCCAAAATATTCTTGGGTGAATCTGACACTACCCACACTTCCCTGGGTGTCTATAGTGATTGCCTCTTCCCGTCTAACCCCATCCCAAATGCTTATCCTCACCGCAATGAAGATCCTCGGATCCTGGAAGAGTAACGACTCCTCGATCCCAGTTAATCGCAAGCAGGATGCTCCGCTGACTGTGGAGGACAAACGTACTCCTCGGCCCTTGTCTCCCGGCAAGGAGGATCCTAGTATCCCAGCAGCAAACGACGACGTTCAACCTCTCTGACTTCGTGTGTATAAGTCGAGGTATAAGTCCCGAGTGCCATCTTGGATCGCTTTAGGACTCCCGTTTCACTAATTTCGGGTTGGCGCCCTCGTTGGGAAAGGACTTTCAGTCGGTAGGTGACAGAATATTCTTAGGTGAGTTAGTCTACTACCCACACTTCTCTGGGTGTCTATGGAGATTCCCTCTTCCTGTCCAACCCCCTCCCAAATGCCAATTATCAACGCAATGGAGATCCTCGGATCCTTGAAGAGTAACGACTCTTCGATTCCAATTAATCGCAAGGAGGATCCTACGCTGACCGTGGGGGATAGACGTACTCTCCGACTCTAGTCTTCCGCCAAGGGAGATCTTAGTATCCCTTAGTATCCCGGGAGCACACGACGACGGACGTTCACGACCCAGTCCCAGCCCCAGCACCCACAGCGAATGCTTTCTACCACCCCTTCTGATCTCGTGTGTATAAGTCCCGAGTGGCATCTTGGGTCGCTTCGGGACTCCCGCTTCATCGCAAGCCTCCCCGTATTTATATCTTCACTCTATAGGTACCAGAATATTCTTGGGTGAATCTGACACTACTCGCACTCTTGTGGGTAGATATGATGATATTTCATTCTTGGCCTACACGAAAAAGCCCGTGCTCGCCTCTCAAGTTGAGCTCGATCTTGGATACTCCTATCGTTGGCGTGCAACAAGTGATAATAATTGTCATAGCTCTTATCCCAGACTTCAGCGAGGGCCAGGAAATGAGCGCTTGCGAACGAGGAAAAACAGGAAGCATGGTGAAAAGTCTCAAACATGACTGTCTGTGTACGGGCTTGAGGAAGGCAGCCTACATTCTTCTGCCAACTTGCTATGGAGGACATTCCGCTCCTTCCACGACCTCCGTCAGGTCCAGTGCAAACTCTGCTGGTACCACTTCCAGCCAACAGTGCTCGATCCGCACTTCAGGTGGCGTGCTGGTTGACCACTAGCTTTTACACTTTTTCGGTTTTCTTCCTAAGCCTCCCTACCCCCGGCGGATTCTTCTTGGCATAGAGAGGCTGTACACCTGTCTTTGATGATTACTCGAGATTCACATCCCGTAATTTCTCGAGATTCGTCTGCATCAAAGCAAGTAGAGCTGGTATTTTGGGTTCGAAAGCACGAAGAACCGATGGCGCTGGTGGCCGAGTGAATACCATGACGGGAATAGAGTGTGGAGTGAAGTTTAGGGTTTCAAGGGAGCTTGCAAAAAAGCCGGAGTCCTGAAGCAATCGAAGGTGCCGTTCAGAACTCATACGCTCACTAGGGGGGTTGTTTCAGACCCGAGTCACGGAATCGCCCTGAACCATTTTCCCCCGGGTTACGAACTGCTGAAGGTTGTTTCCCGTTATATCTAATTGTAAACTACCGTCCCTGAAAGTTTCATCGATTAAGTCATGTGTCATTAGTGATTGTTGTGAAAAGTTATGAATAATACAATAACAATCCTCTCCCCCCGATTCCAGATAACTGAGCCCAGCCGTAGACTTAATTTAGCTGTGGTGCATAACATATCGTCGCCCCCGAAGAAGAAAAACACCTCTCATTGTTCTCCCAATGAATTTTTAAATGGGGACGTGTTTTTCTTCGTCGGGGGCGACGATATATATTTTTCCAGATTTTAAGTTATTTGACAGGAAAATAGCCAGCTCCCCTGCTAGTGAGATGAGGCCACACCACCGTAGCCTCTTCCGTGAAGCCAGATCACCCTTACTTTTTTACTCGCATTGACCTCTTCACCCTCCGAAATCCCTCATCTAGCTTTCTCCAAATCTCGTAATAAACTCTAATTCTAAACCCTGGCCGATTTAATTCGTGAGCAGTGAGTTGAGGTCCTGACGAAAAAGTGATTAAGCATAAATTTTCATGGACTATTTCCAGATGAAAAAAATTTTAATGATGATATATCCATGGAATTGAGAATATAGTTGAGACAAGGTTAATCCCGTGATTCAAACTTAGCATTCACATCTTCTGTTTGTCGATGTCCCATGAGTACATGAAGTTTTTCAAACCAGTATGTTTAGTTCCGTGAACCAAAGTCCAGAGATCGAGAAACCCCTTCGCAAGAATTGAAGCATCACATTCGAGAGAAAAGTACTCAAGATTTCCATCTCATTCTCTTCCGAAAAATTCTTGCGGCACTGTGGATAATCATCATGCACATCAAGCTCTCTACACCAAAACCACCCTTCCACAACGCAACACATAGCCTCTTGAAGGTGCACATGAAATCAAGAATTTTTCCCCAGCTTTTCATAAGTTGCAGCAAGGTTCCTAAACATAGTTCAGTCAGTAAGTGAAACAACAAGATCTAATGAAGAAACTCATGTCGACATATTTGTTATGAACAATTGAGCCCGGAATCCATGGGTTATCGTATGATTTGCGTATCTCAGGGATAAACAGTGAACATCCGTGGCGATTGTATCTTTCCTTGCATGATCTGATAGAATCACTGACAAATTGCGAAGACAGCATTCTTTTAAAAGTAGAATGAATCAATCCGCTTTCATAAATTTCCATGTGGGATTGCTTTTGCAATTTTTTGAGCTCTCCTTGAATAAATTTGAAGAATCTAATTAACGATAAATTTGCCAGAAATCCATAAAAAATCTCACGGAAATTTCCCGAGAAAGTTTTTCACATTGTCTCGTGTAACCTTCAGTTTCTTCTGAATGAACAACGAGTTTTTCTCTTCAAAAAACCTCTACCATGTATCCCTGTCATACAATCCACGAGAAAATTTTTGTCAATTATGTGTACTTCATCAGAATATTTAAGTCGGAATCGTTCAACACACGGTCATGATTCTAAACAGTTAATTCATATTTGCAGGTCTTGGAAGTTGAACAGCCAAGTCTCTGTTAAATTCATCCACATGTTCCATTTCGAAACCTTTTGTAAGAATCTCCTTATGAAATCTTCAATTGAATAAGCGTGTGAAACTCAAAACTGGGAGCAAGAAGTTCTTGAAAAATACCACAGCAAAGAAGCAAATATCCTATTGATAACCATGATAACGATCTGATATCGGTCTCAACGAGGTCAAAATTCAAATAATCGTTGTAAATGAGTGTGCTATACAACGTCGTCGCGGGGCATCGAAGATGATCATCATCAAGTCACTCGTGGATGGAAATTTTTTTTCATCGAATCGGGGCTATATAAAAGTGTATGAGGTAATGTATAATGGCTTCCAAAGAGAGGTAAGGGGCGAAGGCTATAACGGGCAAGAACATCTGGCTTTGGAGAGCGACAAACGAAGACACGAAGCCACTTGGCACTTGTGATCAACAAGGTCGCCGGTACGTGCGTCCACATCATTGCGATACATATATTAAGTACACATTGGACGCGGTCGTCGTCGTCGTCTTCTTCGTCGCGGGTCGCGATAACGAAATTAATGTTCCGAAGGAGAGCTAATATTGAAATTTCGGTACATAATGGACTGCGTGCGTCAGTGTGGGTGACTTTTGGATCAGCAGAGAGCGCCCGATAAGCGGGTTTATATACCTTAATACCACGAGGGCATCAGACAGAGAGATCCGAGGAACCATGATCGTGAGGCGCGACAATACTCGTCCAGTTGTTCAAACTTTGAAAAACGGCTCGTGCGCGCATCCATCCGTTTTATGATTATGAGGATGAATTTTAATCTTACCGAATTATATGAAATTTTATCGGACATGCTGGCCGAATGATTCAGCACGTAGCACACACGAGTCTAATAGGGTGGGATTCTGTCAATTGATTTGAGCAATAGCCAATGTATAATAACAATTTTTCATTCATACAAAACTGATCGAATTTATCATAATTTTGGAAATCACAGACAGTAGAATATTAAAGGCATCTTTCCGTATTCACGGTTTTGGTAACTCGCGATTGATCAATTGCGGTACTCCCTCTTCATTCGTGGCCCTTGGACTTTCCGATTGTGTCGATTTCAAATCACGCTTGATCTCTAAATCACTTCTGTGATTCTCACTCAAATTTGTCACAGGCACATTCTCTCTGATTTATCCTCCATTTAAAGATCTAGAATCTCAATGGAATTGACCTGAGTGTATTTTTAGCAAAGATAGTGGGTACCGTCTCTCGAGATCAAGCTCATGGCAAATTTTTTTGTATGTTTTTATTTACATCGCTACCCTTTATACTCTGATGTTGTTTATAATCAGAAAAGCCACATTAATTTCAGGGAATGTTCATAGCAAAAAGAATAACAGATAAACTGAGATATCGGCTTATGTTTTTGTCGAGAAAATTGATTGAATTGGTTCCCATAGTCATTCACAGTTCAAGCATCAAATACAGATTTGAGTCATTGATTATACAGTACACAGAATGGTCTGAAGATACTTGTACGCGTGTCACGGTACATATTATTCAACGCGGTTGAAGATTCCTATTGTGATACTATGGAACATTCTTGGAATTTCCTAATGGATCTAATTTCAGGTTGAAAAAACTTTTATTTCGATCAATTTTCCATTAAGATTCAGGACTTTGGAGTTAGTTTCCCCGAACGGGGTCGGACTGGGACCACAACAGGGCCTGGGATCCCTGGGGGGCTTTTTGTGAGAAGCAAAAAAAGGGGTGATCGATCAATAATCTTGTCGAGCCGACGGTATTATCAGTAGTGACACACACTTTACCATGAATTTCGTGATATCTGCAAGTCCAGAGTGGGAGAACATTGATCAAAAGACGTTCCTGGTTTCAGACAGTAGATTGATATACTTTTTCTCACTCAAATTTTATCAATAGATCTTCTTTCTGAGCTCATCAGCATAACAGCTTCTCGACGACCCTTCGTCATACTGTTTCTCTATCAATTCTTGATGAGTTTCAAGATGCTAAATAATCTGTCAGAAATAGTTTGTTCGAAAGACAGTGTCAGAATATATTTATAGGCCGAACCAAGACTGGAAAATGTGCTACTTATAACAGATTATATTGAACAAGCGAACCGTAGCAACAAATTGTGCTATTTTACAGAGTTCGTGCTTTGATTTTGAATTAGACATTTCCTCCCTTACGTTGTTCATGGACAAAGTCAGAAATTCATCGTCAGTCAAATCAAGCTGGTGACCATCTAACAGAGAAGCTTTCATCACGTCTCATCCTACTGCTAGATTTTTCCAATTGCTCCTCATATTATTTACTCTCATGTCAAGATCAAAAACAAGTAGTTTCTCGTACAAGCTCACAAGAGCTGAAGCTTTCAAGCTTATCGATCTGATTTCATTTAAGTGTCTGGAGTCTCAGAAAGTGAGGTTTGCAAAAACTTGGCTATGAGTGGGATAAAAAAGAGATTTGACGTCCCCAGTTCATTATCACGTTGGTATCTCGTAATGACTATAGAAATTAGTAATGACTGGGAGTGCGATTCCTCGGTTTTTGTGAGCTGGATGTCTGGATGACGCAGACAAAAAAAACCGAAAAATTTTAATTTTGTGATTTTATCCGATGATGAAGGAGGGGGCTTGCCGAAGGAGGGGGGGGGGGATAAATCTTCCAAATTCCACTATGGCCAGTCCGACCCTGTACCTGAATATATTATTTTGAAGATAATTATTCAAATTTGTTCGCGTTTGTAGCTTAGACAGTACAAAATTGCAAGGACTCTTGCGTTGATTTCTATTAATCAAAGTTTTCATGGTACCATCAAATGCAGGTACTTTGGAACAGGTGCAATTATTCTAAAACAGCACAGGAACAAGTATGTTCAATGACCCAATTCTCACGTAGGAATAACAAGTCGAAAAAGTCTAATCAAAATCTGCCACGAAAGTGTCTTACTCTCTTAACCTTCCCGAGTGAACACCCCCTCCCCTTTGTGGCAACTCCGAAAGAGTGAGTTCCACTCTTTCAAAGTAGGAACTCCACTTGGGACCGAGTGAATTTTACTCTTTCCGAGTTACCACGAAAGGGGGTTCACTCGGAAAGGTTCAGAGAGTATACGAGAATTTCCAAAATCCCTAAGTGGAATCTTATACTCATTGAATACCGGTATGTAAATTCTCTTACAGATTTAATAGACCGGGAGCTAGCTGACATTTTTTGGTAGTTATTCCTACCAGGACAGGTCATTAACTAATAAGTCATTTGTGGTGCGGAGAGGACGACTATGCAGTGACAGACGGGTGAGCCGTTCCGTTTTTGTGCGATTAATAAACAAACATGTCGGATAATTCGATATTTCAGAATCATTTTCTACAGAGTAATCCAACAATATTTCGTCGATTCAGTTAAAATTCGTGTGCGTTTAAGAAACGCGTTAGGAACGGAGTTCCAAAATTCGACTCAATAAGATGTGTGAAAATGTCAATAAAGTCTAAAACTTTGATCGACTTCAACCTGAGGTTCAAGCTTTTGAATGCTCATCATGTAACGATACCGATAAAGATGCACACCAATAAGCCCCAGAGTGATTCAGATAGTTTGCATCATTTTCCAAGTATTAAGCACTATTATGTAAATAAATTGACGAGTCCCTCGCCATGAGTGAACTCTTTAGAAGGTTATGGCGGGGGGCATGAAAAGCTTCTAAATTTGAATCTGAATCCTCACTACTTAATCTAAGTTCATATGGAAGCAATATCTTATTCATTCAGGCTCTAAATTCTGCGCAGAGAAACACCATAGATAACACCTTCATCCATTGTATATCTAGCAATACTATCAACAACAATCGAATAGTGCTGCATGCATTCAGACGGTAGACCATAGCAGACAGTTTTCGGCATTCGGCATCTGATGATGCGATATGCTGATGAGAATGAGTACGCGCGGTTGCTTAGCGCAAGCAGTATATCTATATCGCAAAAGTGTCGCTTTTTCGTTGCATCGTATGGCGGGTTGCATCGAATCTCGTTCCACGGGGCCGTGTCGGTCAGCTGATCGCGCGCGATTTTACTCTTCAGACGAGCGTAAAGGAACTCCGTTCCAAAAAAAGTAATCGCTGACCAGTTGGCATACTCATTTGACGATTCCTAGTGCCTGCCATACTCGATCGAAAATGTCAAAATTTTCAAATATTTAGAATCTATTTCTACAGTATGGCACTTTGATATTCGGATAGATTATCGGAAAAAAATCCATCGAAAAAGCATCGCCATACTGATAGAGCGATTCTGAATCAATCAAAATCGCGATCAAAGTTGCGTAAAATGCATTGAATTTTCACGTGGCCAAGCGACTCAAGTGTTGATCAAGAGATGGCGCAGCGGAGCAGTAGAATTTGATGCATTTTACGCAACTTTGATCGCGATTTTGATTGATTCAAAATCGCTCTATCAGTATGGCGATGCTTTTTCGATGGATTTTTTTCCGATAATCTATCCGAATATCAAAGTGCCATACTGTAGAAATAGATTCTAAATATTTGAAAATTTTGACATTTTCGATCGAGTATGGCAGGCACTAGGAATCGTCAAATGAGTATGCCAACTGGTCAGCGATTACTTTTTTTCAACTGAATCGACGAAATATTGTTGGATTACTCTGTAGAAAATGATTCTGAAATATCGAATTATCCGACATGTTTGTTTATTAATCGCACAAAAACGGAACGGCTCACCCGTCTGTCACTGCATAGTCGTCCTCTCCGCACCACAAATGACTTATTAGTTAATGACCTGTCCTGGTAGGAATAACTACCAAAAAATGTCAGCTAGCTCCCGGTCTAATTCTTTTATAGATCAATTAGGCAGATCTTTGAACGATAGAATCTTCAAAAATGTTGTTGAACGAGGAACCCATGACATGAAAAGCGGCGAACTCCTATCGTGTATCGTGAAGAAACTTTTTCAATGTTTTATGGATTTTTATGGGGGCTTTTAAGATCCTGAATCGTTGAGCTTGTACACGTAGATGTTACCTGTAGATTCAATAATGACCCTGAAGTACATGAATTATTCTGACGCTCACATTTCAGATGTAATCTTCGACGTAATTGAATAATCAAATGAGAAAAGATGGTTCCCAAATACGCAAGAATTCGTCTACTAATGATATGAATATCATTCTGTGAACTCGATTCTTTGATCAGTTAAATTTCACATCATCCACGATCGAGACTCTTCCGGTCTTATTGTTTCTATAAGGTCTGTTGAATCGACAGCACCTAGCTTATCGGCGGATATACTTTTGAATATGTATCAATTCAGGATTAATTAGGGTCAAAATTGACGAGTCACCAACCCACCAATTATACGTTACCGTCAATTTCTTCGAATATCATTATTCGATTACTTAATTCGAGGCTGTTCGAGTGTTATTGTTACAATGAGAAACTTGATACAAATTCTGGGGCAACCTCTGGTGCTCTAACACAAGATACAACTTATAATAAATTGTGTAGGAAAGGAATAGGTTAGGTTATCATCAGCAGATGGTAAAACAGAGGTAGTGCTACAGTTAGAAGAGAGCTGTAAAGTTACAGTCAGGCACTTAACCTCGTCGAACCTGAAATCGACAACTATTATGCAGTTACTCGTGTTAGCTATCTCTACTTTGTCATGGAAATTTCAATTATTCCAAATATGATAATCATTTCGTTCGAGTAGTTGATTGTGTTGAAGTCCAGAGACTCCCCAAGTATGGAAATTCTTCCATTGATGGGTGTGATGTTCAATATGAGAATAACTGGGTTACTTGATAACAGGTATCAGTCATCATTTTTGCTCTAAGCAAGGGAGGAAAAACTAGGATGCAGCTAAGAATGTTCAAAACAATCATAATGAAAAAATGAGTGGACAGATCAATCTTTCATAGTAAAATTGATGCCAAGAGTAAGATCCCCCACAATCTTGTGTGCTCTCAATCGATGCAATCGAGTGTAGTCCATTCAAGAACCTTCAAGCATCTCTCAAGAATACTGAATCAATTGACTCGAAGAAACTATAAGAGGAATCTCCCTATTCTTCCCTAAATGCCCAATTCAAACGATGAATGAATGTATGCACAGGCATTCAATAGTGTTCGAGTGGTCGATGATGGAATAGCCCAAGCTCAATACATTCATCTAATACAACCATTCGATCATCCTCAGGCGATGACCATAAACTCTCTGTACATAGCTCGCAGCTCTGTAGATCTCCGTATATACTATAAACACTGACTCACTTCTATACTACCTTTCTTCCTCATCACAATTTGCTCTCAAGATGTTGTTTGGCATCCAGAATCGTGCTCTCAGCAAGACAATATTTCTTCGGGCGGTCTCTTGGGCATTCAAATTTATGTATTCATAAATACATACGCCTGGCTTATTCAAGATGCAATATACTCAACAGACACAGAGAAAGAGGTGTGGTCAAAATTATTCAAACTGACCCGCGTTCTTTTATTTCTTTTCCCCCTTTAAGTGAGCACGCATACTCTTTCAGAACCAAGAGAGAGGACACTTTCTATGGCATAGCATCACACCCATCAGTCGTTGCCAAGGCCTCTCCCATCATATTTTAATGTGGTCCACCCGCCCGAATCATTCTTATCCTTATCCGAATCATCATTCGGTATTTTGTGGTAGGCCCCCCGAGAGCATCTCTGAATGAGGAGTTTAAATCCCATTACAGGGACCGGATATATCATAAGTGACGTAGTAGAATATTGGACTTATGATAGCCTTGCCACGCGCCATCAGGATAGAGATTTGGGCATCTCCGATAATTTCATTTGTTTATTTTGGAGTGTTTACTGGTATTGAGGCATTTATTGATGGCCACGTGCGATACCGTAGGTATTCATTCTAGCTGATTGTAGTTACCTGACGAGCGGCTTGTGATATGATAGTCAAATTGAACATTGAGTAATTAATGTTGAATTTGAGGATGCTTGAAAATCGCTGTACTACTTGGTTATGAATTGGCTCTCATATTTAGTTTTTGTGCTAGTGATATAAAACTGTATTTTTTGTTAATGTTCCCGGAACCAAGTGGTAGAAATTTTGGAATTTTCAAAGAAAATGACCTCCATCCAACTTTTCATGGGCCAAACCCCCTTCAAATTCCATGGAAGCGTGGACAAGGAACAGAGAACAGTTTGCCCTGATAGGACAGAAAAAACTTACCGTCAGCGGTGAGTCATCCACCAAGGGTAGTTCAATGTTATGTTCAAAAGGTGCCTGAAAGTACTCTTCAATTCTTCGGACCCTTGTACAAGACAAGAGCCATGATAGGACCATTTTAATCTGGGTTTTAATCTATGATTTGGATCTATTCTCAGATACGATTTCATTACTTATATAGTAGTTTTGAAGCTAGATTGTGGTACAGATTACAAAGAAATCACCAGATTTCGAAAATTCATCCTGAAGAATGTCTAGCGTTCAACATTTTCCCCAGAGTTTTTACATTTAGAAACAATGGGTCAATCATGTTCAGGTAGGATTGATTGCGTTGAATTCATGGTTTTTCGTAAATAAGCTTAATAAACTCAGAATTATCTTGCATAAGCCTCCGAAGTCCCCGGTACATCAGGAGATCTGCGAGGAAGAGTGCATGAACCATTCCAAAATACTATCAATCTCGCTATTAATAGTGAACGTTTCTCCAGAATTTTTCTCAGACCCTAAATAAAACAGCCCAAAGCATCAATTTCATCGACCAGTATGCATCAAATACGTTACCAATGTATAACTAAAAATATATCTCTGATCTTTGCAAATTGTCATTTTGAATGTACAAATCGGCTCAATTGAAATTGAAAAGTTTCAAAATTTCTTTTCATTCAAATGAGTTTCCAACTTGATTCCTTTTCAAAGACACCCATGGCCTCAGAGGCTCAGTGCTAACTCAAAGCTTCGAAAATGTCCCAATATCTCAAATATACCAGGTAAATACATAGGATAATAGTACATGTCAAGGATTAGCTCATGATAAAAGAGCAGTAGTGCTATACCGGATCGTATTAGAGACTCAATAAATCATAGGTCACCTACAAACAAGAGTACAAACGACATATGAGGTCAAAAATCAAGTTTCCCGGGTGCGCTCAAAAAAAAAAGCAAAGCCCTCTGAATGCGGGAAAAAGCGAATCGGATCACAATAAGGATTTCAAAAAGCTAGAGTCAATCTAGGCTGGCCCTTCCGGTGTGTGGGGCCCGTCTACATTCGGACCCAAATCCACAGGCGTAGCCAATCGATCAGCATTGGCGGTTTTGCTCCATCCATATGTCAAGGTGTCTCGACCGCGGGTCAGACATGACTCGGCATCGAAGACGAGGCTCTGAAACCACAAACTTGGCCTTATAGATTCTTTTTCGTCCACGAGCTGCTATAGTATTGCGAGGATTTCACGATCGATCTCGTATCCATATGTGATTTTTATGTGGATGTATCATCTCATTCATTTAGCTCCCCAAACGTTTTTTCGTCTTGTGCGTCTGGCGACCCTTCGGCTTTTTTTCTTAAGCTGATACGTGTTAGTAGGTATCTGTCTCCTTGAATTCTTAAGGGTGAGTAATACCTCTAGTTGCCTGTCCTAGTATCGAAATTCACTCTCCTTGATTGACCCTTCGATCACGATGGCTGACGATATTGTGAATCATGTCAGTATTTGGAAGCTACTGATCCTTGATTTTTTTTTTTTTTTTTGTAAATATTGTGGAAATGACGAAGTTGAGTAAAGTATGTCGAATCAAGTACTTGTTGAATCAACTGAAGAAAAATTCATGAGATTGTTTCTTCTCAAAATTTGTATCTGATATTATGTAAAAACAATCACTTTCAATAATGAAATGTCATACGAATGGAATCATGTGTACTAATGCTGCGAAAAAATTTTGATGAAATTTGATTAAATTGAAAGAAATATCTGCGGGAAAACCATAACATTTGAATTTGAACCTCGTTAATAGTCACTTGTAATGCATCTATTGCAAACAATCGACCCAAGTTAATGACTCAGTGATCTATCACAGTTACAGAACTCAGTTGATATTTGGTCTGAAACTCAAGGATAAATTGATACAAGGCCATATTATTCTGGCTCCCAAAGTTGTATGTTCTATCATTCCATGTAGGTGAATTGCTGCCAAGTTCACGAATGATCCAATGAGATCCTTCATCAAAATATCTTTGTGAAAACCAGACAATCTTCATTAGTGATTTGGTTGACTTTTGATGCCACTGGAAAGTGAAATTGTCCGAAAGATCATGAACCCATTCATGTATTGAGATTAGGAGAATTTCTACCACTTATATTTAATTTTTGGACTGTTATTTGACGTGATCAGAGGTGACAGTGGCCTCGCTAGTTCTTCAAGCCATTCAAAATGTGACCATAGATCAGCCCATTGTCACGCAAAGTATCAATCGCATCCAGATATCTATGAATGTTTTCGGGGATTTAGAGCCTACACTCGATTTCACACTCCGAAATTATCGTTCGAATGGGCCAAAACCGAATTAATAATCTTTCTATTTCCGAGATATCGCAAAAACGAGGAGCCACAATTTATCAGACACAAAAATCGAAGTATTCATTTTTGAGAATATTTGCTCTGATCGGATTCCAGTGGCTTCTTTGAATTCTATCCGGGATAGAACATTCATTTTCAAAGTGATCTGATCAACAGTTGATATTTTTTTTCTACCAGGATTCGTAGAATTTTCCATCAGCCTCACCTAACAAAAAAAATAGACAAAGTCTGTGGGATTTTTCAAGAAAATATTACTTCTCAACATCGGGGAGATATTCATTTGGCATCGAACATAGTTGAAACATGCGGGAGTAATTTTAATACGTCATTTCCTATTACAAAATTGTAAGGATGGAGAAATTCTCGTGAAGTATGCCATGTGGCTATTACCTGAATTGGAGTGTCAGTAAAGTCTAACTAGGTTAATATAACGATAACTGCCAGTGCGAGTAGAAATGATTCCTTGATTCCACACAATCTTCAATATCGGTTGATTGATTTATAGGGGTACGAAAGCGTTGATCCACCAAATTAGCCAAAATTACCAAAGAATACAGGGCATCGTCTTGATCCTAATAGCCCCCTTCGTTTCAATCAGCGATCGATTGCCTATCCTCGCGACAATTCTATTGTGTCAAGTTCATTGTATCTCACCGTTAGCTGATCTGGGGACACCGATATCAAAATATCGTTTCCTTACAGTGCGCACTTTGTCCTGTACGCGCGAAGCCTCACGCTTCGACTAAACGGGCCTCCACTTTGATACAACTAAAGATACACACAGAGGAATCTTCTCATTCCTTTCAAGACGATAATCCTAGTACAGATTTTCCATTCTAGCATCTCAAAGACAGCATGAAAAAGTGCCCTGCCCGGATCATTTTCATCTCATCCTATTCCAGACACCAGAACACATGGCTCTACATATATACATATATACAGAATTAGTAATGGCAAGAGGGTCACAAAACGACACTTGGCCTTATTTGAGGGTCAATCGTGCGTACATTACCGGACACCCATCTAATAGACATACGTATAGATTAAATAGATCAAGGGGAGGTATCTGAGGAGTATCCGATAGAGTGTCACGGATAGAAGAGCATAACACGTGCGAGTTGGACGTATCACTCTGGTTCATGAGTTCATATATATACAAGGATTCAGATGGATTGATGTTAGGGGACCATACGATGTCGAGTTCTCATTATACTTCCGCCGCTCTTCCGTTTTTTCTTTTTATGTGACCAGATTGAAAGTAAAGTAATGCTTGAAATGCCGAACGCACACCTATATCCTATGTCCGCCCACTCGAAACAACATACGCCCACCCTCCAATTGGCCCGGCTATTTTCAACTCTGACCGCACGCGCAGAAGATGAACGGGATGGATCGAATAGGATACCAAGTAAAGCATGTTGGGCCAGCAAAGAATTTTTTCAGGGGCGCGTCAAACTTGCACGTGACTATAAATACAGAACGCGTGACTCTGAATTTTGAGGAAGCTTATTAAATATTGTATTGACAGAATGTGCTTGATACGGCTGTTTAATTTGGTTTCCTAAAATCAATTTTGATTACATTATCGACAAATATTTGGGGACTTTGATCCTGTTCATCAAAGATCTACACGAATATGCGTGGCCACATAAAAAATTTGATGATATTTCTGAAAACTCTCATCGGATAGGTGTTCCCCTTGATGAAAAGGACGGTCATCTTTGATGAACAATACTTAGGCCAAGTGAGAACTACTCTCTCAGCATGAATCAGTCAGATCTAACTGACAATCAGTCCATATACACTGATCGGGTCAGTTAAGTGGGATCAATTTTAACTGAATGAATCAGTCTATATAGACTAATTCATCAGTACATCTGTGCATGTTTTATTAATTCACATGTGGTTTACTGATTCAATTTTTACTGATTGACAAGTGTCACGCGAACTTTGCCACCTCTTTCATGATGTATAACATGTACCCAAAGTTACAAAAGAATCCGTGACCTGCGACCCAAAAGTTGACGATATTAAGAAGAATGACTCAAATGTAACAATGCACGGATTTTCAATTCATTTTTTTGGATTGGTTCCGAAGAGCCCAAGTAGCCACTATTCGACCGTTTATCGTCTAATCAATATCATAGAATCTCTCGACGCTGAATTCAGAACCGCAAAGTTTTCACTTTTACTCAATCGTCCTATTCCTAGTCACATGATTGAAAACAGTGCGCAAGGGGGGGGGGAGGACTTACTACTCAAAAGAATGGAAGACCACACTGGTGATCAAGGTTCCTATGATGATTATCAACGGACACGCTATCGCATAGTTTCTAGTGATGGCCTGACAAAAAAAAAGATGTGCATGTCAACCACGCGCGCAGGAAGGTCAAACCAACCTGACTCCTATGGCTAATTCTCGCTACGAATGATAATTTTTTGAATTCAAAGGAATGGATGGATGGATCGATCGATCGATGCATGGGTGGATGGGTAAATTGATGGGTGGGTAGATGGGTGGGTGGATGGTCTGTGCCGGTCTGTGCCGGTCTGGGCTGGGCTGGTGAGAGGGCGGGTTGGTGAGTTTGTTACGCGTGAACGTAACGCTCCAAATTGTGCGCATCCAGCTTGGATTTCCCCCTGCCATGCCATCGGGAAAGAAAGTTTCACCTTCAAAAATCAATGTGATTGCAACATCGGGGTTGAGACAAAAAGCCCACATATTCCATCAGAATGGAAGCACAATCTTATTGTTCTCATTTTAGACGAACCCACTCGTGTGAACATGCAAAAAGTTAATTTACGCTGAACCTATGAGGTATATTGGTAGTGCTTCTCTCATTAGCGCTCGTTTGGTTTGTAGATCTTTCTAGGATTCTAAAATGTTGAAGATCACTGTACGAATCAGTTGAATTTTTAACGAGATTATCCAACCATCAATTGACCAAAGTCGACCAGCCACTTTCATTTTTCTTTCGACCGACCAATTGGAATTTTTCTGAATTTTTTTTTTTAATGAAGATGTCAGTCTTGATGGGGGTTTGACATGGAACGAAATTGTAGTTTTGTATCAGAGGGTCAAGATATTCCGTAACTATTTCGGAGATGCATCCGATCTTTCGATCCTATGCATTCAAGATGAATGGAAATCAATACCAAAATCATCACAGAAGGTTGACCCCCCGATACGAAATGAAACGAAAATCAGAATCAGTTCCGTATCAAACCATGCTTTTGACATCGGTAATTGGTGGTCTTAGAATATCAATCCGCCCTCCAATGCACCCACCTATTCAATTACCCAAGCACGCGCATATTTTGATCTGCAGACCCCCCCCCCCTCCACCTATTCAATCATCCAACAACTCGTCCACCCACAGTTACGTGAAGTTGGCCCGCCACTTTGAGATGAATATACCAAAAAGTGAAGCAAAAAATTCTGAATCCAATGATGCAACTCTGCTAATTTGAACAATTTGACCATTTGAGCAATGAATTTTCAGAGTGCTGAAATATCACCCCCCACCAAAACACAATAAATACTCATAACTCCGCGAATATATGCAGTGGGAAAACTTACGCAGGCTCAAATTGAAGCTCTTAATTTTACCATATTGATTTAATCATCAGATCTTATCACTTTTCACACAAAATTGTTTAAACAGACTAGAAGAAGTCCCCATGTATAAGGTATGTGCAGGTGCCGACTGGTGGGGACTATGCGCACCATGAGTGCTCTTCTTCCGCTGCCTCTCCTCTGCCAGTCTATACCTTATACATGGGGACTCCTTCCAGTCTGTTTAAACAATTTTGCGTGAATAGTGATAAGTTCTGATGATTGAATCGATATGGTCAAATTAAGAGCTTCAAATTGACCCCCCGTGGGTTTTCCTACTGCATATATTCGCGGGGTAATGAGCGTTTATTGTGTTTTGGTGGGGGGTGATGTTTCAGCACTTTGAAAATTCATTGCTCAAATGGTCAAATTGTTCAAATTAAAAGAGCTGCACCATTGGATTCAGGATTTTTTGCTTGATTTTTTGATATATTCATCTCAAAGTGGCGGGCCAGCTTCCTGGTATTTCCACCCACTCACTAATCGTCCACCCCCTCCATCCATTCACTAAGTCCTCCATTCTCTCCCACCACCTATCAATCCTCCCAACCACTTACCCATCCACCGGCTCGTAAAGCTACCCACCTCTAAGCTATCCGACCACCCTCCTTACATCTGCCCATTCGCACTACCGATCAATCCACTCGTCTACCACACCTATCAGCTCATCTATCCCCACCTACCTATCCGCTCCCTCCTGCCTTCCTATTTACCCAACTGACTCGCAAACCTACCCACTCACCCACCCACTGATAACCCATTTGGATATGTACTATATGTTACCCCCTTCAGGTAAACTTCCTGATGAGCGGGATCCAGAGGGCAGACAGATTCTGGTTGGACGTTGAATTATTATGAAATTCTAGGTATTGGAAATTTGATGAGGAAAACACGAGCACCTTGTTTCTTCCGTCAGTATATATAATATCTTTCTCGGCAACTTACTTCATCACTCCTGGATGTGCGTGTGTATTCACCTAATAATTCAACCCATCAGCTTTTTGCTAGCGAATCTCTGATACACATCGTTGCCTCTGATGGAAAAAGCACATTTCATTCGAAAATACATTGGAAGAACAATGGAAAGTGTTTTCTTCCTGGGGGCAATGACATGATCCTGAGTTTCCTTCCCAAATTATCTTCCATGTGGCACCGGATCTGAGTTTGGAATTTTGCTCAGCAATCTTGAATGTATGATTGAAATAGGAAGACTGCATGCATGTTGATGTAACAAGGTTGATCTATATCGGAGGTCGTCTCATCCCTTTCCTCTATCCATAGAATCCATACTTTTACCAAACTACCCAACCCATTTCAGATTTTTTGATCATTATGTCATTGACTCTATTACTGACTTCTCAGAAACAACAAGGATTTCTCAGAACTCTTACTGCCAACAAACTACAAACAGCGCAACGTGTATCAATGTAGCAAATGAAAGAAAATACTTTCATATCAACATTTAATATGATTTATGCATAGCTCTATTAGAGTTTGATAATATCCACAACTTTTTGAGACCGTGTATGAGTTTCCTCTGCAAAACCTTCTTCTGAACAACCTCCAAGTTTATTTCCATGAGATTATCGTATCAGGATAACAGATGGTTCATCACCAACTTTAACTGGTTTTGGTGGATGGCCAACTTGTTCATAGATCCAGTCACTAAAATCAGTGACATTGGATAGCAGAGCTGGCTCTTTCCCCTCACATTTATACCATGTCAACATGACAATACCAGCGAGACGTCCACCGACCACGAAAGGAGCACCACTATCGCCCGAACAAACATCCTTTGCTTTATTCTGATTATTTTGAGCACACATTACTCCTGGCTCGTAAAAACCGGAGTCCTTGAAAGTTGTCTCGCAAAATTCTTGAGTTGTGGTAACGAAGCTAACTGTGTGCAACCGTCTAGCCTCACCTGTCTCATCTTCACCCAATCCAGCAACAATTCCTTTTGTTCCGGCTTGAATGATTTCATTCGATTCAAACAGCTCTATCGGCTGACGACTTCTATCAAACTGGAATGGCTCATTCACACGTAGAAGAGCGATTCGACGAACTTCTGGATATCCTGGTGGATATATAGCCTTGTCTATGCTGTGTTCACTCCCTCCGTGCCCTCTGAGATTGCTCCCTGCGCGAACCAAGCCTCCATTGGAATCTGCTACATGTGCGCAAACTTCCTTAGTTATGATATATCTGTCGGAAACTATAACACCGGTACATAGCTTGATGATAGCATTGTTGAGTTCCAGTATTACTACGTACGGATGGTCTTCGATTTTTGCGAGATCACCATTGCGTATGCCCAGGGCTCCTGAAATCGAGTTAGCTTCAGTCAAGAATCAACAGTTTTTTATAACTTTGCCAAGTCCTCGTCATCCACAATACTAATTAGGAAGAAAAATCTAGTTCTCAAGTATTTTGGATAGATTGTGGGAATAAGAATGATGAATGCTTGATATGGAAAGATGATCGTCACGCTGTCATGGAACGAAACTAGCTCGCGGAACCAAAATGTTGAAAACCTAGGTTTCACTTCGTTCTGCGAGATCGAAGATATCCATAAAATTTTGGGAAGAGCAAGTAATTGAAGGAAGTAGAATCTGGATTTTTCAACCTTGAAATCCCTTTTCATTATCAATTCCAATAAAAAAATCCAATAGTTCATCAGCCAGCCAATTCTGTAGCAAAATTGGGTACAATCGAAGCCGGGGAAAAATTTCGTTTTGCCTTGGAGTTCTTTGGAAGCCATAGGTCTGAGCCCGGGAAATACTCCTAGAATATATTGTTCGGTTGGAAAAACACAACTGTAACTCTTTTCGAGCTGATCGATTGCTGGGAACTCACAAAAACGAGGCAATGATAAGGTCAAACGGGGAGGGGGGGGGGTGTTTTTCCGACTTGTCGGAGGTTACGGTTGGGAGACCAGCGAATAACTTGAGAATGAAATTCTTGGATGGGGAGACATGCCCCAGATTTCCTCTCAATTGGATCGGTTGCTGAGAAGCCATGGAAAGAAGACTCCCATTCACTCCACTTGGAGATTTTCTCCAAAATTTGGAAGCGACGGCTAAGAGACCACTAACTCATCTGGTCGAATACTAATTTGGGATATTCGTTCATGATCGAGCAACATCTCTCAGATAATTTAGTGGTATCCAAGTAATGATCTCCAAATTTTACAATAAAATGCCAAGTCGGGTGACTGGAAGTGTCATTCATATGTTCTCCTAGTAACCAACTTGGCGAAGAGAATTGGGGCATGTCGTTCCATCCAAACAAACCATTTCAGGAGTATCAAACGGCCACCTTCAGAAACTCGGTGCAAAACCCCAACTCGGACCTCTCATTGCCTTGTTTTTGTGGGTTCCCAACGGTAGATTCAGTCGAAAAAAGTTACGGTCATATCTCTTCAGCCAAACCATGTATTCTGGAATTATTTACCGATTTTCCGACCCGTAACTTCAAAGGAATCGACATAGGAATGGAACATGGTCTCAGTTAAGATCCGATTCTGTACATTCTCAGAAACCGATCTTGTCGAAAAACAATCTGGAATATGTATGTATATGTATTTTCATTAACACGTTACAATTAATCGATTCAGTGGTCTTTCAGCAGCCATACTTTTCAAATTTTGTGGTGCGACCCTAGATCAAGCGACTCAGAGTGTCAGGAGTAGATACCGGTATCAAGCCATAACTTTCAAAACATCGGAGAATCATATCCATTTTTCCCTCCCCTTGCCGTCGTTTTTGTGTGCTTCCGGCGATCGATCCGTTTGAGAACAATCACTGATACGTCTCCCCAACCAACCAATATATCCTAGCGAAGCCAGTATTCACTCGAATACAATTTGAGGTTGCTTAAAAGTCAAAATGCCGAAATAGGTTACATATACTGATTCCACATGCTCTCAGCTTGATCCCTCACATCCCCATTTTTGAGTACTGTGATTGAAACCTCGACCGGAAGATCAAGTTCAGAATGTCTTGGAATCACTAACACAAAATGGCATACATGTATCTTAGATTGACTTCAAACCGTAACACAGCTAGTATATTTTTACCACAGGTTTCATCCCGATAACTGCTCTCCCATCGGATAATTGCACGTTTATCAGGTCAAAAAGAGCTGATTTTACGAACTACTTATTTTGGGGCTCCGATCGAATAAGTTCGATAGATTCAAGTTGGAACAATTAAGGGTAAGACGTAAAAATATGTGTTCCTGTAATTCGTCTTTAGAGACCTATTTCACATCCTGGAAGAGATCTGAGACTTGAGCATTATTCGACAGCACAATCTTACGTGGAATGGGTCAAAAGATTCTAGCTCACACGGAATTCCTGGGTGAGTTCTTTAGATGCAAAATGATCCTCGGAATACGAACTCCATTTTAAGTTACCACGTCAAAGTGATTGTAAAATTGAAGAGAATCTGTGAAAAACTGGCATTTTGTGTTTAGCAAAGGGTGCTGACGCGGTGGAGCCAAACGAGCATCAAATTTCATTTTTTGACGATCGAAATCAGTCGGGTGAAGGTACTTTTGTCTATTGCATGGACTCTGTAGTAATCTTGACGATGTCTGAGAGGTAGAATGAGTTCCTTCATGAGGGTTTCATAACCAAAAATATATCCAAAGATTATAGCCTATGGGGATGGCATCAACCGAGAAACTCTTTGTACTGTATCACTGAAAGCCTCGACAGAAAGTGCGCATTTGCTCCTTTTTCCATGTGACCATTGCGTCATTATCCGCTTATGGTGGCCACTGGAACTACAGCGCCTATTATACTCATACACGGAAGAAGGAAACTGCAGAAGGAGCAAATACGCACTTTCTGTTGAGGCCCTTACATTCATAACTGAAATACATATATTAATGAGTAGAGGTGACTCGAAATTTTATCGTCTAATCCACCATTTATAAGATAGGCGTCCTCACTCGAGTATTTGGTTGAGTCTGAGGTGCCCATCATCTTGAAGGGGATTTGAGTTGGGGTTTCGTTTTCTTCAGGAAAAATTTTGATCCCACCGAATCAGCAATGTGGTACACCAAGAACTACCGTTCTTTTTTAACAGTGAATTTTCGTATTTTCTGGGTTTGTTCATAATTGAAATTAAGTATGATATTGTACACTCATCTTACATCATCGTAGTACGGTCATATCTTACCTGTAATAACACCCAAAAATAGAATTACAAGAGCTGGTGACATTTTGGCAGGAATAAAGATGAGTTACTCAGCTCTGATGATGTCCCCAATAATAATAATTATGTATAAGATAGAGCGACCACTGAGCTTCCCGTTGCTTATGATAGCGCTCTGGGTTTTGTAGCTTTTATATCAGACTGGTAGAAATGAAGCAACAAATGAGGGAAATGAATGAGGGGGTCCAATGGTTGGTTCACTAAATAGTTCATCGTTGTTGATAAGGAGAGATGAGGAATGAGGAGAATTAATGAGAAGATAAGATGGTTGATTCACTACAGGATATCATTAGTCGTTTGTCGTTCGAGCGTTGAAATCTAAAATGTACATTCAGAAACCAAACGGTGATGCATTATTGTATCATTTTCTTTCTTTCAGTCAAATCTGCAGCTTCAAAACTAATCGCGAAAGACATATTTTTCTCTTTGACCTCCGACACCGGATGGAAGAACGAATCCGTGATAAAATTTGAACGCATCATTCGAATTCTTAATATACTCGATGTCCTTTTTCCATATTACTGACTGCTGCTCGATTATATTCATAAACTTTTCTATTATGGGTTTCCCATACGCATACTGTATCGAACGATATATCGAATATCATCTCTTCATCTCTCGAAAATGACTCTTCGTTTAAGCTTGTGAATTTGTTTGTTGTCAAACCCTGCCTATCCCGCGTAAAAGTTTTTTTGTTCATATGAAGTTTTCCTGAACTTGATGTTCAGAAGAAGTTTATATGGACAAAAAAAATGAGACTATCCCGCACTTGGAATAGAAACATTTTCTGAACTTTGGCAAACTTTTGCTGAACTTGAAAAAAAGTTTGCGCGAGTTCAGCAGCCTACCTCCACGTTCAGGAATTGTTCCTTCTCCGGCACATGGAAAAAACATTTTTGGAAGGACGCCGACGAAGACCCTCTCAAGATTCACCAACCGACCATCATGGTAGTGCGACCCACCTGCAAAATATAAAAGAAATTTCTACAGAGTATTAAGCCCGTTTTTGGATCAAGATTTTTGAACTTTCGTGCAATGGAAATTTGACTCAAGAGATACGAGGAGAAGAGAAAGTGACAGGTTATGGCAAATTACTTATTGATCGGCAAAATGATATTAACGGTGATGATAATATTACGAGTGTACTTATCTGATGATTAGGGAGTCCAGTTGACAACACCACAGCCCATGCTTATTATATTCATTTGGAGCTTTTTCTCGTTAATTTTAATCAAATCTTCGAGGTTTTGCTGGTCTGCTTATCATTTCTGCTCAAGCTAACGATACTGTTTACGTGTTTGCTGTCAACAGAAAATCGATCGTAACTGAGGAGAGCAACTATATTCATATCGTCACTATGTTTGTGTAGTAATGAAAAGCGGACCAGTAAAGATTAGATTAAAATTAATCAGAAAAAAGCTCCAAATGAATACAATAAGCATGGGCTGTGGTGTTGTCAACTGGACTTCCTAATCACCAGATAAGTACACTCGTAATATTATCATCACCGTTAACATCATTTTGCCGATCAATGAGTAATTTGCCATAACCTCTAACCTTCTCTCTTCTCGTGTCTCTTAAGTCAAATTTCTATTGTACGAGAGTTCAAAAATCTTGATCCAAAAACGGGCTTGATACTTTGTCGAAATTTCTTCTATATTTTCTCGGTGGGTCCACCCGCTACCATGGTGATCGGCCGGTGAATCTTCGTGGGCGGCTATTTAGAGCGACGACAAGCTCTGCACTTCATCTTGGGCTCATCGTATAGGATTCAAGAGTACCCGGGACGCCTGCGCTCGAATTACCGACCTCAAACTGTCAAGCCAATTGTTCTTATGCCCGTCGGAGGATGCTTCGAAAATGTTCCAAAAATGTTATTTCCATGTGCTGGGGAAGGAACTATTCCTGAACGTGGAGGTAGGCTGCTGAACTCGCGCAAACTTTTTTTCAAGTTCAGAAAAAGTTTGCCAAAGTTCAGAAAATGTTTCTATCCCAAGTGCGGGATAGTCTCATTTTTTTTTGTCCATATAAACTTCTTCGGAACATCAAGTTCAGGAAAACTTCATATGAACAAAAAAATTTTTACGCGAGTAGACTTGTAGAACTTGTTGAAAGTAAACTCAAAAATATTGAGAGCGCGTCATTTTAGGAAAAAATATCCGGTAAAACAATCATTCCTGTAATGGACCAATCAAGTCAACAAATTTTGTCTGCTTCTGTTAGATTTTGAGTGGAATTTACCCAAGTTTTGGAGTATACATCGTTAACAGTGCATCTACTGATTTATTTTTCTCAGTGTACTTTTCTTGGTTACTTATGGGCACTCTGCACATTGCCCAATGAACAATATATGAAGAATAAGCATATTGACAAGTCTGAACGTGGTTGAAAAAGCTTGACTTTGTCCGGTAACCTGAGCTGGAGACATCGGCAACGTCGGTGATGAGAACCGTAGTGATTTGGCGCGAGAAATGATGCTACACGAAAAAGCAGATTGAATTGATGTGAAAATAAGTCATTCTTGGTAGATAGGCTTCCTCGTCGTGGATAGGATGTATGGAATCCGCAAAAGCAAATCGGAATATAAGAGTTGAGAAGAATTTTCAATATACGCTTTTATGAAGTGCGCCAAGTCGAGTTGTAGGATGCGGCAGTAGATCATATCCAGTACTCAAGATAATTTTCCGGAAAAATTGGACGATGTATGAAATACTAGCAAAGATACGCATGCACCAGGTTCCCCAAATAACGAGCTATGGTTGTCTCGCATTGGAATATGGCGCCACTGTATAAAGAAGCCACATATGCAGACCCCAAACATCAATATAAAGAGTCAAGCACTGCACTGATTCACTTATCGTCATCCTTCACACAATGACTTGAGCGACCACCACTAGGTAACCCGACCATAAATGGTGGTTTTGAAGGAAATGTATCATAGACAACAAGATCAGTGCAAAATAAGCACTTTTTCAAATTTTCAACATGTTAACCCGTTCACTACAAAATTGCCCCTGGTATCGGAAATGCCATTTTTCTCATCAGAATATATTTCTGAGGTGGAAAAATGGTGAAAAATGGCAAAATTGAAATTTTGAAAAAATTTCGTTTTTTATTTTTTTCTCCTGCACAACTCCATATTGGAACCCAATCGGTGGTTTATTTTGTTCCTTGTAGGGACAGAGATTTTTCAGAATTTTTTCAGATTTTTTCAATGCATTAGAAGAAAACTATCACGAATTATTGGAAATCGTTAATGTCCCCTGGAGGGGACAAAGTAGTGAACGGGTTAAAAGATGATTGTTTACAACGACATGCACTTGCATCTCGCTCAGTGATCAGAGACTATATATTCAAGAATATTTCGTGGCCTGAAGACAAGGAATATTTTTTATTATACGCAAGTCAGGAACCCGGGCTTAAATATCCCGGCTCCCTAATTCGCGTCTCGACCCCGGCTTCCCCGATAGGAGTGGGACAGGGATCGACCCCTGGCAATTTGTTGTTGTTGGAGACGGTCATTACCAAGTTATGCATGGTTCAGCAATAAATCGCACATCCCCACCAATTACAAAATTTTGGGATGAGCTACCGGAATAAGGCCGAAACCCGCTCGTCAGTAGGGAGCTAGGGGATTTTCTAGGCTTCGGGGGCCCTTCGGACTTCGAAACAGTTGCATAGGCCTCATGGTGAACCATCTATGAGGGCAATCCTACCACAAATTCCACTACTCGCCTGGTCCCGGGCATTATGGGTGCCGTGGTCACCGGATGAACGGTCTCTACGCTCCGGCGGGTGCTGACTAGGGTCGGGAGTTCGTCAGACTTCAGGGCTCAGATACCAAGGTCCCACAACCCTCTTGCGAGTTTTCGGCATAGGCCAAAGCACGCCGAATACCAGTCTCGGGGCTAAGCTTCTCTCAACCGGATTTGGGGGGAAACCCAGCTATGGTGTCCCGTCAACTGGGGCCGGAGGGTCGTTACATATCGGGGCTTTGAGGGTCGCCCTTGCAGTTTCACTCGAAGACAACAGTGATCTCATCAGATCTAGTTGGTAACAGTCGTGCAGAGGATATTGCCAGACAATACGATTGAGATCTTGATTTGGGTATCCGCAATTGCATGTCTCATATTTAGTTATGTTGACCCTAACATAGAGAGTCTGCCAGCCCATAATTATTAGCGCGGCTCCTGTTGAAATTCACCATGAGATTCCTATCTTATCTCTTCTTGAAAAACCAAGGTTTTCTACTGTATAAAGTTTGTCTGTTTACCTCATTTTTCATAGAATTAAGTGGGTATACTTTTTTTAGTCTGTTATCATAATAGTTCTTCGAATAAGTGTTAGCTCGGTAAGCTCATTGAAGTGTAAGGACAATGGCTCTGGATATTGTCATCAGTGGTGAGATTTGAAATTTGAAAACAATAATATTGACCCAATCAATTGATATAAAAAATCTTCCAGTGCCTCAAAAGCAGTGACTATTGGTTGGAGATGCATCTCATCGCAAGAGCAAAGAATTATTACTGCAGCAGTCGAAACCCAGTAAATTCAATTACACTCGATCGCGTCATTCTTGTGGCTATACTAAAGCATAAAAGCATGTCTGGTCCACGATTGCACAATTAGGCGCGGGCGAATCGAGTTGTATGGGCCAATCACGATGGCTCATCTCGAAAAATCGGCATCACCGCACGCGCTGCACTATAAGAGAAGTGAAAGTCTTGCGGACGTCCAATTACTCTATATATTCCATAGCGCGCAAGGCGCGAGAGATTGCATTATTTTCTTCTTCGGCCGTGCATGCCAAGCCTCCGGCAAGAATCGCGATGAGCTATATACATTTCAGACACGAGCCTGATGAAGTTCGAACCACGTGTTTCCGTATTGGTATATTGTTACTATATGTATGCACTCACGAGACCTGGCGGCGCCTCGTGTTTATATACTCCCTCTCTTTCTTTCTTTCTGATGTTACTCTTTGACCATGTCTCTTATTGCGAGGCCAGTGGCTGTTCTCAGGCCCCGTTACTGGTTGGTTTCGTTTTGCCGGCAGCATGAGGATTTGTGTTTTAGAGGGTGTCGTTTCGAGCGATTGTGTATGTACTTCTGATGCGCAGACATTCTTTTACTTAATCCTATCAGTTGTATTCACACGAGCTTTTGGTTCTTAACCTATGTTCCTATCATGTATGAGAGTGGTCTCAGGTTGCTAAAGTCAGAAGTCTTGGAGATTGAAACTTTTTTTTACGATACACACACATGTACGTCTTAATGCATGCAAAATGAGGGAATCCATCTTGTGTTGAATTAAAATGAGATCAAACAATTGGAGATTTTCAAGACAAATTTTGTTATCTGTGGATCATGAAGTATGGAGATATAAAAGATTGAGTGAATTCGATTTTCCCTGATCTCTTCAGAGTATGGCCAGAGGACTTCGGTATCAAAACAATTCTATGGGTCATTTATTTCTTCCCTGAAAATTTTTTGGAGAAAATGGTATTTGCGCAAACTTATTCCATGATTAAGATACGATTGGAAGCTTGGATCTATTTGGGATTAAGAGATACATGAATACGGCCAAGGCTCGAATAATACACTTTCATTTCACTAGAAGTGAACAGTTCTGAATGTCTAGCATATCCTACATTGTCTGAATCAATTCGGCAAATTAGTTTGTCACATGATAATGATGCGATACCCAGTATCTATTGCTTTGCTTCCTTTGATCGTCATTTTGACTGGTCAATAAGGGGAGGTTCAACCTTGCACAACACGGATCTTGACAAAACTCTGGGAACTATCTCGCTCTTATAAGGAAAAAATGAAAGCATTTGTGAGGGTGTGAATTAACGGACCTATTATTATGAGATACAGCTATGGAGATTAACATTGTTAATGAAGGACTCATTTTAAGAATTGGATACATTGCACGCATGGTCACTGTTCACCTCACATAGTTTTTGTTTTTCACTTTAATGACGAACCGTGGGATCAATTTACGATTTATTATGAATTCACTACAAATGAGCGCACTCTGATAAACTTCTGAATTAATCCATTCTCTTGTAATACGGAAGGATTGGCTTCACTGATTTTCCTTCTGTCGATTAGATTGAAGGCAGAAGATAGAACAAAATAGTTATGAATGGTATATTTCCGTACTGAGTGCTGTTAGCCCATTTTGGGTACCTAGAAAATTTCATTTTTCAAGTGAAGCGACACAAACATATTGGTCCAATGTCCAAAATGGGCTTGCAAGACGAGTGCGAATGTATTTTTTCATTACGATAACCCTAAAATCACTCTCGAACGCGGCATTTTTGGGTTCGGGTAATGAAAATATATTTGATGTGTTTGCATTGTACACGCAAAAGGTCGAAAGAAAAAAAGTCCAAATGACATGAAACTGACATTGTGACCTTATGGCGATGCTAATTTTTCCAAGTTACACAGATTGGAAAACTCGTGATTGCGCTGGGAGAAGATCAGAAATTACATCGAAAATATAAGTTTGACTGGTTCTTTACCCAAGCGTTTCAAGGGTTCGCAGCGAGGATTTGGCCAACTTTCCACGGAACTCTTCATGTGCAATCTGAGAATACCGTTTGGTAAAAAACTGGGTGTCTTTCTCTGACGTATTCAGAATTTGATGGCAAACGGTAGGTGATTCCACATTGATCTTCAAGTGAACTTCATCCCTCAAACATTTTGAGAACCTCTCTGCGATCTTTCGTACGAAATTCTTGAGAACTCCAACGATAATTCCATATGTAGGATTATACATGAAATTTTGGGACTCACTATCCATACAGTGTTGATAAGATTGACGAAAAATTGAGAATATGATTTTCGCTCGAAAAGTGTAGTGACCCGTCTCTGAAATCAATAGAATGAATTTAATCGATACATTGACAGATTCGATGGATTCTCAACACCATAAAAACAATGAACCTCAATATCATATCAATATAAAACGAATACTGAATGATAGAATCAGGGCGTTGAATCCACAAGCCTTAGCAAAGGGTCACGATAGGGTATCCCATGGGCCATTAATCACTATAGATAGAAATCTCGGCCTCTGTTCCATAGCGAAGCAATATAGCGGTCCTTGGATCCTTTACTTCTCGCGCGCACTATAGCAATATTGAATTGGATTGAAAAATGAGCGATCTTGCTCTTTCATTGACGATTGCCTTACTACATGCACCTAAACCATATATATGTATATGCATAGATGTAGTACTTTCCATATAACCTAACTACGACGGCCAAGGGGCACATGCTTTCAATTGGATGCACACTCGCGACTTTCGAGTGCAGAATACCCTGAGTAGTGGCATCCTCCTACCTAAATAAATACTATCACTGATTTTCCCGTACACATGCATAGAAGGCTATAGAGAAAGATCTATCTCGGTCGTCGTCGTCGGCGTCGTCGTCGCGATCAGCAAAAAGACCGCCGACTCTCACCTATATAGACCTATAGGCCGGTACATACTACTAAAGTCCGATAGATCGGTAAGCAGTCCCGGTCAATGCATAGCTGGAACTTTAGAGACACCGTATATGTATGTATACATATATATACTTGCACGAGTATCGTGAGTTGCATAGGGCCTAATACTCATGCTTTTACTTGGGACCCATGACTACTACTACTACTACTACTATCATTACTATACTTACCAGATAGTGTAGAATGCGAATATCTGTATAGCGCATGCAGATGAATAGCGCGGAAAGCGTGAGAGCTTTAGCTCGCCCTATATATTGGGTTTTATATGCTCACGCTGTTTAGAGAGAACGGCTGCAGTCGTTGCTCGATTTATGTGTGCCGCGAGTTGATATGGTGTACGGAGACTTTGGGCATTTGAATATGTATGTGATCTGGGTCTAAGGTGAACCGATTTCAATGATTGGTAGACATGGCGGACAATGATTGAAAAATCTTTTGAGGGAACGGGTGGGTGTTGGGGTCAGTGTCAGTGGATAGTTTAGTCTGGTTTCATGGGATGCGTATCAGCTCGTAATAAATCATTTATGATTATATTCAATTTGATGTGTAGACCTTTTCATTTTGATCTAACCAATCAAGGTTTGAAACCATTATCATTGATGGACAAGAATGCAAACGTGCAAAAATCCACAAGGTGACAAATACTGACCTCTGTACTTCATCAACCGATATCTAACAAAAAACCTTTGTGAAATATCGTTGGAAGTACAGTCTTTCCTCGTTAACACGAACAACTTTAACACGAATTTTTCGTTAACCCGAACAAAATTCTTGTCCCACAAAAATTGTATGGGCTCTTATGGGCGATTTCAGAGTTAACACGAATTTTTTTTCTTACACGAATCTCGAACGATTTTCCGGCCCCGTCAAGTCAAATTTTCTCATTAACACGAACTCGAAGTAGTAAACAGAAGCGAAGCCTGAGAGTCAGCTCAGTCTGTCACGATGAATAAGTGTGAGGAGTCAGCTATTGATATGAGTACGAAACTTACTATATTGGATGAAATTAATTGAGGCCTTCATAAAAAATGTGAAATAGAAGTGAGATTCGGAGTTCCTAGATTCACATTATCAACCATCATCAAAGACAAGGACAAAATCCGCAATACTGCTGCATTTTGGATGCTATAACAGCTATGGCACTAGCTTCGCAGTCAGTTTCTTCAAAAATGATAGAGAACTGTTTTAATAAAGCGTGGGACTGCTCCGATGAAAATGAAGAAGTATTGATCGCTGATATAAGCACGCATATTGAATCATCTGATTGGGAACGATTACGTCTCATCAAGCCATCATTTGTAGATGTGAGACACCACTATTATAGAATCATGCTTTGGACTCTGATTCATGTTCTCACTTTGAAATCAATCTCTAAAAATTTCTCATTGTTTTTGATTTAAATCAAGTTCAATCGTAGACAAGAAAACTGGTTTGATTTATTTCAGAACCATCCTACATTTGATGTCTTTGTTGATGTCGACGAATGAATTGCTATCTGTGATGAAGGAGATGCCATCGAACAAAATTCTCTGAATGATTCTGGAAGTCACGACGAATCTGGAAGAGATATTGAGCCACCTACTAGATCTGCTGTTCTATCATCCTTGCAAACTCTGCATAATTATACTGTCACCTCGAGGAATGTTTCTATTGAGATCCTTGATGATCTAGAAAAAAAAATATCTTTTGAGTATCATACTAAGAATCCCGCGCGATCTTATCAGCTGACTCTGGACGATTTCTTCGGAAATTCTGTAAAGAGGCCTTAATTGTACATCTTTTGTACGTGCATTCTAAGATTTTCCTCAAGACTGATTGAATTGATTATATTCTCTTGGACTGACTCTTCCGATCCTCATGACGAAAAATACTTTTATGAATAAATGCTCATCGAATCACAGTAAGCATGTGGATTGATCAATATTACCTAAATAACGCGAACTGACCCGGGTTAATTTTTCAACACGAACTAGTTCGTGCTAATTTGTTTACACGAACTAATTCGTGTTAATTAATTTACGCGAACTTATTCGTGTTAAAAAATGAAATGAATTCCTCGATAACACGAACACCTCGTTAACACGAACAAAATTCGTGGCCGGATGAGTTCGTGTTAACGAGGAAAGACTGTATTCAATACTGATAGATCCCTCATATCTTCATACATAATTTACTTTATACGACGCTGACTTATCAATGATTAATCCAATGCTCTATCAATATGCAAAGTAATCAGGAACCTAATATGCAACTGCAAGATTCGTGCTTCTCAAAGGAGCTACGTAAAGTCAACTCTTCTCCGATTTTTGTGACTTTCAGGATTGATCTCATCGTCGTACTCTTGATCTCGAAGAATTCTACACTGTAAAAAATTTCTCCGAAAAACTTCAACCAGCTGGTTGAATGAAGAATTCAACCAATGTGGATTATCACAATATGTCCGTGAGGTTCCTGCATATCAGGTTGCCTACGTGTGGGGGGTAGAATATGGTGGATGGTCCTATGGGTGGATGAGGATGGATGAGGGAGGATGGACTGATGGACGATGGATCGATGGATGGATGATGGATGGGGTCGATGAATGGATCGAAGAATGGATCGTGGTGGGTGAATGAATGGAGTGATGGATGGTCGATGGTCCTATGGGTGAATGAGGATGGATCAATGGATGAATGATGGATGGGGTCGATGAATGGATCGAAGAAAGAATGGATCGTGGGTGGGTGGATAGATGGAGTGATGGATGGCGTGTGGATGGATGGATGAATGGGTGATGGGTCCATTCATCCATCATTCATCATCCACCCAATCACCCATCCATACTTCATCCCTCTTCTCCACTCATCCAAGCATCACCCATCCATCCACACATCATCCATCCACCCATCATCCATCCATCCATCCATCACGCGATATAATTGCTTGCATGAAACTTCAACCAGTTACTTGAATGAAAAATTCAACCAATTGGTTGAATTTCCAAAAGTGTGGTTGAAAATTGAACCAGCTGGTTGAAATGTTGGTTGGAAATTCAACCAATTTTTTACAGTGTATATCATCTATGACGAACTCCAGGATGATACAAAAAAATGTAATGATTCATGCAAACAGGACAATGAATGGGGAATAGGGTTCATCTTCGATGAATGAATGCGGAACATCGGTACAGAAAAGAAAGTCTTAAAATGTGAATTTTCAAAAAATTCCTTATTCTGTCGACGATTTTCGGGATTATCAGGAAACTATACATATGCATGGAAGTGGATTCATCCAACATGCTGATCTTATTCCTCGTATATCTCTGTATCAAGTTGCTCATGTCACTTGATAGACACCAGGGCAGTAAAATATGACACCGACATTTTCAACAGCTGCAATCATAATTTTCCGTAATTCTGGATCGATATTTCATTCACTGATTTTAATTTCAAAATTAGTCACTCACTTTCGCAAAAGTTTCCAGTGAAAGACCTGACATCCCACCGAGAGATAGGACGTAAGGATTACGTGAGTTTTTGAGAACTAGTAATAGATCCCTTCGGTCTCTTGAGTCCAAAAGATACCATCCACCAGTAAATCTAAAAAACAAAGTGTTGCCTAGGATTCTGAGCTCAAATTTGAATAGTTTCGAGAATTTGTAGGTTTACTCACGTAGAATCAAATATTCTTCCACTAAAATCGATGATCTTTTGACCCAAATAATTTATTCCAAACATGTAAAGATTCAATAAAATGAAGATGACTACAATCATGACTTTCTTGAACAATATTGTTTCCACGTGAACCATCTGTGAAAAATGAATAAAAATCTCGGAAATCACTTCTCCAAAATTGTACTATGAGATGGAAAAATTCTGACGGCCTAAGGCACGATGAATAATGAATGTAAAACTTTCAATTGATCAAAGTAAGGGAATCAAATCAATATTTTTTCAGTTGAGTGATAAAAGTGGCATGCACGCTCGTAAGGATTCCAGGAGACCAAATAATTCATGCTCCTTTTTAGAGAAGAATTAGTATCCGCTATAATAGATTTGTAATTCAAAGCATCGAGCAGGGGTTCATTATCAAAGCCCAAGTCCGAGCAAAAAAATTATGATAAATTTGAGTCTAATTTGCATGCAAATTTATTGAATTTCCACAAATTTTTTTGATATTGACATCCACAAGATTTGTCTACATGCAGACACACAACTTCGATATGTCTATTCCCCAGAGAAAATTCAGCACGTTTGTATAAAAAAACTTTGCTTTGTAGTATTTTTAGTTTCTGTGATGCTGAAACAAAAACATTGCTAAAAATTCAAATTTCAAATATCAATCACTTACGTAGAAGCATGCTAAAGACAGTGCGACCATACAACTTATTTGGGATATTACATGCATTACTGCGAAAACTTCCTCAACTGCAACGCATAAGCTGTAAAACAATCAAGTCGAAGAATATTGAGTAATAATCCAATACGAAAAACTCTTTAATGAATGAATGATTCATGATATGTGTGCTTAAAGTCACCTCTGAATGCTCATTTAGTAACTTATTGAAACTCAATGGATGAACTAAGAGAATGATAAGGCTTGAAACTTGGGATGTTTTATAATGTAATGATGGTTATAGGGACAATGAACTTTTTGAACTCATGAACACCTTTGTTATTTAGACTAATTTTTTGTAAATACTGTAAAAGACGAAGAATGATTGGAAGCGGTTTCGGTTTTAAGAATTCACAAATGCGAGTTCAGTGGAATCTCTATAAGGCGGACACCTTCGGTCGCCAAAATTTTGTCCATCTTAAAGAGGTATCCGCCTTATAGAGAGGCTTGTACATGCCAAATATATAGGCAACGGTGACAGAAAAAGTGTCCGCGAAAACATAGTCGTCCCTAGTATAAAAGTGTCCCAATAGAGCGATTTCACTGTACTTGTTGTTTCTACTCCTCTTTTTGTGGAACGTGAAACCATCGTTAACGGTTTCTAACGAAGACTTTATCGATAAAACTTAATATTTCGATCATTCTTCAGCCTCAAGAAAAGCATTGAAGTTTGAAAGCTTGGTTTCCTGATTAGAATTTAGGCAGATTTGAATATTCTTATTATTTGCCTTCCACGAAGACTGATTCTCACGACTCAATTAATTGTGATTTATTCATAATTTAAATAGCATGTGATTGCTGAAAATACCAGATCGCTGAAAATACCAGATTGCGTGATTTTGCAGATCAACAATTCCTTTGAGGTCATTTTCCATGATGCAGGCACGGGATTGACAAGTAATTTTTTGATTCTCTGGCGCTGATCTGGCAATATTCTCCATCCTGCGACTGAAAGTGACTTCAAGATTATAATACGTGGTTTCTGAGCGTTTGCTCTTGACATCGTAGAGCAGAAACTTTTTATGTGAGTTGCATGCATTTAGAGACTGAGTTTTGGGGAATTTTCCCCAAACTTCCTTTCTGAAAGCCCAATCTCCGAAAACTATTGACCACAGATCTTATAATTTCAAAATATAGAAGGCTGATAGCTCAGGAAGCATATTCTCTTAGGTGCTCTCCTTCATACCGCAATTATTATAGCGATTTGAAATTTTCTAGCAAGAGATGATCTTCAGATTTATAGTTCCTATTGATGTCCTGGAGACAGAGCGCAATAACCTGTAGCATTTTTAAGTGTTCCATGCTCTCAATAATAATCGAGATGGTGTCAAATGTGCCATCATTCCAGCCTAACTCTTGAAGAGATTCTGACTATGATTCTTGACAGAATGAGAACATCGCTACGCTTCATTATTTATGTTGCTCTATACTATGCAGTGCTACGAAGAGCTAGCTAAAGGCCGAACGAACTTTCAGACCATCTCGTGGCTGAAATAACACGAACCCAGCTATACTAAGTCTAGTTGAGTCATATTTTTTGAGCCTGGTGCCGGTGGGTACTGGGAGGGATGAGAAATGACTCCAAACCGTATGGCATGGGTTGAAAAAAAGATTCTAAACCACGACCCTGTTAGAAATATTCCTCCAACAATCATCAAAATTTGATTCAACATTGGATGTGCGAGATCAAAGTTTGGTCCAACATGTAATGCTGATTTGATCGAATTCTGGTCAAATCGTTTGACTTGACGCTATTCGTGGTCAAATTCCGATCCAACTATTTGACAACAGTTTGACTGCGTCCAATAATCTACGATTCTGACTTTCATTGTGGTTCTTCCATAGACGTAGAAGTAAGGTTCTTCAGGGGAATGGTTGAATTAGTATGAACAATTAAGACCCGTGGTTGAAAACTCAGATAAGATGGCTCCGAAATGTTCTAAGGAACTTCAAAATATATCAATATTTGAATTAATCGGTGGGTAGAATTTTGTGGGTGCTATATGTAAACCCATATAGTTTACATCAGAACAATTCCTTGAGGTGTATGTGTCAGCAAGTGATGAAAAAGATAGGCGATATAAACTTGCATGGAATGAGCATTTCCATGAATAGAACAAGTTTTCGAAACATTCAACAGCTATCGACACTCCAAATTAATTAGCCATTCACTTTCACGTATAACCTGCAAAACCTATCTCAATCAATCCTGTTCTTCCGCGGTCGCTGCCAGTTTTTTGAGTATAAGCTCGAATATGAGCCAGTTAAGAACCAATAAGATGCCATCCAACGAAGACAAATACTTGAAATCCCGCAATTTTCATATTTATAGCCCTGTCATTGTTTGCTGTCGTCTCGTTGTGCTGTATACTTCCGCGAGAGCAGACGACTCTTATTTTTCGCCTCAAATCAAACATTGAATCAAGATTTGACCAAAACAGCATTACATTTTGGACCAAATTTCTATCAACAGATTTGATCAAAATTTGATGATCAGATCAAACGGTTTAAATGTTTTTCTAACAGGGGAGTTACGGGATCACAACTCTAAGATGATTCTATAGATCGATCCAAATATTACTTCTCACAATTGGCGTTAGTAAAATGAGACCTGCGTGATAAAGCCACAATCAACGCATATTCGCGGTGGAAAGTATAATGCAAACAGAGGTTGAACTTAGAAATCTGCAACATGTAAACGAACCAACCTTGTGATGTAGAACATACCACAGATTAACTGCGTAATAACGATGAATGTTCCATCGAGTCCACATGTCATTGCACAATCCAAAAAAAATCCTAAACTCATATGCATTGACGTGACGAAATAGTGTTGTTCTTGAGTGAAGAATATATAATCCAATTGAACGAAAATATATTCCCAAGATGAGCCATTTTCTAATGGAAATCCAATATCCATTATTATCAGACTCATCGGTGCCATTACACTCACAATCGAGCAAAACATCATGTATCCTAAACAGACAAACGCAATCTGAAGTATGATAATATTTTGTAGTATCATAATAACCATCATCATCGTAAATGGTGGGGTTCTTTCTCTGCAAACTTTCTTATGAACTGTGAGGATTAGACGTAAAAATATGATCTACTAGTAGGTATATGTGGAATCTCTAACTATTTTCTGATAGCAATATTTACAAAGAATCTGTTATTACATATTGATTTGATGCGAATTCTCGTGGGATATTCTTTGAAAGACTCAAATCGTAAGTAATTTTCGACCAAAATTTGAAGCTAACAAGTAATTCAGAGTTTTTGGTGACTTATCTACAATCTAACGATTTCAATTTGATTCACCTATGTAGATTATTGCTAGGAGTCGTCCTCTGGATACAAATTCATATAACATCTCCAACTCATCCTTGTCATTCATGAATTCCCAAAGTTTTGAGGTTTGCGAACATAGTGAGCCTATCTATCATCGAAAGGAGACAAAAGACATAAATGCAATCATTTTAAGGTTCATATTATTCTACCAGGCCGTCATGAATGAATGGGCGATCACGAAAGTAAAAGAAGCGGAATTTTCAACCACCAACATAGTTACTTCAGCAGTTTTCTTTGTAACGGTAGCCCATGTATATTTCAGAAAATTGAACGATGACTAAGTAAGTTACTAATAATCAGATCGGTCTGGATGATGAGTAGAATGTTGAAAGGGTAGTGTACTTGGGAATTTCTGGAAAGATTAGAAGAATCCATTCGAGTCATAAGTAGACTTCATTACTTGGAAGAACAGAAATATTTCGTTCAAATACCCAATACGTTTCCTGGATTAGCCACCAATCAAGATAGTTAACAAGGATCTGTATGTACATTGATTGATCCCGACGTCGTATTACATTTTTACCTTTTGCGGTTCGAGTGTGGGGTTATCCCTCCCGCAAGGGAGATCTTCGGATCTTGGGAGAGTAATGACTCCCCGGCCCCAGTTGACCGCGAGGAGGATCCTTAGTTGATCATGGGAGACAGACGCACTCCCCGGCCCCAGTCCTCCGGCAAGGGAGATCTTAGTATCTCGGGAGCACACGACAACTCCCCCGCCCCCAGTCTTCAGCCCCAGCACCCATGTCTGTGCTTTCACCTCCTCGTCCGCCTCAGTGCGTATGAGCCCTGAGTGGCATCTTGGACCACTTCAGGGCTCCCGCTTCTTCGCAAGCCCTTCTGTTTCTTTCATCTTTTCTCTACTCTCTATTCCTTCCTTCTTCTGGGACTATAACTTTCGGGTTGGCGCCCTCCGGGAAGGGGTTTTAGTCGGTAGGTGCCCGAGTCTTCTCGGGTGAATCCGACACTACCCACACACTTGTGGGTGTCTCTGAAGATTTCCCCTTCCCGGCCTACAAAAAAAAAAAAAAAAAAGTTTTTCCTCTCCATGCTGGCTCAGGATAGATAGATAAGTATTATATATGAATGTGATGAAGTCATAGGGTGGGATTCGGTGGAAATCTAGTTGGGTAATATCCAGGACGTTCGTGATGAGGCAGAATTGGGCGAGATGGCACGAGACGATGGGATGGGACAGACGGGATGGCATGAGATGGAACTGTGCGGGATGGGTATGAGCAGAGTGGACCGAGAGGTGAACTGAGATGTTGCCTGACGATGGGAGGGGATAGCGTGGAACGGGAAGGAATGGGATATGGTGGGGTGAGTTGGGATAGAATGGAATGGGACAGGACCGGATGGGATGGAACGATATCTGGCGTGACGACGAGATGTGATAAGGAGTAATGGAATGAGACGTGATAGGGTAGGATGTGGAAGGATGAGATGGGGTGAGATGGGATCGGGGAAAGCACAGGAGGATGTGATGGCATGAGACGAATTAGGGCGGGATGGGTAGGGGCGGGACACGCGTTAATACATGGGCTAAAACGCGATCGGTTGAGATGGGATTGAATGGTAAGAGATTGATGCTCCGACAGGATCAGATGAAATCGGGTATGTTGGGGTGTGACGGGATAGGATGAGGTGGGTTGAGATGGGGCGGGATGGGACCGGATGGCATGGGATAGATTTGGCCGTGACAGGGTAGGATGGGACAGTGTGGCGTGACGACGAGATGGGAAAGGCCCTACTCATCCCGCCCGGGAAAGATGAGTGGGTTCAGATGGAGTGGGACGGGACGAAATACAATGTATGAGTGGCCGGATAGGTCGATAGTTCACCGATACATCCAACCACATCCCATTCTTATCACCTGATCAATACTCAATATTCTATTAATATATCCTCTCACATTCAAAAGTATTTCCAGAGCTCATTACTTATCGGGAACACGTAACAACTGAACGAGTAATATCAAGAGAAATGACCACGGCTGGTATAGATAATGAGATGTAAATTTATACCATCCACATGATTTGGAATTCTTGGAAGAGATGAAATCAAGATCGATGATATCGATCGTGTACTAAATGAAGTCAGACATCGAAGAAATAGTTGATAGATATAGATACATGGAAATAAATGGTCTCTCTACCGGCTGTTGCCGTTAGTGGATCACCAACTGTGTTCTGTAACCACTGGGAATGATCTTCTCGTTTCCCTTCAGATGATAGGACTTTGTTGGAGCTTAGTCTACATACGGGAGTAATACGCTTTTTCCAAAATTTTATTTGAGAGAACGTGACACATATGTTGGTATGTACTCAGTACTCTAAGAGCACTGACACACGAAAGCTCGTAGGATCGAATTGAAAATCTTGTGCCCCACTCCAGTCTCGATTTGGACTGGCACATTGCCTGTCCCAGTTTTTTCCCCATTGCCGGGCCACAAGATTTTTGATGGGTTTGTCGTTTAAAACTGTTCTGCCGGAGAAAACTATCTGACTTAGTGGGGTTGATTAAAGGTGAGAAAATACTTATTGGTTCCCAAGACAGTGACTGAGATCTTGTCTGGATTGAGATCATTCATATCATTGACCTTGGTCTACTGAACACTGGCATTCCCATTCTCGTTGAGTAATTCATTTCAACTTTTTTTATATTTGAATAGACACAAAGTCGGAATATTTGAGTGGCATCGTCGTGTATGAGGTGATGAGAATGGATCGAAACTTTTGCCAAATCGTCGATACTTGTAGAAATAAGAAGCCTAGACAGCTACCATATTAAAAACTGATCATGAATGGTAGCCACTTAACGCGTAAACCATCTTCAGTGCGTAAGGCTTTGGTATCGTGGAATACTACTTACTTGGCGGATCTTGGAGAGTCCGACTGAATATTTCAATATGAAATGAATGGTTGCCATCAGAATCAGCAGATTTTCCATGGTCACGTCAAAACTCTCGCCCCAAGTTTGAATCAAAGGTGGAATCTAGAATAATCATATCATGAACCGGAAAGAAACTCAGAGTTCTATGGTCACAAGCACGAAACAATGCCTTCCATGGATCGCAACTTTTTCTCGTTGAGATAGTCAGGGTATGTTCAGAGTTCTACGCAAACTCCGAAAGTTTCATTCCAGCTCGCCTTCAACGTAGAAGACCTGGGTTCGAAACACGGCCGGCTTCAATTTGAATTTTTAAAGTGCGGTGCCCTCGGTGGTTCGGAACCCATGTAAAACCGTAGGACTCACATAATAACCTCGAAAGATGGTTGGAATCGCGTGAATAGAAAAAAAAGATTTTTATAAGACCCAAGTGTGTTTTACACAAGGCTGATTAGTCACTGAGTACTCACAGTGACGACTCCCAGCGATAAATTGGCCAGATAGAAGATGAATAAGCCCAAACCACGTCGAAATTGTAACTGATCTACCCATAATCCGTTGAGTCTCAAGAATAACCCATTAACGTCATGTATGTTACGGAATGTTACCTCAATATTATGCATGCTGAATTCTGAACTGTATCAAATGCCCGTTCCTACTGAAGTTTGAAAAGCAAAAGTCAAATTAGTTTTTGAATGGTAAAAAGTCAGATATCACGAACATTCACAGATTTGATCCTCTACAGAACAGTTAGAGTCAACTATGGCTCTTCGCGATCAAATTGCAATTGTACTCATTGTATGTATATCTGAGATTGGGTGTACAATTATTCTATTACCTGAGATCTTTGCTATCAGACGGACGTCCGAAGTTCTAGAGGCTGTGTCTGATTTTAGTTGAAGTGATTATCCCAAATTTTGGGTGTCTTTTCACAACTGCTGTAGAGTCATGGTATCGTAGAGGATTAGATATTCCCAGAACTCTATAAATTCATAAAGAGGTTTTGTCTCCATTTCCCTGTTCATAATGCGAATATTCAAATCCTGATCCAATTAAAATTGTTGATCAATATAATGCTCTCAATATTTTTGGATAATATCAAAGCTTGTAACGATGATCAAATATTGTATTGAGCTCTAAGGCAATGGCTTTAATGAGAAATGATCTTGTGCAAACTCAAAGTAATAGAGGGCTTGTAACAATTAGTCATTAGTCATCAAGAATGAAATAAGCTACCAACTTTCGGGACACCAAAACGTAAGATTCTTTTGCTTGATAGCAGCTAGACCAGTGTTACCGCACGGGATAACCATTAAGAATGTCGTGTCGTTTCTTCAGTTCTTACACTTATGGATTGAAAAACTTGGTCGTATTTGTCTGTGTACGAGCAAAGAATTATTTATAAGAAATGCCATGAATCCTTCATTTTCCAACAATGTGATTCTTTTAAAATTCACATTATTCACCGAGACTTTTTGTTGGAAACAACTATATTCTATTCAATATCGATTGTGTGTACGGACCCGAGTAGACCGGTCAAGGGCGATCAGACTTCTTCGTGCGAACTTTCGACCAAATCCAGTTTACAGAAGTTTCGATATAACTCGTTCTCATGCAATAATGCTCATGAATACTTGAGCGTGGTCTAGCTATGGTGCACTGTTATAATGTAGCAGTAATTCTCAGACGATTGACGTATGTGTAGATGTGTAATTTTGATCGAGTTTAATTTGGAATTTCAATGAGTCCAATACAGTATTCTCCCCAACATTCTCGATGGATAAAGGATCATTTTTTCCTCTTGTTTGGTTATTGTATACTGGTCTATTGATACAATTTTGGTTTACCGATTTGTATCATGTACGGTTTGACTATGCGGTATTATCAATCGACGTAAAATTCTATTTATGGCGCCCATATCACGCTTGGGTATATTTCATTCACTGAACATGTTCAAGTTCAAATACTCAAGGCATTCTACAGCGTATAGGCATCTGACAATCCTCACTTCAAAGACTTGAGACCTATGTTTAATGTTCAAAATATCTCCCACAAAGGGTGGAAAGGGGACCAAAACTCCTCATGAAATTTTCATATTATTAAAGGATGGTCCATAAGGTTCTCAATACATAATCCAAGCTTGACATCATCCGTATACGTCCAGCATCAAAAAATCAAGCTCACCGCAGTCACACCGTGGCATCATCTTCCACCTTCCAAACGAATCCTCTTGTCCAAGTCATTCGCAGTGTGGCTATCCTATTACTATTACATTAAACTCTGTCTAAAGTCTATAAACACCCCTTATCCTCATTGCACACCATACAGACCAGCCGCAAACGTCATCGTCCTATGTCTGATATCCTTTCTCTCATTCGAGTCTCGCTCTCAAGATAATAATGCAAGTAGGAAGCTGCAGTAGGACTCACTGCGGTGGCATTACGACTGGGAAGATCACAATGTTTAATGAAAATTGCGCGGACAGTATATACGCGGTCCTCTTGTTCGTGACGCTGGTGCAGCGGTATTCGGATTGCGCTCTTAGCGGTTTCGTTGCAATTTTTTACACCGACAACGATAGACATATATATATATATATATTAGACATCAGACGGAGATCAGAGTATGAGATCTATTTGCTGGCCGAGCTACTGAACCGCATAATGCTGAGATATTACGTGATGGACGGACTTGTCTCTGATGGGCTATTGCATCGCTATGCAAAGAAGAGTGGAGGTTATTATGGATGAAAGACAGTATGGAAGGTTTATAGACCTCAATGTCCACTGGGGAAGTTTGCTTTTGAGAATAGGGGTTTCAGATGCGGTCAACGACAATAATGCGGGAATAGCGTTGAATACTTTACCCAGTATACTTCTCACTGGTCACAACTATTTTGCAAGATTTTCAGGAGTCTTTTGAGCGTGGTCACAGAGATATTCATAAACCAGGGTGATTTTGGTCACCAGGGTGACTTTGTACCAATCTTATCTTTGCATTCACTTTTGATTAGCTTCCTTCACAGCATCTTGCAATTCTTCAATTGAAAACTTTTTGATAAACCAACGAAATTAGTGCCTTTGGAATGATCCAGTCAAGAGTGAATACAAGAATGAGAATGTTACAAATATAATCCGGTGTCCAAATTCAACCCGGTTTATGGTTTTTCAATTGAGGAGTTTGAACAGAACAGATTCATAAACAGGATGGGAGAATCTCGCAAGAAATTGTACTATGACTAACAACTACCCGCCTAGTTTAGGCGGAAGTTCATGATCTCGCAATAATTTGTTGACACTGAGTGAGTCAATAACTTATTGTAAAACGCATAACAACGATGAAATAACAAAGTTGAAGACTCTTTGTTCCTTCCACTTTTTTCGAAATAGAGATATTTAGAGACTCCATTTTGTAATACTATGTGCCTAGCGTTGCAAGAATGTTTTGAAATTTTCTTCAATGTTTCCAATTACAGTAGCCCAAATATCGTTTTTCGGGCATGTACCTTACCGTAGATTGAATAAGTGATAGGCTTATGATAACTAGTACAAATGCTCAACGATGGGGAAAGTATTGAGCAAATGCTAGAGATCAGAATTGTCTACACTCGAGTTCGTGATATGGACTCAAGAATGTTGGACTTTAGGTGACTAAAGATACGTGAACTGATGAACTGAATTTGACAAAAAACATAGGTAGACACTATTTAGATTTTCATCTTTGATCCTCTGCAGTTGATTCATTCATACATTAGCTTAAAAAATGAAAAAGCTTGCCAGTCTTATAACAACATCTCTCAAAGATATTATATTGTCTTACAGAGGAAACACAATATAAACAAGAATTATCAAAATAATGAAGCACCAATCGAAAATTTGTCCTTCCGGATCCCTCTTCGTATTGGATTGCCTATGTGAAGGGGTGAAGTATGATGGATGGCCGTATGGGTCGTGGGTAAGTCGATGAGTGGGCGATCAGATGTATGGGTTAGTGCATAGTGGGTCGGGTGAATGGGTTAGTGAATGGCGCATTGGGTGGTTGGGTGGATCGATGAGGTGGGGCTGTAGTCGGGTCTGAGGCTGGGGCCGTGGCTGGGGCTGTGGCTCGGGCTAAGGCTCGAGATAAGGCTGGAGATAAGGCTGGATTTGTGGCTGGAAAATTTCTGAACGGTAGTATAGAAACCTTTCTCGCTCAACCGTCGATTGCTCAAGCCCGGATCAACTTAGAGGGATTTGGGAAAAAGCATTTCAAAGACGAGAAAAAATACTAACTTTTTGTGGTTTCTGATTCCTTCTTCAATCCCACGAACATCTGATATTATTTCAAGAATCTCGAAAGAAGAACGTTTCTACTCTATCAGCTGCCATTTAGACGTGGGTGAAGACACAGCAATTTTACAAAGAGCATCTTAAAGAGCGGAAAAATCCCACTTGCAATGAATTCTTGATCATTTTTTCCGTCGTGCGAACAAGAGTGTGAGAGCTCTCAAAATAGCCATAACGGTAGATTTTGCGATTTTTTGCCGTTCTCCCCCGTATTTCATCGGAAATTCGAGAATCCGGCTACTTTGAGGGTTCTCCCGCTCTTGTTCTCACGACGTAAAAAATAATCAAAAGATCATCGCAAATGGGATTTTTTCCGCTCTGTAAGATGTCGTTCGTAAAATTGCTGTATCTCTGTCCACGTCTAAATGGCAGCTGATAGAGTGGAAACCTTTTTTTCTCGTACTTGAAATTATATCAGCTGTTCGTGCAATCAGGAAGGGCTGGGAGGAAAATTAGAAACCCCAGGAAGTCAGCATTTTTTCTTGTGTTCAAAATGCTTTTCCCAAATCCCTCGTTGACCTAGGCTTAAGCAACCGTCCTTTGAGCAAGAGAGAATTCTATACCACCGTCCAGGAATTATTGCACGGTACTGTAGTTTAATCCAGTTTGGTCTGGTACTGTGTTTCCAGGCCAAGTTCGGTCTCATTCGATCCAATTTTGCTTTGTTCGGCCTGATTGCGTCTAGTTCAACCATGTTCAGTCTGTCGCGGTGCAGTTAAGCCAAGTTTAGTCTAATTCGATCTAATATTGTCTGGTTTGGTTGAATTGGGTCTAGTTCGATTTGATTCGGCCTGACACTGTGTATTCAGGCCAAATTTGGTCTGATTCGATCCAATGAGGCTATAGCAAAGAACGGCCGCTAGGAGCGCTGGTGGTCCAACACATGCAATTCTCTGTCTGTGCGCATCTGTGAGAGTTGCCGCATACTCTCTCACATAGATACACACTAGCACCCACCGACATACACGGACAGCAAAATCCATGTATTGGAGAGCTTAAATGACCATCAGCGCCACCCTGGTGGACGTTTTTTCGCTATAGCCTCATTTTGTCTGGTTCGGTCTGACTAGGTCTAGTTCTGTCTAGTACGGTGTGCTTCGTTCTGGTTCGGTCTAATTCGATCTCATTCGATTTAGTTTGGTCAAATCAGGTTCAGGTTATTGTAGTTCGGTCTAATCTGGTCTAGTCTTAACTAGTTCTTTCCAGTTTCGTCTAGTTCGGTCCAAATAAGCCTTGCTCGGTCTAGTACGGTGTAGTTCAATCTAGTCCGGTCCAATTGAATTTGATTTGGTTTTTCAGGTCCAATTGAGTCTAGCTCGGTCTAGCTCGGTCCAGTTCATCGTAGTTCCATCTAATTCGATCTAATATGGGCAAATTTGGACCATTTTGGTCTAATTTGATATAATTCGCTCTAGTCCGGTCCAGTTTGGTTTTATTCGGTCTCACTCGATGTAAATAGATTTAGTTCGGTCAAATTAGGTATAATTCAGTCTAGTTCTTCTAGTTTGGTCTAGTTCGATCTAGATTGGCCTAATTTGGTCTAGTCCGATGTAGTTTGGTCTGGGTTGGTTCAATTCGATCTAACTCACAAGGAGAGCATCAGGTCTTCGGAACACCAATCTTGATGAAACTTTGGGGAATCTCTTGTTTTGGTTAGAAATGAAGGTACCCAAAAGGGTTAGTTCCAATGGGCCTTTTATCTAGAGCTGCAGAACCATAGTCCGTGACTATTCTGACGCATTTTGAATTGTTTTTAGGGTATACTGACCCTCCAGCGATTCCTTCCAACCTTCGCTCCAGTTAACTCTCTCTGGGTCCGGATGAGTTTTACTCATGCAACAGAACTTTATAAACATTATGAATAAGCAGGAGAGATCTATTCCATTATCACTCACCCATGGGAACCACCTAATACTTTCTTTGCACATGTGCCAAATACCTATATGAGTGTCACTCATGACTCAATCTCATCAACGCCATCCATCCAAGTAAGATTGACACAACTTGGTATGCTTGATTACAGCTCTTTGGTCATCAATAAAAACATTTCTAAAGCAAAATGAGTCAAGTCATCCCAAATTGTCTGATGGAATGAAGATCTTATTTCTCTCAAAAGACTCATTTCTTGGATAGTATTACAGCTCCATCAGTTCAGATTCACTCAAATGGCGCATTTTGTCATTCAGCTATTCCACAAATATCACAAAACCCTCGAAAAAACCTGTGAGAAGAAGAGTACCACAGAGAATCATTGTAATAATAAATCTAATTAGAACTAGTGATCCGAGGTTGAGGAACAGTGGTAAATTTTTCAAAGAAAACCTATATCGAGTGTCTGATAAGTCACCACTCAATCGAATGGCTGAACTAGCTAATAAACATTTGAACTGGTCTGATTCTTTTGCTGATCCTTTGTCTAAGCTAAATAACGATGGAATTGAAATGAACTATTAAATGATCTATTAGCCTCTAATCAAATTGTCTTATGACATTGCTATATCTTTTTTTACATTCTTTACTGCATCATATAATCATCAAAATTGTTAGAGGTTTATCACCGTTCATTGAAATAAAATAAATAAATGAATAAAATAGATAGATGGACCCTCCTCAATTAAAACTTATCTTATCTTCAGAAACACTTCACATTCACAGCTTCCCCAAATGCACTAATCATTCATATACTGCTCGTAACCACATTTTATAACAATAATCATGCATAACTCCTGAATGAAACATCCAGAAAAACTCATCTGAAACTACTCTATTTGCACCAAAACAAAGTAATGTCATGGGGGCAAGAGAACATGTGTATTTGTATAGCTACGAACCTACAATAAGTGGATTCGTCGGACAGTCATCCTGTGCGTCAGGCGAATCATAACAACTCGTCCACGATAACAAAGCTTGTAAAGAGCAAGCTGCTTCGTTATTGTAGACCAGTTGGTATTATTCGCCTGACGCACAGGATCACTGTCCATTGAATCCACTCATTGTAGGTTCGTAGCTATATACAAATACACATGTTCTCTTGCCCTTATAACATTTCTTTGTTTTGGTGCAAATAGAGTGGTTTCGGATGAGTTTTTTCTGAATGTTTCATTCAGGAATCATGCATAATTATTGTTATGAAGTGTGGTTACGAGCAGTATATGAATGATTAGTGCATTTGAGGAACCTGTGAATGTGAAGGGTTTCTGGAGATCAGATAAGTTTTAATTATGGAAGGTTCATCCATCTACGATTACAATAATTCTCTGTGGTACTCTCCTTCCTACAGGTTCTGTGATATTTGTGGAATAGCTGAATGCCAGGATGCGCTATTTGAGTGAATCTGAACTGATAGAGGTGTAGTATTATCCAAAAAATGAGTATTCTGAGAGAAATACGAGGTAAGATCTTCATCCCATCAGACAATTAAGGATGACTTGACTCATCTTGCTTTAGAAATAATCTTATTAATGACCAAAGAGCTGCGATCAAGCATACCAAAATGTGACAATCACACTTGGATGGATGGCGTTGATGAGATTGAGTCATGAGTGACACACATATAGGTATTTGGCAAAGGTGCGAAGAGAGTATTAGGTGGTTCCCGTGGGTGAGTGATAATGGAATAGACCCTCTCCTGCTTATTCATAATGTTTATGAAGTTCTGTTGCATGAGTAAAACTCATTCGGACCCAGAGAGAGTTGACTGGAGCGAAGGTTGGAAGGAATCGCTGGAGGGTACCTTCATTTCTCACCAAAACAAGAGATTTCCCAAAGTTTCATCAAGATTGGTGTTCCGAAGACCTGATGCTCTCCTTGTCAGTCTAGATCGGTTTAAATGAGTACAGCTCGGTCTTGCTCGGTCTACTCCGAGGTAGTTGGGTCTTGTTTGGTCTAGTTCGATTAAATTGGGTGTAGTTCTGTCGAGTTAGGTCTAGTTTAGTCTAGTGCGGTCTAATCCGGTCTGCATCCGTAATTCCGGCCGGGGTCGGTCTAACTCGGTCTTGTTCAATCTAGGTCGACCTACTTCAATCCGATCTAGCTTGGTCTTGTTTGGTCTAGTTCTTTCTACCCGTGAAAAAATGTTTGGTGCACGATCATGCATGACCGCGTACAGAAAATGGTGGTATGTAGTCATGCATGTATCATGCATGAATTATGCATGGCCATGTACCATACAATGTTGCAAATCATTTGAGATTAAATCATATTATTACATGACTCGGCTAATGCAAGCTAATTTTAACCAACGGATTTGTTGATTAAGTGACATAGATCGATATTGGATTACTCCAATTCGATCTATGTACCTTCAAGGCACCTCGCAATTCGAGTGTCGCAACTTGAAGGATTTTGATGGAATTTCAAATACATGAAAAATGAGATGAGGAACGAAAAATTTTGATTCTACGCTGGATGTTGGTGCGTTTCGTCTTTCCTCTCCGGATCAGACTCTTCAGGGGGGCTGAAGAGATCCGAGTAGAGGTTGGCCCCCGACGTCACCTAGCCAAAGTGGCTTGATGGTCATGATTTTGATCGGGCTTATATGTTACACGAGGGCGTTTGCAGCCACTCGCGAGAAAGGTTCTCATCTCGGTTGTGTATTCGCCGACAACCGGTGACAATTAGAATGAATTTTTGTCTCGATCGATATGAACGATCGAGACTTTATCGCTCGCGGGAATTTCAAATCATATTATTACATGACTCGGCTAATGCAAGCTAATTTTAACCAACGGATTTGTTGATTAAGTGACATAGATCGATATTGGATTACTCCAATTCGATCTATGTACCTTCAAGGCACCTCGCAATTCGAGTGTCGCAACTTGAAGGATTTTGATGGAATTTCAAATACATGAAAAATGAGATGAGGAACGAAAAATTTTGATTCTACGCTGGATGTTAACAAATCCGTTGGTTAAAATTAGCTTGCATTAGCCGAGTCATGTAATAATATGATTTGAAATTCCCGCGAGCGATAAAGTCTCGATCGTTCATATCGATCGAGACAAAAATTCATTCTAATCATTTGAGATTAGGTACTAATTTCGGTGTATGGAGAAAGCTCACGATTTGGAAATTTGGAATGTGACAGAAAAAAATCTACCATTTCGCGTTTTTATCGCTATTTGGTTCCAATACTACGAATCACTCAAAAACTCTGATGATTAAAACGGCTCCGCCATTTGAAGGCTCAAACGATGTCAAAAAATTGACCGGTATTCCAGAAAGATAATTCATCTCCCTCACGGTGGTCTTGAACCACGTTCATATTTGGTCAACATACTAAGACCTAAAATTCCTGTGCAACGTGTTTCTGTGCACTTAGATGATCATTTTTGGACTGGGCCGCTACGAAAAAATTAGAAGAAGGGTGGTTTTTTGGTGTTTTCCTGTCGTAATTGCTCTATAACTCGAAAGGAACACATGTTATCGAAAAATATGTGGGGTATAAATTTGTAAATTTTCAAAATATCTACAAAAATTGTTCTCATAGTTTTCGTACAAGGTATCCTGTTGGAGATATTTGAGGAGTTATGGGATCGAAATCGTGAAAAATATGGATCTCGGGCGGAAAATTCTTGGTTGCGAAAACAGAAAGCCTTATATAAGAAAATGTGTTGAGACCTTTTTGTTCATCTTTCGTTCATCAAAGATCTATGATTGCTTGCTTCACACATTTTCGGATAAATTGTATTCTCCATGAGTTGTGAGGTCAAAACCGTGAAAATCGTGGGTCTTGGGCGGGAATCCTCCAGTTACAAAAACCGGTGGCCGTGTCCGAGAAAATGTGTAGAGACCTTTTCTGTTCATCTTTCAAAAATCCACCTAAAGTTGCTCTACGCATTTTTTGATGAAACGTAGTTCTCATGAGTTATGGGGCCGAAACCGTGAAAAATATCGATCTTGGACGCAAATGTCTTGGTTGCGGAAACAGAAAGCCTCATATGAATAAATGTGTAGATACTTTTTTTGTTCATCTTTCCAAGATCTAGAAAGGTTCTTCAACACATGCCAACAAACGTGTATCTTGACAACTGTATACCCACATTATTTCTGGATGCATAATAGCTCCTTAACTTCAATAGAACATGTTCTATCGAGAATGTGCACTGTAAAAAGTTTGTGGGAAAAACTTCAACCAGTAGTTGCAGTTTTTCCCTCAACCACTGGTTTGGGCCAAAAATCAACCAGCATCAACCAGCTGGTTGATTTTTGGCGTCAACCACTGGTTGACTTTTTTCCCACAACGAATATATAAGGATGAATGCGGCGCCCACAATATTGGTCGATGGTGGTCTCCGGGTGACATTTTTGAGTCGGAAGAACAAGTTTCATGTTTTTCCCCAAACAAAGAGGGATAAACATCAGCGCCGGTCGAATACACGTCGTGAGGCTGATGGAGGGATGAAAAGATGGACGGATGGGGTGGGAAGATAGATGGGATGGATGAATGGAATGGAACGGAATGGGATTGAATGAAATGGGATGGAATAGGATGGAACAGACTGGAATGGAAATGGAACGGAATGGATGGGAATGGAACAGTGTGGAATGGAACGGATCGGAATGGAAGGGAATGGAACGTTGTGTGGAATGGAGTGGAATAGGACGGAATGGTATAGGATGGAACGGAATGGAGCGGACCGGAATGGAACGGAACGGAATGGAACAAGCGGAATGGAATAGAGTGCGATGGAACGGAATGGAATGGCATAATTGTATGTTCCATTCCGGTTCGTTCCATTCCATTCCGTTCCACTGCACTCCGTTCCATTCCATTCCACGCCATTCCATTCTATTCCACGCCGTTCCATTCCATTCTGTTCCATTTTGGTCCGTTCTATTGCACTCCTTTCCATTCCGGTCCGTTCCATTCCATTCCACACCGTTCCATTCTGGGCGGTTCCATTCCGATCCGTTCCATCTATTCTATTCCATTCCGTTCCATTCCATCCATCCACCCATCCATCCCATCTATCCTCCGACCCCATCCGTCCATCTATCCATCCCTCCAGCCTTACGACGTGTATTCGACTCCTGCAGGACAGGCAACCCGCTTTGTCGTCTATACGCGACCGGTGCTAATGTTTATCTCTCTTTGTTTGTGAAAAAACATGACGAAACATGTTTTTCTTACTCAAAAGTGTCACCCGGAGACCACCATCGACCAATATAGTGGGCGCCGCATTCATCCTTATATATAATTTTTCCGAAAAACTTCAACCACTGGTTGAATGAAAAATTCAACCAGTTTGGTTGAATATTCAACCAATGTGGATTATCACAATCTGTCCTTGCGGTCCCTGCCTATCAGGTTATCTACCTGAGAGGAGTAGAATATGATGGATGGTCATATGGGTAGATAAGGATGATGGAGGGGTGGATTAATGGATGATGGGTCGATGGTCGATGGATGGATGGTGGATGAGGTCGATAAATGGATCGAGAAATGGATGGTGGGTGGACGGATGGATGTATGGATGGAGTGATGGATGATGGGTGGATAATGGAAGGATGCATGATGGATAGATGGTCGATGGATATTCCATCGACCATCCATACATCCATCACGGAATATAGTTGCTTGGTTGAAAATTCAACCGGTTGGTTGAATGAAAAATTCAACCAGTGTGGTTGAAAATTCAACCAGCTGGTTGAAATGTAGGTTGAAAATTCAACAAATTTTTTACAGTGTTCGCTGTGGGAAAAAGTCGACCAGTGGTTGAATTCTAACCAGCTGGTTGATTTCGACATCCAACCACTGGTTGCCGATTTTGGTGGAAAGTCAACCGATTTTTTACAGTGTGTGAAGCAATTTTTTGTAGGTCTTTGAGAAGAACAAAAGAAGTTCAGTACCTTTTTCTCGTAAAACGTATCCTGTTTGTAATATTCGTAGATTTTTCGTCTAGACTCGTACTTCCTTCACCAATATTAGAGTTGTAAGTATGTATGTCGACAAAGAATCCTCAAATAAAGCAAACAGGATACGTTTTACGAGAAAAAGTCACTGAATCTTTTTTGTTAGTTTTTGGAAAACCGACAAAAAATTACCGTGCATATTTTTTGTAAAACATGTGTGATTGGAGTTATGGAGTTGAAATAACTTTAGAGAAAAATTTTCGAGGATCATCCTCAAATATCTCCAACAGGATACTTGTACGAGAAAAACTATTGGAATAATTTTTGTAGATAGTTTGAAAATCTACAAATTTATACCCTACATATTTTTCGATAACATGTGTTCCTTTCGAGTTATAGAGGAATTGCTACAGGGAAACACCAAAAAACCACCCTTCTTTCAGTTTTTTCGTCACGACCCAGTCAAGAAATGATCATCTAGGTGCACAGAAACACACTGCACAGGAATTTTAGGTCTTGGTATGTCGACTAAATATGAACGTGGTTCAAGACCACCGTGAGCGAGATAAATTATCTTTCTGGAATACCGGTCAATTTTTTGACATCGTTTGAGCCTTCGAATGGCGGAGCCTTTTTAATCATCAGAGTTTTTGAGTGATTCGTAGTATTGGAACCAAATAGCGATAAAAACGCAAAATGGTAGATTTTTCTCTGTCATATTCCAAATTTCCAAATCGTGAGCTTTCTCCATACACCGAAATTAGTACCTAATCCCAAATGATTTGCAACATTGTATGGTACATGGTCATGCATGATTCATGCATGATACATGCATGACTACATACCACCATTTTCTGTACGCGGTCATGCATGATCGTGCACTACTAGCGGTACGCCGTCATGCATGATCATGCACTAAACATTTTTTCACGGGTAGGTAAGCCGAATTCGGTCGACTCGGTGTAGTTAGGTCTAATTAGGTCTATTTCGGTCTACTGCGATCTAGTTTGGTCTAATTCGGCCTAGTTTGGTCTAGTTCGGTGTAATTAAGAATAGTTCATAGGAAAAATCTCTTACACTGCTATTCATAGCCGTTGATAACCCCGCGGGTTAGTGTCGATCCGCGGGTCAGGAGCTGTCGTCGCTTGGGCCGAAGAATCAGCCAGGCTCTCTGGTGTTCTACTGCACTGAGTTACTCAAATAATGCGAAGTAGATGCAGAGGCTTCAAATCATTCGTGAGGCACACCGACTACAGTGCCCGGCCCGCAGATCAATTCTTAATTTCCAGATTACTAATGTTCATATTTACCAGTTTTAATAGTTCGAGACTTTGACTTGTTCTTGCCAACTCAGCCATTCCGGAAATTGTGAACAATAAACTGAATTTTCTAGCATACTATACTTATTAGCAGGCATCATTCACGATATGATTTTTGCGAGTTACATGAAAAACTTCTGCCTGGCACCTTGAATTCATCGTCAATCATCATTTTACAACCATCATCATTGAGCTCAGAACGCGTTTCTGGGGCCTCTGACTCATCAAGGACATTTATAAGCCAAACGAGCGGTAGCAAGTGCGGTATAATAACGCTAGTGACAATTGAACGCCAAACCAAGATTTGTTTGTCCGGATACCCGCGTGGCAGGGGTAAAGTATAATGGGTGGCCGTATGGGTCATGGATGGATCGGTGGGCTGTTAAAGGTCATCGAGTGGATGGACGGTATGGTCCGCTCTGGAATGGTCTGATACGGTCTGACTCAGTCTGGAATTGTCTAGGGCAGTCAGTACAATCGAGGATGTTATGGAACAGTCTGGTGTGATCTGAGACATTCTGGTACATTCTGGCACGTCCTTGAACGGTCCGAACCGGTTGAGTATGATCTCGGACGTTATTGTACGGTCTGGGTAGTTATTGTACGGGCTGGAACGGCTTGGTACGATTTCGAATTGTCTCAGATGGTTCGGTTTGATTTGGTACAATCTAGGATGGTTTGAAACGGTCTGGTACGATCTAGGATTGCCTGGAACGGCCTGGAGTGGCTTTGAACGGTCCTTGACAGTCTGGAATGATCTAGTAGAGTCTGGAGTAGTCTGGAATGGTCTGGGACAGTCTGGTTTAGACTAGACTGGGGCAGCTGGCTAAAATATAACACGTGGCCATGTGGGTTGTGTAAGAATCTTTTTCCTGTTTAAAATCAATGTTTCCCCTTGGAAATTTTCTTGTGTAATTGCAGCCATCCCTCTGCTCGATCTCTCTCCCATCACAAGATTCAGTAATGATCAAATTCAAACAGTACCATACCGTTAACATTAAAACCCTCATACCCGTCACCTTCATACTGCACGTTCCTAATTCACTCAGAAAATTCTGTACTATCCGGATCAGTTAGTTTCATCAAAATAGAACGGCTGACGCACTTTCCTGATTACTCATTGCTCACAAAGCAAAGCCCCGAATCACACCTAAATATTCGGCACAGACCGTACACGAGCCCTGCATCAAATTCATAATCCACGAATCCGTTCGTTGACATGACAAAGAGTGCAAATCCTCTAAATTAAACAAGAGATGATGAAAAAGACCATACCCGCAACACTACCACACTCACACATACACGAAAAATTCTAAGAGTGAATGAATGATCCCACCACCCCGAAACAGCTCATACGCTGATGGATTGACTGCAAACGGAATGAAAGGAAAGAATCGGGCTCCACATCAAGCCTCTAGCAGCTCTATCATTAAAAGCTTTCCGAAGTGCCGCACCATAACACCGATCGATATTTCATTCATAAATTCGACGTACACTTAGATTCGTAATATATCCAATCTCACTCGTGCCATTTTCTAAACTTTCAAACATACGAAAGTACATTATTTCAATCACGGAAACGTCAGAAAACGCTTTATCCTTTCTTAAGGTTGAGTCAAATAGTGCATTGACTGACATCACGATCGAGGAACATCAAACCCATCAAGAGAGACTAAGTTGTCTATACGTGATACGATATACCATTGCGTAAGAAGTTTTACTCTCCACCTGCCAATTTCAGCGGTCGCTACGATAAAACTCTCTACTCTACAATGAAATATATATATATATATATAATAACCCACCCGCTTTCATTGTGATTCTTCGATTGCCACGCGCTCACTTCTCAACACCCATGACCTAATGCCATATAGACTCCCCCCTATACTGATGCATATTGTCTAACTCATGGACGATCCCACATAGGAATTTTATCAAACGATGCACACGTGGCGATACCGATCGTTCACCACAAACAATTCACGACACCTCACTTATATGCATGTACACAATCGTGAATGTAGAAGGGGCAAGTTGGCAAAAGGCATAAGAGAAGCAGTCAGAGCTATATTAACGGGTGAGAGATCGGTATCAAAATGCCCAAGACATCAGAGAAAGACAGAGAATGGCGTCACGAATGGAAAACCACAAAAATTTTGCCTCCCACTCACCCCCTCCTCCTCCTTTCGGTCAAACCATAGTGAGTCTTTAGAAAGAGAGGTAGATATATAGAGAAACAGCCTAGAGCAACACTTGTGCAATCGATAAATCGTGATTTTCAGCGCAAGAGCGTGTGGCGCCCATCATCGCGCGGTTCGATCGTAAATTTGCCTCTCTCTCTCTCTCGCGCGCGCGTCTGTATAATATAAGATCGTGGCTAGAGTGCCGCAATTAATCAATTAGTCGACGCGGATATCAAACCTGATGCGAGATAGTCAATTGGTGAATGGAACCTTTGAGATTACGAGGAGATGATTTGATCTTGAGAGTACTGGATGATCATTGATTGCGGGAGGATGTAGAGGTGCGATCTGGATGGGTTTTTGAGGGAATTTGGGTTGGAAATTTTTATAAGAATTTCGGAGAAAAGCCTAAGGATGAATCACAGTGGATCTTCCCGATGGCAATTTGAGAAGTTTGTGGCAAAAATTCATGAGAGTACTTCATGCACATTTTATATTCATGTATTTTGGGTTTCCTGGAGTTTGAAAAGCCATTCGAAGTATATGATTGAATCGATGGAAGTTTTTTTTCAACTATACAATTATTGTACATAAAGCTCCTATTATATTCTACTGGTTGATTTTTGCCCGGTTGTTTCAACTAGAAACTGACATCTGATTTCATTGTAGCTTTTCAATTCATTTTTTCATAAAACTCATATCGATCTAAACATTTAGTGGGGATCGCATGTCTCTCATCAACCAAATCGGATCAGTCCAGCTGTCCACTTAGAATACCTAGTATATGAGAACAGCATATCCGCTCTCCAAGAGCATTCAGGAAATGCGAGTCACAGATTTGGCCCAAGACTTTACTGATAGTATCTTCATAGGACCCAAGGATAGTTACCCAAAGCCAGAGAGTTTCACGCTCAACCATTTTTGGGGCATTCTAAGTGCACTAAACAACATTAGCATTGCAAGTATAATTGTATATATCATTTTCAACACGGACCTAAATGAACAAAGCTAACGCCATAGGCTACACCTCCAAAAATTCTGTAGCATTCGACTCTAAAGCTATGGTTATCATTTTGCAGGAAGCCACCGTGGCCTTGTGGATAAGGTCCGTGTCTTCAACGCAGAAGGCTGGGGTTCGAATCTCGGCCGGCATTAATGTGAATTTTCATGAGGGGGCGTTCACAAAAGACGTCCGCAGGTTTTGATGGATTTTAGACCCCTCCCCTCCCCCTTGTCACACCGTGTCACATATCATTCGAACCCCCCACCCTTCCTTAAAAAGATGTCACAAATTTCATGACCCCCCCCCCTTTATTGGTGGAAATTTCGATTTGAATCATTTCTGGGTATTCAAACGCTTGTACACTGACAATTCACGAGATACATGATTTGAACGCTCGAATTGATAGTTCAATAATTTCCTCAGGGCACCTACATATGCATAACATACATCTTTCGAAGGAAAACAAAAAGGCATAATTGATCTACAATGCTTAATTAGCTATGATGAAATTCAGTTCTCGTCAACTCATTTGTAACTTTAAAAACATACACATAGCCATAAAATGTTTCAATATGAAGAAATCAGTTCGATCTTCAGCATATTTATCGAGAAACTCGTCCGAATAGCAAAAATTCGTCCATGAAAGAGGTTGATGAGAATTTGAGTCTAGTTCACGGCCATATTCTTCTGCAATCCATGGGTTTTGCATCTAATCAGGCACGGATTCAATCATTGGATTGAATAATTTTCGATCTTTGAGATGCACATATTTTCGGTTGAGACATCTTGTTTTTCCATGTATGAATTGTGACGTTCGCACCAGATTTGGAATGTTTCAACTGGTGAACGATACCAAAACGAGCGAGAATCCACAACAATCTTAAAATATGGGTAACAGGACGCCACAATGCATCACCCTCCTCTCCCCACGTCCGAAAGTGTCACATTTGCGATACCCCCCCCCCCCCCCCCAAGTGCGGACGTCTTTTGTGAACGGTCCCTAAGTGCTTTTTGGTGACTACGGTGGTTCGGAACCCACCTTGAAGTGTAGGCACCGCAGAATAACCTCGGAAAGAGGTTAAAAATGCGTTAATAAAAAAAAAATTTGTACCGCCGAAGAAAGAATTCTCCCGGATTCTCAGCCTAATCCAAGACGTTTACTCTCTAGACCCTTTTTGTCAGTTTCAAATGCTATTTTGACGGCTCAAAATTTCTGAGCATGTTAACACCAATCATAAGTCCCCCCAGAGTTTCTCATGGGAATTAACTCATGAGTCAATTTCGGAATTTTTTTGTATTTTCCGCGAAATTTTCTCGTAGACCTCTCGAATGGAGGAGATTTTAAAAGTATTCCGTTGTGGAAAAATGTGATACAAATCTGAGCGGAACTCCGGTGACTATCCGTAAAATGAGAGAGCTGATGAATCTTGTCACCTTTTAAATTGCTCCTAACATGACTTTAGAATATATATCTACTTCCGTAATCTGATACCGATTCAGCTATTCTCAACCCCATTTTGATCTGATCAACTAAACTATCTGTAAATGAAACTGAGAGATATAAGAGACCCCTATCAAAACAAAAGGTGTAAGCCACCATTCTGATAACTCTATCTCATCTCATTTCAGCGCCCAAACTGGTGCACAAAGGTGAATCCATCGTCAAACCTCTGATCGAAGCATTGAACTATTTTAACGTGGGTGTACAGAGAGTAAAGGTATCTATCGCAGATTCGGCCAAGTGAAGGGGTCGTCGTCGTCAAATACTATGGGTGAGCGGGGCCCACGGGATCTATATTGTGCAGGCCAAGTGAAAGTTACCGGGTTCTCTGTACTGTATAACAGAGGGACGTGTGGGCACGGGATGCGCTGCTGCTGTTACCACCACTATACGGTGCACGAGCTGATTTTTTCGACCCAGTGAGTTTATATATCTACCCACTATGTGGCATCATGAGGCCCATGTCAAGAACGAGTACCACAACATGTCTATGTATATCGCCATCGGTTGAGGCACTCTTGCCCATGCGGTAAAGTAAAGAGGCCCATTGGGCTCACCTTTCCCATGTAGTCGTGCGGACACGATAATGGCGCGACAAGCTCTCCATCGATCCTCTAAAGCCTTTCTTTGAAGCCAGTGCCCAAGAAGTATGCAGCACTATAGTTGAGCTCTTTGGTCCTGATTCTAAACTATTACGAGGACTTGCGATGCACCAAATACCAATTTTAGTTCCAATCCCTGTTGTTTCAGCAAAGCCATCCGCGAATACTGTTAGCAAGTTTTGCGTGAGACTACGGAATGTCCTGTACTGAGCCTTTGTTTTGGATTCAGTTATTTCTGCACTGGGTTTCTGTTAAAATTGTTGAGGAATTTTACAGTGAAATGTAGAAATGAGTGAATATCCGAGACATCCGAGAACTTTTTTGGTGGTTGCATCAATCGCTTTGAAACGACAATAGCAATGTGCTGACTACCAGGTGAACCAAGGAACACTTTTGGACATTCCTCATTGTAATTTCCTTGTAAATTGTATGTCTAACATGAAAATCTGTGATCAATCGAAACCTTGGAGTTTCAGCTTCCGATTGGGGAGATTAAAGTTCATTCGAACGTCCGTGGTCGAAGCGATGGGTGTTCAAAGTCGTGTACCAGAGTTAAGCAACCTTTAGGGTAACTTTGGAACAGTAAGAGTGGAATGTGATAAATCTTGACATTCGTCTACTGTACAACTCTACGTTAATTTCAAATCACCGAGAATTACGGTGCTGCTAGGGTCATGCAGACGTCCATGGGTCATCGTAGATCTCGTGGAAGGAATTTTCGAAACTTATTGTGCGCTCCCTGAATCTCAATCATCGAATGCTCCAAAGTTATCCCACCTGATTCCCTGAAAAAACCTGATTCACATTGATTCCCTGATTCCCTGAAAAAACTTGATTCACTTGATGCACAGTGTGCTTCTGAGGAGGATGAGTTTTTCAAAATTGTCAACAGAAACTAAAAAGTGGATGTTTTTCTACGAAACTTCATAAGCTGAACCTGATTTCGAGCGAAATCGGATCAGTTCCTTTTTGTGAGTAGTTGTCAAATTGATAATTCCCTATGTCTTGCTTATGGAGAAATTTGGCGACTTACCGTTTTCTTTGCATCTTCGAGGTGTTCTCGTAATTACTCAGAAAAGGTGGATCATAACACAAAATGCTCTGAATAGTTCTTGAGAAGTTTCTTGCAGAACAGTAAGAAGACGTAATGAGACCAATCGAGAAACTTGGGCTTCCTCCATGGTGTTGGAGGGAATAGTAGATAATTACCAGAAGGCGCAAAGCGTTTCATAAGAAACTTGAGCTTTTACTAATGATATGTTAATCCTCTCGAGATTTATGATTCATCTACTCACGTTATTTCGTAGGTCAGATGGCTGTCTCTAATACACCGTTCGTAAGCGAAACACCTGTCAGCATTGATACCCACCCGACGACCGCTCCAAACGAATCAGTCTGCACCGAGCAGTGGACTCACGCGCCTCTCTTGGCACCAGGAGCTCTAGTTCAAGAGATGGCTCTAAGTCTTGCAGCTGGCAACTCCTCTCTGTCATCAGGGGCTCTAATGACAGATGAGAATATTCAGTAGACGACTTCTTGGGAGCGCCAAGGGTCACACTAGTCTACGACCGCGACACCGTCACTTGGACACACACTTTTGGCTTGAAGGGAGCTTCTCCGCGGCAGTAGAATCATACACCCGCGTCTACTCCCTGGGAGCTCCAGGAGTCGAACACGACACACCGGCCATGCTCCCACGCTTGACCCTGAGGAAGCTCCTCCGTGGCTCTATGGTAATCCGTATCAGTACATAATCTGTATCAACCGTCTCTCGGGCTAGACCGTATTTGTAATACATACACAGTAATGAGTATCGGATTCCTTCTGACTATTTATCATTCATGACTACTTGTAAATATGGTTTCAATATATCTATTTCACTTGATTAAACGCTAACTCCGAAATCTTCAAATGGACCTGAACCCTGATTCCCTAACCCCAGAGAACCTCTCGGTTACGAACAGTCAAGACTGCACCAGACCGGGACGGCAAATTTTAGAGGGTTCAAAACCATTCCACATACGACTATACCCTTCATGCACCTGACCACCTCCCCAATTCGCAATGAGTAGGATCACGTACATCCATCCGATCCTTTGGGATCTGAGATGACTTAAAAGGTTTCAGCAAATGTATCAAAAATTGGGATTGGGGAAGGGGAGGGGGTTTGACCACTCTTTCATATCTTACGTGATCAAAGGCGAGAAAGTCTCGCGCTATTTCAACTCTGCATGCACCTCGAGTAACTAATGGCCCTCTACAGATGCCCAAGTACCATACAGAATCCACAAATCGTATCGAATGCAAATGTGCCGGTCCAAGAGCCTATCTATCTATCTATCTATCTTTCTTTCTCCCTCGTTTCGATACAGTTATTCCGCATCCTCTCGGGAGTCAGCGCAAAGCCTAGAAATCGTGATTCTCGCGAGCATTCATGAGGTTACACACATACACACTATACCGATCTCTTCGAGCGTCGCAAAAAGTGTCGATTGTAGCCAAGCTGACTTCAAGATCAAGCCTACATGGGTTGCTGTTACTGCTGCTGTATCGTACACTTTTACTTTCGGTCCTTCTATCTTCAACCGTTCAGAATGCTGCAATCCACCTACACTCAAATATACATCCATACACATAAAGGTGAAGAACCATCTTACAACAATATATATATATATATATACAAGGGTTCATACAGGCACCAATGCTCAATTATTCGTCCCATTAAGGGGCAACCGTGACTTATTGCCCTGGCGCGCGTCGAAAATTTGTTCTCCGCGATTCTACCAAGATGCCATGCGCTATAACCAAAAGACTATCAGGATAGTTGTTAGTAAGACCTAAGGAAAAGAGAGAGAGAGAGGGGCTTATCTTTTGCTCGGTGCACATTTTCTCGGCATGGAAACAATGCATCGATCGACCAACGAAACAATGCCGCGACGACACGCGCTAACAAATGATCGGGCGCGCCTCTTATCGCCCCCCCTCTCCTTTCTTCACCATCCCATCTTTTAGATTGTGTTCATCTCTATAGAGTCTATACAGATTCCAATGATGGTATATAGGTGGACGTTGTGCTTTGAGGTGCAGCAGTGGAGAAAGTTGAACCTCAGAGCTGCAAAGAGATGATTCGACGCCTCCACCCCCTATAGTACACTGAACAAAAAAATTTTTATGGTTGAGCTCGTTATTGTGGTTTGTACAAGCATTGTAAGCATCTAATGCTGCTGACCCTTTGACGGTGGTGACGATAGCTTGCGGGTAATATTTCGTGAGCATGACGCTATCGCTCTTGGACATTGATATTTTTTACGACTCTAATTGTCCTTTTTCCGTATAATACTCCGATCGGGCTTGGTGTATATCGTCAATGTGAATAGAGGAATCTACTAGGCGATCCTACATGCTTATATTGCGTAGTGTTTTAATGCCATGTTATGATCGATACGAATAAATACAGGGAATTGGATTTTTTTCTAACAAAACTTACCTTGAGAAAATGGTACCCCTGATGGGACCTGGTCTTTGTTTTCCGGAAAATTGATTTATTCGAACAGAATATTCCGTCCTAGGAGCCTTTGATATCTTATCATGCGATCTCATTTTATACATTTTTTTTTCATCCACTAGTCGAAGGTGGGGGATGAATTTGTTGAAAAAATCAATATGTCATGATCGCAACCACAGTTGAGGAGAATTCCTAATAGATAGAGACTTGTATTTCTAGAATAATACATCAGCATGTATCCTCGTTGAAGAGTACTATGATACCCGAATCGCAACCAAAAACAGCAGTCTGACAGAGTATTCATCAAAATGTTGTCAGAGTATCCTGGTCTCGAGTGCCCCAAGATGCATCAATCGAAAATTGCTAGTAGAATGAGCTTTGGTTACAGTTACCCCAAGTTGGTCCAATGTCGAAATTATCGAAGAAATTCATGATTTTTCAGAATGATGACATCATCTAAGGGATGTACTTAGGTGAATATTTTTAAAGAAATTTACACAATACCCTATCATTTTAGGGTAGAATATAATATAATAGAATAGATTCATTCAACTAAAGATTCTTGGCCCAGTGTAGTCGAGACTACGTCGGGGACGTGCATACGGACAATTTACAAATGTAATACTACACCCTTCGTCCGAGTCAAAGACTCTAGAGATTCCATCACCCAAACATAAAAGTATAAATATCAATGAGATTTACAATTTTATATGCAAGAAGTCAACCTCAAAATCAGCATCTCAAGCCCCAGACTCAATCATACAACATCTAATGTGAGCACTCATAACAAGGGTTTTTGACGAAATCCGTTTTCAATTTCGTTGAATTTCGTTGATTTCCATCGAATGACCGATTTCATTATGAAAAGGCTTATCAAATAGGACTCAACAAAATTCAACAAAATTCAATATGGATTTCGTTAAGAACCCTGCTCACAACAAGTACTTTTGGAAATTTCAAGGAATTATTTGAGAAAAGGCGATTCCAGCTCGCAGAGTCGCTTAAGAGTGCTCTCTACCTTTTGAAAAGCGATGGTGGCGCCTCTAGCGGTCAAATTGGTATATTGTCAATAACAATTTTTAAAAACAAAGAGGGAGTAGACCAATAGTACCGCTCCCTGCGGACTATTTTTCTTCAAATTTAAAAAAAAGTTTCATCGAGATCGGTGCAAAATTGAGCTCAAAAATTTGCAGATACATTCGTTCAATGTTGCTGAATTGTATCTGCAAATTTTTGAGCTGAATTTTGCACCGATCTCGATGAAACTTTTTTTATTATTTGAATAAAAATAATCTGCAGGGAGCGGTACTATTGGTTTCATTCCTCTTTGTTTTTAAAGATTGTTATTGGCAATGTACCAATTTGACCGCTAGAGGAGCCACCATCGCTTTTCCAGAGGTAGAGAGCACTCTTAAATATCAAAACTGGGGTGAACCTTCAATGCTCAATGGTGGAAAGTTCTATCGCTCATCGAACATTGCTAACTATGTAACAAATCCACATCAAATCTAACAACACCAACGTGTCTATCAGCTACCTCAATAGACACGTACTAAAACACGTGCTTTCTGAAGCAACCGCCAAATAAACAGCAAAAAAATCTAAGCCAGAGCATCATTAACATCACCCAAAACAAGTATCAGGCAAAACAAGAGCTCATTACCCAATCAAAATCTCGAATTCACTGCAAGCCCGTTATTACAGACACACTAATGTAGCACATGCAAAATACGCTCTCGTACATAAACGAGAAAGCTCGGCCTGAACAAGAGATTTCTTACCTAATAACCTCCACTCTCCTTTTTTTTTCACCATAAAATAGTTGTAACTAAGAGCCCAAATGGACCAACCTGAACATACAGGTACATATCTACGAAAATGTAAAAACCAGATACGCGCAGCATCACAGGCAAAATCAGCTGCGCAGTCCAATCGAAGCAACTGTAATGGAGATCGATGGCTTTGAAGCCTATCCATCCTATACACAGGCATCGGCATGGCGCGTCAATAAGAGCGCATCGTGAACTTTTCGCATCTCTCGCGTACAAGAACAACATATATGTAGATATGCATATCCCACGGACTAGCTACTCGCAATTTATGGCCTGCGTCACCGTGTAATCTTTGCCGTTTCGTAGATTTTGTTCACACCAAGCACCACAGCCGATGTTGAACCTCAGCTTGAGTCTATGTATATAGCGAAATTTTTTTAATGCTATTAGACGAGCAACGGACCGCGTCAGACACGACGACGAATAATGTGTTAGCTTCGTGGCTGATCGACGCATCTACTTTGATCTTTCACACCTGACTTGAAACAACCATTTGATTATTTTGTGCTTGGTTTTTTTGATATCGAAGGGTCACGCGGGTGTTTATTCAGGAAGCAAATCTTTTGCAAACATTTCTGCACAATTTTCTGCAAACAACACTTGGAAATTTTCATAAAGTTTCCCTCTCGTTTGAAAGTGTCGAAATAAAATACAACCACACTGGCTTACGGCACGTAGAAAAAAATCAGGAGTTGTATTAGCCAAGTGTCTTAGCTTCTAAAAGATCAGCATGGTTTTCAGGGATTTTGCAAGTAATGAATCAGTAAGTTTTTGAATCATCGTTTGGACAATCAACATCGCTCAAAGCAGTCCAGTCTCAATTTTGGATTATTCTGAAAGACTATTGACATGGCCTGTTTTTGTCAAGTATATGTAATTCCGATCTGAGCGCGTTAGCCGATTTCGGGTACAGGCAACCCCCGCTACCCACGGTCCCGGTATTCGCGGAATTAGACTATTCGCGGTTTCTGATTTGCGGTATTGGTGATGATCTGACTCGCTTATTCGCGGTTTGGGTCTGAATTTTCGAGATAACATAGCTCAGAAAACGTAAATTTTCGATGGACTTCAACCGAATGTGTCATTCCAAACCACCAACAGTTGTACCAACCTATAGTTACTATAGGCCAGACTTGTTCTCCAGTGCACGAAATGGGCTTGCAAACGAGGTGCAGATGTATCTGTTCAGCACAAAAAACTCGATGAAAACATGAAAACCGTGTCCAGAAGCAGCATTTTTAGATCAAAAAATTTTTTCGCGCAGAAAACTGATAATTATCATATTTTAAGAGCTCAAAATGAAAGAAAGAGATCGCACGAGGATTTTTGAAAAATCATGTAGTTCAAGTTGGACTTGGGTGCATTCAGTAACGGATTGTTCTGTATTGTCACACTCGTTTAACTTTCTCAAACTAACAGATCTCATCTTGGAATCAAATTATGTGGAGATTTAATTATGCCCACTATTTCTTGGGCGAGATTAGAAAGCACCGACCGCACAATACATGTCTTGACCACAAAATTGCTTGAGCTAGTTAGTGGTCAAGAGCAAATTAACTGACAATGAGCGCTTACTTGGTCGACCCATGGCTCGGAGAAGATGATGCATGATACTATCATCATAATAGGGTCATTAAGAATTGTATTCCATGCAACTCGGCTCACATATTTACCAAGTGAAAGGGGTCCCGAAATTCTTTGTATCTTACATCATCCGAAGGCGGATTGTTGCGATATCGGAAGTCCATCGCATACCCATTATATTAATAAATAAATTTGGCCACTGGGAATGAGGGAGGTAAAGTAGATCTTTCAACTTGTAGCTAGTGTTAATAAAAACTGAAAAACTATGCTTTCCTCAACGATCAAATGCTGATGAATTAAGCATGGTCAGTGTAACGAAAAATGCTGAAAAGCCTTGTCCGTTGAAAATGAGCCAAATTGCATTAAAAATCATTCATTCGAAATGCCCATGTAAAAATGGGAACCCTATGATCATATATGAACATGGGGTCCAAGGATCCTATGACCATCTATGAACATCTATGAAACGATTTTCGGAATTTTTTAAAATCCGAGAAGTTGTTATAGTTGCATTTTCAGGAAATATTACATCAAAAAGTTACGATGCTGATCTTGCATAACCGAGAAAATCTCCAAGAGTTCATTAGGTGATTGAATCAAAACGATCTGTAAGTGATATCATTCTCCTACTAGAAAAAAAATTTTAATTCCCAAGATTAAAAACGTTTGGCATGTTGGTGACGAACCTACTTAAATGTAATATATCTCAAAATGATGATCTCAAGATATAACAAATTGTGCAGATTGGTCACCAATTTGCCAAACGTTTTAGATCTTGGAAATGAAACATTTTTTTTTCTAGTAGGAGAATGATATCACTTATAGATCGTTTTGATTCAATCACTCGATGAACTCTTAGAGATTTTCTCGGTTATGCAAGATCAGCATCGTGACTTTTTGATGTAATATTCCCTGAAAATGCAACCATAACAACTTTTCTAATTTTAAAAAATTTTGAAAATCGTTTCATAGATGTTCATATATGGTCATAGGGTCCTGGGACCCCATGTTCATATATGATCATAGGGTTCCCATTTTTACATGGTTGTATTTAAGCAAATTACATTGGTATTCATAGCTGTTGTGAATCGAGAGTTATACAGTTGATCCATGGGTTGGGCGCCGTAGTCGAATGGCGTGGCCAAAAATGAATTACAATCTCTGAATCTATATCTTGCATCAAATCAGCGTGGCGGAAGATCAGATATCAAGAACTCATTCCTGGTCACACCGACTACGGTGCGTAACAAGTGGATCAATTGGGAACTAACATCCGTGTTATTTTAGATGTCAGAAAAAAGCAATATGACCGAATCCTAAATCTCTCCCATAAGAATAACACAAAGGAAAGATAAGAGCGCTTATTGAATGTTAGCTCCCAATTTCAAGCCTCACTCCATCAATGGCTATAAGTCCCAGTGTTTGGTGAATAGATTTTGTACAGGTGACATGGGTTTCCACTTTCAGGAGATCCCGCGAAAAATTTTGTCTAGATGATATCGCACAGGATAAAGACGAGTGAGTGAAATGTTTTTGTGATCGGAGGAAATCGAATAAGTGTTATGAGTTTTCAGTGCATCATTTTTAATTCACAGGATTTATAGACATAGGATTGTATTCTGCTGCCAATTCGATTGAAACCATAAAGAGCACATTGACACTTCTCAAGTAGCATATTATAAGTCATATTCCTCGTACAATATTGCTCTAGTCAATCGATGAATATGAAAGAGCCTTGGGAGTAGAGGCCCATTCAGATAAATGAATGAAAAAATTGGGGTCAAGCAGATGGCCAAGGCTGTGCATAATCGATGATCGAAAAAAGTTTGATTGGATCGAAGAAAAATAGGCTGCATCACCCCGCCTCCCGGAATAAGAGTATCACAATTTTGCTTCTGAATATATGACTAAAAAATGTACAGAATTCGGATACGTATCAGATCCAAACGATGCCGTTGTTCGTAGTTTCCGCTCTCACGAATCACTCTTACTCGAACATCTACAATTCAGTCCAATACATTACGTGGGTGATTTCTACCCCCAAATCAACTTCCCTGAAGGACTAAAAAATTTACCCTGACAAAAACGGCAGTAGTAAAAGCAGCGGCAAAAATAACGGACTTCATTCACAAATAGATATCCACCAAAAAAAACCCATACCTCTGCTACCTCTGCTACACAGCATATAGAAGATTCGGCGCTACCTAACTGTATTTCTTAGACTATAATATGGTCTATTGATAGTGATCCGATTTCACCTGACCGCGATATGGCAAAAAAAAAAATTTGTACTATGAACATTGGACGAGGGTCGCGCGTCTTGTAAGGGATGAGACAGCCTTACGGGGAACCTTTTCTTAGCGGTCACTGTTTGCCCGGATATCATTGTGCTGTAAAATATTGGGAGGTTCATATGTTTGCTAACCTGATCGTTGTAACTTGTATAAATGTCTTGAATATAGATAAGGGTGTTGAACAGGTGGAGGCTATAAGCGGACGGTAATTTTTTTTTGTCACGCTTATAAATGTATGAATGGAACCTTGAAGATATAGTTTGTTTGTTTTAAAGAAAAAGTTAGAAAGATGCGTGTGGCCAGAAAGCTAGTGAGTACAACGAAGAGTACAAAGATGTAGCAGTTGGGCGCGTACGATATAATACCAACCGGACGGTACCATTTTTGTGATATATACAAGGTGGGTGGTGGATTCGTCTGTCCGGAAGCGACGATTTTTTTTTTTATTTTTTATCTCGAGTACATATTACGAGGTTTGCTCAAGATGAAAGTAACGCCCTGGACATGGCTGATTAAGGGGAATGGTAGGGGGGTTTGGGAGGTATGAAGGTAGAGGTGCAAGGCGTAATTGAGCCAAGACTTTTAATGTGTAGTTGGTTTATCTCGAAGACTGTGTACACTGTAAGGAGATCTCGTAGTTAGATTACCGAGCTTGTGCTAATACTTTCTGTATGTATCTATATGTATGCAATGGAGGAGGGTTGTATATATTCAAAGCCGACAATAGCTGTGAAATCATTCCTAATTGCTTAGATGAACGGATAACGAGTCTCAGATACATCCTGAACCCACGCTATCACCAGAATGATTGCTTTCTCTGTTGATCTTTTCTATTTATTTGATTGGGGTATAATGGGCAATTGATGCTTTGGTCACCTATAGTTTTTCAATGTTGGTAATTGATATGTTGCATGGTTGAATTGACTACGTACGTTGTCGTGAAAAGTGTGACTTATCAGATGTTTGAGACAATGATTGGGTCACGCCTGTTGATGCATTCATTGTTTCCAATGCAGTATTTACGATTCCGAGTTTTCCATTTGTTCTCAAAAACACCATACGAAAAACGAGGGAAAATTAAATCTATACAATTTCTTTTGTGATGGTTTGACAATTTTCCATTATGGTGTAGGAAGTTATTGAGAATGTTGTATGATTTATCACAACACATCTTTATTCAAGAATCTCGAACTGACGCGAGAAATTTCATTTATGGGAACTCACGGTGTAATCCATACTCAGAGATTCTGACTCAACCTTTTACCGAAGATTTTATATGCTTACTTATCTTTGTTTTTCATGGAAATTGCAATGATCGTGATCTCAAAATAGCAGTGAAGCTAGAAAACCTTCATCTTTTTTCTTCTTATCCTCTTTTGATGAGCTATACATATCTACCTGCTCGTCCACCTGCTTTCATGCAGATATGATTTTAGTCATTACGCTAGTGGGGAATTTTTGATCTCTCTTGTCTCATCCCTCGAAGATGGAAAGTAAGGTAAATGTGCCTAATTTGACCCCACTACTTTTGTTTTGCTCGACATTCTAATTCATCTATACATTTTCCAACGTACTTCAGCTCATTTCAAAGGTTGTTACAAGAACTTCAAAATGAGCTAAGGTACGTTTGATTTCAATAAATTGGGGCCGAGATATCTTAATTTTTGCAAAAGAAGATTTTTTTCGATTTTTCAACAGTGTGTTCCCAATTTGCCCCCACGTGGAAAAAAGGCCTATTTCCAGAGATTATACAGGTTTCTCGTATAATCGGGATATTTTGGCTCCCAGACCTCCAAATAAGACGTACTTTAGCTCATTTTGTAGCTTTTTTTACTCCCTTTTGACTTTTTTGAGAGAGATTGATGTGTTTGAATGGAGTCAAGAACGAGTTTTGAAAAGGACTATGGGTCCAAATTAGGAACACTGCACTTATTTTAGTAATATTGGCGTAGAATCGGCTAAAAATTGAATTTTTCAATTCTGCAAAAAGCATTCTAAAGTTGGGACAAAGACAAAAAAAATGAGTTGGAGAACGTTAGAATTGATCACATCAATTTTGTTTGGCATAGCTTTTAGTGACCAACAAAAAAAAAGTCAAAAGTACCGAAAACCACTCTTCTGTTGTAAGAAATGCGCGTGTCATTGAGGATAGGTGACCTGTAATCTGACAGGATACTGATAGGTATCCTGTAACAAACATGAAGAAAATGCGCAGCAAGGTCTGCGGGTTCCTACATTTGAGAACTTGAGTGGGGGCAAATTGGGGGATGGGGGCAAATCAGGCACAGCTACCTTATGTCATTCATCCAAGCTACTAATCAATTCATTACTGATTCGATTCTGATGATAATCGTTCTCTATGGTCACACGAATTTTTTAGGGAAAATATTTCCTGAATGGTTCATGGTTGAGTGATCCCAGGTATTTCTAAAATATGCATCAAACCGCTGAAAGAAATATTCACAACTAACAATCAGAATGATCAATTTATCCATTCTTGCAGGGAATTCCTCGGACATCTTTCAAATGAAATATACAAAGTGTTGCTAGTTTCTGTATAAGCATATGAATCATCTCATCAGATCCATCTCATAGACATCCATTTACTTTCTCAGAGATTTTTGGAATTTTTCGATAATTTGAATAAGTATCGTAACACATAAACTCACAACAAAGTTCATTTTCGAACATTCCCTGAAATTCTGTGTCATTTCAAATCACCCTCGTCTGTTCCATACCAGGACTCTAAATAGTCCTCTGATTATTATCGTCTAAGCAACCAAAACAAAGATCAAAATCTCTAACCATAACGATCCACCAATCAAGAGTGTTCTCATTCACCTAAAGAAGCTAATGCAAATTGAATTTACCCGATGGAAACATTCATTACTCGAAACTAAATTCTATTCTCGTTACAAGTGCCTCGTAAGTTCATCTCAAAGTTCATGCCGACAATCCACTCGATCATTCAAGATGTTTATCTATCAGTTACAAGACGCACCTCTACAACCAAATGCAAAACCAACTATTGCAAGAAAGAGAGATAGAGAGTTACCTCATCCAAACTAAAAGCCTAACATCAGACTCAGACCAAGTAAACTCATGTAACCTACAACCCGATATATATAGGGAGGGAGGGGGGGGGGTCATGATCTTTTACTCATGTACGAGAGACTGAGAGAGAACGGAAAGCGAAGAGTCACGGAAGTGATCGAAGGTGCCGGTCAGGCTCTCAGAGAACCGATCTATACTCGAGGTCAGTAGGGCCCCAGCGATCTCTTATAACGGCCACTCGCCAATGCACCGATATACTCCCACTATCCGCTCATTATTTAATGCTTTTGCGGCTTTTATACGGCGCGCGGCCAGACAGCCGATAGACACGAGTAGATCAGAGTATACCTCAAGCCCGCGAAATTCGAAAGGTGGATTATTTTCGGATTAGGGTAGCACTGGTGTCGCAAGTTGATAGACACGAGTGATTCAGATGAAAATTCGAGGGGAGCTAGAATTTGGCACGTAAATATTTCAGAAAAATTTTCAGGTGTCTCCACTGACTCTAACAATAAGAATGAGCTTCTCCATGTCTACTATTCCAACATGTATTCTCATTCCTCGTCTCATGCGAAAACATAATTTCCTTGAATTCAATAATGTTTTGGCATGAGATATTTTGAGAGAGGTGGAACTTCATATTCAAAACCGCTACTAATACCGGCCAAGTGTACAATGAGGGTAAAGGTGTTCTCCAGCGGTTCGACATCTTTTGTCTTACTCGCCATTGCAGTTCAACTTGTTCCCGAATATACCCAAGTTCAGTCACGAGGCCTGTTTGACTTGGATCCAGACTGCCGACCAATTTATCTCGAAATTCAGTGTGAAGTAATGAATAACTCACAGACGAGATTAGAAGTACTCATATACAAACTGAATTCTTTAGCTTGGACAAAGAGTAAATTCATTAAAATCTACATGTGGGAGGAGGGCGTTTTCAATAATTTAATGCCTGGACAAAATTCATCCCACCGGGTCCCGCGTATCAGACTGTCTAAGTGGAAGGGGTGAAGTATGATTAGTGGCCGTAATTGTCATGGATGGGTCAATAGGTGGATGGATTGGTGCGTAGGGGGTACGATAAATGGATGGACTAGTCCAGTCTAGAACGGTATGCTCCAGTTCGGAACGATCTGGTACGGTCGGGGGCGGTCTGGAATCATCTGGCAAGATATGGGACAGTCTGAAACGATTTGAAATGGTCTGATATGATATGGCATGTTTCCATATGGCCTGGGATGGTAAAAGATGGTCTGAAATCATTTGAGATGGTCTGGTACGGTCTGGTAAGGTCTGGAACGATCTGGGATGTTCTGGAGTGGTCTGGAATCATCTGGCAAGATATGGGACAGTCTGAAACGATTTGAAATGGTCTGATATGATATGGCATGTTTTCATATGGCCTGGGATGGTGAAAGACGGTCTGAAATCATTTGAGATGGTCTGGTACGGTCTGGTATGGTCTGGAACAGTCTAGGATGGTGTGGCCCGGTCTAGAATGGTCTGGTTCAGTCTGAAAGGATTTAGGATGGGCTGGGACGATCTGAAAGGGAAAGCACGATATGCAACTTTCTGGAATGGCCTAGCATAGTCTGGGATGATCTGAAACGACCTATAACAATATAGGACGGTCTGAAACAGTCTGAAAGGGTCTGGTACGATATGAGACGTTCTGCTACGGTCTGGGACAATAAGTGATGGTCTGGCATCGTCGTTTGGTCTAGGCTGGGCTGGGCCGGGCTGACTAAAATGTAATACAAGGCCGTGTGGGTTATAAGTGGGGGCGCAGATGATTCGGTAGGTGATGGTCGGGTGCTTATGGTTAGATAGACAAGATAATAAGAGGTTGACTGAACAGGCTGGTCGTTGGTTATAGCTATTAGCGGTACCAGTTCAATAAAATGTCATCTTCACGAACTTCATGAGCCCTGTTAGGAATAGCGTTCCATCTGTCCCAACCTTATTTATGAGTTATCCAGTTCTCAGGGTGCATCCAAACTGGCCATTTATGGGCATCGTTGGGACAGATGGAAAGAGATTTCCACCAAAGAGAAACCTCTTCCCAATATCATCTATTGACCATTACCTATCATCTTATAAATATCATTTTTGAGCTACAAGACCATGCAGGGGTCTCTGACTCATCAAAAATATTCACAAGCCAAACGAGCGGTAGCGAGAAAGGTAAATAGCGGTGGTCAACATTAGCAACTGACAGATTTTCAATTGAATCCATGAAGATTTGAAAACCCTCATTCATTCAACTATTGTAATATCGACAGTACTGCCTCAAGCTATTATCCCATCCAATTTCGAGAACTGCAATGCCTGGTAGAAAAGAAGAAGATCCTCGAATAAAAAGGTAAGAATGCTGAAGTAAAAGCTTCAAACAGTATGCATCACGAGAGTGTCCAACACGTCGTGTAAGCTTTGAGAGCCTAATGAATATCGTTTGCTCGTCGTGCTACCAGCATCTATAGACCCTGTTATGTAGATATTGTGAGGTTACCCTGATGTTCAAAATGTGTATATGTGTAAATGTGGGTGAGCAATGTGTGCAATACGAGCAAGCCAAAAATCAGAGAGCCGAGCGCGTCGTGATGCTCGAGTCGATCACGAATTTCTACCCGAATCAGCTTTTTGCTTGTTCGGTATACGACGGTGACCTGATGTGGCCTAATGCGCCACGAGAGATACTAATTGCAGTATCGCCAATGCACTTTTGTACAATCGCAAGACTGTACTAATTGAAAGGAGATCGTGGCTCCGCAGCTGCGCGTGGGATTTGATGGAAAATTTTTTTATGTTGTGTAAGGGTTTGCCATTTTTGCGATCACTTTTGGGTTTCTTTTCGTTGTGGTTGCTTGCTTTTAATATTCTTCATTTGGAATACCTACTAAGATAAGAATGTCATCCCTGAATGTGTGAGTGGACTTGGAGTTGACTGTAGGTAAAGTGTAGAATCCATGAATATTCAGCTTTTGCACTTCTGTGATCTCTTTATATAATCATAGGTAATGATGAATTCATCGTCAGTTCATGGAAATCTTGAAACGTGCGTTGAATGAATTAAGAAATTCATGTAACTAGAATGAAGAAAGACATACGTCGATACGCTGATACAGCAGTGTTTTGTAGGGAAAAAAGGACGAATTTGGAAACGGTTTAAAATAAATTCACGTCAATTATGGAGGAGCCCTAACGATGTAACTTCGATCGTCCTATTTTTCACACCTATCCTATCGAACCAACATTTGTTAGTGGAAGAAGAACTTCCACTGTTTTCGCGTCGAAGAGGTTCTCAAATTCAACGTAAACCTAACAAACACTCTCACTTCGGTGTGGATGCACTTTATATAAATGACATCAAACGTCGTCTAATCAGTGTATCGGAGAGGAACTATTATTATGAGCTCATCTCTCTCATGGTAAGAACTGAATGTACGAGTTTCTAAATTGAATATGGAGTGAAATGAAGTGTAAATCCAGAAACATTGTGATATTTTATTATCTCAGTCCAATATTATGAAGAATCGAGCTCTTATAACTCCGCTCATTATCATATCTCAGAGTAATTTCAGACTTCTGAATCACAATACGCGTTTTCCTGATCTAATACATTCACAAGTGATCCCGAAAGTATGATCTTCTCTCTCACGGCTCACACCTCCAAAACACCAAGTCATAAAACATACCCACATACCACACCTTATACCAGATCAACAAGATCAAAAACTACATCATCTCAAAAGCAGCAAAAAAAAAAGGTATACAGGCCCATAGGGATGGGTCAGCTTAAAATATACATGAGCAATGGACCAAGAGATTCATCCGTAGCGCGGGTGCGACAAATCACAAGGTGGTATGGTTGGGCAGTGATATGCCTGCTCACGTCGTGACATTAATATTACCGATGCTCGTCATGAGGTGTGGTGTGACAATGGATATCTCGTGAGTCCCAAATGTCCGTGGCACGAATAATACCCCCTGGGATTAGTCCGATGAGTGAGACCACCCCACGTTACATATATATCGGACGGGATTACTCTCTTTGCGAGCGGCTCTTCTTCTTTTTTTCTCTTATTCACCTTTCTCTTTTCTCCGTATGTTCACCTTTCTTTCTCTCATCTTCATCCGACACGCTCGATCGAATATTTGTTTTGCCGCACCTTGAGGCATTTTGGTCCCCGATACAAAGTTGCACGAACTCATAGAAGATGCAGAGGACCGATGATTCTATCCGCGCTGGATTCTGGCATTGAGATATTTTTCAGGATGATTCAATTAGGCTGTTTTCTATCGGCCTGCTTTGATTTTGTGCTTCTCCAATGGATATTTCGAAAATTTTGGGTTTGCAAAAATAACCCAGTGCTGATTTAGAAGATGTACGTGAAAACTGGGACGAGACCTTTGTGGGTATATCTTACCCTCTAATCAATTCGTTAGGACTGATACAATGAAAACAACTTCTGTCAAGATATTCTGCAGAATTCAAAGCAAGATATCATGGCATTTCCTGCAGAAAAAGTCAGAAATATGATTCAATTTTCAGAACCTTAACTTTTCTAAAAATAAACGTATAAATGTTTAATACATTCGGTGTGCAACATCGAAGATCGCAATTCCTTCCCTGTGAGTGACGGGATCCACCATTGGAACCCATTTAATGGGATTTTGATGACCGACAAACACACAGACATCAAACGAGCGGGTTTCATCGGTGGTACCCGTCAGAATGAACGTGTTAAGATTAGATTTCTGACGCTGACTCATGTACTTGTGGAATGGTATGTTGATCCCAATCAACAAGCTCACGATTGCGATAATTCGGCTGATAGTGTGTCAATTCTATTGTGGTCACTTTGATTCATCCACAACAACCAAAGTCCTCATGAAATTCTCAATTTTCTTCAGTGTTGTAAGAAGAATGAAAAAACAGCATCAAATATCATTCTGATGGAAAATTTGATGGCAATATTATGGATATATTATTCTACGCCGTACCGCCCTTGAAAAACCCAAATGTGAAGTCGTGGAATCATTGAATCGCAAAGAAGCTTGACACAGATAAGATGGGACAGATGGTTTATGAGGTGATCCACGACGAAATTTCAATTTGTGATCATTAAAGATTCCTGTTGGGTTCTAAAACCGGAATTTGAAGTTAATGAATGTACTACTGTACATCGTCGCTCTAATTCCGAGTGTTAGATGATTTTTTGAAATTCTTGGTTAACAATCAATGAATGTCATTTTTAAATTCCCGTATGCGTTTCATTCAATTAATTTGCCACTACAGCATGATCAATCTATATTCAACAAAAAAATCAACAAAATAGATATTTATGACCCAATGGTCTCAAAAGCTTCTCTCGTGAATATAAGTGACCTATTATCATGTAACACCATATCCCTGGCCGAACTAAGATTATATATGACAATCTATGGTCTACGGCAGGATCAAGTCGTAAATCGTCATAGGGTTGGCTATCGTGATTAGGCAAGTATAAGGTTTTCTCCTATTCTTTATAGGGGAAAAGACTTTACTAGTCAAGCTCGTTTTCCACAGATTTGACCTCCTAATTACGAAGAAAGGCAATTTATCGAATTTGTGAGGCGATTTCTGGTGGAACCTTCATTCATACATAAAAAAGTTTCACGCACATTCTCTGGTGTAAGCCGACCAACGTGCCCTACATGCAAAACTATGTGTGAATTCTTTCACATATCTTTTACAGTTTTACGAAGAACCAGTCTACATATTTTCCGATACAATACATTTCTTTTTGAGTTGTGGGTCTGAGATTGTGAACATGAGCTTTAATAGCATAGTTTTTCTCCTATCCAAAAAGGGTGCCCATTCAAGATGTGCCACAATCTAGAGAGTTGCCATTTGGTACATATCACTAAATTTGAAATCATATGACAACCTATGACGATTTATGTTAGATCTGCGACTTCATCCTATCATAGATCATAGGTTGTTATGACCATAGTTTGCCCGGGAACATGTGCAACAATCTTAGAGAACTTATTTATACTAGGGCTGGGAATTCCACGGAAAATTATCTGAATCAAGATCTAGATTACGTATTCATCTTGACAGAAAATTATTAGAGTCGTCGTTCTACTGCTCTTCACATGTTGACGTGCATGGCGTATTAGCAAAACTACTGTAGTCTCGAGATTTCAGTTGAGCTGTTGAAGTTTCACAAATACCTGACAATCTATACTTTGCCAAGGACTAAAATTCATTAGCCCTCAAAAAGTTCATCTCTTGCTATCACACATGCATAGCGATAGGCGAGTAAGTTTCTCTCAATAAATCTACGGACTGTTGTCGAGTCATTCGATACCATCCGATCGGCTACCCAAAAAATTATGTCCCCCATTGGCTGTTCAATATCGCTCTCTATACTCCTCGCGTATTGGTAAAAAAAAGTCGCGTTCCCATAACCTCTATAGACCTTTGCTAATAGTTGCTTGCATCGATCTTTACTCGCTGCTTCTCGTAGGCTATTTAAACGTATCTCGTTTCAATTGAAAATCAACATCGTCCGCCAAATGCTACATCGCTCTTGGGCCTTGTCAGCTAAAAAGTACAGCTATACACACATATCTCAAGACGTCCACTAAAACTCAAAGCGAGGAAGGGATGCTCATTCCTCAAGGTAAAAAGTAGTAAGGTAGGTGCGTAAAAAAGCTAGTCGATCCTGCATGCGCCTATAACGGATTCTGGGGTGACCCTCGAGGGGTGATGCCGCACACATTTGTAATCGTACCTGTGTACATGTGTTTAGCTTAAAAAACAGCGTCGCAACGAACCTGATGTATTTTATATACGAGTCCAAGAGGATGGAGGCAAGGCCTAGTACATAGTACACATGGCTGCATTTTATAAGGAGGGAAGCGAAAAAAAATTCAGCGCTCCATTTTTCCAAGCGGAATGAAGCGGCTGGTATCGTGCAACGCAGACGGCCCTTATCTTTATGATATTTGCCAGCGTTATCTTGAACCGGTGAGGCTGGCCGGCCACCAACGCTGTGTTTGAATTCGCTCTCGCGATGCGTTGGGCACGCTTGCTTTATTTTAATCTTTTGACCCATGGCCATCTTATAAAATTGCTGTAAGGTATCATACGCTCAAATTTTCGAAGATTTGTATGAAATTGAGAGACCTGGTTTTTTACCCTTGGATACTATTTTTTCACCCGTGATATCTGGAGTTAACTGTTTTTCAATCTATGGGGTGTTTTTTTATCTTTATAGTCCTGGAAAATTATTGAAAAGGTTATTCGAAACAGTTCAGAGAAACTCATGACTATGGCGAATCGGATTGAAAATTATGTGAAACTTTTGATGTGACTATTCCGTAGTTGCTCAAATTCGTTAAATCCAGCGCCAAAATTGTTTTCATGGCGATCCACATCGTGATTTGACTCATTCAATATTCTTTCTCGAGACTCTTCATATCCAATCCCAGAAGTTTCAAAGACTGACTTGAGAATATTTTACTTATGAAATAAGAAAGATATTCAGCTTATATAAGGTTTACCCAATCTGGCCAACTCTTCTAATCACTGCAAATTCAATGAAACGCGAGACAAGACTTCTTGGACAAAATTTGTCTTTATCTTTGAGGTTGTTAAACTATTCTGTGTTATTCTATATTCAGGTATGTATTATCCTGTATCGAAGCTCGTTTTCAAGAATATGAGAAAATCTCACCCTACAAAGCCAATTTTGGTTTAGAGAAGTTCAGGAATCGTCTTTTCTATATGATTCTGGGATTACCTTTGGCATTTCAATGCTCTTGGTTTATCATTCGTTGCTAAAAGTCTCGAGAAAACTTCCATAAATCGGACGAAAAGCAGCGTAATACTCATTCTCTTCGACCAGTTTCCAAATCATCTCGAAACTATAGGTGACAAATCTTTCATCCAAATTGACATCTTGGAACTTCAGTGATTATACAAATGAGAGTAGTAAACCCAAAAAGTTCTTCTTGCGCTTTACTTGAGAAATCCATCATACGTTTATTCGCGATGACCTTATATACCGAACTCATATTATTATCTGAGAATTGAAATGAGTCAAGAAATTATTTATAAAAATTATCTGTGAAAAATTACCTATAAAAAAGTGCATCAATGATACATGTTGAGAGGTCGCAGTAATTGGAGACTATCCAGATCTAGTATAAACAGGGTGAGCCTACTCATTTTATGATTGATGCATAATTCAGCTCGGGATATTGAAGGACTTTGAAAAATTAAACTGTTAGATTGATTGAGTAAACCTCCTGCGGATGTGCAATGACAAACTATCCACCCGAGAGCAAGGTTTTTTCCGCGTGGATTCCAATCTGTGATTCTCACTCGATTCACCGGGCTTTGAATGAGATTTTGGAGGTACACACATCAGGAGAGGTCAATGGCTGCTACTGAGCTCAAGAATGAGCTTATGTTTTCTCGGTCTCGTTGAGGGCTCGTTTGTTGTCACGCGGGTCAGTGAGAGAGTTTAGGAAGTGGGATACCCTTTCTGTAATACTGAAAAGATTGAGGATCGCGGAAGGGGATTTCTATTGTGACGCTCATGGATACTTTCTATACTGTGGGAACAGTGATCTGTAAACGCGATCATACATTGAACAAGTTTCCAGTGTGTGAAATTATGAGGGCGGTAGCTTCATCAAAAGGGTAAGATTTACCTTACGATGATTTGAGAAATAGTATCAGATGTATCTTACGGTCAATCAACGGAGATGGTCAAGGATTTAAATGACGTGAGAGCGGTTTCATGTGTTCTTATCGATTTGATCAGATTACTCGAGTCGACAACTTTCTCAGGTGTTTGCTTAATATGCTCTATTGTCGTGAAGTCTCCAAGAATATTTTTGGACACGAGACAGAGAGAGAGCAGACTGGTTGTCGCAATCCGAACCGACAGCGAGAATTAACAATGGTTGCAAAGAACAATTTGGTAAATAGTTAGAACGGGGAACCACAGCACATGATTATATCAAGTTTCACACTGGTATTGGAGAGGAACCAATTTTCTGGAAATGTCAACACTATGACATTATTAGCCGTCCATTAATATTTTGACAGGATTTTGGCACCACCGAGATTCGTTCCACTTGTGAAATGAACAAACATTTCCTCAGTGGCTCGGGGAGCTTATCTTCCAAATACGACTATCCTAGTTTCTTTTATTGATCTTTTCAAAAAATATGGAAAGATTGATCATCCAAAGTCCGTCATGCGCAAGCGTCAAAATGTCTAATTTTTGGCTTATCATTGAGTCTTGAGCTCATATAGCTACTTTGAGACACATTTGTTTCAAAAAAATCGTTTAAAAGTGAGCCTAGCCACCTCTGATATGACTTTCGCCCGAAACTATACATTTCAGCCTCAGCCTAACCTACAGAACTAGTGTTTTCGGAAATTCTTCGTGGGGCTTCGTGTAATTTCTTACCCAAAGATCTTCAGAAGGAAGAAAACTCAGGGTCATGAAACAAAATTCTACCGCGGTAGTGCGAGTGTTAAGAAATGTTATTTAAGGTTAACTAGGTCTTGATTAAGGTTCAACAGGGATGAAAGTGTCAAAGCCTCGAGGGTACGTTCATGTACATTATTTTACCAATTTCACCCTTCTTTAATCACCCAAGTTGATTAATGAAGCCAAATGTGTAATATTTCCATCGTACCCAACGGAGTAAACAAGGTATAATTATTAAAAGATTCGTCCGGTTTTAGAGACTCTCGTGGTCCAACATCATGGAGTAGTTGATACAGCAATACGGCAAAATTTATACAATGCTATTAGTTGGCTAGCAAAACTTCAGCGTCATAGCGGGCCTCTTTTTAAAACAAAAAGGTCACAAGCTACAGACGTTATATCAGATGCTCGAGCTTTTTCGATACTCGCGGACACGCGGCGCATGAGGGCTGTCCAGAGCAGTCGCGATGCGATGTGACGCACCGATTAACTTGAAACGTTCGTAGTTGAAGCCGCTCTCAATGGGCTTGGTACCGAAAAAAAAAAATTTCATGTCACTCAAGCATGCACAGTTTGTCCACCCAGAGTTGCAGAAATAAAAAGAGTGTACACCCGGACGATTGGGACAAAAGCACTTGGTTTCTCTGTTTCCTCTCTCTGGTGGCTTGCCTCGTGGTCTTATCTTATCACCCAGTGTGTGGACCTTTTAGAAATACTCGTGGACGTAAAGCTCTGTGTAACTAGCCAATGATATTTAATTCTCACTGCGTATACAGGAGATACAGTAGATGCACCTGTGTGAAGAGTATTTTGATCTGACGGTTGTGCTTTGTAGACGATTTTGGTGTAGTTCAGAACCCGTTGAAGTATTGACTCCATAATGTTGGAGTCTCCACTTATAATATTCATGCAGTGAAATATAATTCTCATCACAATGTTGTGACGAGAATGAGCGGAATTTTTCACAGATCTAAATGATTTCAACGAGAGTATCTTCATTTTAGAGTGAATAACTTTGTTGATGTGCAGTTTTTTGAGCTTTTAGGCAGACCTTTCACAGAACTTAGGTCAAAAGTCAGAATATTTAGATACAAAACTCGTATTAGTACTGAGTTCCTGGGTCATGGATGTGGATCGGCGAGGTTCCTTCTAAGTATTTTAGCACGCAGAAGTTTTGATAAAATATGAATGAACTACAGATTAGCACAGTCTAGGAGAATAGTATTTTATTCGGTCTTGTGGTACCTTGGTTGACTATCTCCCGGTAATAAATCTATTTCCGCTCCAGGGTGAGTAGGAATTCGCATGTTCTCGACTCCTAACTTGAATTCCAAGTGCTTCCAACTGCTCAAAATTCTTCGCGAGATATCGGATATTTTTCTGTTAGAATCATCTAGATACGTGGAAAACTTGTACAACAAGTAATTTCACTGACGAGAGTGTTGGTCTACTATACCTTTGCGGCCCCAGGGTCGGCCGGTGCAGTTTTTCTGCAGGTTTGGTGTTTCAAAAAACTAAGCTTAGAGGTAGTCTGGAAGCCCACTGATGCTCTCGTGGCCACTTCAATTCTTCCGGAAAATATTTACGTTGTTTCATGTATTTTGATACGCTGAATTGATTCTTTAAGAGCGTTTTTCCAAATTCTAATCACATTGTTCGTTGTTAGCAATTTCCTGTGCAAGATCATGATGTTTTGCCGATATATCGAGTTATAGGCATTACCCGGGAAAGCTTCATCGGATCAAATTTGTAGGTCGTGAAATTACCCACAAAAGAGGTCCTTACAAGTTTCTGGGGAAATGAAAACCCGAGTCGGAAAGTGCACGAAAAATGTTCGGCTCGGTTAGCATGCGTTTAAATGGGACCGTCAAAATTGTATTGTTAGATGCACTGCCATTTTAACAGTTGTCAATTTCTGGCAAAGTGACCAAGTTAATCTTCTAGGAGATGAAATTTCCTTCAAAATGGTACAGGTCGTATCTCGCTCAGTACGAAGCTTCTACAGTGTAGAGCGAGAGGAAGTGGAAAAGAGCAGATTCTGAGCGCATCGTGTCGGCATTTTTGATGCAAGTAACAGCATTTTGATACACTAACTTATATTTCTCCTGAGCCATGCTCGAAGGGCTTTGTTCTCAGCGAGATACGACTTGTGCTATTTTGAAGGAATTCTATCCTGTTCAAGATGCTTTTGGTCGTCTAGCCCTATTGGCTATGGGAAGTATGAGTTTCAGAGCCTCCGTGCGGCGAAAAACGGCATGCCACGGGAGAGAGCAGTCGAACGTGTTTATATGTGGTTCAGTGCGGGCTTCGGTCTTCTTATGCATTTAGCTCAAAAACCATAGCTCGGATGTGGCAACAGTATGCGAGGCGATTGTAGGGTTTTCAAAAACGAAGAGTTTGGGTGCTTGTGAGTCCGAATCCGAGCAAAATTGACTAAACTAGAGCGAGTTGAAATTTCTGCCTATGCTTTTTGCATGGGCGCGAGCATGAGCGTTGCGGCCACTGCTCAACCACCCTCGAAATCACCGCTTCTGCCTCGACTCGCTCCGATATTTTTCTCGCTTTGGGCTCTGTGAATCCTTTAATAATGCTCTGATTGGCATGTATGATAGCTCAAAATTTTTGCAATTAAAAATCTAACAACTTTCTCGCTTACTCTTATAAGGTTTGAGCAACGGTTTTCCCAAAAATCAAGGTCAGAAATAGAGCATGCAAATTAGGCGCGTGGTAGGGATTTTCCTTCATTTTTGAGAGAACCTATCGCTCAAACCTCGTAACAGTAAGCGAGAAAGTTGTTGGATTTTTAATTGCGAAAACTTTGAGCTATCATACGTACCAATCAGACCATTATTGAAGGATTGACAAAGCCCGAAGCGAGAAAAATATTGGAGCGAGTCGAGGCAGAAGCGGTGGTTGAGCAGTGACCGCAACGCTCATGCTCGCGCCCATGCAAAAAGCATAGGCAAAAATCTCAACTCGCTCTAGTTTACTCAATTTTGCTCGGATTCGGACTCACAAGCACTCAAACTCTTCGTTTTTGAAAACCCTACAATCGCCTCTTATACTGTTGCCGCATCCGAGTTATGGTTTTTGCGCTAAATGCATAAGAAGATCGAAGCCCGCACTAAACCACATATAAACACGTTCGACTGCTCCCTCCCGTGGCATGCCGTTTTCCGCCACACGGAGGCGCTGAAACTCATACTTCCCATAGCCAATATTGACAACTGTCTAGTTGGTAGCAACAATAGCAGCGCTGCGTTGGTCGCCTAATTTGAGCTCATGTTAAACGCGCGGAGTGGTTCAAGTGTATATCCCGTCCCAGGCATGGGTTTCCCGGGAAACTTGTGAGGACCTTTTCCCTAGAAAATGTAGCGTTCTACAACTTTAATCTCAAGATTAGGCGTGAAAATGTATATTTTCTGATATTTCAGCTCAAAAACATAATTTTGCACTGAAAATAGTTAGTAACAAAAGTAGTAATTGAATTTGGAGAAGCGACCTCGAAAAGTCGATTTAGCGCGTGAGAATACAGTATATAAGGTAAAAATTTTTCGGGGGGGGGGGGGGGGGGGAGGGCGGGAGCCTCGGCGGGCGCCCAGACTAAGAGGGACATTTCACTGCCTACCATCATATTCTCTGACCATCCGCCAAGTCAGTCCATTCGGATCCTGAGTATCGGGTTGCCTACGTGGAAAAGGCAAAGTATGATGGCTGGTCGTAAGCGTCATGTGTGGGTCCATGGGTGTACACGAGCTGGTGATTGAATGAGTATTCGGGTAGACAGATGGTCGGGTTTGGTCTGATCCTATCTTGTCCGGTCTAATTCGGTACTCACGATACTTGTACCACAAGGACTGCCAGGACTACACTAGTATCGTACTAGTATCTTACTAGAATCACCACACTAGTACCATACCAGGATTACCGTACTGGGACTACAGTAGTAGTACCGCGCTAGATTTGCCGTACTAGTATGGTCTAAGTACCGTCCAAGTTTGAACGGAGTACTACGACAGGCTATAACGTACCGCCAACAGTTGATTTGATTTGGTGAATATCTATATCAGCCCAGAAGATTGTCAAGAATGCATCGGAGAAATTGGTTGACTTCCCACCAAATTGGCAACCACTCGTTGGTTGTCGAATTTAACCAGGTATGTAGTTGAAAATTCAACCATTGGTTGTCTAACAAATTCCATCACTAGTCAATTTTTCTCACAGCGGATATGGGGATGAATACAGGGCTCAAGAGACGGATAGATATCTCACATGGATCTCTGATTTCAGATGGATAGACCTGATGGTGGTGACCGGATGACATTTTTGGGTCAGAAGAAGGAGCTTATTCATGTTTCTTTTTATCGACTCCGAGTAAAATGCTGCTTCACGCACGGCAGATTTCGCACTCCACGCCCAGTAGTAGTGGAACTATGGGAAGTACGGGACCAATATGGCACGGAACTAATACGACATAGGACCCCCCCCCCTTTGGTGCGAGTAGTGGCCCTCTGTTCGAGTGAATTAACAATGGTGTGTGCGTATTGTTTGTGTGTGTGTCAGCCGGAATAGCTCAGTGGGAGAGCGTATGACTGAAGATTATGTCGTCCTCGATTCGACTCCGATTTCGGCGTTTTATTTTTAGTATGTTCAATCCTCTTCTTGCACGATGTCTATGCCCAGACTCTTGATACGCGCATGATCATCTATTTCAATGTCACTGCTCAGAGTTGCTCCCACTATTTCCCTTAGCCTGAGCAGATACATTTTAGTGGTCCCACATCTATCTCTTGAATATTGATGGATATCTTCGATGATGGAGCGTGAGGAGTAGTCCTGGTATTTGCCAATCCTGAGATTATGAAAGATGACGTCAGCGATCCATATCGAGTTATATAGTATATTGTATTCTATAGGTATAATCTCAGGGCACTTTTTGCATGTATTATGTTCCTCGCCTGTTTCAATCAAACCTAGTATATATATGAGATTCACCATCAACAAAAATATGTACAAGATGGAAACCCTTCCAAAGAAGTCACTCCACTCCGACCTAACGCTCGACTGCGACGTTTTAGGATCCTTTTTCACCGGAAAACACTCGAAAATCGTGGTAACGACCCCCAAAATCATGAAATCTAGGTGTCTTTTGGGACTTGAAGGGTTCTGAAAACACTATGAACATCATTTCACGCAATCAACTCAACGCACGCTCTCCAGCAGGTATCATAAAAATGCAGCTGGAATGTTTTATGATCCTTTTTCACCGAAAAATATTCGGAAATCGTAAAACGATCCCCAAAATCATGAAATCGAGGTGTCTTTTGAGACTTGCGGAATTGGGAACAAATTACGGGCACCATCTCACGTGATTAACTGATCGAATGCTTCCGAGCAGGTGTCATAGAATTGCGGCTGGGATGTTTTCGGGTCCTTTTCCTCCGAAAAACGATCGAAAATGAGAGAACGACCCTAAAAGTCATGGAATCTCGGTGTCTTTTGGAATTGCGGGATTTGGAGAATACTACAGACACCATTCTACGTTGATAACCCATGGAATGTTTCAAAGCAAGTTTCATAAAATTGGCGCTGTAATGTTTTAGAATCCCTTTTCACCGGAAAATACTCGAAAATCGTAGTGTTGACTTACGAAATCATGCGATCTAGGTGTCTTTTGGATCTTGCGGGGTTCTGAAAACACTACAAACACCATCTTACAAGATCAACTGATCGAATGCTTCGAAGCAGGTGTCATAAAATTGCCGCTGGGATGTTTTCGGGTCCTTTTCCTGATGGAAAGCTCGCGTTGAGTATTTGCGTGGAATGGTGTTTGTGGTGTTTTCAGAACCCTTGAAGTCCCAAAAGACACCTACTATCGGTTTAAAAAAGATTGACACCTAGAGAATTTCTGCTATCCTGGCTCCAAAAAAAATCGCTAATTTTTTTAACTGGAATAACGTCGAAGCACATCTAGTCGCGGCCATGATAAAATTTTTTTGAAGTCGATCGGATGACAACTGCGGCTGTAGCTGTTATCAGAATGTAAAAAAACGCGGGTATAAGGCCAATTTCAGAGGTAGCTCGACTTTGGGATGCTACAGCTCTGCCAAAAAAAATTCTGGGGCGCTGCGAAAAGTGTAGGTGATAGATATTTGGTTCCCCAATAGCGTCCAACAACAATCAGCCAAAAAAATTAATAACTTTTGGAGATAATCCAGTTATTGTTATCTCGGGATCTATTGAGGTTGAAGACTTGATTCAAAAACAGAAAAATCATAAAAAAATTCTGGATGTCAAGTACAAAAATGCAATATGAGATTTTAAATAAACAAACGCGTGGCAAGGTCGTAAAGTTGAAAAAAATTAAAGTTTGCGCCTTTTGTGAGGCTTTTATTGTCCTTTACAGCCGGGGCCCGTGAAACCGTCGATGGGCGAGACTACCTGACCGCGGACCATAAAAGTCGTAAAGTCGCGGTCTCGGAGTCAATTAGGGTACCATCAGTCTGCTTCGGCTGCAATAATGAAGCTGAATTTTCAACAAAGAGAGCAATAAAATTATTTCGAACGCGATTTGGGCCTTGCGTTACTATTACAAATATCGCCGATTCATCGATGAAGCATTGTCAATGATGAGTCGAACAGTATATCAATGACGCGTGTGTGCAGGTGTCTTTCTCTCTTTCAGAGTTTCGCGATATCTGCATGTAAGTATTCTTTGGCGGATCCTTCAAATGATTGATAATATACAATCAATACTTCGTCCACATGATTCCGATGGTGAAAGAGTTGGATATCATCCGTATTGATAAGATGATAATCAACAGTTGAATGATTTTACTATTATCTTGTTCGATCGTTAACTGATAATTATTGATTGTGGGAAACGCGCAAGAACACGACATATATTCATTTCTATGATGCTATAAATGATCGGTCGAACAAGATGATGGTAAAATCATTCAACTGTTGATTGTCATCTTATCAATACGGATGATATCCAACTCTTTCACCATCGGAATCATGTGGATGAAGCATTGATTGTATATTATCAATCATTTAAAGGATCCGCCAAAGAATACTTACATGCAGACATCGCGAAACTCTGAGAGAGAGAAAGACACCTGCACACACGCGTCATTGATATACTGTTCGACTCATCGTTGACAAGGCTTCATCGATGAATCGGCGATATTTGTAACAGTAACAGGCCCAAATTGCGTTCGAAATAGTTTTATTGCTCTCTTTGTTGGAAATTCAGCTTCATTATTGCAGCCGAAGCAGACTGATGGTACCCTAATTGACTCCGAGACCGCGACTTTACGACTTTTATGGTCCGCGGTCAGGTAGTCTCGCCCATCGACGGTTTTACGGGCCCCGGCTGTAAAGGACAATAAAAGCCTCACAAAAGGTGCAAACTTTAATTTTTTTCAACTTTACGACCTTGCCACGCGTTTGTTTATTTAAAATCTCATATTACATTTTTGTGTTTGACATCCAGAATTTTTTTATGATTTTTCTGTTCTTGAATCAAGTCTTCAACCTCAATAGATCCCGAGATAACAATAACTGGATTATCTCCAAAAGTTATTAATTTTTTTGGCTGATTGTTGTTGGACGCTATTGGGGAACCAAATATCTATCACCTACATTTTTTGCATCGCCCCAGAATTTTTTTTGACAGAGCTGTAGCATCCCAAAGTCGAGCTAACTCTGAAATTGGCCTTATACCCGCGTTTTTTTACATTCTGATAACAGCTACAGCCGCAATTGTCATCCGATCGACTTCAAGGAAATTTTATCATGGCCGCGAGTAGATGTGCTTCGACGTTCTCCCAGTTAAAAAAATTAGCGATTTTTTTTGGAGCCAGGATAGCGGAAATTCTCTAGGTGTCAATCATTTTTAAACCGATAGTAGATTTCATGATTTCGGGGGTCATTCTACGATCTTCGAGTGTTTTACGGTAAAAGAGGATCCTGAAACATTCCATCGGCAATTTAATGAAACTTGTTTCAAAGCATTCGATGCGTCATTGACGTATAATGGTGTCTGTAGTATTTTTTTAAACCCCGCAAGTTCCAAAAGACTGCGTGATTCCATGATTTCAAGGATTGTTTTCTCATTTACCACCGTTTCTCGGCGAAAAAGGACCCGAAAACATCCCAGCTGCAATTTTATGACCCCTATTCTGAAGCATTCGATGATTTGTCCACGTAGAACGGTGTCTGTAGTATTCCCCAAATCCCGCAAGTTCCAAAAGACACCGAGATTCCATGATTTTCAGGTTCCTTTCATCATTCGCCTTTTTTTCTCGGCAAAAGAATATTCTAAAAAATCCCAGCGGCAACTTTTTGACCCCTGCCTTGAAGAATTCGATAAGTACATCATGTAAAATAGTACCTGTAGTGATTTCCAGAGCCCGCAAGTCGTTTAGCACTCCCAAGTTGATCAATTCACCCTCAAAGGGGTCCAAGAAGCATGTTTATCAATATAGGTCCGAGTTTCAACATCTCTGGGCACATGTAACCCATCACAAACGGTTATTAATTCGTTCAGGAAGGTGTTGAAGGGTTGTGTACACATTCCAAGGACCGTCTAGGTCAGTTTGGACGATGTCAAGCTGCCATATACAGCCCGGATGCCCAGAAAATTAGCGTTTGCCCGTCTCGGATTCAGTGCAACGTTCAGTGCCCTCCCTACGCTCCAGGATGGTTTTGATCAAAATTGTTGCAGTGCCACGTGAAGGAGGGTTCAAAATCGAAGAGAATCGTTTTCGGGTCAATTCAATCAGTCGAAAATTGGCGCGGATACAATTTATGGCCCAAAATCGATGTTTCGCCCGGCTGTGCGACGCCACCGCTGAGCGCTCATTGGTGGACATCTTGCACTCTGCTGTTGATTGGTTGTTGCAGGACTGAACCTGCAGGGGTCGGATTGGTCGGGGCCCCAGCCACGCCCACACTTGTGGAATACACTGAAAAATTTCCCCACGACCCGTTGGATCCCAAATGGGAGTCGTGCGGAATCCTAATATTCTAGTACCGGCGACCTACTCACGCAAGCGTGACGATAGAACTTCGTGCGTGGCACTTGCTCCGGGCTCTCGCTCGATGTGACGACACACTGAAGTATACCTCGCGCAGCCGTAAGTTGATAGCTTGCCAGACCGCAGCGGCCGCACTCGTTTTGCCTTAGTAAATTGCCGATGTAACGAGCTCTAATTAACAGTTTTGGGTGGATCTTGTGAGTTGGGTATCAGTGAGACCCTTCAAATAATGCACGCATCTCCATATTACATCGATGAACAATACTGATGAAACCCAGATCTCAAGCCTCTAAAGGAGATCCAATGCTTATGATCAAGTTTCGAGTCTCACTTTATTGCAAGATTAGTGCAGGCGGGAGCACGTTTGCTCCGTGCGCGAACGGTCGTGGGTTCAAATCTCCGAAAAGGCAATTTTTGTTCCTTTTTTCCAACTTGAGTCCCCCTATGCTCTACGCATCCTCGCGCGTTTTCCTCGGCATTCAGCCTTAATATGAAAACTCATGTTTTGAGATTTTTGAGGCTCAAATATCTCACAATGCACCCTTGAATCATATTTGCGAGTGTGAAATCAGAAATTCAACGGTCTCCAATGTAGCACCTGTGAAGCCCTTGGCTTTCTTGGTCACTTTGCCATCAAGCATCTTTTAGAGGTAAAGCTTGCTGCCCATGCTCACGACGACCATCATGATGCGGCGACTGTTCTCATCTCTCATAAGCCCCACTACTTTGATGTTGACACGTGGCAAGCCGAAGATATCGTCCTCCGGCGAGTCGGATGTGTCGAACTCAGAAAGATAATTAATCATCACCTCATACATGTCGGTGGTGGTCTCGTAGATGAGGCTGTCGGTGTCTGTGTAGAGGAGCTTCGCACCTGGTCCATGCTCCATCATGATCTCACAGTGGGAGCGGAACAACATAATCTTGGAGAGGTCCAAAGCGACCTGCCGTACATAGATTGGCTTCACCATGGTGACCTCTATCTTGGTGAGCTGGATAGCTGCGAGGTGCTTATCGAAGATGGAGGCACTGTAGGAGTTTGGCATGGACATGTTCGCCTCTGCTTCATAGCGGCCTCCCCATTTAATCGGTAGCTTAACATCCACTCTCTTCTCCTTGTCCTCCATTGTCTTGCCGAACATTGAGTTGTTCCTGAGTTTGAAAACATCGTCTCGAACTCATTGGTGGCCTTCGCTCTCTTATTGCAGTTGATATCAATGTATTGTCTCAGCCATGGCATCTGAAAGAATCAGAGGTCTCTTTGAACGTTGTTTGTGACGAGCCGATCAGCAAGAACCTGGAAAGGAAGTGAGATTATACAGCTGATATTCAATGAAAGATCTCACCTGTTCAAGAGCCCGGGAATGCATGACGTCTTCTTTTCGTGCAAAATTGCGAGCAACTTCTAATGAGAGGATCCTGGAGAAGCTCTATGTTTCGAGCACATTGAGAGATGTTTGTGCATATCATGGAAGTCATCAGGATAGGCTAGCTAGATCGAGCTCCAGGATAAATACTTGTCTTGAGTCATCAGGGATAGTGTTGACATCTAGTGGTCCCTCATACCACTCAATCCCTCCAAAGGGGGAAGACTGCGTTATTGCCCAGCCACGCAAGTTGTTCATGTCATACTGCACGAGATACTTTTTCGGCTTAGATAAGCACTCTTCACCAGTGTACTCGTTCTTGGCCTCTGCATATTGATTGCTGCATGGGCTGATACCTGTAATGAGATTTGGTCGACAGAGAATGAAGATATAGTATTCGATAGACAAGAAACTCGCCTCTTCGAATAAGTACCACGCTTAATGAATAACAGTATAACGATGACTGTTAGCAGATCCAGGCCAATTTTGGTGACCTCCGATATGCCGTCCCACGATATGCCTGGATTCGTGTAGTAGTTAGCTGATCCAACTTGTGAATACGCAGACAGCTGTCTCTGGAATTTTCAAAGACGTCTGCAAGGAAGAGCACACAAATCTTCAGACACAAGTGGGGATACACTCCAAGATTCTTGATCTGGAGCCCAGTCCGCACTTGTTTAGCATGATCATAATCTGCTTAAGAGATGCCTTCAACAGTGAGATTGTTATATAAGGCGATCGAGGGTGGTAGAGCAGTCTCTTCAAGCTTCTCAGTACACTCACATACTCTTAAGGGAAGACACCCTCCCTCTTCAGTAGAGCAATCTCAGAGGGTGAGTAGTGTGAGCTGGAGACAGTCTCAACGATCGTGTGCTTGGTGAGATATGATGCAAGCTGTGCGAGGGATAATGCCACAAACCTGATCGAGTCCAAGAAACGAAGGTATATTTGATGCTCTCCAACGTGCTCAGTGAAGGCGATGTATTTTCCATACGTAATGGTCATCAGACTAACATCACCTCCGAAACAAGTGGCGATCTCTCTGACAAAGAGATGAGCGTCATTCCAGTGAGGTTATGAAAGAACTCTGAAACGATCTGTGTGGGCTTGTAACTCGAGTTGCAGCCATTGTGAGCTGGTTCACAGTACCTAGAATACACAGAAATGATACATCAAGTGAGGAAGAATAATTGTACTGATAAAAGAAAAATACTTACCACTGGGTGAAGTGGCTATGATCACTACCCTCTTCTCTTCGTCAGTGAATGGAACGGGAGGGGGTCGTCTCGGGCAGGGTTGGTCCCGTGCCGTATTGGTCCGTGCCGGGTTGGTTCTGTGCCGTATTAGTCCCGTGCCGAGTTGGTCTCTTGCTGTATTGGTCCCGTGCCGGGTTGTCCTATACCCCCATAGTTCCCCACTCCCGGTCGGTCAAGAAACGCATTTTGATACTCGGGTATGGAGATTTTTGCTTTACTCGTGCTTGGACCGAGAACTATCAGTCGAAAAGTAAAACCGAAATTCCCAACCTCGAATCCAAAAATACTCTTTCATCACCAAAGGGTTGTTTATTCATAACGTCTGCATTGCTGAGAGCTTCCTCGGTTTAAAATCCACGTGAAGCAACGTTTTCACGTCTCAATATCCGGATTGATGATCACCGGTCTTAGTTCATGAAGCCTACAGCTTGGTCGGAATCAAGAATTGGGCATAAGCCTGATGAGCGGTCATCACTCCGGAACTTGAATCACGAAACGTTGCTCAACCTGGATTCCTTCCTAATAAGGGTCATGCGGACGCCGCTGATATTTGTTTCTATTTTTGGTCAGAAACAATAGATACACTCATTCATCTGACCCGAAAGTGTCACCGGGGGACCACAACCTATCTTTTTTATCGGTCCCATATTCCACCCATACTAATGGAGTGGGCAAATCTTTCACGTGAGCTAAGCGTTCCAGCCGCAGCTGGAAGGTCACCAATCCGGTTACTGAATGGTGTAAACGTTGCTTAACATGAAATCTTTCTCAAGATATCGTGCGTCATTTATTCCTATTTGTTCACGAGAAACACGAAGAAACTTGTTCTTTGACCTAAAAATATCATCCGGTCATCACCATTCACCAGTCTTATGTCGCATTGGGAAAAAGGTCAGACATTGGTTGGATTTGGTAGGCTACCAGCGGTTGAATTTCCAACCATCTGGTTGAATTTGATAGCCAACAAGTGGTTGAAAAAACAAGTACTAATTGACTTTTCCAGGTGGTTGCTGATTTTAGTGGCTCAGAGTCATAGTGGACTAAATGTACCTCTGAATAGTGCAAAAAATCGGTCTGAAAACTCCCCGCGTATTGGCAGATTTGGATTCATCTCTTGCAGACAATTTATCCCATATTCTCTATCACATTCTTCGACTTGGAGGATGATTACCAAATGGCCTCTATTCATGATTGAATTGTGAGAGACCACAGAATGCATGAGTCTCAAAAGTGGACTCACAAGGGGAGGACCAGGTCTCCGGATCACCAATCTTGTCCAAATTTCTTACAGTTCTGCATCACCAGTATATGAAGAATCCAGAGTAACTCCGTCGAATGGGCCTTTTGTTCGGAACTACAGCCAAAAACATCAACATTGCTAGTATATCTATATATCCAACTCTTTAACATGGGCTTATATGAGCAATGATAACTCAGTGCCTGCATCTTTTGTCAGGAGACCAATTTGACGGAGTTTCTCTGGATTCCTCATTCTCTAGGTAGTACAAAATTGTGAAAAAAATTTGGACAAGATTGGTGACCCGGACACCTGGTCCTCTACTATGTCTCTGAATAACTCATTTGGTGAGAAATCAATTGATTTTTCACAGTATGATTTCAGGCATCTCCTGGGCTGATGTAAATTTTCATCAAATCGAATCAACTGTTGGCGGCACAATAATGTCACCCGAAAATCAAAACCTATCAATCTCATTGGTCTCGTGTTCATAACCACCCAATCACTTGGTGGAATTTTCAAACTGGTTGAAGTATCCAATAAACCATCTGATTGAATTTTTTCCAAACATTTTCTACAGTGTAGATAACGAATCAATCCGAACGAGTCTCTCTGAGCAGTCATAAAAGTACATCAAATGCGCTAAATTCAAGCTGACCCTGAGTCGTGTCTAGACCACTAGTGTCCACGTCAGTCCCACACTCTCATGTGGTTTACTCTTAACTAACCACTTAAATCAATGAGCATCTCTATTTCATTCTGATACTAAGCAGTAGCACTACTCGGACCCCATCCGTGAAAACAAGCTCGGTTTTTCTCCCAGAGCTTCAACGGGCCTCTAAGCACACATGGAAAACCTATAGATCTGACTTTCTCTGTCGGTTACTTCGATGTATATTTGGCCCACAGTAGTGAGCATATACAAGCACATAACTGTCGACGAGTTCCCGTGTAACACGAGGTCAGCGCTGCCCTTAATAAAGCAGCCACGCCGACTCTGCTACAACGGAGGCAGCTACCAAGATTTACACCGCACGATCTTACCTTTGCTTCGTCTTGTTACACTATCTTCGCTTTCGTCTTGGATTGCTCGTGCTTTTAGGTTATGTATACCTCGTGAGCGATTGAGAGTGAGAGAGGTTAGGTCGGATAATCACTTGTGTGTACATGGACGTTGTTAAAGTAAAAGTGCGCACGTGGTGAGTTTAATTGAGACGCATTCGTAATACGAGCTTGATCATGGATAGCTCGTTGTCACCTATAGATTCTTCATGGAATTCAGGAAAACAAAATACATTTCTTGGTCTTTAAAAGAATGGAAAAGCTTTTGGTTCACCATCTGAGCTACACCATACTGATCGAATTTTTCCAAGAAAAACCGTAATATCTCGAGGTAGAATGTATAACACCTTGAAGTTTGATCAATTCGACCATTTGGTGAGAGTTAGGATTTGATAGGCACTGTTGTTTCAATTGGAGCTCGGAGACTGTAATCATGCCCGTGAACATATAGTAGGGTGCGTCTGCAAATGATGCATATGCAGCGCACACGGCGCATATGCACTGCACACGTGCAAATGTGCAGCTCATCGGATTTGAGCAGAGGTTGAAGGGCTTCAATCAGAGAATTTCTAATTTGAACCGGTTGTGTTTTTCCTCCGTTCCTGCTGACCTAAAGCAGGACTGAGAGAATTCCAGCTGGTTCTGGTTGAAATTTGATGAGCTGCACATGTGCACGTACCTACGAGCAGAGTGCACTGCAGATACACTTATATGCATCATTTGTGGACAGACCTTACAGTATCCAGGCTTCTGCCAAAGCAAGCGTTCCAATCAGATTATAACTTGCACCAAATAGTGAATGTGATCACAAAGTCCAAAGATATATCCGCTTCTCCATAAGTGTCTTGAAGAAAACAGAAATCGACTGTAAATCAGTGGTGATGTTCACCTTCAGAGTCGAGATCGTAACTAAATGTCATCTGATTACAAAATATTTGGCTGCTCGAATCTCATATTTTCATTAGAAATTGGTCCCAATAGCGACTTATATCCGGGTTGAGAAATAATTACTCGACAAAGAGTGTAGCTGGCTTTTAGGAAGATACTTACTCCCCTCATTATTTGTCTAGATAAAAATAATATTCAATGAGACAAATTGCATTGCGGAGACTTGTAGAGAAAGGCAAGACGATCGAAATGCCTTTTGGATCAACAGTGACACATCATTCGGACAGAGAAATTTCAATATAAGATCAGAAAAAGTTGTCGCGCCCAACACTTCGGGAATCGGCATCAACTCTTGGCATTCAAAAGATAAGTGGATGTCGCTCTTTGAATTCATTGTCCATATTCCCTTTGAACATGAGTACCTGTTCTGAATTTTGAGGGTGAGGTTATTGCGAATATTATTTGAGACAGGAGCTCGGCTGAAAACATTCATCTTGACTAAGTCTTTAGTATGGACATACACAGAATTCTATTTGTAACGCAAATATATCAAAGTTTGACAACACCTTGACTGAATTTGTCGTATAACCTGCAGACTAAGAAGAATTCCACGGAGTATTTCCCGTGAAAGCCAATGAATCCGGCAATTTAAAGGGCCAATCTGCCAGCTTCCACCGAAGTCATTAATACAAAAAATAACATCGATCCAAAACGATGGGTGAGACTTTTTTCTTGTGATTTAGAGGTATTAAGGTAGTTGTACACCAAAATTATTCATCAACAGAATTTCTCGAGATTCTGCAGAGAGATAGTTCTAATATCGAAGAGTATGTGTGCAAAATTCCAGAACGTCTGACCATCCCGTTTTCGAGTATTGATCGTCGCAATTTGACCAATTTTGCACATTTTTAAATTTTGCGCTTATGGGAGCGGGCCCCAAAAACAGCACAAAAATGGGTCTAGCGCAGAACCTGATCAACAGAAAATGTTAGGACTTCGAGAGATCCGAGTTTATGTATAAATGAATCATATGGCCAAGTCTGGAGATGATGGACCACGTCGTTTTTTAGTAATTGTTCATACAAAGCGTAGAATGCAAAAAATGCGACACGTGATTTTGATTTTAGGCTAGATAACTTTGGAAACCATGCCTGATTCGGTTCAGGAAGTCTTAGATGACCGTTTTAGTTTGTTGTTTGGTGGAAAGAGTGCAGTTATTAACATAAATAATAATTTCGACTATTTTAAAGTGGGCAAAAAAGTGAGGTTAAGTCTCTCTGACTCACGTAGTTGGTGTACAACTACCTTAAAACATCATCCAATCATAATTTTGTCGGAAATTTTATCAGCTATCAATTAAGAACTCTTTCAGAGGTGTCCAACTACGCGCACGCGCAGGAAAGGCTAACAACTGGAGAAAAGTTCGTCTCAAAAATAGCTATTAAAAAATTTACAGGATGGGTTAGGAAATTCAATGGGGGGGGGGGGGGAGGGAGGATAACAGACAGCCTAGAGTATATCTATAGTGACTCGAAAGGCTTTTATTAGTATGTTCCAGTGAAGTCCTTAACCGAATTCTTAGAAGAACAAGTAAGTGGTGTGAAGGGCCTCCATTTATGCATTCGTCCAAGCGCGAGGACTCATGAAACATGGTTATTGAACGCTTTCATTGCACTTCGCCTCGGTGTAGGACTTTGTAACTATATCTAGTGGTGCATCAATTTTTAGCATCCGGCCCACCGCCAACAGCCAATCATGATCATGAGCGGCATTTCGAATCAGCCAATCACAGTCATGAATAGATAGGTCCTGGGGATATCTCAGGAATCCCCCCGGTCTTGTCAGCAGTCGCGAGTGACTTCACCGGCACAATTGTCAGATCTTTTAGGTTAAATTTACGTTCAGTTGCGTCAGTGTCTGATGACTCTGACTGGAACTCATTGATAGACGCTCTTATTCCGCTTCACCGAACTCACATAGTTTTCTCCGGACTTGGCTCGTCTATTGTTCCACAAATTTTCGTACTCGATCACATATTTTTGAACACGTGTTCATGCAGGTCCAGGGCTCGGGCGCGCGTGAGCCAGACAGACCGCGAGCTAGGAAGGGTATGGGGAGATCGATATCGATGCGACTGATATGAAGTGAGCAGCGCCCATCACCCGCCTCATTGGCGCCGAAATTCGAATACGATGTACGACACCCATAGATCATTCTTCTCCAAGCAGCGCGTACTTTGACATCGTACTTTTTCTTGTTGATTTTTATCGTTCAACTAATTTCTATCTCCTTAACACGTTCGCTGCGGCGGGACCCACCGGTGGGTCCCGCCGCACACAAAGAAGGAACTGCGATTTTCGCCGCCGCAGCGAACGTGTTAATATCACGCCAAGGTTGACAAAGTTTCTTGGTATGGTTCATAAAAGCGTTTCTTAAAAATTATTTTCACTTTTACTTATTTGAATCCATTCTCGCCAATGTTCAGAATGAGAGTGATCATCAATGGACCCCCAGGGAGTCGACTTGAGCGAGGAAAGCTCTTGAAAGTTGAATTGAAACGAAAATTGAACGGAAAAAATCAGCTGGAGACGGTCACGGACAGGATTTTCATAACTCTAAGCAAGAGGCCCACTGGACCAAACGCATCTGAAATATCTTCGTTTCTCGCAAAAACAGACTGGTTCCTTTAATTATATTACGTGTTCCACGATCGGGCAGGTTGATACCTTTCTTGCTAGTCCATCAGGTAACCAAATCATTTACGGTGTGACGGCCCTAAGGGCGTGACGGAATGTAGCGCGCGTTGCTTATGGAAAGAATGCGAGTCTCGGGCTCGCTTAACCTGACGACGCTCGCCGGAGCGTAACACGAACTTCCTCCCGGGGAAGTTATCCTGTTTAAGGGATCCTTCGAGCACTTCCCTGAGGTCGTGCTCGAACGATCACCTGGAGGACAGAGTGCGGTCCACCCCAGCAACTGGGGTCATCTACACTCTGCCCACCTTCGCCCGCGTGGAGAGTGCTAATCTCTCCACCGGGGAACTAGCTAGGGCCCTACCCCCTGAGTCGTAAGGCTAATCCTCCGTCACTCAGGTCCCTATGTGGTCCACGAATCGCTCGACGGCTGACTCGGGCCACGGAGAGGGTCATGTGTTACAGGAACAAGGACGGAATAGGTGCGAATTTCAAGGATGCTGGGGAAGGATCCTTAGTTTACTTTATTTGCTCCTTTTTTAGAGAGTTTTGTACTCTCTATCTTCATTGCTCGAGGGGTGATTTGCACCACTTCGAACTTAGAAGACAAGAGAGGATTTGATGATCGCGGGGGCACTTACCCCGGGAGCAGGAACTCCCGTGCAGGCCCACCATATGGTGAGAACCGTCCTCATCAGAAAGAGATATTTCTCTATCCGAGTAAGGAGATTCTTAAACAAAAGTCATAGGCTCGAAAAGAAAAAGAAAGATTCATATCATTTACTACCTTTTATTGATTTTAAATTGAAAGGAGATACATAATGTTATACTTACAAATGACAAGATTGGTGGCTCTGAGCCACGATGCGAATACTTTTCGGGTACAGAAATCGGCCTTCGGGAATCGAAAGCTACAGAATGAATGCTGCTGAGCCCAGAAATTGGGTCACTTATAAAGGCTAACGAGCCAATCAAAAAGTGCCACCGAAACTTTCGGTAGCCAATCAGGAGTTGCCACCGAAATTTTCATAGTCACAAGATCTAATTCGATAAATGGGTCGCGTGTGTTTGCACAACTGCGAGAAATAGGTGAATCGTCGCCGATATCTGTCCCGTGACGCTGATCGCTATGTTCTTATCCTAACTTACTTATATAGTCTTAATTCCATATACACCTCGATATACGGGTGTTTTCCCAGCACCAAAAATTTGAAAAGAGTTGAATAATTGTAAGGCAGGACGACCGTCAGGACGTCACACCCCCACCCTTAACGTCTTTCTACGGTGTCGCAAGCGACCACGTAGAAAGCGTATGTCTCCATTGTTACTAGCATGACGAATAGGACAACTATATCTAACATCATAACCCGTGCTGTAAAACCAGAGTAAGCTACTCCCTTCACAACCTCTCGTGGTAGTCTAGTTCCATGGATTCGAAACCATCCTGGATAAGATGACACGCAACATGATTTTGGATCTAATCGTCTGGAGGAATTCTCTCGCAACACGTGAGCATTGTTTGGCCAAGATCTCATGACCTTTCATTCGTGAAGGGATTCACCGGACCCAGTACAGGAGAGAGAGGAATAGTATGTATGCTATGAAAACAAAGGTTCCCTATAATTTAAAGTGTCTGGTATCCAAACAAACAGTTCTCAATCACAAGAAAGCTCCAAGATTCGGAGTAACCTACAGAGAGATAAGAGTCAGAAATACGGCATTGGCACATGTTGACAGTGGTGCCGGCGTTATTTACCAGGATTTAGGTTACGAGCCGGAATCCCAGTATTATGCCACCGCAGAGCTCGGTTCTGCCCAGCGTCTGTGCGACTCTCATCACCTCCTTGGCCTTTCTTTCATTAGTTTACAAAAAGAGTCATATATTTATTTTATTCATTTATTTTGATTTAATTCCTCTTCGGAGCTGGTGCACATTGAATTTTCTGCATGAAAGAAGAATTCATTGAAGAATGTTCCTTGCATCGCTCTCGCCACTGAGTCTATCAAATCCCGGCAGAATCACACGAATTGGGCTCATCCCTGGCCGAGGAAAAAGGATAGTGAACTGGGAACGACTGGACAAATGGACACTTTGAAAGGAGTTCATGAGTCTGTGGACACTCAGGACCCGGCTGAATATAGTACCCATCCTGATCGACTTTTAAAAGGTTACCAATGAACATATCTCCATAAAGTAATCTTGCTGCTCGTCTCAGATTCGGGCGAAGATTGATAGGTATGCCCGCGAAAGTGTCCGCTTGAATCATATGATCTTCTCGCAAATACGGAAGAATACGACCTCGGTAGAACAAGCTCCCTTTAACATAACATTCTCCCGGTTTGATTGTCGCAAAACATATCTTGACATCACTTCCCTCACCGCTGTCTTGAAACGCGTGCCAAAGCTGTGTTGTATTTTGATAATGGATGTCAAGACTATTAATCAACTTCTCTTGCGCTAAAGAGAGGTCGACACTGCCGTACGAGCTGTACCAGTTCGCTACATTCAAAGAGTCATCGTTTACAACAGCGCTCATTTTGGAGTGATGCGGCTACTTCCTTTCGGAATAATCGTATGTTATGAGTCCTTAGTTCTTCGAAATACGTGATGCTGAATGAATAGACTGATACGCCTTTGTTGAACTCCAGTGGCAAAAAAAAACTATCGAGTTATGACCGAATGGATACGGAGATTGGCGTGAAGAGAGGCTGTAGAAAGGAAAGAACTACGTAGATTCTACCATGCAAAACACTTCCATAACCCAAACCTTATTGTTTACACTTATATATGAAACGTACAATATACTCATTAAAACTACGTTGCTAATTATGAGTCTCTAATTGTTTGCAACACCTGCAGTTGGAGGTTGTTGACGGAATTTCGTATGCCTTGAGTGAAATGTTGCATTTGAGTCTGATTATAGGTATTGTTGAAGGGTCTGATCCAACGTATCTGACCCTAGTGTTTCAATCCCGCTGATCTTCGAATGATTTGTAGGTGCGACAGCTCTTGCCCTGGTGCTATTTGAGACGCCTCTTATTTCCAATTTCAATTTTCGCGCACTGACCTGCAGTAGCCGTCGGCCCGTGTACTAAGAAACCTTTGGCATCTATCTCGGTGACTCAATCATACTCATACAAAATTTTTGTTCTCTCAGTGTATGTGCGCCTCTACTGTGAGGCGTCTCAAATAGGCTCGTCCTTTCGGTTATACTTGGTTCTATCCGCCCATTTGTCGTTTTCTTTTGGCCTTGGATTTTTGTGATGCCTCTGCCCCTGCTATCATCTGGAAAACAAATAAATGTGAGTCGTAAATTCTTCCGAGAGGTCGCGAGGGAGCATATGCTGAGGGACCCGTGGTGACCCGCGAGTTTATTTTAGCAAACTCTGGAACAATGAGTATTCTAGATGGTCATGGGTGGTCAGTCCATAACTAGTAGCCGAGGTAGTAGAATTATCGAATGGTCTTCATTTCTTCAAGAATCTATACTTCGGATGGACTACCAGAAGTTGTCTCTTGAACTGTGATTTTCACAGAGAGGTGATTCAAAGAGATCTAAAAATCCTGGTATTCGCACTGACCGTCATTACTGTTGGTCCCGTTAAACTTCGAGACTGAGTGAGATATGATGGGTTTGTTTTTTTTCTTTTTTTTTTTCATAGACTATTATTATTATTATCATTTTTTTTCCTAGATCCAAAACACTAAAAGAACCTGATTTTGAATTGAGTTTTATGAGATTCCGTAACAGAGGTCACCACGGCCCCAAATGAATGGCTTGATCGCCTTGCACTTGCAACCTCGCAGGCCCCTCGGAGTGATGGGTCGGGTTGGGACTACTCGACCCAGGATGAGTCGAAGGGATTGGGGAGAGGACTGCAGGGTCCGGAATAGTTGGTGTAAAGGTGTTTATTCTATTAGGTTCTGACTTGAGCTAAGACTAAAATTGTAGGGCGAAATGTAGAGGTTGAGCTAGAACTGTAGCTGTTTAACCTCCAATAACTGTGCAATGTCCATGAGAACATATCGTCATTAGTGATCATCAGAATAGGAAGTCCGAGACATCCAGGATACTATAGGCATGATTTTCAGAACTGGGTTCAGGTGCGAGTTGGACCCATTCGAGACTGAGTTGATTTGAGTGAACTAAACGAAGTGGATTACTATAATATTGAAATAAACGAATCCAAAGATGTTCTGTACCAATTTGGCCAGCTCTGACAAACCTTTCTTCCCCGTAGCAGTATCAATCGGATACCCAGACTTTGGAAGGTTGCCTCTCCTGCCCTGCCGACAACCCTCAGGATTTTCAGGAACAATAGAAGCCATTTCCAACTCATCCTCAATAGTGTTGGGATGATACGCAAATTCTGACCCGGACTCATTTCCAGTGACTGACTCTATTCTTTCCCCATTGGTTTCCGATTCTTTGGAGACAATAGCAGATGATTCGTTTCTCACTTCCCTATGTTCGCTTCTAGACGTTGATTCTGACTCTATCTCATTTTCAGCAATTGACCTTTCATCTTTCATTCTAATTTCCAATTCCTGGGAGACTACAGTGGATGGTTCAAACTTCACTTCCCCATTTTCCCTACAGAACGTGGATTCTGACTCTGGCTCGTTTTCTACCGACTTTTCCTCTATCTCGAGAGCAATACTCTGAATTTGGTCAGATCTGACCAACAATCCGTAGCCCCGCTCGAATCTCAAGGCAGCGCTGATAGCCTCTTCGAGATTAGCTGGCTTGTTCTTGAATCGAATTTCCAGATCGGGCAAGAGCCCATTGAGGAATGCGTCGAGCTCGAGCTCTGCTATGGTCTCTGCGGAAAAATTAGGCATTTCGCTGAACTCTATTCTGTAACCTATTCGTCGGCTCAGTTTTCGGATATTGTTAGCAAAAACTATCACACTTTCTCCATCACGTTGGAAGATTTTCGAGAAATTTCCAATGAGCTGGAAAGTTGTCTCACTCGATCGGAAGGCATTGTACATAAGTTCCTTGAATTTTTCGTAAGTTTCGACTGCTTGAAATTTCAGATACTCACGAGCATCTCCAGATAATTTACAAGTTAAATATTTCAAGAGTGTGGCTTTGTCCCTGATATCTATCACCGTATGAGCCGCGTCACACTCTTCAAGGAACTCATCGACCGCGATGTTTCTACCATTGAAATTCGGGACTGTCGATAGAGCTACTTCGAGAAGGAGTCGGCGCTCTGCATTAATCACCATTTTATGTCGTTTTTCGACTCTGTTAGAAGAGTAACTTGAAATTTCTTTCTTTTCAAATCCTGGATTCTGAACTTTGACGAAATCACGGAATAGAAGAGATGTATTCTCTCTCTGATTCTGGTACAGTCTCCATTGCAACTCGACGATCTCATACAATTCTCATAGAACTTGCACTATTCGGGGAAAATTGTCTGATTTCGATCGTATTTCTAAATTTGCAAAAAAAAAGAACTCGACTCATAATTCTGACTGACTGAAATTCCAGAACTCAGAATGTGACCGAAATCACAGTATTCACTAGAATTTGGCTCGAACGTGATTTGGTTGAAACTCCGAAATTCTATGATAATCCCTCGAATAATTTGTCAGCATTGAGTCGATTGTGACGTCGAACTATTTTTTTCTGATTTTATTTGAACACTTGTCCTGGTTTTGACTCGTTTGACTACGAAATTTCAATGAACTGCTCCTGTATTCCCCGTACGCAATATCATTCACTTTGAATGGAAATGACGAGACACTTTCTGTGTTCTTTCGCTTGAACTAGATTTTCCCCAACTGGATGCTATGCAGAAAAATCTCTGATCTGAATCGCTTTCCAAATTGCAGGATTCGCGGTCAAATTCAACTGATGCTAGATTTCTCTTCGAGATTCTATCAAAATCTTGAATACAATTACGAATTGAATTTCTCTGAAATGCTTTCCTTTTCTTTTCCTGAAATTTTTGTCCAAACCAGCACAGAGATCCGATTGTATTTGGTACAAGCAACTTTCAGAAAAATTTGTTCACATGAATGATTTAAGACTCTCACGTAACTGGATATCAATTCAAGCTGAATTTAGTTAAGCCAACTTTTGTTTGCACAGCCGCTTCTGCTCTGAACTTGTATGACTACAGAAATTCCGGGAATCGAGCAACTTATCAAATAAAAATTACACAGAAGCTGGTTTTGAAATCTCCGGTATCATGACGATTTTAATACAATAGAATTCGGATACAGGATCAGTGGAATGCCGACACAATATTACCACTCTGATTCTCTTTCCGAGTACTGACAAAAATTTTCTGATTCTGATTCTTTGTATTTGATATTTGTCCCGAAATTTTTGCTAAATTCTCGAAGTTCTCTGGAATTTTTCACTAGAGTCCGGGAAAATCATTCGTTCCCTATCAAAATTCTCTAAATTCCGGAATTCACTGAAATTTTCCTTATCGATCCTTGATTCATAAGAGAAAGACTAGGATTTATCTGATTCTAGTCTCCGTTTCCTCGGTTCTACATAAAAGTTACCTGAAATTTTTTTGACTCGACAGATATCTGGCTTGATTCCTGGCCTTGGGTAGGGTTTTCTTGAGGATTCAGTATACGTCCGGCGAGGCCGAGGTTATCCCTCCGGGGCCTCCAAAATTTACTCCTGTGACGGCCCTAAGGGCGTGACGGAATGTAGCGCGCGTTGCTTATGGAAAGAATGCGAGTCTCGGGCTCGCTTAACCTGACGACGCTCGCCGGAGCGTAACACGAACTTCCTCCCGGGGAAGTTATCCTGTTTAAGGGATCCTTCGAGCACTTCCCTGAGGTCGTGCTCGAACGATCACCTGGAGGACAGAGTGCGGTCCACCCCAGCAACTGGGGTCATCTACACTCTGCCCACCTTCGCCCGCGTGGAGAGTGCTAATCTCTCCACCGGGGAACTAGCTAGGGCCCTACCCCCTGAGTCGTAAGGCTAATCCTCCGTCACTCAGGTCCCTATGTGGTCCACGAATCGCTCGACGGCTGACTCGGGCCACGGAGAGGGTCATGTGTTACAGGAACAAGGACGGAATAGGTGCGAATTTCAAGGATGCTGGGGAAGGATCCTTAGTTTACTTTATTTGCTCCTTTTTTAGAGAGTTTTGTACTCTCTATCTTCATTGCTCGAGGGGTGATTTGCACCACTTCGAACTTAGAAGACAAGAGAGGATTTGATGATCGCGGGGGCACTTACCCCGGGAGCAGGAACTCCCGTGCAGGCCCACCATATGGTGAGAACCGTCCTCATCAGAAAGAGATATTTCTCTATCCGAGTAAGGAGATTCTTAAACAAAAGTCATAGGCTCGAAAAGAAAAAGAAAGATTCATATCATTTACTACCTTTTATTGATTTTAAATTGAAAGGAGATACATAATGTTATACTTACAAATGACAAGATTGGTGGCTCTGAGCCACGATGCGAATACTTCTCGGGTACAGAAATCGGCCTTCGGGAATCGAAAGCTACAGAATGAATGCTGCTGAGCCCAGAAATTGGGTCACTTATAAAGGCTAACGAGCCAATCAAAAAGTGCCACCGAAACTTTCGGTAGCCAATCAGGAGTTGCCACCGAAATTTTCATAGTCACAAGATCTAATTCGATAAATGGGTCGCGTGTGTTTGCACAACTGCGAGAAATAGGTGAATCGTCGCCGATATCTGTCCCGTGACGCTGATCGCTATGTTCTTATCCTAACTTACTTATATAGTCTTAATTCCATATACACCTCGATATACGGGTGTTTTCCCAGCACCAAAAATTTGAAAAGAGTTGAATAATTGTAAGGCAGGACGACCGTCAGGACGTCACAACGGTTTAGAATACCCGACTCGGTGGAGAAAAAGTAATCACAAATAATGAAAGATCTGACGTCCCTGCAACTCTAGCTACGCGTAAAACGTATAAACCACTATGTTATACACATACACGAAGAAATTCCAAGTTTTGTGGTACGAAAGCCGAAGTGAGAGAGGGCTACACAGCAGCGGGGGCAGAGGCCACATGGTGAGGAATAGTAGAGTCCTGACAATTACGGCTAATGAAACGGGAGCGCGCGAGGTGCAGGTAGATCGCGATACACTGATAGCATGGTCTTCTTCTCTCTGCTTCTCCTTCTCGCTTTACGCGACGTGCGACCGCGAGCATCAGCTCCCGCGCTAACGTTATTATATATGTATAATATGCAAGGTATCGCTGTCCCGTGAGTTTCAAAATCTCCATACTATTACAGCTGTTTACTGGTTAGTATCTATGTGTATGCTTATGTATATCAAAAGGAGAGCGTAGTTTCTTCACGGTCGTTTTGGTAAGAGTACGATTGGTATGACCTCCCATGATTTTATCGATCTATCTGACCCCGTTGCCGATCGCCAATAGATTTTTGCATTTGATTACGTTGATGGACGGGGGAGGGGGTCAGGTCATGGTCCAGGACTTTTGAGATTGAGAGGTGAGCTGAAAGCTCAATCGGGAGTATTTGCCGCTCTTGCAGATTTTATTTTATGACTGTGTTATCAAACAGCACTTGAGTATTTTACGTATAGGGGACTTTATTAAAATGCTAGATAAATTTTATCCATGGACATCGATTTTGTATAATAGATGAGTTGTGGTCGGAGAGTCAATCTGGTTTATCAACTTTTGCTTACCTGATGATCGCATTTAAAGCGGTGGATTGATTTATTGGGAAGATTTGGTAGGCGATAGTGGTTAGATTGCTGCATCTCAAAATGGGAAGAAATTGATTTTGTCTATCATCTAGATTGTTGCAGATTCTAATGAGGAATGTGTTCTTATCTATTCTCCATTGCGTCTCAAAAGATGATGAGTTTCATGGCAGCGTCTGGAATGGTTGGTGTTTACGATTGGAATGCTTGAACGATTATATTCCTAATATAACAATATAACAATGTAACAATGGGGTCTTGAAGTCAGATAAAAATTGAACTGTATCAGAACAAACTCCATAACCTTGTAATGACAAATGTCAGATGATTGGACTGACGAGGAACACCCAGGAGTTGTGGAACACGGATTCGACTGAAACTCTGAGGATAATCTCCTCTCACCACCAGAAAATGAAACCCAGAGCCGCACTTCCAAATGCCCAATCGTTTTCGAGCTGCAGCTCATAACATTAGCATTACGAGTATATCTATACATATCTTTCTTGAACATAAGCCCATATGGGCAATGCTAATTTCATAGGTTATACCTCGAAAACGGTTGGGTATTTGCAAGTGTGGCTCTGGGTTTCACCTTTTGGTGGTAAAAGGAGACTTCCCAGACTTTCAGCCAAATCCAAGGTCCGCAACACCTGGATGCTCCTCGTGAGTGTGAATGATTCTTCACCACAGTGGAATAATAGATAAACAGGCATGCAATTTATGAACTTACTCGGAACTTCCAAGAATGGAACTGTCGAGTGAATTTTTATTAGTATATCGAAATGTCATTATGGTTTTACCTCACCTTAAGAACCCATGTCAGTCCTTGCATAGTTGTTTGCATGAAATTCGAAGGCTCTCCATTTGAGGAATTAACGAAATTTAAAAGACAGTGGCCGAATTTTGGAAATTTGATGAAAAATGTGCCAATGCCCAGACTTGAGATTATGGATGAATTTTAGGACTAGAATTCCATGGACTAACTTCGAAGTTGAGAGGTTCCATTCCTCAGAGTTGATATTCTTACAAATATTCCTGAGTAAAATTCCCAAAAGGATTGTGCCGATCGATTCATTCATAAAATTTTTACATGTATTTCAAAAATGGGATTGCCAATCGTATCCCTGGATATCTTGTTAGAATTACAGAAATCCACGAAAAAATTCTCATAAAATTTCCACATGAATTTCCATATAAACTCTCAAGTTCAAGCTATCCACCCATACATACAAAAACGTAATGAGTGACTCCCCCGAAGACTCCCGTGTGTACTTCAAAGAATGTTGGACTCTTTCATGCAGTTCAGACATCGTTCACAATTCACACGCTCGCGACCTTCAGCCAATTACTTAATAAGCAGATGACCACTATTACTATACCTTGACTGTCAGAGGGTCAAGGAAGGTGCATCCCCTTCCAACACTATACAAATGTTCCGGTCAGTGACATGAAGGAGTAAAACGCATACCATACCTCTTTCTACACCTTTACTGTATAATATAATGCCTGTACACACATATATATATATATGATCGTGAAACTTTTCCCAGGCGTGTATCAATTCAAGTTACAGGTCGGCTTATCAAGACCAAAGTTTCTGATTCTCAGCATTATGTGGAGCGTTGGCGCTCACTTCCGGCCGCGCTCGTATTGCAATAGGAGGCTAACGAGAGATTTTAACGAGAAATCGCGCGCGCGCGCTCGCGAGAAAGAAACAGAGGTCGACGATGAGTCTTTCTCTCTGGGCATGCCCCGTCGTGTGTTGCCATTATATTCTACGAGTAGATAGTTATAGAGGTAAGTAAGTAGTCAGTACATATAGAATTTTTCTATACAGTAGCGCGGGTGGCTGGCTAATCAATGCGCTTGCGTGCGCCTTTTTCGGCCGCTAACATCGCGATGCGTGAGACTTTTCTCGCGCACGAGTATACGCTACCACCGTATTTTGCACGGGTACAGGAGTTATGTAGGAACGTATGGTTATGGAATAGATATAAAGCATAAAATTATATTTAACAGTATGTGTAAGCTTAGGTGTTGGAAGTTGATCGGAGGTCGAGCAGTCCACTGTCTATGGGATATGTCCTAATTGAATGAGATAATGTTAGATACATGTTTAAATACATAGCTATGTAAATTTCAATCGGTTACGACTTAGGAGATGAGATCTCATTTTGCATAGCCATCAAACCACAAATCACAGAGACCACGTTGCCATAAATTTTTTTATTTTAAATTTTGATGTACACAAAAATTGTTGACAGCCTATGAAAAACAGACATTTGAAATCGTCAAGATATCACCATGATATAGTGAAATCTAGCGCGATTACTTTGGACTCAGCCTGCAATTCCTCGAATGATACCGACTGTTTGAGCGACTTTTCTCGATCCAAAATCATATTTTTGGAAAAGTTTGCTATAAACGAGTAGGCAGCTGTTTGGGACTCCAATATCGGCGCAAAACATTGTTTATGCATGCGACTAATAAGCTGAATCGGTTCTAGAACCCCGGAGTAACCTGTTTTTGCTACTGGAGAGATACAGGAAGTTTCACTCTAGTGTTTTAAATGTATCCATGCTGTTCAAAGCTACCCCGATTGGCGGTATTTTCTCCAGGGGTTCTATTTACACGATGTTGAACATGAAAACTTAGTGATTTGTCGCGTTTATGGGCATCGATTTCCACTTGACAATCGTTAATAACCACTTCTCATCTGATCCCAAGTGAAAAAATCGTTACAGAAACTAGCTTATAAGATTTGAACGCAGAAATCTTCTGCAAGTAGCCATATATATGCAGCGACATGAACATCTAGTCACTGATTTGTCAGTAACACCTGCAGAACTGATAATGCATGATCAACTTGAGATCATGATAAAATATCATGTCATCCACGACAAATATACACGAAACTCTGACCTGTTATCTCAGTACTTAGCTCTCCGTTAGATTCTTTGCGTAAAGAATATTTGAGCACTTACCCACTGAGACCTCTCCCGGAGGGAGCCATCCTGAAGGTTATAGTCCCAGAAGAAAAAAGAAAAAACTGAGAGTAGAGTCGAAATGAAAGAAACGAAGGGGCTTGCGAAGAAGCGGGAGCCTTGGAGTGGTCCAAGATGCCGCTCAGGACTCATACGCTCAGAGGCAAACGGGGAGGTGAAGCACACACTACGGGTACTGTAGCTGAAAACCAGGGGCGGGAGAGTGTCGTGTCCTCCCGGTATACTACGATCTGCCTTACCGGGAGACTAGGGCCGGGGAGTGCGTCTGTTTCTCAGTATCAACGAAAAATCCTCCTGGTAGTTAACTGGAACCGGGAGTAGTCACTCTCCTATGATTCAAGAATCCCACTTGCGAGATGAGATACGATTTCCGAGGCCGGTGGGTCTACTAACAAGAGAAGGTTCAACCTTGCGGAAAACGAATCTTGATGAATCTCTGGGAATCATCTTGTTTTAGTGACGAATAAAAGTATCTCCAAGGGCCTGATCCCATGGGCCTCCAATTTCGAGATACAGCCAAAGAGATTATTAGCATTCTTAGTATACGTATCACGGTGGTCCTAAACCAATTCTACCCTCCGCTTGTCAGTAGGATTCTTGTTGGATATGGTTCGGAACATTTGTGGGATCACAATCTACTGAGAATCAAAATCGCCATTTGCAGAAACACGTTTTTTTGACTTTTTCAAAAAACGGCCCAAGTGGCGATTTTGATTCTTAGAATGTTGTGATCCCACAGATGTCCAGAACCATATCTAACAAGAATCCCACTTGATGTCGTCATAGATAGACTTAGTTCAGGACCACCGTGCTATGTATACGACTTTTTGACATGGGCCTATATCAGAAAAGCTAATTTCTTGAGCTGTATCTCGAGATAGAAGGCCTATAGGGTTGAACCCTTGGAGATACTTTCAGTTCTCATTGAAACAAGACAATTTCCAGAGTTTTATCAAGATCCGCATTCGGAAAGGTTGGACTTCACCTTGTAAGTTGCGAAGATGAGTTGGCGGACTTTTTTGTAAATGGTGATTGGTGACGACTGTTCCGGCAAGCACATTTCCAACGTGGAAGTTCTTTAGGAATGGATTGGCGAAGTCAAAATTGCAAATTTTCTCTCCTTTCTTAATTTATGAATTATATTTTGCATGCATGTCATTTTTATCTCGGCAAATATCGATCGGAGCGAAATTTCAATTATTACATCGGAAAGACTGTGTCATTTTGAGCCAGAAATGCTTGTTTCCAACTTCTACTTTTTACATTTACTTCGTCTTGATTCATCAATTGAAATATGTCTCGTGCAAATCGTGACGCTTTCTGCAATACCCGTAATGTTTTTGTCATCACCTAAGCGTCATCATACGTCTACCAATTTGCTGATAGCAGCCAAGGCTCGGACCACATGCGTGCATTGATTTTTGAACAATCGTAGACGAGTGCAAGCACTTGAGTTCATCTGTATTTAGATATTAACTATCAAATTACCTAATATATAAATTTACATACGCCAGACAATCATTTACCCGACTCAGAACATCATGATAAGTACCTCTTGACCCCACTCCGTCATCACTAAAGCACAAGTCAATCTCCCGAGCACTCGACACGCATCTAGTCTCACTAACACAACACATACGTCCACGAGCGCATTAACCCTGATGCAATTCTGTGACGACCCTTGGGCTCCTAAGAAGCTAACGTTTGAACTTGATTCCAAACCAACCTCGTTCTTGCCTACTTGATAAGTACACCCGTGACTCAAATGAGATATATACAAGTAGAAATGAGGATGATGCCTTCCTTCACACATACACATACAAACTTTGGCATATAAAAGAATGCATTCTCCATTCTGCACATCCGCGAGAAGAAAAATCGGCTCGCGGAAGCAGTAAGCAGCAAATGCAGTAGAAAAAGGATGCGCTGGTTATAATACTACCAAAGAGAGTATATAGTCGCGGATAGGGCGTGAGAGCGGCCGCTTTGAGTGTGGGAGAATTAGAAAGAGAAAGAAAAGTGCTGGGTGCTCTGAATGCATTGTGCGCGTGTGAACTGACCATCGCGGGTCACGCGTGCCCGACCGCGAGTCTTTCCATAGTAATATCTATATATATATATATATACATCATCAGTATACCAGAGTACAGAATTATCTTCTAGTATGGTAAGAATGAAATCTAGATCGCCGGAAGCCGACTCGTAATTAACGCGGACGAGTCTTTACGCGACTGCTGTACTTAGTCTTCCTCTTATTCTAGGTGGTAGATGTATGAGTATTATAGCTATCACCTGAAGAGAATTCCCTGATTAATACTTGAAAGCGATTATATGTGTATGAGGGGTTCACGCGTTTGATATGAACCTTACTGATCGTGTGATTTTGCCATTGTAGAACCGAGGATGTGTTGATTACTGGACGTATTGAGCTGTCATTTTTGCACAAATGAGTTTTGTGGAGATGAGTATCTGTTGAATGGGATTTTGATGGGATCGATCACTTTGCGAACCGATCAATTGGGTGGTGACTGCATTGGAAAGAGATTCAGAAATCTGGACATCGTCTCTGAAACATGTGGATATCAATGAAATTTACAAAAATTGGCTATAGAAACTTACCGATTTTATTTGCTCCATCGATAAAAGTCAGTGCTCGCGTGGAATTCTCAATCCAATACTCAACTGATCACTGGTGATAGTTGAGTTTCGTCAAAATTAATTTAAATGAATCCTCTCCCTGCCACGACCTCATACGTGCACGGATGATGAAAACTCAAAGGGATCCTCTATGCAATTGAACTCTATTGCCAAAATCAAGGGAATGTAATTTTGGATTTTCAACATTTTGGGTGCATGAAATACTAATATCTTCATTGACCAAAATTACAAAGATATTTTAGAATTGTTGACCTATTGGGATCTCCGCCAAGGCCTTATTAAGGAGGCACGAGCACTTTTTAATAAAACATTTGTTTTCGGCGCAAGTGGGCTCCAACTATAGCTAAAACTACCAGAAATGTAATACCGTTAAAAAAACATGGGGTCAACCACCAAAATCGTGAGCAAATTGACTTCGAAAATTATTTCTGACTACACGTAACCTTATGGGCCAGACGCGTTAAGATGAGATTGCGGGCTAACTATTCATATGATTTCTGTTCTGACAAGAGGAAAATGTTCTTTTATCCATTCTCTATGAATTGATACCAGGAAAACTATGGGTCAACCATCAAAATTTCGAGAAAATTAGAGTGAAAGTAAAAAAGCTAGCGTTGCAGCCAGCGCTTGCATTGTAAGTATACCTATGTATAGCGCCAATGACGCGGTGGAAGGGGAAAAGGCGCGCCGGGCCCCGTGCTTGGTACGCTCCTACGCGCTCGAGCCTCCTTAAGGAGGCTCGCGCGCGTGGTGCCGTACCGAGCGCGGGGCCCTACACGCAGGTAGTCAGGCCTTTCTATTCTCCGTTACGATCCTGACGCTACATATAGGTATACTCACAGTGCAAGCTATGCGATGCGGCGCGCTGCTCCACGCTCAGAACTCACTTTGAACTCAATTTACTCAAAATTTAGATCGCCAACGTATCAATTTTTTCACACCATTAGACGCATGATGCAAGATAGCGTCAAATTATCCCATGAATATCGATTTTGGTCGTTTAGTTGCCGCACCAGCTCGTTTTAACGTGTTTATCCCATAAGATTACGTGTGTAAGGATTTTTTCTGCCAAATGAGTTTACTCGAGACTTTCATCGCCAACCCATATTTTTCTTGATAGATTATGATTCCTCATTAGTTTATCTATTAATATAAGTAACTTTTAAGCAGTTTCTTCGTTTTGTTAAAATTTGCGCGAGCCTCCTTAAGAGTGCTCCCCAAGCTCAAAAAATCGATCAGCGCATCATCTTGCAGTCAAATTGTTCGACTATGAATATGAAATCAAGCAAACAATCAAGCACGACGCGCAATATGAATCCACCTGCAGGCAATTTTCCGACACATTTTGGAAAAAGTTTCATCAAAATCGGTGCAGAATTAGGTGAGCTATTTTGCGGGAATGATTTTGAAAATTTGTTTAAATTGTTGGAAATTTCCCCCGCAAAATAGCTTACTCATAAAAATTAGACGGAAGCAATCTTTTCTCACGCGATTTTGAAAATTTAAGACATTATAATACGTATCTCTTTCATGGCACAGATAGAACGGTTGGAATGTACCTGAATATACAAGGGTCCTGCTGTATAAATCCGAGACGCCACGATATCGGTGCGGTGAATTCGCAACTCCCGATGAAATCGATGGATTTCTGGATCTCAGTTTTTGGTACCATCGCATAACACTTATACGCATAGGCTCAATACTCAGTGGTACACTGCATCGGAAATTGGGAGAGTCGAAGATCAACCCTCGATAAAATTTCAAATATTAATAGTTTTCCATCATGAGGGAATTGTGAAAGTTGGTCTCTTTTACCATTTCTTACCTCTATCCTGTAACTGCCTCAATAGTTCGGGGGAGATGAATTTCAATAAAAAAGTGGTGGAATATTGGGTCGCACGGGTAGACACGGGTACCCGGGACAACGCGGGTAAACCGCCTCACGGCAGACTGGGCCAAATTGGGTCGCACGGGTAGACACGGGAACACGGGACCCCACGGGTAAACCGCCTCACGTCAGACTGGGCCAAATTGGGTCGCACGGGTAGACACGGGTACCCGGGACAACGCGGGTAAACCGCCTCACGGCAGACTGGGCCAAATTGAGTCGCACGGGTAGACGCGGGAAACTACTCAAAACTACATCCATTCGGTCCGCGCGGGAATGCACGGGTACAGAGCTTGCAGCTGCACGGGAGATCCACGGGTCCCCTCCGGTCGAGCTTGCAGACGTCAAAAAGTCGCCCGGGTATCATACGGGAATGCGAGTATTCTACCCAAATTCCCGTGCACTCTACACGGGAACCCGTAAAATAGCGCTGCGGATAGCCACTTTCATAATTTTTCGTAAGATTTTGGCAGATCTACAAGTTGATGTACTTCCATCTATCCAAAAACGAGGAACAACGGTTGTGAGATCCCTCGATGAAAGAAATACATCGCAAAAACTGATGAATGCCTTGCATTTTTCCCTCGAGTTTCTCTAACTACCTTGGGTGCATCCAGTTTTTCTAATGAGTGAAAGATGTCTTTCTGTAGATCATTCAAAATTCTACAAAAAATATTCCACACATCTTCCGATAAAATTCACCGCTCCCGATTTAATATGAAAAAACCTCTACTAAAGCAAAAAATTATAAAAAGGACGATCTCTTACATAACATATATACATGTAAGAATGGTAGAGCCGGGAAAACCACTTACATCAAATTTTCATCTACAGATGATCTTGATTCTTTCGAAACGATTACCGTGAAAATACCTAAAAATTAATCACGAAAGAATTTATCATATTTTTCAACTTTCGGCTTTCCTATTTCCTGATCGTTCCGGACCATTTCTCAAGCTGATGACTTATTTCCAAAATATGAAATTCGAAATAACACTCTCTCTAAATGCTGATTTTCTAACATTCTCGATCCATACAATCATCTTTCTGCACGATTTTCCAAGTACAAACAGGAAGTCATCTACCTCGTCATCTACGCAACGAAGGATCAATCAAAGACGACCGCAAAATTCAGCACCAACAATACCAGTAATGGAGAAACAATCAGATATTAGTGTGCCCTGAAGTGCAAAGATTAGCATCGTGGCAAATTTTGCAGGATATGGAATACTGGTAAATGCTAAATGTCAATGATCCACAGCTTTTTCATACCGTTCTATTCGTCAAAAACGCTTTTTTCTTGATTCTTTGAAAACCCAGACCATCGAAAAATACACTAACATCCTGTTTTTGTGTTAGCTCACTTTTCTAGAGTCCCCAGTGGCGAAGAAGGCGATAGGAAGGCCGCAGTCCAGCGTGAAAGGGTACGTGCAATTAATCTTTGATTACTTCTATCGAACAAAGACCCGTTGGAGAACATCTTGCCGAGAAAGGCATCCGCGTGACCTCTTTGCTACATAAATATGTGTCACTGATTCATCAGCGATGCTCACTGAAACTTCGGCGAACATGATCTGCCGGATCCCTCGAAGCACTGAAATTCTCGTGAACAGTCTCACTCATTCATCGGAGACACTCCCTGAAACATCAGTGACAAGGACTCGTTCGACCCCCCCCCCCCAGTCACTGGAGTTTCCGCGCGACTTCAGTGTGTATTCACTGAAACATTCCACTGAATTCATCAGTTAAAGTTGATCGGAGATCAAGTGAAGTTCAGTGACGTCTCACTGATAGATTCGGAGGGAGTAGTCGTAGTTGAAATCGTATCCTTTCCATAACAAAAAATATACCTGATCAAAATCTCAGAAATTGTGGAAATGGGATCCTACGATGAAAAGTCGTATTTACCAAACTGGAAATTTGGCTGCATTTTCTGAAAAAAATCCCAGAAACGCATGTTCAGTTAGCAAACCTTGATCATGATATGAGAAGAAGTCTTAAGACTCAAAACAAGTCAATCTACCTCTGCAGATCATGAAACGCCAACATAGATGCACATTGGTCAGCATATTGCTAATCAAGTTATCATGGGTTAATGTATCCGTTTGAGTAAAAATGTGTTATTATGTTTATTCCCAATATCGCTATCGCGTATCTGCGAAAGTATTTCACTTTCCGATACACTAGGATCAGAATTTTTTTGACTGCAAGTCGCTATTATGCTTGATCTAACCAACGAGGTGGGACTACCTCAGTATTTACTCATGTACAGCTAGAACTCATCAAAAAAATCAAAAGCGAGTTAGCAAGATCCTCGTCACGCAATTTACGACTATCGATTTTGAAAGTCGCATCATCGACGTCGTCGTCGGCCTCTTATCAGAAGCTCCGATCGTCAAAATTAGCATACAATGTGTTGGCTTTGATCCTCATCAGAGTCTGCTCTCGCATCAAACATCTCATAAATCGTGAGCACTTAACAATAAAGTCAACCATCGATTATATGTATACTCTTTTGCATTTTCTATGACCCACAGATTTTATCCCAGTAACTCGCATCATCATGAAACCCATTATCTCTATATTTTCTTCACCCACAAAAGTTCATAGTCTCACAAAAAATATCACAATCAATTCACGTATATCATGCCAACAAAATATTGTCACGTGTATTATACCCTACAAAGCCAAACCATATCATCGAGATTCGAAAATCAGTCATTGAAAACAATACCCCGGCTATAACAGATTAATTCACATAAATTGAAAAAAAAAATCCTCCGTTCATTCATAATGCGCACAATACAGTTCACCTTTGTATCACTGGCGGTCTTATTCAAACGAGTTTCACCGATATTATAATACATCTACAGATGGACCAGAGGACGGACTATACAAAATTTGGCTGATGATCGCAGCTGTTATTTCATTTCGCAAACCTGGCACTACACATACGTATATAAAATGAATGAACTAGAGGGTGTCATTGGTCACCCTGTTGCTATATATATATAAATTGTATTTGGGTTAGTTGAAGGGTTGCACCTTGGCTTTGAGATTTTTCACCCCCGCTTGGGGTACAATGTATTACGTGAGCCGTGGGTGACTACAGACTGATTGTGTCACGCCCATTGTCTTCACGTATGTACAAAAGGTGACAAGCTGAGATCCCCGTAGACTGTAAATGTATGGACGGTTCTTATAAAGTATATTGTTACAGAAGCAATGGCATGGGATTGAAAACACAATTAGGCCTGGACGTCATTCAGTGAATTTGATATTAGGATTTTTTTATTGTTGCCGTACGCCAATTGAAACTGCGTTGTGACATTGGAGCTGGTCAAATGAGTATTTTATGACTCTCTATTGGAGTACGCAGACGATGTAGTTTCAGACTTCAAACAAAATATCCTGTTTTTTAAGAGAGTTTTCTGGGGTCTATCGTTGCTTTCTGCTAAAATACATTTTCTAATTTAAATTTTATGTTCTTGACTCTCAAACAGATCATGTGCAGTTATTGGAAGAGTTTGTCAAAAAAGTGTCATAGTCCGTGGTTTAGCTATCTAAATGCTTGTCGATCGGGATACCTTGGGGAGATAATTGATAAAGGTAAGGTTATACTAGTGAAACTCAAATTCGCTTGGGTTGCCACCCTCACCCGGTGGTTTCCGAGATAATTAGCCCCAAAACCGATCATTTTTCGATGCATCAACTTGTCAGGAAGGTATCTCAGGGTCTCGACGAATTTTGAAAGAGTAAGATATGTAGAATCGATAAAAAAATTGGGTTGCCAGGCCTGCCCAGGGGGTTTCGAAGGTTGCCAGGGGCAAAGGTCGCGAATCGGGCTCGGCCACAGCGCCGAGCCGGACCCGGCGGCTCATTGAATACGCTACTCTCGCTCATAGCTCGGCAACTACGCACTCGACTGGAATTTCGTTGAGAAACTTTCTTCTTAGTTTTATTGATATCTACAAATTCAGATACTTTTCTCATCTTTAAGCTCGATCGATTCGACGTCATGAGGGTTTGAAAATCGAAACATCGCATTACGCTCTACTAGTTCAACCTGCTTGATTATAGAAGTTAAATTCAGACAAATGGACTTCTACATCAGGTCAATAGAAAGCTAAGGCACTCAGCTTTCGATTATTGGTGGTCAGATTGATTCATAGATGATTATTCTGGATAATTGTTATCATTATAATGATAACAATTTCTGTTCCAAAGTTACCCCAGTCCGTGTCTAGCTCTGGAACACGACTTTCAGCGCGTGTAGCTCAAACCAAAGATGTCCAAATGGACCTCATGAAGACTGCAATCAAAAGCTCGAACTGTAACCTTCCGATTGACCACAGATACAATGCGCATCTGATGCGAGACGTACAAGCTTCGTGAGGTTCAAGGAAAAAATGCAATTTTTGTTTCAAATTTACCCCGGTTGACGGCACTCAAAATGGTACATTTCGCACCGAATTTATGAGGTTGTATAGCTCGCTTCTGAACGATTGTTTTTAGGGCTGAGCGGCAAGCAAAGGTCGAAATAATCGCTTGGAAGCGGGGAAACTCATGAACGAGTTGCGAATATTTTTTTTGCAATTTTGAAAGCACCCAAACATCGGAATAATGCGAAAATATAAATTTTTGATATGAAATGACTCGGCAAACACGATGAAATCAAACTCAGGGCTCTTCGAAGAATTCTCGTTTCATGAGAAATCATTTTGCTTTTTTTTCTAGTATTTCACGCACAAAAGAATCCTCGAGAAGTTCCCTGGTGGAAAAAAGAGCGTAGCAGTACTGCGTAACTCCGTATTACGGTCGTAGAGGTACGGCCGTAGTACGATCGTACCCTACGGCCGTAATACGATCGTAGCACTACGGTCGTAATACTGGCCGTATTACTGTCGTACTACGCTGTTATGTACGCCGACATCAGGGGCTGCAGATCTATATATGTTCATTTACGGCATGTTGACTGCATTTATCTGTGTTTGACACTTCGTGTGGTGTGAACAAACTCTTCTGCTGTAGCTGTTGAGAGTTGGGAATTTGACTTGGCATCCTGCTGTGACGAAAATTTCCACAACTCGCTCTGATTAAAAAAAATAAATAAAAAAAAGCAGAGTGCTTAGTGAGTAGTGACTCAATTACACTGCGGTGAAATTGGGCTACAGTCTCTGTCAGTTTCTGTGAGATTTGTTTTGTTTACCTGCAGGAGTGAGGTTAACCCACCCTGCGTGGCAATAACGTGCAAGTAAAGAAATGCTTGTTACTGAATTTGTCAAGTGCACAGGCAACTTGATGCTTGATTCTTCGAAACCTCGCACTTCTTTTACAGATCTACATCCTCAGTCACATTCTAGATCTCTGTCGAGTATCAAACAAAGTGCAGACACGCTGAAGATGTTACAAATAAACTCTAATATGCCCAGCTATATGGGTAGTGCGACTCAGATCATGTATCCGAAATTTCGACTGAGGATGTAATGTAGATCTGTAGAAGAACTGTGAGGTTTCGAAGAATCAAACATCGAGTTGTCTGTGCATTTGACACATTCAGTGACAAGCATCTCATCACTCGCACATTATTGGGACGAAGTGGGTTAACCTCACTCCTGCAGGTACACAAAGAAAATCTCGTAGAGACTGACAGAGACTCTAGCCTAATTTCACCGCAGTGTAATTTTCTCAACAGCTCAGAAGAGTTTGTTTAGACTACACGAAGTGTCAAACACAGATAAATGCAGTCAACATGCCGTAAATGAACATATATAGATCTGCAGCCCCTGATATCGGCGTATATAAGAGCGTACTACGACAGTAATACGGCCAGTATTACGACCGTAGTGCTACGATCGTATTACGGCCGTAGGGTACGATCGTACTACGGCCGTACATCTACGACCGTAATACGATGATAAGACAGTAGGCTACGGTCGTAGTACGGCCGTAATACGCTCTTTTTTCTACCAGGGTTGTAACCCTAATATAATGCTCCAAAAAGTTTTTACGTATATAATACAACAATGACAATCGAATAAAAAATTGGGAAGAAGTTATTTTCGATACCGTCAAATTGGGTAACTTTGGTACAGTGAATGCAACTTGTGTACACCCCTGAAAAATGACTGTCAGGGCTACGTTTCGCAAGGTAAATGATTCTATCGCTCTGTAAACTATTCTCCCCTCTTAACAAACACATAAACAATCTGTTGGACCACCTCAGATCCTGCGTGGATGGTTGTAGTCGTTTATTGAAGCTTTTTCCAAAGAGGCTGTTTAGCAGCGATACGCAAGTGGTCCAGTTAGTTTGTCTGGCAAGATCTTTTCCGCGGAACGAACTACGAGTCAATAACGCTACATTTCAATCACGTACATCACCATATTGAAGAAACCACCGTTAGATTGGGGTATATATAACATTTGGAATTTTAACGAATGAAAAATCGGGAAAAATCCATAAAAAATCGTACCAAAGTTACCCCACTTTACGTAAGAAGCATTACGGCAGGGTAACTTTGGTTCAATTCTGTATGACAGCTTCTTTTCAACTTGTCTCGAGTTGTGTGATGGTCTATGAGGTCTTAAAATGTTTCAAACAGCTTAGAACAGAAAAAATGAATGATTAAAATTGATCCCCCCACATGGTGGCGGGTAAGATTGAAATATGTTGTAAGTTCACCAAAGTGGCTCCATCGGGGTCTAATTTTGGTACACTTCTTCAACTGCTAACGCATCCTGCGTAGACACATCAAATTTGACTCTGTAGCTCGCCAATCGGAAGCTGAGACTGTAATCTTTAGATTGACTACTAATAGCAGTGGGTTTTTGTCAATGTATATAGGAATGCCAAGCTAAACAAAATAAAAAGTACCGAAACCGTACCAAAATGACCCAATTTGATGGTATGTCAAAAAAATCATGTGGTCTATACGGTGATTTGAGGTAATTTTGAGTCTGGCAAGAACCAAAACATTTTTTTAAAAATTCTACAAGTGATCAACTGATAGTTCGACCCTTCTTTCGAATGAAGTGATCAGAATTGGGAAACCTTTTTCTAACACTATGAAACGGAAAGAAACCTAATAATGGATAAAAGAAATGGTCGTAGATAACCGCGTGAGACTGATGTTTAATTACTCATTTTACACGTTAATTGCCAAAATTTCATCCAAGAAGCACACCAATAAGGATGATATAAGTTTGCAGATTAATAACAATACTGGCCTGAAAACTCTCATCATTCTAAAGCATTGCTGATCCTGATCTCGGGCTGCGGTTCATTGACGTTCTTCAAATCGTTTAAAGCATCAGAAGTGATAGATAAAACCCGATCATCTTTTTCTATATCTTTAATGCCAAGAGTTTCACAGTGCATAACAATACACGACAGAGCAGAAGCAGTGTTTGGGAGAACCCACGTGTTTCGATTCAGCAGAAACTTTTTTCGCGCGTAAATGGAAGATTACTCAAGTGGGGTTTGATAATTTCCAATATATTTGGGCTCTATTTGTAGATCTTGAAATGAGCTCTCCAATGAGCTAAGATACGTTGGAAATTGTCGAATCCAAAGTAAGTAGTCCTCTGATAATTGCTTGATTCTATGTAATTAATGAATAAATTGTGAAAAAAACGAAAATCCGGAAAAACCTCAGCGAAATCGAGTCCGATACCGAAACTGCTGTGTACATATGTTCATTATAACATAAACAACGAGAAAGCACCACGACATAAGCCATTGGATATGTCTCCGCTGTTGGATGTGAGCTGAAACTCAATTAAAAGTAGGCCCCAGGGGTGGGGCCCATCGCAGTGAACGTGTTAAATAACGGTGATGGCGTTGGGAGCTTTTCTGGTCAAAACTTCAGGTTAAGCAACGTTTTCATGGGGGTATATCCCGATAGGTGACTGACCGTTCGGGTCTGTCGAATGTTAAAGTGCGTTCAAAATTCACCCAGACACGTGGTCATCTATCCAGATACTACCCCCATTGAAACGTTGCTCAACCTCTATTTACTATCAAAAAGGTTCTTAGTGCCACCGTTCTGATCTCTATTTCTATTTGTGTACAAGTAACTTGGAAAAACTTGTTTTCTTGATCTTACAATTTCGCCCGGAGACCACCACCTATTCATCTCATGAGTCCCTTATTCATCTCCATATTCGCAGTAGTAAAATTTTTTTAATTATCGAAATGCCCATTTAGACGCTTGTGTGCCGTGTGCAAATGGCGAGCAGCGTGCGTAAATGTGCAAACTGTGCGCAAATTTTTTTTTTGCGCACGCCGCAAATCGTCAAACCGTGTGCAAATCGGCCATTTGCGCACGCTGCAAAAAAATTCCGTGCGCAAATTTCCATTTACGCACGGAAAATACGATTTCTTTGAACTGAACATTGAACCTGGATTTTTTTTTTTTTTTTTTTTTTTCATTACCCAATTTCAATTTTTCTACGGGATTATTTCGCGAACTTGTTCAGTGTACGTGTCGTGTGTGTAAAATATATGTGGGTATCAGTGTAAAACCCTCTGCATTTTCTCGGGAGTAATGAGTCCGTGACGCAGAGGAAACAATATACTTAGCACCGAGTTTATGAGGTTGTAGCTCGCTTCTGAGCGATTGGTTTTCGGCCCGAACCTCAGGCGAGGGTCGAAATACTCGCTCGGAAGCAAGTATTCGAACAAACTAATACTATTCTCTGCAATAATGCGAGCACCCAAACATCGGAAAATCGCATAAAACTGGCTTTTTGAAACTATTTTCCTAATTTTTTTTTCAGTCGGGGGGCTCCGCCCCCCGAACCCCCCGGCGGGGGCTTCGCCCCCTGCACCCCCACCGGGGCTGCCGCCCCTGGACCCCGCTCCTGCGCCCTGCGCTCCCCCCCGGCCCACGTTTGCGATCGGGCTAAATGCTGCCATAGCATTTCGAAACACGATTCTCTACTTTCTTGATTCACAAACTGGCCGGGAAGCATTCATCATAGGAAGACACAAGCTTAGATAACTGATGTCTCAGATTTATAAACGCCTTCGGACGATGACTAAGTCGCGTGAATTTTCCAACTGTTCGACGAATTCTACATGGATCACAGCTGCGCTCTTTAAAATAACAAGAAAAGTGTTAAAAATCAATAGACTCTCGAGATATCCTCTGTAACTTCAAATGACTGGGTCCCAATGAACATTCAAATACTAAAGGATCAAAATTACTCCACTCTTCTTAGCCTTCTAGGCTCTCGTTTGAGATACAGAAAAAATGAATACATTTGCATTTGCTCTTCTAATTCACAATTAATATTGAAAAACATGCTATTGAAGTACCAAAGTGAACTCCAATAAGGATTAAGGAACAGATAGATCAAAAAATTGAAAATAAATCTAGTGAACTTCCGGCAACTCATAGGTGAGGTATTATAATGTGATAAGTATCTTATAAATGATGAGATTAACTTAAATTAGATTTTCTATTTAAATTTATTATTCAACATTTTACAAATCTGTATTTCAAAGTATAAAAATAATAACAGACAATAAGTATATCGTTATCTTGCCATGTGGGCATTTGAGAATGAAGTCAATTGAACTGGACAGGTACTCAAAAATTATAATTAGTAGTAAAGTTTGCACCACTCTAAGTCATGGACAAACATGGATTTGCAAGGCACAGTTCTTGACTTTCATACAGATATAATAGTGTAGCTGGTTCAAAATCCACTACAAATTGAACTAACAAGTTATACACAATAGCTGAAATTGTTCGCTGCAAATTTTTTGATCAAAATAAGAACCAAAGATAGTTCATCGAATGGAAAATAGTGGAACGAATGGCAGTTTTCGCATCGATCATTGAATTTTGTTTAATACAGCATAGAGTTGATCATTTCTTTGGAAGGACAATTTTTTAAATGATTGGTCCGTACCTATATCTAACATTGGTTTAGATCAACATAACATAAATCACCAAAGTAAATAAAGAACAAAAAACATACTACAAAATGCTAACATACTACAACTCATCATCATGAGCCTTGTCAAAATAGGATTATCTTTTTACCTGCAAAAATGATAATCAGTCTTCTGAAAATTCACCTTGTATCTAGTTTAGAGTCTCAAAATAATGTCCAATATCGATTTCAAATAGACTCAAACAAAAAATACTAAATTTTACCAAGATACTTGATCTGCTTTTACTTTCAAAAAGGAAAAAATTTCTTGGATGAAAATGTTTGTGCGTAAAGCCAAAATTTCTTCTCGTAAACATGAAAAGAAGATTGAACTTGAGCATGTTAATCCAATTGAATACTTTGACAAAAATATTGACATACCACTCAATTCTATTTTTTGTTCTTACCAGAGTGGTATCATTAGTTCTATGCCTGAACATTTACATCAAGTTTTAAATTCAAAATTTGAATGTGGTACAACTGAGGTAGATAATCATGAATTCATCGATTGAAATTCTACAAATGGAAATGTAAATTAACTGGTCGGTTAGATCCTGAAGCTCTATTCTCAACAGATGATGAATTCAACGTTACTCCCTTCATCAAATTGGCAGCAGTAGAATCATTTGATTCTTCATCTAGCAATGCTCCCATTATCATAGAATTGGTCTTACGCTTTTTTGCTTCAGAGTGTTGCAAATAACCACTCGCAGAAGAGTCTGATTTCCATCCTCCGTGTCTTTTGAGATCTTCCATAGATCCTCCAGCGTCCACAAGAAAGGTTGCTGATGAGTGTCGAAATGAATGCCCCGTATACCTCTGAGGATCAGGTGATTGCAAGTAAGTTGCAATTCTCCTTGGTACACCACCCATCTTGTTGATTCCTACAGCTTGACGGGTGCATCTTCCACCACTGTAGTTTAAGAAGAAGCGATCTTCTGGTGCTCTAGCAGGCCTCAGTGCTGCATACTTCAATATGATTTTTCTGAATGGATTATTTATGGTGAAGACTCGCTGGATGTGAGTCTTGGTCTTGGGAACTTGGACGACCAAATGAGTCCCAGCGTCTCTAATATGAGCAGGAGCCATATCCACCAGCTCATGACGCCTGAGGGCCCCAGAAACAGCAGCCACGACAACAGCCTACGAAAAGAAACAACATAGTGAGGAGTACGCATTTGATATCAGACAATGACCTTGTTATTGGAGGGCAATGTAATATTACAAAAATAATCATATCTTGACTCATGACTCAAATGCCACTCTCATACATCATCCAACTATTGATTCAGATTTATGAACCAAAAATCAAAGCGAAAGATTAAATGTAGCCTCAGAAAGATACTGAAAGTTACCATCGAGTAATTCATACATGTTATACCTATAAGACATCAAATGAAACTAACCTTTTCAAACAAGTATTCTTCATCGTCAGCATTGGTCATGAAGTATTTGATCTCCTCGGTGGTCAATGCAGCTGCTTTAGTTGGTTCAAAACCAACTTTGTTTGCCTTCAGAAACTTGTTTAATTTGTGAAAATCACCAATACTCACGTCTTCTTTTCTCTGGATCATGGTCTTTAGAATGGAATGTTTGTTGTATAGAGTTGAAGGTGCATACTCTTTCGAGAGTTCGTTGAAAAATGCTAACAACACCACTTCATTTGAAATTGTTATCTTCTTCGTTTTTTTCCAATCTACAAAACCCTGGTATACTTTTTCATAGTACGTTTTTGACCTTGAAGGGAGAGTGTTTTCCTCGGCTTCCTCCGCGGCGTTCAAAATTTCTTGTGGTATCTCGTCCTCGTCACCACGATTAAAGGCACGGTTATCTTCGCCACTCTCGCTGGAGCTGTCGTCAAGGGCTATGATTCTCTTTCTCGCATTTTTTACTCTCCTCGCCATGACTAAAAACTGTCAACTATCTAAACTAGGTAAATTGTTTAAACTGAATTATGAGACGCCAAGACGATGAATAATTGAGCGCGGCAGCGATGCAAACTTGACCGTGAACGGGGTAGACTCGTCTGTTCTAAACAAAATGGACTCGCCCACGACATACAGCGCGAAAACGGAGCGCGAGCGCTGCGCAACGGTCGTCATCTCAAATATAATGACGTTCGATTTTGGGACAAACGACCGGAGCGTTCGAAATTTCCATCGATCAAATTCGAATTTTCGAAGCAACTGGAAATTTCCTACCAGCACTTGGCGTCGGTTACTCAGTTGACGTCGCATCGTTCCATCATTGTCAACTTTGCTCCAACGCGATTCCGATTTTTGTGTCCAAAGCTCCACCGAAGTTCGACTTCAAAATTCGGAAGGTCGTCAAGTGATATACTTAAATTTGAAGCTAATATGCCAGAAGAAGTTGCACAAGCTGTTGGACAAGGATGGGACTGTCTACCACAGAGGTCGAGGGTATCTTACGAGCAAGCTTACGCAAATTTCATTTCATGGAAGGCGTTAAAAGAAGTGAGAATCACTAACGAGGTAGTTCTCTTAACCTACTTCGAACAAATGTCAAAAATATGCGCCCCTTCAACGTTATTGTGTAGATGGGCCATGTTGGAAATGATGATCAAGAGACATGAGCAAATACATATAGACAGATACCCTAATTTGAAATGTTTTATCGAAAAGAAGAATGCTAAATTTTGCAGCAAAGCAGTCAAGACTTTCACTGATACAGATATTAAAATATACTTGACTCAAGCACCAGATCATGAAAATTTGGATGCAAAGGTTAGTATTAACTCAATCTTATACCTTCAATATATACTCATCATCCGGCCCCTAAAATTCTATAGCCTCGAATGGCACATTGGAACTCTCAATTTTCTCCAACTGGTATGGAATGAGCTTGTACCTTTCTATTTTTTTAAAGCCAAATTCAACCATCTTGTGTGTTATCATATCATCATGTTGTGATTCATCTTCTCGTAACCAATAATTTATCTGTTCGTACCTTGGCAAATTCTTTTAATAACACTTTCAACGAGTCACTCCCATAAAAAATCTCTCAACATGATTGAACAAAGACAAGAACAATCTGATTATGAATATATCTTTCAGGCTGCGCTCATTCTAACTATATCAGGAAATTTGAAGTGTAAGCAAATCCAAAACATCCGTTTGAGGGACATTAGACTTGAAGAAACTCATCTTGTGGTTAGCATCCCAATAACACAGACCAAAGTTGTAAGGACATTCACAATCACCAGCCCTCTAAAAGAGGTGATAGAGAAATTTATCAAATCTCGACCAAGCCATCAAACCCATGAAGAACTATTTTTAGACTTTCGTCATGGCAAATGCACCAGTCAGGTCATGAGTATTGACAAGATAAATCAAATGCCAGAGAGGATAGCAACTTGGCTAAACCTAGAAGATCCAGAAAAGTTCACAGTTCAAAGTCTTACACACACATCAGCAATGTTTTTTGCTAATGTTGAAGCTTCAATGGCCACTACGAAACAACATAGAGGATGGAATCCCACAATGGTTGTTGAAAACTATATTGCTGTTTCTGTTGAAAACAAGAAAATCTACAATCAAATCATGATTAATATGGTTGATGACGATGAGTCAGACCACCCGGCAAGAACAGTTCCAGACACTGAATCTTGCAAACAACCTCAACCATCTACTTCAAGCCAACCCACATCATCAGAACTACCTGCAGCAACTCAGCCATCTATTGTGATTAAATTAAATAACCGTTCCATCGCAATCAGTTACCCTGATGGTAATATTTGGGCATGAATCATCATCTACGTAATGGATATCATGCCTCGGAAGGTAATACCCCAATCGAATGATGCTGCTATGAGATATCATTAGTCATTTTCTTAGAGAATTGTCTAAAAGATTGCCTTTTTCAGGTCATCAAAATGAAGCTACAGTAAAGGATATCCCAAAAGACTCTACACAAAATTTGACCTGCAAGAAATGGTTCAGTACATGAATCAACTACATTCTAAAGAAGGATCAATTAACCTCAAATGCTTTCCCAACTGCAATCAGACACATCAAGAAAGCAATGTGAAATGCTGACCAAAAATTAGATGGACAATGATAGTTTGAGTTGCATTCAGTATGCACCCTGACAATCATCAAGTTGAGCGTGTTTTTTGAGTTTCACTCTACTTCTTTTATCTTCATCAGTTGAAATTTTCCCTCAAGTGTAAAACTATATAATTCTTGGAACTCATGTCAGCTATTGGGATAGAAGTGAGTACTTGTTAACATTGTTTAGCCCATCATCAACATCAAACTGAATTCATCTCTGATACCAAGACATGAAAGAGATCTTCCGTATGAAGTATTCTGCTGTTACTTCCACCAGTCGTTGAAAATGATTTCCAACCTTTCCATTCAGACTCTGTTGAGTACTTGGTTCAATTTATAACATAATCAATGTTTAGATTAATTTTAACTCTTAATTAATTGAATTACTTGGGTTTCCACACAAACAAATACATTAACTCGATGAATGAGTGTTCAGCAATGCTGTTTTTCTTTTCGGATGAATCGAATAGTACATTTAGCTTTTCATTCAATATCACTGAAGAAGCTTGAGGTGTATTGAAAGAAAAATTGTGAATTAATATATGGATCCAAGAACAAATTGGAAAGAATGTTAACATTTATAATATTGACAACATTCTTGAAATTGATTGTATCGTATGGAAACCTCATTGTTAAGTAAATCAAAATGATTGAATTCATTGTAAAATGAGGTTGATATCCATGGAAATACTCAAAATACTCGGCAATGAGTACTTCTACATGATCTAATTTCCAAAATATTTTTTGGTTCAAGAATACTTATTTTTATTAAATAAAAAACTCAATATTGGACTTGATTGTTGTTTCATCAGAGCTCGACTCGTCGATATCTCCAAAAATCATTGAGGCACAGTTCCATGCCCACATTGCCCAAAATAATTGAATATTCATTCATGTGAGATCTAATTCGATAGATGCGTATTGTTTGGCGAGTTGCAATTTTGCTCACAGCAATAGCATAAAATATCGTAAGCAACACGGGGCAAACATTTGCGCACTCGTCCCCGCACTCGTGTGCAAATTTATCGTTTGCGCACAGTTTCATTTTTGCGCCGTGCGCAAATGGATTTGCGCCAAACGATAATTTGCACACTCGTTGCGGGCACTCGTGCGCAAATTTCTGTTTGCACCCTAGTTGCTTAATATACTATTAACCAGTGTTTGAATTTTCGACTACCTATTTGTATACGACAGTGCCCCAGTGGCTGAGAAGACAAACACCTTTCAACCAGGTAGTTGCCAAATTTGGTGGAAAGTCGACCAATTTTGTCCAATGTATCTTTTCTCAGAGGCTGTTTTTACGCGGCACTTGATCGGTACTCCATCGGTACTTCTGCGGTATTTCGGCAGTATCTTGGCAGTATTTGTGAGATACTCCGTCAATATCACCACGCGTAATTTGCATGATCTCTGTGTACATTACATTAAGAGTGAGATGACATGACCATCATTCACTTAAAATGTCTCAGCAACATTATTTCAATGATTCTAGAAATAGCTCAGCAATGTACCATTAGGACGTTTGTGAGTCACACAGTACTTTGAAATATCTCAATTGTAATAGGTTAGTGCTCCCGCAAATTTTTAGCAATATCATATTTCAGCGAAGCTTGTGTAACCAAATTATAATATGCTATATGTTACTAAATCAGCACCTGACACAGTAAATAAAAAGGCACACATTAAAGAATCGTGTTCCTTTTTATTAACTGTGGAAAGGAAGCTCAGAGTGCTAGCTGTGGAGCTTGATGATGAGTCCCTATGCTTGTCCCTATACGTGTCAAAAATATTGTAATTTTCCTTACTAATAAGAAATTGGTATTCTCCAACATCCACGTTCAAGAATTCAAATTTTGGTAAAAATCATTAATCGTCACTCGATTCCCCATGTATTATTTTCTGTTGGAAGGGAAATTTTACTGCCCAGAACACCACATATTGGTCCAAAAATATTTTTAATCCAGTTTGAGCATCGGCTCGTAAAAAGAGAGATTCAGAAATTGTCAGGAGTTATCTTTTTGTAGATTCAAATCATGCCTGAATACCTACAAAAATTCGATAATTCTTTCGTTGAATTATGCTGTATGTCCTTTTACTCACATTTATTCCGCACAATGATCCGAGATTGACGCTCTACCCGATCAATTTCCCACTCGTCATGGGATTGATCCATACGAAATAAGAACACTTACAGAGTTTTATTTACATGCAAAGAACCATGCTAATTTGAGATACGATATTGTATTCTTACCCCACCGAAAGTATTTTCATAGCTTTTCAATTCAAATTCTACGACTCATTGCTTCTCATTATAATAATCGAAGCGAAGTAGCTATTTACACGAGCGCGAGCATGTTTCCATTGCTCATTGATGATGCAAACGAATTAGCATCTTATCCAATCATATGACTCTGCTTTTATTAAAGTACATCTCATGTTTTGATGCAGATCAGATGCTCAGAAGTACTGAAATCATTAGAATTTCATAACGCTAATAATTACAATCACTCGAGCTCTAGAGTCAGTTTACCAATACCGATATCATGACTAAATTAGCTTGAAAAGCCGCTTGACGTCAAGAATCATCCAACATTAGCTAGCTATAACATAAATTGAAAGTGTATCCGTTACAATTGCATTGTGAATAATCTATCGTCTCTTTAAGGCGATGCGGTCACCGTGCACGCTGAACTTTGTTCACAGAACTCTCAAAATCTTTTCCATTATGGGCTAAACGACGAGTTATCCAGGCTTTATTATCATCTAACTTGGCCTGGATAACTCTTCGTTTGGCCCAAATCGGACTAGATTTTGAGAGTTTTGTGAACGAAAATGTGCCAATTTGTAGGTTAGAAAGTACCCGCGGGCAAGTTATTCTCGTTTATTAGTGATAGTCTTGTGATTGGTGACGAATAATAAGTTGTCCACCACAATTCAGATGATGATACGTAATGGACAAATCTTCTCCAACTTCCTTTCGTGAAAATTTTTTGATTTACATCCAAATAAGATATAATTTCCGGGTTGCACGGTGACCGCATCGCCTTAACCGTGAATCAGAATTATCCACTCACCAATACATCCCAATCGCACATCTTATTCACTTGAAAAGTATCAACCACTCATAAAAAAGGCATACCATCTCTAGAAAAATTTTTAGCCCAAATACTTGCTAACTCATTTTGCAGCTGCTTCACAGACTAGTTGCTTCGGTGCTCATGTAATATATATCATCAAAAATCAGCACGAAGAAAATCTAACAAGGCTATCGTCATCGTCGTTGCTCTATATCTCGGTATCACTACGAAACCACGAGGGGACGAATGAGTCGAGCTACATTGGAGATGGAACCTTAGGATACGAGAAGAATAAAAAAAAACGAGGAAAAAGCACGTCCCAAGGGGCTGGCTGTGGTGGCTATTAATATTTTTTTAGTCACACCCCTGTTTTGCATAGGCGCGAGATACGATATGGCAATGACGATGATGCGTAACCCTTTACACTGAAATTCTTGGGGTAAGAAAAAATAGATGCGATGATGAGTCGTGAGCCATACAGTGTACGTATGCGTGATGTTTTTCACATCATCGAGCTTGCTTTAATTTTCAGATGCGAATGCATGTAAACGGAGAAGAAACTGGCAAAAAGTGTATACAGAAATTTTTTCATCAGTGCATAAATAACTCGTTAAGCACTGAGATTTTTTTTTCTTATAATTTTTTTGACCGCTCATGTTAATTTCAGGTGTATGCGATATTTGTGAAATTGAAATTTTTTGATTGATGGATTACGATAGAACCGTGGAGTTTATCGGATGAAGATGAGGCTATACTAGCATGTCTGGGGGAATTGCTGGTTGAAAAATTGTATCACTAGATCCTTATGACGTTTTGAGGATTCAAGATTTTTGAGGAGTGTCATCGAATATTTGAATCTCTGTAGGGGTTGGTTCCGTCGCTCAAAAAATGATGCTACCAAATTCTTATAAATCCCCATTCATTGTAGAAATGCATATCATATATTTTTTGGAGAATGCATACGATTGAAGGAATCTTCCCTACAGATAGTTTAATTGACAGAAGATTCCCGAATATTTGTCGAATCCCATGGAAATTTTTGAGGAGAAAGGAGAAATTAGCATATTTTTGTTCAAGACGACAAAAGTTGAGTTTCTGAGCGAGTAACACATGACAAGATCCCTATCTACTCTACAGAAATCCGGCCAAGAGATTTTTGAAAACTCCAGCCCAATAAAAAGTCATACCTAAAATTCCATACGAAAAATTACTAGCTACTCATTTCCACATTTTTTGTCATCGATGTTCTTTTGTTTCAGACCAAAAAAAATTATTACAGTAAATATGTATGTACACTCAACTTACATCTGTCCTACATAAAATACGCAGGTTTGTAAATACATCATGTATAGATATGAAAGAGAAAAAAAAATGAGGGATGAAAGCTCAACTCGTAAAAAGTTGGACCATTTCATTTGTTCCCGTTGATTAATTAAAGTCGTTCACGGTGAACAAAACGGGGACGCGTGCGCAACTCAACCGAAATGTGAAGTAATTAATCCGAGGCCTCGAGGTAACGCGATTTTGCGGAAGGCAACAACTGACAAATATATTTTTTTCTACCAAAATGCCCCAGGCGAGTCGTTTGTTCGGCAGCGGTAGTGTAGACGTGTGATACTGCCTGGATAAATGTCTCTCGGCAAATCGCCAGTACATTTTGGTCATAGCAACTTGATATGTGTTGATTGGGGAGTGAGAAAGAATGGGGACGTACAGTCTGTCGGGGGCGTGGAATTACCCAAACCCGATAATTTCTGATCGCTTCGGTTTGATTGGACTGATAAACGTGCTAATATCCAAAAGCACGGTTGTTCTGATTGTGACATAGTGAGGAAATACTCTCACAGCAGGGTTTACTGTTACTCTCATTTTCTTAAATCTTTGTTATTGGCACTATTAAGGTCAATTCATGAAGCCTGATATGGTTACCTATTCTGGAATTATTATTCAGGCTTCAAAATAGAGCAGCCTTCGCTTGGTATAGTGAAATTAATGGGTCTGTCACAATGAAGGGAAAATTGAAGGGGAAATCGCAGGTTACTGAAAGTTCCATTTTGCAAATTAAAGTTGGAGACTTTTTGGGAAAATTCATGAGTGAAAAATGATAGACATTATTGCTCTCAATTTTTCTTCAACTTGTGAACTCAGACGCGTTGTAAATTGCATGAATCCAATAAATCTATGTATGCTACCTTGATATATTCATTGAAGTTTTGGAGAACATTCGACATTGAAGAAGTAACTTGTGAAACAAAATCTTCGTCGATTGTCAAAGAAGCTTTTTATCACTTCTGAGTCTTAAAATCATCCATTAGACTGCTATTATGCAATGGAAAAATTACCACGAGAGGAAAATCCAATCAGAACACGTTTGAGTATTCCATGGCAATGAATCTCCAGATAAGACCGTGACAGATCACGGCCGTATTACCAGACACATAATACATCAAAAAAATCCAAGCTTTCGTTTTTGTTTTTGCTTCCGTTGATATTAGATCAAGACTCCGTTCTCATAATTTCATGGGGGAGGGGTTGGGCGATTCCAAATATCTAATATAGACTTTTTCCAAATATATTCGATTATAATGTATTAACAATCTTGGATTTTCCCAAAGAAAATGGGATGTGAGCTCGTGCAGGAAATTCTACATGAAAACAGATTTCATAGGAAACTAGAGTTTACAACTTCTTGCAGTCCGTGTTCCTCGTATCTCAGCCAATCAGCTTGTACTCCATGTCAGCAAATTTCTAAAGTAAACTAGGGATTACTCCAGAGAATTAAATTATATAATCGCATTGATAGAATAAAATTAATAATATTCACAATAATTTGTATGAACTTTTTGCTGTATGGTATACTCTGAATTCTTTTAAGTGAATTCTCCCTCAGTGTGGAGTGAGATTTACTCGGCCCCGTGTGGAATTTTTGATTCGAAATAGTGAATCTCACTCTTTTCGGGACTGCCACAAGAGGGGGAGGGTCGCTCCGAAAAATTTAGAGAGATGAAGATTTGTGTAATTTACTTAGCCCAATGTTGGAATTGTTATCGGCGTGGAATGCACTTTGAAAACCCATAATTGGATATCCTTGTATCTCATTTTACGCAGCTGGCCAACTCTCTATTCACTTTCATCATTGCACAATTGGTATCGAACGGAAAAAAAAGGAAAAATATCGCCTCTAATAATCGGCATGCAGGCTGGCTACAAGAGGTAACATGTCACTCTGTCTGCGTTCACATCTAATTTCCCTACACATAATCTTCCAAATGCGACAATGCAACCAAATCATGCATCTGTTTATAAGCATATGCAACGGACAGATCGCAAACAATTTGGTCGATTTTTGTGGTACGCATGCAATTCGAGACGACCCGATCGTAAGTAATGCGCAACGAGCCCCCATCATTCCATTCATTCAATCTCTCAAATACACGTACACATTTACAAGCATACGCATAGTCCCATGCATCTCTCATACAACTAGTCTCCCATCATCTTTGCATACGGTCAAAATCCACGATCTATCTATGCTATATACTACTGCCCATATGGTCAGGCGGTCAAAAAAAGAGGGTGGCTATCGGGTATTATCTCTTTGTATCCCAACGCGTGATCCGCAACAATGTTTCAAAAATACCATTGACTACCAATATCCCAGCTTTTTCAAAATTACCAGTACGCGCAAACATGGCCAAGTCAGTCTTTTCTGATAAAAACACCCAAATTCATTCATACTAGTGTAATATAGGTGATGACCGAATGGCGAGAAATACGAGATTTGAGGGGTTATACTATTATGCGTGTCTGTGGTGTCTGCGTATATGGGACGAGGGGATGCGATTGACTTATTGACGAGAGTGCGTGACTATATAGATGTGGCTACGATTTTTGTGATCTGATATAATATAGGTTCACGATGTACATGAGCTTTGCTGTGCGGATCATTTCTGGGTGACCAATGCGTCGATATACCGTCAATTACCCCCTGAGTATAAGTGTATGGGCTGTGGTTGTAGTGTGAAAAAAAATTGGATGGCTATTCTGGAGGATTTGCTTGGGGCAAGAAAAGATAAAAAACAGTATTTGTAGGCAGTGGTGGTCCGAGGGCTGATATGTTGTTATACTCAAAGCCAAACAAATGAAAACAATCACGCTAATGCTTGCTCGTGTCGACAAAACTCGTCGCCTCTTTCAGGGTAAAATGGGGCCAATATCGAGCATACTTTATGAGCAAATCTTATGTGGGTGAGTGTTACATCCGTGGTATCGGATTTACATGATGAATTGACTTGATCGATACATGAGTTCGAGATTTTGGAATTTTTTGCATACTACATTTATACTTGCATAGCGGAATTTCCTTTGAGCCAAGCTTTTAGGCATGACAGTGTGAATAATGAGAAAAATTGCCAAATCTATCTTCAAAATCAAATTATTTCACATAATCTAGCTCCAAGGTTGCAGGAACAATTTGTCCTTCGATATTTGATCACTCATATTTTTTTATGAACCCCATATCATGTTTGCGTTTTCCTACACTGTCATCATAACGTGTCGATGTCTTTTTCCCTGCATTCATTCTCTTTTTGGATTTGTAATAAGTTGCTCAACTATCGGGTGAACAAACGCTGAACTCTAGTGATTCTGTTGGTTCTAGTCATTTTGTATGAACTCCCTCCTCTGTATGAAACACTTCTTATGTCGTCTGTAGTCGGTAATACAATATCTCGATTTTCACGGTTCATATATTTTTGATAACTCTCAACAACTAATGCGGGAGGATCTACTCTTAGGTGAGTTTTGAAACACCCGAGCTTAAAAGGCACTGACAAAAATTTACATCGGTGCCATAACGTAAAATTCCAACAAAGGAATTTTGAGTTGGAGGCCGGGGCTGTATGCACTTGAAGACTACAATCAGTGGGTTTGCAATGGCTACTATTCTTCGAAAATATCTGAAGGTCCCAGTCATATCTCTGCAACTCAATTTTTTACATCGTGAGCGCGATACAAACGAATATTTGGGAGTCAAGATTTCCGAGTACTTTTAGAAATATGCTACTCTGTGCGCAAAGTCGTGCGTAAATGGAAATGGCCATTTACACACTAGTGTGCCATGTGCAAATTGCGAATTCCGCAAATTTTCGTTTGGCCCTTTGTTGCTTAATATACTATTTCACCATTGTCTTTCCACGCTTACAGCGCATATAAGTAGTATTATCATACCGTTATCCGAACCAAAACATAGTTAGAAACTGCGCGGAAGAATTATCGACGAAAAAAATCATATACTCCGAGTGCAATTCGTAAATTGATTTTTGTATATTTTCACCAATTTACATCCAAATAATGTATTTTTGAAGTGCATGTGCCTTCTGAGGAGGCAGGAGGAAAAACTTTCTTATGAAAGTGAAATAGATTGAGATTTACTTATCCAATCTTGAAATGCTGATTTTGTTCGTGTTCTACGGTTATGTGCTACCAAAGACAGAACGGAGGTAAGATGACGAAAAAAAAAAGAAGAAATGATAAATCATGAAACATTAGTCTAACTCAGCGCTTACGAACCCTGCACGAGTGATTCACGAGCAAAAAAACTTAATTTTCCACTTTTTCATCTTTTTTTTCTCATCGATTCAGCAAGATCCCAATCCTTAGAGACAATTGAATTCCACGCGAATAATTGTATAACCGTAAATCTGTCTCTCAACGATCATATCCTTCTCGCTTGCATCATCAAAGTTTCTCTCAATCACAAACCAAGAAAAACCTATTTCCCTTCTTGCACCGGCACTCTTGTAAAAAAAACTTATTCTCCATACGTATGGTATCGTACTGCAAAAAGTTGCAAAACGAGCTCGGGCAAAGAAGTAGATCGACAACTATGAGGCATACTCGCTATAATACCTAGGGCCAAGTGAACACGCTCAAAGTTCTTGCAGAGGCACCGGCCTGAAGAAGCAAAAAAGGATACTACAAAAAATGATGCTCGACGCGGGGAGCAAAGGGTTACGGCAGGAAAGAAAGAAAAACAGCGATGCTGATAAATCCAATGCAATGAGCAGCCAACCCCTGACGGGTTCTTAATTCAGTTAATTTAGATTTTATCCGTTAGCCGAGATACCCCAAGTACGTCCTCTTAAAAAAAAGAGTCTGGAAAAAACACCGGAGATGGGAAAAACCGGAACCTTGGCTAAAAAAATTGTGAGGTAAGGGTTGCGTTTTAGACCAAACGCACGACGATACGAGCGAATAATTATATCCTTATTTGAGCGATGAGCCCGCTCAGATTTTTTTTGTTCTGTGTCCGGTTTTTTTGACACACCTCGCGCGCATAACTTTAACTCGTAATCGGCGTGAAATCGTAACCGATCGCTGGCCTCAGAAGAGCCCGCTACTTCGTTTTCTGCCCCACTGCCCTACATCTTTTTTGAGATAGGACACGATCCTGTAGCAACCCTTTGTTTTTCCGTTGGTAAGAAGTTGTAGAAAAAGTTGTATCTGGAATAAGGGCTTAGTTGCAATTTTTGCAAGCGTACGCGCGCGCGAGTCTATTCTGAAGAAAAAGAGGGTAGATAGTGAGCTGAGACGATACAAGACTCAGAAAAAAATGGCAACGGTTCAGTATAGAAGAGATACGCTTGAATATGAAGTAAAAAATTTACGGTTTTAAAATCATGCGAAAAATTATTATGCTTGGTAAAATGGGCTTGATTCAGTGTTCAGCTAGACAGATTAAATGGACAATGGACTTGGGAATAAAGATGCAGAATTCGTAACAAGCCATATCATATCATCAAAAAAATTTATGGTTTTTTGATTGACCGTGTGAATGACCATCACATTCTTAAGAATTGGCTTGAAGAGTTATGTGCAGATATTCAGAATTTTTGGCCGATTTTCTGATTCTTGGAAACGATTTGAGATTCCGAAAGCTTCCACGGAGTCTGTTCAAAGTAATGATAGTTTCCACACAGAAAAGTAAAAAAAAAGCCCTTATTGTTTCGTACAATAAGCACATTATACCCGGATCACCATCAGGAGTGCTCCCTATGTACGATGTGGTGCCGACTGTGGGAAATTTTTCTGAAAATTTTGAAAAAAGTTCCACCAAGATGATCGGTGTGAAATCTAGCCCAAAAAGTTGATGGAAAATTCTTTCAGTGTAGTTGAATGTTTATCGTAACTTATTGAGCTCAATGCTGCGCCGATTTCGATGGAATATTTTTTTGAATTTGAAGACGCCACCGCTGCCGCCGATACAGGCGTAACCCGTTATCTGCGGCTTCCGCATCTGCGGATTCGCTGAGTGCGGATTTTTTCGATGAGACCACTTCCCGCTATGTGCGGTATAAAATTCCGTAAATGCGGATGGTTTTCGATTTTGAAAATTTCCCTGGCGAACAACGGAATGTCAACAACTTCAGTTTGTTGACATTTTGGCTGGCTGAATTTCAAGTTCAAAATTGAGTGTAAATATTTCTACATTTCTCTTAAAATGGCCCCCTCAAAGAAAGATACAACGGCAAAGAAACAAAATCGGAAAGTGCTAAATCTGGCTCAAAAGTTAGAAATTTTGGATAGCTTGAAGAAAGGAGAGAAAATCGCCCATGTCGCAAGAAAATTTGAGGTTGGAGAATCGACAATACGAAGTATACGTGATAATGAAGCCAAAATCCGAGATAGCGCGCAGATTCTTGGCACGCATGCTCAAGTAAGCAAGATCAGCCGTAGTCCAGGTCAAGAGCGGATGGAGCAAATGCTTTATGTGTGGATCCAAGGAATGGTGAGACAAAACGTGCCTCTATCAACATTGTTGATTCGGGAGCAAGCATTGATCTTCCACAAGTACGTCACCGAGACATACGAGGCCTGTGCTGGAGAAAAGTTTGGAGCTAGTCCAGGCTGGTTCACTCGTTTTAAAACAAGATTTTCACTGCACAATGTCAGCTTCACCGGCGAAAAAGCATCAGCAGATGAGAAAGGTGCTCGTGAATTTTGTTCTTCTCTTGCACAATTCATTGCTGAAAAAGGGTACTCACTCTCTCAAATCTTTAATGGTGACGAGTTGGGACTCTATTGGAAGAAAATGCCAAAGCGTACATATCTAACTGAGGAAGAGAAGGTGGCGTCTGGGTTCAAAGCTGCAAAAGACAGGTGAATTTCTGACGTTCTTAATAAATTACGACTCTGACTCGTGAAATCATCAACGGCTCTTGTTTGGTGTTTCAGATATACATTGCTTTTGTGCGCAAATGCTTCGGGAACAATTAAGTGCAAACCAATGCTCATTTACCCATCAGAAACGCCAGTCGCATTGAGGAACAAAAACAAGGCTCTACTGCCAGTTTTTTGGAAATCTAATAAAAGCGCTTGGGCAACGCAAAAGAATGTCACGGAGTGGTTTCAAAATTCATTCATCCCAGAAGTAAGAGAGAAACTAATGAAGGAAAATCTTGCTTTCAAAATTCTACTGCTACTGGACAATGCAGGTAGCCACCCAAAAACTTTGCAATCGTTGCACCCAGATGTTGAAGTCGTGTTTTTACCACCGAACACGACTTCCCTCATTCAGCCAATGGATCAAACCGTCATTGCAACCTTCAAAGCCTACTATCTCAGGCGTGTGATGAGGAGGATGTTGAACGTTGTCAGTCAATCAGAGGTAAGCACTGATGACCCGAAAACTGCAGTAAAGAAATTTTGGAGGCAGTTCAACATCTTTCATTCTATTGGATACGTCAAAGAATCATGGGATGAAATCAACTCGTCAACCTTGATTGGGTGCTGGAAAAAATTACTGCCAGGTCTTGTGGATGGTCAGCTTTCTCAAGTTGAGCCTGTACGTGATGTTGTGCACGAAATTATTGGTCTTGCTGGACATGTTGGTGGCGAGGGTTTCTCAAATGTTGAGGAAAATGAGATCTTAGAATTGGTGGAACCCATAGTTGAGCCTCTGTCAATCGATGAAATTGAAATCATCCTCAACGAGCCCGACGAAGCATCCAAGGATGAAACTCAAGAATCACAGCCTCCCGTATTCCAAGCCAAATCGATAGCAAAAATCATCAAGATGATCGAAGATGCTATGGATAAAGCTATGGACAGTGACCCAGTGATGGTTCGAAGTCTTCAGTTCAAGCACCATTGTGAAATCGCTTTAAAGGGGTACCGCGAGCTGTATGCGGACACTATCAGACGAGCAAAACAAACCCAAATGACCGATTTTTTCTCAAAAAGTTGATCAGTTATCAATTTTGTAATAGAGATCGTTATTTATATCACTTTATTTCGTTTATAAACACTATTATTTTTACACTAAAATTTTTTCGAACGAACTTTCTTCCAATCACAGTCTGTATCCCCCCTTCTCCCATAAGAACAATGCTTCCGTATCTGCGGATTCGGTATCTGCGGCACCTTTCCGATCTGTATCATCCGCAGATAACGGGTTACGCCTGTACAGGCACTGTCCCACTGTCTCAGAATCGCCCCTTATGAGTGCATCTAGCCCCATCCTTAGAGAACACCTCCAGATGTGCATGCTGAGTTTCGTTCACATTTCGCTCTGACACACTCCTGATTTTGGCTTACGCATTTCAGATGCATTTCAGTGATGCTGTTAGTTGAGGAGAAAAAGAGGTGCGTGAAGTCAAATCATTATCTATCCTGAGAGATTTTGTGTGTAAATCAGCAAGCAAGGATCTACCGATCGAGTTGAAGGAGACTTTCGCAGATAAAGAAGGGGATGAGATTATAATTGAATACCATAGTTGAATACAAATATTAGTTCTAACTTGAGGAGAAAAAGTATTATATAATGTCTGACAGGATCGTTCGGAAATACATTTTTCGCCAATATTATATCTAGAGACCCAGATTTTTCTCTACGTTACAGATAGGTTTAATAGTCTCGATGAGATCGACATTTGGAATGGAATCATGCGGTGAATAGGGAAAGAGTGGGGATCAAGAGCTTTTATGTGCACTGTAGAAAATTGGTCGCATTTTCAACCAAAATTTCAACCAGCTGGTTGAATTTTCAACCACACTGGTTGAATTTTTCATTCAACCAGTTGGTTAAAAATTTTCGGATGAATTTTCTACAGTGTGTATTGACACTTAGATAGGGTTAACGATGAAAAGCATCACATCTGTGAAACTTGACATTTTCCCCGCAATTCCATCTGCGGGTCCTCGAATCTTACCAAATATTTCCAACCACAATATGATAATTGGAGAACGGAAATAAGAAATCATGATGCACGATGCACTTCCAAGTTATTCTTTTTGCTCTATATTCATGCTTCCGAAAAATTTTTTGGAGTTCAGTCTAATCCAATCATCATCTCTCGTAGGAACTGAAGTTTCCAGGGACCATCGTACGGGATTCGGTCAAAATCGAAATTGATAACGCAATTGATCAAGAATGATGAACTTAAGATGAGTAACATACTATTCTGTGATGAATTTGGATTGAGAAGAAAATGTATTGTGAAACGAGATGTGAAATATCCGAGTAATATCACTTAATGAAGAGCAAACGAATGCTGAATAACATACAATTTCCCAATTTGTGTTCCTGAGAATTAATTGGCTGTTTGCATGTGAACGGCAAAACTTCTGACTCAAACACCAACTTTCAATGAGAGCTTCATATAAATGATGAGATTTTATTTCGAGACCTGTCAAAAAATTTGGCTTCACACTCAATCTTAGGAAATTTTCTGGGAAGAATTCATTACAGAACATTCATTCGAGTAACATCTAGATTCTGAAGAAAGTCAATACCAATGACAAAAAAATTCTGATAAAGGTACTGCTATACTGCATCCGAAACATGTCGAAATCTCCATTTATTGAAGAAGTTGGGAACCATGGTCTTACATGCAATATTAATTATTTAGAATACGCTCCAATATTCATTATTCGGAATACGCTCCAGAGGACTAGCTCTGACAATTATCCATATTAATTCAAATTCCATTAAAAATACCTACCCTACTCCATGACTAAGCATGTTGGCACACAGAACCTCCCTCTCCACAGCATCAAAAAAAATCTGTCCGAAACAAGCGATTTCGACAATCAATATGATACTTACGTCGAGGGGTAGTATGACACCAAACAGCTCACGCAACATGCATATAATCTATTTCAGACCGAAAAATTGTCGTTACGCATCTCGTCATACAATAGAGGTGCCAAATGATGAAAAAGAAGAGTACAGAGCCCAAGCAGGCATTAGCATCGCCTCTGGCAAATAGAACCGATCAGATTCATACGCAGATGTCCATTCACGTAATTTCACGCGATATCCCCCCTTGATACTTACTCTTACATATATAATATGCTTGCATTATGTGAAGACTGACCACCGCAGTCACTGCTCGCGTGCATATCATTGTCATACGTCCTTGTCAGCTGTAGACAATGGATGTATAGAACTGAGACTGCAATTGCATGTAAGTCTCTGTATATGAAGGGGACAATATGAACGCCGCGTGACCTGCTGGCCCTGGACATTTGGGGCAAAAATAATACAATTTGTGCATAATGGGGAGGCATATACTATATGTATATGTTCATGTCTGCGTATTCAAATGATGCGATCGAAGTAAGAGTGGAGATTCGACGATGGCATATATATACGTATGACGTAAATAGACACAATGCAGTGTGAAGGGAACCCCTTATCAAGGGGCAAAAGTTCAATGCTACCGATAGACTATTTTTCATATTATTGTTGTGAATGTAGATGACTCTGATTGGGTTGTCTGGTGAGACACTGATTTTTGCTCTTAATTCAGATTGGGATGGTTGAACGTCAATCTAGAGGAAATTTTGATGAGGTGATAAGTGCAGTGCGGAGACCCTGGAGGGATTTTTGGAGTTTTTTAATGAAATCCATTGACATGGTTCCAAAAGGAGTTCTTTCTAAGGTATAGCACTCAGAAATGCGATCTTATGTGATTAATGACACAGCTTCACGAAAAAAATTTTCCTGATCAGATCAGGTGGAACACATTTTAACGTATCCTGACGATTGATGAACTGCTGAGCCCGGAGTCGAACTCAGAACAACACCTTTTTCTGGTTTCTCGACTCATGGCCATATCCTGTTGGTTACACAGATATTTGGGTATAAGTGGTTGCGTTGGAGAGGCGAATTGAGAACTTTTTACAGCAAAATTGAGGGCGAAATCGTTTTTGTCATTGAATTTCACGTTGCAACCGTATATGTTGAGAATTTTTGTACCCTCCAGAAAGCCAAAAGAAGACGAATTAGTCGTCTTAGAATGTTCTTAGGCGGATCATTTTCATCCCAGACCAAACTGGTGACTAGATTTGTGAAGAATAAGGATATGATCGAATGCTACGTCAAAATTCCACTTCGGATACACATTTTTTGTGAACCTTCAACGTCGGACCTCTGAAAGGCAATACAAGCAGAAGATAACAGATATTGGGCTCCATATCTGGATGTTCATTCTGTGCTCTAGTGATTTACTTAGTAGTTATTACTCAGTTTCTTAACTCTGACTCCTAGCATTGTTGAAAGTTCTCAAAACATACGTTTTTAATGTGAAATTGGCCTTAAAATTGAATTCTGTTTACAATTGTGACCGTTCTTAGCCATTTTGGTCTAGGATGAAGTTTCCCGCCTGCAAATCATGAGACATCAAGAGGGTACGAGAATTCTCAAGGAGGACGTTTTCGATTTGGAAAAAAACAATCTTATCATCTCCAGAACGCAAAACCTCAAACCCAGATCCTCTTATAACCCATGAATGATGCCATAACTAGACAATGGGCAGGAAGAATACTGCTCTGAATTCGGGTCCATGTTCAGCAGCTCAAAATATGTCAGAAATAATTTCCACCTTTTCTGATTAGTAAGCTTTTTTGTGGGTCTGGACTATTTTGTAAACGGTTCACATGTCAGAGTAGTTGAACAATTCTATAACCATAATTCTTATTATTCATAGAATTTCATTATACCACATGGTTTCCGATAAGTGTGGTTTTTGATTATTTCAAATCTTAATGAGTTTCATCAGTTTTCAATACACTCTAGTGAGAAGAGTTATGAACTTTGAGCTTTGAGTGAGTGTTTCTTAATTGGAAAGAGACGAGGAAAAATTTTCGTGGATATATAACGCATCGATCGTATTAGTTTTTTGAAGATCGAATCTTTCACCCGAAATATCACAGAATATTGACGTGAATATTGAGCAAAATATTGAAGACAAAGTGGCGAAAGATGTTTTGTCTGAATTCTCCACCGGGATTGACCAGACTTCACATATTATTCCTTCAAGAGTGTTGCAGAACTGACTTGAAGATCCATACCTAGGATTTTGCCTCCCCCGCCTCCCGTCCCAGCTAGGAAAGATTTCTCTAAATGAAATTAGCCCATTCGAAATAATGGTGATTCAGCCTAAACCGGGAGAAATGAGTAGTTGAAATAAAATCGAACGAACGGTTGGCAAAAGTCATGATCAGTCGAAACTTCACAGAATTTTAGTTTGTAGGCATGCAGTGGCTGTGCGATCCAGCCGTGGAATTTTATTGACATCTTACTTGAAATTTTTGACGATACAGAATTTGAGATGAGTTCTCGAGTTGTTGTCATTTATTAATATTCTACAACTCGCCGTTCAGTCCAAATTATAAAAGCATTGCAGGAAACTGGGATCATCTGATCCATCACTACCTCCGCTGCTACCTCCCAAACCATAATTTAGGCACATTTTCATTCTCAAACTACTCATGTTTTTTTTTAATCTACGCCGGATGACGAGTTGTTGAGTTGTTGCATTTGAGTTAGGCAATAACCAAAATTCGACAACTCGTCGTTCAACTCAAATCTGCAGAGAATTCGTGCAGTTTGTAAACAAAATTTTGCTTGCACGGCTACCATCCACCCTTAGAACTTATCACGCGAGTTTAACTACGAAAAATTGAGGGTTTTCTTCCCAAAAGCGACTATAGAATTTTTAATATCTCTCTCTACTAATGTTATCCAGTGCTGCTGGATTAAGGTGGTTTTTTGTCCAAAATAACCGAATGAGCCAACTTCTTGAATCCTAACCCGAATGTTATTTTAGCATTCAACAAGTATTCCAAATCATGAAATAAAGATCTCCAGCAACCAATAGTGAACCGTTTCCAATCGTTACCAAAAGAAAACCCTCCGAATTTAAAATAACTTTTCCATGTGCACTTTTACTCGCGATTCAGCCCATAAGTCGATTCAAGTTCCATTATACTCATCGTAAGCACCTATAACCGTAAGAATTCTCACGTACAACTCTTCCAAATCTCTCTACCCCTCAAAACTGCCTCCACGCGCACGTGTTTTGCGTTAATAAACTCGTATCGCAAGCACACTCTCAACGAATTCATCAGAAAAACAGAGAGAGGGAACCTCGGAGGGAAGCCATCCAACCATACCACTCAGCATTTTCAGCAGTAGCCCGTGGTATTTTTTGCCACAATATTTTCGATGGAAGCTGCGTAAAAAAGGGGGACTCGTCCGGGACACTGTCAATGTCATTTGCCTGGAAATAAGTTGGCCGCGCCGAAAGTCCAGAATCAAAATAGCCCGGCTTGGCTTGTTAATATACATACATACATACATAGATACATACGTACATGCATGCATCCACATATGTGATAAAACCTTTACCGTTGCACATCCGTTGCACATGCTGGTGCAGTTGCGGGGGTTGGACGATGTTTCTCGTCTTGGCGGAGGCCCCAGGACGCGATGCTTCAGGCATTGGACTATTTTTGGGGCCCCCGAAGAAGGAGAGACGTCCGATTTTGTGGTAGTATTATATATGTATAGGTAGTGGAGGGACCAGAGAGGGCAGTGGCCGCGTGCCCTTTCAATGCCAAGGCTAAAAGATAATAGGGTGGGGGGATGGTGCACACGAGCTCATCTGCATAAGGCGGGCGCCACACGGCGACGATTAGACCGCGGAGACCGGATGAGGGATTGTGTATTGGCTCAGCCGTATATATGCATGGAGACAGCCACGTGCGGCTTGCACACAGATAATTTTTTTGTGATCTTGATTTTTACTTTCACGTGGTGCCAATACTTTTGTGATTGAATTAAGACTAAAATGATTAACCTCATATAAATAATAACTATTCTCAGATCGACCAGCAATAGCAGACTAAGAAGTGTAATCAGTAGCCTCATCATTTATTTAAGACGTGGTCGCAAACTCGTTCACTGTGTCGTGATGATCACTTGTGTAGATATTTAATTCATCAATTAGCTGGTCTTGACATTATAATTCGACCAACAATCTCATCACTGAACACTCGCGAGTTCATCCGTCGAAGAATCGAATCCATTTTGAAGAAAACACCATAAAATAAACATAATAACAAGGAGTGTTTCAAGCAGTACTCTTCAACATTTTGTCAAACACACAGGAGAGATTTTGCTATGGAAGGTAACCATGTCGCGCAGATAACATCGGGGAAATGGCCTCTCTCACTACAACGAAAAGTCCGAGAGTATTGATAGATCGAAAGTTGAACATTTTATTAATTGCCAGTGGCTGAGGAGGATCATGAAATCCTTGTTGACAACAATGCATTCTTTCGTAACATTTTCCGTTTTGTTCCACCTGAGTAGTTTCAGTAACACCTAAGTCCTTTTTTATGATATCTCATTCTACCGCAATAAAATAATACAGCCCCACATAAAAAAGTGGTCTCAACTTTTGACTTTAATATGTTATTATCACGTTTTTTGTGTTGCTAATTCTGGATCTGTTGCCAATTTGCACAAATCTTATGATTTTTTTGAAATACTGAAGATCAAGTTGAAGCAAAAATCAGGATTCGGTAGAAAATTACTGAAAATTCGAAATATGAGTTTTTTTTTGGGTTGCTGAGTACGAATACAATGCTATATTTGATCCACTGGCACACAACTCCAGATATTGACGATAACTCCAGTTTCTTGATAGATATGTATTATCTAACGTTGAATTCTGGAAGAGCTCAAGATTTTACGTTCTAGTATGTATTTTTGGATACTTTTGAGTGACTTTTGAGAGGTCATACAACGGAACGATTCATCTCTTGACGAGAAGATGACTATCCCGACTCGCTTCCCTGCCCACCAATCCACAGACCAGGTATACGAATCAAAGACCTTCCGACCTAATGACCTGATTTATGACTCAATGGCCCTTCAATCCCTTTATCTGACACATGACTCACTATGTCATCAAACTGGTGACCCATAGACTCTTCGACCCACCGGACTGTCATATAACTCACCAACCTGCTGACCTGCTAGATGACCTACCAACTCGCCAAATTCTTCATCTGATACATGACCCACTCATACGTCGACCTGTTGACCCTCCGGATAACTAATGGACCGACCGGCTTACTGACCTGTCATAGGACCCACCAACCTGCCAGATGACATACTGACTCTGCAGCCTATTTATCTGAAATATGACCCACCTGCCCGGAGACCTAGTGACATTTCGCGAACAATGGACCCACCGACCAACTGACCTGTCTTATGACCAGCCAATCACCCGTTGCATGACTTATTAGTTGACTGACGTGAACTATATGATCCCATGACCCACCAGCTCATGGACCGGGTGACATTTGGGATGACCCATGATAACAGAGGAGCCTACTGACCTGATACATGAACTTGAGACGCATGAACCTCCTGACCTGCCTTGAGCGTTACCGACCCACGTAAGAGAGATTGAATGATTAGTGCATTCGCCCGAGGACAGTGGACCCCCCATGTGGTGAAAATTGTACATGGAATCAATAGAGACTAGCGTTATTGCCTACCTCGCTAACGCTCGTCTGGTTTGGGAGTGCCTCTGATATGGTATGAGCACCTGGAATGCTTCTGTAGTTCAACAATGTAACATTGAGATTTCATAATAGATTGATATCGGAAGAAAAAATTCCTCAATGTAACCTAGTAACTGTGATTGAGAACTATTGAGTTGGCTTAACGTTGTGCATAGTAAGGTTCCTGAAGCTTCAATTAGTATCTGGAAATTTCGCCCAGTTAGCCAGCCCCAGCGACGGCCTCAGCCCCAATCCTAGCCCCTGCCTCAGCCACGCGACATCCATGGCCCCAGCCCCACTCCCAGTCACAACCTCAGCCTTAACCACAACCTCAGACTTAGCCTCAGTCCTGCCTCGGCCCCAGCCTCATCCCAAGCTACAGGCCCAGCCTCATCCCTATCCACAGCCTCAGCCTCGGCCCCAGACCCAGGCTTAGCTCCAGTCTCGGCCCCAGCGTCAGTCTCAGGCTTAGCCCCAGTCTCAACTCCGGCCTTAGCCCCAGCCCAACCTCATCCTTAGTCACAGCCGCAGAATCTGCCCTCAGTTTTAGCTCCAACCTCAGCCTCAGCCACGTCTCAGCTCAGCCTCAGGCCCAACATTGGCCCCAGCCCCAGCCTAAGCCTTAGCTTCGGACTCAGCCCCAGCGTTAGCCCCAGCCTCAGCCTCAGCCTTAGCCCGAGCCACAGCCCCAGACCCAGCCTCGACCCCAGCCGCAGCCCAGCGTCAGCACCAGCCCAGCCTCAAATCCAGCCTTAGCCCCAGCATCAGCTCAGCCACACACTCAGCCTCAGCCCCAGCCTTAGCCTCAGCCTTGGCCCCAGCCTCGGTCCCGGTCCAAGCCTAAACTCTGCCCTAGCCACAGCCATCCATCCAAAAGGGGGGTTTTGACTGATTGGATCTTAGAACACCTGATCGGACCATCAAATCAACTACGTAGCCCAATCCGTACGGAAAAGTCAAAAGCCATCACCAGCAACACCAGCAACACCAGCAACACCGACAACACCAGCGACACCGGCAACATCAGCAACACCAACATGGACCTACCGGACCCCCAACCCACTGACCCACCAACAGCACCAGCAACGCCATCACGACACGAGGCGTCTGGATGGATAAAATTGGACAGGCGCTTAATTGATTCAACTAGCTTTATTGCCTAGCTCGCTGACGCTCGTCCAGCTTGGTACTGTCTCTGATATGGTATGAACACCTAAAATGCTTCTGTAGTTCAACTATGTAACATTGAGATTTCATAATACAGTGAGTTCGGAAAAAAAATTCCTTGATGTAACCTAGTAACTGTGATTGGGAACTATTGAGTTGGTGTAGGTCCCTGAATTTCCAGTAAGTATCTGAGAATTTTGCTCACTTGGCCAGCCCCAGCGACGGACTCAGCCCAATCCCAGCTCCTGTCTCAGTCACGCTCTATCCACGGCCCGAGCCCCAGTCCCAGCCATAGCTCCAGCCTCAGTCCCAGTCACAATCTCAGCCTTAACGACAACCCCAGCCTCAGCCTCAGTCCAGCTTCAACCTCGGCCCGGCCCCAGCCGAGCCTCAGCCCAGCCTCATCCCAAACTACAGGCTCAGCCTCATCCCTAGCCACAGAACCACCCTCAGCCTCAGCCATAGCGCCAGTCCCACCCACAGCCTCAGCTCCAGCCTCAGTCCCAGCATCAGCGCGCCACAGACCCAGCCTCAGCCCCAGCCTTAGCCTCAGCCTTGGCCCCAGCCAAAGCCTAAGCTCCAGCCCCAGTTTTAGCCGCAGCCCTAGCCTCGGTCCCGGCCCAAGCTTAAGCTCTGCCTCAACCACAGCCCATCCATCCAAAAGGGAAGTTTCGACTGATTGGATCTTAGAATACCTGATCGGACCATCAAATCAACTACGTAGTCCAATCCGTATGGAAAAGTCAAAAGCCATCACCAGTAACAAGGGCAACACCAGCAACACCGACAACGTCAGTCCAACCTCATCCCTAGTCACAGCCGCAGCTCCAACCTCAGCCTTGGCTACGCCCCAGCTTAGCCTCAGACCCAACATTGTCTCCGGCCCCAGCCTCAGCCTTAGGCTGAGTCCAAGCATCAGCTCAGCCACAGCTTCCGACAGAGACACAGCCACAGTCGAGCCTCAGCCTCACCCGTAGCCCCAGACATATCTTTAACCCCAGCCTCAGCCCAGCGTCAGCTCTAGCCCCAACCCAGCATTATCCGTAGCCACAGCCCCGGCCTTAGCTCCAGCGTCAGCCTCGGCCAAGCCCCAGCCTAGCCTCAGCCCCAGCCTCAACCCGAGCCTTAGCCTGAGCATCAGCTCAGCCCCAGCCTTAGCCTCAGCCTCGGCTCCAGCCAAAGCCTAAGCTCCAGCCTTAGTCACAGTCTCGGCCGAGCCCCAGACCCAACTTCGACCCAGCCACAGCCCAGTATCAGCCCTATCCACAGCCCCAGCTTCCGCCCCAGCCACAACCTATCCATCCAAAAGGAAAGTTCTGACTGATTGGATCTTAGAACAACTGATCAGCCCATCAAATCAATCCGTATGAAGCCCAATCCGTAGCGAAAAGTCCAAAGCCATCACCAACAACACCGGCAACACTAGCATCACCAACACGAACCCACTAATCCACCGGACCCGCTCGACCACTGGCCCACCGACCCTTCAATCCACCGATCCACCAACAGCATAAAGGACGCACACAGTCTTACGTATCACGAAAGAGACGAAAATTATTATTACCCTGAAAACATGCGATCTCGGAAAGTTCCGGGAAGGGGGGGAGTTGTAGCTATTGACATGCAGAATCTGAATCTTATTCTCCCGAGGAGCCTCCTCAACGCATACGCCCACGGCTAGCGAAAAACCGCAAAAATATTGAAAAAAACAACAGTAATAAAGGTTTGAATCAGAGGTGAAGTAATTGACGCAAATTTTGATGGGGATCAAATTTGTTGCCTTTCGATACACAAATTTGACAGGATACCCAGTTTTTTGAAAAACGAATTTTTGGGGGGTTCTTGGGCTTTTTTGGCAGAATCTCGGAATTTTGACTGCGGCAATCGAAAGAACAGGAAGTTTTACGTCGAAATATGTATTTTTGAAATTTTTCTAAAATCCACTCTGAGGCCTGTGCAACAGCCAGATGGAGCGGAAGTCAGGAAAATGAATGGGATCGCTCAAAAAGCTCCTATAGGATGAAAAGGAAGCGATTCACGCAAGTTTTGATGCGGACCAAAGTTATCGCATTTTGATACACAAATTTGACAGTATAACCAGTTTTTTCAAAAACGCGTTTTTCGGAGGTTTTGTGGCTTCTTGACGGTTTTTTAGCAGAATTTTGGAATTATGACTGCGGCAATCAAAAGAACCAGAAACTTTACGTCGCAATGTATCCTTACAGAATTCTTCAGAGACTCATTCCTAATGTCATGCAAAGGTTGGTTCCCTAGGGATGAACACCTGTTCCAGTGTGGAATTCTCTCTAACTAAGTAATGAAATATATCGAGATTATTAATAATTCATTGGCTAGAGCCCTTGATCAGTTCCTCGTGGAATAGATGGAGATGAACATAGTATTCCATGTTAATCGCCCATCTATTTCATCTTCCTCTCGTGATTTTGTACCAATTTTATACCTGGAAATATGATGAATAGTCACGAGGATCCCAAGAAACTTTTTTTGCGTAGCTGCTGAGCAAATTTATAAAACTCTTGATTCTTCTCCTATGGAAAAAAATTCCGACTTTCCACCTCCAAAACTCTGTTATGTCTGGAACAAAACAATGTATTGACACGCGGTTGGGTGCATTCGGATGGTGAAGGAATATCCCATCAGAATATGCTCGAAAAGTGTTTCCTCATATGAATGGTTTCATACATGTCGGATTCTTTGAAAATTATGGTTTGACTTTCCCTCGAAAACCCATTCTCAGAAGAATTCTCAATTATACCTCTAACGTGGAATTTGATGATTCCCCGGAAGAAAGTTTCATTCTGGGTTTTACATTTCCAGATGAGTTTTGAGCGATTTGCTGCAATTTAACTTCTCACCAGCCAGAACGCGAAATACAATTGATCGATCATTGAACCATATTGATTGCCCACAACTTACTCTGCAGGATGAGGATCTTTCGGATTCCATGCTGAAAACTGGCCTCGAACTTCCCATTCATCCAGAGTGACAAAAACCTTACTATACATTTAGAGACTCTATTGACACGCACGGCATCCACTCGACTGTAGTGCAGGCCTCAGGGTGAATTCAAAAAAAATTTCAAAATACATTTTTCGACGTAAAATTTCTGGTTCTTCCGATTGCCGCAGTCAAAATCACAAAATTCCGCAAAAAAAAACTGCCCAAAAAGCCCAAAAACCTACAAAAAATGCGTTTTTGTAGAAACCAGTTCTACTGTCAAATTTGTGTGTCAAAATGCAACAAATTTGGTCCCCATCAAAATTTGGATGAATTACTTCAGCTCTAATTCAAACCCTTAATACTGTTACTTTTTCAGTATTTTTGCGGTTTTTCGCTAGTCGTGAGCATATGCGTTGAGGAGGCTCCTCGGGGGAAAAGGATTTAGATTGTCCATGTCAAAAGCTACAATTTCTCCCCCCCCCCTCCTTGAAACATTCCGAAATCGCATGTTTTCAGGGTAATGATAATTATGGTGTGTAATCCTCCCCCCCCCCCTCATTCGTATCACGTAATATTTGAACGGACTCTAAGAGAGCGCAAACATATCAGAGTGGTATTCCAAGAAATGAGAGTGCATGCGAGACAGATAAGGATAATTATGTTTCGTTCTTAGTATCTCTGAATATCATTTGAAGATTCGCGAATAAATACATTCCGTGCGGGACAAGCGAGAGTAACGTGAAGAATCTTGAATCCTGGTGAGGATATTATCTTGACCCAGAACTTATTCATTATTGTCAAACGTGAGACTCGATAGAACCATCGAAGTCTGGAGGGATGACTACTCAGTCGGAGTACCAAAAAAAATGTGTCGACTAGTGAGACAAAGTGACATTGGTTCATTTTCTTCCTATGAAGTCCTTCTAATCGCTGCTCAATAATAATACTTTCCTAAAATGAAAAATGCAGAGATTTTCCCATCAAGGTCAGAATATATCAATTTTTATTAGCAATCCATGGAAACAAGTTCTCGTTCATTAAATGTATCGTGTCCCTGCGTTTTTTGAATTTTGTAATAATCGATCTCTCCTGACACATCATCAGCGCTTCAATGATCAGTGCTATTTTAAAATTCGACCTGTAACTCAATCTCAGATCCCCAAAGCACCCTACGAACCTTCTTAAACATGTTACGTCTGAAGCCACGCATCAATATTCCAATTCCATTTTTCCAAGGAATGAATAAACACGAATGACATTCTGGTGAGTATTTTTGACCGGTGGCCCTTGGCCCCTTTGAAGCTCTAACATTCAAACAAGTCCTGTAGTATATAAATGATAGCACGTGCGACTCGCGGTTCTCAGGCTGGCACGAGCCGGCACCAAGGACTTTACGGCTACTTTGGTAGCTCCGAGCCGCACCAGGCACCGACTATCGAACAAACTGACCAACAGTCACGATATCCGCATCGGGCCACAACCCCTGACTCTATACATACCGACTTCACCTGTTCGATATTTGTCTGCTATATTTGACCTGAGTAAAAGAGAATGATTCTATCGTGGGTGTAATATATCTGATAGCTGCAGGTGGACTTTACGGACACAATAATTACTGTATATCTAACGTTTTGGATAATTATTGCTGAGATGTTACTGGACTGTCCACCTGCAGAACCCTACCAACCCTTTTGATTTGCGTTTTCAAGTGAATATTTGTTGGGGTTACCTTAAACGCCTTTTTTCTGGTTCGTTGCCGACCAATTTAGGAGTGATCAAAGCACAAATTGTGCTGTCACGCAATCACGTTTGTTTTCGCGGTTGCCTCGGTTTTTTCTGCGATCGATTCTGGTCAAAGTACGTTTGCTAGAGTATTTCGAGTCCATATGTTACAGTAGACGATTTGAAGGGATTGGGTAGTTGAGGATGATGAGTCAGTCCGTATCAAGTATGTGAACCTTGAGCCCCTTTCGTCCAGTCCTTAGCCCCAGAATTTGAGGACAATGAATAATTTTCCACCCCCGTAACTCAGACATGCAGAATCACTCGAACTCACATCTCAGCATCACAAGCTCTTCGATATTTGTTAAAAATAAGTCAATTTATGAAAACTCTTGATTTGTTCTGAATGAGAAGGAAAGAGGTACTCCTATTCGAACTTTTCATGTCGATCTCGAAAAAATAGTGAAAAATTGAATTTGTTCTTCCTCATAAAATATATTTGGTTGGCAGTGGTGAATCGATGTTAACGTATTTTTGTGATCATGAACATATGAGTCAAGTTTTTCCAGACTGTTACCATCGGAAAAATAGATATGTTAGATACTACTGTCTACACGCAATGTCACACGCTATTTTATGTGGTCTATACCTGAAAACCATGTTCAAAGCCGTGATTTCTTAGGTTGGGGTAATATAAGAATATCAAAATAATGAAGTTAGTCTTACTAGAAAAGTTTGATGTATTGGGTTAGAACTGCCTGCGCAAGTGCATGTCTTTATGTATCTCAGGGAATTCCCAAACAGAAACCAATGCAATGAAAACAGACAGATAACTCTTTCAAAGAACAATTACTTAACTCAAAGTTCCCAATTCGCAGACCCAGGACTCTTGCAATAGCCCTAAAAATGAAAAGTTTTAAGGGGCCGGACTGTTCTATCAAGGGATTTTTTAGCACTAAGTGCCCTTTAGCCTATCTTTACGCACGCTGAGCGTGAAGCAAAAGTAGCACTTTACGGTACGGTCAATGGCCGCCGTGGCCGTGGAATTGACTTTATCGGAGATGCTTCACTGGCTGATTTCAAACGTCAAAATCACTGACATGAAAATCGTTAGGCAGAATTATAACAAAAAACATATTCAGAAGCTCCTGTCGATCGAAAAGAAGCTCCGGGAAGCGAGTAAGCACCGAGTGATTTGCAAAGGTTAGTTGCTCAATCTAATGCGCAGTGCGAAGTTGGCCACGAGTGAGTCGTTGTCGAGGCAAAAATGCCACTCGTCGGCACGGCGTTTAGCTCCCTGGCGCAAGCGCTTGGGCGCTAACTTCACGCCGTGCCAAAAAGTGGCACTTTTTCCCCTTGTATCGTTAATATCTATTTCTTAAGTTCTCCCCAGTTAGAAACTAAGCTATGTGATTTCATCAGTATAAAACTGAGATACCGTTAACCGGGGTTACTTAGAACAGACGGGATAACTTTGAACACTCGTTTGAATTCTCGAAATCAGCAAAATAGGGACGCGCAAAGGTGCTAGTACCAATTTGCTCAATGATTGCAAGCAGGAAGAAGATTTTGCATCGGTGAAAGAATCCCTATCAGCTGTGAGTGACTGGAAGCATGATTTTGGAGCAAATGAAGACTTCTTCCACTATTTTCGCTCAAAAATCATGCTTCCAGTCACTCACAGCTGAGAGGGACTCCCACACCGATGCAAAATGTTTCCCGCGCATGCAACCATCGAGTAATTAGAACTCTTGTGCGTCCCTATTTTGCTGATTTCAAGAATTTGAACATATGTCCAAAGTTACCCCGGTTGACGGTCATCTAAGTTTTGATAAACGATACGATTCGAAAATCTCAATCGGACGTTTTACGTATATAGAACTGACAAACACTTAAAGTGACATTTTGAAAGTTCAACGAAAGCTATATTCTAATACTTCTGTAGTATAGTGGCTTGGTTTTTTTAGTTCCCCCCGAGTACTTCTACTCAATATTTATGTAGTGCCATTCAAAATCTCAGATTCTGGGATTGTCACTACTCTGTGCTCTAAATTTCTTACTCAAATCTAGATTCTTTGTATGAGGATTTTTCAACATCGTCACAGCTAATCCTATTGGTGGCTTAGTAACCGTTTTCTATCGTAGAACTGTTAAAATTCTTACTTTCAATAAAACTTTGATCTCACTTGAAATCTTGCTCCCAGTGCGCCATCTGACGAAAATTCTACGGTGGAAAAAAAAAATAGTCAAGAAAATCTTATTAAATGTGCCAAAGTAGCCTCGTTCTCGCTAAGAGTGAGGGGTTCTCTTTGTTTTTTTTCTTGGACTTTTTACCTTTAAATGATAGAAATATCCAAATGTACCGATTGTTTCATCAAGATTGGGATACAGATCATCAAATTGTAGTACCTAGTAGCTACGATTCAAATCCGATCCAGATCATTCCTACCAGATGAATTATTTGATTGTATCTCTTGAGATGCGTTGAACACTCGTGTGAAGTAACTGATTTCAAAGAACGGAACAGCTGATGGGGATGCTATCGGTGCCAGCAAATATTCTTCACACAAATATGTGGTCACGAAAATTGTCCGTGCAGCTATGGATACCCGACTGTCAGAATTGAATAAAACTTCTTACCCGGGTGCATGTATCTGCACAGTGTGGCTTCTTACGACAAAATAGCTCTTTAGCCAGATTCGAATGGGTGAAAATTCAATATCAGTACCGAAGCTCAAGGAAATTACTCTGAATCTCGTTCAAATCCAGCAAAATTTGAATGAAATAATTCCTCCATGAAATGAGCCAACACTGCAGTCATCATTTTAACTTGCTACAAGGGAGTCCTGTAAATCATTTCAGAACAAGCATTTCGAACAACATAATTTACACCTTCCACTTTGAAAATTGTACCCAAAAGATGTCTAAATGAAAAATCGTGAGCCGCATATAAGAGACCAAAGTTACCCAAAATACATGAATTGAGAAAACCGTAGCATCACTCCTTCAACACCGGACCACACTTTTTTAACGTTTGAACTCTATAAAAGATCACGAGTCTCTCCCACATTACATCGAGGCATGCCTGCATAGACATGGCCGATTATGCCAAGAGAAAGGGCTGACTACATATAACTACATCAGCACGTGTGGGCCATCCTATGGCTTTGTTCTCTTTTCTCAACTCTGTATCCACATCACGAGCACGTATACTGAAAAGTTCACTGCAAAAGTATCATCTCCGACTACATTCTGATGCTCCGATCAGGAGCGACTTATCGCCCGTCCGATATGCTCAAAAAAAAAGGTCCAGTACAGTGCACACATCAAAATCATTGTAAAAAGAAATCTCTCTCCCTCTTACCTTCATGCAGAGTTCACATAGAGATGAAGGATTGAGGGGTTGAAAAAAAAAGCGATCGGACAGAGATAGAAAAAAAGAAGCTAGCGACCTTAGTTGTACTCTATATACATATATATGGACTTGGCGATCTAAACGGTTCAGAAAGGATTCTCGCGCTCCAAAGGACCTGTAACATCAAGTGAGAGGTTAGTTGACCTGCTTAGAAAGATAGAGAGAGGCTTGCAAGTATAAACGATGTGAATGCGCTCATCCCGCGATCTATGCCCTCGATTCGATGCCCAAACGTATATCCGTACGTGAGCACACATTTTTTTTCGTCCCCTTCGTGTCCCGTGGCCGTTTTTTTTCTCACCGGCCAGTTAGTGCGTGGCACATGCGTGAATCGGAACTTTTGGGGGATGGATTGTGATGCAGGTATGTATAAGGCTAGCGGACCCTCGGATGCCTTTTGCGATGCCCTCGGATATACCTTTTACCCTTTCATCTCTTGCACTCGAATGATTGGCGTGGCGGACGTTCTATAATACTTATATTGTCATATGCGATGCACGACATTTTTGTGTCCTGGTGATGTGGATTTTTAGAATAGGCTACTATACGATAGATCAGGATTTCTATCATTTTTTTTTCTTTCTTTCAAGTTCCGGTATCCTGGATGATTTTGTCCTGTCTATTGTGTGTTCTTTTTGATCGGTGGATTTGCAGGTTTTTTTTACGAAGAAATTGAATTGGAATAGAAGACGCGACGATCTGGATCGAGAATCGGATTATGGCTCATCTGCTTCGAGTGTTTCGGGTAAACTCTTTCGGTGTACTGGATTTCACATAAAATTTGTGTGGTGCATGGGATACTGAGGATATTTTAATTCAAATATGATGAAAAAACGGAAAGTGAGGGAACTTGGATAGTTGCGCTGAGTTGATGGAGGAAGAGGTATTAGATAATAATAACTTCATCTATTGTGTGCACATCAGGGGAGATCTAGGTGTACGTCATCAATATGACGCCTTCGATTATTTAATCGTAATATTTGTTAACAGGTAATTGTATAAGTCTAAGTTGATGTATAGCTGTCATTCAGTGTGCCGCAGATTTGAGTAGGGGGTACTTACAGCCTCACGAAATCAGATTAAATACGATCAGTGGTTTATTATTTCACGCTTTGTCCTGCGATATGTACATTTGCAGCCAATTCAGATCGCGTTATCCGATAAGTAAGAGCCCGTGTACACTCGATTTCATCTACAAACGTATGTGACAAGTGTATGTGACTTCTTGAATAAAGAGAACTCCAATGCTGTTCTAACACAATTGTGTGTGACTTCTTTCAAGTTTAACGAAGAGGAGGCTCTTTGCAAGAACGAGATTGAACCCACAAGTTCATTTTTTAAATATACTCAATACTTATCATCACTCCACTTTGCATGTACTTGATATCAGAGCTCAGCTTATTGATGTGGCTTTAATTTTCTTCACTCCAAAGATTCTCCTCTGCTCGTATATAATGTCAATAATGGCCAAGCCCAATCTCAAATTGCAGTTGAGCACCCTCTCAATTTGTACCGGGGTACTATTACAATGTGTACCTATGTACGATTTGAATGCGTAGCCAAGCACAATTTCAATGTGTAGCTATTCACAATTTGAAATTGTAGGTCAGGAACTACAATTTGAAATAGTAGCATACTACTATTTCGATGTAGGGCGAGTTTTCGCATTTTGAAATAGTTATATACAACACTTTTACTTGTAGAAAACTACTATTTCAGATTTAGAGTGTAGTCTTTCATGACGTACGATTGGCTCACACTTATGAATCTTACCAAAATTCCAGGATTAAGTGAAAGTGCCCAGAAATTTACGTTAACAAGAATTTTCCATAAAGATAGTACATTATGCACCGATGCGAGTTTAGGCTGTTTTGGGGCATGGGAATCAAATTCCCCAGAGTGTAACGGGGGAAAAAGATATCCAGTGCCCCAAAACGGCTCGATGAGCAAGGTGCATATACTATTTTTTTTTGTATCAGGGCAACTAAAGGCCAGTTTTCTGATTCGAGCCGAGAAGAAAAATCCCGGTTTAGCCGCTTTATGCCAAAAATAAAATTTTTCTGGCGACCATAGCCAATGGTGACTTCCCAAGCTCGAGGTATAAACTTAAAATTGATGATCTGAAACGAATCGTGCAGAAAAATATCCACAATCTCACTTCACCCGGATTCTGACGTTTCTGGGAATTCTTTCCTCGGCTTGATATCTTTTGATAGCGCCGTTCGGTAAGTTGAAGATTCTTTATTTCAGAGGCATTTCGAGGTCAGTAGAAAAACTTCAGGTATGATTCAAAACAATTATTCTGCAAATGATTTGCCAGTAAATTTTGGCTTCAATGCTGATTTAAGATTAATGAAAAATTAGGGACGAGAACATCTGAAAACGGATGAATATATTGTCACTCCATCATTGAATCATCTCTGTGATCCTCAGATAAAAATCTGATCCGCATAAACTCAAAAAAAGTGGAATAGGCTTCGAATAATAATGATTGGTAATAATTATTTGTACCAATTTGAGAGTTCGGCTCAATGATGTTTTGAAAGTACCTTTTGAACTTAGAGATCGTTGTAGACTTCAAGTACTATACAAAAAAAGTAGTTAGACAGGGCTCGTAACAAGATAATTAATCCCTAAACGACATGAGATATTGACCTAAATTTTGGAAATTCGACATTTTGTTCATAATTCCTGCAGGATCAACTAGGTCATCAAGGATTAAATCGCGTGGGATGATTTCGACTCAGAGCCTATGGGAACCAAAGTTTATATGGTGAAAGATAGTTCAGGCGTGAAGCAAACTGTCATACAATAATTTTCGACTGAAAAAGAATATTTGTGTACGGTGGCCTTCACCATGGATTTTATTGTTGGATATGGTTTGGGATACCCGCCCCCTCCCCCTCAAAAAACTATTTGTAAAATCGAGAATGTAGGTCTTTCTTCATTTCTCCAATTTTTGTGATTTTGTGATTTTGAACCACTTAGATTATTGCTCTAATTGATAGTACTTGTCTTCGAGAACATATTCTGATAGAATAGATGACGAAAGAAGAAAAACGATTTTTTTTTTAAATTGGGCACAAACTTTGGGATTTTTACGAAACTGATCAACTTGTATGGGCTGTAACTCATATGAAAAGTACGATGATCGACTTTTATCAGTGATCGAATTGTAGGTTTTTCCAAGACCTTTAAAATGACCACCAATTAAAGTCAATAATCACTTTTCTAGTGGGGGCTCGGTCGCTTAAGTGGAAGAAGGCCCAAAAACCGCTAGGATATGCTCTCAGTAAATAGCTGCAAGAAGTCGCTGGGCTAAATTATCGATGTCGGGTAATTTTTTTTCTCAAAAGTACTAGTTTCAACAAAGAAAATGCACCCAAGTAAGTCGAAAAGAATTGAGTCTAGTCGGAGCTATGATTTTTCAAGAGTAGGCATAAAAATGGTCAAAAATGGTTCTTTACTGGGCCCCAGGGCCTACGGGAAGCTTTGAATGAATAAAAAATAAATTTCTGTACTCAGGTCACTGTACCCAACTTGGCCCCATTAAGCCATTTTCTCAATAACTCTGGACCATTTCAACATTTTCCAACGTACCTCAGCTCATTTTAAAGCTTGTCAAAGACCTTCAAAATGAGCTGAACTACATTCAATTTGAATCAACTGGAGCCAAATTAAGATAGAAACTGTTCAATTTTCCCAAAAGGTGATTTTTGAGAGTTTACAAAATTGTGTACCCAACTTGCCCCCATCGATTAAAATAATGTAAATTGTCGGTAAAAAGCATGAAATCGCTTTGATACGTTTTTTCCATCGTGCAGTGGTATTTGGGGCTTTTAGCTGGCCCAAGACACTGTTTCCGCCCTATTTCGATGCGGTGAACACGTTTCGAATGGTCAACAAGAGCGATACTGCACGCTTTTCCGAGATAACCATATGGAAGCATGTTGGGTACACTCCGATGTCGGCCTTCTTGATTCTCAAATCATCTCCGTGTTTTGTACATAAAATCGCTCCAAATCAGAATTTTGCATTTCTGAAGTGCGGATCATAAAGGTCTTGAGACAAGGAATCGAATGCCCTAAGGTACATTGAGATTGGTCAAATAAGAACAAATTTGCACCGATTTCAGTGAAGCGATCTCCTCGGTCATTTTTTAGCCGTGCAAACATGAAAATTGGAAAAATCTCTTCAAATTTTCCAGAGAACGCAGAAATGATCCGGGGTAGATGGGGATTACGTATTTTCTCATATTTTAACATAAAAAACGTAAAAAAAAATATGCGGGAAGGTCCATGAGTGCCCATTTCTGAGATTGGAATATGGGGGCAAGTTGGGTACACTTGCCTTATTTAAACATAGAACTGATAGAAGAAATTGTTTGGGGATTTTTTCAGACCCCTCTGGTGATGGCATTTGCGAAATGATCCGAAAAGATTTAGATACGTTTAAATGGTATGAATAATGCATGTTCAGAATACACTGATTCAAATACGCAAAAGTCCCTCAGTGTTTCGAACATGAAGAAGCAAAAATAGCAACTTTTCGAAAGTCCCCAAAATTGACTAAAGCTCTCAAAAGTTGGAAAAATTAAAAACTCATTCTCAACTCTCTTATTAGTAGATGCGGGGGGGGGGGGCTTCCCAAATCCTATCCAAAAAAGAAATTTATGGTATGCAGTCAGATTGAGAATCGCTTTTAAGCCACCATATATCGTGCGCTGCTCTGAAGAAAACCCAACTGTTGGGTGGATAGTAATTCCACAACCACCAAACTTTGAGGTCGATATGTTCATTTTTGATCTTCTAATTAGAAATAAGCCTCGGAACATACTTTGATCAAGAGCGCGGTCAATTTACAGGAAATTTGGAAAGCTCAATTCTACAGTACCGAAAATTCGAGAAGACCAAAATTCAGAGTGTAAAATATGGGAGAACAAAGGTTCGATGTCCATTCCGACTGGATCTTCTAAGAAAATCGAAAATTACAAATCGATGTCAAAAATCTACCCCACAAAACTCACTCCAAATTCTTTCAGGTACTCACAAGTAAGAGTAGTGTACCAAACCTGCCCCCATAGAGCCAATTTATCAACAGCTCTGGTCTATATCAATTTTCTTCAACGTAATTTAGCTCATTTCAAAGCTTGTTTTAAGACCTTAAAAATGACTTAAATTACCTTCAATTTTGACTGACTGAAACCAAGTTGTTCTAATTTCCCCAAAATGTAATCTCTGAGAGACCAACTTGCTTCCATTATTTACAACGATGTAAATTGGGTATGAAGTGCATAAATTCGTTTTTATCGTCATGCAACTGCATTTGAAGCTTTGCGCAGGCCCCGTAAATAATTGCCGTCCGATTTTAACACAATAAACACCTTCTGAGTGATGAAAAAAGTCGTACTGCACGCCTTTTTGAAGTAACCATATGGACGCATATTGGGTTTACAACAATTTTGGCCTAATGTTCCGCAAAAGATCTCCGTATTTGATTCACAAAATCGCCTCGTATCCGATCTTTGCAACTTCAGGGGCAGGATTCTAAAGTTCTTGAGACAGGGGATTGGATTTGTACAAATACTTCAAGATCGGTCGAACCAAAAATCCTTGGCGTTGGTTGTACGCAACGCAATTTCGTTGGTGAACTCTCAGCTATACAAGAGAGACAAAATACTGAAAACTGACCATAAATCTTCGAGGACACGCAGAAATCATTCGGGGTCAGTCCAAACCACCTATCTTCTCATATTTCAACATAACAAATATTTTTAAAAATTGCAGAGAGGCCAACGAGTGCCTGTACTCGAGATCGGCATATGGAGGCGAATTATGGACAGAGGCAAGTCGGGTACACTTGCGTTATCATACATTGAAGAACTGTACACACAAACACACTCAGGCGTACTCTCATACACATGCATACATGCCTTTTACAATTTCTTATTTGAATTAGCCACCGACAGATGCTACTATCGCCCTCTACTAGTACAGTCCGGAAACCCTATTAGCAAGGGGGTGGGACGCAACTCACACGACGATGGTCGTCTCGTCGTATAGGGACGCTAGAAATGTGCTATACATGGATGAGGCATGCGCGCAGGCATCTACCGTATCGATCGTACATACAGCTCCTGCGTCTAGGCACTCCAACTTGCTTCGATGCTTTGCAAAAACCCTATAGGCTTTATCCCTTCACGATTACATCTTGTGGAAATCAGACGATATCGAGGGATTGAGAAGCTCCTTGTACAGCGTTCTTGACTCAAATTAAGCCGCCGAATTTTCTTTTGTAGACTTACGTTTGCCTCAATAGCGTACATAGCTGTTGAGGGATATTGAATCGGGAAAAGCTGGTTTTTCCAATTAGCAGGTATTGAAAAATGACAAAGTCTGAGGCCTTACAAAATTCAATGATGACGCTGCGTTGTAGGATGCAGGATCTATTGTTGTTGGAAGTTAGAACAGGTGAGTTGATGGTAAGGAAATCCGACTTTGAGCGAAATTTTTTTTTGAGGAATAAGCAGATGATTATCTTTTGTGCATTTCGTGCGTTGGCTGATGGTAATTCAAAGATCTAGAAAACCCCTGTGATTGAGGTTTACCCGCTTCATTAGTGTGGCTGCAGTGGAAACGCAATGTGACGCCGACGAGCAGAATCAAGTGAAGCTTTCGAAAATTCAGCCCAAGTACGCCGCAATTCTGAAAGCTCCCAACCGCCGCAAAAAAAAAGTTCTCTGAAAAAAACCGCGAAATCTCAAGATTTGAATTTACGTGATTCGAGGCACTGCAATCATTCTACAAACAAAACTATCATGAAAACACCCTTAATTAGAAGTCAAACTCGGCGTGATCGAGTACCTATCCTATAGTGAATTTTTGAGTCTTCATAGACAACGAAATCGCAAAATCATAAAGAAAAGCTCTCGGCAATGCACCGGAACTGATCCAATTAATCATCAACTTGAGACAAAAGCTTCCTCGACTACAAGCTTGAAGAAAATAATAGTAGAAGGGAAAGTGCAGCCGCAAGCTCTCTACCTCATCGAAGAAAAGTCGCGGTGGTGGTGTATTACTACGTAAAGTCTCGGAGCTTTGAACGGTTGGCGTTAAATGCACGTTGAGAAAATGAGAAACCCGAGTTGAGAGTGAACGCCAACTTCTCTCTTGGCTCTATATACCACCTACTGGTAATTATTGCACACTTTTGCAAAACCACTCACTGCTGGTACTGCAAGCATGCCTTCCTCTCTCTTTTTGCAAGCTCAAGTGAGCTTGCGTTGTGCCTCTTGGTTTCTTGCGGTTTTCAAAACCGACAACTTCAAGTCTTGACTTTGGAAACCTTCTTCTACGCTCGTCTATTTAGCTCTTGGCGAGCTAAATTCTTGTCGATGAAATTTTGTGCTAGGAGCTTACAAATGCCGCAATGGGAGTTTTCGTCCGTATTTCTTCGGAAAATAGCTTCGTGCGTGTGATTTGTGGGGGATTATTACAAGCATGTCAAGGTGGTTGCGGGATTCTTCACAAAAGATTAGAAAACCTCGTTGGCGTTTTTATCTTGAGCAGAAATGAAGGAAAATGAGCGAGGACTTAGGTTGGTGCACTTTGATCCGACTGTGAAGCTTAATTCTCATATCACAGCTAATGGAAGGATTCATTTGACTCTTGATCTTCGCATGAAGAATTGAGCACGATCTGTAGATTACTCATGAGCTTGATATCGTACACAAGCATAATTTTGGCTACCCCACTTAGTTTTCCCTGCGATCAACGATTGTCCTGACAATAATTTATGTGAAATCTTCAATTCAACGATTTATCTGAGTTTCCTAGCGCCACTTTTTCTGAGGTTAAAACACTATAAAAACAGGAGGGAAAACTCCAAAAGACCCTACTTGAGTGTAATGTTGAGAGGAAAAAACCAATTTGTGTGACTGTTTTTGCACAATACTTGCACAACGAACTTCTTCGGAAATATCGAATGCCTGCATCTTTTTACAGCCTCATCATTACAATGAAGCATCATAGAATATATATAATATCCTGATTGCTCAAAGATGAAGATTCTTTATCTAACGAGCTTGCATATGTCTTCATAACTGAGCTCAGACCCCTAACCATCATCACTCTATTTATTTGATACATTAGGGTCTATTATGAATTCCAGATCAATGGTATTGATTCAATTGTAGAAAACCTGATGTAGCGGTACCGGTTAACAAGATTTCCAATTCCTCCTTTTCTATTCGCTTCATGTCCGAGATCTACTTTTCTATTTGGTCCAACTTCATCCAGTATCTTTGTCTCAAATTTATTTATGAACAATCGGCCATCGTCTCACTGCCTAAATTTCAAGACGTCAATTCAAAGCTTGCAACAGTCCAAATTTCAACTCTTATGAACGAGCTTGCATACGTACTTATCCATTTCTTTAGTTCAAAGGCATCCCCTGAGCGATCCTCTCCATGCTCACCAGTCAACGGAAAAAAGCTCTAGCCTCAAGAAAAGCTCATCGCGAATCTCGAAAACACCCCCTTCGGCAAATCTTGTGCGTACTTTCGTAGCAATGTTCTTCTCAACCAAATCCAAGCTTAATTCAGCTAAAAGTGCCACTGACTCTCTGGCGCGTCTCGTAAATCTTGCCGCAAGCTCACCCAATTGGCTCTTCGCCAGAATTTGCAAGCATTCCCAAGCTCATTCCTCTGACGTCTGATAGGTGCGATAATGACCGCGACAGTAAAGTCGAGCTTTTTTCCTATGGCATAGGCATATATATATCTATACAAAAGTATATTAGTACCACAGAACTTCCTCTTTAAGCTCAAAGCTATCATTTCGCGAGCTTGCAGCTTGCGGAAAGAGAGAGCGAAAGTCTCGCGATCGTAGTAGAGCTTTCTTAGCAGCATCAGCTGGGTGTGTAGTGAGCGGTGCCCCCTTTTTTCACGGCACGTTTATGCAAGTGAGCTTGCGCGCCACTTTCACCCGCGAAACTTATAATGAAGCACCGACTTTGCAAGCTCGACTTTCTCACTCTCTTTGCTCTCTTTTCGGAGTTGGTGACGACGTGCCACAGGTTTCACAGCTAAGTCTTTTCTCAAGGTCTTCCAGCTATTAGTGAAGAGGCATCAATTTAAGGTAATTTTAAAGGAAAAGACAGAGCTTGCGATAGATGAGAGGACATATTTTATTCATTGATGGCATGCATATTCATTCAAAAGCTTGATTCTATAAAGGAACCGATGTAAGTGGAAGAAATTCTTTTGAATGTTTGAGGGGACTTTTATTAGTTCACTGATTGACGATTGGATTGAGGGGGTTGGAGTTGGAGGGATGTTTGTTTTAGTTGTTTGGAGTAGGGTGTAATTCCGGGGCGGCGACCCAGTCAAAGTTCATTACGAACGCTCGATGTGCCCTTAATCGAATCTAACAGATTTTCTCAACGTTGATTGATCGATTTGTCAGTGCAGGAAGTCTGTGTAGGCACGTGATTTGATTTTAGTATCATTTGCGCACCTTGCCAGGAAATTAATCTCTTGTGAGAGAAAAAATACAAGTAAATCGTATCCACAGTTTATGAATGGATTTGTAACGGAATTGTTAGATATCTATAATAGCCAAACATATTACGTATTAGTTTTTCGAAAAAAGTTGTTCTTTGCAGTGTTACTGTTTGAGATCACTACACGCGTGGATAAGACAAGATGATTTCTGATCACATCCCACAAAAATTCCAATAATAAGGACCTAGTAAAAGAAACAAGTTCTCAATTGATTGGTTGTTGGTGGAGAGATGATCAACTAATACAAATCATTCACGAATCGTTAATTGAATTGACGAGAGATATGGTTGAATCGATTCATATTCAGTGAGTAATGATAATGATGTTTCACATCTATTTGGAAAAAAAAGAACAGTTGATCGCTTTTATGTATCTTGTTCATGCTCAGTCAATTTATTTCTGAATTTGGTGAATTACGACAGCTGCCTTGTACGCATGCTAGTAACTGAAGTAACTGAAGTTGAAATTCTTTCGGTGAGATAAAAATACTATCCCTTTACGCGCTGAATTTTCCAAAAGTGTGTGAAATATTGAGCAAAAAAACCACAGATTTCATAGGAATATATCATTATTCCCAATAATAAATTGTTGTATATTATACTGAAATCATAAATCAGAATCTCAACCGAGCAATGGCCTTATGAAAGCAAACCCAAGCAGAACAGCAAATTCCTTCCAGCTACGCTCTTTACCCCTTCATAAACGTGACCCGTCACACACAGCTGAAAGTATAGCCGCGAATCGAGGGGGCAGCCAACAATATGAGAACCCCTGCCTTCAATGCTTTATAAGAGGGGCTAGCCCATAGCCGTAACATATCTAAGCGCACATAAGGTCGGTTCGCTAGTCCACTTTCTAAGCGTGCATGCGCATAGGAGAATAACACATCTGCATTATACCATATGTATGTAAGTTCGGTCGATCATGTGGAGGGGCCACAAATGGGAGGCAAGCTGCGGGGGTCAGCGTACCATCCCGAGTAAGCCTATTGGCCACTGGGCGGATCCGTAAATTTGCTTGGGGCAGCGCCTAGAGCCTAATACATAATATATATCTTACTTGTCCCCTCCACTACATATTATACACACATACATGTGTGGATAGTTTGGTATGTTTGTGTTGAGGGATGGACGAGTTGACCGATGATGAAAGGAGCGAAAAAGTGAACGGGAAAAAGGATGAGATAGAATAGAGGGGACTTTTGTGGTCAGGTGTGATATGGGGCTTGCGCGTGCCAGGCCGGAAATTAGCCCATCGCGGCCGGACAGTCGTCCCGTGGCTCAATCGAAATCCGGTCCGGCAAGTCGATTCGCGAAAACAGGCGAATATATATTTATAGCCTGATGAAATTTTATATGTGGTGGACGAGAAGCTGGTTTTGAGGCCCACCGACATCGTGTTTTCTTGACATGTTACTATGATAAATCGTTTCTAGCACTCGTATCAAGTCTTCTATTTTGTCTCGCGCTTCCTATTACCCACTTGAGTGAAATTGTTATCAAGAATCTTGGAGATATTTTGAAAGAAATATAACAAATCAGTTGAATTTGTTGACTCATGAACATCTACTTGGTAACGGCCAGCGTACCAAAGTGTCACTATTTATATTCATCAAGAAAACATGTCTATACAGTAGTAGTTATCAGTCAAATTTTCTAAATTTGAACTGTTCTGGTAATAAGTATCTTGAGCGATAAACAAGCCTAGAACTGCAATGTCAAGGTGGCATGAATCACCAAGTGAATCGAAGCAGGGATGAATCGAGCGGAATAAGATATAATACAATTTTATCTTACAGTACACAGCGTAATGATAACGAGCAGTCATGCTGAATTTGAAGATCAAGATTAACATGAAGTTAGCGGGGTTCACAAGGCTATTAGATCACGCAACATAATCCTATTGGCATTACATTATAGAGTTTCGGTGATGTACTCATTGCAAACAAAAATTTCCAAAACTCGATGACCAACCATTGTCGTCATGCATCAGATTCAAGGTTGAGATTTGTGGTCGACACCCTCAGCATATCTGGATCAAAGTTAGGTCAAGTTATCGAATTTAGGCAAAATAACAGGACCTCCACTGCTTGCAGCCAGTGATGGCCTTCAATTTCAGCCGGGACAATTCGTCCTCAATCAAACTCCCTCATTCCTGAAATAATTTCTTGAATGGCTTTGTTTACATCCGCATACTGTAGCTGCTTAGCATCTCATGCACGTATCCTCTGTAAAATATTTCGAATTTCAGGTTGATTTTCACTGTTCTCGCCCTTGTTTTGGGCGTGGCGAATACTTCAGCCAAATAAAGAAATATCTTCAACTGGAAGTCTTCCTATGTTATCTTCATTATTTTCAGATAACTGGAACCTAGTCCAAGGCTTGTTTGGTCTCAGGACGTCAGGCGCTAAATGAAACCTAAAAGGAGTTTGATATTAGCAAATTGTTCTAATAACATGGTGAACGTGCCACGCTGACATTACGGTTTTTGAGCGATGAAGCTCAAATTTGAAGTTCATACGATTCCATCTACTTTTTTTAGATAGAACTTCAAAAGACCATGGTTCCATCAAAGTGTTCAAAGCAGGCCATCCAACGACTTGATCCTTGGGATTTTTGGGCTCCCCAATTGTGATCAGAAAGTCCTTAAACCCTAGTGAATGGCTGACTCCATTCCATATTAAAATATGAACATTGTGGCAGAACTTTTCCAGGAATTCTGAACTGAGGATTGTCACTTAACTTCAAAAATCGTGATACAATCAAAATATCCCCATCAGCTGATTATCCGACCACACTAGTTTATCTTTCTTCGGACGCTCAATACAAATACGTAGAAAATTTTACTAAAGCCAGTGAGCCTTCCAATTTGTCCTCTTATCCGACATATTCTACCAACTTCCGCCACTAGGTGGCTGCTAGGTCAATCCATGCATGAAACGAAATGTCTGCATCAAGTGGCAAGTGTCCGAAGAGTCAGTATCCCCCTCCCCTTCTTTCATAAACGGTTTGGGATCGTAAACAACTCCGAAGCACCTGTCCCTTGAACCTTAGGTCCCAACACTACAGGTGGTCCACTCTCCTGGAGACATCTGTCGATGATTTTGATTTTAATCTTGGAGGTCGTTGTTAAGGTCATTTGGAGGTCATCTCGATTCTTTTAATAGAAATTCCTACTCTCGATCCCGGATTCAAAAAGAACGTGAAATATTGAGACTTTGTCCGGAACATTTTATGGTCCAACTTGACCTTGGCGAGATAAATGGAGGTCAGTTGAGCTGTACCGTAGCTGCCATGGCTCCAAGAGTGGTCATTTTATCGGAAAATATCTGGAGTCAAAGTTGCTCTTAATCACAGCGAAAATGAACTAGTAACCTTCGTGTTGACTTTGATGGTCATTACCGAGGTCATTTGGGGGTCAACTCTATTTTTTCAAATAAAAACACTTATTTCTGAGCTCGATTGCTGAAAGAATGTGTAAAATCATACAATTTTTGTCTGAAACACTATTTGATGACCTGACCTTGGCGAGGTAAAAGGAGGTCAGTGCGGGTGGACGGGAAACACACAACTCGAAGAATAAGTGCTATGTCGAAAAATGTTCCGGATAGGGGTTGTTCATGATCACAGCGAGAGTGAGCTAGTTACCTCTGTTTTGAGCTTGAAGGTTTTTTCTCAAGGTCATTAGATCTTCACCAAGGTCAAGTAGGATCGAAGAGTGTTTCAGATAAGAGGTACACAATTTTTTACGTTCAGAATACGAGGTCCAAGGTAGGTACTTCTATTTGAAGTATTCGAGTTGACGTCGAAATGACCTCGGTGGATAACCTCCAAGGTCAAAACCAAGAGATCATGAACAACTTTCATCCCAAATATTTCCTGATAAAACGCTTGATTTTGTAGTTGCACACAGTGGCGTATTTAGAAACATCCAAATTCGAAATTCATTCTCTCGAGAACAACGAGAAGTACAAACTCGATTTTTTTTTCGTATAAATGGAAGGACTCCTCAACCGTCATGGGGCAAAAGATGGAATGACCTTGCAATTCATGGTAATATTACAAAACATTCTTTCTCTACACGTGCATAATGTAGCTCCGCACCCAACACTGCACGGGCGAAGAGTCAAACCACCCAGCGTCTTGTGGCTTCTACGATGTCAAGTGCGTACACCCGGATGTAGCCCCTACACACATTATTAACTTACACTTACACACAAACTTTTATACAGCCTCTAGCCCATAACCTAATACCGGTCGAGAAAACGTCTACATCCAAGAAAACCGCATTATACTTACATACGTGTACTTTTCTAAACTCATATCTATAGATAGTTGTACAGAGGGATCGTAGGGGCATAGAAGATTGTCGACGAATGGGGTGCGGGCAAGAGCAGAGAGTTGGCCAGGTTGGAGGTGGTTCACTCTCTGGGCTGGTCTACGATGTATGAGGGTGGATGGGTGAAAGGGGGGAAAGGGGGATACTTCTGGTCTCAAGAGAGCCGTGTGTAGCATATATATATATATAGGATTGGGCGTTTGGTGAGCTAGAGAGAGAGAGAGAGAGAGAGAGCCCAGCAGCCCACCAAACAATCGATATATGCGTTTCAAAATGGCCGCCGCTCGCTGTGGCCGGGACACCACCCACTAGACGAGCTGAATCTATATAGCCTTCAAGCTTCGAAGCACATACCAAGTAGTGAGGAAGAGAGAAACCCGGACTGTGATGCTGCTATCCCGGCTATTCCCCTCAATACCGCAACCCCCCATACATATATATATATAACCTCTTCAAACTGTATACGCATACCGGCACATCACGTATTATATATACGTGCTTTGAAAGCTTTAGTAATATATATAGAACATGCTAGTGTAGAGTCTAGATCGAGCCCTGGAGCAAAATTCTCCGAGGCGACCGAGAAATGTGGAACCTATCGTGAATTATTTCCTTAGTGGTATTTATTCATGTCGACGTGAGGGGATAGGTGCATGGAGGTTAGGGAAATGAGAAGAGTGAGGTTAGGTGTTGGACTTGTTGGGTGATAATTGGAGTTTGTGTAAAGAAGAAGGAGGTGATGATCATTTTGACAGGGGGGGGGATTTCAGTACTGATAACTTAAAAGCAACCTAAATTGACAGAAAAATAGAAAAATTTACTTTTATTCGTTCAAAATTTTTTCACTCATATGTATGAGTGATGAGAATCGTATGTAGCAGATGATACCCCAAAAATTGATGCCATCGAAAATCTTAAACAGTCAAAAATTTGAAAACTGTGCTCTCAGGTGATTCTATAGGAAATTGAGACAATGAACAACATTTCATATTAGTGCAACAGAGACAGAGGTCTGAATTTTGGAAATAAAAGAGTGGTTATTCGTACAAACCTAATACGATCCCGATTATGAGGAATCTTGTGAACTCCTTTGCGATCGTGCATCAGAAACCTCCATCCAAAAATTTTGGGATGAACCAATTAGTTATCGAATTAACTTACAGAATTTCACAAAAAGATGAGATATTCCCAAAACTAATTGAACTTATCAAACATGGGGAAATTCTACATTTAATTTGCAATGAAGTTGGGTGGATGTTGATGGGTCACGTTTAAGTTCTACGAGCATCTCGCCTTTTTTGAAAGATCGTCCAAGATGTTTTTTTTAGCATTAAGTCGAAATTTCGAAATCCACGACTCATTCTTACACAAATTTGTTTAGAAATATTAACATCTTCAAGTCAACAAAGATTCGTCGACAAATTTTCTTTACTTTTCAGTCTGAGATTCTAATGAGTTGTTGAAAAGTTATACCGGTGCAATCATTTGAACACATATCCATCATTGTGTTGAATTATTTGCAAAGAATTCAACAATCATTGAATTCTACACAATTGAAGAAAATTCCCGAAGTAATTGTCTGAGGGTTAGTTCACCCGAATACATCATGATGGTTTGTTAATTTGAAGGTTAGATAAAAAATTGAGTGGAGACTGAAACAATTTCTCACTCATGAGAAATAATCATAAACATTCAATGCCTTCCTAATGTCATGAACACTTTCACTTGTGTTAAGAGCCTGCAGAGTTCGATCGAAATTCTTTCGTCAGAAACACCGAATAATGTATCATGCCTGCGAATAAACCTTCCAATACATCATGGAATCTTCTGAATCAGGATGAGATTACGCGAAATTTTCTTTTCGACTAATAAGATGAATCCAATTTCAAGGCTTGTACACAGATTATGCAAGAAAATTCCATCATATTCAAATTCTCACAAATCCACCCCTTAGTGCTCATTCGGTCTCGTATTCACGCCAAGATTCACGGTTAAAAGTAAACGACCTCATCTAACCAATACTACTACAAGTCCTACTATCTCACTCTACTATTTATGAATGAAACGCCTGCAAGAGAGAGAGAGAGAGAGAGAGAGAGAGAGAGAGAGAGTTGACTTAACAAAGTTGGCTATACATAAGCGTAGGAAAGTGAGCTTCTCAAGTCCCTAAACTCGTTGCCATAAAGCTTTTTTATCTATACCTGTATCTATAAATTCATCAAGCTCTCAAAGCTACTAAGGAAGGAGTGAACGCGTACGGAATGGGGTGAAGAAGAAGAAGAAAAAAAAATCTGCCCTCTTTCTCTTCCATTTCGAGGCCAACATCATTGCAAGTCGTATAGCGTAGCGTGGCAGAAGCTTTATTAAAACATAATGGCATTATCAGAACGAGCAGGGCGGGTGGTTAGACGCCGCACTATACTCACTATGCATTGAGGGAAGAATCTTTGCGTCTCGGAGTATTAGAGTTGCTATAGCTCTTCGAGAGAAGCGAGTTTTCTTAAGTGTTCTTAATTAGGAGGTACCTGTTGCTCGTGAAAAAACCGGGTCACGGTCGTAGACGCAATTCACCCCCCCCCTTCCCCTCTTTTACTTTCTCACTTTCTACACCCTTTATTTTCCTCGTCTAGACTTCTCTTTTCTTTCGCTTCTCTTTTTCTATGCTGGCGCGGTAAGATTGTACCGTATATGTGTACTTTATACTTTTTGTGTGAGGTTTTCATGTCTTTGTCGCAAACTTTGTAAAATATGCGTACCTTGGGTATAGCTTGGTAACGATAATGATATTTTTTTTTAATGTCAAATTTTTGGTACATACTTTCCATTCACAGAAAATTATACGATTCATCAAACAACGTGTATTCTTATCAATACCGTAAATTGCGCTAGAACCTATCATTTTTATACGAATGGAACTACAATGGTCGATTTCATAGATAAACTGTCACTAGCGCAAGATTCGAATCATGAATCATCTCATCAGCAAAATTGCGAGTCGCAGTATATCAACCAATTTGCTGACCTTGTCATAGATCAAGTTGAACTGCTCGAACCTGATCTATGCACCTTCAAGCCTACATGAAGCCTGGAGTTCGGATTTTTTTCAATGATGTCATCTCATATTTTCACCTTCATCTCTATTCATTTTCATCGAAATAATCGTTCAAAAGTAGAGCTTGTAGCGAAGAACCTGATAGTCGAGTAAGTCTCCATACACACCAGAACAATTGGATTCTGCTATCCCTATGCGTCGGTGAGAGCTCCCTCATATTCTCTCACCCACACAAACACTAGCACACACCGATGCATACGGACATCAAAATCCAAGTATAGGGGAGCTTATATGGCTACCCATTTCGCATCTCTCACGCAAGCGCCCCGGAACGCATACATTCCATGTATAAGGGAATTGTGTACCTCCGCACTCCGCCCCCGCAACGGAGATCTTTCCATAATGGGAAAACAACTCCCCGGCCCCAGTTAATCGCAAGGAGAATCCTTAGTTGATCCTAGGAGACAGACACACTCCGCGACCCCAGTCATCCGTCAAGGGAGATCTTAGTATCTCGGGAGCATACCACAACCCCCCCCCCCCCGCTCCCAGTCTTCATCCCCAGGAATTCACTTTTTGTATCCCGGGTGCCCGGTTTTCGCCTTCACCCCGGTTGCCCCCATGGGCGTGGGGCAGGGATACGCCCTGCCAGCGCGTCAGTTCGGAGGATGGCCAACACCGAACTACAAGTGGGTCAGCAATGACTCGATCCTCCCTCCCGACTACCGAATTTCAGGGCTCGGCCCCCAGCTCACAGCCGATGCCCACCCCTCGGTGGGGGTTTTGAGGCTCATCTAGGCTTCCTGAGAGCCCAGGGAGCCCCTCGGAATGATGGATGAGTCTTCCAGGCTCGCATTGTTATCGCCCGAGGGCGATTTCAATGCAAGTCCCTAGACTCACCCACTCTCGTGGTGCCGGATGAAGATGTGCGCTACGGCGGGCGCTGACTGGGGTCGGGAGCTCGTCAGACTCCAGGGATGGGGCACCATGCCCCAACCTCCCTTGCTGGTCAGTCTTTAGCCCCAGCACCCATGTGTAGGCTTCCACCACCTCGTCCGCCTCAGTGCGTATGAGCCCTGAGCAGCGTCTTAGACTGCATCAGGACTCCCGCTATTCTGCAAACCCTCTTGAATCTCTCATCTTTACTCTACTCTCTATTTCTTCCTTCCTTCTTCTGGGAACATAACTTTCGGGTTGGCGCCCTCTGGGTAGGGGTTTTAGTCGGTAGGTGCCCGAGTATTCTTGGGTGAATCCGACACTACCCACACTTCTCTGGTTGTCTATGAAGATTCCCTCTTCCCGTCCAACCCCCTCCCAAATGCCCATCCTCGCCGCAATGGAAATTCTCGGAGCATGGAAGAGTAATGACTCCTCGGTTTCAGTTACCCGTGAGGAGGACCCTTAGTTGATCCTGGGAAACAGACAAAGTCTGCAGCTAAAGGCTTCCAGGAGCCCATCACATCTCTCCCACCCTCAGTCTTCAGCCCCAGCACCCATGTGTAGGCTTCCACCACCTCGTCCGCCTCAGTGCGTATGAGCCCTGAGCAGCGTCTTAGACTGCATCAGGACTCCCGCTATTCTGCAAACCCTCTTGAATCTCTCATCTTTACTCTACTCTCTATTTCTTCCTTCCTTCTTCTGGGAACATAACTTTCGGGTTGGCGCCCTCTGGGTAGGGGTTTTAGTCGGTAGGTGCCCGAGTATTCTTGGGTGAATCCGACACTACCCACACTTCTCTGGTTGTCTATGAAAATTCCCTCTTCCCGTCCAACCCCCTCCCAAATGCCCATCCTCGCCGCAATGGAAATTCTCGGAGCATGGAAGAGTAATGACTCCTCGGTTTCAGTTACCCGTGAGGAGGACCCTTAGTTGATCTTGGGAAACAGACAAAGTCTGCAGCTAAAGGCTTCCAGGAGCCCATCACATCTCTCCCACCCTCAGTCTTCAGCCCCAGCACCCATGTGTAGGCTTCCACCACCTCGTCCGCCTCAGTGCGTATGAGCCCTGAGCAGCGTCTTAGACTGCATCAGGACTCCCGCTATTCTGCAAACCCTCTTGAATCTCTCATCTTTACTCTACTCTCTATTTCTTCCTTCCTTCTTCTGGGAACATAACTTTCGGGTTGGCGCCCTCTGGGTAGGGGTTTTAGTCGGTAGGTGCCCGAGTATTCTTGGGTGAATCCGACACTACCCACACTTCTCTGGTTGTCTATGAAAATTCCCTCTTCCCGTCCAACCCCCTCCCAAATGCCCATCCTCGCCGCAATGGAAATTCTCGGAGCATGGAAGAGTAATGACTCCTCGGTTTCAGTTACCCGTGAGGAGGACCCTTAGTTGATCTTGGGAAACAGACAAAGTCTGCAGCTAAAGGCTTCCAGGAGCCCATCACATCTCTCCCACCCTCAGTCTTCAGCCCCAGCACCCATGTGTAGGCTTCCACCACCTCGTCCGCCTCAGTGCGTATGAGCCCTGAGCAGCGTCTTAGACTGCATCAGGACTCCCGCTATTCTGCAAACCCTCTTGAATCTCTCATCTTTACTCTACTCTCTATTTCTTCCTTCCTTCTCCTGGGAACATAACTTTCGGGTTGGCGCCCTCTGGGTAGGGGTTTTAGTCGGTAGGTGCCCGAGTATTCTTGGGTGAATCCGACACTACCCACACTTCTCTGGTTGTCTATGAAGATTCCCTCTTCCCGTCCAACCCCCTCCCAAATGCCCATCCTCGCCGCAATGGAAATTCTCGGAGCATGGAAGAGTAATGACTCCTCGGTTTCAGTTACCCGTGAGGAGGACCCTTAGTTGATCTTGGGAAACAGACAAAGTCTGCAGCTAAAGGCTTCCAGGAGCCCATCACATCTCTCCCACCCTCAGTCTTCAGCCCCAGCACCCATGTGTAGGCTTCCACCACCTCGTCCGCCTCAGTGCGTATGAGCCCTGAGCAGCGTCTTAGACTGCATCAGGACTCCCGCTATTCTGCAAACCCTCTTGAATCTCTCATCTTTACTCTACTCTCTATTTCTTCCTTCCTTCTTCTGGGAACATAACTTTCGGGTTGGCGCCCTCTGGGTAGGGGTTTTAGTCGGTAGGTGCCCGAGTATTCTTGGGTGAATCCGACACTACCCACACTTCTCTGGTTGTCTATGAAAATTCCCTCTTCCCGTCCAACCCCCTCCCAAATGCCCATCCTCGCCGCAATGGAAATTCTCGGAGCATGGAAGAGTAATGACTCCTCGGTTTCAGTTACCCGTGAGGAGGACCCTTAGTTGATCTTGGGAAACAGACAATGTCTGCAGCTAAAGGCTTCCAGGAGCCCATCACATCTCTCCCACCCTCAGTCTTCAGCCCCAGCACCCATGTGTAGGCTTCCACCACCTCGTCCGCCTCAGTGCGTATGAGCCCTGAGCAGCGTCTTAGACTGCATCAGGACTCCCGCTATTCTGCAAACCCTCTTGAATCTCTCATCTTTACTCTACTCTCTATTCCTTCCTTCCTTCTTCTGGAAACATAACTTTCGGGTTGGCGCCCTCTGGGTAGCGGTTTTAGTCGGTAGGTGCCCGAGTATTCTTGGGTGAATCCGACACTACCCACACTTCTCTGGGTGTCTATGAAGATTCCCTCTTCGCGTCCAACCCCCTCTCAAACGCAATGGAGGTCCTCGGAGCATGGAAAAGTAATGACTCCTCGGTTTCAGTTACCCGTGAGGAGGATCCTTAGTTGATCCTGGGATGCAGTTGAAGTCTGTGGCTAGAGGCTTCCAGGAGCACACCACATCTCTCCCACCCTCAGTCTTCAGCCCCAGCATCCATGTGTGTGCTTTTATCATCTCGTCCGCCTCAGTGCGTATGAGTCCCGGGCAGCGTCTTGGACTGCACCAGCGTTCCCGCTTCTTCGCAAGGCCCCTTGAATTTTTCATCCTTACTCCACTCTCTAATTCCTCCTTCCTTCTTCTGGGAACATAACTCTCGGGTTGGCGCCCTCTGGGTAGGGGTTTTAGTCGGTAGGTGCTCGAGTATTTTGGGGTGAATCCGACACTATCCATACTCTTTGTGGGTGTCTATAAAAATTCCCCCTCCCGGCTTACTAAGAAAAAAAATCTCTTCACTCCAGGTCCAGGGCTACCGTCTGCAACTTCAGCCTTGCTTATGAGTTCGAGAACCGATATAACCAGGTGCAGATGGAGGATGAAACGCATCCAGATGATTCCGATAATTTATCAAAAAGCTTCACACTTTTCCGTCTATCTGCGTCACCCGTGGACGTTTCTTCGCTAATCATCTCCTCCAGCAAGTCATCGAGTTATTGGATCAGGAGCTGGTGCACATGCAGAGTATACAAGAGGCAATTGTATATACTTACTTATTGCTACTCCGACTACTACAGAGTCTACTCTGACTGTTTTAGAGATGTGAGGTAAATTGAGTAGGAAGATAGGTTGAGAGGGAACAGTGCAAAGTTACACGGTAGACCTTAGACGTTACGTGCTACTACGTGCCCAGAAGAAAATTACAAGACGCGCACATATAGTCATGGTGTAATTAAACTCTGCAGTGCTCGTTTGCATGGCCTATACGAGCTGACGTTGACTTTCGGTTGAAAGTAAATACGCACGACGATGTACTTTCGAATAATCGCTGATGGCGTATGGGGGGTTCACGGTCTGTGTGAGTTGGAGGATTTTGGATTGCAAATTTATTCAACGTTGGATTAGATATATATATAGGGACCGTATCGTCTTCTCATTAGTGTAAATAATGACAAGATGACACTGAAATACCTGGAAAGTACTGAGCACAAAATGATACGATTCTCGAATTAGCACTCACTCATACTTATACCACATCTTTGACTCTGCACAAATCGACATCAATTCCCCTAAGATTGCAGAATAATTGTCAATATAGGGTCACGTCAGACTATTTATGCAGAACTTCATCAGTACTTTCATTTATAGAACCTTATCAGGGTTTCGCAAGTATGTCTTTTACTATCTAAACGCAAGACCAATTTGGGATTCCTCCATGATATTCCACCAAGTTTAATGAATACTTGATTGATACTTCCGTGGAACTCAGCGGGATCTTCCAAGTACTTTTGCGGTACTTCCGCGCTACATCCGCAGTACTTCAATTATAATGATATTGTTTCTTAATCTTTTTAGTCTCTTTCACTCCACAACTATCGAAAAAGGATGACGAAAGTGGAAGGATATTTCCATTCCTGCTAGTTTTTTATTACTTTAGAAATGTAGTTGTGTATTGAATGAGAGGCCTTTTTCCCGTTCCTCCAATATCCCATTCTACAGATTCAGCAGAAAGAAGTCCCACGTTTTCCGTTGGTTTCCGAGTCCAGGTACATCAAGAGGTACATTCTTTTGACCTCGATCATTGTAACTCTACCCAAAAAATTGGTAGAAGCTGCTATGACATGAACGATTTTCGGCAAATTTCATTGATTTCATGTTGAGCTTGCTCACAGATATTCAGTGATGCAGAACAGTTTGAGAGTTTGAAAAATATGATTATGACAAGTAATGGATCCAATCATTCCTCTTGTCTATTTTTCTGCTCATTCGCCAGCGTAGAGCACGATTTGAATAAAAAATAGAGCACTTTTCACAATAATTTCTGTTTTACATGATGTAATAATGAAGTAAGTCTGCCTAATTTGGCCCCACACATTTAGTTTTGCACAGAACTTTGGACAATCTCAACATTTTTCACCGTTTCTCAAGTCATTTTAAAGCATCTGTTTCAAGACTCGCAAAATCAGTCAAGGTGATTTCAACTTCGACAAGCCAGAGCTCAGCTATCGTGGTTCTTGCGAAAGAGATTTTTGTGAGTTTCCGAAAGGGTGTGCTTCATTTGCCTACGCGTGTACGAGATCCTATTCTCATAAGATTGGATGACTTTTTCGTAAAATCGGGATATCCTCGTCCATTTGTCCCCATCAAATGAGACGTTCGCTATAGCTCATCATTTAGCAGCTTATTCTGAGCTCTTCTTAACTTCTTGGGTGACATGGGTAGATTTTCAGGGGGGGGGGGAAAGAACAATCCCAGAAAAATGTTACGGGGAAAAATCAGGCACACTGCACTCTTTGCAGTAATCTGCTCGTAAAATCTGTTAGAAATTAAAATTTCCAATGCTGCAAAAAACATCGTAAGTTAATACAAGAAGAAAGAAAATTAGCTAAATTCGTTAGACCAATCTTTTTTGGCGTCGTGTTTACTATCCAAGAAGCAAATTTCGAAGCAAACAGTGAAAATTTACAAAAATAATATCAGGTTAATCAGTTCAACCGAACATGATATCTAAGTTTGTGAGATGATCCTTATGTAGATGAATGTAGTGGCTATTCAACTTGGGACTTTTTCCTCAAATTTTACGTTCAGAATACCTTAAAAGGGGGGGGGGGGGAAGATTGGAATGGGAATAAGAAATCAAGGAGAGAATTCACGCTTTCGTGTCAAATCAGTCTAATGACTGCCAATTTCAAGACAACACTGTCTTGAAATTGAGAGCAGCAACTTGTAACGTGTACGGAATGAAATTCATGCATTGGCCGTACATTATTTACGCTGACACACACAAAAAAGCACCGTCATAGTCTTGATTTGCATCCCCAATCAAAAAAAATTCAGTAAAATTGGTCACGACACAGATGCTAAGCAAAAAGTCATCCAGTACAGACATATAACATGAAAGAAATTCGTTTCAAAACGTCAATTCCATTTACGCATAAAAAGAGTTATATTCGCAACATAAAGCATGCATAGGTCACATCTAAATATATGTATATTCGAAGTATGTATGGCACCCCCGGAGTTTTAAAACATGACGGATGAACGAGCACATATGATGCAGGATCAAACATCAAACTCGTGTTAGCGGTATATCTCGAACGATGCCTCAACCCCGCGTGTACATCTCTTACTCTATCTATCTCTCTTCTTTTTTTTGCGTATACTTAGAGTTGCCGATACCTATATATATAGCACCCAGTATACCCCATAAAAACGTCTATCTCACATGTTATACCGTGGAAAAAAGATGCATTTCCCATCAGGGTTTACACGTACATATATATATATATATATATATATATATCGGCCGGGTCCTCTATTAGTCAAAACCGAACACCTTTTCAATAACACTGATTACTTCAATAATAGGCAGAATGGCCTCGGGGGTTGGGTGTTGGATTCTTTTTTTTTACCCGATCACAATGTATCCCGCGTCGTTGTATATACAAATAGCAAAGTATGAGCGAGATGGTGTTAGAGGGTGAAAAAAAAATACTGAGACCCCGAGATACCTAGTTATGTAACCCCGTGAATGTAACTCTTGGAATATTCAAATAGCAACCCTTCCCTTCCGTTCTTTCTTTCTTTTATCAAGGAACCCTTCGATCAGATTCAATGGGCATCGATATTCAAATTTATTTGACGAAGGTGTGCAATGTCGCTGCCTCTTTGAGTATATAGCTTCATATATGTATACTTTCAGGATCTCTTCGTCGTGCAGTCAGAAAGAAAACCGTTGAACGGATCGAATTTTTTATTAGGGGAATTTTTTTATGGGTTTCTATACTCATACATACTCATGTGCTTATGTAGTATCACGCGTGAATGGTGGAGGAAGAAAAAAAATTTGCATCTTTTTTTATATTGGTGGATGCTGATGCTATGCAATTGATTATTTACGCATAGAGTTATATAGTATGAGATTTCAAGGACGTTGCTCAAATTCATCCGAAGCGGAAGTTGATGATCGTGATTATTAGGCAGCTGCAGATTTGCGATTTGAGAAGTGACATGCAGGAGTGTCGATACCTTGGCCCTTCAAAATCAATTTCATTGTAAGACGAAGTCCTTCAAGATTCGGAATATGCAAATCGACGTCTCAATCCACTCTATTACTTCTTCTCATATGAAAGTTGTCAGTAGTGCAATAGGTGTGAAAAAACGATAATGCCGGGAACCACCTAGAATTTCCGAGATTGCTTTCATCATCTCTCGATAAAATGAACCTGTCAAATGTAAAGAATCTTGTTCATTTTAGTGTATTCGTGAGTTGGCATTGAAATCATATTTACTCTATTGATGACCACCTGAGAACCATAATTCTGGAATAACGGCATTCGAAGTGGCCAAAATTTTCAGATTTACCGGCCATCATCTGTTGATCAAAAGCAGCAAGAAATGAGCAACTACAATAATCGGAACAGGTATTTTACGGAATCACAACCGCGAGACGCTGAAAGTTACCCATTGTTGCCCAAGCCGAACAGCGGCATCCCCGTGGCAACGGTGCAATATGGGTCAATTCCATTCAGAGGCGCGTGTACTATTCTTCACTACACTCTCATCGGAATTCCATGTTCCCAAATACGATTTCGTGACTAAATAACTACACCATCCTGCATGTCACAAAAATCGGAGCATGCGATTTTTGCAGACCGAGAAGATAGCTTGAGGTCTGTTGTGCATATTAGTCGATTTTAGTTCTTAGACGACAATGAGGAATTTTCTGCCTTGAGAATGGCAAGGAAATCGTAGGCTTTCGATCCTAGGGTATACCAAATTAGTACATTACGCAACAAGGGCCGAAAGTGAGGACCCACCCCTAATTGTAGCCCGGGCAGGTTGCCACACGAGTCGGCAGACGAAGCTATATGATGGTGGATAATGGACTACTTTATACTCGGGAACAAAGTGAACTGCAATGGCTGTGACGGTCAGTGACCGTTCGAGATCTTTCATCTTTCTCGCACTCATGGAATAATCCATTGGGTGCGAGTGAGACGAAAGATCTCGAATGACCGTTGACCGTCATCCCATTGCAGTTCACCTTGCTCCCGAGTGTAAATCTTCAGTCCTTTTCTGACCTGAGTGGCAGGACAGCATTTTCCATCTCGAGGTCCCCAGAGAAAAAGCCATAGGTTTTCGATGCAAGTGTGCTGAAAAAGATTTTTCGACTAGATAAGTGTTACAATTACGAGAAATTACGCAAAAAATTTCAATCTAACGAATTTTACTTCGAGGATTTCATTTTGATTTTGATTTGAAGAGATTTTGGATGAGGGAAGGGAGAAGTCCTGACATCGGAGAATCCAATAAGCCTTGGATTCAAAATCCGTACTTCTAGAAATAAGCGAGTACGAGTGGTGGTTAGATACCGTAAGATGGGGTAACTTTGCCACAGGGGGGGGGGGGTAACTTTACCACACCGCCGGGAAAAGATTTCAGAGGCTGCTGTAGGTAAGGTAGGGAATCTTATCGCTCTAGTAACAATTCCCTCAAGTAGGGGCATGCGTGAGCTATGTTTTGCGCCCGCGAAAGGCGGCTCTAGATGCCTTAGAGTTGTTTATAACCTATTTTTGTACCGCAGTGAGAGACAAGCAAAAAAATCTGGTCCCAAAAAATTGACCCAGTACGAGCACTTGGCGTCGAATGACAGGTAAATGCTGCATATTCTCATTGACTTAAACCGTTAGCTTGATGATTCAGTAGTTATAAAGCAGTATTTTTCCACGGTACAAATTTTACGTCGAGAAAAAGAAAAAAAGGTGTATTTTTTGGCTATGGTGGGGTAACTTTGCCACACTTTCCTACTGCAGCTTAAGGCCGTGTCGGAGTCTCGCGCAAAACAGGGTTACACTTTTCGCAATGGTTCCTCTATCAATTGAGACGGGGTTGGTTGCAAATGACTTAGAATTGCTTCAGAAATGTGCCTCTGGTATGGTCAGTGAGGAAAAAAGTCTCTATCTGCCTCAAAACTCGATCTACGGTACAAGCTCGCGCTCTTTGAGAATCAGAATCGGAATATCTCACGATTTTTTGATTCCTCCTTTGGAGTGAGAGGCTTTTATCCTCACAGACCGTACCAGAGGCACATTCCTGAAGCAATTCGCAGTCATTTGCGACCACCCCCGTCTCAGTAGGTGTAAAAACCATCGCGTAAGTTGTAACTCCGTTCTTGCCGCGAGACTCCGACATGCACCGTGACCATGGACCCTCAAAATACACCTTAAATAAAAAGTTTGACGATTGAAAGTGTGAGACGAGTTATCGAATACTTGTTATTGTCCAACTTGTATTCCTGAATCCATCGCTTAGCCCAAATCATAAGAAAATCTGAGGAAAAAAGGAATAACTCGGCCGCGGGAACCTTCTAACCTATAATATACGCACATTTTCTCCGATTCTATTGCAATTTGGGCTTAACGAAGAGCAGATAAATCTAAGTTAGATGATAACCAATATTTGTGCGCTCGTCGTTTAGCCCAAATCGCAAAAAAATCGGAGAAAGTTGGGAATGATTTCCAGCTTGCATGGTGACCGCATCGCCTCAACTGCTCACGTCTACAGTTATTTTGTTCAACATCTCTCACGTAAATTCCCATTTTATAATACTTTCATTCTCCCAATCCAATTTTCACCCATCTGCTCTTACAGATGACCAGAAACTATGCAAGGCAGAAGGGTCGAAGGAATTACAAGAATTATTCATATGACAAGCTTCAGAAGTGCCTTAGGCAAATAGGATGTGGCAAACTCTCTTACCGCAAAGCAGCCAAAGAATTTAAGATACCAGTAAAAACACTAATCACTTATCTCTTCATTAAACGAAACAATTCCGTCTAGATGGATTTTATTTAGATTAAAAATCGCCAATGACTGCTTTGCGTTAGGCTCTCTCGAAAATACTCGTGCAGCATCGATAACTTATACAGAGCGTTGAATGCGGGAAAATTTCTCTTGGAACGCAGAAAAGTCATAATAATTATCCAGAACCCAATCAAAGAGATACATTGACTTTGTTTTCAATCTCAAATCCTAGCTAAAAGTGCAAGTACTTGAGGCATAAGTCGAGCATCATCTTTCGACACTCTTCCGTGGAATTTTGAAAAACCAAACTTATATAAACAGCTTTGATACTACTTCAAATCAATCATTTGACTTGTTCAATGCTGCACAAAGCTTGGGATGTCAAGAAAAACGTTCCCAATGGGAACAACATCTATTAGAGCTGATGGGATACAAGATTTGCTCATATTTTTACAAGAATTCTAGTCGTGATACTGAAATTCCAGGGGAGATACTGGAGTGTGGCAAAGTTACCCCACCCCAGGTTTTGTGAAAAGTGTTTTGCTTCTCAAGACCGTATCTTCAAACAGGATTCTCGAATCGAGTTCTACCTTACGCCAATTAAAAGCTAAGATTCTAAGCTTTCGATTGGCTACTAATACGGGTGGGTTTTGCCGTAATCTCTCCGAGCTATACGGAAAACAATGCCAAAAAAAAGTCGAAAGTGTGGCAAAGTTACCCCACTTGACGGTATCACAAACTCATCCCTCCGGAGTCTTCAAAAATGATTCTCTTTTTTTTTTTTAAGATTGAGCCCCTCCTTCACGGTGCTCTTAAAGAATCAAAATCGACGAGTCAGACACAACGCCACCTCTTCTTGCTGTCTTCCCAAGATACTCCTTTGAATCACCCATATTACCTCAATAACTTACTCACCAAATCCGGCCAGTAACCCTCTTGGCAGGTAAATTCGTATTGAAGAGTCACAATCATTAGACTTGATTAGAATTTTACCATCACTTCATAAAAGTATGAGTACGAACGAGTAATGTCCCATCGGCTCGTTGAAAGGAGTTAAAGTCAGACAATTGGGTCGTTGGAGGGCCCTCGAACTATCTCGCCGCGATCGGTGGCTCTTTGAGTGCTCTCTATATATATATACAGTACTGTCACGTATGGCATGCGCAAAACGAGCAAGATAAGCATCGCGGGTGCGAGTGAGGCGCGAAAAAATACGCTTGGCTGACCGCATTGTCGCAAAAGAGCTGACATCTTAACTAAGGAATTCACTGGCATGCTTAGTCGGCCCTTTACACCATAAACGAGCATCTGCCTCGCAAATGAATGTGGCCTAAATCGTATAGTAGCCAATCAGCCTATAGAGCTTTTTTTATCTATTTTCAAACGCGTCAACGTGAGCCGGTTCGATGACTTTATTGACTGGCCTGTACCTGACGGCTCTTTTTGCCTTTTTTGTGCAAGGTTTTGGACAGCCTCGGTTTCAAGTGATGACTATGCACACATTGCAAACCTTTTTTTAATCCTTCTATAGGGTACTACAGCTAATATTCTGCTTGGTAAACTGTGGGTTTTGATTTTTACTGAAAATTTAGATTCGGTCGACGTTGGTTGGAGATGAGATTGTAAGGTATAATCCTCACGTTTGTTGGAAAAGAAATTTGATCATTCTGGGTGGCTTAGCTTTTGCAATCATCTGTGTATTCAGATGCATTAATAAGTTATGGAAAATCTGGAGAAGAAGGTGATTATCTGAACACGTCATTCATAATTTGGCACGTATCGCATTCTGGTCTGTTCATAGTGCGATGGAAACTTTCGAGACGAATTATCTTCTTTGAACCTTCATGAGTGGTTTTATTGAAAAATAACATTGTGTTGAAAGTAGTGATGTTTTGGATCGATTTTTTGTGATTTTCATGCAATTTTATGATTAGTTATGTGGATTATCCACTTTTTCTAGAACTACGTGAAACTATCCTCGAAAAACCTGAGGAAATGAAGGCCTAAGGAGTAAGAGGAACTTCAAACTATTGTTTTCTGTCACCTGTAATGAGCGGTTGAAACGTAGAAACAGCAAATTTCCACGTATCCTCGCCACCAAAATCTTGAAAATAATTTTTTCGAGGTCACTATCTCCATCAATGACACACATCTTGGAGTTATTCCAGACTTTTCTCATCCTGTATGCAGAATTTACTATGCAGAGATTCCTCTACGCGCTATTTTTCAAAGAATTAAATTGACACAATTTTGATGTATAGCAGAATGGCTATGAAAAGAATTCATTCAAACTCATGAGGTCCACGAAAGATTTGATGTGAAATCGGTCGAAAATGAGAAAGTAGAGAAATATTCCAAAGAATTTTGATATACAGAATAGCTTTCGATTTTGTTTCATCAGCAATATGATCATCAAAAACTCTCACTCCTTCATAATTGGGGAGAAATGTTCTCGTTGCATGACATGCTTCTTTGACCACTAGCTACTAGTTCCCTTGGACTTCACTTGACCGTAAATAATATTATTTAACGATGGATTAGGGGATGAATAGCTGGTCCAACAGGCAATCGTCTCAACTAATGGCTGATTTCATGCCCAATTTATTATCGTCTTATGAGTAGAAATTCATTGACTCGTGATGATGATCTCCATTGACACAAACCAATACCGTGTGGTATTTTGTATCGTTGCATCATCAACTGGAACATCCATCTCAGCCTCTGAAATGGGAAAAGTGAGAGATTCAATCTCTTTTGAATTAGAACTTGTTATCGTTGGTTTTAAGATTTCGAGAATTTCTGAAAATCATTTAGTAACCTATCATAGAATCCGTAGGGTTGTTTTTATCTGATAAAAAAAGGCTAAATTCTGATTGACGTATGTACGGCAACCATACACGTACATTAGGGTGATCCTTATTTCCCAAACTCTCTATTTTGATTCCTTCCACGGCTTTCTTGCAACCTTATAACTAGAAAATATTGTTCCAACCACGAGGAAGCCGAAAGAAAAATCTTTTACCGGCCCGCCAGAGCGGTTTTTAAATCAAATTCCTTATACATTTATTGGCCTTTCTTGCACATGCGCGTAATTGTATGTTTGTGAGAGTATTTTTAAACGAAAGCTGGCAGAATTTCCTTAAAAATGACCCGCCTGATGAAGTCGATTTGATGTATCTCGACCAGAGTTGTGGATGTTTTTTGAAAGTGGAAGAGTCGAATTTGTCAAATCTATGAGTTGGACTCGTTCACTTCCCAAAAACTCTATCAGGGGTCATTTTGAAGGGAATTTTGGCCAGCTATCGTTTGAAGATACATTCGCAAGCATACAATTACGTGCATGTGCAGGAAAGGCCAATAATTAGGTAAGGAATTTGATTTAAAAATCGCTCTGGCGGGTCGGTTAGAGATTTTTTTTCGGCTCCTTCGCGGTTAGAGCTTTATTTTCTAGTCACGAGGATGCGAGAAAACCGTGAAAGAAGTCGAAAAAGAGAGTTTGGGAAATAAGGACCGCCCTAACGTACATTTATCTATCACGTCTATCTATCAATTTCTTCACTGTAGTGTATGAGTGAAGCTAGCTATTCAAATGCTCTTGTATAATTTTTTATGATGATATAACCATCTCATATAACGATATCAAAAGACCTCATGCATAACGAGTCCAGTCATCACCAAAAAATCCATCAAGTGCATCAGACTATACGAATTCAATCAATAGTCTCCCCATTTCCATTTCCTTCAGCAAAGATCATTAAAAATAACCTCGTTGTGTGTGAATATGATGCAAGTACCCATGTGGTAACCAATGCCACGGATAGTTGACAGAAGTATCCATACCAAAATACACTCATACAACTCTTTACATGTGAAACAGATTACTGTGTACAAGGGCGAATTGAAGCAGATCATTAATTATTTTTTTTCCGACAGCCTCAAATGCGATCGACGCGATGCATATAAAAATCGTATTATCCTATCTGCGGCTCTCTCTCTCAAAGTGTAGGATGATCCAAGTTATGTAACGATGCATGACAGAAAACAGTCGATGAAAGAAAAAAAAAGTCAGTCCCAAACAACCCCCACAGTTTGATCCGCGGTATTGCGAAACGCAGGTATACACAAATGCGACAAACTATGAGTATAAATATAGATATGTATATAATATGGTAGAATGCGTGGCTTATTTGACGCTGTCATTGCGCCCCCGGCTAAGAGATATATAAAGGTAAGTGATTTGAAGGGTATAAGAGTTTTATTAGCAAACAGCCCCCCTATATACATGTGCTTTTACGTTATTCTTTCATGCCAAGGCCCAAACTTTCGTCCTCCTAACCATTATATCATGTGTTCACTAACATCATTGAATCTGGTAAAGTCGAATCGATCGGATTATTTATGGGAAAACAGTTATCTTATGATGCTAGTACTTTGTATTCTGTGATACATCATTATTTTCCACTTATGATTGTCCCCTGTAGCCAACTTTTTCAAGCCTTTCTTTTTCATCTTGGGAGAAACTTCTGATACACTAAAACTTTGATGTCCCGGACTCTCGGTGTAGTCAATGGTGTCCGTCACATGGAGGTGACCGCTAAATCAAGTAAGTGCGCTACCGGATATAAATAGCTATATATTTATATCCGGTAGCGCTCTGTAGGATGATGCAAGCTCATTCAGATTCGTGATCTTTGTTGGTTCATGACTAGCCCATCTGTTTGTCAAACTTTTATCCCAAACATCAACTGTTGTGTTATCAACGCTTCGACTTTTGCTACGAATAGCTTTGAACGAAATATTGTTACTGTTGCGGAAGCGTTCGAAATCTTCTATATTCATCATTTTGGCAATCCCCAAAGCCTTTGATTGCAGCAGAAGTCCGGAGATTGGGATATTTCTTTGCCGCGCACGACCAAACCATTCAAATAACTCCGCATTGAGTCTTGATTGTTCCAATTTGGTCCTTTTGTTCTTCATATCAACAATCGAATTTCTGTCATATGGCGATCTCATTTTATCAATCAAAATAGCACCCACTTGAGTTTTGCCGGTCCTGAATTCTTCAGCTGCTTTCCGGAGACTTGGGTTTTTTCTCTCTATTACTTGGATAATTTCATGCTTCTCGCAATCCGCGAATCCGTCAATTGCTCTCGTTTGTCCGACATTTTGATAGGCGCGTGTGACAGACGCAACGAGACTGTTTGATTATGCAAGCAAGCATCGAATATCTGTTGGCACGAACGATTGATTGTTCACGTTCGTGGGCAGTTGAAGGGGTCTGCTATCCCTCAATTTTGATCGCTTCATTTTCCTCGTCCGTCATTTCGAGTGTCTCCGGAATTGAGGGTTTATCTCCGTAAGAAACAATGTATTCCTGTCGATGCCTTCAAAATCGTCTGCTAAGCAGAGGTGCCCGCTGTAGGTAGTGTTCGTTGGATAGAGATTTTACTGTACTTGGAATTGTAGGTACTCAAGTGAGCACTGGTTGTGCCTCGATGCATTCGATGGGGCACAAAAAATTGTATGAAGATATCACCGCATGCGTTGTTCCTAAAACGGAGGAACGAATTTAGTTACAGGGATGGATGTCATGTTTGCCGATTAAGGTTTTTGCATACAAACCTGAATTTTAACAACTTCGTCACAAATGGAAACCTTGATCAAAACGAGATGTGAGGACGTACGTAGGCTGAGTCCGATCTGAAAGGCAGATGATGCACTTTGTAAATTACGTACCTCGTTTACTTTAAGTATGGCAAATTCATTCGATGCCATCTTATCCATTAAGTTGCATAAATTATCTCGAGATCTTCTCATGTTTCCTCATCATGTCATTTTCTTCATAGAGATCCCTCCTTAAAAAATCCAAATTGAATTATATATTCCGTTCTACGATCCGAATCAATTCTATGTTCGTAATTCTTACCTTATACTCTCGACTCTGACCGGCATTTTAAAAATAAGTGATATTATTGATAACATTAGCATGTCCCAGTAAGGAAGTTTTGATTATTCCATGAGTTTCTAATGACGATTACTCACAGAAGCTCCGGCCAAGTTTCAGATTTCAAATCATGGGAGATCACTTATTCCCTCCCGGAAAACTTCTTCTAAAACAAGTAACGTATACTTGGAAACACTTCCAAACTCATTCAAATGAAAAAAAAGTATTGTGGAACTTGGTGGGCTGAGCTTAACTCAGATTATGTAGGGGCAAGTTATATGTCTGAGTCACTTGAGCTACAAATAGAGTGAAATTAGTTCGAAGCAGTTCTGTGTTCGTTTTAATAGAAGATGATTCGATATTCATATTGTATCCCGCATAGAGATTTCGTTCGGTATATAAATACAAAAATAGTTGTAAAATGGTCGGTCTTTATAGCTAATTGACCGAAAAATTGACCATATCATGGATATCACTGTTATAATTTAAATGCATTCCTACCGGAGTAGTACAGTACTGAATCATATTCAAATCGGTCCAAGATCCTTAAGGGGATGTCGGAGTCTCGCGGCATTAACGAAAAAACACTTTACGCAATGGTTTCTACATCAATTAAGACGAGGGTGGTCGCAAATGATTCGGAATTTCTTCAAGAATCGGCCTTTGGTACAACCTATGGAAATAAAAGTCTCCCTCGCTCTTGGAGTGAACCAGGAAATGCGCGATATTGCGAGTATGATTCTCAGAGATCGCGACCTTGCACCTTAGATCGATTCTTATGACAGATGGAGACGACCGTTTTTATCATTCGCACCAGAGACCGATTTCTGAAGTAATTCCGAATCTTTTGCGACCACCCCCATCTCAATCGGTGTAAAAATGATTGCATGAAGTGTTTTCTCGTTCCGCGCGAGACTCCGACATCCCTTTAAATAGTCAAAACTCTCCCCGAAGCTTGTTTCTCGAGAACATTCTGTTGTTAGGCTGCTTCAATTCTCGAGTCTATCAAATATAACCATCTCGTGTTGGGAGCGAGACATCGACTAGTTCATAGAGCTTTTTGAAAATGGGATTGGAGAACCAAATCTAGTTCTTCCAGCAAGAATTTACTCCCAATTCATTTTCGAGCCTCTAAACCATCGGCATTGTCCCCAGTTAGTCAAAATACCTGAAAAAATGGATTAATTCAATACACACCCGATTCAAACCTACATATACGTTCATCATGCATCACAAATTTAAGTAAAAGACCAAAAATCATCCTCTACTCTAGAGTTGGTTCTTTGAGTCCAGTTAAAGATCCTGAAACTTGAGGATAAAACTGACCACAGATTCAGTTTTTACATCAAAAATTAAGCAAAATCCTCATCTTCGCGTCTTTGGCACAATCCGACTCAATATACGAATTTTTCGGGTCCATTGAAGGAGCCACGGGTTCACGGATTTGATACACCGGATTTTTTTTTATTCTTCGGACCAGCGAGATCTCGGGTTCCACTGCATCAAATTGACCTCCTGCAGTAGTCATTTTAAAGGAAATCGTACGAGCTATCGATCAAAAATACTCCCCAATATGCAGAAGAACGCGCATGCGCAGGAGGAGCTAATTAGGGAGCCAGAATTCGCTCCAACACGTCCACCACGACACCGTTCTTCCATAATCTTATTTTAGTCCTGAACTGGACTGCCGCATTCCGGAAAATATGTCCGTATAGGTGTACTTTTTTGAAATCTCATTGTTCGTATTCTTACCAGCACCAATCACTACAATTGATTGTCGCTGGCAGTATTTTCCGAACTAGCACAAGTCAGTTGATTCGAAGAAATAAAGAATCACGATCTCACCGGTGGGACCCGTCACAGTGAACGTGTTCAAAACGATATGTTGCATTTTTGATCACTTTCCACCACCAGAGGAGATATATTTCAAAGTGATTCCCGATGCAAAATGACCCGATCAACGCGATGAGAAAGTCAAATCCCGTTTAAGGTAGTTGTACACTAAAATGCAAAATATACCAGAATGTCACCAAAGTCGGTGAGAATTTAGTGCAAGTGTTAATGAACACCTGTGCAAAATTTCGAAATGATTGACCGTTTTGTTTCAGAGTGGTAGCCATCAAAATTCGTCACTTTTGGCATGGCGCTTATGCGGGATCGTCGACTCCCATATAAACGCAATGTTAAAAGTGGCGGGTTTTTGATGGCTACCTCTCCGAAACAGAACGGTCAATCATTCTGAAATTTTGCACAGCTGTTCATTAACACTTGAACTAAATACTCCCCAACTTTGGCGTTTTTCTGGTATTTAGTAGAATCTCCCTTAACGGATACCTCCTATTAGCGGACACCTCTCAATAACGGAAAATTTTTTGCGACCAGCAGAAGTATAATCACAGAAATGAACCTCTGATTAGCGGACACCTCCGGATAGCGGACAGTTTTGATGCGACCAGAGGTGTCCGTGCGACCGGAGACTTCACTGTATTTTTAGCTTCAGTGTACAACTACCTTAAATCGTGGATAACTGTGTCAAAATTCAATTTTCAATTTTCTGGAATTTATTGAGGAGCTCCAATCAGAACTGACGGATACGTGAATATATTTTATTATTTGATGTAGTTCCAAGATAATACAGAAAAAAATTCGGAACGATTCATTGAGATGCGTTAAAATGCGATCTATTTTTGGATAATCGATTTGTAGCGTTTTTTAGACGGTTCGTAAGGCCATACGCAACAGGGGTGACCTTGGAACCTAAAAAACCTTGTGCCCACTCACTTTGGTTTTAGAAATTGGGAAAAATCACTCCAGGGGCCATTCCCAATAAAGGTACCCCCCCCCCCCCTGTCCCTTTGCTGTCGACAGCGATATGAAACTGTAAAACATAGTAGTGGACTAAATGTATAGCTATACGTGTATCTTTGTATGTGTAAATCGTCTCTTATTAACTGTAATGTATATTCATGTTTAATTATTCATGTAACTAATAATCTCAAACATTCATAAAATTCACAAGAATGCCTTAGAAGTCAACACACAGCAACCAACAAATAAGGTAAGTGTGCCTAATATCCCCCCATTCCCTAATATGCCCCCACTCAAGTTGCCGAATGTACAAATCCGCAGACCTTGCCGGGCATTTTTTTCATGTTTGTTACGTTAAAATATGAGAAAATAAACATTTTTGATCGATCCTAGATGACCCGCGCCTTTCTTAGAACAGAAAAACTGATTTCGCTACTTCCGACTTCTTTTTTGTTATTCACTAAAAGTTATGCCAAACAAAATTGATGGAGTTAATTTCAACGTGCTTTAACTCATTTTCTTTGTCTTTGTCCCAACTTCAAAATGCTCTTTCCAAAATTGCAAAATTCGACGATTCTAACCGATCCTACGCTCACATTACTAGAAAAAGTCCAGTGTTCCATGCCCCCATGGTTTTTTTTCAAACTCGTTGTTCACTCAATCAGAATACATCAATCTCACTCAAAAAATTCAGAAGGGGGTAAAAAAAGCTACAAAATGAGCTAAAGTACGTCTTATTTGGAGGTCTGGGAGCCGAGATATCCCGATTATCCCGCGTAAAAATAGATTCTATTGGCAATATATTGGCGCAATATTGGCCATTGCTCTGGCCACGCAATATTGGCCATTGCTCTGGCCAATATATTGGCAATATATTGGAAAATCAATTTCCAATATAGCGCCAATATTGCGGCAAAGAGCACTATCCAATATTGCGCCAATATATGGCTAAATAAAAAATAATTTCAAGTGGCACATTGTCATTTCAAGAGCGCTCCTTTCAACATTTTCATGAATTTCAATTTGGTACTTGTCATAGCATACGTGACTGCGTGACTGCGTTGATCTCGATTGGTCCTCAGAATCTCGTCGAGCAACACGGACATCTCTGCGCCTGCAAAACACAATCCAACCACAAAGCATCAATTTTCTCAAATTTTGGATCATGCTCGGGATCATGCATGATGCAAATAACGCGGGTGGCAAGGCTGAGAAAAGCACGAGGAACTCGTTAATCGATTCGTGACATTACGGTGGTCCGGATTCTCAAAAATATAAAATGAAATTGATCAGAGTATGTTTTACAAAACACAAGAGGTTATACGGATCTGATTATGTTCATGAATTCCGCGGATGAATTGAAGTTACTTATCTGACTTCTCGGTCGCAATAGTTTCTCATTTCCAACCCCCACATCAGCGTACGAGTCGATTTTCTATGGTACAGCTACTATCAGTCAGTTTTTATGAATTTTTGAGAGCCCGAGGGATGCAGCAAAACATCTCGGCGCGAGGTCGAGCAGACTAACTATCATGTTTGTTTACACGACAATCAACGTGCTCTAGTCTGCTCGACCTCGCGCCGAGAAATTTTGCTGCATCCCTCGGGCTCTCAAAAATTCATAAAAACTGACTGATCGTAGCTGTATCATAGAAAATCGACTCGTACGCTGATGTGGGGGTTGGAAATGAGAAACTATTGCGACCGAGAAGTCAGATAAGTAACTTCAATTCATCCGCGGAATTCATGAACATGATCAGATCCGTATAACCTCTTGTGTTTTGTAAAACATACTCTGATCAATTTCATTTTATATTTTTGAGAATCCGGACCACCGTAATGTCACGAATCGATTAACGAGTTCCTCGTGCTTTTCTCAGCCTTGCCACCCGCGTTATTTGCATCATGCATGATCTCGAGCATGATCCAAAATTTGAGAAAATTGATGCTTTGTGGTTGGATTGTGTTTTGCAGGCGCAGAGATGTCCGTGTTGCTCGACGAGATTCTGAGGACCAATCGAGATCAACGCAGTCACGCAGTCACGTATGCTATGACAAGTACCAAATTGAAATTCATGAAAATGTTGAAAGGAGCGCTCTTGAAATGACAATGTGCCACTTGAAATTATTTTTTATTTAGCCATATATTGGCGCAATATTGGATAGTGCTCTTTGCCGCAATATTGGCGCTATATTGGAAATTGATTTTCCAATATATTGCCAATATATTGGCCAGAGCAATGGCCAATATTGCGCCAATATATTGCCAATAGAATCTATTTTTACGCGGGATACGAAAACCCCGTATAATCTCATGAAAATAGGCCTCTTTTCCTCGTGGGGGCAAATTAGGAACAAACTGTTGAAAACTTGTAAAAAATTTTCTTTTACAAAAATTAAGATATCTCGACTCCAATTCATTGAAATCAAACGCACTTCAGCTCATTTTGAAGGTCTTGGAACAAGCTTTAAAATAAGCTAAAGTACGTTGGAAAATATTGAGGTGAGCCAAAACTGTGAGCAAAACAAAAGTAGTGGGGGCATATTAGGCACACTTACCTTACATTTATTGGGAACAATAATAGCAATAACGATACCAAACGATTGCGCTCTTGCGCACAGTTATACCGTAAAACCCGGAAATCTTTGTGCACTCTCACATAAAAAGTTGCTCTCATCGCTTACACGCGCACTTTCCAAACGTATCTGATCATTTAGAACCGATCATCTTATAACGTTACAGATTTCACCATCTACTTCAAGTGGCGACATTGTTGAGACACTCGCCCGGTATGATCTTGAAGGCTGAAACTGGTAGTGAGCACATCCTGGGCACGAGCTGGGGTGGCCAACAAGAGGGAAAAAAACTCACAGTGAATATTACTAGCAACGATAATGGGTGAGAGTAGTGAGACAGCGAGAGATGTGAATATATTCGCACTCAATGTCAAAGAGTTCAGAAATTACGCGACGCGTGCGCCCGGTGGTGGTCACTGGGTAGCTTGTCCACTACCGACGTAATGGCCACCACATGAGTGAAGAAGGTGACCTGCCCCCGAGATATTACCACCCAGTAATGCGGTGCTGATCCAGGATTACAAACTTAACAATCATCAGGAATTAACAAAATACACCAAAATTTCGGAGAATTAGATGAGGAGCATCATTCAGCTACAGCTCAAGCCTCCCAAACATGACAAATCTTCATTTTTTACGAAGCCGAATTATCTCAACTCCCCCAAAAAGTAAGATTTCGCAAGTTCGCGAAAGTGTGTACGCAACATGATCCCATCAAGCCATTTTTCGACAACTCTAGTCTACGTCAACATACTTCGATACACACCAACTCATTTTGATTGTTTCAATACTTCAAAAATTAGCTAAAGTACATCTAATTTTGATCAACTGGAGTTGAGCTGTCTTGACCCCCCCCCCCTAAAAAAAAAAAACAAGTTGAGTCAGCGATGAAGTGCTAAAAATCGATTCATCAGCGTGCAACCACACATAGATCCTTTCACCAAAACACTATTGACGGCCCATTTCGACGTGATAAACACGCTTTGAGTAGTAAAAGAAGTCAAACTGCACATCCTTTTGAGATAACCAAATAGTGGGGTATGTTGGGTACACACCACTTTGGCCTTTATGTTTTGCAAACGATCGCCGCATTTTGCTCATGAATTCGCTCCAAATTCAAGTTTTGCAACTCTTAAAAGAGATTTTGAAGGTGTTGAGACAAGAAATCGAATGCGCTGAAATACGTTAAGATTGGTCCAACCAAAAATTTTTGCGACGGTTTTACTGAATGCAATTTTGTTGGTGATTTCTTAGATGGGCAAATAAGAAGAATTGAAGAACTTACTTCATATTTTCGGGGAGACGCTAAAATGATTTGGGGTTGACCCAGAAACAAAACATCGTCTCAGTAAATAAATAAGACTCTTGGTCCTTCAATTGTAACTTTTTCTTGAACCATTTTGGCCAATGCTTTCATCATGGATTTCTCTCCATATAGGTAGCGATCCATATATATGTAGCGATATCGTGCAAATTTGGAGGTTGATTGATGATACTGATCACAATATCCAATTTGCTGAAGAATGACGAAGGTATTTCTGAGTTTCTTCCACATCAATGATACCAGATATTAGTTGAACTCGCATAATATTTTACATCTTTTCCTGATTCAATTTATTCAAATATGTAAAATTGGATATAGTTTCGAGTGATCTGAGATGATTCCATGTTCTTCAAAATCAAGATGTCGTTTCACATTTCATAATTATTCCATTTCTTCGTTACATGTTTCGATATCTCACCTTCAAAACGTTTTTATCATGATTTCAGAATTTATCTCCAGGTGAAAAATTTGGCACGCAAAAGACATCCGTTCAATAATAATTTTCCACCATGTTTTCTTCTGAATTCGATCCCTGGAACTATTCAGCAACTCAGAAGCTCGCCAATACGTCTTGTGTACACTCTTTCTCTATAAACACAAAAAATTTGATTCCCAACGTAGAAAATAGTAATTTCAGATCATCCTCAGATCTCAACGATATTCAAACTGAACTTGACGGAGCACAGCATCTCCAACAAACTAAATTTGCTCTCAATTCTAGGTCCATCCCCCCAATGTACCCTATTATGAAACAGAACTAGAAAGGACCAACCCACATCTCACAGTCTCCAAGAGACTACTGACATCTCATCTGTAAAGCAGCCATACTGGCAAAATATGATGGACGGATGGGCGCGGTATTGGCCTAGATTTAGTATTAGAGTCTGCTAGGATATAGAAGAGAACGGTTTTTTTGCACGCGTGCATAAATTATAAAATCGGGAGCCCCCGCGGGTGCTCACCCTGACTCTTTATATTTTGTAGTAGTCCGCCGTTTTGGGTCTGGTGGGGAGGGCCTCAACTGATGCTCTTTGCTCTCATATCGGATCAAATACATTGCTGGGACGCACACAGACACACTTATATATACATTTTGTGCATGGAGAGTGTCAAAGTACAGGTCTGTCTGTCGCGGGCCCTACATATATAATACATTGAATATATATGCATGCATGCTACACCAAGGACAATGACTGCTTGAATATGTTAACCCCTTTCGCATTGGTACTGTTGCGTTAGGGTTACATATGAAGCGCCGGATATGCCTGAGAGAAGCCTTTAGTCGAGATTTTGGCTTTGCCTCGGTAACATCATCTCACATCGTGTACCGGGATGCTGAGTTATCGTGATTCTGGAACGTTTTTGAAGTTGGGCCTGATTATGACGCGTGGCCAATGGATCCGGTGGATATACGTCGTTTGGCTGGATTTTGGGCATTAGGTGAGTTATGTTCAGTGTGTTTCGGATTGAGAGAATGGTGAATGAAGGTGATGTTTGGGGAGTGCAGGTGGAACAAGTGGGTGTTATGAAACATGCTGGAGAATTTAAGTGGGGAGTGGGGGAAGGAAGAGTGGGTGGGGAGGAGGGACTCCCTGATGATAGCTCTTATTCGTTGCATGCCTGGCATGCTCATTTGAAAACAAAATCGATTGATCTGGAATTAGAATGAGACTCAGTTCTGAAGTTTGATTGAATCAAACCTCCGTCTGGATTTAGGCTGATGTATCAAGTGAAGACTTAGCATGAACATATGACGATTCCCTGTCTGTTACTACAGAACTTGCGAGCCAAGTGAGGTCGTATTTGTTGATCAGTTCTAACCTACAAATTCACTGATTTAGTTCATTTTTGCCTAACACGCAGCTGGCTGAGTGCGAACTTTATTCGGCCAGGTCGTTTTTTGTCTCAGAATTCTTTAAAGTGCTTCAATTGGTTCGCTATCAAAGTAATTGATTGAATCATTTATCAGGTTATTCTACAAAATAGTCTCATTAGTGTCCAACAAGACTTCATTCTTATTGTTCTTTGCGAAGGACTGGATATGGAGGGAAAGAAGTTCTGTATAGGACAAATTTGATCACAAATTTGAATGCCCATCAAACCTTGCATTCGCATCTACGTCATGTTCTCCTCATTACTTGTGGAAGTCGAATTCATCATAATATAGTACTCTTTATTTTGAAATTATCCAACGCAACTTTACTTAGTGCTTGAATTATTCATAACCTGTCAGGATCACTCAGTACCAATTGTAACCAGTTGGAGTTTCCGAACAGCGTCTCAAAAAACGTTAAAACTTACACTCTTTACAGATCAGAAGAGTTAGAGCGTAATCCCACGGGGAATCCCTTTGCGCAGATTTGATTAAGGACTCTTATATCAATTATCGACTCGTCAACGATTTGATTGACACTAAATCATCTCCAAAATACAACCATACAGTCTGTGTATAGATCATTCCTATATTCCTTCAATATATCAAAGAAACCTTTCCAGCAAATGCATCATGATGCCCAACGAACGCATGTCAAAGATTTCTTTCTATCCTTTGCTAAGGAAAACATACTCATTCAAATTTCTGAATCTCAGAGCAGCTATTCTCCATGTAATTAATCCGACGAGGTCAGGTTTGCAACATTTGAGTAGTTGTCATCTCAAGGGAATCAGCTCCTGTGAGAAAACAATTCACTCTTTTAATAATGACTTCTTTGATCAATTCAATTAGTGACTTTTTCACCCGAAATTTGATCCCGTTTGTTATGATCTTTTCGTTCCAATTTCCGACTGAGATCCCGACCATAATACCGCAAGTTCTTTGGAAAATCACTTTTGTAGCGCAGATTCTATGTCATCCTGACACCCTTACACTTAGGCTCAAAATAGCTTACAGAAATATATAAAATCTACTCTTACATCCTATTCTTACAACAATTATCAGAATTCAGGGCACCTTACACGCCTGTGGAACGAATTTTGATTGTTCCATTATATACGTATAACTACTATAATGGGTAGGACGCCAATAGTAGTTTCTGTACGATAGAATCATAAGATGCGCCGTCGGATATGAATGCCTGCGACGAATGACTGGCATTATTCGCTTGACAACTTTGGTAATTCCTCGATCGTGACATTGCTGAGTGATGCGTATAATATATAACTTTTATATCAATTATAATGTTCTATGGTTGATGGGCACTCAACATTACGATTCATGATTCATGATTTTCTTTGGTGGATGCGTATACGACATAGTCAAATATAGGTTGGATTAGATTGTTAATAGTTTGGGTTTTAAAAAATATTGTTATGGAACATGAAACTGTGCCAACCTCGGTGCCAAAACATATAGCCAGAGAATAACTCAAAATCTTGTCTAATATGGGATGCAAAAAACTAATCTATGTAGACATTTCCAGATGGCAGACAGGTGTGCTGATTTATTATTTTTATTCACATACCTTTTAGATCAGTAAATTATGCAAAGCTGGATGAATGATATAACGTTGATAATTAACGTTCTTCTACTATGAACAGTCTGCGTTGGGATTTTGAGAATGTTTCTACTCAAGGTTCTGTGAGAGGTTCTGGTGACCAAATGTTTTGGTGAAAACTGAGGAGATATACCTGTTATCCGCTCTATTCATGAAACATCTCAAAACATATATTTGACGCTCAATATGTGCTTGTTGGTTCCCACAAAGTTTTTCAACTGATTCCAAGGTATATTCGGTACAAAAAGATTTTCAACCCTTGTCATAAAACCATACTACCAGTCAACTCATTCCACTGATATATCGAATTCCACTCATTTCTCCCACCGATTATCTTTCCTCTCTTTTTTTCCGAATGTAGAAACAAATTTTCAATTTTTTTCCATTTCAGCACGAGGCATTTGAATCAGAAAATCAAAAATTTCTAAAAGGAACTACTCACGAGGCCGCTTACAATAAGTTAAAATGTGATCCATTTGATCGGAGGAAAGAAGTAGTCATCAAAAATCTGATTGATTATCTTTTTTTAAGGAGGTCGACTCATATTGGATCGAATTCTAGGATGGATGTATCGATTCCTGGTATCGAAGTCTACTTCCCTCACACCTTCTCACAAGGGTCACACCCTGGTAGAAATTCATCCTAATGTAACACATTATAAGCCATAAAATGGCCATTTTCAGCCAAAATTGGCCAAAAATAGCCATTTCATGTCTATTAATGTGTTACATCGAAGTAAATTTCTACCAGGGCATCTACTGGTCGAGTTTTCCTTATGAAATATCTACCATACTGATCACCGTGCTGATAAGAATCTGTCAAAAATATTTTTATGGTGATTATCAATATAATGTTTATAAGACATCGAAGTTCACTTGAAAATCCAGTCCAAAAACCAAAAACCATAGTAACCATCTCGGCATTCTGGCAATATAGAAATAGAAATGAATCTCTTCGTCCAGTTAGTCATAAATACTTTTCATTGCATTGAACAAGCTTCTAAATTCACCATCTTTCCATGTAACGTTAAAGCTATAAAAGGGAGCAATGGCGCGCGGCCATTTTCGGAACGGGTCAGTCAGTGCTGCGGGCGGGCGAGCGGGCGGCGTCTCCCTTTGCTGTATCCACACACATACATACATACTCAAACAGGCATCATGAGCTGAGCTTGGCGCCTACTTATATGCAAAGGCAGCTTCACAGAGCAAGTTTAAGCAAAAGTCAAACGAGGTGGCACATCACTTTATTCTCAAAAGAATGAGCAAATGAGCCACCACCCGTTGAGCTCTTAGCTAGTTGACCACTGGTCAGTTCATAAGTCAACCGGAGTCGCTCACTTGACCGTGATTGATATGATTTACACGTAAATTACAAAGTGACCGCTCGACTGAGAGCACGTTCTTTTTATTACCAAGCCGAGTTACCAAGTCGTCTTTTACAGAGTTCAGAGTGTTGAATTTATTAATAATCGAATATCCCTTCGTGCAATTTGACAGCCTCGAGCCATTCCTTTGAGCGTGATTTTATGCGAGATGATAGATTGCTTGTATCCTAATTCATGGAGCAGCATATTGAACTTCTATAAAATGATGATGTACCAATCACCTTGTCATCGTGATTCAATCCCAAGAAAACAAGTCATTTTACACCTGTCGCGAATTTTTATCTTCCAAAAATACCTCGGATGTGGATAAATCGATGATCACCGTCTCAACGACATCATGGAATTTATTTCTATCTCAACTACGTATCAAAAAAATTTTCCAGATTTTGTCAAGTGTTATGAAGGTTAAGAACACTCATGGAGTCTTTTTCTTCGACGCTATCTGCGTTTTTCCCGTACATGGAATCACCTCGGCATTGTACTTCGTATAATATAACATCTGTTTGCTAGAGATTCTGATTACTCAGATGTGTCTGACTAATCAGCAATACATGATCAAATAGTCAAAAGTTTCCGATCGATTAACTGTTCCAAGGAATAATTTGCCTTTTGTAATTATAATTTTACACATCGAGTTTTGAGCTGTATGCTTATCGCCATTGACGATGAGCGATAGTACAGTCATCGGAGAGTCACTAACTAGTTGATAAACTTGGAAAGTATGAATCGGAAGACGGAAGCAGTTTCAATTTTCTTCATTCAAAAATTAGCACTCTTTGCCGTACTCCGTAAGATTTATAATCCTACTATTATATAGCTATTACCTCCATTTTGATTTCTAACGTTATTAATTATCAAATAATCGTATGCTACAGGACTGTCAAATGTAGATGCAGAACCTATATTAGGTATTCTTCCGACGGATAAGTCTAAATATCCTTACATAGTGGGAATTGCAGTCGAAAATATCAATGGTATAGTGGGAGACCATATATGTACCGGTACATTGATATCGGGGTGGCATGTTTTAACTGCGGCAAAGTGCACAGAAATATCGCATGGAAATAATTTAGTGGTAAATGTTCGAGAGTCCACTGAAGGTGGAGTAAACTTCAAAACAATCCCAATTTCTACTTATCAAACTTTCCCGCAATGGTACAAGGATAAACATCAGGAAGTCATTACTCAACTGGAGCGTAGCAATGTGGCTATTCTAACCGTGAGTGAAAAAATTCAAATTAGATTTTTCCAGGAGTTTTTGAAAAGTTTTCTCAAGTAAAAAGTAACTCATGATTTTTGAAATTTATTCTTTATGTTCAAACAACTGTGATAATGATTTTGAATCTCACGTGGGTTTCATTGTATCGTCACGTAATCGTGATTATTATTGAGGAAACTTCAGGGAGTAACCTCGGTACCACGGTCATCATAGATCGACTTTTTTTGAACATCGCAAATTTGCCTAGATGTTTGTTTTATGGATTAATCAGATCCCAATAAACTCACACTTGAATTTGCATAAGCATCGAACGAATGAGTTATGGAACATCGATCCCTAATTATTAGCAAATTTGTCTTATTTGTGACTGATTCATGACTTCATGCTAAAAATTGACTAGAACCTCTATACAAGCCAATTAAAACTCTAAGAAAAATTTTGGACTACCTTGTTTGTAGTTGTCCATAAGTGAGCGTGATAAGTAAAAAAAAACTGATCGGTCAGTCTTTTATGGTTTAACAATCAACGCGATGCCCCATATGAAACCGTGCTTAACCTCTAAAAATTTCAATGCTGATTGTTCAACCCAGGGGTAACCGAGGCTCATAAAATTTCTACTGTGCTTAGTTGAAATCCAAAAACACCTCTCTACCAAATGAGATCAAAATTTGATCGGTAGATTATCTACCGAGGTTACTCACTTAAAAAACTTATCCAATAGTTTCTAACAGACGAAAATCATTCCATAGCTGAGCAGATACATCGATGTCAAACCTCTCCGAACTAAATCACGCAGAAAAAGTGAGAGTGAGTCGAAATATGCATTTTTGGGATGGGGCCACATAAAGCATTCGATCGAGCCTAAATTTCCGCAGAAAACATTCTTAACGACACTGTCGAATAAAGATTGCGAGGCGCAAGCTAGAACGATTTTACCGCAGTCGACCAAATTTACAGTACCCTTTGGATTAGTTTGCGCAACAACAAAATCTGGAGCTATGCTGGCAAATGTAAGTCATCACGTATATGCATTATATAAAAATAACTGAGCTCCGCCAAATGCCATCAGGATGCACCTTATTCACATATGTGGAGGTGATTATTATTTCACACAAAAATCGCCGAAACATTACTGTACAAGCTTAATTTCAATTGACAAAATAATACACACAGTGCTTGGGGGGAGGGGGAATATATTAAGATAAGAAATAGTACCCATATTTCAGCACGTATTCATTTTATATTACTCCGTATGGATAGAATTCCGTGGGAATCAGACGCGGAACTACTCAGTGTCTAAAATGCCCTGAAGAATGGTATTTTCGATTAATGACTCGAGAATCGTTTTTAGCCGATTTGCACATGCGAGGCGTTCTTTTCAAATTCGGTGTGAATTCTGCATTTTCCTGAAATTTTGCTATGCATCTCGACTTGTTTGGAAGTTCATTACATAATGTACAAAATAAGATGGTAGAGATCGAATCACTCAAGAGTCTGAAAAATCAAAATAGAGGAATCCTATTTCGTCAATAGAAAACAGGAAAAAAGCCGTCCGAACGCGTATCGGCAAAAATACCGATTTACTCTTAATTTGTAATAGTATCACTGCTCTCGGCAGCATTCGGTTTTCTGTTGACAAGATGGGACGTTCTGTTTTTTTTTGGATTTCATAAGTTTTTGAGTAATCCTTCGAATGAAAGTTCGAGTTGAGTTGAGGAACTCTCAAAACGGAGGAATGTATGGGGCGGACGCTCCCCAGAATCGGTGGAAATACCGATCCGCTTATAATTTTCAATAACAATGCTGTTCTCGCTCACATTCGGTTTGAAGCGGGAAAAATCAAACCTCCCTCAGCTTATTTTGTACATCTTGTGATGAAGTTTCAAGTACGCCAAGCTAGCATAGAAAAAAGAACGTGGAAAAATCTGAGGAATGTAGAAGTTATGCCGAATTCGTATAGGGCACTGATTTAAAAAGTGCCATTTTTTAGCGCATGCCAAAGAGAAAATGGCTCTGGATTTGATGCCAACAGGAATACTACTCGTACCGAGTAGTATAAAATGACTACCTGCGCAAACATGAGTACGTTTTTTGATCTTATATCCCCCCTCTACCCAAGCACTGTGAATAATCAACGAGGTAACTTGGACCCTGTGTTAATTGATGAATATCCATCGATTGGAGAAAATTCTCCGGCGTCAGAGAAATAAGTTTGCATTCAAAATGATTGGTAGAATTTCCTTGAAGCTTTGACGCATATGATAACAGACCTAAAATACGATAGGTGGAATTTTCGAGAAATTTATAATTCTTCCTCTGATCACGAATATGTAGTAATGAATAATTTTAGATGTAATTTAATTCAAGTGGATATCTTGCATACTACAGGGTGATTTTGGTGGTCCAGTTTTTTCATCTAGTGATAAGCATCTGCGTGTTGTAATGGGTATCGTAACACGGAGAGTAGCGATGATAGATGAGGACCATATAGATCCACGTCAACCAGCTCTGATACTTCCTCTCGATGAATTTCGAGAGTTCATCTTGGATGTTGTGAAGACCCATAATTAAGGATAGCTTATGTGGATAATGAAGGAAGAGTATACCAAAACCATCATTTATTCTGACCCATACTCGATAAATGAAAGCCTTGATATCTGATGATCTTATTTGGAACTTTTTTAACACCTTGTCCGTTTTAAAATACGGATCCCGGGTAGGAAACTCAGCGGAAGGGAGAGCGAAAGTTTTTGTGAATCAGATCATGAGGTGTTTAATACTCCTCCATCGTACTACCGCTCATTTAGGTAATCTCTTTTTGATGATTATCATCTTTTTTAGTGATTCATAACAAATATCTGTAAAATTATTGAGCTACAGAATTGTGAACGTCTTTTTCTGAAGCGAAATACATGAAAAAGTTAGGGTACACTCAAAATTTTTCATTGATTATAGTACATATAAGGCTGGCTATATATTTAGATTACAATATTTGAGGTTATGTAATTTTTTATCATCTTACGATAAGAAGTCCGAGGATTTGCAAGAAGAATTTTAGCACACATTGGGATTCATGCACTTTTATCTAGCTTTAGGGCTCTTATCATTTTTTCTCGTTGCGAATCGTGTATTGGTCATTGCAAAAGAATATGATCAAGATCTTGATCCCCCCCCCACGCAACCACAGGTTTCATCTCTGATGACTTTAACGTCGGCAAGAAAATATGCTAGACTGTTATTAACCAAATGACATCAAATCATAATAAAATTCGATTATTTGTTGACTTTTCTCGCGCTCTCTGCCCTTTTTTTCCCTTGCTCTCCGCTTCCTCTCACGACTGTCTGTCATTATGACATTTTCGACGCATGTTTCGTATCAGTAAAAGGTATGAGAAAATTTTTTGCAGGCCACTCAGAATTTATAGCTTATTTAGCTACGTTGTCTGCATCTTTGTTACCTGTAATCTCGACATGAGATGGGATCCAAAAAATTTTACTACGCCATTCAGACTTGAGTTGTTGAATTGAATTGATTCTCGTTTTAACCTCAAAATATAAAAATTCACTTGAACATCACTTATAATGGATATGAATGATTGTGATCGGAGAGTCAGTAAGAGCCAGATATCTAATCTGTATGCAAGCATCCATTGGGTCTTTCAATTTGTCCTCTGAATATAAATTTTGACAATAATGTTCCAGAGATTGCGGGTCACGATTTTAGTTGAAACTAAGCGTCAGACTCTGTGACTTTGGGTATCATTTTTTGATGCTGAAAAGAAACTATTCCCATAGTTTCAGCAAAATTCGTGGCCCGCATTTACTGGACCATCCTTGTTATAGAATAGTATCAACTCATTTTCAATCGATTGAATGCCGCAAGAGGCAAATAATGATGGGGGTCTTGGTTCTTAATGACTCTGATGGTTCAAAAAATTGTACCATAACCATTAGTTTCTCATGATAAAATAGTTTATTGATGACAACAGCACTCTTCCCAGGTCTGAAATAAGAGGATTTCGTTTACACGAGGGTTTCGTAATTGAGATGAGGAGCAATATTTTTATAAGTTGCAATTTTTTCATCCTAAAAATCTTGAGAAACCGTGTGTATTGCAACTGATGAAGGTGTAAGTCACGTAATTTCGATTTCATCCATGAATTATTTCATACATATGTTTCTAGAATTTTTCAAAATCTTCTACCACCAGAGTAACTTAGAAGACGAGATATTTATCAACACACATCATCTCCGTAATACTTCCTTTAGTTCATGTCTGGTATCATCGTGGGCAGTTATTAAACTTCCCAATAACATGCAATCTCTCAAGCAACCATCCCATGCTCTCTGTATACTCATCAAATATGTAAAACCTAAATTATCTATTCCTCGACAACCTCATCCCTCCCAAACAATTAATCAAATCGGCACGAGCTCATCACCATTCGTTCATCTCATCCCAAAATATTCATGTTGAACATAACCTATAATATCATGGGTCAACCAGCTTCAAAACAGGCTGTTTGCGTGCGCCAAAAACCAGATCTTGTCACACAGCTCATTTACAATAAGGTAAAACTTGGTCCACTTGGCACCGAAGACATAGTTTTACAGGTGAATTTCGTGTCCTGTGTGGTCAATATAGTAATACCATTATATAAAATACGAGAAGGAAGATATAGAAGTTTGACCAGTAATATATGAATACTGTGTGCATAAACGTGTCGTACAAGCGGTCACACTTTTACGAAAACGATAAATCATCCCAGGAGAACCCAAAGATCCAAGCTTCTCATATATAATAAGTAAGGGCAAGGGCAATCGTTGTATTATAGGCGCGTGGCATAAAGTGGGAGTGAGCCATGCAAATTTTTAGGGAGCGGAGACAATCCGGTTCTTTTGGACAGTGTCCAGCTATAGCCTGTTGCCATGCTACTGGTTGGTTATATGGTTTCTAGTATAAGCATAGAGACCCCACTGATTTACGATTATTTTGACCGGGTGGTCAGTATGTATATGTTAGGTAGTATAGATGGCTTGGCTCCTCCTATTTTAGCTGAATTTGAATTGGCCACGGGGTGCGAGTGCTCGAGGAGCCGCGATAATGGCCGGTACACGATCTAGCCGCGTATTTGTAATGGGCTAGCAGACTTTGGTTTGCTTGTTTTCGTGCTGATTTAAGGATAATTTTGAGGGGATTCGTAGTCGACCTAATCAATGTGTGGTAGACCAGGTTCGACAATTACTATTTTTACACCAATCTCAGTAACAAATTCGATGATTTTTCATTGCTTTTCTTACGCTACACTTACGATATATGACAACAATGATTATCTAGATCAAAATTCACTGGAAAACGCCACCCTTCACAAATTGACAATATTTGAAATAGAATAAGAAGATCAATGCCATCGCGTTCATTTAACATTTTACGTTTTTATCGTTTACCATATTGTAAAGGTAAGGACAGGGAAAAAGAAAGGCCAGTACATGACGGGCCAATTGCATCGAGGATGAAAAATTTATTGATATCTGGCTAATTTCAGGTGTTTATTCTCGAGGCCCAGAATAAAATTGGACGTGAATAAACTTCAAGTAGTTTATTCCGAAATAAAAGTATAATTCGAAGAGTGAGCTAATACCAAAAATTGAACGGGTCCATCTAGTTAGCAAATTGTATAATGTGTGCTTGCGAGAACTTTCAGGCTACGTTCTCTGATGAGACACAATTCTGCATCAACGGAATTTCACATTTCAGATGTATAACACATCAGAGCTTGCAAGCTCTCAACTCGCTGTCAATCTCAAAATCTATGACGATTTTGAGATGCACATCGGGTAGATTGCACTCGGGGTAGATATGCTTACTCGACGAAAGCTTGTAATGAGCTCCATCAGCTGAGTACTCGCACAAATATGGATAAAATTGACTCGCGTTCAACTAGCTCATCACGGTGCATCATCAGACTCTGCAGAGCACACAAACAGACGAAACCTCATATAATAACTCAGCTCGACACAATCAATTCATCAGAAGCATCAATTCTGTCACCACCGCATCACACATCAGTAAAAATCAGCCTCATTCATACCATCAAATTGCGTTCGAACTTTGAGAACTTGCCCGACTCGAGCCTGCATTCGACACAAAGCTTCCCAAATTCCCTCTTCCATCCCAAGAATCGACGCATACGGTCGCTGCACAAGACCTGCGAGACCCCAAATTGGTGCAAATTGGAAGCTCCAATGCACATTCATATATAGCTATATACTATTCTACCAGTCAAGTCAAACTTCCCCTTATGAGCCCGCAAGCTCGCAAGCTCGCAATTCAAACTGTCTACCTGACACACAGGCCTGTCGAGTCTGACTTTACTCCAACTGCAAGGTACATTTATATACATACAGACATACTATGTGCACCTAACGTATCTACTATAGTACGTGCAAGCTCGCCCTTTTGGCTTCTTAGAGCTTGCAAGTCTTGCCCCTGCTTCAAATTCGCTGGAGGATAGGGCGCGGCAGCTATATACAAAGTACACCCACACGAAACCTATATAATATACGTAGCGTAACCCGGAGAAGCTCGTAGCTCTCCTTGGAGAGCTTGCAAGCTCGTACGTGCTTGCGAGGCTTGTCAAGATGCGGTGGCCGGGACGAGGGACTTGCCTATAGCCTTAGAGAGAAATGGAGAGCTTGCAAGCTCGGCATTTCGGAGAACGGCTGTTCTGGGTACGTATGAGGGAAGTATGGTGAAGTTAGAGTGGGGGGAGGGGAGGGCACGCCCAGGCTAATTGCTTGCCTTGGCGAGACTAACTCTCTGATGGAGGACTACATTCTAGCCTATATATATATATTAGAGTACGCTTGCATGCTCGATACATGCGGGATACACCTCCTGCCCTCTTTCCTCAAACTCTGTGGCTCTGTGAGCGTTATGTGGTTTAGAAGCTTTGAAGATGCAGTAGAGCTTCTAGGAAATTCTCAGTGATGCCTGAATCGATCGGTTCGCAAGCTTCTACTCTCCTAAAAGTCTTCAAAATCAACTTGCACACTATCTGGATGAATTTTAGTGAAGAATTGCTTGAATTGAATGGAAAATTGTCAAATTTCACTCGAATATATTTTCGAGTAGAAAAGTAAATTTGTGACAATTAGGCTCTTCAATTCATGATTGTGGGAACCATAAAAAATATCCTGGTAATTGCATACCAATGGTAATTTTCCACGCCCTTTAGGGATCTAACATCTTGTTTTAAGTTTTGCTTAATTATTTTGTGCAGTAATTGAAGTAAACCTGAAGAACATCATAGAGTCAATTCGAAAATTGTCATAAATAACTCGTCACTTTGCAAACCCTATTCTACGTTTTGCGAGATGCGGATCAGGTAAGAGTCTACGGGTATTTTTAATGATGTGGATGAGATTCTATTGACTCAGACAACGCCCCCAAAATATTCATAAATATCGAAAATTATGAAAAATTATTTAATGATGCTCTATATAAGCAGTCGAAAAAATTTACGTTCCCGAATATTTTACAATATGCGTTTTGAGACGGTCCTAACCTCCATAGGTCAATCCGTTGAGATCAAACTTCTATACAGCCGATATCAATGGCAACCACTTCATTTCAGAGTTTAGTGCAAGATCTTCAAATTATTCAAGGTACAGTCTCCCGACATAAATTCTGCACAAATCTTAAAAATTTGGTCATCTTTCATTGTCTTTAAAATCACTTCTGAACGTTCCGCGTTACCCAAATGATCTGCAACCAGACCCGCATCCCTTCGATACCGAGATTTAAATCCAGGATTTTCAACAGCAACTCGAGGAAACAAATCCCCTTCGGAGTTCAAACATATAATACATGTCCAGTAAGTGTACGTTGGATTATTTTAGGATAAATATCATCAAAGTTACAGACTTCATGCAAAAAAATGTGTCTGGGATCTAATGAACTCTAAAAAAATCCGCAACTTCTCAAAGGAAAATTTAAGCAATTCAAAGTTCTTATCTCTCATGAATTTATTTTCTGAATTCTCTTATATTTTACGAAATTGAAGAAGCAAATAGAAAGGAATGGTACAAGAGGTATTCATCAATCGATATCCAATAATCGCAAGCTCCAAGTGATTTTCCTTCGAAAGCTAGAGTAATTTACCTATTTGTCGCGTGTACTCCAATTTTCAGAGTAACGCGCAGTTGTACACAATATATAAGTACGTTTCTGCAGTAGCGTAGAATAAGGGCTAGCAAACGGAAGAGGTGATAGTGGCAGGTGGAGAGGATAAAATACAAATTCCATGAATGTTATATACATATCCTAGCCGTGAGCGACGTGAGCTCTCGGAAATAACGAGATAACGGATGGCAACAGCGAAAAAAAAATGCGACAGTGAGGGTGTATAGAACGTTAGAAAAGGCAAAGCCGATGGATAGCTCTAGCCGAGTACAAACTCATATATAGATATATATTGATGTACTCGGTCTGAGTGACACACGAGGCGGAAGAGGAGCGCTCTTGGAATCGCTTCGCCTCTCCTTATTGACTCCACGACTTTGCAGGGGTTGTAGTACTGCTGTGTTTTATGTATATAGGTGTAGACGAGTGACAGGAAGTTTCTTGGGTGATGGTTTTGGGTGTAGCCTTTAGCTATTGGTGGGTCTAGAAAATTGCTTCGCAACAGAATTTTGAGGTTGTTTCAGAAAATAATTAATCTCAATCATGCAATGATTTCTCTTTGTCACTCGCTGTGATGGGTCATCTCGCATCACGCGAATGATTTTTGTCATACTACTCAAATCTTCCAGAAAATATTTTATCGGCAATATGGATCGATGTTCAAAGGTTTTCGAAATTTTTTGACATTGATTTCTCGTGGCAATGAAGTCCATCATACTATTTCCAGCAATATAGAATCGCATGATCAAGAACGATGAAAGTAATGTTTACCCTGAGTCACCTCTGTGAACAGGGGCATGGCGGTATGAGAGTCAATATCAATTGAAACAAAACCGTTAGGAATCGAGCTGAGGTTGATAATAATTGTCACAAAATACTCTCTTACGTCTAACTTACGACAGTGCTTCCCTTCGTAAGACAATTGAGGAATACCTCCCATGCGTACTTGAATCGAGATAAGCAGTCACGAGTAGAACCACGTGACACGTATTAGGGATAGCATTACAGTAAAATTCGTCACAGTGTTTGGGCAGCTCTGGTGTCGTTGAAAAAGATGTCTATCATCACGCCCACGGTAATAAAGAAAGGTCTGGCTACTCCGTAGGGCGCACGCGTTGGTCAGGTGATGCCTTGGCAGTCGGCTTCTGCCAATATGGCCCCTTCAGGGGAGACAATTCGATCGACTGAAAATCAGCAGCTGGCCATTTTTAGACTTCAATATTCACAACAGTACAGCAATGTGTTTTGAATCTTCAACAGCCAGACGACCGTCAACCTGGAGTGAATGTCTGCTCTAGGTTTTTCTTTTTTTCAGCCAATCAGATCGCCTCCCTCGAGGCGGCCATATTGGCAAAAATCGACTGCGGCGGCATCACCCGAACAAGGCGTGCGCTCTATGGAGTGGCCAGACCTGTCTTTATGATCGTGATCGCGCTTATCTGATAACGCTGTTAGTCACCAGAAAAGTGATAAACGAAATACGGTAACGTCCGTCACCATCTACATTACAATGTTATGAGAAACATTGACATGAGGTCAGTCACCTGGAGACTCCTGGAGCTCAAGGCTATTAGAATAACATCTGTCGACACATATAACATCGTAACGAACAAGATTAAAGTGCCACCAGTTACAATGTTTGGAAAATCTTTGAAAACATGATTAGAAGTTCTCTCCATCCCGAAGTCGTGCATAACTTTCAAAACAACACGGTAGCGTCTGCTCGAAGCATCTGCGACACTGTTGCGTCTATCTTAAATCATCTGGGGCATTTTGAGTCCGTTCCAACAAATCACTGCGTAGTAAATCGAACTTTCCACAAAATGATCTTGGCATGACTGTGAAATTTTCAGGAATATCCCCCAACTGTATCAAATCCATTAGCATTACGACCAAACGAATTGTTACTTTCTTTTGAACAACTAATCAGACATACGGCTTAGGAAACCAAACTCAACTCCATCAGCAGACGCCGACTCTGAACAAAACGTCTCACTCCCATGAAAACTACCAGCAGACTAATTTCATGAATTGAACAAACAAACAAGCTACCAAACATTTGATCAATAGAAGACGATCGGCTGCAAACATGAATGCAGTATGCAGATGTGTGTGAACAGTATGAAAACTTTGATTCATTGAACGCCTCCTGGCATTCAGGAGCCCATGAGAATGGCAGCCATTAAACTATCACTAGGTACATGGGTTTTGCGATAGCTGAGAAATGAGTGATAGTTTTCTGCAGCGAGTGCATTAAGAAATCAGGCCCAGAAAGCTTAACATTTGTTTTTTTTGTGTCATTGGCCAGTTTACAACACTAGAAATTCTATCGGTATCTGCTCTCACTCCATCCGCTGAGCTGCTGTGTCCGAAATAAATGCCTCGCATTTGGAATAATGACATTTATTCACATATTATTCCAAATTAGCACCTCAGAATCTAGAGGAAATCATTTCAAGTTTTCGACCATTCTCCAAATGTTCCTGTCTTGAAGATTACGTCATCTAGGTACGCCATGCACATGGCGTTCAATGACTTAGCTAGAACTTTCTCCATCAATCTTTTAAAAGTCGCAGGAGCGTTATGTAGACCAAACCCATGACTTTGAATTTCTATAGTCCATTGCCTGTAGGAAGAGCAGTTTTTTTCCATCTTCTAGGCGGATGCAAACTTGATAAAAGCCTGATGTTCAAGAATCGAGAACCCGAAATTCTTTTTCAATTGATCCGAAATTTCATCAGTTTTTGGAGAATGAGTATGAGTCTTTTATCGACACAGCATTCAGTCTACGATAATGATTGTCACAAAATCTCACCAAATCGTCCTTTTCACCTCAATGACCCAATGACTACTGGTGAGTACCAGGAGCTTTCCAAGTTACTGATCACCCTTTGGTTTTCCATTTCTCGAATTAATTGTTCAGTTCTTTTTTTCAAGTGTACAGGGATCCTACGAATCTGTTGTTTGGTAAGTCGTGGATCTAATTTTTCTATTGTGTGTTCAAGTAGAAATTTCGTTGAGTAAATCACATCAGACCACGCTTTTTTCAGTAAGAAGATTAATTTTCATGCCCCAGAAGAATATATAGAATTGGTCTTTTCGGTTTAGAGTCAACCCTATTAAATCTCGTTCAAATACTTCGAACATAAAATCTGGCAATGTGTCTGAATATTCTAGTCTACGACTATCTACAAGTGTTGATGTGCCAAGAATGGCTTTGTCTATCGCTACCACGACACCTGTTTTACAGGGAAATCTGTACCGACAAGCAGTCATCATTGATGTTCACTACGTATACTGAATGTTCTAGCCCACCAATATTCGCCTCATCCGGAATCAAAATTATACAGATAGGTATAGAAACCTCTCCAGTTGGGCATCTCAGATTCCGGAAATCAGCAGGGACTCTGTTCGTGATGAATATCTTGCCTCAACAACAGAAATGTGAAAATCAGAGTCAAGCTCAAAATCACAATTCAAGCTATCTAATTAACCTATATGATAGCCAACACCATCCGAGTTCCTAGATTTTTTTATTATCCTTCCCCAAACTGGAATTCTTTAAATGCATTGCGGGGGCTTGATAATATGCTGTCGAGCTTACGTCATTCAATTCAACGCTCCGTATGACTCTTCACTGTATGAGTACTATTTTCCAGTACACTTGCATCAAACGCCTGTGGATTCCACCCCGATGCTCCAGCGGAGAATCCCGCGTTGCTGACCAGGGATATCGTATCGAGAACGATAGAATTCCGATGAAACTGTACTGAAAAGTAGTATACCCTCCTCGAGACGAAGTGAACCGATTACCGACACTGATATGCCACCCTCGCCTAGCGACTCTTGCGGCAACTCACCTTGCCGTAATGAGTCACTTCTGGTCCCTTGCGGATGCAGGTGCATGATACTTATACTACTCGATGTGTCCGTGCTTGCGGACAAAACGGGACGAAGTGAAGTTTGGAAAATAATGTATGACAGCTCAAAGATTTCTCATCATTACATGAACATTCTGGGGTCGGAATGTCTCATTGGCCAGATTACGAATCTCTCATGTATTTTTCAGCGTGTAAAACGAATTCGGAGTCTTCCTTTGCACGTCAGGACCCTTTGGTAGATGTGGAATACCCGGTTTTCCATTCTGAGGTTTTTTTGACACGGACGAAAATCCCGACGTGGAAAGTTGAAATAGCCCCCAGTTGCGTTAGGGTGGTGATGTTTTGTCGGCAAAGCATATTTGAGTACCCCCTTACGCGAAACTTCTTCTCGCTGTTTTCCAATTCCAAAGATTCTTGTATGAGCAAATTGATCATCGATTTTCATGCCGAAGATCGCAGAATGAATTTATGTGGAAAAGCAGTGAGATGATTATCTTCATGGATTCCATGAAAGAATGATGCGGGATCTTTCATTCTATTTGTTTACATCCCACGATGACGTTTCCTTCAGTATCGAGATCCGGCTCTGAGAGGTTAACCTTCTTGTAGCGAGCAAGACTCGTCGCCATCTGGTAGTGTGAGGCAGAAACGTGTACATTGCAAGTAACATGGTGCAGCAAAGTTGAAAAAAAAGAGAAGACACCGATAATGGCACAAAGCTATAGTATTCACGTATCTCTGCAAATCATCTTGATCAATCAGCTTTGAGACAATGGATCTGCATAATCCTGGAGATATGTATCCTTGAATATGTTCCCAGCATGTGTGCAAAATTTGGTAAGGACTGGTTCAGTAGTTTCGTCAGATGAAGGTGAGGAAAAGCTGGTTTGAGTCGCGGTATGAAAAGGGGCCCCAATGACGTTTTCTGAGTTTTTGATCCGGTTTGAGTTCGCGGAGTTTTCAGCAGCGTAATAAGCATTCCTTCGATCGAGAGTGCACTCCTAGAATACTCATGAACAAGCAAGATTGTGAGAAATCTCATCATGACGCTCTAGATGACAGGTGTTATAGTGGAGTTCTTCAATGTTTTACAGAACTCCAGGTGTATTGCGCCTGAACAAAACCTCAAAGGGAATGAATCAAGTCACGAAACCAAATATCAACCCATTTTTCACAGCCTTGGTGTTCGTGGGTTTACCTACCAATGTCTGCTGGAATAGTTAGAAAATCTCCATCGAACCGCTGTGTTGAATCTGAAATAGAAGATCGTTTATACCCGGCGAATGATAATCACCAAATCTCGAGTCTAACTTTGCATGTAAGGAATCAATAATCGATTGGATTCGAGTCAACGTTGTCCAAAACACGTTTGGCTTTCCTACGCAGAAGAGAAGCAAGCATGATTCCTTTAGATCTGTTAACCGACCCATCAGCCAGAACACCTAGTGTGAATTGATTTATACGGAAGCTTATAGGTGACAACCGCTGGCCGCGCGGGGGCATCGGGATTTTGCCGCCCAGCGCCGCTTAGCGGCAAGTTGAGAGCAGATTTGGGGCGAGAATGTATAAAGGCTGTTCTCCACTTCCAGGCTATCCGCGGTACAGGAAAACGTTTTTACCGACCTTTCTTTTAGTCGGCTTGCACTGGTCTGCTGCGCTGAGCGTGTGGTGTGGTTAGGTTACTATAGGTTACTCAGCCACGCTTGTATAAGTATGTGGCGGGTGACGCGATGCATGGAACAGAAACAAAGAACAGCAAGGCTCCGAGAGTTTAGCTGAGAATACTGATCTGAGTGTATATCTACTTACTTACTCCAAATTAAGTGAGTAAGTACATTACGCGCGGGTTAATTATTTGGTGCATCGTGTGTCAATATAGTGTCATCTCCGTAATATCTCTATGGCGTGTCATCACAGCCAGTCGCGGCGTCGTCCTCTCGCTCGTCCAGATCAATTTGCAAAAGGAGATGAGCGACCTGCAGGAATAATTTGGAAATTCCTGCAGTGCATTTAATAACCCAGTGCTCTGCGAGGACAGTGCTGCAGTTCAAGAAGGTGCACATATCAGCTTCATCATGTGCAGTGCTGGAATGGAACTATAAATTGAAGTCGACTTAGACTAGGCGAAACTACCGCCATCGTTTGCAAAAATAGGTGAGTAGAACAATTGAGAAAAATCACTTATTTCGCCATGAAACTAGTTTATTGAGGTAATTTGGAATATTTTGAATCGAGAAGAATTACTGTCATTTTTCTCTAGGAGCCATCATTTCCGAGCTATAATCGTTTCAAAGTTGAAAAAACGCGAATTTTGCGATTTTGAACAATAAATAAAGGTAACAAAAAAACGAGTAATCAATGTTCCCAGTGTCGGGATCTGTTCACTAGGGTGTCCTCTACAAGTTCCAATAGCAAATGTCCATGGTCCCGACCCAGAGCCTTCCGTTTTTCGGAAGTTTTCATAATGCACTGTTTTCAATGGATCTGAGATTGACTATACATATATATATCGGCCCGCGATGTATATAGCTATACTGGCGCCTGTAGAAACAGTGCTTTGAAAACTTCCGGAAAACGGAAGGTTCTGAGCCGGGACCATGGACTTTTGCTATTGGAACCTGTAGAGAACACCCTAGTGAATAGATCCCGACCTTGAGAACATCGATTTCTCGCTTTGTTGTTACCTTTATTCAACGTTCAAAATCGCAAAATTCGCGTTTTTTCAACTTTGAAACGATTATAGCTCGGAAATGATGGCTCCTAGAGAAAAATGACAGTAATTCTTCTCGATTCAAAATATTCCAAATTACCTCAATAAACTAGTTTCATGGCGAAATAAGTGATTTTTCTCAATTGTTCTACTCACCTATTCTTGCAAACGATGGCGGTAGTTTCGCCTAGTCTAAGTCGACTTCAATTTATAGTTCCATTCCAGCACTGCACATGATGAAGCTGATATGTGCACCTTCTTGAACTGCAGCACTGTCCTCGCAGAGCACTGGGTTATTAAATGCACTGCAGGAATTTCCAAATTATTCCTGCAGGTCGCTCATCTCCTTTTGCAAATTGATCTGGACGAGCGAGAGGACGACGCCGCGACTGGCTGTGATGACACGCCATAGAGATATTACGGAGATGACACTATATTGACACACGATGCACCAAATAATTAACCCGCGCGTAATGTACTTACTCACTTAATTTGGAGTAAGTAAGTAGATATACACTCAGATCAGTATTCTCAGCTAAACTCTCGGAGCCTTGCTGTTCTTTGTTTCTGTTCCATGCATCGCGTCACCCGCCACATACTTATACAAGCGTGGCTGAGTAACCTATAGTAACCTAACCACACCACACGCTCAGCGCAGCAGACCAGTGCAAGCCGACTAAAAGAAAGGTCGGTAAAAACGTTTTCCTGTACCGCGGATAGCCTGGAAGTGGAGAACAGCCTTTATACATTCTCGCCCCAAATCTGCTCTCAACTTGCCACTAAGCGGCGCTGGGCGGCAAAATCCCGATGCCCCCGCGCGGCCAGCGGTTGTCACCTATAAGCTTCCGTAGATTTATGTATAATCCACGCAGCAGTATTTCACCGCTGTATTCATCTGGTCCTCATCGGTATGCTTTAGGAGCCTCAATCACAGTGTCATGTGTGGGTACATTGGTCGCGTTCTGTGAGACGTTATTCAAAGGATGGATTTCGATAAAGCTGTTTATGATGTTCAACTGCTCCCCAAAGAAATCGCCTCTCTTTAGACCATATTCTATGTTTCTCTCACAAATCTCACCTCTCAGCGATCAAGACTCGGCTGCACTGGTGAAGTTCATCAACCAAATGCTGCACCTCAGGATCGTTGACAGCTTCTCCGTTGACGCAACGAATTCCTGTCGAACGGACTAAATGTCAAGGCCCTATGCAATATCGTGGCAGCGCTTATGGATGTGGCCTGGTGAGATGTGACTCCGCCGACTGAAGCATCTCCCGGGGCAGCATTGCCAAATGTCACAGGATGCGATGCAGTATGTCCACTTGTAGCATCGTCGATTATAACTTTGCCTAGTGCAGCATCTCTCGACCCAGTATTACAGCCCCAAGCATCGACGATTCCAGCATTGCTAGACAAAACCACGACGAGTGAAGAATCATTGCAATATTTAGCCTCTCCGGAGGTAGCCCCGCCGATTAATATAGCATCACCATTCGCAACAACGTTAATCATAACGCCAACGGTCGACATCTCGCTGATCGCGCGTGCCGTTTTCGTATCCATCATCCCCGTAACGTTGATCACCGCCGTAAGTTCCTCCAAGAGATCATGGTGTGGTGAAAGATTGGCTACAGAATCACTGCGTTCACCTGAAAAACCAAAAAATCCTGAGGCAGCATCAGAACTTGGTTTTTGGATGGGGGCGAAGTATGATACCAAATCCGTGTCCGGGCGATCTTCTGGCAGGGACTGATCAATCCTGCAGATTCGCATTTTCACTAATGTCTTGAATCCTCAATCCCGGACGTGTTCCAAAATTGAGGGGGTGGGTGGAAAAAGGGCGTAATTGCAAAACGGTCATTTTGAGAAGATAAATAAAAACGTGATAAAAACCGCTACAGACATAATTGGATGAGTTGACCTGACTTATTTCGAAGAAAATAACATTCTCGAAATAGCACAACCCGAGCCGGGGGATGAAATTTGAATTTCAGCTCTTTTCAGCAATTTCAAAAAATGTAATTACGCCCTTTTTCCGAATACAGGGTCGAATTTCGGAATTTCTTCCTCACAAAAAGTGGAATTGAATCTCGCGATCAAGTTCAATCGTCTCCAAATTTTTTGAGAGTGTTCCTGGGCATGTTTTGAAAGATATCTGATTGCTAGGGGGTGGTTCGATTCATGCTCCACGATTCTATGGACACGAAAAGCTTCCATCAGTCGTGCGATAATGACGAGAAATGTTTTTCACAATAGAAAGGTAAAAACACTCAATTTGAAGGTAAAACAACATCGCTTCATCGTTATATTAGGTAGAAAAGCGTTTCCAGGCTCTGAAGAATTTTTATAAAATTCTTCCTCGGTAATTAGGCCCCTTTTCCAGATCCGCCCCCACTTACGCCCTGTTACAGAGTAATTACGCCCTTTTAAATCTCTTCAGTCAGGTACTTAAGCCCTTTTTCCAAATCTTGTTGGGCTGAGCAAAAAATGAAGCCCGGCTTTTGAAATGTTAACACAGCAGTTACGCCCTTTGTACACCTTATCATAGCAGTTACGCCCTTTCAACATTCTATTATCGCACTTACGCCCTTTTATCGTGCAGATGAAAGGGCGTAATGGCGGTTACGCCTTTTTATCTGCCAGACGGTTTTTGGGGTCTTGCGAAAAACGGATTTCGGGGGGTGGTAGACCTTGGTACAGGTGCTCAAAAAAAGCGATATTCCGTAAGAAGGGCACAACGGCGATTACGCCGTTTTTCCACCCACCCCCTCAATTGTTACACTCGTTCTCAGCGAATAATCAGACACAAGGTTAAGAAAATCAAACTCTACTTCACTAGCAGACGCCAACTCTGAACAAACCGTCTTAACCCCGTGACAGCTACGCGCAGACTAACACCGTAAGAGTAAAAGAAAGAAAAATGAAAATCGATTGATAAACAGAACATGATCGGCTGCAAATGTGAATGCGATATGTGCATATGTTACAATACTACACAAATAACATGTGACTAAGCGATCGTTATGTACCTGTTTTCAGTGAATACTATACTCGAAACACGATTCCACCAGAACGCACAATTTTTCATTTTCTCCGAAACCTGGGTGTGTGAGAATTAATGTCAACGGTCTTCAAACGTGGCCATTTCATCCAGCTGATACCAAACACATTTAATCATCACCAGCAACGATTCCTCCCCTTCCTTCAAATATACCTAACCTCATCCTCTACAATTCTCAACAAATCCCATGTTCCCTCCTGACATATGCGACCAAAATCCATCCAAGTATGAACACACGCAACCGTGCTTACATCCCTTACGCAAAGGGCAAAGGTAATAGCTAAGGCGCGTTCTAGCTTTTCGACGACGAAAGCACCGCTCGAGAGCGAATAAACGGGAATGGGTAATGAAAAGCTCGACGGAGCACATACGCCTCTCACACTTAACCTCCTATACACCTTCCTGCATGCCTCTCACTCACTCACTCACACACGCATAAATATATATACACTTACTTGATACAACACAGGTACTTTCGGTTATACGGTGTAGCCCAAGCGAGTGAACGAGCGGAAGTTGAAAGACGCTCGTTGCAAGCAGACGACGAAGACGAAGACGACGACGTTGACGTGAAGAGGAGCTTTTTGCCCCTGGGCTATACGGCACGGAATATCCTGCCCCTTGAATAGCTTCAACACTGAAAATGAAGCTTTAGCAGTATAGAAGAGGTTGGATATTCGTACGGAATGTATATGTCATTGTGGATATGGTTAAGGGGTAGGCAAGAGATGTTAGAAGAGAATTTATATGTACTGAAGCTACTTGGCTTTGTGTATACGGTGAGGTCTTCAAACAGAGTATCAACAAATACTAGCCTCAGGGTAGAGCTTTCGTGATACCGAGTCATGTTTTGTGTGAGTGTAGATAGTACATAATGTGCGGAGATGGAGTCTACCTTGAGCTCTTTGTCCATTTCATTTTATTAGAAGATGGAATTATGGTCTTTTTTTACTTATGTGGTAATTGAGAATGATGCTTTAGAGATGCCAAAAGGGTGTTGTCAAAGTCACACGAGGCTTCATGAAGTTTATTCAACTCGAACCATTTTAGTTCATGAGCTTGAAAATTTTCAATGATCAGAATTCGCGATTCGGTATGATAATATTTTTGGTTAATACAATTTTTACGGAAGCCTAAAAATAGTATTGGAATGAGGTTGTACTGACGAGATGATGATTATCGACTCAAATTTGGGAGGAAAAAAATTATAGTTAATATTTTTGATCAATTCAAGCGATTGATGATTATTATCATAATGTTATACATTTCATTATGATAATGATTCATCGCGATTTGATCACCATCACAAACAATACAAAAGCGTATTCGTAGTCAGCTACCGTTTGGACTCGTAATGTTCGAAATTTTACTGTGCACAGTTCTTTATTATCCTTTTCTGTACATAATTGATGAAAATATTATCATTCGACACTTGTTCGGATTAGTTTTTACAGTCTGAGGATAATTTCGACTCTCATATTCAGCTTTGACTGGAAAATACACATCGCTCGCTGTACAAAAACCATCGTTATTGCCTTCATATTGAAATTTACCATTTCAACATGATTGACAATCTATGTCGCATCAAAATAACAGATGACGAACTAAAGAATTCGATATGATTAAGTCGGTAAAAGATTGGCTATACATTCAGAACGGGAACACGGTTTAGAATACTCGCGTATTGAATAAAATCCAGCTAATCATCCCGCGAATTTGCAGTGAATGCATAAATCAAAATCTAGATGTAATGTATCAATATTCCTTCACACACAATGAAAATCTATGCATATAATCCTCATAAGATGAATTCAGAGAACCAAATTGACGTAGAAAAATTGTTTACTATTGTCTTATTGTATCCATTCCCAATCCAGCAGCACACAAAAGAATAAATATTCCTGCACATACCATGCACCAAGACACGAAACTCAAAACTTGCAATTTCTACATAATAATATCACCGGAAGCATCGATCTCCTCACTCCCCCTATTCTTCTTACATATCAAAAAAGCATATCGGAATGCGAGCCTGCATCTCTCCAACAAAATCGCATCCGAGTGAGCATCAAACATTCCAATTCATACACCCCTCAAAGAATCTTCCAAAAAAAAAAATTCTCAACTTGTTCACTCTGAAAAATTCAAAGCACCATGCAACACTCTCGAGCATCAAGAATCTATGTATACTTCGACGACCAGAGTTTGATCTTCCAACCTCTATATCCCTCAAAAAAATGTTTTAAAAAGAAAAGGGAAGTTGAAAAGAGGAATGATAACTCGAGGGAACAACCTATACCACCCTCCAAAGGAAAACGAATATCGATGTGTGAGAGACAGAGGCAGAAGGTATAACCAATAAATTCCATCCGTGTCTTGGTATCATATATACTCTGTCCTGCAGGATCACGCGTCGTCGTCGCAGACACATAGTGTGCCAGTCAAGAGCCATAATACACAGAGCCAGTTCAAACTCTATAGCTGAGGGTTGGAAAAGGAGAAGTGGATAGAGGGGGGGATTTGAACTGGACGGGGGTTGTCATGGTAACGAAAGCAACGGGAGCATGACGCAGCCACCCACTAACTATATATATATATATATATAGAGCTTTTCTCTGTCCTCTGCAGACCCTGGGCTTGTGAGGAGACAAATGAAGCCAACTCTGTCTCTTTTATATATAGATATATATACATCTGCTTCTTGGTCTTTCTGTATATATGTTAGCGAGAGGACGTGTGGGAAGCTCGTTGCCACCCCCCTGAAGATTCGGCCTCCGCCCTCACATGTACGCATATGTGATGAGGTCTGTTGGGGTGTATTGAGGGTGCGGGTGTTGGAGGTTAGAGAAGAGACGAAAGGTTAGATATATATGTGAAATTTCCAGGGTACAATGGATGCGTTAAGGCAGACGAAGCCATTGACCTGAGATATTGTTTAGGATGTGAAAAGTATGGGGAAGAATAATAGTGTCCAAGAAGTAGAATGAGTTTTATTGTTGAATCAGAATTAAGTTTTTAGCTCCGAAGTATAGCGATGAAATTTTGAATAATCGAAATATTGCAATGCCAATAAAAACGATTCTCTGAAAGTATTTCAATAGATATTTTCGATGTGGTGAATATTTTCGAATCGTTTCAACTAATCATAAAAAAACTCCTCATGACAGAAGTGAAAAAGATGATTCAATCACGTGATATTATAAAATTTTGTACTCCAAAAGGTGATGAAAGATTCGACTGGTCTCATAAATCTGTAAATATTAATGAACCTCTTCTGGGCTAGTTCCAGAATGTTAAAATGGTAGTTAAATTTTTGAGCTACATGGAGGTTATAACTAACATTTAAAAACTATCTTCACATATAATCATGCAGAACCACAAGATCGAACGCAATATTTCGGGAAATCATTCATGGCCAACAGACAGCAGTGTTTTTATGATATGTAATTGGGAAATTTTTTAAAAGTCCAGTGGAATATTTGACATGTTGAGGCAAGAGCATGTGGAAATCTCTCTGGTCAATCAGAATAATTTATACTTCTCTGCGAATTTTTTCGAAAAATTTCTGGGCAACGGATGATCTGAAAAGTGATGCTCAAGATTATCTTCATCGAGATGATATTGTAGATGTAGTTTTCTGACAATCTCGGTTCTTACGTATACAACCCCGGGCACAATATGAGTTGAATATTTAGTTCAAACATTTCAAAGTTCAGACACCATAAATTCTCAGCATTTAGGAAGCTCCTCCCCATTTATATATATATTTATGAGAAGTCCTACAGGATCTCACATGGATTTTTGATTTTTTCACAATGTTTACGGAAGATATCACTAAAAGGTCTTTCTTGCTGAGGATTATATAGCACCCGCCAAAATTAATAGAAATAGATCCTTCCACTAAAACAGCAATTACTCCGACTTTCATGGGTCTACGACAATTTTCAAAGAGACATTTGGAAGATGAGAAGAAAAACTATCGATATGTGTCCTTAAAAATTTTCTCCAACTTATTCTTCATGGCTCTAGTTGGCTTCGGAAAGTGAAATTTTCTTATTCCAATAAATCATCGATCATCTATTGGGAAATTACGATAGCGTAAAAAATTTTGCGGGATCTCGTACTTCTTCTCAAGACCTTCGACGCGTTTTTTTATACGTTGCTCTACGATTTTTCGAACCCGAGTTACAAGCAATTAAGTGAGAGAAAATTTGTACGTGTTGAGGGTTGCGGAAGTATCAAAAAATGTGTGATCGTGATTTCCCGATATATGATCGATGATTGATTGAGATGAAAAATCGTTGACTTTTCAAAGCCAATTAGAACCATGCATCTTGAGTTGAAAAATTTTTTGAAAGATCTAACTTGATAGCTTTTTTTCATCTATCAAATGTTCTCCAGAAAATTGCCGTAGACCCACGGGCGTCGAAGTAATTGTTGTTTTAGTGAAGGTATTCGTATTCCATTAATTTCGACGGGTACTGTAAATTTGTGGTCCCGATTATCGTCTCGACTCGGATGATGAATTAAAACATTCTTAGTGTGGATCCTAAGACAGTATCGATTCCATCATTCACCAGAGTAACTTCCAACTCTAATTCCCTGAAAATGAAAAATTACTCCGAAGTTAGCTCCTTAATTCATGAAACTTACTTGATGAATCACTTGGTGAGTATTTTGATCAAGAAATTTCATGGATTCAGGAACGATGTCTATATCTATCGAAATATCGAATAGTGATATCAATGTTCTAATCAAAATAACTTTGTGATATATAAAATTTTGAAACTTTTTCAAACAGACAGATAAAAGCGAATCATGTATACCCTAATTAATCATATCCAATAATGATTTTTCTACTATTCTCAACGAATTTTGATCTCGGTTCGAGTTTCACGTTCATTTGCAGATATGTAAATCTCAGCATTTGAACTCAAAAATTCATCATTCCCAGATCCCCTTCCAAACATCTCCAAGACCTTCCAAAACCAACCCTAACAAAAAATACCCATGCAGACTTTTCACTATGCACCAATAATAATATCCACACACCGCTCAATCCCCAAAATTCGACTTCAAAAACCAGATAACGCAAGCTATCATGCTATTCGGGATAAGTTGACGCAAATTTCCCATAGATGCTTAGCATGCAAACGCCTCATCTTACAATCTCCATATAAAGCCTCTAAACGCACGGAAGCACACACAAATACACTCACACACCATCAGGGATAAAAGTACTCTAAAATGTCACGCACACTTGTTCCTTTTCAGCATCCGCAACACCATACCCATACAAAAAAATCGCGCTTCCCCCAAAGTATCTTCCATATCACATACGCCTATCTAACGCGATCTCAACGTTTTCTAAACGTAAATGTCTGCCTCGAATACTACTAAAAACCATTATATCCAAATGTGTCGTTCTGCTCGTTCACATGTCGCAAGGTATATATACAAAAGTCACGATCAAAAAAAAAAATGCTCTCGTATACCTGCTTATATATAACAGTACAATAAGCTCCAGATCAACTCTTTCCCCCCTTTTTCACCTAACATCGTAGAGCCGGAACTGAATTCGAAGCGGATGATCCGAGCAGGTAATATCTACACCAAAAATGTAATACAGATATACACAATAAGGTTATGTATGATAGTAGAAGTGAACGTGTGATTGGGAAAGTATTGACATTTTGGTGGGGTTATATGTGGCACTGGGATGCTGCATGGGAAGCCACAGTTAAATTCTGTATTACTAGGTTATATAGCTGTTGGTGGAATGGATAATATAATATATAGGTGGTACTCTGAAGGGTTTTGTGTGATGTGTATATGGCAGTCTCTGCACGACAGCATCATCACCTGTGCCTCACGGATTACGTCAAACCAAGAGCTGAGAGTACAATGGAGAAAAACAGCATTATTGGCTTCTCAAAGTGGTATTTACCGAAAATAAGCAGTGATTGGGATTTTAACCACCCTACATATGGTATGAGCAGGGTATTTGATGATATTTGTAGGCTCGTTTGTGGCGAGCTGAGTAATTCTTTGAGTCTAGATGAATTGAAAAAGTAGTCATTATGAAGGATCATCTTTATTTGATTTCTGTTAATATTTTAACCAGATTCATGTGATAAGTTGCGATTCTCAAGATTTTGCTGGAAGGCACAAAGCTAAGTTATTCTTGGTACAGTTCCAGATTCTAGTTGGCAGCTTGTCACATTTCCTCAATAACTCTAGTTCACCTCAACATTTTTCAATGTTATTTAATTCATTCTAAAAATCGTTTTTATACCTTCAAAATGAGCTGAAGTACGTCTGATTTTGCTCAACTGGAGCTGAGCTGTCTTAATTTTTCCAAAAATGGATTTTTGAGAGTTACAAGAGCCATTTTCTTGACAATTCTGGTTTACTTGAACTTTTTCAACGTACTTCAACTCATTTTTAGCTTGTTCAAAGGCTTTAGAAATGAGTTCAAGCACGTCTAATTTTGATCAAACGATGTAGATTGGTGGTAAGGTGGATAATAGTAGAAATAGTAGAGTTGCGAAAACGCGGGATTTTCACAGCGAGTGCTGAAAACTGAGTCGTAAGAAACCGCGTTTCTGCAAAGAGGTACACACGTATAGTTTTATGTCCCCCGAAGCATAAGCGAGCCGTTACGAGGTCCTACGCATCAGCGTACGGGCACATGATGGCGCGTTTTATGCTTCGGGGGACATAAAATCATTTTTATCGCGGCGCAACCACATTTGGAACTTTTCACTGGTCCAAAACACTATTTCAGACCTAATTTGACGCGATGAACAATTTCTGGATAGTAAAAAAGTCGCACAGCGTGCTCTTTGAAGATTATCATATAGGGACATGTTGGGAGTACTCCAATGTTGGATTTCTTGTTTTACGAGTCATCTTCGTATTTTGCCCATAAAATAGCTTCAGATCAGGATTTTGCGCCTTTGAAGAACGGTTCTGGAAGGTCTTGAGACCAGAAATCGAATGCGTCAACGATCGTTGAGATTGGTTGGAATAAACAATTTTGGCATCGGTTTTACTGAACTCAATGTCTTTCGTGATTCCTTAGCTGTGCAAACGTAAAAGATGGGAAATTCACTCTGAGTCTACTCAGGAACGGGCTTATTTGGGGTTGATCTAAGTCACTCATTTTCTTATACTTGATATAACAAAGGTGAGAAAATATTGAGTGAAAGTCAACAAATGCCCATTCCTAAGATCGGCATATGGGGGCAAGTTGGGTTCATAGGTGAGTTGGGTACACTTACCTTATCAGTGCGGGGAAACAATTGAGTCCCATTTTAAAATCATAATGAATTACCGTTATATAAAAGCATCGCATTTGGAACTTACAAAGTCACAAACAGGGCCATTCCATACCACTCGAAACATATGGGTCTTGGAGATAACTGGCATATCTCGTTTTTCGGACAACCAAATGCGACGTTTCTTAGCTTAATTCATGATTTTTTCACACCCATCCAAGCTTTTTGAGTCCAATCCATAGACTTTCATGGAGTAAAGAATAAACCTACAAGAGAGCTGTGGGAGCGAAATAGGTATACTGCGATATTTTATTAATATGTGCGTAGAATCAAATTTAGACCGAATTTTCCAAACGTGCATAATGTATTTCGATGGCAAGACAAAGATAGGAATAGTGCATTTCGCACCGAGTTTATGAGGTTGTAGCTCGCTTCTGAGCAATTCCTTTTCAGCATGAGCTACAGGCGAAGGTCAAAATAATCGCTCGGAAGCAAAGAACCTTTTGAACTAGGCGCTAATACTATTTTTTGCAATTTCGTGAGCACCCAAACATGAGGAAATTGCAAAGAATTGCTAAGATACGTTGAAATTTATCGTATCGATTTTTTCGCAAGACTCTTAGTGACTCTCATTAAAAATTCAGAGGAATTGGAAAACGATATATTTGACCCAAAAAAAAACGCAGGGCTCACTCTAAATTGATAAAAAATTCTGACTCTTTCATACTCCAAAATAAAGCAATTTAAAAAAAAGTGCACTACGGCTATGTTACGCAAGTTTTCATAGGTAAAATCGTCAATGGGAGAAGAATTCGACACACTCACCTCATTACTGTTAAAAAAAACGCAGAATTTCATCAATCCCAAATCTCTCTCCCTCACATCTGCATTCACATCAGATCCACAAGGTGCAACATAAATCAGTCTCCAACCTGCACAGTCGTCTTCTCGCAAATTGGGTAAAGTTGGCAATATCCGAATTACCCCACCCATCCATAACCTCCTATGTCATCATTCTCGACCCTGTCACCGGTTATGAATTGGCTCTAGACTCTGGCATTGCCGTCTATATAAACCTAACCTAATATTCTGCAAGGAGTCAACGTCCTCGCGTATAATCTCATGAATCAAGGCATGCGCACGCTCGCGGAAAAGTCTCGCGGCAAAAAGATGAAAAAAAAAAAAAAAAGAAACGAAGTCGGGTCGAGGCCAAGGTTGCACTTGCAATATAAGAATATTCAGGTCAGGATCGCACCGAGGCGAATGAACGAGTTTCAAGCATCAAGAGCAAAAGCTTCTGCTACGACGAGCTAAGTTTTCAACGTGAAGAAAAAGCAGTGCACTACCACCACTACCGGTTTCCTTATACTCATAAAGTTTAAGTAAACTTGACGCAAGAAGGTAGGGGTATAGTAGAAGAAGAACTAAGTAAAAGACGAGGCGCAATCTTGACGACGACGACGACGACGACGATGATGATGGTAGTAGTGGTGGTGCAATCTTAACCGTAACGGAGCTCGACGTCGGCCTTGAACTACATTTTTAATTGCAATCTACGGCGCGCAGTCGCGAAAACAAAAGAATATATACGAGCTACGCCTTCATTCACCTTACCCCTACTTAGTTTACCTACCACCCCTAACTTGGCGTCAGTTTTCTCGCTTTTTAGCTTCGCTCTACTCCTTATAACTTTCTTTAGTATATACTACGACGATGAGCAACAAGTAGCGGCTTCATTTAAGACGTGGCATAGAGTTCGTTCACTCGCGCCTTTGGCTCTTTTGTTCATTTTAAAAAGCGCACCCCCCCCCCCCCCACCGCCTCCTTCTGCCTTTCCTCCAGCTAACTTCCGCTTTGAGTGGAAAAACTATGCCGACGAGACTCGTTACGCGGAGGGGGTTTTAAGGGGTGTAAGGTATACCCCCACTTCTTAGGAGTGGAAGTAGTACGCGTTCATTCAACTCGGTAGGATTTTATTATGCAAATTTTCTCGACGAAGGAGAGAGTCAACTTTTCGCCTTGCTACTACTTCCACCCCCTTTCGATCAAGCCTTGGCTTTACTGACTTTACTCATTGAGCAAACGATCTGACCTAGTTATGTCTACTTGCCGGTTGAGACGTGGGAATCCTGTCTGGTGGAGTTTTTTTTCTCAAGGTACCAGTTTAGGAGTTTGGTTATACAATGTGGGATTCTTCTTTAACCTAGGTCTTAGATCATTTTGCTCTGGAATGTCATGAAAATTGTGATTTACAATGAAATTCTCAGTACGTCAAGTCCAATTCTCTATAATCGTGAGGTCTTTTGGAGGCGCATTGATTTTGGGGAATAATCTTGAAGTTATTGGTGGGAATGGATATGCATGGTCCTGTCAGCATGGACTCTTGAATAAAAATTTCTCAATGAGGAAACAGAAAACCCATCATTTGATATTTCTTCTACCTAGTCATTTCTTGTGACAATTCATTCGGTCTCGAGACATAGTTTCTTTCAAAATGTGATACTTGATCTGTGAGTACTCTAAGAATCGCTGATAATAGAGATTGAAGTCCCATCAAAAATTTCATGAATCACTTAGAAATGGATAGATAGACTGACTGATTTGGTCCGGTCTAGTTTGGTCATACCTGGTCTCATTCAGTCTGATACGGTACTGATACAGTTCGAGTACTTACAAGGGGGACCCACGAAGTGCGGGTCACCAAATTTCACCAAACTTTTTTCACAGTCTCGTACCACCTAGAGTACAAAGAATCCAGAGTAACTCCGTCAAATGGGCCTTCTGTCCAGAGCTACAAGCAAAAATGTTAGCATTGTCAGTATATCTATATATGTCACTTTCAACATGGGCCTATATGGGCAATGCTGATGTCATAGGCTGTAATTTCGGACAGAGGGCCCATTTGATGGAGTTACTCTGGATTCTTCATATTCTAGGTGGTACAAGACTGTGAAAAAAGTTTCGTGAGCTTTGGTGACCCGCACTTCGTGGGTCCCCCTTGTTAGTAGCACCGTACGAGAATCACCGTACTAGTGCCGTACTAGAATTATCGTACTAGCAACACCGTACCAGAATCTTCGTACTAATACCAGACGAAAATCATCGTAGTCAATTTGGCTTAATAAGATTCAGTCCGGTATAGTCCGGTATAGTTTGGCATGGTTCGATTGAGAGTGGTCTTATTCGGTCTACTTCGGTTCTGTTCTGTCTGGTTTGGAGGTCTGATGCGGTCTCATTAGCTCAAGTTTGGTGCTAGTACGGTCTATTACGATCTGGTTCGATCTAGTTTCGTCTAGTTTCGTCTAGTTGGATCTCTTCTGGTGTGCTACATAATCTCGTCCGATTGAGTGCGATCTACAGCGACCGGGTCCGGTTTGATTGGGTATGATTGGGTCAGGTCCGGTCATGTCCGGCCTAGTTTGTCCTAATTAGGTGTAGCTTGAGATAGTTTGTTCTAGTGTGGGCTCATTCGGTCTACTTCCGTATAATTCGGTGAGAGGCTAATTCAGTCTAGTTTGTTACAGTTCTATCTAACTTGGTCTAATTAGGTTCAATGCAGTCTAATTAAACCTACTTCGGTCTGATTCGGTCTCATTAGGTGTAGCTCATGCTAGTTAGGTCTAGTTCGGTACTAGTGTGGTCTAATACGGTACTTGCACAGTTTAATACGCTCTGGTTCGATCTAGTTTGGTCTTCTTCAGTCTGGTTCCATTTCGTGCGGTCTAACACGGTCTAGTACGGTCTGAAAAGGTTTTGTATGGTCTATGCCTGTCTGGTATAGTCTTACTCTGTTTGATCCGGTCTGGTTAGGTCTCGTGAGTCAGGTCCGGTCAAGTGCTGTCTGATTCGGTCTGATTCGGTATGGTTCGGTCTAGTTCGGTAACTCGGTCTGGTTCGGTTAAAACATATTAGGGGCTATAAGTAAGATTGATTGGTCACTTGACTGATTGCACAATTCACTGACTAATTGTGTATCCTGCGTTGTGCGTTGTGCTTCGTGGATTATGAGCCGCGTGTGATTTTGAATGCGCCGTGATGTATCTTCGATTCGTTGCGTTATTGAAAATTTTTTCGACATATTGACTATTCATCGGAAGATTTTTCAAATACATAGTTCGGGACTTTGGTAACTTCAACTGGGCCGTCTCGAGGATTTAGAACATTCCATCTAAATTTTCTAAAATCATCTACCTATATGCAGGTATAAATCAACATAACATCATCTTTATTGTGAATTTCATAAGAAACTCCCTTTCGGCATCTTGAATTGATCATCAATCATTATTCCACAAGCGTCAGTACAGAACTACAAAAACACTTCAGAGACCTCGGACATATTGAGTACATTCATGAGCTGTACGAGCGGCTGCTTTTTGTACTGCGGAAGAAAAATCATATGGCACATTTTGTCGAAAATTAGATGAAAATATTACCAAGTCGATCTAATTGTCCTCTACCTGACAAAGATCGTGGAATTTTCATATCGAATATAGTTTTTGCTCAAACTGACTTCATCTTACCTAGTTTAAGCCTCGATCAATATTCTCAAAAATTTCCTACCAAAAATTGTCAACACATCCCCCAAAATTCAAAATTCTCTTGCCATCAGTCTACTTAACAGTTATTGATCACATATACTTAAAATCTGCATATGTTCCAAAACCCGTCCATCATTTCAAATAGCTTCGACATCAACGACAAGAAATTGAAATTCTAACCTATAGTAGCATTCAGGATATCGATATCATCGAAAAAATAAGGGCTACCGCATAATCATACAAAAGCTGCATTCGTGCGTGTACACGTCTAAAGCCCAGAATTTTCTATCATCCCGATGCATCCATAAAAATCTGTCTATCTGTCTGTCTCTAACCCTCATTCTCATGCAAAAGCATCAACCCATGATGCATGCATGTACGCAAAAATATACGGCAACTAGACAGTATAGAATCGACTCCCGATTTCGCGCGTCACAGGTAATACTTTCAAAACATCCATCCCCATGCAGCATTCATCTATGAACTCATATATACATACAAATCCACACACATACACAGATTTATATGGTCTATCATATATATATATATATCCGTAGACACTTCCAGATGCGTGAAATATTCGTAATTGGCCGAATCCGTTCATATAAATCAGATCATCTCTTCGTAGCATCATGGGCGATATCGTATAGACAGAACCGCGGATGAGTTTTGATAATAATGGGCCAAAAAAAACTCGGTCATCCCAAACTCTTTCTTTCTTTTTTTTTGGTCCATGTATATCTCGACTTACACACCCAAATATTCACGTGTAAATTTTGCATAGTTCGCTGCGGGGGTTCTACGTGACACAACTCACGCACATATATATATATATATATATATATATATTCGATGTATCCCGGGGACGTATTCAAATTGCAGTAAAAAGAGAAAAGGGTTTGGCACGACAAAAAGAAAAAAATAGAGAGTGAAAGAACGTTATGCCAATGCCTAACGAAGCGACCCAAGATATATATGGTCCATTCAAATTGAAACTTTTTCAATAGGATGCTGGTGTTTTGAAAGTACGAATCGACCTGTATATATATATGTACTATTTGAGCGTATGCACATGTGTTACATTATATATAGGTATAACAGTGACTTTGATTTTACGAGTATATAACACTAACTAGGAAATATGCAATGTACAGTTTTGTGCATAATGCCCATATGTCCGAGATGAAACAGATGAGAAATAAGAGGTGACTCTTTTTTTTTTAGCTTGCTTTGCACCGTTTCAATTTGTTTGGAACCCGTTCGTTCTATATGCTTCCTCTCTCTTTTTCATACTTTTGATGAGCGTTCTACATATCCAAATGTTGTATGGTTGTCGCGGGCTTTTTTATTGCGCAACGTGTCGAATTATCCATATTCACGGTTTGTAGGTATATAACCTGAGCTCGTTGAGATTGATGAGGAAGCATTTGAAGCTTTAAATTTAGGGCTAGTGGCGTGCTAACTTTGACTAGTTGATGGACTTTAGCCGCTAGAATAGTACAAAAATTGATTTTCGATCAATCTGTTACTCAACATTTGCTTTCTCGTCTTTCATGAAAGAAATATTGAGATTTTTACTCATTTATGAGTGATATGGTTATGTAAAAAATGCCATGTCACGCATCTCCTATTTAACTCATAAAATTGATTCCGAGAAAGATAATTAAAAAAAAAAAAAAAATTAAAGTGATCTAGTTAGAAGTCACAGGTTATGAGATAATCGAACTCTAAAATCAATCACGATGGAAAATTTTATAAGCTCTTCCATTAAGTCTTGAAATCTATTATAATTGACTAATTGACAATAATAAATGACCTTTTCCATTTACTTATCACATTCGAAGCATCACCTCAAAAGTAATACAGAAAAGGTACATTTCAAAAGCTATTACAGGTAAAAAGTACTGATGGGTACTCGGAAGGTGAGAGAGAGAAAGAGAGAGAGAGAGAAAGAAAACTTGAGATACGATAGCCGCAGGCAAAGCCACTCCGCTTAGACGCGATAGGAATAAAAGAGGGCAAAAGGGACTTGAATACACTTAGCTAAGCATCGCAATGTCACATGTAAATGTGCTAAGGTTAAATTGTATTGTGGTCGATGAGGTATAGAAGGTGATGTAAGAAGGCAGCTGGGCCAAGAGTATATACGTAGATCTCCAATTAGGCGTGCGTAATCCGTCCCGAAATGGTGACACAGGCCTGAGGCTATAATAGCATAACGGCCTGTCGATAACCCTTAATTCCTTATATGGAGTTGTCGAAGACGTAAGACATACTTTTCCTTCAATACATACAGAAGCAATCGAACACGCCTTACGATTTAATTTCCGCCCTCGTCGGTAAGTTCCGGCTTCGCAGTTTCGGAATTAATTTGCCCATATATTCGTGACGGATTTATCAATACATGTGCGCATACCTGTTTTACTTTAAAATATTGCTCTTCATATAAATTAGATATGGACACTTACATAGAATCCTGCTTAAATTTTAATGATTTCTTTAAACTTCGAGACATTCACAAAAAAATTTTAGCAAAAATTGGATCTCTGCATTTTTTTGATTATCCCTGCAAAATACGAAGGAAAATTTTGAAAAAAATTGTGTGATTTTATTTTTGTTAAGAGAAGTCAGAATTTTGAGATAATGTTTGCACCAATAAGGACCCTTCCCATTGGCTGGAATTTTTGTGGAATCATGAGTTCGTTGATTCAGATTAGTCCTATTTAGCAGCATAGGGAAGGATTCAAAGGAGGCATGAGCTAGTAGAGACGAAGAATGTCAGGGAACCGAAAAAATTCTCAAATATACTTGAAAGAGCAGCGAATCGATAGCCATTGAGAAAAAGGGGGGAAGGGGGTTGCCGCCTTTTTTTCCAGAGAAAAAAAATCATGAAAATTGGGCCCTTATACTCGCAGTTTCATGGAAGTAAACATAGACAAATTCATCGATCTCTAACGAAGAACCCTAGAAATCCTAAAAATTTGATACTTTCGCATAAAACCTCGAAGAACATATTAGATTCGGAAAATATATGTCAAGCCGACCAAAATAAATAATCATCAATGTGACAAACGATGCATCTTTGAGATCCAGGAAAGGTTTCTGGGGAGGGGAGGGGGGATCCGAAAACCTTCGAGGTTATCAAAGGTAAGTAATTGTGATTGTTGTGAAACCATATTACATACTTGATTCCTAGAAGTTTTGAGAAACTGAAACATAAAAAATGCATGGATATTGTGGTTTCCAGAATTTCCATTTATAAAAAAATACAATGATATCGGCGATGATTGAAGATGTTTGTTGACCATTAGAATAAAACCGGCGGATGTACGCGTGACGAAAGTTATAGGGGATTTTAAACTAGTTGAAAGCAAACATGGAGTGAATCTGTGGTCAGATTAAATTACTCTTGCCAGTTTTACTTGAGAGAAAAAATATCAATAGAATTATACCCTTGTTATATTTCAATATATGATGGTAGGATCGGCCGAATTGCGAGGTACTTATTATTGAAGCAAGATTTCTTGACAGTTCTCCAGTCACTTTGATTGTCCTGAACACATATAACTCTTATAGAACCACAGAACCATCGGAAAGATATCAACTCCAATATCATTATCTGTCTCCATTAGGGGAGAGTGGGGTAAAATTGGACGGGGGCAAAATTGGATAAGTGAGATAGCTCGGTCGGAGGCCAATTTAGGCTTTCGCCGTGTAAATTCTCCTTCAATACCATCACATACAATGGTTTTTATCGCGTTTAGACCTGCCAAAACGATACTGGGAATCCACGCTGACATAAGGGTGCTTTCCGAGGGCCTCACGCGGTTTATTTTCCAAATGCAAGATTACACGCTGCTTCTGCAAAGGTGGACGAGCTCAATCGCCGTTTGGGGGTCAAAAACTACATTACAAAACGAAGATTTTGAGCCGTCGTGGGCCGAAATCGGTTCACTTGGACCCGAGTTATCGCAATTTTGCGAAAAAAAAGCTTGAGGGCATTTTATGACAAACTGGACGGAGCGAACTAGGACAATGCTAAATCCCATCTAAAATCGGTCGACCGATCGCCTGTTTGTGTTTTCGAGGATAATTGCGCGTATCGAGTCGCGCGTATGCGTTTGTGCGAGTCTTTCGAAGCGCGGAAGGTTGAGGGTCAGTTAAGTGATTGACAATGGGTAAGAAAATGAAGTTACGACGTCCAATGGCCGTCTTAGGAGTCAGTTTAGAGATCAGAAGTCGTTCTCAACGTGTTCCAAGATAGTCCTCGATTTTCGCATTTTCACTGTCGCATTCGTTGATATTGGGTTGATTGTTACACACTATCAGCGGGATCGTTGACGTAGGGGTGAGTATGAATACCTCCAATTTGAAGGAGAACGAATGAAAGTCGATTTTTAGACGCTGCGAGGCGATTACTGATTGCTGAAGACGGTAGTGCACCAATAAAGTGCCTATTCCAATAATGTTAAAAAATGATATGAAAACGGCCTGCTTATGAGGCTATGGGAGGATGTAAAAGTCTCAGGCGGGTTTCCCCCTTGGTTCTGGGTTATTACCACATGTTTTGATGAGCAAATGTGCCTCTTATAGGTAAGGAATAATGCCGTATACCTCAATTTTGGAAGTCTGTCCAAATTTGCCCCCAAAACTTGTCAAAAGTGCCCCCAAGCTCGGGGCGCATTTGGACAGATTTTTTTTTTCAACTTTAAGAAAAACTGTTAACGCTGAGACCTCGGGGTCTGAAATTTTTCTTACAATCTATTCAATAGTTGAACTTCAAAGTGCCGTAGCGCGCCCAGCCCCAAGTATCGTCAGACAGGCCCACTGCAAAATCCGTCCAATTTTGCCCCACTCGACTCCCCTATATGTCTCGAAATCAGAGTTGGTGATACTTTCCGTCTTTCTCTCTACACCGTACTAGCAGCGAGAGCATCAGGTCTGCGTAAAACGGGTCTTGATGAAACTCTGGAAATCATCTTGTTTTGGTGCAAAATGAAGTTATCCTCAAGGATTAAGTCCAAGTAGCCTCTTATCCCGAGACATAGCTATTGAGGTTAGCGTTGTTAGTATATCTACATTAGGATCTCCATATACATGTCTTTTTGACATGGACTCATATGGGCAATGTTAATCTCCATAGCTGAATCTCTCGATAGGGGGCCCCTTGACCTTAGCTCTTGGAGGTGCCTTCATATTTCACAAAAACAAGATGATTCCCAAAGTTTCATTAAGATCCGTGTTCCGCAGACCTGATACTTTCCTCGTAAGTTTGTTTCAACTGTTGAAAAAGTGTGTAACATTAAGTGTTCGTTACAACCTGGTCTCTCCTCGCTCTTTTTTCTAAAATTTCAAACAAATTCAGTTTGATGCAGAGACATGGATGTAAACTATCATCAATTCTGCACTTGCGACGTATACCTAACGATATTGGAGTTTTGGATTCTTCATATTTTTGTGACGACTCTGTGGTTCTACAGGGGTTGTATCTTCCCTACACAATCAAAACGACGGAAACTCCGTCAAAATTTTTGCTTCAATAATAAGTGCCTCGCGATTCGGCCTATAGTACCACTATGGCTCGAATTTATATTCGTAATCCGGAGTCCGGATAAGTTAATCCGAGGCGCCACAATCGCCAGTCCTAACAGATTCGCGAGCTGGCCGCACCGATTGTGGCGCCTCGGATAAGCTTATCCGGACTTCGGATTACGAATATAAATTCGAGCCTATATGGTCAACCGAGGAAAATTGGAATGAAAAGAGGCAAGAATCTTTAGTGAAACGAAAGCGATGAGCCTATAACTTGTGCTACGAGGAGTCGGATAAAAACATGCTAGTTTATGTACCAATACTAATCGTCGTTACCTGAATCCATATTCAAATTTTATGTCTCCCGGACGTACCGCGACAACCAAATCAGTGACTCGAGTTTTGAGAGTTTGTTCTATATCCTTTCGCAATCAGGAATTATTTATAATATAAGTAACACACTTATAAGTCACACAGACACTAACATCAATCAGAAAATTTTTCACACGCCACCAAATCGATCATCTAAGCTACGATTCTATCCCAGAACATGTCATCTAATAACAATATCCCACAAAACAGATAGACGCTCACATCCCGATCACTCCACGTAGTCCTACAAATTTGAGGAAGAGGGGGGGGGCTCCAATGATCCATACCCACGATTTACATGCCCAACTTCATCACAGACGAAAGAAAAAAAAGGTCCTAGAGTCAGAGTATAGAGAAAGAGATCGAGAACGAAAAACGGGCCTCTCTCTCTTTCGCGGCGTGTGAAATTAAATATTTATGAGGGCTGCACGCGCGATCCGTAAATCACGTAATCCCAATTCACCATACGTTCATAAAGGTATAAACCATACCCAGATCTATATATGTATATGGTTCATACCATCATCACGCATGACAAAGCCACGAAATATACATACCGCGTTTCGCGGCATCAGCATCCCTATGTGTGCGCATCATGACAATAGTATTTCTTTGCACGAGAATTTTTGAATTGATTAGATCGGGGAAAAAAAAGAGATCCATCCTTGAATGTAATGTCTACCTGTGTACCATATCCTCTATATATCCAAATACATGTACTTGCAAAAATATCCATATGACCGGATTGCTGATGCTGATATTTTAAGGCTACGAAGAAATACGATATTATAGGAAGTGAATAATGAAGAAAGGAAGTAAGAGAAGAGGGCAATATAAGTTGTATATGTGTGATGGAGTTGGAGGCTGCATGGGTGAAAAAGAGGCGGAAGTTTCACGCAACCCTTTTTTCCTATACATACAAAAGTCTTGGACCGATACTGGTGAGATGTGTCTGAATGTATACAGTGTGCGTCGCAAGAGTTTGCTATAAATCAGTTCATAAAGATGCTTTGAGTGTTATAGAAGTGCAAAAGTAGTGGATGCAGGCCTCGGGGGGCCTTTTCTTACGACAATAGGAGACGAGATGCGACAGGCACTTTCCGGATGATTGATCTATGTGAATCTGCGACACTGTATTCTGTGTGTGGTACACTTCAACTATCAAATTCTGCATCGCAGATACTTTTCTCGTCGTGGATCTTCTGACATATTTTGGTTAGGTTGCTCCTTGACACTTTCGATTGCTCTTGATTTTTTTGAGCAATAACCGTGCTGTTCTTTTCTGATGAACCTTTTGATTCCAATTTTGACATTGGATCGGTGTGTTGCATTCATGATATTTCAATAGGAATTGGATTGTGGAAGTAACGATATCGTCGGTCCTGAAGTATTGAATTCAGAGCAAATCCATGAAATTGTTTCTATTTTTATAAAAATCATTTTAATTGACTAGATTTATGACCCTCTTTCCCATCTATCCTGCGAATGACAGCACAAAAGTACAGATCGATTTCAAGTTTGTTGGTCGAAGTACAAACTCATGATACTAATTGTGAGATTCCAATGGAATCCCCAAAGGTGTTGAAAAACTTTTTCATTTTTAACTCAATCCATGTCTCGTCATAACCACGGTTGTCACAGTGATGATTGTATTTTCTTCTAAAACAACGTTCTGAATCAAAAATTATTTTGAAAATGTGGGAATATACTTGAGATTAAAAAATTTAGTTATTTACAATCCGTTGCATCATTCACAACAGAATCAATCAGAGTTGCCCTTAAAAGTTGAATGTGAATCCTTATTCACCATCGGAAATGATTTGAACTTATCCAATCCAAATTTTCAGTTCGAGACAGAGAGCTCATTGGACTTACATGCAAAGTTGAATTCCTATATCAGATTCTAACTCTAGCAGATCTATCACGGTTGCACTACTCATCTTGTCGAATTGTCCATCGCAATCCATAATCTACCCATTTACATTACATTCTTCTCATTTCAAAGGTTATAGTCTCTTTGACCAGTTATTTACTCACGAATTCTAACTACAACCATCACAACACCGACATAAACTTCCTCATGAGCTTCTTGATTGGAATGAAACTCATAAAACTCAAAACAATCATCAAAGTTCATCATAAGAATGTATCAAAACCTGCCAGCTCAAATTCAGCCATCGTAAACCTACTAGTGAAGTCACAAAAGTTCCTACGAAGAGTTACATCAAGTTAGATGCTATCAACCAAGAGACACTTGCCCTTATGACAAAAAAATAACATCACCCTGTCTGGTAGAGCGCATGTTCACGGACAAAAATGCACGGGACAAAAATTTTGTAGAAAAAAAATTAAGTCCAAATCCCAGGACGTCTTCCAAACTCGAGAATTCACGGATGCTCGAAGCGAATATTTAGTCAAGGAAAAATTTAGCCCCAAACCCGATATTATACAGAATCTCATGCTCAAAAGTCTTACGAGGAAAAAAATATTACCAGAATCCAGAAGAGAGCCTAAATCTGCAAAAGTACAAAAACTTTTGAGACGAAGATTTTGTGGAAAACCAATTGATGCCGAGACCCGTGAGGGCTCACAAATACAAAAATATCGGATGGGCGAGATGGAATTTTCTACGTGGAAAAAATCTACCTCAAAAATTGGGGAAGTCATGAAGCCCGCTAATACCGATCTATCACAGTTAGAAATCGAGATAAAAATGATTACGATATCCAAAGGGCCATACGAACTCGCGAACTAACAGATAACCGAGGAAAAATTCTGGATTTATCAGGTTTGTGAACTTTTTAATTTCTGGAATAGATTCGTCATAAATTTCAGCTCGAGTTTCTGTAAGTTTGTGGGCTTGGGAATGTTCTCAATTCCGTAATTGATTTCACCCCTACAAATTTCTTATTAGTTGCATCACCAAAATTGCAGATTTGAAAGGTTCCCCCGGTTTCGGAATTGATTTTCTTCCCTGACATAAATTCCACTTCAAGCATCCGTGTTTTTGTGCGATACAAAGAAAATAGTTACTCTTTGTAGACCATGAAAGAGATCTGTAATTCTTCGTCGTTGTAAAACAAAGTATTACTATTCGCAGATCCCGTCGAAATAACCAAACAACTAATTCGATCACCTGCTCATTCAATACGACAAAACAACTGGTTAGAAAGGGAGTAACGACACCATACCAGCCAATCCGTTGGTTGTCTGGAGAAAGTAAAAAAAAAAAGTTCATCGCTCGCTGCAACTACGAAGCCTATATCAAAACTGTATCTATAATACTTATCCTATATATATAGATACGTGACCGTGGCCTAGAAACAAAAGCGAGAGAAGAGTCTGCTGAATAATTCAAGTATGCGGAAAATGAGGAAAGAGTTCAAAGTTTCTCAACTCTACGGAATTTTACGCCACCAAACCCCTGCTTCCACCACCTTGGTTCGCGTCGTTTGCATCAGTCTCTCCCACTATATATCCCAACTCGGTCGTCTACCCCTTTTACCTCTTCCTATATATATACTCTTACCTAACCATCCTCTCGTGACTCCATCTCCATCCTCGTTAGCTCATAAATTACCGAGAGAGGTTTTGTAGGGGTGGTGTTGAAGCACTTCCGAAGCAGCCACCGTACATTCTTTCGTTGGTGTACAGTGAAACTGTGGATGGTTGAGAAGTGCGGGGAGGGGGGAGGGGGGAGGTCTTGTTGTGTGAGAAGGAGAGGTTAGGGTAGACAGATTTACATGGTATAGGTGATGAAAATATTTGCATGTCTGCGCGGATTAATTCATGCTATAGAACCGCAATCTCGAGCTTGAAGCCTATCACGCTCGATCGGTCGGTTGAGTCTTTGTGGTTAAAGTATAGATGTATGGAGGAATGATGTGCATGGTTGAAAACTACGAAGATCCTTCTGATGATTTTTTTCCCCCATCATCGTACACTTGATTTTTTTAGTGATTTTTGCATTGAAACCTTCCAATGCAAATGCACCGATGCACTTTGCCAAGGGTTACACGAGAAAGTATCAGCCTCTCGAGCATCATTTCAGTTCTGCGATTAATTATTGGGGATCATTGATACGTGCATAAATGTCAAGATTGTGATTGAGGCTTGGAATTTTCTTATTGAGTATTTGTAATGTATAGAGGTGTGCCAGGCATAAGGGAGAGTGGGGCAAAATTGAACGGGGGCCAAATTCGATAAGTGAGATAGCTCGTTCGGAGCCAGTTTAGGCTTTCGCCGCGCAAATTCTTTTTCAATACCATCACAGACAATGGTTTTTATCGCGATAAACCTCCCAAAACTATACTGGGAGTCCACGCTGACATAGGGCCAGCTTTCCGAGGGCCTCACGCGGTTTATTTTCCGAATGCAAGACTACACGCTGCTTCTGCAAAAGTTGACGAGCTTAATCGCCGTTTGGGGGTCAAAAACTACATTACAGAACGAAGATTTTGAGCCGAAGTGGGCCAAAATCGGTTCTTGGGCCCAAATGATCACAATTCTGCGAATAAAACGCCTGGGGGCATTTTTGGACGAATTGGTAGGGACGAATGTGGACAATGCCAAATCCCATTAAAAATCGGTCGACCGATTGCGTGCCCGTGTTTTTCGAAGATAATTGCCCGTATCGAGGCACGTATGCGTTTGTGCGAGTTTTTCGAAGCGCGGGAGGTTGAAGGTGAGTTAGGTGATTGGAAATGGGTGAAAAAGTGAAGTTACGATGTCCAATGACGGTCATAGGAGTCAGATTAGTGGTCAGAAGTCGCTTTCAACGTGTTCGAAGATAGTGCTCGATTTTCGCATTTTCATTTTCGCATTCGCTGATATTGGGTTGATTGTCGCACTCTATCATTTGGATCGTTGACTTGAGGCGAATAAGGGTACCTCCAATATGAAGAAAAACCAATGACAGTCGACTCTTAGACGCTGCGAGTCGATTGATGATTTGCTGAAGACGATAGTGCACCAATGAAGCGCCTATTTCAATAATGCTGAAGAATGACACAAAAATTGCTGGCTTGGTCGGGCTATGGGAGGATGCAAAGGTCTCAGGCGGGTTTCGCTCTTGTTTCTGGGTTATTACCACGTGTTTTGATGAGCAAATGCGACTCTAATAGGTAAGGAATAATGCCGTATACCTCAATTTTGGAAGTCTGTCCAAATTTGCCCCCAAAACTTGTCAAAAGTGCCCCCAAGCTCGGGGCGAATTCGGACAGATTTCTTTTTTCAACTTCAAGAGAAAGTATGAACGCTGAGACCTAGGGGTCTGAAAATTTTTTACAATCCATTCAATAGTTGAACTTCAAAGTCTCACAGCGCGCCTAGCCCCGAGTATCGTCAGATAGCCCCACTGCAAAATCCGTCCAATTTTGCCCCACTCTCCCTTATATCAGATCGAAGAATATCAAACCGTTAATGTGAGGGTTCCGATTACATGATCTAAAACCATCTATGATTACACTTGTGAAGAGCACCTATGTCTTGTCCGTCATTATTTTTGGATCAGATTTTAATCTTCTGAATATCGAAAGAGAATTCTCGAGTTGCCAGATGAAAGTTCAATGTTAGAATACTTTAGTCAATCTACATGTATGCACCGGGACACAAGATTGATAAAAATGATGAAATCATGATGAATTTGAAATAGCTTCACGTAAGGAGCGTGCGGGAAAAGACCATGTAAGAGTATTTGGAAAATTTTACGAAATTTTTTTGGACCAGTCCCTGCAGAAATCCAAACGTTTCCATGGCGAGGTGGCAGGCGAGATGAATTCTTTCCCTCTCTCATGAATATCTTCCAAAAGAGATGATTTTGTGTAATTTTTGAACCCTTGTATGAAGTCTCAAGGAAATTCTCGATGATCGTTATTTGCATGGTATTCTGGTAATTTTTGGAAAATGACCAAGATCAAATTGTCTACCATTAAGAGTGAATGATCAGTTTCAAGCATCAACGACTGGAATTTTGTGTCCTTATCTAACCTCATCTTCGATTATTCAAATCCAAATCTGAATTCTGAACAGTAACATTCCCATTCATTTGATTCAACCTACAATTATGTCTCGTATGCACCTTTCCATGATCAAATGTGACAAACCTATACTCGTCAATACGTGTAAGCTCCTAAAATAGTAGATCCCAGTACATGTGATGAATTATATCATTATCATGACATCTACTCAATGTTGATCCCTGATGTAGAAGGTCCAAATGGACATTCAATGTGAAACCGTGATGAATATCCCATAAATATTTCCAAAATGGCACCATGCTCGATTTTAGTACCCATTTGCACCTAATTCTGTGAAGTTACATATTCAAAAATTCTAGCAGCTATCAGCTAATATCAAGAATCCAAATATTGTCTTTTGGCTATTGCTGCCATCATAAGCCCTATATAATTATTTGGTACATTGGAATGGATGTACATTAACATTAATTGGGGAGGTGGGTCCTTATCATCACACAAGGTTGCTTGCCCATATCTCATGATTAGGTATAAAAAATCTCAACTTCAAAATTTTTCCTAATCCGTACTAAATAGTTTGATCTTCCTCCTAACAGGTGCTGAGCAAGTATCAATAATTGTTCAAGGCCATGAGAATTTCGGATCCCGCAACACACCGATAGATCACCAAACTACTACATACATCATACTCTTCTCTGAAAAAGAAATGAGCCGATGAGCTGAGGCGCGTAATATGGGCGTTTTGTTGGATCATAAACCACGAATACCTGGCTCTCTCTTCTTACAGAATCACGGCACACACAATGGATCAATTCAGTCAGAAGGTGAGCAAAAGTGACGTCCACGATTCTTTTGATATTTTAGATCTTGGCGGTGCGCATAAGAGTTGCGGGGGGTACGAAAAAAAAAAAAAACATAGGAAAGGTCACCCTGCAACAAATTACGAATTCAAAAAAAAAAAAGGTTCAGGCCAGTGCACATAATGCCTCCCGTTCTCATTGCGGGATCTATTGTTTTTTCTTTCGACTCTCTTTGCATTTATATGAGTCGGCAAAGTCTTTACAGAGAATACGCATGCTTTCATTGTGCGATCGCAAAATTTGGACTCTGCGTGACTCTTTGCGAGATTGTACAATAATACTTTTGACTCGTTTAGACTGTTTCACTCACGGTGTTGAATGGGCGGATCGGGTTACACCTCGTACAAAACACCCAGACCTCAACAGTCGCACGATAAATTTTGAGCATTGTAGCGAATTCACCTTGTTTGTGCACACTGTTTTCAGATGAGATTCTTTTTTGAACAATTTTTGAGCTCCGGCGGACACTCATGCGATAATTTGAGATTCTGGTAATACTTATCTGGCGTGGGTGAGACTTTTTACTACCAATGTTTCTCCTTCAATGAAGTAGTATTGAACGATTCAAGCTCTTGAGGATAAAATTTGCGACTTCGACAAGTCTTTACATCTGTTGAAGTCAATTTTCTTACACTGTTGAGAATTAGTCCTATTGCATCACACAAATTATGGCCATGGATTTCAAGCTCGGTTATGAGCTGGATCCCTCTTCTGAGATGATGACATAGCTTCACTATGTAATTGCTATTTCTTGGCTACAGAAGTTGGAATTCAGCTCTAATTCATTATGAACTACTGAACAAAATTCTGAAGTTGCAATAGAGCAATTTTATGTCAATTATGGACAATCAATTCTGAGATCGCAGAACTCTCTAGATATGAGTTTCTCGTTTTTTCGAGTACAGACTCCTTCTTTCACCAAATTCTGCGTCACAAATGCCGTATTCAAAAGCTTTCCTGGAGCAAGAAAAATTTTGAACATCTAGAATTCTCTAAATAAGAATTCATTCCTAATGTCACTAGAGACTAGATACGGACTGAGTAACTACAGAATAAATGCATACTCAAAGTTGGCTTGAAAAGCTGAGAAGACCATTGCTTCAAACGCTGATTTCATCGCAGAAAACTTGTTGAAAGTCCCCAAAATACTTTTTGGGCACAGGACCTGGCGCATAGAAAAAGTTTGACTCTATTTCTCTGTTCAATCGTAAAAAAATTTGAATCTATAGACTTTGACACTCCATGAAGTGCATGTTATAGGCCATGGCTCAGAAACAGTCAAAAAGAAACTCTCATTCGAGATCAGATTCTGTGTTTAAACTTTGGTTGAGATCCATGCGGAACTAATTCTTCCCGCAAATGAAAGACTTCTTTGTATCTTTTTGTATAAATGAATTTTTCTATGAAAATGAGTCGTAATCTCAAAATCTCACTTCTGTTGACTTCCACAATGATGTTCTTGTGGAATGGCTCAAAAAATATCTTGCGGAGTTCCTCCTCACAATGATGGAGACCAATTACAGAATCTTCTTGTCAAAACTTTATTCAAGAAAATTTGATGATTCCACGATGTTGGTTCATTGAATTCCGTGTAAAGGACATCAGACACTTCATTGTCTCATCCATGTGAGGCAGGTATTGAGGTCTAGCGACTTCTTCATGATAGAACTATTTAAGACTGAGACTTTTGCAGTCCCAAATTAACAGCGGATCTTGGGGAAGTAATCACTCATGATTTTATAGTTATTTACGATACAAGGGACTTAACAGCCTTATTATTACACGGCGTGAAGTTGGCGCCCGAGCGCTTGCGCGAGGGTGCCAATCGCGCCGTGTAATAACCAAGGCTGTTAGGTCCCGAGTATCGTACACTATTTTATAGCATCGAGTGACATAAACCCGCCCTTTCTGCGATTGATGGTGCACCCGAGCGCTCGCGCGAGGGTGGCGGTGGGTGGTCAGGGCGGGGGTAAGCGGGGGGGTTCGGGGGGGCGGCAGCCCCCCCGACTGAAAAAAAGTTAAGAATCTGGTCCTATAAAATAGACATCACACACCCGCGATTAAACCTATCGAGTGATGATAAAGACGTTTCTTGTACCTAAAATAATCCATGAGCATCATCGTTGGTTATTATAGTAATATAGGGGTTGTGCAAGCCTCATCCCGGCCAAGACCTAAAATTTTCCCTCTCAGACTTTATCCTAGAACAATTTCTATTGTTACGCTAGTAACTAGACTCCAGAATAATTTGGAGTTTAATTCTTCTGAGACATTTCATAACGGCTGTTTGAGAATGGAAAACTGTGTAATGTAACACCCCTACCGCAAAAATGACGAATATGCATATTTGATCTTTTCAAATGAGGTACAATCCCTCATCATACTGATGCAGTCTCTAATTTTGATATTTATCTGTTGTCATTCCTTCACAACGGTGCATCAAATGCAAAATCCGGCATGGTCAAAGGTTTCAAGGTTAGCACGTATGTATGTACATGTGCAGGACTCAGCCACGTGTTTATGTTTATGTTTATGTTGCTGATGATTTATAACCATGAGCAGGAGTACAGTCATGACTAATTTTCTTGCTCTTTACAATCATTGATGCGGATACAATTGCTCCAGACATGATCCATCATAGATTTCTTATCATTTTTCTTCAAATTTCGATGCCTGCATACATAGTATGCGCAAAAATTGCCAAAAATGCCCTTGTAACCTCGCAGTGAAATAAACTGATTCGCTGCACCCCGCACCCGCGTGAAGTGAGCGGACGCATTATTTCACAGTTGAATAATAGGCCATTTAAGTCCCGCAAATGCGTTAAATAAACGCGGGTTTAGGTCACGCAGTGCTATAAAATAATTTTCCTAGATCCAAAGCAACACGAATCTTAGGACTGCAAATTCGATGATTGGGATTTGGGGAGATAATCCTGAGTTCATAAGTGTCTAAAAATCCGTGTAAAGTAAGGTCATCATTCGGACATTTCAATATCCATTGGAGGAGTTCTATATCATCGTTTGATTTCGAAATGACTCAAGTTCCTTCGGAATACCGTCTCGCATCAGTCAATCACCTTCTTCACACCAAATATCGTATAAATTTACTAAAAATCATCCGTCTTCACTCTCCTATCTTCCCAAGGAAAAGAACCCACCATCGCATCCATCCCCAAACATCCGACAAGAATCTCTCATCCCCCTAATTCCATCCCTTGTGTAGGGTTCACCCATGCATTCCTCATTCGATTTATTTCGGGAGCCACCTCCCCCCTTTCCCCCATCCCTCTTTCCCAAACTCAAACCCTGTACTCATCACACACAGAGGCGGCAAAAAGGGCCATATATACGAACCACACCAAAAGTGGATGCTGCGGAGTGATAAAAAGACCTTTCGGCACGTAAAATGGCTGTGGTGGTCAGGCAGCCACCCCATCCCCCTTACCTCTCAGACTCTGTATGTATCTCGTTGCGTAGCTACGGTGCGGGCGACTGCTAGTGATGCATATATATGCAAAGATGTATCCAAGTCTCAGAAAGCCCTAATGTGTACATACATAAAGATATATATATATAAGTATGGTAAGGTGGAGGGTTGCACGAGATCAATATGTGTTCGCTGTCCGGGGCACACACGAGATATAGCTACAAAAACGGGGGGGGGGTTGATGGTGGGAGGGTGGGGGTGTCAGAAGCTCTGATTGGCCGTTGGCCGAGTCCAAGAGTGAGAGAGACCATGCACGCGCCACGCCCACTCCCACACACGCGCCCACTCGGCCTCTGGGCTCCTTTATAGCGATGTACGGACTCGTCGAGGGTGGTATTTTCTCTCTCTCGCTCGCTCTTTGACATATCACGGGTTTTACGCTTTGCTGAACGGATGCTCAACGTGTGGCGTGTGATCGAGTGAGATATATAGATAGATACGATAGAGTGTCTCGAGAAATCATTGAAAATTGATAAGAGTACCCTGGAGATCAAGTGGATGTTGAGGAACGCCAGTGATGGATGTTTTTTGATTGATCGCAGACGGTGTTGGTAAAATTTCTGTAGCTTGGATGCGTGACCGGGTTAGGGATTGGGTTGGCAAGAATATAATTAATTCATATAGGTAGTTGAAGATTTGCCAAACCCCATGACAAGACCTCTACTTTCAAGGGTCGTGCTCGTATTCTACGGGATTGACCAAAATATTTAGCCAAAGGGAATTTTCACAAAAAAGTACTCCCCAAAGTGTGAAATACTTCATTCCGATACAACGGTGTATAATAGTACATTTTAAACATTTTTTGTGAGGGTGAGAATGTGTGTTTCCGCACAACCAGTGATATTTTCCGTCCAGAGCCGAAAGCGAGGGTCGGAATTATCATGAGAATGCGGAAATCACCCCATCTGAGTGTCTTCCCGCATAGAAGATAGAGAGTACATTTCGATACAGGGTGCAAAAGCTATTTTTCGCATCCTCGTGTTGATTCCGACCTTCGCTTACGGCTTAGGCTACGAGGAGCCCCATCACTCGGACGCAAAAATAGAAGATTTTGCACCGAGATTATGAGATCGTAGCTCGCCTCCGAGCTATTGATTTTCGTCCCGAGCCGCAGGCGAGGGTCGAGATAATCGTTCGCAAGAGGGGAACCTCATGATCAAGGCGCTGATGCTATTTTATGCAATTTCCCGGTGTTTGAGTGCTCACAAAATTGCATAAAATAGCATTCGCGCCTCGATCATGAGGTTCCCCGCATCCGAACGGTTGTTTCGACCCTCGCCTGCGGCCCGGGCCAAAAACCAATCGCTCAGAAGTGAGCTACAACCTCATAATCTCGGTGCGAAATCTACTATTATGCAATTTGGTGAGCACTCAAACATCGGAAAATTGCATCAAAAGTATTTTCACTCTGGTATTGAAATATTTCATTTCTCGTCTGATCGATGGGTTTCCAACTTGAGCCGTAGGTGAAGGTCGGAATCAACACGAGGATGCGAAGAACAGAACTTACACCCGTGTATCCAACTGAAAAGACATTTTTCGTCTTTTCCGCACAGCGTCTCGAACAACATTGTAGCTCGTGTCAAATATGGTGGGATTCCCATGGTTTGCATAAGCTAGGGATATTCATAAGTCATGTCTGACCAAAACTAAAATTTTCTACTTGCGAGCTCATTGTCAATACACGTGCTTTTGCATGAATCGTCAACTGCAGATATGAGATTTAATATGGTAATCTTCATATTATGTGAAGTTATTTTCATGGCATAGTTTCACCATAATCTCGTATTTAATTCAAATAGCTCTCATCAAACTCTTACGGAGAAACTCGAGCAATATCAGGTGGATTTCATTTTTCGAATTTCTATCGGTATGCGAAATATCTTGCCTCAAGTTTCATAGAAGTTCTGGATTAATTTGGAGCTAATCCTGTTCCAAATTTGGGAACTGATTGAATATTTAATAGCGTCACGCAAGCAAATCATACAACTTCTTATGCAAAAAAAACGTAGAGTGCTTGTTATCAGGATTGACTCATTTTATGTCGTGATACTGCTTCGCAGTCTCTTTAGCTAAAATTCTTTGAAAATTTCCGTAGAAGTCTCAATTGCTGAAAGTATCATTCATGGCATTCATCCTCGTTTGAGATTGCATTTTATATCAGAGAATTTACACTTCACCATCTCATCATTTCAGGTTGTAGCGTGACAGCCATTCAGCTCGACTAATTCCCAATAATTTCTGATTCCCCTTATCAAAGTCTATTTCAAGCTCATTCAGTGAAAAAAAATACATCAAATATCTGAATTTAGATCATACACCCAGCGTTTTCTCTCCACAAGGTTTGATTGGAACAAACATCTAATTTCTAGTAGTCCATCAGGACATCATCGTGACTGTAAAGTACCGAAATGATTTTTGGGTCGTAATCTAATGATTCAATGAATCTATCAATTCTTTAAAATCTATGTTAAGCTTTACAAATCAAATATTACATCACGTATGATTACTGAAATTGACTGAACAGTGAAATCGACGTTACCTCGTTGAAAAATCTATCCATTCCAAAAAATCAAATTGAATATAAAACTCCTAATCCAGCGCAGTTAACACACATCGAACACTTTTACCAATATAATCATCATTCTTCCCTCGAATCTCAATCTACGTTGATAAACTCTACTACTCACATAGCACGACGACGATCTTGAAAGTAAAACGAAAAGTGAAAGTTCGAGTCGTACTCTCATCTAAGAAGCAAAAGCTGAGAAAGAGAGAAGTGGTTATATATATATATATCGAGTACTATGTAGTAGAATCTCATCGTAGAAGGCCACGAAAAGTCTGCAAAGTCTTCATAGCCAGAGTCTACTCTATAGACACTATATAAATATATAAGTGTGAGTTACTTGGTATACGCCTTTGGCTTTACTTTTCATTCATAATTAGAGCAAAAAAGATCCTGAAAGAGAAACTCGTTGATTTTAAGTAAGGAAGAAGCTCTACGTTAACGTAGTAGGCATCGTACAAACACTGATTTTACTCTACTTATGAAACAACTTGCAGGGTGGCAAAAGAAAGAGTCAATGAAGAAAGTGACGCTGTATATACTATAGGAAAAGATTGGAGGGGATGACGACGCTCAACGCTCAATGAATATAAGAAAGAGAGAGAGAAAATGAAACGTATAGCTTGAGTTGGTGTGCAAAATATACATATTCATCCCCCTACAAAGCTCGAGAGACTTTCAAACCATCCTCAAGGCCGTGCAATCTCTTAAAGACTCTTTGGAGCCGTGCTAATTTTCTTACCGAAGTAGGTTAAATTATTTTACGAGCTTTATGCCACATCGTCGGGAGTTCCGATCAACCTTTTATATTCATTCATCAGCTGAGTTTGATGGTGATACTCTCTTTAATGCTGTAGAAGAATTGTGTGAGCTATGTGATTATGTATTTTATTAAGGAATCGAATTGTGGATGCTCAATGTTTGTTCGCAACAATTCTATTCATCTGTTTAATTCAAATTTGTTCAATTATGGCCTTTGTTGAATGAATGGATTTCCATGAGGATGATTATCATTGGTGACGATTTTCAGCATTCATAAATTAAGTTCATGTCAATTCTTTCATAATAAATAAGAAAGAGTTTCAAAATCATCTCCAAAATTATTGAATGCAACAAACTCTCAATTTGCGCAACTCAAAATTTGCGTAGAGATACGTTGAGATTTTGTTTGTCACACATTCAGGATTCGAAAATACTCGTGTTATTTTATTCACATCTCACACTATTTCTGGATCATGATGAATTCACCTGAGTATTCATTTAAAATCCTCCGTGGATCTCTATAAGTGATTTTTAATGAGCCATCATGGGAATATCAAAAGTGTTTGATCCCATGGAACGATTAAGAATCAGAATTTGATTTGGTTCACGGCAACGACATTGGTAACAATCCTTTCTGCTTCTTATAAATTCAGAATTTTCTGAATTTCAAAAATCCATACTGTGAAGCTGTGACTCAGCTCCCATAAAAATCCATAACAACGATCTTCAAATCGATAGATTTTCATTTTAAATTCTTTATTTCAACGATAATGATCCCCACGATGGGATACATGAGTTGGTAAGATTATTCAACTTGATTTCATTCAATTTTCTCAGTCCTGGAACAAAAAAAGAAAGAAAAGAAGAACTTTCGTTTGACTTTCACGTCTAGTTCTACCGGGAGGTCCTACCCAGACGGCATCCGTGTGCGTGTAATCGAATACCGCTCAACCAGCGCGTCAGCATACTGTTAATCAAATTGTGTAACTTTGGTACAGTGAGTGCAACTTTGGTGCACCCTTGAAAAATGACTTTCAAAGCTGCATTCGGCAAGGTGAATGATTCTATCGCTCTGAAACTTATTCTCTCCTCTTGGCACACGCATAAACAATGTGTTGAGCCACCGTAGATCCCGCGTGAACGATTGTACTCGTTTATTGAAGCTCTTTCCGAAATGGCTGATTTAGCAGCGATACGCGAGTGGTCCAGTTAGTGTACCTGGCGAAAAAAGTTCCGGAACGATCTACGGGTGCATAATGCTACATTTCAACCACATATATCACCATATTGAAGAAACCATCGTTACATTGGAGTATTTATAGCATTGCGAATTTTAATGAATGAAAAACAGGGGAAAAAACCATGAACAAGTGTACCAAAGTTACCCCACTCTAGGTAAGAAGCGTGAGGATAGGGTAACTTCAGTACCCCTTCCTGTGACAGCTCTTCTTTGACTCATCTTGAGTCGAGTGATGGTCTACGAGGTTTTAAAATGTTTCACACAGCTTAAAATAAGACTTCTGAACGACTAAAACTGAGTCACTTGCATGGTGGTGGGTAGAGTTGAAATATTTTGTAAGTGTACCAAAGTTGCCCCATCGGGGTCTAACTTTGGTACACTTCTTTAACTGCTAATAGCTCCGGCTTAGACTCATCAAATTGAACTTTGTAGCCCATCAATTGGAAGCTGAAACTGTAAGCTTTAGATTGACTACTAATACAAGTGGGTTTTGTCAATGTATGTTGGAATGCCGAGCCAAACAAATTAAAAAGTACCGAAATCCTACCAAAATTACCCAGTTTGACTGTACCGATTTTTACCTTGGTGGAGAGGACCTACAGTTTTAGGTGTGATCCGAACCACCAAGACCGCCCAAAAAAGCACATGAGAAAAAAAATCTTGGTGGTACCCTGACCAGGATTCGAACGTAGGATTTCCGCATGGGAGTCTGATGACTTATCTTCTGTACCACGGAAGCCTCAAGTCCTGGAACAAAACATAAAAGTGATTTCCAACATATTTCATACATTTTTCATAATCTGATTTCTTGATCTTTTCATCGTTCTTTTATTCTCGGTTTGGTGCTATTTTCTCCCTTTCTTGTAATTTCCTCATCCATGTATAACGTTTTGTCCATTACGGAGCATTATATCTTGTTCTGATAGACTTGTCCTTGTCAGCATTTCTCTCTTAGGTGTTGCCACGTTTCTTCTTCCCATTCGCATACTTGCCATATTCTCATCTCTTCGCTTCATCAGTATCATCCAGCCCCTTCACTCGTTGCAGTGTTTGGATCTTGCTATCATCTTTACTTTTCCTCTTCTTCGTTCTCCACAAAATTGGGCTTGCTTTCTATCATCCAACTTTGGTACTCTTTTTTCGAGTTTAATTTCATGATTTCCTTCATCCTTTCTTCTTCTTCCCCTTTCTTGGGTACTTTTCTCTGTTCCCCTTCGTGTCTTACCCTTATCTTCTCTCGCTTATCTTCTTCAAGATTCGATTCTTCCTTGTTTTTATAGTTTTTCCATGCCTCTTCCTTAGTTCTTCTTGGTCCACTCTTGAATGATCATATCTCTCACCAGCATTCTTCAAACACCTTTTTTCGGAGCTACTCCTCATTTCATCTTGGTATTTCAGTGCTCTGCATCCTGCCTCTGATACAAGAAGGCGCTCTTTACTAGTACATTGGACATCATAATTCTTCTGACAAAGACTCCTCCAAACTTTTTTTCTCCTATTCCCCACGCTCGTGGCATTACTGTTGCTACTTTCCTCGTCACTATTTTCACATGTGCCTCGTTCTGATTGTTTTTCATGGAAGTATAGCCAGGATACTTGAATTCTCCCACTTCTCCAATTTCTTCGCCTTTCCAATCCCATTCTCTCGTACCTCTGTCTTTATCTCTCGTCCAAAATATCAAACGACAGATTGCTACTGATCACTTCTCTTTGGTGAGCAAATAACTGGCTTATATAGTTTTCCCATGAATTCCCCTTAACACCTCTCTCAATTCTTAGTTTAGTCTCAGCCTCTCTGAGCTTGTGAAAATTCCTAGAACTCTTCCTAATAGATTCAATGTGTGAGACTCACGACGCAATCCTTAATTTCTAATAGTTGAGGCCGAAGTTGAGCCATGAGTAGAAACCAGGGTTTGACAAATAACGCTAGTTCGAAACCCTCGGAGATCTGTTATGATATTCGTTGTTTCGCTGAATAATGGGTAGAATTTCGTTATGCTATTCGTTACGTTACTAGAATAACGTTAAAATCATAACGAATTGAATTTCGTTTCGTTATGAGTTTCGGTATTATTAACGAAACGTATAACGAAATTCATGTGGATAACGTTATTCGAAACTAACGAAACTGATAACGAAATTGAGTAACGTAATTTCCAAGACATTTCGTTAATGTTTTTCGTTACGATACCATAACGAAATTCTTTTCCGAGTTTCGTTACGTTATTTTTCTCATTATATTCACTGCCACTCATAAGTTCTGAGTAAACGCAGCATCGTCCCCTTTGAAAATGACGGTATCTCGGATTCTATGCGTCGTAAGGCAATTTTGAAAAAGAGTATCTCTGGATACCTGGTCGTACCCACCAACCTAGTCTATTTCTAGCACATTAGGAATCAGCCACCCGAGTAGAAATCTATTCAGGCGCGCCTGCACAACAACTTTGGGCCTCAACAGGCGTACCTAAGTCAGTTCTTGGGCGAACGCTGGGCTGAAATAAGTCATGAAACGCTGAGCCACCCAGGGCCAAGCTTATCGTGCTCAGTATTGCCTTAAAAAGCTTCCGCCTTGCTACCGCCTTACTTACGCCCTGGTAATTTTGACAGCTGATGCGAGATGCAAAATGTAACCTTCCGAGCATTGGACGATACGTGCTTTTTAGAGCTTGCTTGTCTCAAATTTTTTTCATTCGTGACCGCTATTACTTTTTATTCATCTATTCTGATGGATGTAAAATGAAGCTGATGCTACACATTTTTACCCATTCCTCTCCACTCATTCTTAATTTCTTACCCGCGCATAGAGGTTATGTTGTGAATGTGAGTGTCATGTGAGGCATTATTAAGCTGTGCAGAATTCATGTAGGGTACTTGAGTGCATACAAAATTTGCATCAGATGAGTACCGTCTCACACGGAAAAATAGGTTATGTTATCTCATCCCTACGAACCTTTGGTGGTAAATACCCGAGTATATACTGCAAAATTCGGGAATATTTCACAGTAGTCGTATATGCAAGATTATAGCAGCCACTGCGACAAATTTGGTATCATTCTACAGTGAAAATAACTCATATGCGAGAGAATAGTCACTGCGTGGAATTTCAGTTCAATTTTAATTTTAGAAATTATTTCTGCAATGTACTCCAAAATACATCCAACCACTAACAGCCTTTCCATGACTTCCCATGATGAAACGCATAACCGCAATGCATTCATCATTTTCTGCTCCCGAAGTTGTAGAAAATAAAAAAAAAACGGCTTTCTTGGCAGTGGATTGACATCACGGTCTCGCCTGCACAACGCCTGGATTATTAGAAAGGCGAAGGCTTGCTGCGCGTTTCGCGCCTGAACTACGCCCACTGCAGGCGTTCCTCAGTTACCTCAGTATATCGCCCAACTAAGATTTCTACTCGGGCATATCCGGTCGTCTCTATCTAAGGCCCTCGTGGGGCAAAACTTCATCCTGATCGCTTGGCGTAAGGAAAAAAACGAAACAAAATACAATTTCCATTTCGTTACGTTACTCGCGGAAGTAACGTAACGAAATTAATTATAATGTGAATAACGTTACTCGAATACCGTAACGAAACTTCAATACTTGAATTTCGTTTCGTTATTAATAAGGTTATTCACATATAACGTTAGTCACGTAAAAGTAGAGTTTTGTTACTATAGAATAACGTTATTAATAACAAAACGAAATCCAAGGATTGGAGTTCCGTTACGTTATTGTATTATGTTAGTGACATTACGTTACGGTATTTGGTTATGTTATCCTAACGTAACGAAACTACCTCTTAGTTTCGTTTTTTGTCACGATAACGTAACGTAACGAAATCGATAACGCGATTTCGTTATGTTACTTGTCAAACCCTGGTAGAAACTCACAGGAAAATTTATGGACATCTCGACTGCAAATCGCGTTTCCAAGTTTTTAGAAAATCTTCATGTCAAGCTTTGGATATGAATGTGTCTTTGGTCTTGTATAATCAAATAAATAAAATCCAGAGAACAATGCGGAAGTTTGTGTAAAAATTCAGGCCAAGAATCATGCATGACGTCAACTTCCCCATAAAACACGACATTGAAGATCCTCAAGAGTTCTTCATTCGTGAAAAATTTCGTAAAGAAATGAAATGTTGCATCACTGTAACTGGATACGATTTTTTTCCACGAGAAATTTTACAGGCTAACATGGTGAAAAATTTGAAATTTGACAAGTCTGGAGATTCACATTAATGTTGAATTTAGTTAAGAAGAAGTGAGACCAACTAAGTAAAGCTCGATTTCTTATGAATACTTCGATGGAACTTGATTTAAATCATTTTCAGATGTTCTTCAGAGATTTCCTCATAAAAATTCATGTACTCCAAAAGTTTCATACCCAAATCCAAATGCGGTCACTTGGCACTGTCAATAAAATTTCAGTCTAATCACGAAAAGAGACACCAAGATAAAAGCCATAAAAATTTGTCTGAACAAGTTGCTGATCGAGCTGTCTCCAATAAATCTCACCAGGAGAGGTAATCACATCTGGATCACGGATTTTGCTGAAACTTTGAAAATAGTCTTTTAGTGCCAAAAGATGAAATCCAAAAATATAGACCCTAACGCTCAAGCGTTTCCGAGATACAGCCATGGACATTAGCATTGCAGGTATACCTATATGTATGATTTTTAACATGAGCCCATATGGGGAATACTAATGTTCTTGGCTGTAGCTCGGAAACGCTTGAGCGTTAGGGTCTATAATTTTGGATTTCATCTTTTGGCACTAAAAGAAGACTGTTTATACGTCCATACGTAGAAACAGCGTGTTTCTGGAAAGAAGCTGTTTCTGCGTACAGACGTATAAAACTGCATACGCGTCTCGTGCGGAAACATTTTTCCTTCGGGAAAATCAAGCTGGATGGTGCCATCGACCACGTCCAGCTCGGTTTCCCGAAGGAAAAAATGTTTCCAGCACTCGACGCGTAATGTACTATTCCAAAGTTTCAACCGAATCCGTGATCCGGATGTGATGACCTCTCCTGGTCAGTCCTACTTCGTTTAACCTCTTCAAAAATAGACTATTTGGATATCTTTTCAACAATAACAAAATCAAATGGACCGACTAATCACGAGCATTCAATGTACCATTGGTACCCCTACCTTTAACAGGGACCCTCGAACTATAAATTTCAGCATCAAATTCATTAATTCCTTCCATTCATTCACCTTTTGGCCTATACCACTGCACGTACTATCATCTTTCTTTTAGACAATGAATCTAACTCACATCATCACCTACAAGCTAAATTCACCTCAACATACAATAACCTAATGTAATTCGTTTTATTTTTAACCCTTAATTATCCTGGTATTACGTAACGCCATGCTAATCAAATGGGAGTTGTGTCAAAATACTACCACCAGGGTAACTAAGGGTTAATACATATTGTAACTCATAGCTGTGATTCCTCTCAGAGTTTGACGGGGACCTACCCCGTGAATCCGATAAATTGATATCTATCCATCAATCGATCTATAGCTCACAACATCGTCAGATGTTTAAAACAAAAAATCTCAGGTCAACTTCCGATCAGAAAACGTTCTACACATACGCTCTTTATCTCGTATCTGCTTGCAAGCTCCGAATGGATTCTCCAGGATGGTCGCTCGTATGCCCGGGACTGCTGCTGCTGCTGCTGCTGCTGCTAGCTAGCTAACCGCTAGCCAATGGCACCGCTTTCTCTCCCTCTCTATCTATCTATCTCTCATTCTCTCTTATCCGCCAGTTACCATAGCAACCAGAAAGCGAGGAACCGACAGCGTCTGCATTATACAAGTATATATAGCGTCGGTAGCGGTGGCGTTAGCGTTGGTTCTCGGTACACATACACAATATAAGTGCTATATATCTATATATATATACATATAACCATACAGGAGAATCATCGTATAGACGACGTTGTGCTCTTGCTTCTCCCCTTTTGGACAAGCCCAATCGATCGAGGCCGACAACGTACTATAGAGAGTGAGTAAGAGAGACAACCGGACTTTGAACAACCCGTCAACCCCCCAGCCTTTCCCCACCCACTCAAGAGCCGCCCTTTACTCGTACTCGTACTGTATATACCACAGAGACGATCTTCCCACCCGCCACATCGCACCGGTGACAACCTCCCTCCGACTAGAAACCCTCTCTCTTACTCTGGACAGAAATCAATATATGGACCCAAGGGGAAGCCCAGAAACTCACTCTCTATAAGTACATGTGAGCGTGCGTGGGTGGATGGCTGACTGGCTTCGGAATTGGGATGGGCGAGAGCTTGAGCGATGGACCCCCTCTATAAATGTATATAGCCTGTTTCAAGATGCTTATGCGACAGCTTGTGCATTTGAGGATTTTTATATGGTGGTGGTGAAGCGATTCGGGTGAAGTCCGGAATGTGTTTTTGTTTGGGTGCTGATATTGTAGAATTCTTGGAATTTTCCTCTGCATAATGCTAATTCAAGGAATCGAAGAGAATTTTGAAGATTGTTCTACGCCTTAGATAATAATGAAGTTTTAAGAATTCTCCTGGCTTTGAAAACGAAAATTTCCACAAAACTCTGAATGGAATATGTCATGACCTTAAATTGACATTGGACCTGATTTACCTATCTGATATGGATGACCGGATAGGTACGAGATCTTGATTGAAACTAATCCCCCTATTTCAAGTACCCATGGCTTCTAACAACATCAATTCCATCGAAAAAGATTTGAAAGTGAACCATTTAACCATTCAATTTGAACCACGTCTGTCAACAAAACTATCTTTACTGGTACTTCCCCAGTTTTGTATCCAAATCTTGAGGATGATAATAAGAGTTGAAGGCAAGTCAAAAACCATTCTGTTCAGCTATAGCTGTTCAGCTATATCGAGTTGTCTACGTGGATGGGGTATTATAGTGTGATGGGAGGCCGTATGGGTCAGGGTTGGGTCACTTAGTGGTGATGGGTCGCTGTGTGGCTAGATGGAGATGGATGAATGGATTGTCTGATTTTTTTCGGTATAATTCAATTCGATACGACACTAACACGGACTAGCATAGTCTAGTACGGTACTAGTTCCACCTCCAGCGGTACTTGTACCGTTTTAGTGCGATACTTGTGCGGTACTTGTACCGTACTATTGCGGTACTTGTGAGGTACTTGTGCCGTATTATTGCGGTACTAGTGTGGTACTTGTGTCATACTACTGCGGTACTAATGCGGTACTAGTATAGTCTAGTTCGTTTTAGTCTGGTCTAGTACATTCTAGTACGGTCTAGTTCGGATGTAGTCCAAGACGGTACTAGTTTGGTCCGGCACGGTACTAGTGCGGTACAATTTGCTTCAGTACGGTCTCGTACGGTATGAGTTCAATTAAGTACGGTCTAGTACATTACTAGGACAGATAATTTCGACACTAATACAGTATAGTACGGTACAATACGGTATGGTACGATGGTAGTACAGTCTCGGTCGGTTTAGTATGGTGTGGTCAGGCCTAGTTCCATCTCGTTCGATTTAGTGCAATCCAACATGGTCTAAATGGTCTAGTACAGTCTTGTGTGGTTTAGTGAGCCTAAAGTAGTGTAGAGCCGATGAGTGAATCACGTACTTATTGGCTGGAACGATTTAAGAACCTCGACAAGTCGACGTGTTGCGCTGATGGGTTTCTGTTGGGCCCTTTCACTCGCTCTGCGTAACTGATCAAACTTCTTAGAAACTTTGAGGCATATACATCCCACTTCTACAGGCTCACTAGTGCGGTCTAATCAATTCTGATCTAGGCTCCTTTGGTCTAAATTCGGTCTAGCTCGGTCTGGCTAGCGCAGTCTAGTTCAGTTTAGTCTGGTTCACTTTGATCCGATCGAGTTCGGTCTAATCCGGTCTAGTTCAACGTCTAATCCGATCCGGTCTGGTTAAAATATATCATGTTGCCTCGTGGGCTATGGGTTGGATTCACTGATCAATTAATTGATTAATTGATCAATCCACTGTCTGCATCATTGGCTGATCGATCGTGAGTCGTGCGTCGTGCGTCGTGCATCGTGTATCGAGTGTTGTTTCGAATTTTCCATGTATCTTGAATTCGTTGCGTTATTGAACATTTTCTCAACATAGTGACAGTTCATCAAAAAATTTTTTGGGTATTTTGGTACTTTGATATTTCGAACCGAGCCATTTTGAGGATGCAGAACAGTTAATCCAAATTCTGGCGATCATAACCCTCTGCTATTGTTTTTTTCAATTCCATGTCTGACCAATCGTGACTCGTACTACTTATTCTAAGAAAGTTTCAAAATGCCAAAAGATTCAACTATGATATCAGTAACAATCGATAATTTTCTAGATCGTTCATAAATCCTCCAGATTCAAGATCATCTTTATTCTTTATTCTGTGATGTGAGTGGAACTCCATGCCTTGAATGACCCAAAATCGTCATCCGCATTAAGTAATTCGAATTTTCATCGTATGTACATTTTAGAAGCATTCTATCTCTTGCCAAAAATCACGTCATCACAAGATAATGTCATCCTTACAAACCTAACAATTGTAATCTAATTAAACCTCTTTGCATCTTTTTAATACTTCAGTCTCGAAATAATGAATCAATGAAGAGTTAAAATGATTTTCATAAATATCACAAAAAGTTGTCACATTCTCATAAGAGTTTCATTTGATGCTTTTGCTATCCCCCTCTCTGTCCGATAACCATAGTTTTGAAAGTCACTCCCTTCAACTCATTGCTTCATACCCGGTAATCAGTTAAACCTTGCTCGAGGGGTTCCGCTGATCAGTACCATCAAGATTTTAACTATCACCCCATCATACATCTCGCGATACAATTATTCAAATTACTTAGAAGCGTCTCAGATAAGCATCGATATTCCCAATGAGAGGCCTCTTTGTGTTCAAATGCTCGATCAGTTACGTGAGTATTTTATGAATAGCTTGAACGGTTACATAACCTTACTATCCACACCCTCCCATCGACTCTATACAACACACGGTGGTCCTGAACGAAGTCTATCCTCTGCTGACGACAGCAAGTGGGATTTTTGTTATATATGGTTCGGGACATTTGTGGGATTGCAACCTCCTAAGAATTAAAATTGCCACTGAGGCTGTTTTTTAAGGAAGGCGAAAAAACGTGTTTTTTCGATGATTTCCCCTTTTTTACCCTCAAAAGCTCGAAAGGGACGCATTTTATCGAAAAATATGTAGAACAACTTTTTATAGAACTTGAAACGATGAACAAAAAAGGTCTCAACACATTTTTCCATATGAGACCTCTTGTTCCTGTAATAAACGTATTTCGTCTGAGACTCGTATTCTACCTGTCATTCTTCGGTTTCGACCCAATAACTCGAAAAGAACACATTTCATCAAAAAATATGTAAATTAAGTATTTGTAGATCTTTAAAGGATGAACAAGAAACATATGTACATATTCTCTCATGTAAGGCCTTCTGTTTCTAATACGAGTCTCAGACGAAGATACGTTTATTACGGGAACGGACGACCTTGTATCGAAAAATGTGTTGAGACCTTTTTGATTCATTTTTCAAAGATCTACAAGAAATTACTGTACTTTCTTCCGAAGAAATGCGTTCCCTTTGAGTTATGGGGTCAGGACCGTGGAAAATGACAGACGAAATACGAGTTTCAGACGATAATACGTTTATTACAGAAACAGGAGGTCTTATATGGGAGAATGTGTGGGGACCTTTCTTGTTCATCGTTTCAAGTTCTACAAAAAGTTGCTTCACATAATTTTTCGATAAAATGCGTCCCCTTCGAGTTTTTGAGGGTGAAAAATGGAAAAACATCGAAAAAACACGTTTTTTCGACTTTTTTAAAAAAACGGCCCAAGTGGCGATTTTGATTCTCAGTAGGTTGTGATCCCACAGATGTCCAGAACCATATCCAATAAGAATCCCATTTGCTGTCGTCAGCGGAGGGTAGACTTGGTTCAGGACCACCATGTAATACTCATGTAACCCCGTATAAACATAAAGCACACACCTAAACAAAAATCTCAACCAACCAAAAACTTTTACTACCCCACACATTTCGCAAAAGCTCGAATTATACGAACCCAATACCCCCCCCCCCCCACCAATATTAACTAACGCTAAAGAAGCCAAGAAAATCCAGACAAATACCATCGAATCCGTATCCAATATATATCGAACATCTTCCACCACCCCTAACTGTATTCTTATCTACCCTTCACCTCAGCAGCAACAAAAGCTCTAAGACGACCGCCTTTACCGTATTACACCACACCACCATTACTACTACTTAATACTACGTCTCAGCATATATATGTACAGATCCTTTGTTCGCTTAGCCATTTTGCAACCCTCGCGCATGCAAATGTTTTTTTTTCGTATTCCCCCCAGGATATACTTATATCCTAAGAGTCACATACTAGGATTTCGCTCTTGAGATATATCGTCATCTATATGATACATATAAATAGATACAAAAAAAAGTTAAGGATTCGATTACCATCCCTTACACGTGACGCGGATCGAGTACATTATCATCGACGGTGAAGAAAGTAAGAATGAGGAAGTAAGAATGTAGAAGGACAAAAAATGTGTTGGAGGAATATTACTTTAGGCACCCGCTGTTACCGTTTCAGTTAGTCTTGATCTCTTATCGTGATGTTATGTGAGTGTGCCCAATTGGCCTCCATATGCTGATCTTATGAATGGACACTATGTCGCTACCTCCTACGAAGGAAAACACTTCGCCATATACTTATACATTGGGAAGTGTTTTTCTTCGTAGGTGGTATCGATGTGACCTTCAAGACAATTTTTCTTATGTTTTTTATTTCAAATATGATGTAATGAGTGATTTGAAGTGGCCTTGAGTGATTTCCGCGTTCCCTCGAAAAAGTTGAGTGAATTTTGAATTTTTCGTGTTTGAACATCAGCTAATAAATTATTCTCATTTGAATGATGCCAAACATTTTCGGTTGGATCAATCTAAATGTACATTTTAACGAATATGATCTTCCGTCTCAAAACCTCCACTGAAATTCTTCCTTTGAAATTGCTCAACTCGAATCTGGAACTATTTTATGAGCAAAATACGAGTGGTTGTCCTCTTGTCTCATCAAATGTTCATGCGTGGAATTCAAATTATCTAGAGTGGTGTGGGAATAACTCTAAAATGAACTTAGAAACGTCTGATAGCTAGAAGCAGAAAAATTGCTATTTCACGAAACTCTTGAGAATACGTGAATTTTCTCGTTGCTACTTGAGCTGCATACCTGTTACATAGAATGGAGACGTGTTGTGTACAACCTCTGAAAACGTATAGAAAATCACAATTTGGAGAAATTGAGGTAACTCGTTGTTAGTGGGTATAAAATAGACGTATCTTAGCTCAATTTGAAAACTTTATATCGAGCTTGAAAATGAATTAAAGCACGTTTAATAATAGTGAATGAGGCAGAAGTTGTTCGCAAAAAGGATGAAGGGAGGGGGAATATTAGGTACACTTACTTTGCATGAGAGGCCTCAAAGATTTTCGTACTTATATGGCAAACGACGTTGGAGATCGATAGAGGGACAAAGAGAGTGAGAGAGAGATATTTGGCGCGTGTGGGTGTGGAAGTATAGTTGGGTGGGCTTGGCATCTTCTTCCTCCGGATAAGGCAACGGCATCCATAAATTACGCAGAGTCGGTGGTTGTTGGGCTCTTTTAGGGTGAAAACCCCCCACATATATACATACATATATATATATATATATATATATATATATATATATATATATATATATAAGTTTTGTTGGTGCCCGATCTCTTAGGGTGGGCGTATACTGCTACTGCCACTGGCCATAAATTCCATCGTTAAGTTGCTTAGGCTGCGAGCGTAAACAAACCCCTGAGTAACAAGACTATAGTCTTATGTATATGCTTGAGATATGGTGCCTCTCTCTCCATTTTCGGTTTTGCCCTTTCTCTTCTCTTTTTTAAGGGAGTTGTAGTTTCGGACAGCGAGAATTGAGGATTTTATAGGACGTTACTGTCTGTGATTTGTATTTTAGTGATAGGAAAATTTTGTTTGTAGAGACTTGGCCGGTTCGATATGGCTGACGGAGTTATTGGTTGGAAAACGATTGAGATTCAAAGGTTGGGATTGGAGGCACTAAGATGTTGGCAAATACGTCTGATCGTTAAAAAAAAATTGCGAAGGTTTTGGAATTTTTGAGTGCCGTCAAATTGCATAAGTTTGGTACAGTGGGTGAAACTTTGGTTCACCCCGGAAAATTAACTTTCAAAGCTGCTTTCGGCAGGGTGAATGATTCTATCGCTCTGAAACCTGTTCTCCCCATCTACGACACGGATGAACAACGTTTTGAACCTCTATATAAATCCTGCGCGGATGGTTGTAGTCGTTTATTGAAGCTTTTTGCAAAAAGGCTGATTTAACAGCGATACGCGAGTGGTCCAGTTAGTTTGTCTGGCAAGATCTTTTCTCGAACAAACTACGAGTCGATAACGCTACATTTCAATCACATTTGTAACCAAATTGAAGAAACCATCGTTACATTGGGATATTTCAAGCATTTGAAATTTTAATGAATGAAAAACAGGGGAAAAAACCATGAACAAGTGTACCAAAGTTACCCCACTCGGGATAAGAAGCATTACGTCAGGGTAACTTTGGTTCAATTCCGTATGACAGCTCTTCTTTGACTCATCGTGAATCCAGTGACGGTCCATGAGATCATAAAAAGTTCCAAACAGCTGGAAAGGGGTTTTTCGAATGATCGAAATCGATTTTCTCGCATCGCGCGGGCTTATACTGAAATACTTTGTAATTTTATTAAAGTTGACCGGTCGGGAACTGACTCAGGTACACTTTTTCAACTACCAATACTTCCATCTAGAGATAATGAATTGAACTTTGCTACCCGTTAATCGAAAGCTGCGAAGGCAAGACTTCCATTCACGGCTAAGTCATGTGGGTAATATCAATGGTCAATGTATGTTGAAATGCCGAGCCAAATGAAATGAAAATTACCCAAATCATACAAAATTACCCAAATCAAGGGTAACACCAATTCGAAGTTTTAAAAAAGCGCCAATCAACACATGTTTCAAAAACGTTTAGTTCCAATGCAGGACAACTATAATTTTTTCCAATCACGTTGAGTTGACTTATTGATAACGGTCTAACTTGGAAACGTTATATTAAATTCTCACAAAAATTGAAAATCATTGTCATCCGAATTCATTGTGAGGCTCTGAAATGATAAAGAAAATTGCCTCTTTCGCACCAGTGGAATGTGAAAAAAATTATAATTCGAGTCTCATGATGCTTTGCAATTTCTCCAATGATAAGACTGAATCTTGTGGTTGAGATCGTGAAAATTTTGGCACTACGACAAGAAAACTCAACTAATAAGGTAATATAATGAATGATATTCCATGGAAGCTCAATTCACTCACTTCGTATGTAACAAGAATGGGAAGAACTATGTTGAGCGCTAATATTGCACATGATTTTTAATGGAACGATAACCAATTATCTGTTTCAGACCTGGCGAATTCTTGTTGAAGAAGTGGACAGAGATGACTCCTACAGTCGAGTAGTTGTCAGGCGAGATAGCAAATGAGAGTCAGAGTAAAAATACTTCTACATGGAATTTGGAGAAATTTCAGACAGTGGATTGCTTTCGTGATGATGTATTTCCCAGAGAGTTGCAAGGTCCATCAACGTGTATTCACAAATTTAGCGATCATTTAATAAATGTACCCCACGGTATGCCTTTGCTGTACAATGTGAATTTTTTGTCGACGAGTATACGATGTCAAAGCTGATTACCGAAAGTTCGAACATTATTGACAAAATTAATTAACACCAGATAGCCCTAAATTATCCATGATTACGTCCAGAAAGTTCATCTTAGATAATTCGAATGGAATAAATGGTTCCTGTCATGAAGATCATCAATTGCGATAATGGCATATGCAACACATTTTCCACGAGAAGTGGAACGCATATCTATTGGGGAAGTGTTATTGAGAAAATGTGTAGTCATCCCAATATTATCTCATGTATAATTTTATCTATCTTTCAAAGATCAATTTTTGAGGAATCGCTCAGATATACTTTTGAAGACTCTCACTTTCTAGTGTGATTAGAATCTCAGACCTGTTTCAGAAGAACTCTAACTGATCTCATGTTCTTGTCTTTCATGGATTCATTTGAGACTTTTGCCTCAATGATATTTTAGAATTCTTTCAATTCTGATCAGTATTCTTCTAGCATAGATACGGGTCTCGTCTTTACAACTCTTCATAACCCTATAGGGAAGTCACTAGGAGTTTTTCAAAAATGTTCCGCGTGAAATACCAGGCAGGAATTCATCATATTCACATCCATTCGATGAAGGCCTTCTAGCAAATCGAAGAAGCGTAAGACAGTGTTTCATCTTTCACAGCATTTGGAACGTTTAGTGGAAATGATTGATTCTCTGAGTCCAAATGATAAAAGACCACTCATTTTTCCAAAAATCTTAACTAACCAACTTTTATTGGTATTTTTGAAATAAATCATGTCGGTCGTTTCAAATAGCCCAGAGCGTAATTCACTTGCATTTTTCAAATATATGATGCTCATACGCAGTACGCTCCAGAGCTTGCGATTTCATGACAACGAGCCCAGACTGCTATACAACGAGACAAAGGACTCGTAACCCACCGAAACCTTATCGGAACTCACAAGACAGAAGAAAGGAAAAGGGAAGCAAGGCAAGCGACGGGTATTCGATTCCGTTACGCGAAAAACTGCGTATTTTCCACACCGATAGAATGGCCGGGACGCCAAACGAATACGTTATGTGTTTTCCAAGAGTCGACCCCCCCGGGGGCGGGGGGGGGGGGGTGCTTTGCACGGCAGTACCAGCAGAAGCAGCAGCATCGGGATATTGAAATTTTTAATACCGAGGGTGGCATTCGGCGTGCCTATGTTAGCGGCAACGGTGGCGGCGCCACTAACATTCGAGGGTTTTGAAACTAACGTATACGAGAGCCCACATTACTGATCATGCCCTCGCCCCTTATCAGGAAATGGGCGCGAGGAGGAAACACAACTCTCTAAGGGAAGAAAGACCGGTAGAACTTGTCCCCCCCCCCCCCATCAAGTTTCCCTCTTGCCTCAACACACATTTATACTCTAGATGTATATGGGATGCCCATGCGTGGGCCGCCCATCACCAATATCCACCCACCCACCTAAGATTGAATATAGTCCCTCGAGACATTTTATATATACATATATACGAAATCCCTTGTTCCGGGTGCCCGATGGCTGTACGCGTATGCTTCAATGGCTCTTCTTATCCCCCCTCCCCTCCCTCACATACGTACATGTACTTTGGATTTCAATGTATGTGTTCGACTGGGCGGGTGATCGATCGAGCCTTTGCTGAGCTGCTTCCGATGGGTTCCTCGTCATCTTCATGCATGATGTGCTGTATCTGTATGGCGACTCGGGCGGTGCTATAGATCTGTTGTATTTTAGGTTATGTGTGAGGATTTCCTGCAGGAGAATGGTAAAGTTAATTATGCGCAAAATTGATTTCATGGATGACTGGACTTGTGAATTTGATGGCTAATTTGCTGAATCAGAAGGGATATTTTGTATCAGAATGTGTAACGAGCTTTTAGGAGAACGATGTTTTACAAAAATTATGTCGAATTTGTTCTGCTAGCTGGGAATTATCTTCAAAAGTATTTTTGGTAGATTTGATAACTTTGAATGTAACCATTGTAGAAAAAGATTCTTCGGATATCCTGGCAGTTTCAACAACACGTAGAAGTTGCTGCGATAAATGCGAGACCATCTAACAAGCGAACAAAGTAAAAAAGTTGTAGCAGAGTATTGACAAAAATAACAAGAGAACCTCATTATGTATCCAGAACCAGATAACCGATATCGTCAACGAGCATTCCAAACCCTTAATCATGTAGAAATAGGTTTGTTCCGTGTCATACTTTCATGGAAAGGTGAGGGAGTAAAAAAATTTCTTTGCTCATCTTGGTAGTCAGAAAACCAGAAATTTGACAAGAAAAAACAGTCAAAGGGACTGACATGATGTTTTTACTTTTCAAGAATGAAATAAACAAGCTGACAAACCGCCCTGAAAATTCTGTGCCAATCGTTTGTCTGAGCTCGAACTATAACATGGATTGAAGATAAATTTGAAGGATTCAGAAGTTCAATCACAGTCAAAGTCCTCAATAAAACTGTTCAGACATTCTGTATGAAAGTAGAATTCTCATATCCGTCTTGAGACAAAAAGAAATATCAGACGAGTGGCCTCGATTGGTTCAAACTCGGAGGTTATCGGAAGAATCGCCCGATCAACCTGCGCTCGCCGAAGTTGCACCGAATATTTCATAAAGCACTTTGAGAATACCCAAGAGGGGCTGAACGTTGTCTCGACGTATAAGAATGGAGAGCGCATAATAATTGATGCATCGCTTCTTTCTCCCTATTCCTCCTAAGTTCGCAAGACAAATTTGTGTGGCTTCTGCGTGAAATAAGTAAGCTAGACAACAAGATTATCCATATCATAGCTTCTACTGACAATATATTCTCACCCTTTTGACGAGGTCAGAATTAATTTTCATCCCTCATCATTTGAGAATCATCGATCGTGTCTTCTGAGTAATCGTAAAGATTACTAATGGGATCAAATTGGATATCGCCACTGACATACGTCTTATCAGGGTATGATTATAAAATTTCTAATTGATTGTGAATAAAATCTTTGAAGATTAGCCATCTCCGGGTTGAGCAGGTTCCCTCCAGGTATATTTTAGCCCCTGGAAGATCTTTGAATCTTCACTGAAACTTCTTTTTAATATTCCGAAACTAAAACTCGTCTCGTATGAATTGGATACATGACAGTCACTTCAACCACAGTCAGCTGAGACAACTTTGAAACGTTTTTAGATATTTTTCCTTCTAATAAGGAAATGACAAGACTCAACAAAGAAGGTCAAAAAGCCTAAAGTTGTTGGACATGAATTTGGAATTTTCTTCCATGAGCATGATTTAATCGAGATGTGAAGTTCTTGATAGTTTGAATTTAAGCCATCCAATATGGTCGCGAATGCGTTTGAGTCGCGTAACTGAAAAAATTTTTTGATGACGATTTGGGAGCAGACCTGCCCTTCGTGCGTTTTGAATGTCCATTATTTGAATGAAATTGATTCACGAGTGTCATTGAAATGAGAATCTCCAATGGAAACTTTGTACAAATCAGTTTTCGAGTCACGTGACTCATTTGCAGACACCACCACATTGAGAGGCGCCAGTTCAACTGATCAAATCTTCAATGACTATACAGAAATCATAGGAGTGTCAGAAAAACTTGAGACCGTTTTCCATATATCTATTCTGTCGCAAACTTTTAAGATATCACTTTTCCCTAAATTATGTCAGTTCTCTATTCCTTCTCAATTTCTCTATTCTTCTCAAGTTCTCTATTCCTTCTCAATTTGTACGTTTTGGATCACAAGTGTATTGTGTTTATGGCGAATTCAAAACGTACAGCTTTAGCTTTCAATTGGCGGTTATTAACGCCTATTTGGATATTCCTGGTTGATATTATACGCGCTCGAAGTAGTGTTCCAAGTTTAGACCCCCATCGAGGTAAGCTTGGAACAGTAAGAGTAAAACGTGGAAACTCATGACAGGGAGTTTGCTGTACGGCTTTACACTCATTTCTATTTACAGGAATCCCGATTTACTATTGTTCTGATGTCATTGAGGATCCTATGTGTCACCGTGGGTCTCGAGGAAAAGATTTCTGGACCTTACTGTGCGCTTCCTGGAGCCCAATCAAAGCCCGATGGGTTAACGAAAAAGGCACGATTCTCTTCGATTTTTGGAAGTGTTTCGAAAACCAAATTTACCCAATTCTTCGGATTACTTGTATTTCCGCATTTAAGTGTTCCAAAATTCCCGGATTTGCAAAAAAGCACGTACTTCTGAGTTTTCACTCCACAAATCCCACTCAGAGTGAAAATACATCAATGTCACGATGGAATCGTCAAGATATTGCTATGGTTGAGTGGAATTTGGCCTCGTTAGCTCGGATTTGGCCCAGAAGTACTCGAACGAGATTGGTTGTTTGAAACAATTATTCTTCGCCTTAAAATCATTCTTAGCTTGTAAGTTAGCTATAAACGAGCAGACAGTTGATCGGGGTTTCCACGTCTACTGGAAACACTGTCTATGCATTCCAGTAACGAGCAAAACTGGTCCTAGAACCACGGGGTGACCTGATTTTGCTATCGGGGAGGTATATGAAATTTTGAGTGGGTGATCTAAAGTTACCCCAGTTGACGGTATGTCAGTTGTCAGAGGAGTATGATTAAAGACTGGATTCTCATGTTATAACACATTCTATTGTGTTCTGCTGTGGTACGAAAGAACCTACATATTGTCGCCAAAAGAAAACCATTGGAGATACGTGGTTTTTTGTATCTCGGCAATGTTGTGTCACATCCGAGGTTACTGCATGAAAATTTTTCGAGTCACCGTTTCCATTGATATTAAGATTTTCTCACCCTCCTCTTGTCTGTTTGTGTTCATCATGATTGAATTACGATTCAAAATTTCAGTATACGTATTTTGGTTGTCAACTGGAATTGAGGTATTGAAATCTTTGTATTTTAAAAAAAGATACTGCAAGTCGCCCAAAGTTTCAGCACTAGAATCATGTGAAAGCTATAAAAATTGTCCACAGACGTATTTACTATGAAAGAGCGAAGATTATACATTTATCTGATAATTCAGTTTAGAACAGAATAGCTAAAGAATTAAAGATGAGGAGATCAATGTAAAACGGTACCATCAATGGGTTGGAACCTTTCATAATGTGAAAATATGCGCATGGTCCAATATCACACGTTGAAATCGAACGGTCTTTTTCTCTTCACAAATACATTTTGAGTGATCGACTGTCGAAAATGTAGTTATGAACATTATCACGACTTCCAAATCAATTCTTTATGATTGAACTATATTTTTTCGACGTACTCTTGAGTAATATTTCAAGATTCGTTATTGCACTTTTCAACATTTTTGACTGCACATAACAAGGATTTTTAGTGCACCTTACAAAGCATCCTTCAGGGTTTTTACTGCACGAAACTCCGGTCCCTAATCACGATGAAGTCGTGAGATTGATGAGAAATCGCTTTGCCACCACAGGCATGTCAAGATCACCATTGATTCCTCCAGTGCATATCAAGTTCATGGACAAATAACCCTACAGTTTTGACCGAGGTTTGGACCATTCTCATCCTGATACTTCAACACATCATTTGAAGTATAACCTGTCCCTTATCTGATGTTTCGGAAATTCTTCCAAGTCTTTAACTTCCTTCTGTTCTTTATCCTCATTATAATCGTTCATTATTTTTTTTTGATCCAATCAAAGCAGATTTCACTCACTATTCCACTTCAATTATCGTTCCAATATCTGTTTGTGGTTAGAATATCACGGATCTCTTCAATACTACAGCTTGCAATCGTCTGTAACTATCAAACCCCATATAACATTATCTCCCCTCACATCTTCATCGATCTCACCTCTGAATTCTAAGAATATAATCCTCATCTTGGCCGTCATACTCAATTAACTGAGACCGCATCCATACCACCCCCGAACATTTCAAAAGCATCATTTCATTGAAAAATCCATATCAAAAACCAGTCACGCCATTTCATCCCTTTACAACCATGAACACGCGTATACCTGCGTAAACACGAGTGGCGGGCGTTACAAGCATAAAGCAAACTAGACCCAACCACGTCACGCCCGTACTTTACCTCCCAATAACCTACCACCCAACTATATCTCGAGTGGGTCCGGAAGACATTTAGCCGAAACGGAAGCAACACGAGGCGTCCACGTTTCACCCTCTTTACATCGTCACCCTTAAAAATCCAGTTTTGTCTCTAATTTATTCTCTACCTGGGTCGAGTGCAGGTGATGGGGTCACCATCAGTAGGACAGCTCAGAATATATACCTGCGCGGGCGATAATTTGGTCAAGCGCGTGCGGGCCCTTTTTTTTCATCATCCCTTTTTGCATATACTTATTCAGTGATGGAAGTGGTTGGCGGAAGCATCCGGGGCGGGCGCCCCTAGACTGACCTGGGGCGTGCCGAACTGGCCTCGTGGTCAAAACAGCCGTCGCTCTAATGCACACGCTCGGTTCTCTTGATAAATCGCCATCAGACTCGTAAAACGCTCGCCTTGGCCTAATCGAGCGAGTCGCACTAAATCTCGGCCCAAATGCAAGGGTACATAATGTATAAAGCGCCTCGAGGCATTTGGATTTTATGGGTTGAGGTGTGCGTGTGGGGCCCGCGCAGCGCGAACAAAATATTTTCTAATCGACGGACTATCGTGGCTATACCTGGTGGTGGGTTTTTTTGTGGGGGGGGGGGGGGGGGGGGGGTTGGGATCCTACTCGTCGAGCTTGATTGATTGGTTTTTGGGTCATTTTGATGATATGAAGGCCGGTGAGTTGCATGACCGCGGAGTTTGCAAGCTTTTTGCGGATTATCCTATCTTTTGGTCATTATTTCTAAATTCGTAAAAAGCGAGGGTAAATTCAACCCCCCTGAACTTGTTCGCCCTCGTTGTGTTGTTGTCTGGTGCACAGATATATCTGTTAAGGACAAATAATACGATCTTGCTTTCAAACTGCGTATGGATGGGCAGATACGATTCGGATACTAATAAGCACGTGTAAGAATCCTCAGTCCCTTTGAAGGCGCTTTCAATGGAAGGTGATCGATGCGCGGTTAAATTGGTTTGTTGAAAATATAAAATCAATCGAACAACATAGAATGGAATGCATATGGTACGTACGGGCAATTTTTCCACAGATTTAGAAAAAATCTTCTGGGAAAATTCCCCGTACATGCCAATGTGCCGCACTCTGTTCTATGTTGTTTGGTTGATTTCATATTTACAATGAACCAACTTGACCGTAAGTTGACGCGTTGATCGCTTCTTATGAGGCTGGGAGCGCCCTCAAGGTTAAGCCGTACATGCTGTGTCCGTCATCTGCGACAGCCTCCATTTGACTCTCGAATTTGTCTCGCTACACCTGTAATGAACCTGTTGAGATTGATATAGCTTCATGGCGCAAGTCTCTTGGATCCACCGATACCGATGAGCATACGCACATTGCGTTTCTTACAATATAATTCTTGATATTCTTCCAACGGTGAAACTACAGTAGTGCGGTTGTGGTTCGCGGATTGCCGTTGCAAGTTTATTGGAAGTTATATTGTAAGAGACGCAATGTGCGTATGCTCATCGGTATGGGTGGATATAAGTTTGTTGGATCATGCATTTTGGATGCAGCAAACAAGATTCAGGAGTCGAGCGGAGGTTCTCCAGATCACGACACATGAGCTCTTATTACGGCCTCACGAGCTTGATGTCCGGCTCAGTACAGATCAAGTACTGTAAGAGTACTGACAAAATATCACAAAAGTACTGTAAGATACTGTAAATGTGTATAATGAATCTCATTCAGATACTATTAAGGTCGACGTTAAGATCTAAATGAGTACAAATGAAGTACCGTGGAAGTACGTATGAAGTACCGGCGAAGTACCGCAAAAGTACTCATCAAGTATTTTGCACGTATCAACAAGATACCAGTGATTTACCGATTAAGTGGTGTACGAATCCGTATTTTCTTATCAAAAGTTCAAGATCTACTCTAGTGCAGATCAAGTACTGCAAACTACAAACAAAGTACCGATGAAGTACCGCAGAGGTACTGACGAAGTCTTTTGCACGTGATATGAGATTTCATTGAAATACTAATACGGTACAACGTACAAATCCGTATGTGCTCATCAAAAATTGAGGCGGTGCGGTCACTGTACAACCCGTAAATTATATCTCATTTAGATGTAACTCAAAATTTTCACAAAACGAAGTCGGAGACGATTTCCTCATTACGTATTATCATCTGAATTGTGGTGAACAACTCGTTATTCGTCACCAATCACAAGACTATCACTAATAAACGAGGATAACTTGCCCGGGGGTACTTTCTAACCTACAAATTGGCACATTTTCGTTCACAAAACTCTTAAAATCTAGTCCAATATGGGCTAAACGAAGAGTTATCCAGGCCAAGTTAGATCATAATAAAGCCGGGATAACTCGTCTGTAGCCCATATTGGAAAAGATTTTGAGAGTTCTGTGAACAAAGTTCAGCGTGCACGGTGATCGCATCGCCTTAAAGATCTACTTGGGTACTGTAACAGATCAAGTATCGTAGGAATACAAACAAAGTACCGCAGAAGTAATGATGAGGCATTGTATTAGAAGTATTGACAAGACACCATTCAGATACTGATATGGTACAGCGCAGATCATCATTCTCATCAAATGTTGAAGATTCGCGCGAGTACAGATCAAGTACAAGTGGAGGTACAAACGATATACCGGTGATGTGCCATAGAGTTACTGACACCGGTTTGATGACATATCAATAAGATCCCATTCGGATACTGATGGGGCAAGGATGTACTGTCTCCGTATCAATCAGTGAGAATATGATATAATAGAATATAAAAATCTCCTATTCGCCCGTAGACAGAAAACATCAATCAGTTCAATAAACATGAATACTTGCATGAATATCTAGCTTAGATATCATTTTTATCAAAGGGTATCACAGTGACTAATCATCAGAAAAGCGAATAACGTTGAGCAAAAATAAGATGGTTCACAAAATCTCAACATAATAGGGGCTAAGAGTATCACAATATTTGACAGTCCGTCACCGAAAGTCAATCTCGAGAAGACTTCTCAATTTCTGCAAAGCCCTTAAGATTGAAAAATAGCCCGATATTAACATTGATCCGCAAGGGAGTAGGAGGGGAGGTTTATGAGGAAATCTTACTGGCGCTTCAAACAGAGAGTTCATCAACTTGTAAGAGGCTCGAAGGGAGAAAATTTCGGAAACAAGCGCATTGAAATCAAAAAAATCGTACGACATAATCGAGGCGCATTTTTGGAATCTTGAACTTTAGGGCACCTGACTTACCTCGTTGAGGGCGCTCATATTGGTACGTAGTGAACATTGCAGCTAGGTAACCAGATCAAGATCGCGCACATGGGAGCTACCAAGTACTCTCCGTGAATCAGTACGTATCCAATCTAGGCACTTCCTGTACAAGGTAATGTGTTCGCTCTTCCCACTTCCAAAAATATATCACACACATAATTATGCGGATGCCCACTTCCTAATGAATAAATGAAAAACTTATAAAATTTGTCATTTTGTTGAAAGATACTGATACTATCACAGGAAGTGACTAGTCATTCCAAGCATCAAGAGATGCATATATATTCCATTCCTATAACAAATACATTCCTTGGATCCATGCCTTCATTGTCAGTGGCGTCTAGATACACAACTGTGCAGTAGTCTAGGTGTGGTTTGATAATAGTCTCGACCAGTCGAATCTAGAGAGCCTCAGTGGTGCATGCCCTACTAAACTGTAAACCATAGAGGACTTCGTTCACTTTCTTTGTGACTCGATTGATGTGCGGTTTTCATGAGATCTCACTGTCCAATGTCACACCGAGGATCACGACAAAGTCACAATGGGAACTCACCGAACCTCAATTTTTTTTTAGATCAACTTTGACGACCTCGGTGATGACTCCAGTGTATTATGCACTGAAGGCATCAGAGAGAGCGCTGAAGCTTTAGTGACTTTTGGGGTCGGACGGGCCCTCGTCTTTGAAGTGGCAGTGGGCATCACTGATGGATCATTGAGACAATGTTCTGGAATCCCAGTGCATCATAGGTCTTGGCAGATTATATTCACTGAAGTTTCAATTTGTCTCACTGGTAAATCAGTGGGCATCCTTCGAATATCAGAGATGCTCACTGAAACTTTAGCGATCATATGAAGTGCCAGAACCGGTAAAATACTGATATTATACTGATGCTCACCGAAACTCCTGTGACGAGGACTTTTCCAGTCCCTAAGGTCACTGAAGGTTGCCCCTGATGACTTTAGTGTATGTACACTGGACTCATCAGTCAAAGTTAATCCAAAGTACATTGAGCTTCAGTGACTTCCCACTGATTGACATGGAGAAAGTATACCTACCATATCCGAAAACTGCATGAATACAGATGAAGTGCTGTGGAAGTACAAGCGAAGTACCGACGAAGTACCGCGGTTGTCATTACAAATTAATTGAGTCATACTACCGAGATCTTATCCTGCGGACGGAAATCAGGAAGTGAAGCATAGTCTTACCTGTATGGAACTGATGGACACCATAAAAGTACTGACAAAAGGAATCTGAGAAGTTTCAAGAGTCATGATAAGGTATTGTTGGAAGACGGCATCGATAGGCTACAATACAAATGTATTGTTCGAGTACCGCCCAGTACTGTCGGAGCATCGCGAAAGTGCTTTCAAGATACCTGGCAAGACAGTAAAAAAGTAACAACGTCACGCTGCATGTGTTCTGAGCCATGTAAATTATTCTGGCTATTAATACATGATCGATCATGGGCAAGGTTTGGAAGCCCTCAAAACTCTATCAATGCCCCGCTGAAAAATTGAACCTTGTTTACAACCTTGAAAAAAACCTTGGAAACAACTTTGGAAACAACCCTGTAAACGACCTTGTAAATCAAATTTTTCAGCGGGGTGTCGCTTTTTTGAAGTTCCTGAGCAGTTTTATTGTAATAATACGAGGGCCAATCCAGATCCTCACATTTTTACTACCACTCACTAGAAATGGATAGCATCTCTGCAATGCCTCCGTCCTAGCGGAATATATTGTGAAACTATCAATTCGTCGAGAGAAAAAAGTCAAATTGACGATGTGACGAAAAAAAGCTCTATTCATATGTTAAGCCATTGCGGCATACAGTTTTTGAAGTCATCGATTTCGATGGGAATTGGTGTAAAGGAGGTTTTGGGGTTGCTAAATAGTATCTCGAAAATTTCAAATGGCGGATCCAAGATGGCTAGGGCTTTCGCGAGAAGGAAAATTATCTCGTTCTCTTCTCGTATCGTCTCGGAAACTTGGCACTTGCCGTACAAAAAGTCACGTCGAAACCCGAAATCAAGTCCAATCACTCTCAAAGTTCACGAGCATGCTTATGGATACCGACTGAGAAATGTTTCACAGCGGTAGAGTTGGTCGACCCAGGCTCAGGAGCTCTGTACTCGCGAAAAGTTTGATATGGATGCCCAACAATATGGGAAGTCTAAAGTCACTATATTAATGTTTAGGAACTCATTTTGAAGGTGGAAGAACACGTTCTGATAGTTCAAACCCTTGAGAATGATTTCCCGTTCCGAGGGATATTTTTTGAAAATTCTTTCATCGGTGATTACGCTCTTTTTCCGAATTGCGCCGAAGTTACGCTCTTTCTGAACATCTATGGGTATGAGAGGTTCAGTATCATTAGTTCGCTTGATCAGTGTTTCAAAATCAAACGTTTCAAAATACGTTAAAACGTATTTTCATTTTTTAACAGGATCTCGGTGAGATTTCTCGGCGAGCGGGAGAATACACCGAGACGAGAATGGGATCGTTCCTAGGATCTCACCGAGAATGAGATCGAGATCGAGATGCAGTTGGAATTTTCGATACGATAGCGAGAGGAGCCCATCCTTGTCTCTTCTCGTATCGCGGAAGCCCTAAAGATGGCGGTTGAAACTTTCAAAATTCCGTGGACCTGGCTGACAAAAAGGTTTATAGAGGTTTCTACAGTCGCTGATCACCAAAATGGAGTCGAATACTGAAATCCCAAAATCTGGCTTTATTTTTATGATTATCAATCCCGAAAGTCATATATTCCGAGTTTCATCGGGATCGGACGAGATTTATTGGAACCGGATAATTTTTTATAGAATAACTACATATTTTTCATCTTCGTTTGTTTACTTAGCAAAATTCATGAACAAATACAGACTCTGGTGTGATGCCAAACTCGACTTCAATCATATTTCGACCCGAGTACACAAAGAACCTGGTCAAAATACATGAATTAGCCTTTGAGAAACTCAATTTGTCTCGATTTTGAGTTTCTCCAAGGCTAATTCACGCATTCTCACCGGATTTTTCAAGAATTCGGCACGAAATATGATTGAGGTCGAGTTTGACATCACACCAAATTCAGCATTTGTTCATAAATTTGTTGTGTGAAGATACAAGCGTGAAAAAGATGTAGTGTTCCGATAATAAATTATCGGCTACCAATAAAACTCATGCCATTTCTATTCAAATCGGACCCTGATTATGGAAACAGAGTCAAATTCTGGATTCTCAAAATCTCATACAATTCTTGTGATCAAGGATCTCAAAACCCTTATGAAAACTTTTTCAGTCAGATCCGCCGAATTCCGAAAATTTTGACCGCCATCTTGGATCCGCTACCTCGAATTTTCGAAATTTGAATTCATTCCGCAACCCCAAAACCTCCTCTATACCAAGCAAATATAACGACGTCTCGTAGCGAAACTCATGCTCTTGAGGCTTTTTGTGTAGCTTTGGAGAATCTAGAAATTTGCTCAGGATCAGTCTGTTCGGAGCTTCTTTACATTTGTGACGTTAGGAAATCGCTATTGCGAGATGCATTTCAAATTTGTGTTGTTCTCTTTGCTCGATATTGGAGGCTACGTGCGCAGGTGTGAGTACAATGACGCGTGGTTATAAGTCACGTAGACCGATTTTTCGTTGGGGGAGTTGAGAAATTGGTTCATCACAGAATGTTTGCGCAAGCTCTAAGGGCTCAATAAAGAGTTGTGTTTCTTTCTGCATCATGGCTCTAATGGTGGATTCTACAAAGAATTAAATAAAAAATCAGATCTCCTATTCTAGGTACAAAACCAATATTGGACTACCACACTTTTCAAACCTTTCAATGCTTCTCACGGTTTGAGATCGCATTTGAGTATATTGATAGAAAATCACAGAGGTGATGTGAGGATATTGGATACAAATTTCAATCTAAAGCCAGATTCAAGAGCGCCTAATCATACCTCAAGTTCTTAACGATAAATTCCTCCTGATTGTAACGAAATCAAATTGGTGAACAAAAATACCACCACACATTTTCATGTTCAGAAGTACTTTTGTTACTTTACGAGGAATAAATGAAAAATGAACAAATATTGCAACCTCGATGCAGAAAATGATACAACTTGTGAATAAAACCCTGAGAGCTTGCGTAAACATTTGTTGATGAACCAATTTTTCAACCCCACTAAAGCAAAATTAATCCACGTGACTTGTCGACCCACATTATTGTCTACTTACATGTCCAGACGTAGCCTCCCACATCGATCAAACAGAAAAAAACACAAAATCAAATTCCCTCTAACAACAATAGTTGCGTAACATTGTAGGCGTAAAAAAAGCTTTCACAAAAACCGATCTTGCACAAATTTTGAGATACTCCAAAATACCATACAAAAAGCCTCAAGAGCATGAGCTTCGCTACGTGTCGTCTTTATATTTGCTTGGCGTACGTTGAGAAGTATTTTCCAATGCCAGGATTACGTGGAAATGTCGAGTCTCAACTCGAGAAGCTGACATACAGAACGAACTAGGATCCCCAAGAGCTTGAGTGACTGAGATCCGAGGGTGAATTTCTGGCCTCCTTCACTCGTTTTCAGTAGATGCCTGTGTATAGCTTGTTACACTTGGCGTCAGTGTATGCCACTCGCGTCTCACTCTCTCTCTCTCACAAGGCAGATTCAATATTCTAACCGAAATCCCCGGGGCTAGGGTGAGCAGGGAGCAACTTTGGCCTCCCGTCCAAAATTTCCCCCTCTGAAAGCTGCTCGCAAGCTCACTGGATGAAGCGTATAGAAGCAAGCATATACGAGCTTGCAAGAGACGGACTCATGCGAGAGTCTATACAGTATTATGGTAGATGCATGTAGATGTGTGTGTGTGTGTGTGTGTGTATGTGTGAGTGTGAGAAGGCGAACTTTGGTATGGAGCTTCAGGCAAGCTCGCGCCATGTGCATTCTGAGGAGAGGTTTCTTGGTGAATTTCGCTCTTGGAGCGAAGCTTGCGGGGGGCATTTTCAATCATCCCTGCGGGCTGTTTCAGACTCGTATGTTTGTGTGCGTGTGTGTATGTGGGTGTGGGTGTGGATGTGAGGGTGGGTTTGTGGGCTCCAGCACGTTTCGGCCTGGTAAACACGCCCGCGCTGCATGAATTTCATCGCAAGCTCGATTCTGTACTCAACGGTTCCGTGAAAAGACTGATGCTCTCTACCACGTGAAGGCATAAGAGCTGGTTCCTGCATGGTCAATGAGATTTGTGAAGCTGAGAAGTGGTCCAAATGTTTGCGATGCTGCCTCCAACGTTTTCGGAATGATGAGCTTATCGTGTACGAATATAGCATTATAGTTGGTCGTATTCGTGATGGGGAGCTTGAGAGCTTGATCAATCTTGAAATATTGGTAGATTGGATTAACTCGGGCATCTCGAGTGACAACTTGACAGTTGTTGTAAAATTTGATGCTCTCGTCATTCTGATATCCTCACTATGATTTATGAAATTTTGAAGATGAAATTATTTTGTGGGAACGCATCGAGATGAATCTCAGTGACGCTGTGAATTCAATGATATCCCAATTCAATCGATCGTGGAAAATGGAACTAGCAAAGTTAATTTGGAATGACCGAACTGATGACAAGTATGAACGCTGACTGTCGGACATAATCGGTATCTATTCCACATTCACTAGCGGAAGTTACATTCGTAAGCTAGATCAGAACAATACATTGACGAAGCTATTGTAAAATTACTCAGGATCTTCTTGCATTCGTCGGTCTCTGTATTCGTTCAGAAGAAATGTGACTGTTTCATTGGTTGGAACATTCTTCATCGCATCAAAATTTCCCAAACAAGCTGGTTCTCACTTCCGCAGAACTTACTGAGGATGTCTGAAAAATGAGATAAAAGAACCGGCAAGAAAGATTCACATTCGAATACCTCGCGAATTTTCGCATGAGTTCGTGTATCATATTAGAATACAAAAATGTCATTAGATTCATCGCATCCGCGGAGGAACTCCGAGAACCTCCTGCCTATAAAATAAGGCCACATAGGCGAAATTAGACTTCAAATTCTCATTTATGTTTATTCACGGGGAACCCCATGTAAAGTCTTATCCTGGATTACTTCACCCAAGTAATCTGGTTGTGAACCTCGTGATCTTGTTAGCTCTTCCATCATACGCGATTCTAGATTCGTTTCATCTTATTTGAATGATCATACAAGTCATTAGTATTTTTTCTGTCAATTCCATGCAAGGCGATTTAAGAGGATTACAAAAAAGCAAGTTGTCCGAAATCAAAGTTCTGGTACATCTCAACACTTAATTTCTGAGAATTCATGGAAAAAGTTTCTTAGGAGATATTTCACGAATGCTTCAAATAAATTTAGCCTAGACGTCCAGGATAAATCTCGAAAATTGAGCTCACGTGAAATACTGAGGCCGTTTTGTACATCGAATCAACAAAAAAATCCATGACTTCCATTTCACAAAAGTCCCGTTCAGAAATATTCACGAAAATCAATTAACGGGCACAAACTGAATTTACTGAATATTTTTGCACTCTTTTCATGTGCATGTGCTAGGATTGACTTATGGTGATTCTCACGCCTTTGTCCATAGAGCAATCTCCATAAACTTCCACTTATGTAAAAATTGGAAAAAAATTTACCATGAACTCTCACCGTAGACATTCTGGGATGGGGGAATGTAACTCTATTCCTGGACACTACCAACAGCGTACATAAAGAACTAGTAAGATGGGCTACACCCTCGAAACGAGATGCAATCATGCTGCAGAAACCCCCTAAAGCTGATCGCGAGGGCAAGAAAAAATTGCGATGTCAGACTGCCTCTCGCGCAATCACCCCTCATTTTATATACCGATAGCCACAGCTCGAGGCAACACTACGACGTCGTCGATTTTTGGCTCTTCCATCGTCTCTTATCGACACAAACCGATGATGGCCTCCTCGGCTATCTATACCCTACTTTTTTTTTCCATACTCATTTTCTTATACCCTTACGAGGGAGGAAGAATAAAAAATGAGTTAGAAAGACGCTCAGTTGGATTCTACCGTAAAACCATACAATCCATATATGTATGTATGTGTGCTTCAGAGCAAGGTTCAAAATGGCCTATACCCAAACCCTAATACGAGTACATGTTATAATAGTGTATGTGCGTGTGACAAGGGGGAGCGGACTGGTCTTGAAAAATGGACGGCTGTTGGTAAGATAAGGGTTCCCCACATTTCGACTTCAGGCCAATCGAATGCCACTACTCTATCTGGTATTTTCCACCCGCGCCGTGAGATGGACGTTATTTTTACTACTTTGGGTTCTCTACCCTTATTCATGTGTTATATATAAAGAGGGTAACGCCAAAATGTCGATTCAAGGATGTGAGGAGGATTTGAATCCCCTGGGTGTGATTCTGAATCGTAATGGAGGCGTGTGCTTTGACGGGAAGGTATTTTTCAGATAAGCTCAGGATGGGTAATGCGGTATTTTCAAAATACATCGTTGGTACGATGGCAACAAAATTGCTTAGGGAGTTACAGTTGTTTTCTCATTTTGTTTTGAGATGTGGTAAAAGGTGACGCTGACTTGTATTTGATCGATGGAATTTTGTATCTTTTTATGTTTGATTGGAAAAAGTTTCGTTCTCATTCGAAAATTGAACGAGGAATTTGATTTGAATTGTCATGAGTCTTGGATAATCAACCATTTCGGAGTAAATTTTGATATTCATTTCTTTTGAAGTAGATATTGCGGAAGCAATCAACGGAATGGAGTTCGTTTGAAGTCTACTATTCAATATCAATGAATATGTTACTCATGACAAGTTCATATATAACTCGATTTGCATATTTTTTCTACTCCTAGACTTTGAAATTCTTCGTACAAAGAAACGAGAAAAAGATTAGAATAGAGAGGGAGGGAGGGCAAATTATTCTAAAATTTACTCGAAATGGGATCTGTTCCACCATTTAATATGATCAACCATGAAACCACGAAGAGTGAATCGATTTGAGAAATGAGCTTAATTCACAAAATTTGCAGGGTTTGACCTGTCCCACGTGGTCAAATTTTGCGGTACAACATTGTCGATTGCGACCGGTTCTCGAAAATGGGCAGAGAGTGCCATTCACTGAGTAAATGAATAAATGGACAAATAATAGAATGGATGAATGAATGGATGGATATCAATATGCATTCTTGGCCTCCACTCCAGATTCAATATAGCTGTTTGACTGTGGTCGTTTAAATATCTTTACTTCACTAAAATTCCCCAAAGAATTCAGGAGGAGTGTACCGAATCTGTTGAGGATTAGATGATCTTCTTAAAGATTTGCAGTTCCGTCACTGTGTGATTGCTGGGTCCCGCGCAATTTTAAATCACTATCTTACCTATCAAGTGATTTTATCATTATTTAACATCATTTGATGTCATCTCCTTCTTCACGATGTTGATACGAATGAAATTTTCAAATGTACATTGTCCCTCAAATATTTTTCATAAAAATGTATACTTCCGGCAATGCAAGTTCTCAGTTGCGTGCCAAAGATCAGGAGAGTAAACCTTCGTATCAGTACTTCCAGGAACGGATCCTGTGCACAATCGACAATATTTTGGTATAAAGGGAGTGCGCAATCGACCATAATTTGGTGTACCAACCGGCACAATTGAATGCGATTTCTCTGCATTTGATGTAAATCATTGGCACAAAATTATTTCCATAAGTGAATGAAATTTTTGGAATTCGAAGAGGGTGTACGCTGGCTACTAATCTTCCTATGCAATCACGGCCAGAGTTATTCTTTGGGTTTCAATATCTTTCTTCGGATCACAGTTGGTTGCATATTTTGGGATATCCAAATAAGATGTCTTCATCATTGAGAATAATATGTGTGGAGTGAAGATAGATCACCCAGCTATCGAAAAAAAAAAAAAACCGATGAAAGTCGGGTGACCAACGTTACAAAACGATGAAGAACTAGGATAAGAGCCGATAAAGAATGAAGTAATGATATGAACAGTACATTATTTCGTTAATTTTTTGATATTTGATGTTCCATCTGACCGTATTTTGTAATGTAATCAAAACATTGGCTACCGTGGGCAACCATGCCAAAACGACAGAGTCCCACTTATCCATACTGTGTAACTACAACCGAATAGGTCCCAAGCATCGGATGGATAAGTCTAAAAAATATACCACCGCAGTTTGACACTGCATGTGTCCCTACAACCCTCGCTAATTTATTCGTAAATCCTCAAAATCAGAGAAGGAAGAGCTCACACATGCCAAATCTATCCACATCATCCATCGATCGATAGTCTCATAGGTATTGAATCCAATATCGACATTTGATACATTTTTCTAATGAGGCATGCACATCTCTTAACACCATACAAATACCTTCAAAAATTCTACTGGGGTCCCTAATAAATATACACACGCACTATGAAAATCCGACCCGTAAGATGCAGAGTTATACCTGAGACCCAATTTTTAATGGGCGTACTACGGGCTCTAGAATTGAAAAAAAAAATCCTTTTCCTTCATACCTGATGGTCGCGCATCGAGATTGTAAGATATAAAGGAAAAAGCTTTTGAGAGGGTGCGATTCGTCGTCGGATTTAAAATTGTCTATATACATATGTGTGTGTAATGTGTCGGCTTGAGATTGAAATTCAAATGAGACCGCGAGGATATTCTAATTTTGCGACCCCTTTTTTTGCATATAGCCCACGCAGCACATCACTAAAGTAAAAGCATAAGCAGACAGCTGCTGCTGCTGTTACCGCCTTTTTTTTTACTCATCTCCCTCTTTGCACTTATTTTTTTGCGATCGCCACAATTTAGAATCGACGGCGCGACGCATACCTGCGTACTTACATGCACTACATATTACATACTACATACTACATAATCCGATACACACATGTATTATATGTATCTGTGTGTGTGTGTGTGTGTGTGTGTAAAGTATGTAGTCAAATTTCGCGATCGATTCTTCATTCTCGGTAGTACAGTGGAATGCCGACAACGATTCATTTGAATTTCAATGCGAGGCAACTTTTCTCGGTCTCCATGATACCGCGCCGCGAGTGAGACACACAATCAAAACAGCTCGAGAATCAGATTTGAGTTGAGAGAATTAATGTGAATTTGGCAACGATTGCATTGATGGGATATATATATAGTTCAAGGTATATATATATTTCTATGTCTGCCTGTTAACCGACTTTTCATTTGGCTCTTATCTGTCTGACAAGGAAAACCAAGTTGGAGCCAAACGACGACAACGACGTGGAATAAATCTGAATCCGAGTCACGGGGCTTCTTCTTCTTCTTCGACGTTTACTTTCGTCAAGGTTAATGAGTGGCTGGAATCCACTTTTTGAATTTTGCATAGAAATTGGGTGGTATATATCTGCAAGCTGCGAAAAATATATATGAGTGTCTGTGTGGCTCTGGGTTACCGGGACACTTTTTACTTGTCTAGAAACTACACTGGCTATCGATCTCAAGATTTGTCTTGAACTTGAATTCAACTAAGGCTATTGTGTACAACAGATTATCTTCTTCGAAGTTTGGAAACTATCAATTGACAGAGTGGAAAGCTGGATATGTCATTTTTATGGTTAATCTTGTGGTGATCGCTTTAATATTGTTTTTATTTTGTGTATGATCAAGCGCTGTGATAAAGCCTGAAGATTGATCACACATTTGACATCGAATATGGTAGTTGAGCAGCAAACATAAATTATCTCTAAAAACATCCTGTTTGAGTTGGCTCAAGATCCACATCCAAAGCATACGGCAATGTTAACATAAAACAAAAAATCTGAAAAATTTGTAAAATCCGGATATGGACATTGATAGCGTGTCAAGAAATACATTTTGACTACAGTCGAATATTCCTAAAAATCATGGAACGATTCATAATTTGCAGAGGGACTTTCACTGTCCATTATATCATGATGTGATTACAGTTTGTTATCTATTTACAGCTATTGAGGAAAATGAATATTTTACAAATTTGAATGCGGTATTCGAAGGAAATTCCTCTCAAATTAATCCGAAACGAGACTGTACCGCATTCAACAAATTTGTGCAAAAATACTTTTGCAAATCCTCTGTCGAGATCCGCGAGGAAAGACAAAATGTGCCATATGAGTCCGAATGTAACGATAACCCCACATGAATTTCCGCGAAAGTTACTCCATAAAGTCATTCACAATGTATTTTCCAACTCTCTCCCGGGGTCCAAGAAAGATGCTCACTCAGGCTTCTCCCAGTAGAATTTTTGTGGAGTATTCGAATTTTCTCAAGAAAATTTTGCAACCAAACTACCATTCAATCACAACAAAGAATAATGAAATATCATTCGTAATCGGATTCGAGTATCTGTTGACATCGAACCATATCAGGAGAAAAGTGACTTGCTCAGAAAAGAAGAGATTGGAAGTCAAAAATCGAATTATAATTGGACGTATTTGATAATTGATTCCGAGTCCTCTCATAATTCAAATTTAATGACGCTCATAGTTACAGGAAATACGTGGTTAATCAAAGGAAATGAAGAAAACTCCCCTGTGGACCTTTTCCTCGGAGTGTTTTTTGCAAATCCGTGTGTTCGATTGAATTTTCAGTGGTTTATCTACCCTTTTCATACCTGAGCTAATTCCCTTGGATGATGTAAGTCACATGATTCCTGACTCGCTTCGATCTTTACTGTAAACAGTCTTTCTTACAAAGCTATCAGAACTCGTCATTGGAATTTTCTTTTCTAGAACTTCAAGGGGTCCCATGATGATTTTTCTCCATACATCCTAAGAATTATCAAATTACTCTCCCAAGAGTGGGCTATCATCATGACTGCCCCGTGTCTACACTTTGAGATTCTTCAGAGTAATACAAAATTATTATTATTATAAGTCGGGATGTACGAAATTCATCCATCTTATTAGTGCGAAATGCTTATGCCCCACGTGTACCGATGACAGTCAGTGCCCCGCTTCAATCTTGACTTCAAATTCCCCTAGATCAACTTTCATTGCAACCCAATAGAATATTACAATTTTCGAACATAAAGAAATTCTTACTCTCGTTCAAAATGATGAAAGTCGTAAGTAAATTGTTCAAATCTTACGTCACTTGAACACATCATTCCCTAACTCTCATTCTCTTTTATTGCAGGAAACTTTCTCTCTTTCCAAACGGTTATAACTTCTCTAAAAGTGTCTGCACACCGGTTGCAGCATCAATAAAATTATCAGATCCCATAAGCATCGTCGCAGCCGCTGCCACCACCATCACCATCACCACCACCAATAGCATCACTCTGAGCGTCAATTAAATTGACATGCATACGACTGACGACGTATTTGCATCACTGAATGCCACCACCATTGCAGTGAAAACCTCAAAGAGAAGGAAGCACTTCGACAAGCAAGAGCCAAGAGAAGAGTTCCAAGACCCCGGTATAATCAAATCCCTCAAGAATGTCATGACTCTACGAGATGAGAGAGAATCTTTGAAGGGGTATGAAAATCCTGAGCTCGTAGGACTTCCGAAAAATTCTCGGGGCGCCGCCAACTCACACACATATCTTTATATGTATATACATGTGTGGTTGTAAAGTGAAATATACGTATAGGGCAAATAACTGCTGAAGTCAAGTGGTGGTTTGAGTATAACTATACAAGTGAGGCTTGAGGCGGGCATTCCAAAGATGATTCGGGCATCGTTGCTGCTGCTGCTACAGGCTGCTGCTACCGCTGCTCGATTTATCGCGCCTAAAACAAACGCCTGCTAGATTTTAATGCCTTGAACATGAATGCAGTAGTTCCTGGTTGAGGGTGGTATACACTCATCTCCATACGTTCAGCCATTTGCATGAGAGATGTAGTCCCGGGTTCATTCGGCCGTCTGTACGCTAATTGTTCACCATTTGCTTTCGTCGTTTCGTTTACTAGATTGATGTCTAGTGCATTGCTTTGGCTTCTCCACATTCTTAAAGAGTAAATGTACTGTGCAAACAGTAACTGAGTGTAATGGTCACAGCTGATTGATTGATTGATTGATATCCTTTATTTGCTCAGAGGCAAAAATTAAAAATTCTGTTACATATGGTACATATGTCACTCATAATAAATATATATCACATTCGTGAAATTTGTCGTTTTGGTCAAGGACATTGTATTATCACATCAAGTGACTAATCATTTTGAAGCACTGCAAGGTGCGTAGAAAGTCAAATTACACTATTTCTTATACAGGTAAGATAGCAAAAAAGGAGCAAGAAAATATAAAACATTTTTGTACATATAAAAGGACAGTGGGCTCGGAAAATTATCACAGATGTTTCAGTCAATGGCGGGAAGGCCATGCATAATTAACTTATAATTAAAAGCCTAATCGGAAAGAGCCCAAGCCTATCAGAGGTTAAAGTATTGTTTGTTATCCACATCAATCCTCTGGGATGGTTGTGATAAGAGAAACTCTTTCAAAGCTTCTTTGAAAAATGAGATCTTCTGAATTTGCCGAATGCCTGAAGGGAGAAAGTTCCAGAAGTGAGCGCATTGAACTTGGAAAGATCTTCTTCCATATTCAAGTCTCACTTTGGGGACTTTGAGTTCCTGCTCTTGTGCATCTCCCCGCACGGGGCGCTCGGATTGGTGCCTGGTAAACATTGCAGACAGGTAACCAGGTTCCCTCGTGTGCATGATCTTATACATGATGATGCCTGCAAAGTACATTCGCCGCGAATCAGTACGCAGCCAATCCAAGTTTTCCCTGAACGGAGTGATGTGCTCATCTCTCCTAAGATCAAAGATGTATCTCACAAATGAGTTGTTTAGTCTTTGTAGCCGTTGCCGCTGTTCGTCTGTGGCGTCAAGATACACGACCGTACAATAGTCTAGATGGGGTTGTACTAACGCCTCGACCAGTCGAACTCGGAGAGTCCCGGTGATGCATGCCCTGAAGAACCGCAAACCGTACAGGGCCCTGTTGACTTTCTTCATCACTTGATTTATTTGCGGTTTCCACGATAATTCGCTGTCTAATACAACACCAAGACTCACGACTGTGTCACTGAAAGGAACGAAAACTCCATCCTGTATCTCAACACCTGGCAAATCCATCCTTTTCAGATCCTTGACATTCCTCTCGGAAGAGAAAAAGATTGCCTTGGTTTTACCAGCGTTGAGACGCAGGCCGGAGCCCATAGCCCAATCAGCAACCAGTCGTCCGATTTCTCCCAGTCGAGCGATGCCCTCCCTGATCTTATTTTTCTCGATTTGGAGATAAATTTGGAGGTCATCAGCGTAAAAGAGATGATCTACCGACTTTCCGTTCAGTAGCCCAGGCAAGTCATTGACGTACAAACTAAAGAGTAAGGGCCCGAGAACAGAACCCTGCGGAACACCCAGATTGGTTGCGAGCCAATCAGATTTACCATTCTTGGAGGTGACTAGCTGGGTGCGACCTTGTAAATATGATTTGATCCACAGGAGTGCCGAACGCGAGAAACCAAGTTGTCGCAGTTTACTCAGAAGTTTTGTTGGTGATATCGTGTCAAAGGCTTTGCTGAAGTCGAAGAGTAGTAAAAGGGTGATCTTCTTCCTATCTATACCTAGTCTGATGTCATCAGTCAATTTCAGCAAAGCTGTCTGGGTACTGTGGTGTTGTCTGAAACCAGCCTGGAAGCCATCTAATAATTTTTCTTTCTTCAAGTACTCCGTGATTTGGTCGTGTGCAATCTTTTCGAGAACCTTGGAGAGGAAGCACAAGAGCGCAATAGGACGGAAGTCCGAGACTGATGATGGAGCTACAGTCTTTTTTAGCGCAATCAGCTGTGCTTGCTTCCAAGTCTCAGGAAAGATGCTGTGAGCGAAAGAGGAGTTGAAAATATGTACAATAAGATCACCAATCGCCGGGAGAGCTTTCGCGATCACGCTTTGAGGGATTCCATCTACCCCGCGAGCCTGTGAGGAGAAATGTTTTATGGCAAGGACTACTTCATTCAAATTGGTTGGCTTGAATTCGAAACCCTCCTCTGGAGCCACCATAACATCGTCCATTGCTTCTTCTATATTCTCACGAGGTGAAACAGAGACTCCCGCAAAGTGAGCGTTCAACTCGTCCGGGGTGAAGCCGTGAAGCTCCTCCTCTTTGCTCTTGGGCAAGAGGCCGAGGTTACGCATTTCCTTCCAAATGTTTTTATGTTGATCAAGAGCGTCAGAAAGATGACTTTGAATGAAGGAATTTCGCTCTTTCTCAATACGCACGTCGACCTCTTCACTGAGCCGGAAGAACTCATTCTGAAGATCAGAACACTTGCGCTGGTTGCATTGGTTTCGCTCCCAGCGCCTACGTGTTGCATCTCGCTTCTTAATGAGTCCTTTCAGCTCGGGACCAATCCAAGGAGCGTCGCCTTTACGAGGGCAAATCGTTTTTTCAGGCGCTAGTTCATCTAATACAACTTTCAAGTTTTCATTGAGGCAATTAATCGCATCTTCCAAACTAGTTTCAGCATTGTTGAGCGCTGTCCAGTCACAGCGAAGCAGGCGATCATTCAACTGCTCCGGAGTGATGTTGCGGAAATCCCTGTATGTGAAGGAATTTTTAGGCGGAGCAGGAGTGAAGACGTTGATGGTGACGTCGATGACCGCGTGCTTGCCGAAACTGGGCAGTAGTCTGTTTTGTAAGTCGGTAACGGTATCATTTTCATCTACGTACATATGGTCGATCCATTTATGAGACACATTGGGGTTGTGTTGATGAGTCGCACCGTGCTGCACAATCTGAAGGGACAGTTCTTCGGTCAGTGCGGTCAATGTCTTTGTGTCAGAATGAGCCGTGTCCAACAAGTCTGCGTTCAGATCCCCCATAATAACTTTGTGGCTAAAATCTCCACACAGTCGGCGTAATGAGCCGAAAAGCCCATCATCCTTCTGCATGGCAACCTTTGGAGGTCTATAAATCACACCTACTAGAATCGATGGCGAGTTACCCTGCTGTACGCTGCAAAACAAATACTCGGGTATGCCAGGACACCCCGGACCAGAAGTATTAGACGAGGCAAGCCTCTCCACTTTGAAATCATTACGCACATACAGAGCAACCCCGCCACCGTTTCTGTTACGATCTTGCCGTAACAGCGAATAACCTGGGACCTGAACAAGACTGTCATCCACAAACTCATCGAGCCACGACTCAGCTACCCCGAAAAGATGGTAGGAGGGGTCGGCAGCAACGAGCAGGCGCAGGTGCTCAATCTTATCTGTTAAGGAGTTAAGGTTGATAAACCCCGCCTTTAAGGAACTACCACTCCCTTTTGACTCCCCGGCAGCCGTATTTAGTCAGGGAGTCCCCGCTGATGCTGCTGTAGAATCTGTAACCTGGTCTGGAACGGTTGGGCTGTTCGGGCTACTGCCCGATGACTCATGATTTGGTCTTGGGGCTGTTCGACACGCCGTTTGAATGACATGCAGTTCAGTGAGGGACTCGAACGCATGCGCTCTCTCGCCATTTCTACGCCTGACCCAAAAGCGTCCACCGCTGTGCCAAACATATTTGAAGCCTAGACCTCGTGCAAGTGGCCTCAGCTGAATATATTCCTTGTATTTGTCACGAGGTAGCATTTCGTTGATGTAAATCTTACGGTCCGGCACATGGGCTTTCGCTTCAGGGTCAAGCAATGTGGGCTCGATGTTATGAGTTGTGAAATAATTGTTGGCAATCGAGCGCTTGGCTCTAATCACCTCCCTGACTAGACGACTGCACGAGAGTTGGACTACGCAGGATGGAACAGAACGTGAGCGGATGACCGAGGCTCGGGGCGATGAATCGGGTGATCTGTAGTTACGTTTCGGGCTCGTCCTTCCGGACACGTGCCCGGGCTGCAGAACACGAACATCAGAAATGTTCTCCCTCTCCAGCGAGGGAAGAATGGACTAGAGTACTGCGAAGGAAATATTACGTACCTCATCCTCCGAGGCAGCAGAGTCTTTTTTCAAAGCACCAGTGATAATTAGTTGGCTGCACTCAAGACCTTCACCCCTGAGTTCAGTGCTCCGCCGCCCAGCACGTTAATGGTTAGAAAAATCCGTTTGAACTTGAGGATCTGGCCCGGAGGATTGATGTGGAAGCTCAGAAACGGAAGACTTAATTTCATTACTAACGTTAGATTTTCGCAGAGTGCCCTGGTCGTCTTTCAAAAGATCAGTCAGATATGAGATCTGGCTTTTCATCAAAGTATTTTCCTCAAGAAGCAGCTCACGATCTAGGCGAAACTCCTCCAGCTTGGAGTTTTGCTTCTCTATGAGTTCCTCCAGAGACGACATGCGCGCTAACGGTTGAGTACTCTCCGCACTCACTGCTGGTGTGGGTGGCGGAGAGGAGATGGCAGCCTCACGTCGGTTTAAGAGGGACATTATTTCGTCGAGCCGGTTCTGAGTTAAGTCATTTTGTTTTTTAAGGAGATCCAGAGTACTCTGCGAAATCAAAACCCACTTATCTCTAAGAATTCCCGGTGCTGGCGTTGTTGCTGGAGTGGTTGGCTGGACTGGTGTTCTGTCGTTCCCGTCTTGGGATATCCCACGACCATCCTCAGAAGATGTTGATAAGAGTAATGGCTGGGATGCGCCGATGGCTTCTGTTTGAATTTGCGCGCCACGAGCGGTAAGCGCTGAGGTGCTGCCACCGCTGCCAGTTGGTGGTGCAGCAGACGACATCCGCTGCTCATCGGTCCTCCCGACGGGAGTAGAGCCACTGGTGGTAGGGGGCTTCTCGCCGCGGCCGGTGGTAATGGTGCGCGGGGCAGGGGGCGATGTCCCCACCTTGCTGCGAGAGCTGAGCCGAGTCTGTGTAGTGGTAGACAAGCCACTCACACTAGTGCGCAAGCCGGTATTCTCCATCTCTCTCTCTCTGACGTGCTTCGTAGTGCTGCGCCAAGCAGACGAAACCGTCTGCTTAATGGCGCCCGGCGACGCTATTTTGCATGATTTTCTGCTCACCTCGTGACACGCTATGCAAAACCACTTGTTGTTCGATGTTTTTAAACATTTTGTGTGGACGAACCGTTTGCAGGTGCTGCATTGCTTGCTGCCATGACGCAGGTTGGTGTTGCATATGTGGCAGGTGGCGTCGCCCATCGCGTGACAGCAGACAGCAGCAGTACAGGTGTATAGTTAGCGTTGAGCAGACGACGATCGCCGGGCATGCGCAGGATGGTTGGTTTCGGCGCCAAGAACTGCCGACTGGATGTTATTGTCGATTCGCAGAATTTGGAATAATTCGTCTCAGGCTCTGATTGGAGCCATGCAGTGTTGCTCCAAAGGTATGAGCCTGCGAGAGGAAGTCCAATCTGCAAAAATATGCCCCTCGGGACGATGTTTTGTCGGTGAGAAAAGACATTCAAGACGGAGCGATGTAGAGAGCGTGTGGTTGTACTCACCGGCAGAGAGAGAGAGGTCAGTGTCAGGCAGAGAGACAGTTGTCCAATTGGCTAGATTATTGTACTATCTTGGTATTCATCAAATGAGATAAGATAATGGCACGCACCCTTCCTGTTGGTAGAAACACAGAAATGCAATTACATACAGATTAAGATAATTGATGATTTATCCAATGTCATGGCTTGAGTTTGATGGATTCATCTTCATTGTTTCAATAAAATATCGAAAACATTCGTTCAAGGCAAGCCAAAACTGCAGAATTCTTTGACAGTTTCAATGCGTCAATTGATTCTACGGGTCAAGAAACGGGAGAAAGACCCTTTCCTAGGAATCGGACGTATATCTTTACAAAAATTTGTGCACTGAACCCGAAAATGAGTTCAGTTTGAACCGGGCAGTCTCAAATTTTCTAGGAATTCAAGAAAGGAATTTTCAACGTCACATTTGAAGTTTTTCACTCCGGATCTAGGAAAAAAAAAAAGAAAGTTCACATCCAGAAATAAAATTCTCAGAATTCTTATTCGAGTTAGTAATCCTGATCCAATACTCTGGGTAGCACTCGTGTTCGAGAACTCAATGTAGCATTCGCAAGTGCCCGAAATCTCAAAGTGACACTAGTGGTCGAAAATTCGAAGTAGTGCTCGTGGTTGAAACTCCCTGTGGCATTTGTGATTGAAAACTGAATGTTGTATTTGTGATCAAGAACTCGATGTGGCACTCGTGATCATGAACGCAAAGTGGCGCTGGCGATCATTAACCGAATACATCTCTTGTGATGGAGTACTCAAAGTGACGACGAGATCAGGGACTCAAACTGGCACACATGACCGGGAACTCAAGAATGCACTAGTGGTCAAGACCTCATAGTATCACTGGTAATCAAGTGTGGCACATGAGATCGAGAGCTCGATGTGACACTCGTAAACAAGAACTCAGAAGCTACGTGTTATTGGTAGCTGAAAAAGGCACTACCGACCGAGAGTTCGAAGTAGCATTTGTGATTGAGAACACAAACTGACACTCGTGATTGAGAACTCAATGCGGTACTCGTAATCGAGAGCTTAAGTGAGAATCCCATGTTGCATTCGTGATCGAGAGCTCTGTGTAACATACGTGACCGGGAATACAAAGTGACACACGTGATCGAGAATTCAGAGTCACACTAGTGGTCGAAAATTCTTAGTAACACTCGTAATTGGGAACTCACTGTGGCGTCTGTGATTGAGGGCTGAATGTGCCACTCGTGATTGAGAACGCAAAGTGGCGCTCGTGATCGAGAACTCAAAGTGGCACTCGTGAATGAAAACTCAGAAGATACACGTGATTGGTAACTGAAAAAGGCACTACCGACCGAAAGCTCATGTAACAGTTGTGATCGAGGACGTAAAGTGACACTCGTGATTGAAAACTCAATGCGGTACTCGTAATCGAGAACTCTGTGTAACACACGTGACCGAGAATACAAAGTGACACACGTGACCGGGAACTTGGAGTGGCACTAGTGGACGAGAATTCTTACAAGCACTCGTAATCGGGAACTCACTGTGGCATTTGTGATTGAGAGCTGAATGTGCCACCCGTGATTGAAAACACAAAGTGGCGTTCGTGATCGAGATTTCAATGTGGCAGTGGTGATGGAGAACTCAGAATGGTACTGTTAGTTGAGAACTCGAAGTGACATCTTGAGCGGGAACTCAGAGTGGCACTAGTGGTCAAGAACTCAAAGTATCTTCTATGATCTTCGAGTCCAAGACCCGAAAATCTCGTGATCGGGAACTCAATGTGGCACTCGTGATAAAGAGCTCAATATGTTGCTAGTGGTCCAGAAATCGATGTGGTACTAGTGATCAAGAATTCAGGGTGGTTCTGTGAAGGTAACGGATCACGAGTGCCACTCGGGGTTCTCGATCGTGGTAGTCACTATGAGTTCTCTATCATGAGTGTCGCGCCGGATGAGGATGACTACCCTGAATGGATGTACCAAAAGATTCGTTAAATCTTCTCCGATTCCGAAAATCAAGGTCAAAACAAAACAAATTCTTCGATTTTTTCGAAAATTTGGGTCTGTCTAGAGAATTTGAATTTATTCTCTAATTCAACGCATGATTCTACGTACGACTATATGAGTAATTCTGCGCGAGAGCGGGCCATGAATTGCAGACATATCTCAGATTGTTTTTCCACTATTCTTAATCGATTCTATGGTCCACAAAATGGACTTTTCACTCTCTATGGGGTCCAAAAGAAATTTTTTGTTTCCGTGGGGAATATCTTTGTGATAGTGTTTTTAGGAAAAAATACCAATCTTTTTTCAGTAAAATGGGTGTAGTTCCGACTTAATGAAAGATACGACCACGCAAATAGTGGCATTCGAAAGGTCTTTCGAAAATCTATCGAAATATGTTTCGAAAAAATTTTTTGAGGCTACGGACGCTCCCTATGAGCAAAAAGGTGGAAAACAGAAAAAATTCATTTCCTCAAAAACATAATTTTTTTAAAATCTGGAAATCTATATTTCGATGTAAAATTGCGTGATCTTTCAGGAAAAAGTGGCCCCGATCTGTGTTTTTGGGTTCTACGCTGTTTTTTTTTGTTTTATCAATATTCTCAGCCTTTTCGGTTGAAATAGTATTTTTCGATTCGAGGGAGGGAAGTTTGGTTTTGCTTTTCAAGTGATAGTTTTCGGCCCGAGCCCTGGCGAGGGTCGAAATTACCACGAGTAAAGCAAAAAAACTCCACGCCCGATTATCGAAATACGTTTTTCGATCGACTGGGCGTAAAACAAACGAAAACTACCGTGCGTAAAGCAGTGCTTTACGCACAGTCGATCGAAAAATGAATTTTTCTGCGCATGCGCAGGAATTTACACTGCTCAAACCATTTTTATTGGAAAGCCGAAGAAATTTCTTTCAAAATGACTACCTGGCGAAGTCAATTCGATGTACTGGGCCCAAAGTTAGAAGGTCTCAAAAATGATGACACTTCTACTCGAGTCACGATACTAATGGGAAATTTGTGCAAGATCTGCATCTACCCCTCTTGAGGATGCTTCATCATTAATGTGATGTAACTTCAGGCCAAGTGCATAAAATTGACTTAAGTAGTCATTTTGAAGGAAATTTCCTTGGCTTTTCAATGGAACTGGTTTCAGCAGTCTAAATTCCTGCGCATGCGCAGAAAAATTCATTTTTCAACCGAAAAGGTTGAGAATATTGGTAAAACGCAAAAAAACAGCGTAGAACCCAAAAACACAGATCGGGACCACTTTTTTTTGGAAGAACACGCAATTTTACATCGAAATATGGATTTCCAGATTTTTAAAAAATTAGGTTTTTGAGGAAATGAATTTTTTCTGTTGATCACCTTTTTGCTCATAAGGGGCGTCCGTAGCCTCAAAAAATTTTTTTCGAAACATATTTCAATAGATGTTTGAAAGACCTTTCGAGCCACTATTTGCGTGGTCGTATCTTTCCTCAAGTCGGAACTACACCCATTTTACTGAAAAAAGATTGGTATTTTTTCCTAAAACACTATCACAAAGATATTCCCCACGGAAACAAAAAATTTCTTTTGGACCCCATAGAGAGTGAAAAGTCCATTTTTTGGACCATAGAATCGATCAAGAGTAGTGGAAAAACAATCTGAGATATGTCTGCAATTCATGGTCCGCTTTCGCGCGGAATCACTCTTATGGATATGGCCTTTGCATAAGGATACTATTTTTCTTTCGTTGAGCTGTGTTATTCAATGTCAAAAATTCAGCCCGTTTAGACATATGTAGATATACGTTAATATTCTCTTTTTATGTAAATTCCCTTTTGTGGAGGTTCCATCCAGGTGCAGGGCACGAGATCTCCCGTTTAACACCCTGGAGCATCATTTTTCATAGCAGACATGTAGATCGTCATTCTGAGATTTTTCCTAATTTTGGATAATTATAAATATCTTGATAGAGGTGCAGTGTCAGTGCAAGAATTATCATTGCCATTATGAGAAGGAGCCCTAGTCTTACGCTAAAATGATTCTTGAATACGATTGCTCAGTGAAACGCAATCCCTCATCCATAGAATCAAAATCACGTGTTTCGATCACTGTTGCTCCTAACTCTCGTACTCTTGAGACAAGGCATCCCTGGACTTACATGGAGAGCATCAAGTCTGCGGAACACGGATCTTCATGAAACTCTGGGAATCATCTTGTTATGGTGAAAAATGCGGGTATCTCCAAGGGTTAAGTTCAATGAGCCTCCTACCCCAAGATACAGCTGTGGAGATTAACATTGTCCATATTGGCTCATGTTGAAAAGTCGTATATATAGATATACTGACAATGCTAACCTTTATGGCTGTATCTCGGGACAGGAGGCTCATTGGACTTAATCCTTGGAGATACCCTCATTGTTCACCAAAACAAGATGATTCCCAGAGTTTCGTCAAGATCCGTGTGTCCGCAGACCTGATGGTCTCCTTGTTAATAATAACCCGATAACGCTCTTAAAATGATAGACGCTTTACAAATTAGAAAAATACTCGACCCCAACCAAGCCTTCAGGAAACTCACTCCCCGGAAATATTGAGGAGAACTACTCTTTATGTACTGCAATGTAATGCCTTGACATTCTGTAACGTGTGCATGTGACGTACCCTCTCAAGTCCCTCGTCTCTGCGTCAACCACCATTATCCCCAGCGAGGGTGAAGCTCACACTCTTCGTTGCCATTTGCAAGATTGATACCCAAATAGGACCAACTTTAAACTCCTCTTCTAACATGCATATACGAGTATGAATGAGTGAGTGAGTATGCGGGATTAAATCCTCTGTACAGATCTGCACATCTCTTTGGTTACGTAAAATCGACAGAAGAATCTCGCATGGATTCAGTGCTGATGATAGAAACGCCGAGACAATTATACCAGACTTGCTTTCGTACCTCTTTGGTAAAAAAAAATCATCTATGATCCATCTCGAAGACTACGATTATCTTCAAGATTACAAATGCATGAGAATATTTAATGCTGGAAACAGTACTCATAATTGATGAATTCCACGCCAAAGCGACATAGGGACATCTCTTAGATTCTTTTTTGACCTTTTTCATTCGATTCTATGGCCCAAAATGAGAACTTCAGTCCACCTATGGAGTCCAAAAAAAATTTCTCCTCTCCATTGCACGCACATACTTAAATAGACCGAAAATTCATCGTGTGAAAATCGATGCTCTTTTATTCACGAAAATGGGAATATTTCGAGTTTTTGAATAGTTATCGATTTGCGGGTTGCAGCATCTGAAAGGGCATCAAAAAACCTATTGAAAACATTGTCAGAAATTCCTTCTCTGTGATTTGGGGGCCTCCTGAAGGCAAAAGAGGGATTTTCACTAAAATATTAATTTCTCAAAAAGCCATTTTCTTTATTTTTTGAAATTCATATATTTGACGTAAAATTTTGCGGACTTTCGGAATAAATGGGTTTCAGAAAAGTTTGAGGCGATCCAAGTGACTTATGAGCCATTTTTTGAAAGTTCGATCTTTTCGGTTTCAGAAAAAGGCGATTTTCTGCGCATGCGCACAAACTTAAACTTAGACTTTCGGCGCTACTTTCAATGGAAAGCTAACAAAATTTCCTATGAAATGACTACTCGCAAAGTTGAAATTCATGCACTGAAACGGGATCTGCAACGATTAATTATATCGAATCAAAATCACATGAAAATTCACAACACGTCCAGGGCCGTATGACTCATCCATGCGTGTTGCGCTTTCACTCGTACTCCCACATTATTTTCAATATTTTCAGGCCCTCCCTTGGAAATCCAACTTTCTATCGAAATAGCCACTCACATATGTATCATACCAATCACAAAGGAGTGTTATATCAATAGATTTTGATAAGTAGTGAATATTGTAGAGATTTTCTGATTCCGTAGTTTGGACGTGCAATTTTTGGTAAAATTGACCTTTGATCAATAAAATGCATGGGTAAGCCAATTTCGTTAGGCTTGATGATTCTTTTTTCATGTAGTATGGTTCATTAGCTGTAATTTGAGTACACACACTTATGGCTGTAACGAAAATTGCTTGTGTACCAGCGTGTTGATCGATTTAATCGTGAATACACAAGATTTTGACTTATTTTGCTTATATGCTTATCATATATGAAAACGCACGCATGTAGCTTATTGGACATGATTTTAACGAATAATATGTGGCAATAGCATGCCCTTTTGGCATTTATGATTAGAGTGCAGATTTCCCAAGCAGCAGTATCCCCGATTGATTGATCGAAAGTACGAGGTATTCGATCGATCCGAGCAATAACGAGTAAGTATTGGTTGCAGAGTAAGCAGTGCAGCAGAGCCGATTCTCAGTCGCAAATATATATTTATGCGACTCGTTTGCTCGGTAAAATAGTGATTATATACTTATAGGTATATCCCCAACCTCGCAATGTGCAGAAGAAATTCTGAAGGTGTCAATCATTCAGGCTGATATATATTAGCTACAGATTATCAAAACCTCAATGTTTCTTAGCGTATCATAACCCATTCAAATAAGAATAATTTACTGATAATTCCACCACTTTCAATCACGCACGCTAAAAAAAGATCGAGCTCCGACAGCCAAACAGAATTTGCTGTAAGGATCCTCGCTTATCCAACAATATTTTTATCTGGTCTTGCTATTTCTGCTGCCAAATCAGGCACAGGTTGCCTCGATAAAGCAGCAAACAAATTTCGCTAGAAGACGTTCTGCAAATCTAGATACATTTTCGAGTTCAGCTAGCAAATTATTTTGCAAAAACAGCTACGCCATCTGCGCTGGTAAAAATTTTGGTGTTGCAGCGACTCGAAATGGGTGAAACAGCACAAGTTGCGTGCTGGTCGAGCTTCATGTTAAGTTGATAAGGCTAATTTGCAATCAAAATAAATATAACCTCTTGTCATTGTTTACACCCAAATCAACCACCCTCCACAATTAATTGAGGATTTAGAAGGTGAGTTTACTAATTATTTTCCAACGGTGGTGTGTCACCGTTGAAATACAATTGCATGTGTCCATCCATTATCGATCCTTCACCTCATGTTCTTCGAAGCAAATTCAATAACAATGGCACGATTTGCTGGGTCCGAGTGGGTTGAGGTCTAGTTACGACAGCAAATTATTTTCGCTGTCTGGAAACAGCAGCAGAAAATCGCTAGTCGAGCAGAAAAATTTGCTAGTTCAACCAAACTGTTTTTAGCGTGCGAAAGTCAAAAGAACTCAAGCTCGTGGGATATCCATTTGGATATCTCATACGACGGTTAAAAAAAAATAAAAAAGTCGTCATCGACGTCACCTCTCATCGTCAATTAGCTTTCTACCTCGTAGAAAACCCACGGCTCACGAAACAGTTGAATGAAGGTACTGGACCAACATGATTCGAGAGTAGTAATTGGCATCGGAAAAAGGCTTCCAAACACGAGTATAGAATTTACAGCAAAGACTGCAGCCACGCGCACAATTTTCAAGAATCACCCTTATTATCAACTTTCAAAGACCGTAGAACGCATGCACACTATAACGTACGTCATCGCGTTATAAAGTACGAGAGAACGTATCTCGTTCACCGCTTAGTGAAGGATTTTACAGAAGAAAAAAAAATGAGAGGGTAAAAAAGTCGAGGCAGTTCTCGCACTCTTGAAGCAAATTTTAGCTCGCCTGCGATAATTACCGCCACACACATGCAGGAAGGAAGGGGGATTTGAGATGATGTAAGGGTTGGATATAGACGACTGTTGAAAGAGAGCTTTTTCAAAGGTGCCTGTGCGAGCTGAGCTTTCATTCCGCTTGAGCTACCGGTTTTCTGACTATGATACTTATAAATGGATACATACATATATCTATATCATCATGTGCACGCATCCGTATAGACTGTCAAGAAGATGCTTGGGTTGAACTTTAATTAGCGGTGAGCGGTGGTATGTACACGCTATATTACATTTTCTTTTCGCTTCGCGGAGCACCGATCCTTTTGCATAAGTCGTATAAAGATACGACTCATGCAAAAAGATTGGTGCAAGCAGTGGTAAGATTCACTCTTAGTAATTAACCATCATTTTGTTTATTAATCTTTCACAGTTTGTTATTCAAATAATGGATGGTTTGAAAGAATACAAAAGACCTCTGTTTTTGCCCAAGAAATATTCTTTGTACAGGCTCTCAGACTAATTCATATACGCCTAGGGTCACTCTTTGCATCGCAGCTGTGATGTCGTCGTTGGTTATTGAAGCTTCCGAAAATTTTTCCTTGATGCACGCTCGTTATCGGAAACGAAATGGATAAAACTCACTTTCACTCACCATTAGTACAAATGACAGATAACTACACGATTTTTTTTCTTTTACGTAGAAATCTGATTGAAAAAGTGACTGTTACTCGAGGTATCAGAATTTATTACGTATCAAACTAATATTTTTACTCGATCGATACGATCAAGCACTATATTTATCACTGGCAGGAATTACAAATGATTGAATTTCAATTGATCGGCTTTTGCCAGTGGCATTGTGTCAACAAATTTCGCTGACTCATGTCACAGATCGAGTTGAATTACTTCAACTCGAAGTATGCACCTCCAAGCCTCGTATGGTTGCGAGGTTAACTTGGAGGATTTTGATGGAAAGTGTAAGGGTGAGAAGAGACATATGGAAAAAATTTTGACTCTACGCTAGATTACAGTGCGTTTCGCCATTTCTCGGTAGATCTGGCTCGTCAAGGGGACAGACGATCTGCCGAGGTTAGTCCCCGACGCACTTGGCGTAAGTGGCCGAACGTCGAGCTCTTAAACGGCTTTATATATAAAAGTCTTACGTGCGCAAGCGGTTGCGATAAAGTTGATTCTAAGCCGCTATTTCCATATGAAATCGACTCGACAGATTTTTTTCCATATGTCTCTTCTCACCCTTACACTTTCCATCAAAATCCTCCAAGTTAACCTCGCAACCATACGAGGCTTGGAGATGCATAGTTCGAGTTGAAGTAATTCAACTCGATCTGTGACATGAGTCAGCGAAATTTTTTGACACAATGCCACTGGCAAAAGCTGATCAATTGAAATCCAATCATTTAGAATTTATTACGCTCCGACATTCACGATACTAAATCGAGTAACTCTTCACTTCTGACTCATGGTAAGTAATACTGACAGGATGTTTTTCTCAAATGAAAAAATTGAACAAAAGTGGTACTGAAGATGGTTTACGCAGTTTATCATTATCGCTGGGAGAAACCCATTATGATTGATATGGAAAGCTCACCTAACTTTCCCCTTATGTCTTTGTTTTGCTCAACATTTTGGCCCATCTTAATATGTTTTAACGCAACCCATAATGATCCATATAAAAACTCGATTCAAAACCTACGAAATGATCTAGAGTACAGTACCTATCAAAATAAATGGAACACGCATACATTCATAAAAATACGCTGCTAAAAGTGATTAGCAGAATGCTTTCTCACGGCGTTATATGATGATAATTTTAACGAAAAAGAAAGTATCCTATATTTTGAGTTTTTCTTTCGAGGAAGCATTCCAGAGAGATTCGGGTCATCTGGAAGGAGGTTTTTCCAACAATATCTATTGTTTTATTAAGAGAAAATTTTGATATAGTCGGTTTAAAGATGATTAAACTGGAGTCCTTTGTAGAAATTCCCTTCCCCCGAAAAAATTTTCATATGAACAATGTTTTACGGATTTTATGAAAATTTCGTATCAGCCAATCGATTCAGAATGGCGCATAAGTAAGTCTTTAGGTCATTAGAATTGAGATAAATTAGTCGTAAAGGATGATACGAGAGAAAAATGAATATTAATTCTAATTTTCTACTACTTTTTGAGTTATTCTTTTGAGGAAGCTTCTTATAGAGATTCAGGCCATCTAGACTGAGGTTTTTTTAACAATATCCATCGTTTGGTTGAGACGGAATTACGATGCAGTGGGTTTGAGAAGGGTTAAAATGAAATTTTTTGTGAAAATTTTGATTTTTTCGGAAATTTGAGATTTGTGAAGACTCAAATAAATTTCGGTATTAACCAATCGATAGATAATGCAGAAAAAACCATAGTTTAGGTCATTGAAATCGAGATAAATGAGTCATAAAAGAAGGTACGAGGAAAAAATGAATATTAAGAAAAATTTCCCATTATTTTTTCAGTTATTCTTTAGAGAAAGCTTTTTAGAGAGATTTGGGCCTTCTAGTCTGAGGTTTTTTAAACAATATCCATCGTTTGGTTGAGACGGAATTACGATGCAGTGGGTTTGAAAAGGGTCAAAATGAAATTTTTGGTGGAAATTTTGATTTTTTCGAAAATTTGAAATCTGTGAAGATTTTATAAAATTTCGGTATTAACCAATCGATAGATAATGCAGAAAAAACCATAGTTTAGGTCATTGGAATTGAGATAAATGAGTCATAAAAGAAGGTACGAGGAAAAAATGAATATTAAGAAAAATTTCCCATTATTTTTTCAGTTATTCTTTAGAGGAAGCTTTTTAGAGAGATTTGGGCCTTCTAGTCTGAGGTTTTTTTAACAATATCCATCGTTTGGTTGAGACGGAATTACGATGCAGTGGGTTTGAAAAGGGTTAAAATGAAATTTTTGGTGAAAATTTTGATTTTTTCGAAAATTTGAGATCTGTGAAGATTTTATAAAATTTCGGTATTAACCAATCGATAGATCTTGCAGAAAAAACCATAGTTTAGGTGACTCAATTCGTGGTGAGACCGTGTGAGAAAAAGATATTTATGTATTAAAAGTTGAAATTTGAGCACTTTTTGTTCAAAAAGCCCATGGATCAAATTTGACTGGGAGCCGAAAGCTGCCAAATCACTGGGCTCTCAGAAATTGGATTCTTCACAACTTGTAGGAAGCCAAAAATTGATATGCTGAACAGAAAAAGAGAAAGCGTGTCCGATAGAAAACAACATACACACACACACACACACATACACGGAAAAAGGGGTGCAAAGATGAGTCTCTGACGGGTTTGGAAGGGCATTAGGAGGAAAAGTGTTACCTACATTTGATAGATTTTGGCGAGAGGAAGAGAATGGTCTTTGGCTTTTTTAGATAAAAGGAATTTTGTTGAATAATATGTTGGTTTTAATGAAAAATTTGATCAAATTTTCGTTGGGGTGAAAACAAAGCTTTCTCTTTAGAGAAAGCAATAGTGATAACTCAGACACTCCTGGGTCTACGGCAATTTCCCAAAAACATTTGAAAGATGAAAAAAACTGCTATGATACTATGTAAGGTACGGGTACCCAACTTGCCTCTGCACCCAACTTGACCCCATATGCCGATCTCAGGCATAGGCACTCGTTCACCTATCAAATATTTTTCACGTTTCTAATGTTATGATACAAGAATATAAGGGGTTTGGATTGACCCCGAATTATGTCTGCGTTTCCCAGAAAATTTCAAGAGATTTTTTCTTTTCTCGCGTTTGAGCAGCTAAGAAATCACCGAGAAAATTGCGTTCAGTAAAACCGGTGCCAAATTTGTTTAGTTCCATCAGTCTCGACGTACTTTATTGCATTTGATCTCTTTCTTCAAGCCCTTCAAAATCCGTCTCCCAAAGTTGCAAAACTTGGATCTGGAGCTATTTTATGAGCAAAATACGGAGATGCTTCGTGAAGCAAGAAGGCCAATATCGAACTGTACTCAAAATGCTTCCATGTGGTTATCTCAGAAGGGCTTGTAGTTTTGACTTTCTTACCACTCACGACGTATTCATTGCGTCAAAATAGAGTGGACATAGTGTATGGGATCGGCGAAGAGCTCCAAAGATGGTTACACGGCGACGAAAACGGATGGCAACGATTTTATGCACTTTATCCCGGATTAACATTGTTTTAAACGATGAGGGCAAGTTGGTTACAGACTTTTGTGAACTTTCAAAAGATGAGAATCAGACGTACTTTAAGTCATTATTTCATCAACTGTGCGTAAGACACTGCTTTACGGCAGTTTTCGTTGACTTTGAGCCCAGTCGATCGAAAAACGTATTTCGATACTCGGGCGTGAAGTTTTTTTTGCGTTACTAGTGCTAATTTCGACCCTCGCCAGGGCTCGGGCCGAAAACTATCACCCGAAAAGGAAAACCAAACTTCCCACCTTCGAATCAAAAATTAGTAGATTGCGACACGAGGTGCACATGATTTTTTATGGTCGCCAGGCCACAATCAAGTACATTGCGGTCCGTGTACGTGGCCGTTAAGGCCGCGTAGACGCGCGCAACGTGCTAGATTGTAGCCCGGCGACCATAAATTTACATTTCGATACAAGGGTGGAAAAACTTTCTTTTGCGTCCGAGTGTTGGGTTTCCGGCCTGAGCCGTAGGCGAAGGTCGGGATCAACACGAGGATGTGAAAGATAAGTTTTTCCACCCTTTTCACATTTTTGATATTTTATTCAGACTTCGACAATTGGGATTTTCATACTGAAATTTGTCGTTGATGAGCCATGTACTTACTCTTACATTGAAAAACACGAAATCGCAAAAGCAGCCCCAATAAGAGATTGCTGGACAATAGCTCTTGCGTTTGTCAAACTGAATTGGATGATGAAACAAGACCCTAATACTTTTTCTCACTCAATCAGAAAATTTGATCTCGTCGGACTCATCGCGATGTTGAGCTCATTGATTATCTTGCAACGCAAAAAGACGCGTGTACAAAACTACCCCAAGACTCTGGTGCAAGCCCACACACGTGCCTCGAGTTCGATCGAGAAATCGACACATATAACCCCACTACACCCATGCAATGAGGGACACTTTCTAGATGAAATAACTCAAAACGAAGAGGGCATTGAGTTTTGCGGCCATGGAGACTCTTGTTCAATGTTTTGAGATCTATCGATTCAGTACACTCGCAAAAGGTTTGGCCGGAAGCCAAATTCCTATGATTTAGTGTGGGGTCTTTTCAAAACTACCGGTACCCTAAGGGTCAAGAAATAAATAAGAACGAAAGAAATTCGTAGTGTCTACTGGTTTCAAAGTTGGTTTCCGAGTAATTTAAAAAGAGTCGTCCGTATCAAAGAATGTGCAGAATATATTCCGACGACTCCAAGGTGATTCGTAAAAGTACCCCCATTCAACATTTCTCCAACGCAAGAACATCCTAAAGGCATCTAATTTGAATGATCTGTGCACCAAAAACTCACCAAGTCAATGATGGTTGAACTTTGTCAAAATGATGTCCATCCTCGAGGAACACCCATGAGCAAGCTCGATCATCAAATAACAGGATCCACGCACGAGCGAGTCGTTCAAGGGCCAACCCCCAAGATGATGATGAATCGCTAACGCATGCCACAGCAGGTGACCATGTATGCATAATATAAGCAGGAAGAGTGGGTAAGTCGAGCGTGGACAACATCACCATCATGGGCAACCACTTTCCCGTAGCGTTCAAAAACTCGATTCCGAGGCAACTAGACTTGTTTTGAGACCCTTGTTCTACTGAGAGAGGAAGACTCGTGCCTGTATAACTTGTCAAATGAGGTGGATCTGCGATCTTTGTCACGCGAACAGCTCACGCCTTGACGAGCCCTGAGTTAATTAACCGCAAAGCTGTTTGTATCTTAATAAGTCACTGTCATTCGGGTTCCCTCGATTTTTGATGCTCTTAGAAAGGAGGCATCTCGATAAAAATCGAGACAAGGTAGCAAATCTTTTCAAATTCAGGATTTTCGTCAAGGTAAGATTCTTGAACGAACAATTTCAAAAATCATCTAAGAATTTAGGAGTGATTGAAATTAAAATTCAGTGGAATGAGTTATTACATAAATATTATATGAAATTACATGGAGCAATCGAATTTATAAAATAACATTCTCCACTGAGACCTTAATATAATGAATTATAATTCTCTAATTGGGTAGATAATTATCTACCCTATGAAAATTTACTAAATATACATAAAAAAATGTTATTTCAACGCCATCTCCACATCTCGCCTTCAGGATTTCATGCGAGATTCGAGAGTAATCGCCACCTTCAATGCAATCTGGGCCCCGCATCGGTTGGGGCCGACGCGTCTCACTCTGTGTACGACGATGATTAAAATCACCGGTGAAGCCCATCACACGCAAAACCTCAATGTGACTCTCGTCGTCGTGGTGAACGTGTTGACAAAGTTATTAACAAGTTACTAGAAGACAGAGCCGAACAAAATTAATCACACTACCTGAAATAAAATATTTTATGCAACGCTGTGCGTAAAACTGTGCGAAAAGTCAACTTTCTATGCAAGGTACCCGTGCCGAAAGAAATGCAGAAAGTTATTATCGCACGGTTAAGTGTGCGAGAAAGTAACTTTCTCACTATGTTTGACAAAACATAGTGAGTAAATGAAATCTGTGCGAAAATGAATTCATCGAAATTCTCATAGGGAATTGAAAACTTAGAAAAAAATTCAATGAGTCAACCTTGCATGTCAATCTGTTAGTAGGCGGATTCCAACCCTTCGATAACTCATCGTTTTATATGAACTATATTTTTATCTTTACTTGAAAAATACTCTCACTGGATAGAGATATATATATTTATTCATTTAAAAACCACCTTCTCAAATATATTTAGATGATTGATCATCATTATACATAGTTGGATGAATTATCAAAATTGAATCTTTTGAAATTCTGCGATATTTTTGAGCAACGAGGTAATACGCGATATGAGCAAGAGGTTTTTTTTGATACATTTTTCAGAATTTTATTTCAGTCTTATTCTTATCTTATATTTATATTCAGGCTTCGCCCCCTGCACCCCCACCAGGGGCTGCCGCCCCTGGACCCCGCTCCGCGCCCCGGTCGGCCGGTCCCTCCTGCCGACTTCCTTGAACAGTTTGTCAAACAAGCGGCTCTGACGCATTATTTGGAATGCTGACAACATTGTTCCACTTGCAAAAAACTTATAACAAAAGTCCATCTCTCACTACAACAAAATAATTGAATTCATTTTGGAGGTCAGTAGACATCCTTAGAAGAGTGCCATTGATTTGTATTAGATCAAACACTCGGCAATATATACCTTTATGTGATTTGATTTTTAGAATACTTATTGGTCTAAAGGATACTTATTCCAATTGAATAAACTCAGTATAGGATAATAATTGTTATCATTTCATTCAAGTCCTGACCGCCAATCGTTTCAAAAGTCGTGGAGGCACAGTTTTCCGCACAGGTTGCATAAAATAGTATAAGCAACGCGGGCGAAAAGTTCCCGCACTCGTGTCCGGAACCGCGCGAGAAAGTAACTTTCTCGCACTCTTTCGACTTTCTCGCACGGGTATTATGTTGTTCTCGCAAAGCGCAAAGCGAGAACAACATAATAACCGTGCGTGAAAGTGGAATCGTACGAGAAAATTACTTTCTCGCACTCTATCCGGACACTCGTGCGGGAATCTTCCTTTTCGCCCATGTTGCTTAATGTACTATGAATATTAAAATTCGCAAATTTGCTTTACACAAATGTCGACATCCAAGACTCCTTTTGATGATACATTAACTTATATTTCAATTTCAATATCCTACGTGGGAAACTGTACTGCAGGCAGACTGAATCGATCATAAAGTTTAGGTCATCGTTGTCAATCTCTATCTCACTCTTATCTTCACCAATATCAAGCCCTCCATGATGAATATCATAATATCTCATATTGTACACTTCCTGTGATCTTCGTAACAGTATTGCCTTTTAAATCACGTCCCCCGTTGACTTTCCATTGACATCAAACCTGAATCAATCGCTACAGAAATCGATGCTATAATACGCAGAGTACAAAAAAAATAACATTCTGAACTCCTTTGAAACATGGATCAAACCTCTGATCTTTCAGGAACCTGAACAATTCTCGGTTTTGATGAGACAAGACAAGATGAAGGTTTTCGAAACTTGATCAAAGTAAGAGTAGACGAAATTTAACAGCAAAACAAGACGCGATTAATGGAAAATATCTCTCATCTAGGTCTTGTAAGACCCTACTCGGGGTACTAACTAAAACTGACAATAGTGTCTCAATTTCCGTCTTATAAACCATAAAGTCTTCAATAGTACCCCGATTCAGTCACACAAGAATCTGATCGCTGATGAACAACCTTGGTGGAGAAAATTTGAGATAATAATGAGACCAGCAAAAATTGATGATTTTTTTAGTAGATACTCCTCTCTCATCTTGATCATTGAGCTTCATCAAACTTTGGATTTTGTTTGTAAACTGGTCTATCAGTCCATTAAAATTTGATGCGTGAATTTTGCTGATGATCATGTAACTTTAGTTGCCAACAAGATGCTATCGAATCATGATACTATGGAGCTTGTTGCAAATCACTGCTTCCGTAATTACCATTTTTGTGAGATATTCATATATACGATGAACAGTATTCCATGAAAGTATTCTATTATTGTACTTGGATACCTCATGGACTTGCAAGCTCACCGATTTCCTTCACCTTCTCACAGGCCTCTCACCAATAGCCAAGCATAGTCAGCAAAATTTGCCATCCACAAAACCCCTACACGTCCACATGCACATTCACGTACTTACGAAAGCTCGAGTAAGAAACCCAGGGGATGGTATAGTACGCTCGATTAGTCACACGGCGTAATTATTTCGGCTGCCAAGCTCGCTCACCCATCCTCACGAGACCTCCTCTTCACCCCTTGCCTCATCCCCTCGAGATCGTGGCTGTCTCGACGACGCAAATTGATTATCAGCAAAGTAAAGGGTACTAGAGACGGCCCAGCATGCAAAGCCCCGGTGACCGCAAGCTCAGCACCCATTGGTGCGCGTTTTGAGCTTGCGGCAAGATGGCCGCTTGCCGCAAGCTCTAAAGCACCCGTTGCAGCTCATTCTACTCTCCATACGCGCATCAGCTTGCGAGCTCACTAGACGAAGACCAAGAGAGAGAGTGAGTGAGCTTTCAAGCAACCTCGCAAGCTGCAAGCTCTCTATACCGAGACAACGAAGCTTCCCACTGCAGCGTAATGAGTTAATAGTAGAGGCTGGATCCACCATCTCCGGGGTTATTTTATCGTTCTTGCAAGCTCGCTTTGTCGAATGGGTGGCTCGAGCTTTACACCACGCTCGTAGGCCGCAAGCTTTCAGAGGCGCTTGGCCTGGTGCATCAGAGACAACAATTGACAGGCGCGAGCTCAAAGCTCGTATATGGCTGCGTAGTGTGCATCGTAGCTTGCGGGACGTAATTAGCGAGGGACCTAGGAGAGATGCAGCTTGCAAGCCTTTTGTGAAAGACGGTCTTGCTGAGAGTCGAGCTTGCATAGAACTTGCAAGGCTGGGCTTGTGGGAACGTGTAAGACGCGCTCGTTAGCGTAGTTTTGCCCCAGCCTAGCCATTTCCATGATTACCGAGCCGTGAGTAGAGGCATGAAAACTCGAGCAGAACTTACGGGCTTGCAAGCACCAGCGGAAGAGCTGGGATGTGCTGTTCATGGTCCCGAGAAATTTTGGCTCTTTGCAGACGATTTGCGGGCAAAGTCGGTCTTGACTTCGAGTTTGAGCTGATGAGGCGCTTTAGCGGTTCGACGATAATTAGTTTGACGTCATTTATATTCTTTAAAATAGCTTTTGTGTGAGATTGTGCTGATGATAATACACTGCAAGCTCAGTATTAGACATTCCAGAACTCAAGCTTACGCCAAGGAGAAACGGGTGTGCTTTGAAGCTTCTGGACTACAGTCGTATAAACAGGTCTGGAAACTCCTGAATAAAAAGTGGTCCTCTTACTGGGGCGAGGCGTAATACCTATTTTCACCACCACGAGGATGGCGTTGTGATCGAGTCGTGAATTGTTTTCGTCCAAATGTAAAAAAACTCTCGAATAACCCTTATCTTTGAATTTCAGGATCTAGGTATATTGTATGTTATCTTGAGAAAAGATCACAGAGCACACCAACATTTTTTGCGTAAACAAATGTATTGAAAATCTTCACGTCTCTCAATCACCGGTTAATAGATAACGGGAGATTAGAGCACGCTAAATTTAAGCAAATTTTTTGCGCTCACCTATACTTATTACATCCATTTTATTCAATTGATGAGAATCTCTCTGCTTCTACTCCTGCTCATATCGATCACTTTGCTTTGATGGATGTACGTCAGCTTCTGCTATGGAGAATTCTGGGTCCTGAATATCTGCCCGTACTCGCCGTGATTAAATATTATTAAATTTACAATCAAAGATCACAATGGATGAGCTGTATTATTGTTTACATTGGGCAATCAAATCAAAACGACTCACTCCTTGATCGTAGCGCCACACACGAAAGTGACGGGTATGGGAAACTTTTGAGCCCGGTTAAGAGAGCCAAGTCTGCTATGACAGTTTCCAGACCTGTTTATAAGACCATGTTCTGGGCACAGCATTGGAAGGAATTGGCCGAAAATCATGATCAACCGGTTAAAAGCACCTACCCATTGATCAAAAGTAGCGCTACGACAGCATCCGTTGAAATCAAGATGATGAGTCTCAATTTTTTTGTATACGAAAGTTCGAAAATGGATTAGCGAGGAAGAGTTAGCTGGTCTTTCACCTCCATAAACATGGCCGGCTAACCTGATTGAATACCACTCAGTCCAGGAAGTTGGTACTGTGACTCAAATGCAAAATACGCACAAATCGGTATCACACACGCCTGAAGGCCAAGGCTTTGGTGAGTGTCTCGTGACTACCAAACGATTTGGCTATGAGTGCGGGGTATTTTGAGAATCTTTCCAATTTCTTTTTTTTGACCCCCCAATTTCATCGTTACCCGAATGAGGAGTAGAAATCCATATTTTTCTGCTCTCCGAGATCTACAAAATGATATCTCTATACATTCCACTTGCAGTGTTAAAGCACTGTCTTTGAATTACTTCAAACTAGCGTTATCACCTACCTCGCTAACGCTTGTCCGGCTTGGAAGTGTCTTTGATACGGTATGAGCCCCTGAAATGCTCCTGTAGTTCAACAATGTAACGTTGAGATTTCAAAAAATAATTTCCTTGATGTAACCTAGTAACTGTGATTGAGAACTATTGAGTTCGTGTAATGTTGCGCGTAGTGATGTTCCTGAATCTCCAGTAAGTATCGGGAAATTTCGCTCAGTTAGCCAGTCTCATAGCGACGGCCTCAGGCCCAATCCCAGTCCCTGTCTCAGCCACGCCCCATCCACGGTCCTAGCCTCAGTCCCAGCCCCAACCTCAGCCTCAGTCACAGCCCCAGTCTAAGCCTCAGCACCAACCTTAGCCCAAGACCCATCTCCAGCCCCAGCCCAGCCTTAGCTACAGCCTCGGTCCCAGCGTCAGTCTCAGGTTTAGCCACTGCCCCAGCCTTAGCCTCAGCCCCAGCCCAATCTCGTCCCTAGTCACAGCTCCAGCCTTCAAACTCAACCTCAGCGTCAGTCTCAGGCTTAGCCACTGCCCCAGCTTGCAACAGTCTCAGCCGCGGTCCAACCCAGCCTCGGACCAGCTCCAGCCCAGTAAAAAAAACGTGTTTTTTTGCCATCCTGAGCTCAAAAATGCGAATTTCCGGGTTCTGTTTTCAGATAATTGTTAAGAATTGTCAAAGAGATCTAACCATCTAATTTTCATTGCGAAATTAATTGTTTAACAATGAATAGTGTCACTTACGCTTTCTTACCACCATAAAATACTTGTCAAGAAAATCGTAAACTGGTCGTAAACGCCTCACAGCAAACTTCGCTCCCCTCGCGCGTCCCAATACTGTGCAAGAAAATCGTAAGCCGCAGCAGCTGCTCCAGCATTCATTATACGTCGATTAAACGATTGCTGAGATGTTAGTTACGGTGAAAAATATGGCGATGGATACTTGTCAAGAAAACCACATGTGAAAGTGCTGTGTAGCTTACGGTATTTGCAAGTATGAGATGGGACATATTTTGCCTCGTCCTTGGCAAGAAAATCGTAAGTGGTCACTTACGCTTTTCTTGACAAGTATATGCTGCTTACGTTTGTTTTGACAAGTATTTTGGCACATTTTTCGAGAACTGAATAACTTTTTTAATTTATCAAAAATAAACTATCGTTAATTGGAGGATGGTGTGAAGACCATTTGATAGGTCACGCTGAGACGCATCGCGTAGTATTTTATCTCATTTTCGACAAAATGTTACTTACGCTCTTTCTCACCAAGGACAGCAGAGCCCCACCCGTAGCCCCAGATCCAACCTTGACCCCAGCCTCAGCCTCTACTCCAGCCTTAGTCCCAGCATCAGCTCAGCCACAGACCCAGCCTCAGCTCCACCCGTGGCCCTAGACCCAGCCTCGACCCCAGCCGCAGCCCAGCGTCAGCCCCAGCCTCAGCTCTAGCCTTAGTCCCAGCATCAGCTCAGCCACAGACCCAGCCTCAGCCCCAAAAGCCTAATCTCCAGCCTTAGTCGCAGCCCCACCCCAACGAAAATTTGATCAAATATTTTATTAAAACCAACACATTCTTCAACAAAATTTCTTTCATCTAAAAAAGCCTTAGACCATTCTCTTCCTCTCGCCGAAATCTATCGATCGTAGGTAACACTTTTCTCCTTAATGGCCTCCCAAATCTCCCAGAGACTCATCTTTGCACCCTTTTGTCCGTGTTTGTATGTGTGTGTGTGTGTTCCTTGTTTTATACCGAACACGCTTTCTCTTTTACTGTTCACCTTATCAACTTTTGGCTTTCTACAAGTTGTACAGAATCCAATTTCTGAGAGCCCAGTGATTTGGCAGCTTTCGGCTCCCAGCCAAATTTAATCCATGGGCTTTTTCTAGCAAGAGTGCTCAAATTTCGACTTTCAATATATAAATATCTTTTTCTAACACGGTCTCACCACGAATTAAGTCACGTAAACTATGACTTTTTTGTGTGATCTATCGATTGGTTAATACCGAAATTTTATTCAATCTATACAGATCTCAAATTTTTGAAAAAATCAAAATTTCCACCAAAAATGTCAATTTGACTCTTTTTAAACCCACTGCGTCCAAATTTCATCTCAACCAAACAATAGGTATCATCCAAAAAACCTCAGACTAGATGACCCAAATCCCTCTAAAATGCTTCCTCTAAAGAATAATTCAAAAAATAATCGAAAATTTTTCTTAATTCTCATTTTTTCCTCCTACCTTTCTTTATGACTCATTTATTTCAATTTTAATAACCTAAACTATCATCTTTTTTGCATGATCTATCGATTGCTTAATACCGAAATTCTATTTAATCCCTTTAAGCCTCGATAATTTGGAAAAAATTGAAATTTTCACCAAAATCTTAATTTTAATAGCCCTCAAAACAATTTTATCAAAATTCTGTCTCAACCAAACGATACATTTTGGTGAGAAAAATATAGTTTAGGTTCCCCAATTTCCACTAACAAGCTCCCTCAAAAAAATAACTCAAAGAATAATCAGAGTTTTTTTTTTAATATTCAATTTTCTCCTTTATCTTCCCTTACAAGTGATTTGCCAAACTTCCATTGACCTAAATGCACATTTTTCGAACGTTACGCATGAGTTGGTTAATACGGAATTCCAGTTTAACTTGTAAATCACGATTAAAATGAAGTTCCTTTCCACAAAAACTGAAATTTTCACCAAAATCTTAATTTTAATAGCCTTCAAAACAGTTTTATCAAAATTCTGTCTCAACCAAACGATACATATTGGTGAGAAAAATATAGTTTAGGTTCCCCAATTTCCACTAACAAGCTCCCTCAAAAAAGTAACTCAAACAATAATAAAAGCTTTTTTTTCAATATCCAATTTTCTCCTTTATCTTCCCTTACAAGTGATTTACCAAACTTCCATTGACCTAAATGCACATTTTTCGAACGTTACGCATGAGTTGGTTAATGCGGAATTTCAGTTCAACTTGCAAATCACGATTAAAATGAAGTTTCTTTCCACAAAAACTGAAATTTTCACCAAAATCGTGATTGTATTCATCCTCAAACCAATTTCATCAAAATTCCTTCTCAACCAAACGATACATATTATTGAGAGAAATATAGTTTAGATTCCCTGATTTCCGCTAACAATCTTCCTTGGAAAAATAACTCAAAAAGTAATAAGACATTTGTGTTCCGTTTATCCATTTTCCTCCCTTATCTCTCTTCACAAGTAATTTACCAAACTTTCATCTACCTAAAAGGATACTTCTCAAACATTTCTCATCAATTGGTTCATACCGAATTTCAGTTCAACTATTATGTCGTTATTAAATTGAAGTTTCTTTCCACAAAGACTGAAAATTTCACCAAAAACGTCATTTTAATCATTCTCAAGCCAATTTTATCGAAATGTCGTGTCAAACAAAGCATAAATATTTACCCAAAGAGGTCTCATATCTCCTACAACTAATATATACACCTATTAATGAACTAGAGACATACTTTTCCAGCATCTTAAATCAATTGATTGATACCGAAATTCTCTAAATTGTTTGGAATGTTATTTAAATTCAATTTATCCTCGAAAAATCATCAATTCTTTAAAATATTCGATTTTGATCATTTTTACACCAACTTTATTGAAATTCCGCATCAACGAAACGATATATCTTGACCAAAAAAACCTGCTCTAGATCATCTGGACTCTCCTAAGAAGCAATCTCGTAAAAGTAAGTCGACAAAATCTCATCTAAATCTCCTTTTATTCTCATATCTCCTCCCACAATTAATCTATGCACCTTTCAATTAATTAGAGATATACTTCCCTATCACTCTACATCAATTGGTTGAAAACGAATTTCATCCACTCAAAGTCGGAGTCGCTTCAAAAAGATGTATAGAAGAGTGACTGAAAAATTGTCACTCGAAAAATTACATTCTTGCTAAGTTATCGCACATCTCGCTTAGACAAAGCTTCCTGCTAATCTCTTTTAGCAGCGTATTTCTAAATTGATCAGTGATGGGCCCATTTCATTGTCCATTCCATACTTACAGTATTCCCTCTTCCATGTTCAATTGATGGCGTACAATTCAACATCAAATTTATATCTTGTTCGTCCAAACGCTGTAGCATCCAAAGCTCATCGCATCAATCTTCCTAAGATCGTTCTCAAATATTCCTTGGTCATTCACAAGAGATTCCCCGTAAGAAAATGTAATCACAGCATGATCACGCGTGACCATGTATCGTATGAACTAGTATACCGTAAATTATTCACTACTCCAGTGACCACAGAAGCTCTTGGGTTATGTAATAATTCAAAAAAATCTTCATCCTCTCCCCTCTATTACCTATACCTTGATATAAGTTGACCTACTACTGTCTTTATGAAAATGAGTCCGTCAATACTTCCAGATTAAGATATATGAATGATTTTTCACGAACCCGTGAAAAAATGTTTGGTACGTGATCATTAGGTTGACAGTTATTTTCCAAGTTTTGATTTTCCTAGGTGCACATGCTTCTATCTTCCTTAAGGCGATGCGATCGCCGTGCAACCCGTGAATTGTATCTCATTTAGACGTAACTCAAAATTTTCACGAAACGAAGTGGGAGACGATTCCTCTATTATGTATTATCATCTGAATTGTGGTGAACAACTCATTATTTGTCACCAATCACAAGACCATCACTAATAAACGAGAATAACTTGCCCGGGGGTACTTTTTAACCTACAAATTGGCACATTTTCGTTCACAAAACTCTCAAAATCTAGTCCAATTTGGGCTAAACGAAGAGTTATCCAGGCCAAGTTAGATGGTAATAAAGCCTGGATAACTCGTCGTTTAGCCCATATTGGAAAAGATTTTGAGAGTTCTGTGAACAAAGTTCGGCGTGCACGGTGACCGCATCGCCTTAATTGGTTAGTATATGAAGAAAGAACAGTGCCGGAGTAGTTAGGAGGCGCCCCTCTAATGCCCAACGAACGCCAAAAGCCTATACCGAGAAATTCGCTCGTCCAATCCTCCACGTCTCTGCGATCGCTTTAATTCTTCATGGTGCCTCTTGTCGCTTGAAAAATATCAAAATACACCAATTCGACGTAAAATTTCACGGAAAATACATTAAAATCATCATGTTTGAGTTCCAAAATGTCCCTTGCTTGGTATCAACGACTTTTTGAAAAAAGACCTACTCCCTGCTGGGGTTGACTTGTAACTCAAGACTGATGGTTTTATCGTATTCCCCGTGAAAGTTTACGGCGAAATCGTGCATTTTGATATTTTTCTAGTGAGAAGAGGCGCCATGAAAAGTTAAAGCGATTACAGAGACGTGGAGGATTTTCTCGGTGTAGGCTTTCCAATGTTATAAAAATGGTTTTCGTTGGGCACTACAGGAGCGCATCTTAACTACTACAGTGATATTTTTTCTTCATATACTGACCAAATAAGAAAGATTTAAGCATGTGCACCTAGGAAAATCAAAACTTGGGAAATAACTGTCACCCTAATGATCATGCATGACGGCATACCGGTACTGGTGCACGATCATGCATTACCGCTTACAGAAATTGGGGGGGGGGGGTGTAATCACGCATGTTTCATGCATGATCATGCACCATAAAATGTTTCAAATTATATTTGGGATTAGGTGCTATTTTCGATGTATAGAGAGAGCTCTTGAACTGGAAATCGTTAATGTGACAGAGAAAGATCCACCATCTTACCCTTTCATCGCTATTATTCGGTTTCAATACTACAAGTTAATCAGAAACTACGATGATTAAAAAGGCTCCGCCATTTGAAGGCTCAAACGATGTCGAAAAATTGATGGGTCAAAGTGACACTTCATCTCTCTTACGTTCTTGAGTTACGTTTATATTTGGTCGACATGGAGAACTCAAAATTCCTGTGCAATGCGTTTCTGTGCACTTAGAAATCATTTCTTGACAAGAATCAAAATTGTACTCTGGGCCCTTTTTGAAAAAATTTGAGAAAGGTTCGTTTCTTTTACGTTTCCCGGTCGGAATTACTCTGTAACTCGGAAGAAACATTTAGAAATCAAATTTCGAAGATCATCCTCAAATATCCCCAACAGGATACGTTGACTGAGAAAAATTATGGAAATAAATTTTGTAGATTTTTTGAAAATTTACAAATAATTACTCCACATATATTTTTTGATAAATAGTATATTTCCGTACTGAGCGCGGTAGCCCATTTTGGGCACTAGGACAATTTGTCTGTCGAGCGAAGCGAGACAGACATGTCCTCCAGTGCCCAAAATGGGCTTGCAAGCGAGGTGCGGATATATTTTTTCATCACGAGAACCCTAAAATTCTGTTCAAACGCGCATTTTTAGGTTAGAGTAATGAAAAAGAGTTTTTTTTCTTAATTATAGAGAAATTACGACAGAAATTACGAGAAATTACGAGAAAACGCCAAGGAGCCACCTCTTCTATCATTCTTTCAAAAACGGCCCAGAGTACAATTTTGTTTCCTGACAGGAAATGATTCTCTAATTGCACAGAAATGATATAAGGTAAGTGTACCCAACTTGCCTCTGTACCCAACTTGCCCCCATATGCCGATCTCAGGAATGGGCGCTCGTTGACCTTCCCGCAATTTTTTTTTACGTTTGTTATGTTAAAATATGAGAAAATACGTAGTTTTTATCGACCTCGGATCATTTCTGCGTTCTCCAGGAAATATAAAGTGAGTTTTTCATTTTTCGTGTTTGCACGGCTAAGAAATCACCGAGGAAATCGCGTTCACTAAAACCGGTGCGAATTTATTTTTATTCGACCAATCTTGACGTACCGTAGCGCATTCGATTCCTTGTCAAGACCTTCAAAATCCGCTCTTCAGGGTTGCAGAACTCTGATTTGGAGCGATTTTATGTACAAAACACGAAGATGGTTTGAGAATCAAGAAGGCCGACATCGGAGTGTACCCAACATGCCCCCATATGGTTATCTCAGAAAGGCGTGCAGTATGACTTTTTTTTACCTCTCACAACGTGTTTATCACGTCAAAATAGGTCGGAAACGATGTCTTGGGCCAGCTCAAAGCTACAAATATCGCTGCACGGTGATCAAAACGGATCAAAGCGATTTCATTCACTTTTTCGCCGATTTACATTGTTTTAAATGATGGGGGCAAGTTGGGTACACACTTTTGTAAACTCTCAAAAATCACCTTCTGGGAGAATTCAAACAGTTTGGCTCCACTTCATCCAAATTGGACGTATCCTAGCTAATTTTAAAGGTCTTGAGACAAGCTTCAAAATGAGTTAAAGTGCGTTGGAAAATATTGAGATTAGCCAGAATTATTAAGAAAATGGCTCAATGGGGGCAAGTTGGGTACACTGACCTTATATAATACATTGCACAGGAATTCTGGGTATATACTCTATCTTCATTAAATGTAAACGTAGTTCAAGACCACCGTGAGAGAGATGAAGTATCCCTCTGGAATACCGGTCAATTTTTCGTGGAAGGGTTAGATGGTAGATTTTTCTCTGTCAAATTCACAATTTCTCACTCGAAAGCTCTCTCTATACACTGAGAATAGCACCTAAACCCACGTATAATTTGCAACATCATATGGTGCATGATCATGTATGATTCATGCATGATTACATACCACAAATTTCTGTAAGCGGTAATGCATAATCGTGCACCAGTAGCAGTATGTCGTCATTGCGATATCGCGATTTGGATAGATGACTCTTCCATTCCTCTGATGAACGTTGGTTTTTGTGATGATGGATGATATAGATGAATATGTCGATTGATTTTCAACCCTGCTCTCTAAAACTGTTGGAGTGAAATTTTGACTCAAGGCTTGGAGTGGTATTCAGAACGACCGAGAATGACTCATATGAACCAAAAATTTCAACTCATAGGAAGTGAAACCACAGAAATATTACATTCGCTCCAAGCTTGAGTTAATAGTCACTCCAAGATGAGTGAAAATTGACTCCTCACATTGAGTGTAATAAATTTTTTATAAGTTAGGGTATTATCCCAGAATGATTTGCGGGACTACTTATGTCCCCATGGGGACCGTGTAAACTTAGTTATTCGATGCGGTTCCTGGCAATCACGACGTTTTTGAAGTACTTCGAGATTGCGGTTGCCACCCCAAAATGGGATTCTTATTAGATATGGTCCTTGGGCGCTGTTTGTCCAAGTTCATCGTCTCAGTAATGATTGTCAGATTATGTTATCTTATAATCGAAAAAAGACTCTTCTTCGACAACTTTCAAACATCTGTGCTCAATAACTCGATGGAACGAATTTTATCGCACCTAGTGTTGAGCTATTTTTCGTAGATCTTGGGAAGGTGAACAAATGAGGTGTGTACACATTTTTTCATATGAGGCGTTCCCTTGGCGTCATGAAAATACTTTACGGTTCCGCTCTCATAACTCAATAAAGGTAACGCATTTCATCCTCAAAAGTGTAGAGCTGTTTCTTGTAGATCTTGAGAAGATGAACAAAAGAGGGATATTCATAAACTTTCGTCATCCGAGACTTTCTATTTGAGAATTGGGAGTATTTTTATATCCTTTTTCGTTATTTTCCACGGTTTCGGTCCCATAACTCGAACGGAACGTATTTCACAGCGAAAAATGTACAGCTCAGTTTTGTAGATCTCGAAAAGATGAACAAAAGAGGTATCCACACATTTTTGCATACGAGACATTCTATTTGCTCGATAGGAGTATTTTCGTATTTTTCACGATATTGGCCCCATAATTTCAAAGGAACGCAATTTCTCGAAAACTGTATGCATCAACTTCTCGTAAATGTTGGAGAAATACACACAAAAAAGTCCGACATCTATTCTACAATTAGCGATATTGAAGTATTTTTCTCTGAGACCACTCATAACACTACTAAAGATGAGAAAAGTAATCGAATATTGATATTACAAAATATTATATCATGAAAACCATGCACTCGGTGGTTTTCTTACTTCTTTTGGCATATAAAACAAGAAAAACTATCGCTGGGTAATGTGCCTCAGAAATAAAATTTTTCTCTAGATCTCAAATTGGCGGAACTATACTAATATGGGCTTTTGACTTTGCTCATGAATTTTAAAGTCGTTAGTACACTCCTTACGAGACGGAATTTCCACCTCAACCCCACGAAGAGCTGTATACGATACGGAGGCGTTGGAATTGTCTAAAAAATCATCCCCATAGCTAAGAACCGATAAACTACTCCACGTTAAACATTTTCACAAATACCATTGAAGATTGTTAGAGTTCTTGCTGGCTTGAAACAGAAATAATACCTACCGTTATTGAGAGAATCATTCATATTATATTAATGATTAATAATATCGATCTGACATCTTTGAAGTTTTTCTATGATCATCACAATCAACATTTGTATCAACCGCGACGATTTGTATGATCCACGTAAAAAAGTCACACAAACATCTCATTGGGGACGGACAACTTTCAAGAACTACCGCCAAAGGGACTGCATGCCAAATCAAATTTCCCGCGTTTCGCTCGCTCCAATTCCGTTCGGTTCCTACTCCGCGTTCCGCTTTGCGCGCGCTGCGCGGGCCCCCGGTGTTCCAAATTCCACGTTTCCTCACGGGCGCTTCAAAACAATCTAGCCTGCTTGCACGAAAAAACACCCTCGGAGCAAGCATTTTGATTGAAATGATCGAAGAACACGACGAAAGAGAGACAATATGCGACTCAGTGGTGAGATTTCGCAATTGCCTATCTCAAAATACATCTTTTTCCGTATCTTTATGCATCTTATTATCTCTAAGGAAAGTTAATTAATGTTGTTAACCTCACTTTCAGAATTCACTTGTAGAAGGATGTCGTCTACCGGTGAGAATGCATGGAACGGAAGATTGGCGTGAGTATTCAAATTACTTGATCCAGATCCTCATTTTAATGCTCTTGTGTTAGATAGAAAGGTCTCCGTTGAACAGCAACACATCAATAATTGTACTTTGTCATATGAAAGATAGTGGCACATCCTTCCAATCGTAGAGCTCACATGTGACTATGATTTCATTCTTGGTGGTGATCTCTCAAACCTAGCCATATATAGATTTAGGAGTATTCTAGGAATGATTTAAATATCTCCTCTATTTTCTTATCTTGATATAATAATATCATTTAAAAGCACCGATTGATTATTGGCCAGTGTTTTTCGTTGTATGTCCAAGACGAGTGTAACTATTTGTTTCCTTCCACAGCTTTGGCAGAAATCATCAGTATAAAGGACGATGGCCAAAATGGAAGATACTACTACATCCACTATGTAGATTGTGAGTATTTTTCACTTAGTAGAACAGAATTATGCTAATTATAACCAGTTCATTATACAATGCATATTCCAATCTTCTGCTCATGTGTGTGAAGTTTCCTCGCGTTCCCATCACTAGCGCAGACAAATATCGCTCATACAGATTCTACTTTCAACTTTTTGTTACTTATGGCATTTATTTTCAGTCAACAAAAGACTAGACGAGTGGGTCACAGACGAGCATTTAGATACTCGAAAAGTCCAGTTCCCTCGTCGAGATGGAGCAACAGCGCCAGGCACTGGAGCAGCTACTCCAAAAAAGCAAATTCCTAGTAGACCGCAGAGTCCAAGTATTCCCACCCCTGAGCCAGTTAATGGATCTGCAGTGCTACAGGCGGCATTACAAAAGAAGATGGCTAGAAAAAGAAAAGCAAATTGCATAGAGAATGATGATTCCCAAGATGGTATACCTCAGCAACCTCTTCCAGGTCCACGAGCTACAGGGTCATTAGTTGCACATCATCAGGATGATGTAGTGACTAGAATGAAAAACATTGAACTCATAGAACTTGGTAGGCATAGGATAAAACCGTGGTACTTTAGTCCTTATCCACAGGAAATGGTCAATCTAGCATGTATATATATTTGCGAATTCTGCTTGAAATACCGAAAAAGCCGGAAATGTTTAGAGAGACATCTAGCGAAATGTACTCTTAGGCACCCTCCTGGTAATGAAATTTATCGGAAATCATCGATATCGTTCTTTGAAATTGATGGACGCAAGAACAAACAGTATGCTCAGAATCTTTGCCTACTAGCAAAGTTGTTTCTTGATCATAAAACTTTGTACTATGATACGGATCCTTTTCTTTTCTACGTGATGACAGAATTTGATACTAGAGGATTTCATATAGTGGGCTACTTTTCCAAAGAAAAAGAGTCAACAGAAGACTACAATGTTGCATGCATTCTTACAATGCCTCAATATCAGAGGAAAGGTTATGGTAAATTGCTCATAGAGTTCTCATATGAACTCTCAAAATTTGAGGGAAAAACAGGTTCACCAGAGAAACCATTATCAGATCTTGGCTTACTCTCGTATCGAAGTTATTGGGCACACACAATTTTAGATATTCTGCTCACCGTGAAACCAACCATAGAGAATGAAAAGCCCCAAATCACAATTAATGAAATCTGTGAACTTACTTCCATCAAGAAAGAAGATGTGATCTCAACTTTGCAGAACCTTAACCTCATAAATTATTACAAAGGACAGTATATTGTGTCATTGAATAAGTAAGTATTGCTGATTTGAGGATGATTCACTAATCACTATTTAGCATGGAATCAGATTGTTTTAGTTTGTTTTGTTTATGTTATCTTTGTAATCATTTTATTGGCTATATTCCATCTCAATCTATAATTACCATGGAGAAGAAGCTAATTCTAGCATAAAAAAGCTCACTTTTTTGCGATCTTGGTTGAGTTGAATGCTGCTATTCCATTCAACCATAAGATCATCAATTTTGCTCGTAGTTTTGATTGGAAATGTATTCATGTGTTTATACTTTGTCTATCCATGTAGATTATTTGTATTTTCTCATGGCTCAACACTAATGAGATGAGGGTCAAAATAATTAACATGATTTTCTATCAGAATATTCATGAGAATTTAAATCAATGAAAATCGCGTTTTCGTATATTTTGTTGATTGATGATTTGAAACGAATCTTGTTGGATGAGTATTTTCCAAACTTCAAATAGCTAATCTATCAATGCCCCTCTTTTTCAGAGATATTATTGATCAACACAATGCTGCCATGGAGAAGAGGAAAATTAGAATAGATCCAAAAGCTTTGCACTGGACACCTAAAGACTGGAGTATTCGAGCTAAGTGGTGAAACTACTTGTTCGTTGAATAATTAACTATTGCATTAATACGCAAATCGACAAGTGATAACGAATAAGATAGTGATCAAGACTTTTTAAAATGTGTAAAATGTAAAAATGTGTACATAGAATCGTCTACGCTAGCATTTTAAAGAGACTGCGCATGTGACTCACTGTGTGTCTAGGATTCGGAAAAATCCTAAGCTGCGGTCACATAAAGACATTTTAATGAAGTGACTAGAATCATTTATAAATAGTTCAAGCCAGATCAAATGGGAGTCGTCGTGTTGATTTACGTCGATAGATGATTTGTACAGGATTTCATCAATAATGTAGAAATGTAAATAAATGTGATTTTATATGAATCGAAAGATCGAGTGTTGAGTATCTTACCGTTGTATTTGGGTCTTGTAGCTCTTACTTTTTTGCTTTTTGCGACTTACCTCTATTAGGAGTGAAGAGTTAAAGGAAGGTAGATCAAAAATTTTAAAGGGAGGAAATTTTTTATCGTATTATATATGTATATATGTATATTTCTCCACCATATTCAACAGTAACATCACAGTAGCTTCATATACAATATAATTTTTTTCATGATCTCCAGAGCATTATCCATTCAAGGAGTTTTTGCATCATCTTGATGGTTATGCATAAGTAATCCTAAAAGTATATATCTTTGACTAAGATTTAGATAGTTAAAATTTTTGGTTCTGGAAGCCTCTTCTCTCCTCCAAAAATTGTTACATGAACTTTCCAATTTTCTACTCAGGAAAAGATCTCAAACTTGAACTTGGATAATTATCCGGATCTGATTTGATATGACTTAGTAAACGCAGATCTCGAAACGACCGTTTTGCATTTGTCTGGTCAACCTGTGAAAAGTGACAGAGGTCGATAAAATTCTGATTGTTTCAATCAATAGTTTTAACGGAAACAATGAAACCTAGCAAATGTTTTATGGATCTAGATCTATTTTCTTACTTTAAAGGCGTCAAGTACTTATAGAGACAGTCCCACAATTTTTATGAATTTTCATCGGAAAGGACAATTTTAGAGAGTGTTGCAATGATGAAAAAATGACCTCATGCAATATCCGAACTTGTGTCTTAATGCAGGGCAACTTTGACCTTTAAAATTATTGGCTTTTGATAATTTAAATTTTTTTTCAGCAAGGTCTTCATTATAAATAATGTATCTTTAGAATATCTTGCACCACAAAGGAAAATTGTCTGAGCAAATACTGGTTATTTATAATTTTCCAAATCGATTATGGAAATGGGATTGTAATAATTTGGACAAACAATGAAACTTGTTCTCAACAAATTTGTAGACTAATCCCTTGCAACTAAATTATGGGTATGAAAGAAAAGCTTGCTCTTATACTAAAATCACGTTCTAATGACATTTCTGTAAAACAAAAATTGATATGGAAGAATTATTTTTGTTAACAAACATTTTTAAATCGTTAGTCAAATAAGTTTTTTGTGAACACTTTTGCATATGGTTTTTATTCTTCTTCTTGTTATATTGGCTTTGTCTTCTGCTGCATAGGCAGGTGATGACTTAAGCCATTTCGAATATGGTTTTTAATCTGAGACCAAGACATAAGTCTTCCAGACGTGTAGCGTAATATAAATCGTAATTGTAAAAGGGAGAACCAAGAATTGCACCCAATTATTGCACCGATTTATTCGAAAAATTCTGACACGCCCAGGTTTTAGAATAGCTTGCGGCTCTCGCTCTCTTCTCCGTCGATAGGAATTGAATTTGATTCACTTTTGATTACTGCGGCATATCGGATTTGGTAGAGTTTTTACATAAATTCTTACAGACTTTTCCATGTTTTAGCAAGTGAAGAGGAATCATACATTTTACTACATATAATTTACAAATATTTGCATATAATACATTCAGTGGATGGCCATAACTGGTCAACGCATAGTGTCATACGAGGATGTTCATTAATGAACACAAATTTTTCATTTTTTTTTCAATTAACATCGCAAAGATGAGCTCACCGCATGATTTAAATATTCCGAAAAAATTTCGAAAAAGACTTTTGAAAATATTCAGGCTCACGGCATAATAGATACTTATGTAAATTTGATCATTTTACAAAAATGACAGAACTTCCAACCTATGAAATGAGGATCGATAATGAATACATCAATCCATGAGAAATATTACAAGACATATTTCCCTTTACATCATGAAAAGCATTTCCTCTACTCACAAATACATTTGAAATTGAAAAAAAAAAACATGCATGTGGAATCGATTTTCAAATAAGAAAGCCCAGGATTCACTGCAATGTGCAAATTTAATTTAATGATTTCATCCCTTGCGATGAATGAGGAAGCAATCACGATGATAGACAGGGAGGAGAATCCGTATTTTTTACGAAAGGAAGAATTCAAACTCATTTTCAGGCTTCAATGAGAGGAAAATGAGAATTCAATCCAGCCTTAAGAAGCAATAATTTAACTATTCTAGCGAGGGACTGTTATACTTTTTTAGTGACCCTTAGCAATGTACAACGTGTAAAACACAAAAACTTCCATTCACTTTGAGATATGACAAGATTTTATCCTTGTAATATGAAACGCTGGAACTCTTTTGTCATCTTATGACGATCGGTAAAATGGTAAAAGGCTTTATACAGTCTTGATTTCTTGCGGTGCAATGTTCAACCGAGTTCAAGCGCTCTTGATACTGTGACAGTGATAACGCGAGTTTAACTTTAATGTAGTCCGGATTTGGCAAAAAATCTCTGCTTAAAGATTAGGAAAGAAATATAGTACTCACTCTTTGTTTTCTTTAGTGTCAGGAACAAACAGAGTATGAAGTCTTATAATCAAAAATTTTTCTTTTCAGATTAATTAATTGATCGTAAACTTTTGATGACTTTACCGCAATCTGGTTTCATGGGAAAACATAAGTACTGTCAATTTCTCACAACAACTTTGAGTAATTTCAAACTAAATTTTCTAGATATGTATACATTTATTTGTCACAATAACGTCCCGTCGGCGAAGACAAAATTAGTTTTAGCCCCACAAATTTGCAAAAATTTATCGCATTTCGGCACTGACTCATTATACAAGGATTGTGTCTTTCGAAACTGATTGTGAGATTCTTGCATTCTATCATGGATATACATATAGTTCATCATCTCTATGTACATGATCCCACCTTTTTACTCAAATCTTCACCAAGGGGTGGGATACCAAATTTTCACCATATACACAAACCAAATCATCTCACGGTCCAACGTTCCCCTTAGAATATTAGCCTCAGATTCACATACAAGTAACAAAATCTACAAAAAAAAGTTGAAATAGATTTCAAGTATTTTTGCACACACATTCAACATCAATTATTTTTATCGTGCTTTCCTCGTGAAGCAGTATAGTCATGAGTTGGTTCTATCGCTATTCAATATTATATTCAATTTTATTTCCTTTCATACATTTTTTTCCAAAAGACATACATTTTTTCTCCATCTAGATTGTCACATTCGATCGTTAAAAACTTCAATAACGCTATTTTTTTTTACAATTACAGCTTTATTGTATTCACGAAGGTACAGATACTCTTTTCCTATCTCAAATATTTCGAGGACAATAGTTGTTTGGACAGTTCGAAAAGAGATTTTATTTTCTTTATTAAAAGAGTGGACTACTCGTTTATAGATCAAATTTTTTTTCGGTAGACAACGAGTATAAAAAATATTAGTTGTGACAGTCACGACTGGCACATCAAATTTTCATTCTGCTCTCACATTTTTCTGATATAATTTATTCCTAGAAATTCTATACAATCTACGGTCAGCTGAGCAAAGATGTCCCAAAAGAATTTCGGAATCATAATTGCCACAGCTTTCAAAGCGCATCAGCTCTGTTTTCATTTGAATTTTTCTTTCTCATTATATTTCAAAAATGATAAAAGACGTGCATCCAAAAATCGAGTTTTGAAATCAGATTTTCTCCCGTCTCTTGATCAATTTTACCGAACATGAGTTTTTACATTATCTTTAGAAATTTTATACTTTCTTTTGACTAAAATCATTAGATCAGAGGTATAAACAATATGAGAACGCTGGAGTTCGATAGTTTACCAAATGATACAGGTATCTCATGCACATCTTGAGAAACAGATGAGAAATATCATACCAAATGGTTGATATGAATAGAAAATCTCACAATCGGATTTTAGTCTTCAGAGGACTAGGGTGGTCTGTACCGCTGTATCGACCCTCTGCAAAAATGAGTTTGAATATGATTTTGGGTCGAATGTGTCATGATATTCATTGAAATAGATGTCAAAATATTCAAGAGATGGAAAAATGTGAGTTTTTCAAGGTGCTTCTCAAGATTAAGCTTGCTTTTTCATCTTTCTTGATGTCTTCTCTATCCTCAGAGCTTTTCGAGCTGTGAAATGACGAAAATGGGTTCGTCCTCAGAAAGGTCATTTTTAACGTCAAAATACTTCACAGACAATTTTTTATATTATATTCGTGTTCAGAGCATCAAAGAATATTCTAATATGCGGTTGGAGTTGGGATTACAAGATTGAAAAATTTAACACGGCCTGTTCCAGCTACCTTCGATATATCGACCACCTCTGACTTCGGCTGTACAGACTTTTTCATTCAATGATTTTAGATACAACATTCGGTAAAAATCAAAGGTGAATTTCTTGGGAAAAATTCTCGTTTCCTATAGAAGTAACGGATTTTATTCACAATTGCAGACCTATATCATGAACTATGGTTCATCGAAAAAATTGGTGAGAACCTTGTACTAAATTTCTAGAATTACATATTCAGGTAATAGAGATTCTTTGCATCATTTGAAGCATATAATGAATATTGAAAAGGTAGAAAATCTACACGCTAGTTGGAAAAAAAAACCAACACACCTGAACTCTAGGCATTCTCAAATTGTTATTATGACTGATCAATCATATGAATTTACATATTAGCTTTTTTTTACCTATATTCATCAGACTTCACAATGGCTTTATAAATTAATCTATGCAATCTTTTGCTCTCTGCTACACTAGCAGGGGAACTATCTACCTTTTGAAACAAGTCTTGTCTCGTCACCACAAAGCTGAATCTCATTCAACTGACATGAGTATTGAACATTTGAGAAAATTTCTCTTTTGTTGAGATTCGAAGAAAGAGTCGCGCAGCGGTCTCTCTTTACCAAAATATTGTAATATATTGTAACCCATTCATGGGTACATTATTTATTTGAGTTCACATGCCAGCATCGAAACTTTCTTGATTCTGTACTCTGGTTTGGTAAGCTTCGAGGTATGTATCAACATTCCTGTATATCCCAGAGTTGGCTTGAAACATTAAAGTCTCGAGGATCCTTTCGTGCCGTATTGATTTGGATGGCAAAACAATCTGGAAGATGAGAAAAAATTAGAGTTTTTCGATGGATAATATTTTTGATACATTATCTTGGTAAAATTCTTAGATCTGGTTCAAGAACAGATGTTATATTTCAGTACAATTGAACCACTTGTCAGCTTCATTATAATTTCTTTTTTTTTAAGAATACGCTTAAAACTTCCCCTTTTTAAATACATCAGAGATTAGTACTTAGCCGTTGATTGCTAAGCCCCTCATTCGGATCATAATTTCTCATACATTTCCGTACTTCAAAAACGAATACCGAATCTAAATTCATGTAGAAGTGTGGAAAATTTCACTGGAATAGTTATTGAAGACAATCATTCTCAAATGAGGAATAGAGTTCTTGCTGAATTGCGTTGAAAATGAAATCAATATTCGATACGGAAAACGTTACTTCTGGGGGGGGGGGGGGGGGAGTATGTTCATTTCAAGACAACCAGAATAATTTTACGAGTGTTCAAGAACTTTTTTCCTCAATTCACGGAGAAAATTAGCCAAAACAATAAAACATTTTCCTCGTATGTACCCAGCATCTCTGGTCATCCTACACAGCGACCAAAAGCGATTCGCTCGATAAAATCAAACCAATTGTCTCAATAGAATTGAATCAAATCTGATCAATAAAATGTCTCAAGATTACCTTTATAAGCTCCTGCGGTGCTATCCTGTACAATTTGAGATCCCTACTGAGTCTCTCCATGATGCACTTAAATTCATTATTGGCATCTGCGTCAGACTTACTTTTTATTCGATTTTTTGCCCAACTCAGCATAGCCTCAAACTTTTTTATCTCTACAACCTCGAGACTTCGACTCATGATCATCTGTACCATTGATTCACTCAATGTGAGAAAATCTGGATTCTGAAATAGCTGAAATGCTCTAGTTTCAACAAAAGCAAGTATCATGTTGACGAGTTCCGAAGCTGATGTATATCGCCAGTAATAATTTTCCAAGGCGCACAGCATAACACATACAATTTCAATTCGAAGAAATTGTTTTGCATGATGAAAACAGGCTTGAAGAAGTTCGGGAAGATCATAGTGTTCGGCAGCACAGATTAATCCGGGTATGTTACTGCAGGTCAAAGGGCATGAACCTGTGTGTAGATAATCCAGAAGGATTCGAAAGGTTTCAGGGTCGAACTCGATTATATCGAACTGTAAATTTTTGAAAAAAATCATGAAGGATGATTGATAAGTTTTAAGAGATATTTTGAAGATTTGAAAGAACTTACTTCAGTCTGGGCAAGTTTCGACCGGTCGACCTTTTGAGCGTCTGCACATACCGACAGCCTTGGCATTGCGAGCGAATGAGACGCCTTGTCTCTTTCTTTTAGTTCTAATTTACCTGAAAGTTCATAGTACCTCAGATTAATCAAGATTCTGATGTGATGAATTTGAGAGTTCGAGATCTCTCAAGTCAAGACGATTTTCTTCAATACAATAACCAAAGGATCAGTGAATTTGTTATTTCGATAAACTACGTCATGACTGTAAAATGTGTAGCCTTTTATTCACTTACATCACCCATGATGAATGAGAAATGAAAGAACTCAACGTAATGACTAATTTAATGAATCTTCAAAGAATTCAATAGATTATATACCAATCCAATCTACTAAAGTCTCTGTCTGACTTGAGCCTGACACTTACTACTGCAGTCGTGTGAGCTGGTCCAACGTTTGCGGTCATCGCCGGACAAGGTACCGTGTTTGCGTATACTACGACCCCAGCCTGCAGTGATCGTCCCTATCCTCGAGATTGCCCTAACGACCATCGGTGAAGAGGGCACGCTCTTAGGCCTGAAAAAGTCAGAATAAGCATCTTATAGCTCACCTAATGTGACATTTCTGTAGCTCGCTTTTTCTTGCAGTCAATCAATTGCCGGTCATGCATTAATCATTCAAAAGTAGATTGTGATTTTTGCTTGATGAGATCAATTCTCATTGCTCGAGACCACGAGTGTTCTAAACTTTGGATCAAATTACAGATTTGTTTCAAATTCTTTGAATCCATAAATATTATTTAATTCCATGTTTAATGTGAATTAAGTGCTGTTTTCTGGCGAAGAATCGCCATGAAGGAACCAGCTAATCAAATCACTCGTGAGTAATGGTGGTGACAATTTTGAGGTCACCAACAAAGGGAATGGTGTCAATTTTTCAGATAACCAGGGATGAGAATTAGTCGTCCCTAGACCGGGTCTTCCATGGAACCGGCAAACTAATTGATAATTTCTCAGTTAAGTATAAGATCATTGAAATAGTATATTATCGGCCAGTAAGTAGAAAAAGCGAGTTTTCAAGCGTCCCACACTGGAGCAAGAGAGTCGAATTTGAGCACGGGCCAGCCCTGCGCGAATTCTTGACGGATGGAGATGGTTGAAATGCTATTATCTTCCTTTTTTCCAACTCTACAAAATGCCTCTGCCAGGATATTGATTTGGACTTCTTCTTGCAATTCAAACTGGGCGAAATGTGAAACAGTGGATGAAATGGGGAGACACCCCATACGCATAGATTTCCGCAATTCCACGAAACTCTGAGCGCGTATATCTCGATACGATCGAAATGATTCATGGATAGGAACTTTTCCAGACTCCACATACTTAAGTCTGTGGACATAAACGTTTTGCGGATTATTCGGCGTATAAAAACCCACCTTCACAGATCGACTGAATATTCAGGAGTCTCTCTATCCACTGTTCCACACTTCGCTCAGTTTGAATCGCAAAAAAAAAGTCCAAATCAAAATCCTGGCAGAGGATTTTTGTAGAGCTAGAAAAAAGAAAGAAAATCGCATTTCAACTATCCCGATCCGTCAAGAATTCGCGCAGGGCTTGCCCGTGCCCAAATTCGACTTTCTTGTCCCAAAGTGCGCCCTCGCGCACTGGCCGATGAATATTCTGTTTTATTTTATTTTGTTTCTTCATTGAGGAAATATGAAGGGTCATTGCGACCCAAATTACACCAAGAGTTTGAGAATAGATAACATTCAGTGACTCTACGTGGAAGGACTGATCCAAATACCGTGATGTTCTGAATTTTTGTTATTGCTTATCTTCGTGCAGTTTTCGAGGCAGTTCTACAAAAGAAAACATGGATTCAGAACCAGATTTTGCTCCCCTAAGTTTATCTTACGCAGTTCAAGTGTCTCGCTGGAAAACGACGGATGTCTCGACTTTTTACTCTAAAATCGTGGTACCTTTGAAATGAGATGAAACTACTCCAAACATGGTTTAATGCGTTTGGAAGCTCAGGAAACTCGAAATACTTTGAAAACCCCGTTTTTGTGCAATAAAACATAAGGGAGGCACTGCGCCTTGAAGACCACTCAATTTTTCACGAAAATCATGTTCTATCTATATTTTAATGAAAACATCCTACTTTTTGTGGCCACTCAATTCCTAGATACTTGATGAGTCCAAAAATGATACTACATCACTTACTGGAAGTTGTAAAGATAAAGAAAATTTTGGAACATCAGCGCTATATTTTGATCGTTCAACTCACGAGGAATAACTCCAAGAGAAAAGTTTAGATATTCAACTAAAATCTATGCAGTACAGCCTTGGGCCATATCAAAGCCTGAATTCCAAAACTTCCATCATAAAACGTTATGGAACTGGCTATAGTCCAAGTTTGTTAATGTACTCACCTGGGACTCTCCATGTCCGGCACTTGAAGGAAATTCGAGCTCTTTGGCTTCTGCGGACTAAGCAGCGTTGGTGCTGGCCTAGCCAGTAACTCAGCTACAGGCACTTGCGGACTTCCAAAACCCGCCTGTATTCCATATAGCATCTCTTGAAAAACGCTGAAATATGTGTGCTTCAATTAGCTTCAAATTTTTGTAATAAGTAATCATTTTGAATGCAGAAATCTTCCTTACCGACTTCTCACTCCTAAGATGGCTCTAACGCCAATAAATCGAACTTTTTGTTTATGTTGACCAGGCACGAGGAACGATACATCGAATAGATTAGCATTAATGGCTAAATTATCTGGACTATTCAAAAATACTCGAGTAAAGTCCTTTGCAAGCTGATCATAGTCTTCAAACTGATCTCTTACAGAGTCCAGAAGTGGCGAGGATGGTCTCATATGACCGATTGGCCTCCATGATCCACGCCTAAGAATAGCATCAGAGTATGAATTAGAATGTGCAACTCATTAAAAATATGAGCCAAATCAGCTGAGTTTACCTGTATGGCTTTGGTATTTGTCCAGTTTCAGCGTGATTTGCTAAATTACCTACTATGTCCTCTAGCATCTGCGTTCTCGTTCTTTCTTGCATTCTGGCAAACTTTGGCGCGGAATAGCTCGCTCTCTCACCATTAACTATTTTTGTCAGGATCCATTCACGAAACATTGGCCCTGTGATAAAAAAAAAAAAAAAAAAAAAGAATGAGGATAGAACGAAAGTTTTTGAACTTCTTTCATCCTTAAAAATCAACACAATAACGAGTTTTCAAAAATTACGACTTTGTCCCCAAGTTTCTAGTGTATCGTGTTAAAGTAAAGGGTTGGTTAAATTAAATTCACACGTGCCTACAAATTTTCATAACGTACCTTTATCAAAGACACTTTGTTCCCAGAGGTAGGGCTTGTAGGCGCCAACTTCGTCCCTGGTGACTACGGAAACTTCGTATCTGGGATTTTTCCTTTTGATCCGTGGGCTTACCCGAACGATGATGAAGGTGTGTAAAAAGTGTGACTTTATGCAAGCTGGGCTAAAAGCCGTGTTGTCTGCCTCGAGGAATACCACACATACGATGTCGTTGCCTATGTGCCTTTTTCTCTGGAGCTGAAATATCAAGAGAGGAATTGATAAAAAATCTTACAGATGTTCTTTTGAGCTAACTCGAATTCACTGGAAGTCTGTGTAACTTTTTTATGTTCTCTGCCTTGATTTGGAACTACGATTACAATCAGAAATCCTAACTAGTCTCTCAATAATTATCTGATCTACCTCTTTTCACTCGAATAAAATTTATTCTTCCTCAAATGAATTCGATTTTGCATAGAGAATAACTAAACATGAAACCGTACTGTTCGACTACAATGACATTTTGTTAATGCATTCTTTGCTCAATTTGAGATATGACATTCCCTATCTTGCAAACAAATTAATAGACTATATTCAACCATATGAAACTAGATCATCTATTGCCCTTCGCACAGTCAAGTACAAATCCAAAAGAGGCTCAAGCTCCATCATTCCAAGGGGCATTGTCTTGTGGAATAGTTTACAGCCTTCTACATCACCAATAAATGATGGTGAAATTTTTAAGCGAACCATTAAAAATGAGCTATTCGCGTTTGTATATTCAAGTTGATATGCATCCTTGGTATGTGCCACTATTGAATCATTATTACCATTTCTAATTTGTCGTTGATTGATTTCCTAATTCCCATTTATTGTCGAAATAATTGTATTAATATTATATATATGATGTACTTCTACAACACTTGATGTAATTTGGGCCGTAAAGGCCCGTTATATTTCCTAAATAAAATAAAATAAAATAAAATAAAAAATGAAAAATGAAGAAGGGTTCAAAAAGATTTGACAGATTTCAGAGGGTTTGAATTTTCAAATCTACTCAAATTCAACGAGGTTGTATGAAGTACCTCAAAACATTAGCCTTCATGCATTTCATGGTAATTTATAGATATTCTGTGAAATACTCTCATACTTTATTGGAAATCATAAGTGAAATATTACCTTTTGGGGATCGTGTTTCTCGTAAGGCAGCAGAGTAGATACATGAAACATGATTTCGATGCCTCGCCAATTGGTGTAAACAGAGTGTAGCCCAGTTAGATCGTGAACTGTATCGAGGCCACCCTTGTACTTATCGAAACCCTTGAGGCGAACCTTGTCACCGAGAATCGAGAGAAACTCTTCGAAGTTGGGTGACTCTTCGTTGTTGTCGAGTATCTCCTCCTCGCTGTACTGATTTTCTTTTACGTATATGACACCGACCTTGAGCTCAGACTTGATGAAAACCTGATCGAGTTTTAGTAATTCCTCGGGCGTGTCAGGAAGCTGTCCCAGTGTCAGGGGTGGATTTATATTAACTTCTTTTCCAAGGCTTCTCACAACTTCCTCCCGATTATACCTGATAGTAATGTCAAGAGGACACAGAAAAGGATAATAATTAGATGACTAGTTCAGCTAACACTGTTTTTTTTTATTATCTTAGCATTAAAATTTCCTGGGTTTGGTGTCTTTGACTCAATTCTGATGACGGAATCTGGAAGAATGGACAACTTTACATTCGTAACACGGCGCATGATAATCTTTCAGAAGCTATTTGATGCTCAAAATTGTGATCGGAAGGGATGAGGAGGTTTTAATAACGATCAAACGGCGTTCCAACAACTTTTTTTGTTTCGAGCGATATCTTGGGCCCAATCAATTAAAATTTCTCTGACCCATAGATATTGTAATGCAAGACCCATTGACACGTTTTTTCGACCTCCATGACACACATCTATCGATTTCGGGTATGAAATTGCCGTCGAAACACGATTTTGAATGGGAAAAGTCTTCTTTCTTGGACCTAAATTGGAAAGAAACTTATTATGGAAAGAAACTCTTCATGATCGCCTCAAACGGAATTTCCCACCCCATTTTTTGGAAATTTGAACAGATTCACGTCGAATTCATGTACTCAGCATTTTTTGAGGGCTATTCCGTACTCAAAAGAGAACCCCAAAATGGTCTTATAAATGTGCCATTTCAGGCGCTAATGGTCTAACCAAAACGATGATGGACAAACTTTTGTCAGCAAATTAGTCATGGAATGATTTTCATCCACATAATTTCATTAAAGAAACTAGCGGACCAACAAGCCCAAAGTTTGAACAAACAGCGATGAAACGGTTGATCTTTGCGAAAATTGTCTGGTAGGGAGCAATAAAGAGCAAGCTGTTACCATAAAGCTAAAACAAGCACTAGATTATACTTCGACGAAGAGCTTACGACTTTTTCAAGTTTTTCATTGCTTCGATTGAGTATTCACGAGAGAGTAGACGTTATCGTCAAGTTTCCAGTACGCTCTCTGCCTCGATTATTGGCAGTATGAATTTCTCATACGATAACTCATCCCAACTCTAGCAAAAAGTTCCAGAATACCCCTATATACAAATACTTGCCTCGTGATTATCATAATAAGACTTTTGAACGGATTCCTCAATTCGATTCTGAAGGATATAAAACTTTTTTTCACAGTAAAAAAGTTCAAGGTATAATATCGAAAATAATCGAAATTCGTGTACTGGTCGTGCAATAAAAATAGCATCCCATTTCAAACTTTGTCAATAAAACGCTCCTCCGTAACTCAATTTCGACGAGAGTTTTCGACACTTCTTACAATCTAATAATACCCAAGAACGTGATAAGACTCTAGCAAGCTATACTTTTACTTTTTTTTTTTCACTCACCTATCGGCGAACACACAGCTTGCAGGTATAAGTCCGTGAACCGTATAACTGATGGCTCTTACAAGAATTCGAAACTGATCCCTTCCATTCAAAGTTTCCTGTTTCATACTGAGTATCACCGGTCCAAGATCTTCATCATTGGTAAAATAGTTCCAATGTTCAGTACCGTAAAAATACTTTTCGTACGTCTCCTGCTCCACTGATGTAAGCTCGAATCCCTGATTTACAAAAATTTAATTACTTACTCCATGGTTTAATTAAATTTTCGAGGATGAATGAGTCGAATAAGAGGAAATTTTGTGCGTATAATTAGTTAACTCCCTAATGTTTGGGGTACGTCATGGTAAAGATTTACAAGTCATGGGCAAATCCCACGCAAAAGCTTATCTAGGATCTCAAGGGAATCATGGAAAAGTCGTGGGTTTTAGCTTTTCGTTGTACGTGGAAAGGGAAATCGAGTATGTATATTTGTATACATATGTATGGGGCTGAGAATATCGGAATAACAGTCTTGGCAGAATCGACCAGTCATGAGCTTTCCTTGCATCATCTGTTATATGCCCATAGGGTGTTCCAAATAACAAAGCCTCTAGAGCCTTTTCATCGCTCGTCTAAGGTTGATGTAGAGTCAAGATATGGTCTGCCGAGTTGGTGTTTTTCCCTTTTTGCACGAAAGGCTCATTAGTGCACTTTTTTCCAGATTGATTCTGTCGTCAACATGACTTATGAAGATCAGTGTTAAGCTTGGAATTGGCGGTCGAAATGATTGATCGACATTAAAAGTCGTTGAGAAGAGACTTTTTGCAGAATTTTCACACGTTGTATTTTTCCATAAACACTCCAATTCCAATTTTTATTTATTTCTCAATACATACATTAAGAATCGATTTTATCAACTTTCTCGCTCACTCGTCACAGCTCAGAAAATATTTTCAGAAATGTCATGTTAAAACTTACTCATTGATTGCTCAGATGAATTTTCGAAATTTTACTCACGTGCAGCATTTTTGTCTATAAATCAACGGAAAAATATAACTGACGGAGGGACTGAGGGAAGTCTCGTAAATTCAAAAAATTTTGAGCTCGAGGAGATACTCAAAGAAGGTCAAATGTGGATTATAAATTTTGAAACTTCACTGCATCAGGTTCACGATAAATCGAAGAGAAATATTGCGGATCATCAACACATTGCTGTATATCAACTGAATGTTTCGAAATATTTGATGGAACCTCAACCCTCGGTCGCAGAGATCTTTACATTGACATTTGTGAATCACACCTTTTTACTTACTGAATAATGTATGGAGAATTTACGGCATCCCACTCTCAACATCAGTCAATATGAGACTCGTATAGAGATTTCTCGCTTAGAAAAATGACAGCAAAAGTAGTTTAATTCAACGTAGTTATGTTAATATGGAAAAAATACTCGAGAATTTTCTCACAGGGTAACTTCGTGGTATTGAGGAATGGTAGTTTTTTTAAAAAATCCACCATATGTCTCAAATGAGTCATAAAATAAGAATCCGATATCAAATGACCAGAGGATATTGAACCACAAATTCTGAAAACATGAGAATCTACCACGAGCTTATATGGCTCTGAAAAAGTTTCATCATTTCGGAAGGTGTCATCCAAAGTCATGTTCTCCATATCAGAAAAAATCTCCTTAATTTACCCAACGCACTTGCCAAGCAGTCAACCTATTTATTTTGGACATGCAAAGCATTGTCTAGAATAATATGCGAGGAATATTACCAAGAGAGAAATGTTTCCGTATAGTAATTAGACAAAGATCATACCTGATTCTTCTCCCACTGTTCTTCAATAACGGTTTTCTTTTTAACGGGCAGCTCATCGCCGTCGAGCTCGTTTTCTTCGTACAGGCAATAACTATTACGTCTAATTTGTTGCTGCTGTTGTTGCTGCTGTTGCTGCTGCGTTTCAAATTCGTGATCGGGCTGAGGTTCTCCATCGGTACCATCGCGATCGCTCTCACTTTCGTCATAGATACCTTCGGAATTTATCTGCTGCCTCGAGCATTCGATCCAGTAACCTGGTGTTGGTATCAAGTTGTGCGGATGTTCCGAGCAGAATTCGTCTGTTGTGAAAAATAGCCCATTTAGTCATCTTATTTCTTTGATATCTTACACGTATTATCGATATGTTAAATTTTTTAAACAGCTCAATGGCGTATGTAATAAGCGACTGGAATTTTAATCGATTATCGCCTGTTATTTACTTTTTCTGAAAAAGTGAATAATAGGCGATGATCGATTGAAATTTCAACGATAAATGAAAAAGTTTTTCATTTGTCGTTGAATTTTGTGAAAAACACTCACTCACATTGTCTAACATAATGAATAATTTCGTTTTAATCAATTTCCAATAAACGGTGACCACTCGTTTTGAACAAATCACGGAATTCTATAGGAAAAATCCCAAACGTTTTTATTGAAACAGGGAATGTATCAGATTCCCAACTAAATCCATAATACCCAATTGCAAAAGAAAAAATGTACGAGAAAGTAAAAATTTTGCCCTCCCTGTCCTATCTTTATCAGGCAATCTGATGCGATTTTCAATGTCCCGAGCTCGCGGTAGTGAGTGGGTACAGTAAAAATGGCATATTTCGAGATAATCGTTGAATGAATGGTGAATTAGCTTTGAAGAGGACTCAAAAGACTCTCGCATTCGCTATGATACATAATCTAATAAAATACTTCATCAAAAAATATTCTTGCATGATTCTTTCAATGTGTTTGTATCTTGGAACCCGGGATGGATTGAAAATTCCACGACTACACAATTTTCAACATTTTTTATTGCCTGATTTCCTTTTTCTTCCGTCTGATTAGATTGGAAACCGCAATACATAGAGAAATTTTTCTAAAAAAATACTCCATTGCCCCAGGTTGTTGATAATAGTGCGGAAATCTCCACTGAAGATTGGGAAAAAAACTAACCGAGGTCCGAATTGAAGGGAGAGCAATCTTGACAGCTATACATTGAACCTCTTCTTCTTTCGAATAAGACTGACTCAATTGTAGAAAGTAATACAAGAGAGTATGCTGTAACGCATCTGTCAATAATTACATCCGTAACGCATTAGCAAAGGAAGCATTTGATTCAGTGAAATGTATCTTTTTAATCTGTGCTTCTACTCAGCAAGAAAATTTCGTTGAGGTATTTCTGATGAAGATAGAGTAAGAATTGAACTTTGAACAAAGATTACATCTTCAGATTTTTCACAAGAACTTTTATCGATAGGCTTTCGGCATCCCTTCTTGTAGTTGAATTGAGAATTCTGGAGTCTCTTCTAGCTTTGGATGCATATTATTTTGGCTAAGAGGTCAATTCTCAATAGAGGAGCTCAGAAAAGTGCTTTTGATCGAGGAACTAAAAAAATGTTCAATCCTCAAGTTGAAAATTATGAGTCATATGAGATAAAAAGTGAAAATTCAGTAAAAGTGATGAATGGGGTACTTTTTCCGCTGAATCGATGAAAGTGTCTTTGGCAATACATTCATTCAAATTAAAATAGCATATTTCGCACCGAGTCATGAGGTTGTAGCTTGCTTCCGAGCGATTCATTTTCGGCCCAAGCCGCGGCCGAGGGTCGAAAGAATAGCTTGGAAGCGGGGAACCTCGTAAGCGAAGCGCGAAATTTATTTTTCGTAATTTCACAGGCACCCCAACATTGGAGAATTGCGAAAATATATTCCAATTTATCATACGCTGCAGGGTGAGTTACATCATTGATGACCTGAGACTAGATTTCCTGCTCTTGTCTGAGGATTAGATTATAGAAAAATGTAAAATATCAAGAACAGAAAATCCTACTCAAATTCAATAACGGCAGCTATAATACTAGGATCATTGAAACGCGGATCTTTCTTCGTCACAGCTTCCAAAGTTTGAGTCTTTGATACAACTGCAAACTTCAACTAGAATTCCGACATTCAATAAGTTTCGTGGAATCAGAATAGCACTCAGCTGAAGAAAAACAAACTCTCGAGGATAACAGAATCTTATAGAAACAGATTCTCAAAGTTATAGTTTGAAAATGCACGTTATTATCATGCGAGAGTCAAAGAATTGCAATTTCACTATAAAACGTTTGGATAAATATAAGTTCAATACTTCATCTTTTGGGAAAGGTTTACAGTAAAATTTTTAGTCTATCCGGAATTAAATCACCAGAAAAGAATTGTGATTTCTTGCCGAGACAGAATCAGCTTGGTGAAAACCAGTTCTGGATGCATTCCATAGCAGTCCTGATTCTGAGTAAATTTCTATTCGTACATATATCCCAATAGGGCCAGTTTTCAAGAGATCGAAATTCTATTTCCTGGGAGAAATAGAAGATCTAATAGCAGAATAAAGTTTTTTCCGAGGTTTTTTCCCTTCGTCTCAACTCTAATAATGTGTCGAAGTATCTCGAAATCCTCTTTGATTTAAAACTAAGACGAAACAATATAGAAACATTATTACCCTTTCATAGTAGAATAACCTTATATGAAATACGATAAGAGGAAAATTTCGGAACAGAAATCTAATTTCTTCCAAGTCACATATAATGACGTCGAACGGAATCGAGTAAAACTCGGTATCCTCGGAATCGAAAATGTCCTCCAAAATGAAACCTGCTTCATATTACGGTCAGATTCATCTTTTGGAGCTTGTGATATATTGACCGAACTTGGAAATAGTAGTAAATTAACACAAATATCAAAATAATGATGTGGTGACTCAATTTCTGTTAAAAAACGCAAAAAAAATTCCGGTACCGGGAATCGAACCCGAGCCTCCTGGGTGAGAGCCAGGTATCCTAGCCACTAGACCATACCGGAGTTGCTAAGCTGAGATCGGAAACCTCTATCTGAATTCTCGAGCCACGAGCCGCCCGCTGCGCACGAGCGAAAGTATATATATATGTATACATGCTCCGAGCGGAAACACTGATGTTGGCTTGATAGCGTTTTGTCTCCACTACCATGAAATCATCAATACCATAACTTCAACATCTGCACTCTCTAGACAAACAATTGCTCATATCCAAATCACCAACAATCTTTATTGCACCAGTCAATATTAATTCGGTTATAGTACTTTTTATAACTCACAGATGGCATTCTTCGAAAAAGATTGTAGGGTCCCTATATTTAATGGGTCTAGATAAGGGGGGGGGTGGGTAATTCTTCTGATTGGCTCCGCCATATTCAGCGATCCCATGCTTTTCAGATGGGGGCGGATCTGTGTGAGTGTGCACAACTAGGGTCACTAGAAGGGGGTCTCGACACGGTTCTCCCACTCTTGGGTAAACCGCCGCCAAATTCAGACAAACTAATACTTTTTGTATACCTATATCCACCGGATTTGTCTGAATATGGCGGACCGTGTCGAGACCCTATGCACAACTGCACACACCAGTGCGCTCGTGTACGTGTAGCTCGCTGAATATGGCGGCTGCCCCCTTGTCTAGACCTATGGATTGTAGGGACCCTCCAGATTGTAGCAGCAAACAGACATGCGCAAGGTATTACAAGGCGCCAAAATACGAATCGAGGCCTGATCAAGAACGCTCATCTAATAATGTACTTCGGCTAAGTATATAAGCGGCTCGCACTCTGAGTTTGCTCTCATCATCTTTTGACTCGTTTACCTGTTGTATCTAACTAGTTCTCGACAATATACTAATAAATCGTCTATAGCACTTGAATATACCAGTAATTCGTTGCACAGTCTTTCAACCCACACCGAACCCGCAAATATTCAAATCATTACAAGATCTCGTACAAATTCATTAAAAACTCATGTAGTATACGTGGCAATTTTTAGAATCACCAATGGCCATCCACAGGCTGTCTTAAAAGTCAGTCACCCCCCCCCCCTTCAAACCTTCATATTCTTTTCCAGAGAAGGTTGGGAATCGCAAAAGATTTCGGAACCATGTGCCTTTGTTTGCGAGGGTGACCATAGTTTTGACCTTGAAGGTCATTTGCAAGGTCGTGTGGAGGCCAACTCGATAGCTTTCAATGGGAACACCTACTTATGACCTCGAAGCGGAAAGATCGTGGAAAATTTTAAAACTTTTGTTTAGAACCTTTGTTGACCGAGTTGACATTAGGGAGTTAAATGGAGGTCAATATGGTTGGACGGCAATCTCCGAAGCTTCAAAAGTGAGCAATATATCTGTATCAATAGCTGTTTGGGATTAGAGTTGTTCATGATCGAATCAAAAAATAGCTAGTGACCTTGGTTTTGATCTTGCAGGGAATCTTCAAGGTCATTTCGAGATCAAATTGATTTCTTCAAATTAAAACACCTACTTTGGGCCTCAGACTCTGCTAGAGCGTGAAGAATTATGAAACATGAATTTGAAATTCAATTCGATCCGACTCGAGCTTGGTGAGATGAATGGAAGTCAATCGGCTCTGACCAAGGTCAATTCAGATCAAAAAATATTAAGATATTTGTCGTGGAAAATGGGCAGACCTATGCACTACTCCAATCATGATTATTCGCCTGTCTTGCGCAATTTTGGTTTGCTTCCCATAAAATCCTATCTACGGTACCATGACTACGCTCTTGCATACAAAATTGTTAACAACTCTTCGGATAATCTAAAAAAACAGTTGAATTTTGATGACAGGTCTCTCAACTACCCCCTGCAAAATGTCCAACTTCTTGTTGAAATCATTTCTACATGGAATCGTCACTCCAACTCATGTAGCATTAGATTGGAACATATTTGGAATGAACTATCAGAGAAAATCAGAGTGTTACGAATTGGTCCGTTCAAGTACTACGTCCGCAAACCAGAAGTCTTAGATGATCTTATATCGAGCACAAAAATTTTTAGATAATGATGATTTATTATTACTCGTGATTTATATTGACTAATGTTCATTTTCTGTTTATAAATATGAAATTTCTAAATTTTGAATTCTCATACAAGATGGCGCAACCAAAGAAACCAGCTGTTATTATATTGTATAATTTTTATGAAGGACTGTCAGTATGAAAGAAAATAAAATGAAATTAAAATAAAATAAAATATGTTCTAGACATGAATTTCATAACTACCCACGCTTTTTCAGAATTCGAGGTCGAAAGTAGGTGTTTCTATTTGAAAAATCAAGTTGATCTCTAATTGACCTTTCAAATGACCTCCAAAGTCAACACCAAGGTCACTAGCTCGATCTCGTTTTGATTATGAACATCTTTTATCCCAAACATTTTGATATGACGCTTACTTTTGAAGCTACGAAAGATCACCACCCTGTTGTATCGACTTTCATTTTCCTCACACAGCTCAAGTCGGATCAAAAAATGATTCAGACAAGAGTTTCATAGCTTTCCACGCTCTTCCAGAATGTAAGGTCGAAAAAAGGTGTTTTCCTTCTAGGAAAAATCAAATAGACCTCCAAGTGACCTTTAAACTCAATCAAACACTCACGTGGAATGATCAGGTTAATGCAATATCCAAGCAGGTGCATGGCGCATTCTACATGCTGCGTTTTCACCGACATGCGCTTTCACGTGATCTCCGTCGGAAGCTTGTGGAGACCAGTGGTCATCTTCCCATATTTTTATCATGATTGCACAATTTATAACGATGTGAGCGTCAACCTCAATCTCAAACTACATCGACCCTTCAATGCCTGCACTCGATTTGTATACGGCAATATACCATGGCGTTCATCAGTCACCCCTTATCGCCTAGCTCTAGAGTAGCTAGATGTGGAAAACCGTAGGAAACTTCTCACGGACTCACTTGCCGCTCTATATATATAATAATCAATTACGTTGAACCCATGCGCCTTGACAACCTCCTTTCATAACACTCTGATAACCCCTACCTCCGTACTTTGAGATGTTTTACAACCTTACTTCTTCTCCTGAGAACCCCACGAACCACTTTTAACGAAAATTCTTTTCCCCTTACTGCATCGAAACTTCTTAACTCATGTTCAGTAACCATCCATAATCCTAGTACTGCGATGTGCAAATCATTCAAACCTTACACAATTCAAATTTACACAAATGAGTCTCTAGTATTTGCTAAAAATCAAGAACGGCAACAGCGAGACTCAACCGACGGCCTTCGCGAGGCATCCGCAGAGCCCAGAAGTTAGCCCATGCATTTTATTTTTCGCATGTTATCTCACTTTTTCTTGTTGAGGACACGCGAGACAGACCATAATGGTACTCATCATATTATTTTCCATATCATTGTTCAACTTGGTTCATTTGTTCTTGACTTTTATCGTACTACAAGATGGAACTTTCTCATTTTAATCGAATTAGAGTACTTACGTGCTAACTATGTATATCTGATGTTGTCTATTTGCATACCTATTGAGTTTATGTAACTCACACAGAAGTTATACTCATCTTAATCATTATCATTCATGTCGATTCACCTTTTGTAATATCTATAATAGGGCCAAATGGGGTACTACCTCAAAGCTCTAATAAATTCTATATCAATCAATCAATCAGGGTCAAAACCGAGATTACCAGCTCACTTTTGTTGTAATCATGAACAACTTTCAGCCCAAATATTTTTCTTGATAACGCTCACTTTTGGATCTACGAAGGTCGCCGTTCACACGAATCAACCTCGATCAATTTGCCAAGGCCAAGTCAAATAAAAAAATACTTCAGTCAGAATAAGTTCCATCATTTTTTACGCTCTTTCAAAATTCGAGGTCGAACGTAAGGATTTTATTTCGTTAAAGATAGTGTCGTCCCCTAATAACTGACCTTGAAAATGAAGTTCCAAGTCAAAATGAAAGTCACCATCGGATGTTCCCGTGGCAATAAAGAGGCACATTCTCCGGGGTCTTCCGCAATTGCCAACCATTGCTGGAAAAATATGGGAGGGGGGGGGGCTGACTTTTGGGGCAATCTGGTGGTGTCCTATTCCGCAAGCACACAGATGCATTGCAACGGCTTACCACCAGCATTTAATACTTCGCACTTCCATACAAATACATACCGAGATGATCGGATTTTCTGAATCTCCGATAATAATTCTGATCGAGTTGAGAGGATACAAATAACCAGGATTTGCAAGATTGGTATGAATTTTCATCAAATGGTCAGTAACATACAGATTTGATAATTATAGCTACAAGTAAATGCGCACATGTTGATATCTGGCCGATTCGTTCTTTGCACAATCATCATATTACAGTCGGGACTCGTTATACGCGGAAGATGCGTTCCAAGAGGGTCCCGCATATACGGAATCCGGATATACTGATACATTACGGTTATGGGAAATAAGCGGATGCGTTCCGGCGACTGACCAGACCACGTATGAATGAACAAGGTGTTTATGGGAATGATGCGTTATATGTACCCGTCCACAGTGTAGAATCCGCGTATACGGAGCAAGAGATATTCTCTACAGAGAAGTGAATTATTTTATCAGGATAGAGTAAGAATTGTTGAGGATGGTATAGTTGATTCGATGAAAGCTTTGGACATAAAGATATAAGAATCATGCATCTATTTTTCGAAGATAATCCTCGATTTTTTTCTATTTAGCTCTTCGCGAGATGTCTTTGAAGAGCACTCGATACTCTTGCATGATACACCATATTTAAATCTTGGACATCGCTTCATCGTGGAGTCATTGAAGATTGCCTCATCAATTGCGTGTCTCTCAGTATCCTTATAATTTTCTTCGCTGAAGCCATATCTCAATCTCAATCGTAGAACGTTGTCATTGGAATACTATCGATCTCACTGTGTCATTACACAATTTTGAAGATTCAATACGCCCAAAGAATCTTGAGGAGAATTGTGGTATGCAACCTCGTTAAAAAATTTCATAACCTTTTGAAATAAGGAATGGGTTCAATTAAAGAACCGCGTATAGGTTGAATCGCGTATACTAGAACCGCGTATATTGAGTCCTGACTGTACACTCGATATTACATTAGTTTTATCAGCTTCAAAAAAGAAGTGACGTGTTATCTCATAGAGGAAACGGAGGGAATTACAAGAAATGGATATATTCTTTAAAAATCAATCCAAAAGCTATCCTATGCCTCTAAAACACAAATTAGTTCCGCTCAAACAATGTACGTTGATAATAACAAGGAAAATGTTGCAAGCACTTTAAACACCTAGTGTTCTCAGGTAACCATTCAGTCATTTGTTGATCTTCAATTGAGAACCTGCCAGATTCGCATAGTAACATTGGCAAAATAACAAACATCATAATGAAACTGTATCTACTCATTCTACTTGTTGCTATCATCGTCATGAATGAAGGTGAGCATATTCCATCATAAATCCAATCCCAAGCAGGGACACAAGAAAAAGAAAACAAGTACTTTGACGAAAATCACATTGTCTTCATGGCCCTTAAAACGACAAACATTCCAATAGGAACTTCTGACAGACCCCAAAAGGAGTTGATATATGTCCCTCACTCCAGAAAATTTCTGATCATGCTTCCAGGACGATAACTCCCAGCTCAAGCTATGGCATGCTCTCTGAGAGAGAATTTTTCGCAGAAACTAGCTCTCTAATTCCTAAGATTTCGTTCTCATGATAAAAATATCGATAATTGATACCAAAATTACAGGTTTATCCCACAAAAAAGTGCATTTCTTCATCTTTCTTGAATTGGAACGCTGTTTCCTGCGAAAAAAACTCTCCTCGTAGAGAATGTTATAGCTCAGACTGACATTGTCGCAAAGAAACGTTCAAGAATGGATTATGTAGGTCTAGACTTCTTCCTTCAGGTCTCTCGAGTTTCATGCTATAACCTTATTCCACCTCAGATTTGCGGGAACCAGGAGATCCTCTCAAAAGTCATGAAAATTTATTTTTTCCTGGGGTTAAGATTGGAAAGTTCTCGAATCGTGCAAATAAAAATTAACAACGATATTTTGAACTATGTACGTAAAAAGATCTTGAAAATGAGCCGGGGTGAATTTTTTCACGGTCAAGTAGGTTCAATTTACAAAATTTGAAGACAATCTTGGATGAGCTCAAACTCTTGACTGTTAGTGTATCGAAAACTATGCTAATACCGAATCTAGAAATAAAGAAAAGTTTCTTCGTTTCTGTGTTCCACGCAAATGCATGCACCAACGATTGATTGAAATGTAAAAATCTTGATTCTTGAGTACCAATTGTACCAATAAAATTTTGATCAAAAAATTCCTAGGATGCTGGTATAACTAATTTTGTATAATTTTAGTGAGCTGTCAAGATCAAGGGACTTGTGTTTTTGTAGCCGCATGCAGAGCTGCATGTAACAGTCGAACGCGGCGAGGTATTTGCCGGGGCAGTGGCTGGAGACGGCGATGTATATGTGTGCCCAGAGGTTAAGTGAATAAGTGATCCCTGAGTGAACATTTACTCGCAATACATGAAAAAACAGAATGTTGCATTTAATCCATTTCTATAGTACACCGCCACAATTCAATCCAATTTAGTGTACAGCAAAAATATCATGTTCGCTGATCTCAGCATATAACTCAGCAAATTTTTTAATCTGCAGCAGCCGAAGTCGTTGATTTATATCCACAGTCGAATCACTGTAAGGTAGAACACCAAGCGATATATTATCAAGGCTTGGTATTCGAGCTTAGAGTGACCCGCCAGTGGTGTCTCGTTCATTTCCAATATCTTGATCTGCAAAGCAGCTGTCCACACACTCTCTTTCCATCTTCTTATTTTCGCTAAAAGTATATACGGGTCGGCACTTTTGAAATTTATGAATGAAGCAGAGCGAGAAAGAGCATTGGAGGGGGAAACCGCATTGACGGCATGAGCGTGTCGCATAGTGAGGGAGAAGCCCCAGCCCCTTAGTGTATACAAAGAAAATCGATAACCGACAAACCACCTGTGGCTGATCTGTATCAGTCTGCGAATGTCTTCCTTGAGCCGATTCTCACTTCTCCATCCCCGTACTTTTGTGGAACATCATTCATCGTTAACTTGCTTGATGGATCTAACCATTACAGTAATTTGAAAATAATCATACCCAGTTTTGCAGGCTTCCCATGAATCTAAATTCAAGATCCACCCCAAAGATTTGATTTTTTTTTCTTAATTTTCTGATTTTTTACACTCGTTTTTCACACCTTTGTGATGAGTAAGATTTCGTACCCAAACGTGGAATGTGATTATATACATTCATAATTCGTGATAAGGGACGTCCATAGACTATGTAAGGGTTTTAGGGTCGAGTCCTCAAAATTCTTACGAATCCTAACTTGGTGGTGGCGGGGGGAGGTTAACAAGCCACATTATGTAAGTATTTATGGGATATCATCAACCATCGCGGCAAAATGTGAAGCCAGATGGGAAAACCGATAATCCTCCAAACACCGCATAATGGTCCCCCTTTCAGTCCTTGCAATACTTGACCTATTCTATTCACGAGTATTATTTTGGAGTTTTTGATGATAATTGTGTATTTGGGAACATTTTGTTTGGCAGTATTCAGAGACAACTTTTCATCTAAAAATTTCTTGCTCAAAATATAGACTAGGGTAGAATTTGGTAATCTTACGTAAGATGAGGTGGGGGTAAAGTCACTCAAATCTCACGAGCCCTTACAAGGGGGAAGGGATCAAAAAATCAAGAAATTTTCCTTACATAGTTCATGGACGTCTCCTTATATGAAATTTGATGTAAGAAAGTGGTTCTGAAGAAATTTCTATGCGAGCTAGTTGTGAGTAGAACCTGTGTATAAGTTCTTAGTTTAGATGATCAGCTCAATTCAAAAAGTGAATAGCCGAGAGTTCAGACAAGAATCTTGAAATACTGGAACCCGTACGAGGTTTCAGATTGAACAAGTATAAAATTAATAAAGGTTTTGTTCAAGTTTTGTCGATGATAACTCTTTCAGTCATAAACATTTTTTTTCCGGATGTACAGAAACGAGTGATTTTTATACAGATTTTTGCCCTCTTTCCTCACATTGTCCAAGAATCAAGAGAGCTCGAAACTGAAGTAAGATTGTTCCCATTGTCGCACTATAATCCAGATCTTAATCCACTTCTTAAAACGGGGGAAAAAATCATTGAAACAATCAAATTCAGGACTGCTAGCCTCTCAACAAAATCTACAATATTCCTATCAAGACACTCTGATGGAAATTTATCAAGATCCACCGTATGAATCATTTACGTTAAATACCATGTTGATGGTTGAGGAAATATTGAGGGGAAGACAGGGATTTTTCTTGAGAGCAGTGAAATTGATCCTCATCATATGCACAAACTGCTAATTACTCCCATTTTTGCTCTCATTCAAGCCTTGATAACTCATCCCAGACTGGCAGAGTCAAACTTCCATTCAAGAAATTCATCTTACTGATTTGAGTGACTAGAACACAAAGACTAATATATCCAGCTGATTGTGGGTCTTCATTTGAAAGGTTTTGAAAAATCATGATCTTGCGTCAAGTGGTCTGGGCTGAGATAATCAAAAGCTAGAACAAAAATGATGAGGAGGCAGGGTCCACTGGAATATCACCAAAGCCGGACCTACTTCTATACATCACGGAAATACCCAAAGGACGTGGAAGGATGTCGGAATGTAACATGAAAATACAATAATTTTGACCATATTTTGTCGAAATCTCTGAAAACCTCTGACATGAAGTTGTTAGTTGTCGATAAATTCCAGACCATAATCAGACGTACTATTTGCATTATCTACAAATTGTTCCTCTTATAATTTAAGAATGTATAGCAATAAAAGAAATCCAATATAACTCGATTGTAAGGAGCACTCGTGATGGTCGTGTCCAGTTCAAATAGAAGCAAAGAAATTATTCTTTCTGCTCTTTTCTCTTCAATTTCTGAGTGATTATTATGATTAATCGCAACAGGGCGTGAAATACCAGCACCATCAGCAAATGAACGTAAGCCGCGTCGACAAGGTGCTGTCAAATGTAATAAGCTAAGCTTGCTTGAAAAGATTAAAATGTAAAATCTTGGGGCATTTTTCTCGGGGTTATTTTCCTCAAATGGCCTGACAACTACGTGAAGTGTTCTCGATTGAGATTTCTCAGAATTGCAGCAATCTGACTATCAAAAGTGAAGGTTGAAGGTGTATTGGAAAAGTGATGAGATGCTAGTAGAGTATTGATCGATAAGAGTAGAGCATAAATTACCTGAGCAAGCTTGCGATGGTAGCGGAAATATCAGGGTCGTCGAAGATTTTCGTCGAGCAACTGCGCAGCCTAAACTTTGGGGCTTGAAGCTGCGCAATTGCTGCATGAAGTCCGAACACTCCATCAGCGCCACGTCGGCAAAGTGCAGATCGCAGAGTATTTGGTTCTTGAATCTGCACAATTAATAGATGTTATTCATTAATTTCACATTGTCTGAAGGATTTTGAAATGGTTTCTAAGTCTCACGATTTCTATGTACTTTCAATTGATGTATTAATTCCAGTCTGCATATAAAATGAAGTCATTCTCGCGTTCTCAATTTTTTTTGGTGCTAGTATAATACGAGCTATTACAATTTTTCAAATCCGAGATTTTGTTCGGAGATACTTTTGGAGTTTAGGTCAGATATATAAACTTCAACATCCAGTGAAACTGAATGTGAATTTCTTGATCCAAATTGGGACGAAAACTTACGTTTTAGACGCTCTTTGACAAAAGGTAATGTATACACCTCGCTTTCCAGGCGGTTTTGGAGCACACGGAATATTTTCCCTTGTTACACTTGGGTACAATTTGTGAGTAAATGATTCCCGTGCCCAAAATCAGCCAGAACTTGTAAAGGTTGGTAACACATCAGCTACATCAAACATCCCACATCCGATACCTCTTTTCTGCGCATGCGCGGAAGTACCTGGCTTTTTATATTATGGTCCGGAAAGTGCAAAAAGTCCCCTTCAAATCCAGAAAGAGTGGTTAGAGAATATTCCTCCCGTGAGTAACACAACCTCATACCCTAATAAATGTACCTCAGAAAAGTTTTTGAGAATAACGATTAGAGGAAAAAATTTAAAAGAATTTCGACGGAATTATCCGTATATGAGCCTCGTGGGACGAGTATCAGGCTCCCATGACCATTTTTGATGGGGTTTTTCTTCATCATCCAATTTCACTAAACCGCGAATCGTTATTTAATAGTGTTTTTATAAATCACAGCGGTTCCAGCGTAAAGAGTCGCAGGAATTTTACGAGAAAAAACTCAAAACATAATTCTTACTTGACATGAGAGTCTGAGATATTTTGCCATTTTTTTTCTCTGTTGAAAATTGTAATATCTTGAGCTGTAGAATGAAAAAATGACTTCAAACGAGATCCACCGCTGGAATTTCTATCTTTACTTTTTTTATTCATCAATGTACACGGACAAGATTGCCTTTGATGGAATCAGATGAACAAAATAGATTAGCGGGATAATAAAAATGGGAAAAGAATTATTACCACTTGAAATATTAATATCATCGCGTTTCTATGAGTGCAAGGCATTCCCGACATACATGTGGTAAATCACATAAAATCATTGCACATTTTTGGTGAAATCGTCATACAATGCAGTGGATCTAAATACAGCGTACAAGGCTGCTTTATAATTCGGCAATGCCTCGATATTCCTCATTTCATTAGGTAGAGCATCCCAATAACGTCTCAATCTATAAACTGTCGAACGATGTAGCCAATTACGGCTACTGTACTCTTCTCTGATAGTTCTGAATGAACGCAAATTGTATTCCATAGAACTAAACAGCTTCACTTAACAACTTATGTATTCCATTACTAAAGCTCAAATTATACGTAAATTTGAACAGTCAAAATAGCAATAACACTTTGGCGATTCCATCAAGCTGGATTTTTTCCTTACACTGTAAAAACAATCTGATGAGAGTCACAACGACGAAGTAAAATCACCACATTCATTGTGGATCCTGAATTGTTACAACATTGATTGTAGTAAGTTTACCCTACCCATGTAGAACATAAGATTCCATGAACATATATCGACGCCTCTTACGAAGATAAACACATCCGCTAACGCCCACGAAGAAAAACACGGTGGCCGAAGATTAGCATTTGCTTTGTTACGGCCACGAAGATTAACACTTACTGTTTACGCCACGAAGATCAACACTTACGCTTCAGCGCCACGAAGATCATCTCTTACTGCTGAAGACCACGAAGAGTAACACTTACTCCTCATACTGCACGAAGATTAACACATTCGCGCATTTTTTTTATTGACGTGACGAAGACTATAAGTATTCCGTCTTAAGGCCACGAAAAGTAACACATTTTCCTTTACGCCACAAAGACTAACACATTCGTAGACTCCATTCTTGAAGGGACGGAGATTATAAGTACTTCGTCTTAAGCCCACGAAAAGTAACATATTCTTCTAAGCGGAACGAAGGCTAACACAATCACTTACCGTTCATCGTCACGTTAAAGAGAATGTGTTGTTTTTCATTCCATCGAGAAGAATGTGTTAGTCTTCGTGGCGTAGAGAAAAATGTGTTACTTTTCGTGGACTTAAGACGAAATACTTGGTCTCCGTCCCTTTGGACGAGGACGTGTGCAAGTGTGTTATAGTCTTCATACCGTTCAAGAGTGAGTGCTAGTTTCATGGGCCGTTGAGCAGTAAGTGTTAGTCTTCGTGCCCCTAAGGAGTAAGTGTTAGTCTTCGTGGACTTAACGAGAATGCGTTAATCTTCGTGTCCCTAAGGAGTAAGTGTTAGTTTTCGTGGACCTAAGAAGAATCCGTTAATACAGTAAAACCTCTCTTAGCGGCCACCCTGCGGGACCGGGAAAAATTGGCCGTTAAGGGAGGTGGCCGTTTTTGGGAGGTTTCGATAGTTCCGACAGGGAAAAGACTCGCTCCTAAAAGTCAATACTTTTCATATCAGCTCAATATCTGAAGTAAACAATAATCAGTGAGATGATTCCATCGAATCAAAGCAAGTTACAAAGCCTCAGAAAAATAGAGAAATATCGAATATACTACTGTATCCGATGTCATATGCAATCATGAATGAAGTATAAATTCGTTATCTATCTATTAGAAACTTTGAACGCTATTTGTCATGAAAAAATTCGAGATTAAGGTTTGTATTTGAGTCCTTTTCATCAAATCATCACCCAATTTCAATTACAAATCACATATCGATGTCCATCCATCGAGATGATTGCGGTTCACATAAAACTCTTCCTATTCATTCATATGGCTCAGAGCCTCACTCAGACCATCTTCCGAGGTTGGTTTTGGTTTTTGATCCTCCTCTGCTACATCTCCATTCTCATCTTTATCACTCTCTGATTGGGACAATATGCAGAATGTCTTTACATGTTACAATCCTCATCAGAACCTCTATCGTCATATGGAATTGATATAAATAGTATAGTAACAAAACAACAGGAATATTGGAAATACCATTGAAATATGATGGCCGCTTTTCGGAGGCTCAATTTACATATGAAAGGTACTCTCGGGACTGAGAAAATCTGGCCGTTAGAAGAGGTGGCCACTATACAGAGGGGCTGCTATTGGGAGGTTTTACGTCCGTAAGACTCAATACAATTCTGCCGGGACCTTGAATTTTCGGCCGCTAAGGGAGGTGGCCGCTTTTGAGAGGTGGCCGCTAAGAGAGGTTCTACTGTATTCGTGTTCACAACGAATAAACGTTAATCTTCGTCAGTCACAAGAAAATAGGTGTTTATCTTCGTAAGAGGCGTCGATATGACCATGGAATCCTTGGATTCCATGATCATATATGTTCATGGAATCGTATGTTTTAGATGGGTATGGTAGAGGAATCATACACTTGAGAGTGTGATTTTACATGTCCGGGAGTGTTCTGCTACGAGGGGAAGCGGCACATTTGAGGTTAGGTTTCAAATTATCTTTTCACGTCAATTATTGTTCCATTCTAAACTAAAGTACTGTATATAGACATGGATAAAAACTGTTACAGAAATTGAGTTTATTGATTCCGATTGAGCAAGCTGAGCAACAAGTCAGAAGCGCGCAGGATGAATCGTGTTTTTGGTGAACGCCGTGCCGCAGCATACACCGCGCGCATACCCGCTTGTAACTTTACATTTGGCACGGTAAAATCGTATCATTGAATGTTGTAACAATTCAGGACCCACATTGATTGTGGCAATTTTACTTAACCATAGTAAATTCACCTCAATGAATGTTGTGATTCATAGTGTATCGATTCAGTTAATGTTTTTTACAGTGTACAGAATCATAATCATCAGTAATTTCATAGGATTACCACCCTTGTAAAATAAATATCTGAGAAATTCATTTTGGAATATATCAAGTTTAATCTGAGTCCGTTTAGTGCTAGATGACTAGATTACCGACCACTTCATCAGATTGGAGATAACTAAAGATTGGAACGAGTACAGGATTAAATTTGGATTTTTGAAACCAGAGGTTGTCCTTTTCAGGAAACTCATCACACGCACTGCTCTGCTGCATACTGGATTTAAATGTAACTCTAACTTGAGTTTTGAATCAAGAATTATCCCCAAATATGACACACTATTCACAAGTTCGATCTCATTGTCTTCAAATTACAATTATTAAAAAACAAGGATTGTTCTTGAAAAATAAATTACTGAACCTTTTCCCGTATTGATACTCAAATCATTCGGGCTCGACCACTCAAATACTCTCGATTTATCCTTTTCTTTTGGGATCGATCGCTAGCCCTTCTAAACGTCTACAGTTTTGCTTTTAGTGACCGATATTGAGAACCTTTTTTCATTCTAATTCACTTTTTGTGGTTCAATAGTAGCTGATTTAGATCGTTCCAATCTCCTACCCATACTACAATAACAAAATATCTTCAAGCTTTTAAAAAAACTAAATATCCTTATCGGAGCATGGATGATAAATGCTCTCATCAATAGTCCATGAACATCAACGCAAAACTCCGCTTCAGAATTGTGAAAAAGTATCCTTTCTGAGGCTTAAAACATTTTCATCGCTCAAGGTGTAGTACAGAAATTAATTAAGGTGATGGTGATTCCATGAGAATGAAATGTTACAGGGCTACAAAGGAGATTTAATGGGATTAGTTACACGCTAGAGTAGCACTATATTTACCTTCGTGCTCTCTTCTGATTGGGTCCCGTGAGATTCAAGCCACAGCTGTTACATTTTAGGCACTCCTCGTGGTAGTGGTTGTTGTCGTAAAGTGGTGATGGCTCTGAAAAATTAAAAGTGAAGGAGGTCGTCAACCGTGAGAAGTATCAAGAATATTTCTGCTTTATCTACGCAGAATACTAAAAAGTTACCAACGGTTATCGCATATGCAGTGATCGAATCACTGAGTTGAGGGTAACTTTCACTGGTCAGAAAATTGTATAGGAATGAATAATCTGATCATTCATAGTTCTGATGAATCACATCAGAAACATAAACTTTTCAATTTGAGAAATTCAGATTCAAAATAGATTGATCATAAATCCATTTCGGAAGAGTCCGTATTATGTTTCATTACATACATTATGTTTCAGGCAAGAATTTCCAACAGGTACCGTAAACCGGGTTGACTATGGCCACCGGGGTGACTGTGGCCACTTTTCCGGGAAAAGATTATCAAAGTCGTAGCTCCAACGCTATACCACCTACAGGGACGTTCAAAAACTTATTTTGAAGCTGAAAGACTCTACTCTTGGAATATGACAGCTCATTTGTGGAGAGATGGGTTTCATTGACCTTTTTTCGTTGGAATGAAGTTAAAATTTTCAAGTGAAATATTCATGTCGCAAGAATCTCTGCCTAAAAAACCCGTTAGATCCATTTCTAGCTCCTTCCAATAATTTTTTCTTAGTAGGTCATGATGTCCTTTATATTTTGCGCTATTGTCGATTAAATTTAGGTGCGACAGTTATCTAGAAAGACCGTTTAAACGAAAACATATAAATTCTTGGCTATCCCGGGGTGACTGTGGCCACTTCATCCGCCACTTCCAACGACCATTTGAACATGGACTAGTCATTTCTCTTGTTTCTTGAATTGTCCGGTCATCTGGGGCGACTTGAGTCACCCGCCCAGGGTGGCTTTGGCTACCCTGTAGTAGTCGGCTGAGTTTCGTCGTTCAAAAGTGGGTGGCAAGTCTTAATTTCATCGGGATAAATTTATACGACTTTCATGTTCTGTCTCTGGACTTACTCGTGATCAGGAAATGTGATCCGAGGAAAGAATGACCTTTTTTGTGTTGAGAAGTACAAGAAGTTCGCGGTGCCCAACGAAAGTGGCCATAGCCACCCCGGATGCCGGGGTGACTATGGCTACCCTGTTTCTTACAGTTCTTAAGAATGCAAATGAGTGAAATTAAATTTCGAGTACAGCATTCTGAAGAAGAAGTCAAGGCGCGTCGAATGACCTAAGATACATAGAAGTTTGGTCGGAAACTCGCAATTAGAATTTAATTAGAAGCTCCAAAGTGGCCAAAGTCACCCTGGTTTACGGTACACTTGGCGACCACCTGACCTGTGCAACATTCGAGATATAATGTCTCGTTTGCACTCATAGTTATTGGTATCACAACTCCTGAGTGTGAATAAGACAGAAGAGTTCGAAGCTTGGACAATTCAGGTTGTTCCCGAGTGTACATGAGCTATTTTTTGAAGTAACCAGGACAAAAAACTCAAAGGTTTGCTGGATAGGCTTGGTCAATTTCGAATCTGAGCCCTCCATCTGCAACCCATGAACATGGCAATTACTCAAAAGACCTTGAAATACTTGAAAGGATCGATCGGCATCAGGCTAACCTATGAGAAACATAATATGATACGATTTTGGCCAATAGTATGCAGATTCTGATTGATGATTCATCGATTCATGGTTCAACGCATAGCGTCCTCATTGACTGATCAACAAATCAGTCAATTAGAATCGCATCATACCCATCAACAGATACTATTGACAAACTAGTAATTTCTTCCTAATCAAGTCAATACTTATGTACTAAATATCAGCGACTCAGTTTCAAAGCAACTTCTACAATATTTCACCATCAAAATTCTTATTTCAATCAAAACGTGCTAACCAGGAGAGTGTTTCAGATCCGGATCACGAACTTGGCTGAAACTTTGAATATAGTCTCTTTTCGGTGCCAAAAGACGATATCAAAAATGATAGACCCTAACGCTCAAACGTTTCCGAGCTACATCTTCAGGCAATAGCATTGCCTATATGGGACCATGTTGAAAATTCCACGTATAGGTATACCTGCAATTTTATTAATGTTTTTGGCTGTAGCTCGGGAACGTTTGAGCGTTTGGGTCTACAACTTCGGGTTTCATCTTTTGGTGTTGAAATGAGACTATTTCCAAAGTTTCAGCCAAATCCATGTGATCCGGGTGCATAGACCTTTCCTGGCAAGCATCAAAATTTCACATAACTAATTGTAAGTAAAACTAATCTCACTTGAAGTGAAAAGCTACTGGAATATTACCAAAGTAATCTCGGCAATTTTTAAAGAGGCCAGACACTAAAAAAATCTCATACCGATTTTCAGTGAAAATACCCGTGTGTGGTCAGACATCGATCGAATTCGGAAAAAAAGGTACGTCGAGTTTCCATAACCGTTCTTCCAAAATTCATCACCATTTCAATTGATTTAACATAATTCAGTTCCAAAATTATATTGAAGTGTAAGTACCCTCGACCTCAAACATGTCGTTACTAACAGCTTATGGCCACTGGAGTATATATTTAGTGAAATTCATGAAACGACAGGTTGACATGCGAACGAATGGTTATCGATCGAGAGTATCTCTAGCATTAATTCATTCATAATTAAAATCAATCGATACGCTATCCAAATAGTGTTTATATATCTTGGCTTACGTAAATGCCATCATAGTGTTGTTTTTATTTTTTGATACTCTCTGGAGCGAGTTGATGTGTCATTTTTGTACTAAAGTAAATTGAAAGAAAAACCATTCATATACAGGAGTCCCTCGTTTTACGCGGATTCCGTTTCACGCGGCTGATTGGTTTGTGCCAAGCCCTTGTTTTACGCTAAAATGTTTCATTTTACGCGTATTCGTTCCCCTCGATGACAGAATTTTTTTTCAACTTTGAAGAATTTCAACATATAAATAATCCAGCTAAACTTGTGTAGTTTTCCTATCCCCTTGATTCCATTGATAACAGTCTTAATCAAGTATGGGCTACTCCGAGTCAAAAATCCAATGCACTGATAAGTAAGAGATATTCGAGGAATAATTCCTGTCTGCTTCAATATTCTTCTATAAATAGCGAATTTGAGTGTATTGACAAATGAACTATTTTTATCAACTGCAATTCTAGTTACTTGGGGAAACTTTCGGGTCATTATTCCTCAATAAAAAATTTCATTCAATAAACCTCAACCAGTAGCTAGGAAAATTTAAATCAGCTGGTTGGGAGTTCAGCCAATTGCTTTTGGCGTTTGTACAGACTCAACTCATTTCCACAGAAATGTCTTAATTTCAAATCTGTATTGCCTTGTTCACCACACTACATATCATCGATTTTCAGAGTTGAGGAACGTAATTCCACATAACCCATAAGAGCAAGGTCTCATTTTACGTGGTTTTGTTTCACGCGGTATTTTTTTCGGAACCTAACCCCCGCGTAAAACAAAGGACTCCCGTACGTGTCACGGGAAATACTCATATTCTCAGTCTTGTTCTCAGCCTAATATTCAGCTCATGATGTTGGATTGATATCCATGACAAAAACCTGTCATAAAACTTCAATCTCCAAAATCTATATTAAAATTTGAATTTGTTTGAAATTCTTGACGAATTCGAAATATTGATTCAGGAACAATGTCTTTCGTTACGAGGAAAAATGAATATTTCGAGATGAAATATCATCGTTTTCGAATAATAATTCATTCAATTTTGATTGGACCGGCTAAATTCAAATAAAATTTTAGCAGGTGTAATAGTTACATATAAAGAGCTAGAGAATTTTTATATGTATATCATTTCATTTTTACAATACTTAATGAACCTTCTTTCTGATTGAGCCCCTTAGCAGAACAATCATCTTTTACTGCTGAGAAAAAAATCGAATTCTGTCTAATACCACGGCCTCTCAACCAGCGTTGAGGATTCACATGCAATTTACAGAGTAAAATTTCTCTAAACAGCAGTGTTCAGACCAATTTTCCCATATTAAAGATGTAACCTGAACACAGTCATCTGGAGGACGGTGCCAGTGCTGTTCTCAACTCGAAAATCGTTAATTCGATCCTTCTCTCAATTTCACGGTAATTTTTAATCCGAAACAACCGAAACATGTTTTGTGGTTTTTATACCCAAGCTGGTATTTGTTTTCTGTTGTGCACTACAGAATGATCTTCGAAGGACTATATCTATAATACCTATGAGTTTTGTAGATTTTGTACGTTTGGGTCTCTGAGTTAGTAGAACTGAATTTTTTAAAACTTCGTTGGGCCAGAATTACAACGAATGGCTTAAAAATCCTCAGGTGTGAGCTATTCACTTGAATATTTCCAAAAATACTGCATCGTATTAACACGTTCACTGCAACGGGTCCCACCGATGGGACCCGCGATTTTTCATCTTTTAATCTTTGTTGGCTCAGACTTGCTCGGAAAATTTTACCAACAAAATCTATCATGGTGGTTTACTTTGCCAAGAACGTGAAGGATGAGATAAGTAAGAGTCTAGAACCATATGGGCGTTTTCATCAAAATGCGGGGGTCCACAGTTCATGACCAAAATAAAATTACTAAAAAATGGCCTCGCGGCGAACGTGTTAAAAGCTATTCATTTCGGGTTAGAAGCAATATGAGACGGGCGGTATCTCATTCTCAAAGCGAACTCTGTTACATAACCTCCAAATCTAACACCTCATTGAGTAATGAGTGAAAAACCCAATAAGGGTGAAAAAATAACTTTGATCCTCGGGGGTTTTACCTTTCAACATTTCTATCTGACTAGAAGGAATATCAAAATACACCTAAGCTTCTAGAACGCATCAAGTTTCATTATCCGGAACACTTGATTCGCTTTAAAGATAACCAACATTCATCAGACCTCGTATCAGACGCAATCCTCTGCACCAAACACATTCTACCGATTTCTAGAGTATATCGGATGATTATAGTGTACTTGGAACGAAATTTTTGTTCCACAATTCCAGTCACATCTATACTAATTCTGACAAAAACAAAACAATATAACCACTGAATTCTCTTTCACCTTCTCGCAATATCAATTACTCAGCTAACTCAATTTCAAAGTCTCAAGAACTCTAGCTCCATCGTATACACAATATCAAAGAAGTAAACTTCCTCTCTCACTAGTTTTTGTGGGTAAAATCATCTCGGAAACTCGTAGTCACCACATCATAACGAAATCCTTTGAGAGCTGCGAAAAATGCAAATATCACAGCCTTTGTATATATTCATATAAAATCTTGCCTCTACTTCTCAGAATCTCAATCTCTCCGCTATTTGATACAAAAGCTCGACCTCATCTCGACAATACAAAATAGTAAAGAAAAAGAAAAATGTATGAAAATGTCTTCAAATATGCGTATCACATCTCAAAAGTCTATTATAAAAGTAACGAGTATCGCATTTTTGTCGATGAAAGACAATTTTATCAGCTCTTACTTGTGACTGCAATAATGGCAAAGTTTAACAACGTCCTGCAGGCGTCTTTATACACCCAACATGGTCCATTCCATACACAAAACTATGCATATTTTGATCGTTGAATACAAGGTACGTATACTTGGGCTTTAACCAAATTATGAATCTTGATAGAGATGGTGGAAAGTGGACATGGGTCAAAGCGACATCATGAGTTGCGTCTAATGAGGGTGTGGCTGTGATCGCGTGCTTATACGAGTATTTTTGTGTGTAAATGTGTGTGTGTGTGTGTGTGTGTGTGTGTGTGTGTGTGTGTGTGTAAAAGCTCAAACAATTTGTATATCGCAGAGAAGATTGTATTTGTGGTCGTAGGCAAGCGTATGTGTCTAGATCGAGGAATGAATATGAAGAGAAGTTGAGTAGTCTCTCTATTGAGATTCACAAGGCCGTGAATTCCACAGCGTGTAGCCCAAGGAATTTCGATATGCGGCTGCGAGCTTCGGTGACTATTAAGCTTCGCAAGCAATATACTTGTTTAATACATATTACTAGTGTATAGGATAAAAGAGGGAGAGGCAAAGTGTCACGGAAGGGATATAGTTTGAAGGAGTTGAGAAGTAGATGAGAAACCTTGGAGGTATCGATTTTTAAGTAGTTTGTTAGTCTCGCAAGATCTTGATGAATGAACGGGATGATATGAGATCGTAGAATTACAAATTTTAATCGAGAAACTAAATTCGATTCCTATGCAGAAGTTTGGTTATTTTGAATTATGATTAGTCAGATTCATGATGATTAAATTTATTGAAAGATCAGCGAGGTTTTCAACTACCTTCAACCGGGGCTACTTTAAACAAACGGGGTAACTTTGGACATTCGTTTGAATTTTTGAAATCAGCCAAATAGAGATTTGCAAGGATTTTAGTGCCAATTTACTTGATAGTTGCATGCATGGATAATATTTTGCTCCCGTGAATGAATTAGTCCCTATCAGGTGTGTGAGTCTGGAAAGCATGATTTTAGTGTGAAAATGCTGAAAAAGTATTTTTTTGATCAAAAATCATGCTTTCCAGTCACACACAGCTGATGGGTACTAATTCATCTCGCGAGCAAAATGTTATCCACGCATGAAATTATCAATTAAATTAGTGCTTAGAGCCTTTGCGTACCCCTAATTTGCTGATTTCAAAAATTCAAACAAGTGTTCAAAGTGACCCTGGTTGACGGTACCTTTTATTTTTACAGAACCTGAATCTATAATCTAGACTTCGATCGACTGAAAACTGTTCCCATTAGATTGCCCAAAAGCAACTGTGAAGCTGATAGAGTTTCAGAGAAATGGACGTAGGTGAATTTTCTAAGGCGTGTCTGGGAATGCAGTCAAAAATTTTGTCTCAAATTTTCGCGAAAGTAGCTACATAGTAAACATTTTTTTCCGTAAAACTCCCACCAAAAAGGTGAATAAGAAAGTCAACTAGTTGGTTGAAGTTTTTTGAAATTATTTTTTACAGTGTGTTGGAAGAAAGTGTGTCAGCTAGCGGGGTAATCCCTGCAGGAAAGTCAAACATGATCCAACATATGTCTAGACATCTTTTCTTTTCAACATAATACCATACTTCATGTATTTATATCATGGCATTAGATTCAAACGCAAATTCCTGTTGGGAAAGTTATTCATGCAACGAAAAAATTGAGCTCTGAAGGTGGTATAACATTTTTCCAGCTCATACTATCGCCACTGCGGGCTGAATGAAATATCTTGCAAAGAATTGAATATTGATTCAGAACAATTGAAGGTTCAATTTGAAAAAAAAAAAGAATGAAAACATATTTCAAACAATTTCTGGAGGAGCTGTGCGATATGGAATTTTTCCCCACAACTAGACAAATGAACCACCTCATTAACGAATAAAGCAGACGAAGTATTGGGATCAATTATTCCCCAACAGAACACTGCTCGAACCTGTAATGATTTAACCTTTTGTCTGACGACGCTTGTAGATCTTACAGACTTTGATCACTCATTAGACTACCGGACTTTTTCAACATCATCAATAAATTCATCGACCAGAAAACCAGATTCGTGATTTCACTGTGTACAAAATTTGTCTTTGTTCAAGGCCCATAGAGTCTTCCGTCTTGAAAATGTTCACAAGTCTACTAACAAAAATAAAATCAATAATCGGGGGTAAGATGAACAATATTTGTTCCAGTATCAATGTAATACCGGTAGCCTCAAATCGAAGCAGAAAAAATTCATCCAGACTTGAAAAAAAATGATCTAGTATCTTGAAAACTTGATTCGGTAAGAAAAATTCAAGTCTGACCAAACGCGGACCTAAATCACTCAAACTAGAAAATTCTCGGATCGACGATAGTCAGCGCACTCACTCACAGAGGAAGCCCTTACTTAATCAAGTCGTTCAATCTCACTTGAGAACCGTAAAGGATTCCATTCTATTCATGAAGATGGGATCCTACTGACAGAGTAAAAAATTGAAGCTGTCTGCATTCAGTACCGCAGTTCATGGTGCGCTCAAGTAGATTCCACTCGATAAAAGTGAGTAGCTCAACGATCGAGTTCTCGAATAGTACTACCATTCTTTCACATCGAACGACAAGCTACTCGAATTGACTCGTGAGTCACTAGAATAGATGATGTGATAAAATTGTGAGAAGAATGGTGATGCTGGCTATATTTTAGATCAAAATACGAGTTCAACTCTCAATTCTGCACATAAAAATTGCGATTGAGTCTATAAGAAATAGAAAAGATTGCATCTTACAATTCCTTGTTGTCTTGATAAAAGTCAATTGTATCGTAATATAAGAACACTTTATAGCCATACGAGAAAGAATCATGAGAAAATTATATTATGTTCGAATTGTAAGAGGCTTTCTCACCTTGGATGGATTATCTACCGAAACCAAATTCAGATATTCAGTTGCCTCAATCAGGTAAAAGCATTCTAACTAAATTCCCCTGTTCTCATTTGTGGCTAGTGCATTTGAAATATTCACCACCGCTACTGGTCTACCCGCAATCCCGCTAAACTAACGAATACGACTTTCCAAATAAGCATTTCTCCATTTACAATCATTCCTATTGGCTCAGTTTACAATTGAATCATCATCACTTTCAAAGCGAATTTCGCTCAAGACACAATCATCAATCCAGATCTCATATTTATCCCTAAGGGTCTGCAAAATTCTATTTTCAATTCCATCGACAATCGATTGCAGAATTGTCACCCAAACGTATCCAAGGAATCACCGATAATGGAAATTTTTATCGTGTTGATCCATCAGAATCCTACAAGGACTGAATTTTGAAAAGTAAACATAGGTATCTCTAAAATTGCCATAGCTCATGCATTATTCTTCGGTACACATCTCATGTACGTGTGCTCGTACGAGTTTAAACTAGATTCTGGAGAGCGAAAATTTTTAAAGAAAATTCAGAGTTTGCGCGTGCTCTGTATGTTTATAAATCCAAGAGGTGAATCAATTTTTAAACTCGATCTGATTATGTGAATATCGTGTTTGCAGCACTAGTTCAGGCAATAATGGGATGTCACGCACAGTGTATGAAAAACAGTATTCGCGCCCCATTTATGAGATTACCCGTTACCGAGAAATTATTTCGACTTTCGCCTGTAGTTCAGGTCGAAAACCGATCGCTTATAGAGGCGAGCTACAACCCCAAGCACTCGGTGGAAAATGTACTATGCAATATTGAACGCACATGAAAGTATGTTGTATTAAACCATATTCTTCAAGAGCAAGCTCAATCCAACGATATTCAACAACCAAGCTTACTCGATCAGTTGGATGGGCTTCGATATTGAAAAAATTTTGATGAAAATTACTCTGTCTCGGGTCAGAGCCATTGTCATGCGACCTTGGTATGAGTAGCTTAATTTAAAAATTAACAAATCCTGAATCGCACTCACTACCCAAAATCAAACACGAGCTTTTTTCTGCATTGTTTAACAGATATAATTTAACAATAAAATCTCAAATACATAACACTCCTAGTCATCCTTGAAAGGAATTTCGAGGAAACTGAGCTGATCAATCACATTTTTCTCCGCAAAATTGACCCAATCATTTTCCTACGATTAAAATTTCACCGTGTAGTAGCGGGCATCAATGCGATATCTTGCTTCTGTGCTCTCGAAATAAATAGTATAATTGAAAAAAGTTGTTGACATGGATCAATTGAAGTGTTTTATCCATCTATATCAGTCATAGAGTCCCTCAAACGTTCTGAATGTCATAAATCAATTCGTAAAAAAGTTTCTTGGGATGGAAGAATTCTTTCATGTACGATATGACCTAATAACTCGGTGAGAATTTAGAGCAAGTATTTGTTGGAATTTGACTCACATTTCCTGTACTCTACATTCATGAAAAGCCAAGATCATTGATATGGAAATTCCAGACGGATGAAGGTGTAAAGAATATTCTTCGGAAACTAGTGATGGACTAGCTTATACACAGACCGATGCCGCACGCCTTTGGTTTTAAGATTCAAATAGACGGATGGAATAGCGTATGTATTGATGCAAAAGCATCGAAAGCCTCTTTTCCTATTTCCACTCTTTTACTTTCTTTTTCTGAAAATATTGCATTTTTCTTTTTCTAACTATCGAACACAACAAATTGGCAACTTCTCATTCGAGTTCAATATGTAGAATCTAAAGACTTCATCTCAACATCGTGCAAATGATCAAACTGAATAAGTTCTAACGTATATAATACAAAGGAGGGTTGAGGTGTCAATCAAATTGAATTTCAGATCCATCTCTGCTGTGATTTTGCAGACATGCTGGACTCAAATGCTCAAATACGTATACTACATAGTAAAACCCGAGTATGAGAATTTTCTCAACTATAACAAATCTCCCGTGAGTCGCAAAGCCCTGAAGCTGATCCAAGCGCACACGTCATACACACTCGTCGAAACTGTATTTCTGAGAAATATTTATGCTGTGAATGTAATAACGTTTTCTATGGCTGAGATTTCCATTATTCCCGAATCAAATATTTTCAGCAAATACTCAGAATAGTTGCTGTGTATCAATACAAAATTTGTTCAAGAAAATATCTAACCCGCCTACTTCACACGTCACTTCCAAGTCTTGAACAAATTGTCTGATACGAAAAAACTTGTCGAGTAGTTGCAAAATGATTTTAAAGGAACTAAAATCAAAATGTGGAAGTTCAGTGTTTCTTCACATTGTCCCAAAAAACATGAGCATACGAAGATTTTTTCCTCCCGGTCATGTATTTTTGATATAGCCAGAAATGTAACTGATTTTTTCTACATCTCCATTAATATTGTTACTCGACAGTCATCATGAATTTTGGAAAATATAGCATGACATCTGTGGTGGTTAATATGATTATTTGGGTTAACTTCTTTGATCTTGATAATGACGCTCTTCTTCAACCTCATATGAGATTAAAATGAAAAAATGGGTGTGTAGTCGAGCCATATGATGGTACATCTCGATACAAAGGTGTAAAAACTGTTTCTTGACACACTGTGCGAGAATAGTATATTATGATAGAAGGGCGCAAACGACGGTTTTCGCACTTCGAGTGACTTTTTTAGGCCCAAGCCGCAAGCGAGGGAACTGCATAATAAATTTGAATAGAAAATTTTATGGAAGGTAATAATTAACATCATTCATGAGATAGTTAACACAAATCCGCTGCTCAATCATGTGTTGCCTGAATATCACCAAACTTACTATTAATTCTTTGATCGATCAATTTTTGAAAAGTATTGAAACCCATTCTGGTACTTCAGTATCATGGTTCTCAATATTTATTTTGAATTAGACAGGCAGTACTAATTCTATCTCGATTTCAAATGAGAGCCAAGAAGTCTAAGAAGAGTAAAGTTATTTTGATCTTCTGGTATCTAAATGTTCATTGGAACCAAATGATTTGAACTTACAGAGGATATCTTGAGAGTCTATCGATCTTCAACATTTCCCATGTTACTTTAGAGAGCGCAGGTGAGATTCGTGCAGAATTCGTCAAACAGTTAGTAAAATGTATGTAACTTAGCCACCGTCTGACCCCGTTTATAAATTTGAGACATCAATTATCTAAGCTCGTGTCTTTCTATGACAAAAGCTTGCTAACCATTTTGTGAATCAAGAATGTAGGGAATCATGCTTCGAAAGACTAGCAGTACGCAGCGCGATCGTGAACTTGGGTCGGGGAGAATACAGGGCGCGGAAACGGAGTCCAGGGGCGGCAGCCCCGGTGGGGGTGCAGGGGACGAAGCCCCCGCTGGGGGTTATCTAAGGTCGAAGGATATGTCGATTTTTACCCAAACAAACTGAAAAAAAGTCAGGAAAATAACTTCAAAAAGACAACTTTATGCAACTTTCCGATGTTTAGGTGCTTACTTAATTGCATAGAATAGCGATTCATTCATGAGAGTATCTGCTACTGACTGAGTATTTCGACTGTCACCTTGGGCGGCTTCGGCCGAAAACCAATCGCTCAGAAGCAAGCTACAACTTCATAAACTCGGTGCAAAGTATACTATTTCCCAAGCCTAACGGGCTCATCAATCTCCGGCAAATGCAGAGGCTTCTATACTCTGATATCCACATATTTTACACACACGACGCGTACACTGAACAAGTTCGCGAGATAATACCATAGAAAAATTGAAATGGGTTAATGAAAAAAAAAAAAAAAAAAAATCCAAGTTCAATGTTCAGTTCAAAGAAATAGTATTTTCCGTGCGTAAATGGAAATTTGCGCACGGAATTTTTTTGCAGCGTGCACAAATGGCCGATTTGCACATGGTTTGACGATTTGCGGCGTGCGCAAAGAAAAATTTGCGCACAGTTTGCACATTTACGGACGCTGCTCGCCATTTGCGCACGGCACACAAGCGTCTAAATGGCCATTTCTGCCCAATTTTGCGCACAGAATAGCATAATAGTACATTTCGATACAAGGGCGTAAAACGTTTTATTCGCGTCCGAGTGATGGGTTTCCGGCCCGAACCGCAGGCGAGGGTCGGAATCATCACGAGGATGCGAATAATAGGTTTTACGCCCGTGTATCTAACTATACTTGCGATAAACTGTGAGTAAAAGTCGACAAACTGTGCGCAAAGTGCACTTTTACGCACAGTGTATCGAAAAAGCTTGTTTTCGCATCCGAGTTATGGACTGAGCCGTTAGGTGAAGAACGGAATCAACACGAATTTGCGAAATAGTGGATGTCGCACCGAGTTCATGAGGTTGTAGCTCGCTTCTGAGCGATTGGTTTTCGGCCTGAGCCGCAGGCGAAGGTTGAAATAATCGCTCGGAAGCGGGGAACCTCATGAACTCGGTGTGAATACTATTTTATACAATTTTGTAAGCACCCAAACATCGGAAAATCCCAAAAAATAGGTTTAACACCCGTGTATCGAATTGTATTTTTTGATAAACTGTGAGTGAAAGTGGAAAAATAGTGCAAAAAAGTGGCTTTCTCGCACAGTGCATCAAAAAATGTTTTTCATCGTCTGTGCGGAAAAGAACCGTTTTCCTCATTTCCTTTCGCACGCCGACGATGAAGAAGTAGTATTCGACACTCGGGCGGGGTGGTTTCCGCTTCCGAGCGATGATTCCGACCCTCGCCAAGGCTCAGGCCGCGGAAACCAGCATCCCCGCCCTTGTATCGAAATCTACTATTATTGGATCAAAGTTACCCACAGATCTACATCGATTTACAGTTGTGAAAATTCTCGGACCAAAATATAGTTGGAATCCTCAGATTGCATAAAAAATTCAAGAGACTAACTTGAAAAAAGTTTGTCCATTCAAAAACTGACTGAGCCCGACACCTAACTGAGATAGATCTCACAAACTCGATCTGTACTCGAAAGTTCGCAATGCAGCAATAAATCGTCTACCAGACATTCACATCCTCAAGTTGCCCACACACACACATAAGAAGAACACAATTCTCGAATCCACGAGTGAATCCAACTCCTCTGTGAAAATCAGCCCTTATGTGTCTGCCTGTCCATGTTTTTCTCTGCAGCAGCTCGTCCACGCGTCTCCGGCGATTTTCCCCTTTTTCTACCAACACATACATACATACATACACACATCGGTCTCTTTTGCAGCATTTCATACCATACACACTCGCGGTATAGCATCAACCCTATTCTGATGGCGTGGCAAATGCTATTTTTCACGCGTCTCTTCGACGGCAACGACGACGACAACGTGGGAAATGGAACGAGGCGAGCGTCGCGAAAAGACCTCTCACGCTAGTTGAAATTTTATGGCACGCTGCATAACTATGAGCCCTCGTCGTTCTGTTTCTCTATTCTACAACGTCTGTCTATTGTGTCTGTGGAAAAAGAATTTTCTCTCAGTGGAAAGTGAATTTCTCGGAACCAGACGTTTTCTAAGGGCCGCTTATTTTTTTTGAGGGACGTTTTTGTCAATTTTTAAATGGACGTGTGAAACAGTTTTCCTTTTCTGTAAGTGCTTGTGCCAAAAACTACAGAGAACTTACTTCAAAGGGTGCACAACTTTTTCCTGTCGAGGAACTAAATTTTCGACTCAATTTTGCAAAGTTGTTTTGAGTCCTTATTGTGCCACTCATTTGATGCATTCTTGCAACCTTCTTACCGTGAAGAAAAATGTTGTTGCGAAGCTGCACTGATATTGTATTTTATCAATCAAAGATTCGATCAAAATTGATCATTTACTAGAAATGACGAAGCAAATGCATCGTGGTTTTCGGAAACATCAACGAATATGGACGTAGAGATCCGTTGCCATATATCTACGAGATTTGACACGGAGCCCAATGTTCTACTCTCCCTCAGAACTAAAATGAAGTCAAAGAATTCAGCAAGATATATTCTCTCAACCATCACGTTGGAAATTACTCAATTAGTGATACATAGGTGGGTGATATACCTTAGAAATCGGAGAATTCCAAATACAGCCATGGAGGAAGTAGCAAAATATCATCATACAAATTAAGTCAATTCATGTCTGTTCCTAAAGCAGATTTGATCTATAGGAAATACAAAGTCGAGTCAAAAATTCTGTTCCACTATCTCCTCTTAAAAATTGACTCCAATTTTTTGATATTTTGAGGTGAGGCCGTAGTCCGCCAACAGCCCTGAATCCATTCGAAGGATATGTCGATTTTTACCCAAACAAATGACTTGTAATTTCACATGCATCTATAGATGCATGTCTAGAGGGTGATACTAAGCCACATTGGCCAACTTCCTAATATGTATATGAGCGGCAATACATGACCTGCTCGAGTACACCTCGTCTGAATACTTTTTTCCATAAAATTGACATTTTCGGCTTTGTAGCACTCTTCAGACACGCATCTATAGATTCATGTAAAATTTCAAGTCATTTGGTAGAGTGAAAAACGGCATATCCTCCGAACGAACTCAAGGCTATTGGCGGACTATGGTCTCACCTCAAGGTATAGATTTCCCACCACCGAAGCCACTGAGTAGGTATGTACATATCAAAATTTACGTCGGTGTGGACCGAGATGAGAGCCAAGAATTTCTATATTGAAGGCGAGATTTTATCCCCGAGATCACGATGACTTTCAGAGCAAGGTTGCACTCAACGGAGGAATTTGAGAAAATTAAAGAAAAACATCGTATTGTGGGCTGAAAGACTAAGTGAAAAGAGCGACTTTTGACAACGACAATGAAAGTCTATCGCTGTCACTGTGAATGACATGCAACAAGAATTAGATCCGGAAACACAGATCAGGGGGTAACCGAATTTAAGACATGAGTTGATTATTTGGTCTCATCGATCTTGAAGGACGGACGCTTCCGTCCTTCAAGATCGATGAGACCAAATAATCAACTCGTACATCAAGGACGAAAAATCCACAAAATTACTCATGATATAAGGCCTAAGATCGAAGAGAGGCGACCACCACATTCTATGAAAAAACATGGGTTTTTTCCAACATACAAGAGAGGATTCCGCACATCGAACAGCACATCTAATGAAAGCCTCTACAAAATTACAACACCCGTCCTTCAAGATCAATGAGACCAAATAATCAACTCATATATTAAACATCAAGGACGGAAAATCCACAAAATTAATCACGAATTTAAGACATCTGACAATCTGAGCCATGAACGTAGAATTTGAATAGAATTTTTGCATTTTGACGTATTTTGACGGAAGTGGAATATTCATACATAGTCTTCTAGTTGAAAAGAATTTCATCCTAATCCGTAAAAATCGGTTATGAGAAGTGACAAGTGTCCTCACAAGCTCTTATCTTTAGTCCCTGATCAGGAGAGTGTTTGAGATCTAGATCACAGATTTCACTGAAACTCTGGAAACAGCCTTATTTCAGCACCAAAACAAGGAATTCAAAATCATAGACCCTAACGCTCAAGCGTCTTCAATGTACAGCCAAAAATACTAGCATGGCCCGTATAGGCCCATGTTGATGAATGATAGATATACAAATAATAATCCTTAGGTCATAGCTCAGAAAAATTTGATCCTTCAGATCCATAATTTCGAATATCCCCTTTTGGTGCTGAAAAAACTCTATTTCCAAAGTTTTAGACAAATTTGTGATCCGGATCTGAAACACTCTTGTAGCGAGATGAAAATCTAGGCGAAAACTTTTGCATTTTCTCAAACAACAAGCGCATCAGATCTCTTGTCAACTCGCAAAAGTTACTATACCCATGTGGACTTGATCCTTTAATCAGTACTCGGTGCAATGAATTAAGCCGCACCACAGAATTCAATTTCAATCGTACTCTCACTACGCCATTTCAGTGCTAGAATTTTGATTCAATTATCTCGATTCGCCTCAATCTACTTGCTTCAAATGAAAATCATGGATTGATTATTTTATATCTCAAATTCTGCCAAATCAAATGAAAATAGAAATCGGAAGAATTATAAAGTCGAAAGATACAGAGAAGGAAAGATAAAAAGAGATTGTTTTCCAACACAATGCGCAAGGATATATGGAAAAGTAATAATAGTGAACTACATAAAGCCAAAGAGTAAGCCAGAAGGATGAACGGTGGAAATGAAAAGCTGAAAAGCGTGAGAAAGATCGGCACAAAGTTCCGTTTGCCTGGGCAATAAGATGATCGAGTGTATTCTTGAAATGGAGCGCGAGACCGATAATGCGTGTGTGTGTATGTGTGGTTGTGACTAAGTGTGTATGGGGATATTATAAGTGTAATCCATAAGAGTAAAAAAGTAGAATGCTGCAAAGTTGAAAAATGCAACGTAACGCGAGAGCGATACTTCATCCAGGACAAGTTTATGTAACAAGCGAGCTTTCAATAGATGATGAATGAGATCCGAAAAAAGCTCTCAGGTTATCATTTTTAAAAATTCGCACTTCTTAAAAATTTCTACGAATTAATCTCTGCTCGTCTGCTGATGGGCAATTGTCCCTCAAAAAGTTATCTATTTTCTTTATAATTAAAAGTGCTCGATAAATTTTTAATTTCAAGACAACGAACACAATTCGCTAATTTCGTGTGAAATTTTCAAAATTAAATTTTTTTCATTACCGAATAACTTGGAAGAATACTAGGTCAGACTTGAAGTGAGACGGGGAGGGGGAGTGAAATTTGCTGACGAAGTATTTTTATTATCGTGAAAATAATGAGGATATAAATTAGAATTCGCGCTTCGATATTACGAGCCTGAGAGAGAAAAACTTGGTTGAATGAATTCTATCACGATTGAACTGAGGGTCTCTAGCTCTTATTGCTTCTCGAGATCTCTTTCACATAGTTATCGATACCATTGAGAATTCTAGTCAACAACCTGATTCTCTTCTTTCCGTTCACAGATGACATCTATTCGATCACTTTTACGGATGGTGCAATGAATTACACCCAATTATGAGGTCAATCTGTTAATTGCGTTCAATAGTAGGTGTAGTTTTCCATGAAATTGGTGAAATTGCATCGATTCATTTCAAATGAGTGAATGATGTTTATTTTTCACAGGTATCTGATTTATGCCATCAAAATTTTGCATCGAATCTCACTCAGAATCATACATGTACCGTTCTGCAAATATTGGAAAACTCTATCATTTTATCTCAAATTTTGTGTGTTATAATTTCATGAGACTACTTGGTTAACTCTTTGAGTATGAATTGATTCTGTCTGAGTCTCTCTAAGAATCGACTTATATCATCCATATTAGAAATCCTGTAGCATATTCGTTCTATAAAGAGAATCAATTATAGATACTGACGAGACGAGCACCCACCTTGCGGGTCACGAATTTGGCTTGAATTTGCTAATTATGTTCTCTTGAGAGATCGTGTTATCTCAGAAGTCTTTGTCCAGCAACTCAATTATCCCAAAATACAGCTACACAGATTTTCTCCTTAACATTAGCCTATATGGGGTACGATAACCTGATTAGGTAAATCTTGAGATAGCAAGCTCATTTGACAAAACTTTTACAGACACATTAGCAAACTTCAGGCTAAATTCATGACTCGCAAGGGTGCTTCCTTTTGTAAAAAGTGGTAATTTTTCCGATCGCCAAAATGAACAAACATTGTAAGATCTCTCAGTGGTTGTGATTCTCGAGTGGTTTACTATGAATATTATAATATTTTCCGTGCTGAATTCCATAATCAAGGAAACACAAAAGAATTGTATCGGTTCCATTATTCAACAATCAACGCGGACCATAGAGTATTGGAAATTAATCATGATAAAGAAAACAATAGTGCTCATCAAGACTATTGGAAAACATTCGATCAAACGCTGACGATTGCAAATATTTTTCGATCATTCAAAGCTGGAGCATGCGATTGAGATATAATGTTTGATCTGGCCGGTAAAAGAAGACGTTTGACACTTCATTGCTGTTTCAATCATGAATTGTTTTCGGGAGAATATCTCGCTGAATATTTTGCTTCTCTGGAGATAGGATTATCCTAGACTGCAGAATGGTATTGATATTTTGATGGTCTGAAGAGGGGAGCTCATAAATTTGGAGAATTTTTAAGACTTCATCCTAAACCTTGCATTTCTGAGTCATCAAGGAGTGAGGTGTAGGCGCGCCCAATTTTGACAGCCTCAACGATCTTTTCTCATGCACCCATACTTTCTCTCGTTGTTCAGACAATGCCTATTGAATCAACCAAAAGAGTCTTGATATAATTTAGTCTATACCTATTAAATAAGGCGAACTTGTGTAGACTTGAAAGAAATTCCATTTTGGGAAGACTACGAAGAAGAGTCCCTAGTTTCACCATCGTTATGAATATAGTCTGTAATAACACAATGTTATACTACTTCCTCAACGACAATAGAGTTTCAAATTTGACTTGTTGCTCTGACAAAAACATAGCTGGGCAAAATGATACAACGCGCATAGCCACTCATATTGTGCTTGAAAAGCAAATAGTAAATTCCGCACTACATTCATGAGGTTGTAGCTCGCTTTTGAGCGATTGATTTTCCGTCCGAGCCGTAGGTGAGGATCGGAATAGTCACTCGGGAGCGACTAGCCTAAATGAACGAGGCACGAAGACTAAGGTTAGTGTGCCTAATTTTTGTTTTGCTCATAGTTTTGGATGGTCTCAATATTTTTCAACGAACTTTAGCTCATTTTTAAGCTTATCCCAAGACCTTTGAAATGACTTAAAGTACGTTTGATTTCAACAAATTGGAGCCGAGATATCTTAATTTTTGCAAAAGAAGATTTTTTGCGAGTTTTCGACAGTGTGTTCCTAATTTGCCCCTACGTTGAGAAGAGTCCTATTTCCATGATATCATACGGGTTTTTCGTAAAATCGGGATATTTAGGCTCCCAGACCTTCAAATGAGACGTGCTTTAGCTCATTTTGTAGTTTTTTTCACCTTCTTTAGAACTTTCTGAGTCCGATTTATATATTTGGATGGAGTGAAGAACGAACTTGGAAAAAGACCATGGGGGCAGGAATCGAATTTTACAATTCTGCTAGGAGCATTCTGAAGTTGGGACAAAGACAAAAAAAATGAGCTAGATTACGTTGGAGTGGAACACATCAATTTTGTCTGGCACAGCTTTTCGTGCCCAACTAAAAAGAAGTCGAAAGTACCGAAAACCAGTTTCGTTGTTCTGAAAAATGCGCGGAGCATTTACGACCGGCCCAAAACATTGATTTTCTAATATTCTAACGTATCCCTATCCTATTCCGCATTTAATCGAAAGTCGTTGGTCGAAGATCAGCTGATCGTCGTCGGTGTGAAATCTCGCGAGTTCGCAAGAGTGTGTAACGTGTGTGAAATCGCATTGGTGTGAGTGTCCCCGCGCTGATTGGTGCCAATCCATGGGTTAAGTCTGATATTACTGTATGTAGCCCTGTTGACCATGCTTGGCTAAACTATACATCGGCTACGCAGGCGCCAGCAGAAGACACAATTTAGACGTCTCCACGATCCGTCCATATGGCTCTCAATCAAAGGGGAGGGGATTCCCGGAGAGTGCGCGCGCGGGGGAATCCTGCTGTTTCTGTTCGAGCGATGTGGCGCGAAAACTCAAATGGAACAAAACATGATCCGGAGCACGTACGAGTGGGCAAAATCCCATCGCGCGCGCGGTTGTCTTCGGTCCATATTCCATGGAAATGAATCACCGAATCGAAGTCTGTCCGTCCTCAAAAGTCGTTTATCGTAGAATCAGGAACGGAATCGCAGGCAATAATAACGAAATCGCGGGTAACAATAACAAATCGAAAATAGCAAATACAATCCATTCATGGCTCTCTCAATCAAAGGGGAGGGGATTCCCGGAGAGATCGCGCGCGGGGGAATCCTGCTGTTCCTGTTCGAGCGATGTAGCGCGAAAACTCGTTCATCGTGGATTCAGGAAAGGAATCGCAGGCAACAATAGCGATATCGCGGGTAACAATAACAAATTAAAAATAACAAATCCGCGCGCTTGCGCGCGTCTTTAGTTCCTAGTCCCCTATCCTATCACAAATTGCGATTGTGCGATTGATCGATTAATTTCTCGAAAGCGTCGAATTCGGAGTGCAACTACGTTCACGTTGGTGAAATCTAATGTCCATTCCACGAGAGTCAAGAGCTATCGACCACTACCAAAAGATTTCGACAACATTCGTCCATCTTGGATTGCTTCGTATGAGCGTGCGTATGAGCGTTGATGCCACACGCGTTATAACGACACGTGGCCTTCTATCAGACGAGTATGTCTGGTTGCCTGTTTTCAGGATAACTAAATCATGATCCGACCCTCTTACTGTGTCCTACCTCCCACCTTTGGTGAGTGTTATATGAGGGTTTCCTCGGAACTTTTGACTTTTGTGTTACTGCAGGTGTTCCACGAGTATTCTGAACTATTGGGAGGGCGCAGGAGTGGCATTGTATAGTATTTGGCATCTTTCAATATGGACTATAGTCTTTTTTGTTGAAATGCATCCTGGTTTGTCAATAGCAGACCGCAAAAGATGATTTTAGGATAGTTTACAAACGAACCAACGCGATTTTTGAAATTGAAAAGGCTGTAACCAATTTTTTACCTATCTTCGAAATACTTTGCTGGAATGATATATCCATCAACTAATCTTATATTTTTAGGAAATGTTTGATTCAGAGGTGTGCGCTGATTTGGCTATGATATGAGCTCTCACTTGTCGATGTAACCAAGTTTTGCGAAAAAATTTTCTCTGGCTATTGTTTACGTAAATGATGAAATACCTTGTGCAAAACGGGAAATTCAGCAATGAGTTTCCGAAGTTAGAAAGAAGACGAATCGAATCTCGTTTGGCTCGTAAGTGTGCCTTGATCCGGACAAATTTTATAAAGCTTCAAAGCTCATAAAGTTATCGCGCTACTGACTTTGAAAATGGTCATTTTTTGATGGCATACTCAGGAGACGTAAAGCACAGGAATGGAATGTTATGCTCTTTTTTCTTCATCACAGAAAGGATATAACCGCACTGTTTTGAGTTGCAATTGTCGATCGGTATTTCTATGAGAAGCTGAGGAAAAATATTTGAATCCGCATGGTAAGCTAAATAAGCCTCTAAATGTGATGGTATCGCGATTTTCTTGATTTTTACATAGTATGCGGCTGAAATATGAACAAAAAAACACCACAGTATATTCTAGAAATTGAAATGAGACTCATAGCTCGTCACTTGATTTTGGAAATTTACATCGAATTTCGGAAAAATCAATGATAAAATTTATCTTAAAGTCAAATCAGTTAAAATATAATCTCTATCAACCGTCTAGACAATGTTTTGAATCGAATCTACTCGATCGGAGTTGATTCACAAATGTTTAAAGAGTGGAATTCCGTAGTTGTCGTTCTGAACCAGATACCTTGGCTTGGAAGAGAGTGGCATCACTCTTTTTACATGTTTTCGAGGTCTAAGAATCACATGAAACGTGTTTCAAACGTGTGCGATGAGAAATTTTTTTTTATATTTTGGAGGGTCAATAGTTAAAAGTTCCATGGAAACCCTCATATGCATAAGTTGATTCTACCCACTCGGTGAAATAGTCGACAAGTCTGCATTTCTTCATGTCTTGCTGGGTAAAAATGAGGGAAATGAAGATAAGTCTGATAAGAAATTATGTGCATGTTGTGGAGTCTTACAAGAGATGAGTTGTGAATCTGAGGAGTTTTCCATTCTATGAAATTCACCTTACAGTGTTCATCGTGTTGGAAGAGCGAGGAATATTGGGAGAACTCAGTGAAGAATTGGTCATGATTATAGTTTTGATTTGTTTTGAAAAAATCACATGCCATTTTGTTATCTGAGAGTTATGAGAGCACTGTGTAATGATGGCAATAACAATTACGAACCATTCGGAATCGATTTGGGAAACGAGAAGCTCATCGTTTTCTCGGCAAAATCAATGTTCTATCAGTGAATTCAAGAATCGAGAGAATGACAGTTTTGTTCTTATAGGAGGGCTGCAAATCGGTATATGATTCCAGTGATAAGCCATCAATATCAATTGTGTCTGAGATGCATATGTTTGAAACCCCATATTATTCTTGCATAATGCATTCAAAAAATTACCGATTAAAATGAAGACGATCCGCGCGCTTGCGCGCGGTGAATACCTAGTTCAACATGAAGAGAATGCGCGACAAAGTCTGCGACTCGTACATTCGAGAAGTTGAGTGGGAGCAAATTAGGGAATGGGGGCAAATCAGGCACATTCATCTCATTTTATGCAATTTTCCGATGTTTGGGTCCTGACAAAATTGCATAAAAATATTCTGAGTACGTCATTCTCTTCTAGTCCTCAGGTCTCATACACCGATTATGGAAGAAATGTCTGTCATAGCTGATGATTTCGTTCTCTAACACCACAGTGATACCTAATCTAGGCTCAGTTACCCCGTCAGTCGCATCGTTTCTAGCAAATTTGAGATTGGAATCAGTACATCACAGATTTATTTGTAACTCTTCCTGAATATTTTTTAAAAGTATGAAAAGAAATTCTCTCTACTGACTGTGGTGCCTATCATTCTTTCACACGTTTATTTGATATTCTCGCCAAAAATTCAAATCAATGTTGGATTGAATTTAGGCGAGTATTTTTTTCATTTCGGCAAAATTCAATCTGAATAAATTTGCAACTTCCACGTTGTTTAAGATACGACAATTCACGATGAAAGAAGAGATCACACGAAAAATTCATCATGGAAAATCCTCTATCACTCTCTCATTTCTTACCAGGAGAGGTCATCACATCCGGATCACGGATTTGGCTGAAACTTTGGAAATGGTCTTCATTTAGCCCAAAAAATCGATATCCAAAATCATGGACCCTAAAGCTCAAAAGTTCCCGAGCTACATCTTCAGGCAATGGCATTGTACATATGGGCCCACGTTGAAGATTATACATATAGGTATACCTGCAATGCTATTAATGTCCTTGGCTATAGCTCGGAAACGATTGAGCGTTAGGGTCTATAATTTTGGTTTTTATCTTTTGGCACTAAAAGAAGATTATTTCCAAAGTTCCAGCCAAATCCGTGATCCGGATATGATGACCTGGTGACTACAATAAATGAAGTTGATAGCTTGCATACAATGGAAATAGAATTTCAAAACCTCGAATGAAGTTGGGGATAATTGAGATATATTATTATGAAAATTATTTTCTTCTACCTTATTGAACTAGAATTTTCTACTAATTGTGTGTACTGTGTTTTAAGGATTGAAAATTTTAACCAGTAAGCACCTCCAGCCCCACTGAAATCCTCGGTCGATAATATTCCAATTTTGAAAGTTACTTCATATCAAATACACACCACGTAGAATTAAATTGAATCCCAAAAGACTCATATTTCAAAAATACAATCTGCCAAGAAGGATCAGCTTCGTTGCAAAAAATATTATTCTCTCAAGAGCAATCTCCCTTATTCCCTCAAGAATTCGCACAATCTATCATGCTTCAAATTTTTGATAGATTTTAAGATTATCGGCCGTAATGGTTTTCCTTAAACTATCATTAAAATTCTTCCAAACTTCTAATCCATCATCTTTTGGTAAATCATTCCCGCCCGAAATTCAATAACCTGTAGGCCTCTCATTGATAGATATCTCAAGGCTCAAATTCCAAGTAGTACAGATCAAAATTGTGTCAGACACAATAACGTCCGATCGAATATCTCTCGAACTAACCAGAGTTCCCTATTCACTGAATAATTAACCCTTGTCCCCATCTCAAATTTCAACCTACTACTCAGTTCTATCAGTCCAAAGCACGCCGCATACACCCACGCCCACATACACACACACACACACATGCACACATTCAAAGACTTCGATCGTAGCTCTCTCTCCCGCGTGCACATCAGCTGTGTCATTCCACGAGTATATGAATCGCCGACTGACGACTGAAGCGGGCGCGTAAACAGAGCGCGACCACCGTTCATACCTTTCCATCTACTCTCTTATCCACTCTAATACCAACAACTCCAATCACTCCCACACACACACACACACACCCACACACGGTCAGACCTTCAATAAAAAAGGGCCCCGCCCAATGCAATGAACGAATAACTAAATCATAGCGTGACAAAAGACTATCAAATGTTTCATCCTCTACAAGTGGTTGAGCCCTAGCTTTGGTCAGACACGATGACGCACAGTACCGTATAAGGGTTCTCTACTTTATAATTCTGATATTCTAACCTCTCTCAGAAATTCCACTGCATCGGATCTGGACTTCTAGATAGCCATCCTGGGTCTGATTCTCTTGACCGATAAAAATTTATATGAGCCAAGGGGCTACGCCTGAATCGCCTCATGATGTTTCTTTTTATAAGAAGGCACTAGGCTGACTATATCACACGCGTACTCTAATGATACAGTGGTATTACCCATATAGTTACTAGTCGGACACGGTTGCGAGACGAAAGACCGTCCGGTAGATACTGAAGGGTATACGGGTTATCAACCGTCTGGTAAGCGCTGTGAACTTATCGTGGCGCTACCTCGTGGGTGCCACTACCTTTCAGTCTTTATATGTATCTTATCCACTGTATGTTTATATATATATATATATAGATTTTCTTGAGCGCAAGCGTAGAGGAAACACGTGGATATTTGGGCGCGTTGATAACACCTTTCTAGTGTTTACTCATGAATGATTCTTAAAAAAAGACTCACCTGTTTGAGTGCTGGTGTCAAAAAAGGTACTTGAAGTTTCTACTGTCATTGAAGCGAAGGTTCCATCGGTTATTTGGGCTGAGCTATCTCGACGGCCTCTGTATCTTTGTACCTGTAAAGAATCGTCAATTTGTGTGTTATGATCGGATTATTGATCGCTATATGGGGGTGAAATAGATGAATTTTGTCATGCTTAGAAAAGTAGTTCAAGGTAAGTGTCACACATAAAAGTCCATGCGAGGTCGTTAAGGCGATTGGTTCTTTTTTTTCAACTAGGATGATTTGTTCCTTCCTTTGTGGGACAAGAGCGTCATTTGATATGAATTTTTATGAGTAAATACCAATTGCCTTGTAGAGAAAATTTTTGTGACGAGGTGCAGGAAACAATATTTGTAACCAACGCCAGGACACAATCGTTCGATTATTCATCATTCAATTTACGGATCAAGTCGATGATGCGTAATAAATTTATTATATCTATGGTGCAGCAATCGTCAACTCTCGAAAACTAATGTGCTTAGACAAAAACAAGCTTCAACTCATCAATTTCAGGATAACTGTGCTCGTTTGGTATTCAATTATAATTATTTCAAATTCCAGTGCTCCACTTCTGGCAACTACTGATAAATCGCAGGACATGAAAATCAGCAAATCTCTACCTTGCCGACCTCACTTCATTCATTAGAAGAGAATATTGATCCTGAACTTTATAAGGGATACAACTACTTATCAACTGGTTGTCAAAGGTATTCGAATTGAAAGCCACGATGATAGCAAGAATTATCAAAGCTTCAGGTTGAAAAAATGGTTCAAGTTGAAGATTTTAAAAAATTAGCATGAAATATTTTCCTTTTCGGTCAACGAGCATTAGTTATTTCTTGCTTGCAGTAGATTATGAATCCATATGATCATACAAAAATATTACACTAGATTGAAATTTTTCATCAAAATTAGATCTAGGTTGACCGGACTACTTTTCAAAATGATTTTGTGAATGCTTTTTCAAATTTGAATGCTCATAAATATTTCACATCAAGTTGTCTCCAAAATGATCTCATCCTCTCAAAAGAATGAGTGAAGATCGAGGATCTAGAGATGTACATGCTTTAAGACTTCATCAAAAATTCAAGACACGACGAATTCTAGATAAAACATTCGAATCAAGTAACTCTTCTACTTCTAAATACAAAATAGCGAAAAATCTACAGAAATACTTGTCATTAAGCATCAAAAGTAGATTTTGACAATAATCTCGCCATTGTCCTTATCGATGGCAGAAATTGTGATATATACCCTTAGTACCTGATCGTCGCTTTGTGAACTTTGCCGTCTAAAATTTCTACAACGAATCATTTCTTCCGTTGTACTCTGCCTTCTAAAACCACGTGCTATCAAAATTTCTTCTGTCGTTGATTGTCTTCTTATCACAGGTGCATGTTGCGATCCAGCAAGACGACATGGACTCGGATCTCTCGATGAACACGATGAGCTATCGGGAGATCTGAGAACATGTGAAATATAATCTCATTTTTTTTTTTTTACTAACGCATAGGTTATTCTGCGGGCCCTTCTGAATTCCGAAGCACCGAATGACATAAAGTTCTCGCACCAAAAAAAAAAATATCTAGCAAGGATTTTCATATAATTTGTTCGATACAGAAATTGTGCGCAGTTCTGACTGAGAAAAAAGTTGACGGTAAAATCTGTACCTGGGTGGTCGTCCTGCAATTGAAGTTGATTGTCTCCTAAGTCTTCCTTTCCTTGATCTGGCTGGGCTGATGTCTCTTTTTTCTACAGCACTCCTATCCGGGCTCAAATGACTTCGAGATTCTCGACGCCTAGAATACGATGCTGAATCGGGACTGAGGGAATCTCTTCTCGCTTTGTGACCTGTATTGAAAAAATTTTGATGAATCCTAGATTCCATTAAAAGTCCTTATTTATTTAAAAAAAAACTCTACCTGCATCATCAGGATCTGGTGATAATGTCGGTTGGCTACCTCTTCGACCAGGTGGAGGCAAAGATTCATCGATTGCTGTTGCTTGGCGGGTCAGTCGTAGTTTGTTTGGAGATGTTTCCCTGGTTTTGTAGTAGCACTGTAAGAAACGATAAATATAGGGTCGAGCGAATGAAATTTACGGGTAATGAATGAGATACGCTAGTTTCATCAGAGCACACAATATTACTCACGAGGAACACCCAGGGATTGTGGATCACGAATTTGACTGAAACTCTGTAGATAGTCTCCTTTTACCGTCAAAAGATGAAACCCAGAATTGCACTTGCAAATGCCCAACTGTTGTCGAGCTGCAGCTTATAATATTAGCATTGCGAGTATATCTATATATACCTTTTTTGGAAATAGGCCCATATGAGCAATGCTAACGTTATAGGCTATAGTTTAAAAACGGTTGAGCATTTGCAAAAGCGGCTCTGGGTTTCATCTTTTAGTGGTGAAAGGAGACTATCCCCAGAGTTTCAGCCAAATCCATGACCCACAACACCTGGGTGCTCCTTGTCAGTTATATTATTCGTCTGTGACTCCTATTTGGGTATATTTTAATAAAATATTCAGAGTTTAGAGCTTTCTACTCCCTCATCTTGGCAATTTTTATAAAACTTGACAAATTGAATCACATCCTTGTCTTTTTTGCTAAGTTCCCAACTGAGCATGGAATCTCAAGCTCAATGTTTAGTATATTGGAAGAAAAATTCACACTTCAACGAAAGGTGGAGAATTCAATGACTGAAAAGATGATTATTTTTTCGCTGTACCGCAGATCGCATGGCAGCATGACGAATTTTTAGTCTACTACCGTGTTTTGCCTATTATAAGCCACCCTCCAAATGTAGGCCACCCCCGGATATAAACCATCACCAAATATGCGCCACCTCCAAAGATGAGCCACCCACAAATATGAGTCAGTCTTCAAATATAAGTCGACCCCAAATACAATATGTGTCGTAATAGGTGTACATACCGCATGTATAAGCCATCCGAAATAAAATCCAGATCTTGAGAGGAATGTGTAAGTTCAACGGTAAATAATGCTTGCTCCTCCCTTAACAATAGGTGAGACAGTTTTAGTTCGTCGAGTCACCGCTGATTTTATGTCAAAAAGTCAACAGTAACTATAATTCACATGATCGATGAATATCATCTATTGATCGTGGACAAAATGCTGAGAATTTTTTAGCAATATGTGAAACCCACAAAATGCAGTAATGTGTGAAAGCCATTTTTCAATAACATTTCATCATTTTTTATTGACATTTCATTTGTGAATTTGAATAACACTTTGTTTTTATACTTGATTCAAATGAATCTTTGACGATAAAATATTCGTCTGGGAATATAAGCCACCCTCTAAATATAAGCAATGTTTCAGAGCCAAAAAAAATTATAAGCCATGGCTTATAATAGGCAAAACACGGTATATGTAGAAGCAAATCGATTAAAAAGAGCAATCCTGCTATTCCTTCATGAACAACTGAAATTTCCCACCAGAACTGACATCTTTGGGAGAGTTATTTGCGACAAGAGATCGGAGACATCGTAATTTGAACAATGACGTATTTTGATGCACGCTGCCGAGTAACCTATCGAAATAATTGAGCGCACTGTCAATCAATGAAATTTTTATGAGCTTGAATAGAACACTTTTTATAGCCTCTCACATGTAATAGAACTAAACGGTCTCAATGCAAATACGTTGGAATACAAAATATCTCTGATCCACCTCGCACTCCCTTTAAAAATTTGAAATCAATATAAAAATGAGACCGTAGGAGAGAAACGTATCGAGTGAATAATATCGAATTGGTCTCGAATACCATGAGTCTTGAGCAAGCCATTCTTCGTCATACTCCACAACCATCTAGATAAATTTTCGAATTCAGACGTGATAACAAACACTCACTAGAACTATTACCAATAAAAAAATCTCACTACGCTTCTTTCCAAGGTTAAAAAATTGTGTACCTTACCTGAGTAGTAGAATCTCTGCGCGTAATGAACTGAGGATGCAAAGGTGTTCCACTGATATTTGGAGATCCGATTGGACTGGAACCAGCAGACCGAGGTGTTCCCGGTAAAGGAAGACTTTTAACACCCGCAATTGGTGAAACCGGTGGCGGGGTAACCGATGACATGACTATCGTTGGTGGTTGAACTGTTGGTTCGAGTGTCAAATATTTAGTCTCGGACATGCTCGTTGCCGTTGTAACCATTGTCGAAACTCCGGTTGTTGATAGCAAGTTAGCCGTTCCCGTAGATGTCGATACGGTAGTTGTGCCTCTTGATTCACAACTGTTTGATCTATCATTGTGGCTTTTGGCTTCCAGGTGTTGTTGTTCCCTGAAGAGTGAGGGAAAAGTTTTTATATTATCAAGTTACAGAACTGTAATTATTGGAAATCGTTGATCGTGTAAAGGTCACACAAAATAAATAAACAAGGCATCAAAATACAGGAGAAGATATTCTTTCTTTACTTCTATCTAATATTCATGATATTTGATCAATGCATGGTCATTGTTGATACTGTATCGGGGGATGGTGGTAAATATCACTCAGGCGTGGTGCTAACAATTCCAAGGAGAGATGCAATTTGGACACATTTTTGGTGATGGAGAGGGTATTTCCCATTCTCATCTATGATATTGGGGAAATTTCACTATCCATACATATACATCATCACCAGAGTCAAAATTCGGAATGGATCATCTACACGCACAGAATTTTTCGATAAAAATTACCAGACTGGTAAAGGAAAAATCACCCTACATGCCCGCAATCGTGGGACAAGCCACCTAGGAGCGCCAATTTTTACTGGCATGTAGGGTAATTTTTCCCTGTACCAAGGAGATGGTTTCTGTCATGCCACTTAGCAGTGATATTCCTCTGTTTAATATTAAAGTCACCACGAGTAAAAAAAAAGGTTAGAAAAAATGGAGTTTTTTACGATACGCTTTTATTCACAGCTCTAATATTCTTCTCAACAACTAAAAAGCATAAAATAATCTGAAATTCCATCAGTCAGCCCAGTTCATTTTGAGAAAAATCTTATGACATGCCGTTGCCTACACCTGTTATCTCAGAAAATGATTGTTGAATTCGGTGTTCATCTATCTCTCGGGGATCCCTCTCAACCCATCATGATGAATCTCGGAGAACATTCACTGTACCATGATTACAGATGATAAAAGCGTGGAGTGATATTTCCCCATACTTCAAATTCTCGATTGCTAATGAGAAAATGTCCATAGATCAACGGCGGATACAGGATTCGGGTTTGAGGGGGGGGGGGCGGTCTCGCTCGTGAATATATATATATATACACACTGATAATTGGGTATCCATGCAGCGTCCATATACTAGATAAAATCTTTATTAATACCGAATAAACGTTCGTTCGAATATAAAAATTGATACAAATTGTTATGAAATTATAAAAAATTATAGTTCGGACATCAAAGTTTCATGAACAATTTATAAAATGAAATTGAATTCGATTCAGTATATTTATTGTGTACGGGTGTGCAGTCAAGGTTAGTAATAGTTGATTGGTTTTCATCGCCGTCGTTGTGAGTTCCACCATTTTTCGCAAAGCTGGGTATATTCTCTTTATCCTCGATGCTGATCTGATTGACACAGGCTGCAGTGCCTGGTAACAAAAATCGTTTGCGATGAGTGAGTTTTGAATTTTGCACTTACGCAAGTACGTTTATAACTGAGAATACTCACATGTACGAGAGTCTTTTGCACTACTCGATGATTCCGTTCTCTTCTCGTACCTGACAGGCGAGAAAAAATCTGTAAGCTTTGCACGTTTTGTTGCCACCTTTTCTCCTCCCGGGTCGAGCTTTCTTTTATTCGAATTTTTCTGCTCTAGATGGTTACTCATTCTCAAGAAAAATCACTTCACATATGCAATTTTGCACTTCTCAACAGCACTTATCGACTCGCGAATATTGAGCAGTAGTTGAAAAGCGATTTCCAGCTAACTCTATCACGACAATGGCCGGTTGTAGTAAATAATCGGCTCATCCGATCTCAGTCTACTCACACAGTATAAGCTGTGAAGACAGGTGCCCAGGTGCTATTATTCTTACCTGCTCAGCGGATCGCATACCCAAGATAGGTAAGGTAGATTCCTACCTGTTATGCAAAGCGCATTTCGTCCGATGGACTGGTACGATGGCATGAATTGGCAAAATTTGGGGGGGGGGGGCGATTGATACCTAAAAAGTGGTTTGGGGGGGGGGCGATTGCTCCTTTCGCCCCCCCCCCCTGTATCCGCGCTTGCCATAGATCATGCACTTCTTGCCCGGAAGCTCAGTACGCCACGCTTTTATCATCTGTAATTATGGTACAGTAAATGTTCTCCGAGATTCATCATGATGGGTCGAGAGGGTTCCCCGAGAGATAGATGAACACCGGATTCAAAAATTATTTTCTGAGATAACAGGTGTAGGCAACGGCATGTCATAAGATTTTTCTCAAAATGAACTGGGCTGACTGATGGAATTTCAGATTATTCTATGCTTTTTAGTTGTTGAGAAAAATATTAGAGCTGCAAATAAAAGCGTATCGTAAAAAACTCCATTTTTTCTAACCTTTTTTTATTTTATATTTTTTAGTCGGATAGTTATGCGTAAAGCATGTCCGTATCACTAAAAAAATATGAAACTGTCATAACCGTAGTCATCTCATCTCGAGAGCCTGTGAGTGCGCGCGCCGCCAGCTGCCAGCAAAAATGCATCGGAAATGACGTATGGATTACCAAGCCCTGCAGTAGAGTTTGGTTAGGTTGTTTAGCCAACCCTGGGCCGCTTTCGGTCTTTTGCTGCACGGAGTGGATACGCGTGGCTGATGCATGTTAGGTTAGGGTAGAGTGCACGAGAAAGGCGGAGAGAGAGAGAGAGAGAGAGAGAGAGAGAGAGACCAAGGAAGAGGAGGATTCTGTGCCATCATTGCGTTGGACATAAAGAACGCATTCAACTGCGCGAGCTGGGAGCGAGTCTATCAATCCCAAGCAGGTAAAGTGCCCCCCTATCTACTAGCCGTCACGAGTGACTACCTGCGGAACAGGACCCTCGTGTACGACACCGACGAGGGACAAGAGATTCGGGTACTGTCCGCCGGAATCGGACAGGGATCGGTCTCCGGGCCGTTCAACTGGAACACCCAGTATGACAGCTTACTGTCTATCGAACTGCCAGAAGGAGTGATAATAGTGGCTTTCGCGGACGACGCGGGACTCATAGTATGGGCTGACAACGAGGAACTCTTGGGTAGACGCGCGAACGAAGCGCTGGCCCGAGTCTACGAGTGGATGATTAGCAGGCTTCTGGAGCTCGCTGTCAAGAAGTGCGAAGCAATCGTGGTCACAAGGCGTAGGAAGTTTGACTTACCCCGGTTTTATATCAACGGGCAAGAGATTCCACGGAAGACAGAGCTGAAATACCTCGGTGTATGGCTCGACGACAAGTGGTCGTCCAAGAAGCACATCCAGGAAGCCGCCCAGAAGGCGAGCAGGGTCGGTGCGGCGCTCCAGCGGCTCATGCCGAATATCGGAGGACCCAAGGAAAAGAGGCGCGCACTTCTCAACACCGTCACTACCTCCATCATGCTGTACGGTGCACCCGTGTGGGGGAAGAGAGTAGAGAAGACCATCATCGAGAAGAGAATGGGGCCTGTCCACCGAAGAGCGGCCCTGAGGAGTATCCGTGCCTACCGCACCGTGTCAGGAGATGCGGCTTACGTATTGGCGAGTACACCGCCCATCCACTTGCTCGTCGCGGAGCGAGTGAGGATCTGGGACCGCCAAAAAGTGATCGGAGCCGAACGAGTACTCACTCCGACGATGAAGGAGATCATCCGCGACAACGAGAAAGAAACCACCCTTGAGCATTGGCAAACTGAGTGGGATTCGCCATTTGCAAACGGCAGATGGACGCACCGGCTGATCCGTGACGTAGCCAAGTGGGCGGAACGCACCCACGGAGAGATGGACTACTGGACGACGCAGGCACTGAGCGATCATGGTTGCTTCGGTTCCTATCTAACCAGGTTCAAGAAGAGGAGGACCCCAGCATGTCTGTCATGCGGGGATGAATGGGATGACGCCGAACATGCCCTGTTCAAGTGCAGCGACACCCGGAGAGAGCGCGCCGAGCTGGATGAATGGCTGGGTGCTCAACTAACACCTGAGAATCTCGTCCCGTACTTGCTCCGCAACCAGGAGACATGGGATAGACTCACCGGATACATCAAGCTGGTGATGACCCGCAAAGAGGAGAAAGAGAGGGAAGTAAGGCGCCTCGAAGCAGGCGAATCACAGTGACTCTGCCGATGGAAACAGAAGAGGCCCAAATGATTCCAGGAGGAATCTGATGCACTGAAGAGGGAAGAAAGAAGAAAGAAGAGGGAAGAAAGAAGAAAGAGAGGGAACAATGAAGAATGAAGATAGAAGATGCCGACAAGTGGCCGAAGAGAGAAGATGGAGAAGAGGAACGCTCGCAATCGAGCGCGAGACATGCCGCTCATCCTGAAGTAATGCTCACGCGGTTCCGAGATGAGATGGTAGATGCAGGTGGATCTCCTTCTTGATTGCCCGATACCCTAGGTATCGGACATCGAGGGGAGAGGGATATTACACGGCCGGGCCCACCTCTCGGTGGGCCTCACCCAAACCCGTGTCCCGCCTGGTATGGCCTGCGTGGGCTATGCGTAGTCCGCGTAAGCTGAACCAGTCCGGTGTCTGGGGACGGATCCGAGGGATCCTGAGGCAGATTTTGCCCTCTAACCACTTTAAAAAAAAAAAAAAGAGAGAGAGAGAGAGAGAGAGAGAGAGAGAGAGAGAGAGAGAGAGAGAAAACAGAAGAGGCCCAAATGATTCCAGGAGGAATCTGATGCACTGAAGAGGGAAGAGAGAAGAAAGAAGAGAGAAGAAAGAAGATGAAGAATGAAGAGATGGAAGAAGATCGAAGAAAGGGAAACAACACCTGCGAGTCGTGAGAAGAGAGACGCTCGATCCTGAGCGCGAGACGCCGCCGGCCCTGAGGTAATGCTCACGCGGTTCCGGGATGAGATGGTAGATGCAGGTGGATCTCCTTCTTGATTGCCCGATGCCCTAGGTATCGGACATCGAGGGGAGAGGGATATTACACGGCCGGGCCCACCTCTCGGTGGGCCCCACCCAAACCCGTGTCCCGCCTGGTATGGCCTGCGTGGGCTATGCGTAGTCCGCGTAAGCTGAACCAGTCCGGTGTCTGGGGACGGATCCGAGGGATCCTGAGGCAGATTTTGCCCTCTAACCACTTTAAAAAAAAAAAGAGAGAGAGAGAGAGAGAGAGAGAGAGAGAGAGAGAGAGAGAGAGAGAAAACAGAAGAGGCCCAAATGATTCCAGGAGGAATCTGATGCACTGAAGAGGGAAGAGAGAAGAAAGAAGAGAGAAGAAAGAAGATGAAGAATGAAGAGATGGAAGAAGATCGAAGAAAGGGAAACAACACCTGCGAGTCGTGAGAAGAGAGACGCTCGATCCTGAGCGCGAGACGCCGCCGGCCCTGAGGTAATGCTCACGCGGTTCCGGGATGAGATGGTAGATGCAGGTGGATCTCCTTCTTGATTGCCCGATGCCCTAGGTATCGGACATCGAGGGGAGAGGGATATTACACGGCCGGGCCCACCTCTCGGTGGGCCCCACCCAAACCCGTGTCCCGCCTGGTATGGCCTGCGTGGGCTATGCGTAGTCCGCGTAAGCTGAACCAGTCCGGTGTCTGGGGACGGATCCGAGGGATCCTGAGGCAGATTTTGCCCTCTAACCACTTTAAAAAAAAGAGAGAGAGAGAGAGAGAGAGAGAGAGAGAGAGAGAGAGAGAGAGAGAGAGAGAGAGAGAGAGAGAGAGAGAGAGAGAGAGAGAGAGAGAGAGAGAGAGAGAGAGAGAGAAAACAGAAGAGGCCCAAATGATTCCAGGAGGAATCTGATGCACTGAAGAGGGAAGAGAGAAGAAAGAAGAGAGAAGAAAGAAGATGAAGAATGAAGAGATGGAAGAAGATCGAAGAAAGGGAAACAACACCTGCGAGTCGTGAGAAGAGAGACGCTCGATCCTGAGCGCGAGACGCCGCCGGCCCTGAGGTAATGCTCACGCGGTGCCGGGGCCGGATTGGTAAGTTGGTGGATCTCTCCCTTGTCCAATGGCCGGCGCCAACGGAGAAGGAAGAGAGGGTTTACCCGGTTCGGATGGCCGTATCGATACGGATTCCAGCCCGGGACTGTTGGGGAGGTGCTGGCCAGCCGTGTTTGGCTGACCGGTGCCTCTCCTTCGTACGTCGCAGCGTATTTGCCCTACAACCACCTTAAAAAAAAAAAAAAAAAGAGCGAGAGAGAGAGAGAGAGAGTAAAAAAAAAGAATTAGCTTACGGGCGCGAAAATTTCAGAGAGCAATAATCTAACCTAAAAGCTCATCCGCGCGCTGACTAGCTCGGTACCGGAACCGCGTGTATGAAAAGGCTTTCTCTCTCTTGCTCTTACGGCGAGAGACGTGCCTGCTGACTAGTTGAGTACCGGATGCCTGTGCATGAAACAATATGGCCAAAGTGAAGTAGAATAAAAGCGTATAAAAAATGAAGATGATTCACCAAATTTCCATTGGTTTCATCACTTTGTATGCATTGACCTCGAATCAAAATCCAGGCATCTTCATCAGAATGAGTCAAATAATGTATTTCCATACCGAAGTTTTTTTGAGGTTAGATGAGATGCTGAGCTGGCGGGCTCGCGGCGCGCGCAGGCGCACCCGCAGCTCTTTATACTGGTACGGTAAAAATTACCCTACAAGTGCCCGCAAAATCTACCCAAATTCACCGCACTTTTTCACCAAATTCGATACAATTTTTGACCTGAAATAAAATTTACCTTACAGATAGGTAATTTTTCTCGACACTCATCCGCAACAAGTAGGCTGAAATGTCGGACGTCCCACGATTACCCTAACTGTGCCCGCAATTTTTATCGAAAAATTCTGTGCGTGTAATCGATTCATCCACGATCGGTTGTATGAACTATCTAAGATGATGTACACTGTAAAAAAATTTTCGGAAAACTTCACGCTGCTGAGTGAAATATCATGAATGAAAAAAATTTTCGTCCAAGCAGTGGTGGGACAAATATTTTACCAACTGATCGATTTGGTTGGTTGAAATTCCAACCAACTCCTATATTATATCTATAGATTTTTATGATATTATATTCGTGAATCGGCATTGGAGGACTAATTTTATCTCTCTATCAATCTCAAATTTGAGATCGATTTATTCAGAAATTAACGATCGGGTTTGATCGGATTGAAAAAATTGCATATGACAGAAATCGAGAGAAAAAAGTCGCCTGCACCCAGATTTGAACTAGGGGCCTTCTTCACACCGAGAAAGACACCTCTACCAGCTGAGCTATCCAGAGCTCAGGAAACTCTTTTCTCGATGTCATGCATATGCGAGCCTTTTTCTATGCCGAAGGCGCCTGAACACCTCCACGATCAAACCCGATCGTTAATTTCTGAATAAATCGATCTCAAATTTGAGATTGATAGAGAGATAAAATTAGTTCTCCAATGCCGATTCACGAATATAATATCATTTGAAACATAAGAGGACGAATCAAGTTCGAAAAGTGTAATCTATAAATTGATTCCCTGTCAAATTGATTCCCAAGAGACCAGCACACTTTACTTTTCAAATTTCCCTCACCCTTCGTCTTTATGATTGTTAAAAGAGGTATGTCACCATCTGTTCAATTTTCGGATTTGATTTGTCCTTGGATATCGAATTGAATTCTTCTATTCACTCACGAATCCCCGTGCATTTGTTTGGATGACCCTCTCTTCTCAAAATCAAATGAGATTCGAAATGACAAAATTCAATATTTTCATGATTGTTTCGAGGAAGGAAATAGTCATATCCTATGAATCAATAAATTTTCATTTCTTGATCAATGCACAGAGATAAATGTAGGCCCGAGGGAGCTTCGTACATTGCTCAATCAAATTAAACGTTAGAGCTTTCATCGCCAAAGCTTATACTTCTATATTTCAGCCTCCCGCTGCGATCAAATCGAATATTTCTACGGCATAGACAGTCAGTCAATCACCAGCCACTACGTCCACGCCTACAACTTTAAAAGCTCGCAAGCTCCACCGCTCGAAATTCTTTTTGAGCTTGCAAGCTTCAGTCTAACATGTCATCTAAAACTTTCACAATTTATGTTGCTCACCTGGCAATATTGCTAGTGGCACTATCGGTGCTCGAGGCACTCGGTCTTTGATCATTTCTGTAATATTTGGTCGCTGCGGTACCCCCTGCGCTTTGATTTTGTAGATCGACCGACTGCTGAGATTGTCGTCGCCTGTGATGCCGACACTGGTGAACTCTCTCGGCTGGGCTCGGAGTTTGACCGTAAACGGAATCCCTTCTTGACCTCGATGATTCACCCGAGCCTCGCCTCGAGTTTCTTGACTCTCCAGAACCTAGGAAAAATTATATTGTATAATATGTACACGTATCATCATGTTATCGTCATTATCTTTCTTACCATCATCATAGTTCTTACTTTTGAATATATTTCATAGAACTTAGACAATTAAAAATTAATCTGCAAATTGTGATTTTATGTGGGTGGCTGCATTTTCCTTCTCCTATTTTGGATGACGATAAGCAGGATGAAGTCTATCATTGCTTACACTATGACTTCAATTTGATACTCGAATTTGACAGGCTTTCTTCAATGATAGACAGAGTAACTCTTTTTCCGAGAAAAATAAAGTCTATCATTTCGGTTTTTATCCGAGCTGTTGTTCTGCAAGGTTTGTGAAAAAATCCATTTATGGTTTTGCTAAATTTTTTTCAATTTGTGTTTTATACTTGAATCCATCCCGAAAACCTATCAGAATCGATTCTTTGTTGATGAAATAATGACGGACATGATCATGTTGGGTAACAAAATCAAAATTCAATTTCGCTATAACCCTGTTATTCTGGCTGTAAATTATGAACATGTGTGCGCACTCATCATGAACAAATATATGTAGCCATCCAAACAAAAAACAGATAAAAAATATTTACAATGAGGAAAGTGACTTTAGATACATTCGGAAAAGGTAGTTTGGATTGTCGAGAGAGTGGCTCTCTAAACCCACTCGCTAAAACTCATTGGGGTAATGGTTCGTATATACTCGGCGATTAGCCTCGATGGGGCTTTTACATTTTACACACGAACATATACAACTAGGTTTGAGTGGTCAGATAGACACAAGAGTAGAGGATAGGATAGAAAGCTGATGTAGGAGTTTGGCAAATAGCAAACTGGAAAATTAGTTTGGAAGCAGTCAGAGAGTGAGTGGATTAGGACTTTTGTAAGGTAGAGGAAACGTATGTGAATTTGACTCGTACATTTGAAAGTGCAGGAGCGACTTCTATCTCTGTATGTATATGTAGAGTATGAGTGGCAAAGTGAGAGGATAGGCAAAGTTTTGGAGAATTTTAGTTCCATACGATCCGCTCGATTAGTTTTGAATGTAGAAACTCTCGTCGGGATTATTAATAACGTTCTGCTCTATTTGAGTAGAGCTATACGGTGGAAGAATTTTCTATGATATTAAATTTTGGAATGGAATTCCGAAAACTCGATTAACCGGCTATAAAGAACGGATTTGAGAGTTATGCACCCGGAATTTGCAAGAAAATGTATCAAGATTGTCTCGCTATAATTTTATGATTAATGAAATAATGAGACCATGGAAAACTGGTCAATCTAATTTTCATGTGGATATGCTTTGGACGTTCAAAATCCTTCTCATTTCAATTGAACTGATAGGATCGATTTCATCAAAAATATCTAGAGAAACAAACATATTCTAGCTCATTCAACTCCAGTGACGCTGATCTCATTTTTTATCGGTTATCGGCGCAAAGAGATATTCTCGCTTATCTGACGCTTAATAATAGCCGTAACCAGGCCACATGTGGAAGCCCATTCTTCATCAAGCTATTATTTATGGCTACACTGTTTCATTCCACAAGCTATCTTTTTCTTCTCTTACTCAAGATTTGAAGAGTGGCGTTTTTGCACCTTCTCTTGAAGTATTTTCTTCACTGAGACAATACTTCAGAGCTCTCATCGACCTCTTTGAGATTCTCACATTAATTGTTGACAAATTCATTACAAAAATGCTCAATCATTGGATACTCGTAGATCCTGCTTGAAAAGAATAGATTTCCACGAACAAATTGAAAGTTAAAAGATTCAAGTAGTAAAATCAACGATCGGTCAGGCGCACCCAAGAGCAGAATATTCTCTTGTTATAACAAGAATGAGACCCAACTTGGGACTATAAATTCTCTTCCAAGTTATCAGGCTATGTTTCGAAGCTATATCGTTACAAGAAGATAGTAGCGTGTTCATTGGTTCTATTCAACAAAGTTTCGTGGAAATGCTCAATCCTTGCTTGGAAGCCGACTATTGTAGTCTCATCGGAGTTTGCGGTCCAAAGTCAAGAACTTCACTAGTTTGATGCGGTGTATTTTTTGATGATCCGAATATTGGTAAAAGTTCGGGCATAAACCGAATCCAATCAATAGATGCATGATTATGTTCTTTTGAAACTTTCCAAAAAATAGATGAGATTGACGTTGAACGTCAAACATGACCATTTTGTTGTACAGAAGGCGTTTGTATAAAGTGATCCATTTATCATTGATTATAGTTTGGCAGATGTCTTGCAAGAAAAAGCTTTGAATATCTTGGGAACAAGTACAAATTTTATGTCCTCAACACTTTCACTGATGGAGAGAAGTAAACGAGCAGATTTCACGCGCCAAGCTCAACGGAGGTTAGAAGGGGAGGTCTCTGTTTTGAAATGAGATGCCACCCCGAATTTTTCTAATGAATCCTCGATTTTCCACGCGGAGTTGTCTTTCGTCCGACGTGAAGTAAAAAATAATTCAGACAGTTGGTTGAAGATTCAATCACTGGTTTATCACCAAATTCAACCAAATGGTTGGAAATTCAACCAGCTGGTTGACAGGTTCACCGCAGCGAATATGGGAGTGAAAATGGGGCCCATGAGATTGCTCGATAGTGGTTTCCGGGTGACACTATTGGGTCAAGAAAACAACTTTCTTTATGTTTTTCGATCAACAGATTCAAAAAAATATCAGCGCCGACCGGGTAGGCCTATTTGGAAGAAATCCTGGTTAAGGCGATGCGGTCACCGTGCACCGTGACCATGAACCTTGAAAATGCACCTTACATAAAAAGTTTGATGATTCAAAGTGTGAGATGAGTTGTCGAATTCTTGTTATCGTCCAACTTGTATTCCTCAATCCATCGCTTAGCCCAAATCATAAGAAAATCTGAGGAAAAAGGGAATAACTCGGCCGCGGGAACCTTCTAACCTATAATATACGCACATTTTCTCCGATTCTATTGCAATTTGGGCTTAACGAAGAGCAGACAAATATAAGTTAGATGATAACAAATATTTGTGCGCTCGTCGGTTAGCCCAAATCGCAACAGAATCGGAGAAAGTTGGGAATGATTTTCAGCTTGCATGGTGACCGCATCGCCTTGAGCAACGTTCTCGCAATTCAGTATCTGGATTGGTGACCGCTTGGCGGGGGCTTACACGCTAATAGCTCGCGTAAAAAATCGTCCGAGTATTTTATTATGGATGTAATACGGGCCCCAAAGATTGGGTTGAAGGTAGTCTTCGGAAGACATTACTGAGTCAAAAAAAATGACTTCTTCAAATTTCTTCGCCAACAACAAATAGGAATGAACAAGAGCGCCAGCCTTAAAACCCTTCCCGGATGGAAAATCCAGGTTAAGTAACTTTCGGCGATCCAGTATTCGGATCGGCGACCACTCGACTGGAGCTGCGACGTTTATGAAGACTATCCAAGCGGTTACCAACCCGGTTACTGGATCACTGAGAGTTGTTTAACCTGGATTTTCAAGCCGAAAAGGCTCTTAATCCTGGTGTTCTAGTTTATTTCTATTTGTCTACGAAAAGAACGTGAAAAAACTTGTTTTCCTGACCCAAAAATGTCACAAACATACACCGGTCTCATGAGAACTATATTGAACCTCTAATGAAAGAGTCGACGAAGTTTCTTGCACGAGCTAAGCGTGGTAACCTCATCCGAGAGGTCTCTAATCGGAATACTGATTTTTTCCGAAAAGGCTCTCAGGACTGGCGCTCTTGTTTATTCCTATTTCATATGGAACAACAAGAAGAAACATGATCTTCTGGACCAGAAATATCGTCTGGACATCACCACTTACCAATCTCATGGATCCTATATTCACTCCCATGTTCCCCATGTAAAACATACAATTCCATGAACATATATGATCATGGAATCCGAGGATTCCATGATCATATATTAAAATTTTGTCTATAAATCAAGAGTTTATGGTATGTACCATACTTTACAGATAACTTACGGATCTCGATGATTCCTGTGACCAAAGGCGCTCTTCAAATTTTTGAAAGTGAGTCTTGTATTTTATGCAGTCCAATCGAAGGTATCAATTAAATGAACAGTGAAATCAAGTAGTTCAAGTTTGCACTCAATTGAATAGCGACGTGTAGGTAATTGTAATGTGATCATATCACATTCAATCCCGCATTACAGGATATTACGCAATGAGAAAAAAAGTAATGCCCCAAGTTTGTGCCCCTATGCTCTTGATTTCTAAAGGAAACGTATGACATACTCCTTATGCAGGAGTAATAATTTCGAGTTTCTGCGTTACATATGAGCATACGTGACTGGTGACGCTCGCACGCGGACCGATCGAACGCTCCGTGAAATTTAGCCGCAGTGACGATTTTTTCTCACTCGGCACATATTTTTTGCTTCCCACCGGACAAAACTAACCCCGCGCGGAAAAACGGGTATTAACTCAGAATAATTCGGGGTGGCGTTTCATTTCAAAACAGAGACGGGTAATCTCTAACCTCCGCTGAGCGCGGCGCGTGGAATCTGCCCGCTCACTTTTCTCGTGTGTGATGGGCCCCAAAGGTGCTGCGATTAGATCAGATGAAGATCAGATCGCACACAGGATCCGATTGCAATTTTCACCTTCGCAGTAGACGCGTTAAACGAGTGATGTAACGTGTTTTATTGCTTCATCCGGTATCAATACGCTCTTGTATTTTTAGACAATCTAATGAATCTATCATAACGAAAACTATTCATAAATCTTCCACGTGTTTTCATCCCGATGGTGGATAAAAACTGAAACCATTGTAGTGAATCAGTTCATAAAGAGCTCAAAATAGAACATGCATGGCGGGCAAAAATCATTGTCCAAGCAGTAAAGATGGCTGAGAATCGAGAACTGCTGACTTTGCGAAAAGAGTGGGGTATAATTTGCAAAGAGAAGCGTTAGTGTTCCTGCAATACGAAAAGACCCAAAGAACTTCATGCATTGAACAGTTCCGGTGTGCTACTGTCAAAACCTTGAATGCTAAAATGATGGCTTCTAGTTTCTGAGAGGAGAATGATTTTTCCGGCAAACAAGTGGACTTCTATCTAGAATAATTACAGATTCATCAAAAATTGTCACTGAAAGCATCAATCACATGAAACGTGAGCTCTCCGTTCCATGAGATTCCAATTGAGGGGGTGGGTGGAAAAAGGGCGTAATTGCAAAACGGTCGTTTTGGAAAAATCAATAAAAACTTAATAAAAACCGCTACAGACGTAATTGGACAAGTTGACCCGACTTATTCCGAAGAAAATAACATTTTCAAAATAGCCCAACCCGAGCCGGGGGATGAAATTTGATTTTGAGCCCTTTTTAGCAATTTTGAAAGATGCAATCACGCCCTTCTTCAGAATACAGGGTCGAGTTTCGGCCTTTCTTCCTCACAAAAAAGGGAATTAAATCTCGCGATCAAGTCCAATTGTCTCCAAATTTTTGGAGAGTGTTCCTGGGCATGTTTGGAAAGATATCTGATTGCTAGGGGGTGGTTCGATTCATGCTCCACGGTGCTATGGACACGAAAAGCTTCCATCAGTCGTGTGGAAATGACGAGAGATTTTTTCCACTAGGGAAGGGTAAAAACACTCAATTTGAAGGTAAAACAACGTGTTTTCATCGTTATATTAGGTGGAAAAGCGTTCCCAGGCTCTGGAGAATTTTATAAGATTTTTCCTCGGTAATTAGGCCCTTTTTCCTAATCCGCCCCCCTTACGCCCTGTTACAGAGTAATTACGCCCTTTTGAATCTTTTCATTCAGGTACTTAATCCCTTTTTCCAAATCCTGTTGGGCTGAGCAAAAAATTAAGCCCTGCTTTTGAAATTATAACACAGCAGTTACGCCCTTTTAACATCTTATCATAGCAGTTACGCCCTTTCAACATTCTATCATCGCACTTACGCCCTTTTATCTGCCAGACGGTTTTTGGGGTTTTACGAAAAACGGATTTCGGGGGGTAGTAGACCTTGGTATAGGGGCTCAAAAGAAGCGGTGTCCGGGAAAAGGGCATAATGGCGATTACGCCCTTTTTCCACCCAACCCCTCGATTGGTATATTTTGCAATGGTTGATAGCTTGCATTGGTTTCCATTTACCCGTCACTATTAGAAAAGTAGGCCATTCAAAATTCAACTGTACCGAATTTAAGTGCACAAAAATGTCTTCACCATTTTATCGCAAATATAATGTTAGTGATGAACAAAATTTCCAAGTAAATCGCATAATTCCGCTGACTTGATTTCTCCTCCCACACAAAAAATGATAATGATGATTCACCCACCTCTCCGTGGCGTAGGCGAGATGACAGTCGGAGGTGGTTGAGGCTGCACCTGCGAATCTTTCCTACCCCACAATCTTGCCAAATCATTCTTGAACTCGCTAATTGCCGAATCTCTTCTAGATTTTGCCGAAGATTGACTTTTTATTCCACTATCCACAGAACTTTCACGTCTTGTACCTCTAACAGACCCTGGTTGACTGGCATCGCTACTTGTAGTTTGACTTCTTGACCAGGGTAACGATTTTGCTATGTCAGCAAGTGTTTCACGTCTGGGCAATTTACTGCTTCTGGTACTTCCACCTTTAGTATGTTGAGAACTGCTGCTGGTACCGCTCCATTCGCGAAGTATATCCGTAAGTTGAGCAAGAGATGAACGACGACGGCGATCCCGTGTAAGAGGTGGTGGTTCTTGGACTTCATTTGGAGGTGAAATTTGAGCGGCTGAGTCCCTCCGACCTGCACCTGCAACCAAATGAGTTTTGAGTCATTTTCAGAGATGGCACCAAATTTTTCCGATGTATTTTTGGTGATGTTATCACCAAATTTCCGCCGAGTTGAATGTAAAAGGACTAATTCAAGATTTGCAACACGTTTTTACTAAAAATTCAAAGACTGGTTCCTCCGTGAGGGATGAAGTACCTTAAAGAAGCAACTCGATAGTGATCGAGCCTCTCTGGAATTACTGCAAATCACAAAACAAATTTCACAAATGGATGAACTGATTAATTTTTCAAGCGTTCAATTGATGATGCTTGTACTTAACAATTTTGACATCGATTTTTTAATTTCAAATTATCCTGATTATATATTTGGCTGCCTCTACTTCCAATGAGATCGTTATGATAATCTTTGGATGATAGAAACTTGAACCAAAGGCCGAACATCATCAAATGGTAGGTAGTTTTTGAGGATTGGGAATAATCATCGATATATGAGAATAATCTACAAATTTGTGGTCAGCATACGCAAATCTGAAAGCTCTCACAACCAGGATCCAATGAGATTATTGACGCATTGATTACGTAGATAATTATCGAACGTCAACCACAGGATTACTGTAAACTTCATAATAGCTTCAATTAGAGCATGAATGTATGCATGTATGTACAGAACTCCATTCCACCTAGGGTAGATCCCCGTCTAGATATTTACAAAATGGTGATATCTCGATAGCAAATCTTCATCGTAGATCTGTTCGTAAGAGATTCTTCAGTGCTAGCATCCTTTCCGCAAAGTGACATTTAATCAATAAGATTGCAAATATATTATTTTACTCAAATACGTGTAGGATTAATTACATTTTTCCATCGATCTCTTGGATCATGAACTCGAAGTGAACTAACCCTCGAAGACACACTGGGCCAGAATAACCCCGACCAATAACTAATGATCTTCTTCGATGTCAAGATCGGCAAATTTCCACTACCGAGGCCCTATTTACCTTCGACTTGAGTCCCCAACCACAGGCTGGTGCAAGTAGAATAACTACCGCGCTGCTAATCTCTCACCCGTAGCCACCAAAATCAGACGTAATTTCGACTGGGGTCAACCTGACATGCCCCGTATGTCATCTATTTCCATGAAATCTGATTCGAGAAAATAATATTCTCGCGTTCTATCGGGGCTTTTTAACATTTTGCGAGTTGTAAGTACTAATATTTTGTTTTACGACGGATAAAGTCCGGGTGTTCACTATTTTTAGGGCAAGAACTTTTACATTCATCAATTCCAAACCATGAGCAGTAGAGTATGCAATACACACTGGGCCAGTACAAAGTAAGCCCTAATTTGGCTCTCGATACGACACAGATGTCGTACCAATTACCGTAAGAGGTGTCAAGTTAGTCATCGTGGAGCAAATGAAAACCCAAATATGCTGGGCGCATGTCATGCCGGGGGCAAATCTTTGAACAACACCCGATGTACTTGCGTATAGACTACCGAGAAGGTATGATGACTATTCTTGTAATTTAATAAAGTCCAAAATATTTCTTTGGATGAACTACATTGATGCATTTTGTTCCTCACTCGCCAATGTATAAAATAATAGGTATTCAACTCAATTTTCCATGTCATTACTGTCCAACGAATAAGTTAGTCCTGAAAATAATCCTTCTCCACCATTTTGCAAATATTCAATTTTTATGCCCCAGTGACTTTTCAAAATCGATATCTTTTTCGAATGAGTGGCTGTGCATGATGAGTGCACCTTCAGGTATAGTATTGGATCCAAAATTACATGAGGATTTTTTCAATTTCTACATAATTTTTGCGCTAAAAATTGTTTTGAAATTTTGGGACTGCCATTTAAGCTCTGAATATGTAGCACCTTCTTTGAGGGTCCTCAACTATATCAGAAGAAATTTTCAAAGCAACGTGTTCGATGCACTTTGAGAGGCATCCAATTTTTGACTCAGGGTCAATTTGACCCTAAAGTGATACTTCTAGTTAGTCTAAGATTTGTCACATCCGAAGGTCAAATTACTCTATTGATGATTGCTCTATTGATTGATAGCAAAAGATAACAAAAACAAACTGAAACTCATTCGACATTGTAAGGTGAAATTCTGAAAGTGACTTTTCACATCCTCGCGGATAGAAGATAACGATGTAGCTCATGTCATAAGATGCCAACATTGTTTCCAATGTCGAAGATTATTTACAACAAGAGCACCAGATCTGCGGTACACGGATCTTGCCGAAACTCTGGGAATCATCTTGTTTTATCGAGAAAAGAAGGTTTCTCCAAAAAATCAATGGGCCTCCTGTACATCTATGGAGGTATGTGTCTTTTTAACACGGGTCTATGCTAATCTTCATGTCTGTATCTCGGAAGAGGAGGTCCATTGGATCAAACCCTTATAGAGACAACTTCATTTCTTACCGAAACATGGTGACTCCCAGAGTCTCATCAAGATTCGTGTTCCGCAGACCTGATGCTTTCCTCGTTAGTTCTGCTTTACAAGTCATTCCAGGGTATTTATATCTCTTGTACACAACAGAATTGCTAGATTTACAAGTCCATATTCATAATCTTAGAGAGAGAACTGATTCAAAATTATAAATTCTACATTACATCGCCATGTATTAACTGTTTCGATCTGATTACATGCTGAAATGATAATTCTCTGGTCGTGAACTCCCATTCACTCCAGATTTCTAGCCAAGAAAAAGTAAAAGTAACCCCCTCATAATCAAATAGAATCATTCATGAAAAAATAATTTCAACCTCACACAGAACCTCCATCTATTGCAAAGATACAAAGCATAAATTGAGCTCAAAGGCATCAATAACAAAGTTCTAAGTCAAATACAAGAAGTAAACCACCCCCGGTATTTCTTACAAACTTTCACAACTCAAAGATGGCTCTTCTCTCAGCTACGAGCAGAAAGGGACACTCGGGTGTGTCGAGGTAAGATAGTGTGCAATGTTTTGCTCTTCTCTGAAGCGATGCACGTATGCAAATTGCCAAACAAAGTGGAAACACCAAAGCCGCTAGAATACAAATTCTTGCTGCTATTTTGAGGAACACTGAGCTATACCGTTGCTTGTGAGGTTGAAAAATGACACCGAAGAATTTGCAACTACTTGGTTGTTTACATGAGCTTTACAGTTTAGGTCACCATCTTAAGGCGCCAAGTTTGAACGAAGTCCGAGACACTGACAAAGTGTATTGTTATACTTCAGACTTTCTCGAGACCTTCAAGAATTTACCATCAAATTACTCAACAAGAGCCCACCGCAAGAGTATCTCTAGAGTACAATCAGTTAGAGTTTTGGATTCCCAATCTGGTAACAGTGTTCAAATGTGGGCTGAGAAAACTTACCCAGACGCTGCTTTAGAGTAGACTCCTCAACCTGTTCGCGTACGAGATCGTCCCAGCCATTTCCACCCTGCCATACCAAGCCTACCTGATGGCTCAGAATAGGCAGGTTGCAGACGAAGCATATCGCCGTCATGCTTCTGAAATTTGAAAGAATTTGTTATAGTTAGGTGATTTTATTGAATTTTAATACTTTTTGATGAATTTTTATTGAAAGTCCCAGCTCTTTCTTCAACTCCACATAAGAAGAACTGTTAATAGAAGTATATGTGCACAGGTGCTCTGGAAGTTAAAATTGGTGAAGTAGTCATGCCAATTTGGAGAGTCATTATAGGTTTTATTATACATATAATATACATGCTAACTATATAATAATCGTGCCCATTCCAAGGTAGATATTGTTTTGAGAATGGTTGCATTCAGTTTTGGGAAATTTTTTGCTGTCAATGTAGATGATCCCAAACAAATGTTTTTGATGCCATCAGTCGTTACACTGAGGTTTAGTTTTCTGAGAAATGTTCAGTGTGGGCTTGGGTTTATTTTGTGAACCATGAATTTGGTATGAATTTTTTAAGAATTGATAGAAAAGTTCAACAGTATATCAAAGAACATCCTAAGGTTTGTATGTTGTGGGGAAAAAAGGTGAATGAACCGCAAAGTAGCAGACAGCTATGTAGACAACATGTGATACTCATGCTCGTCCAGAAGAAAATGTCAGAAAACAACCAATGTGGACGGAATTCATCAAATGACCAAGTTATTATCTGACTTCAAGGGCAAAGATCAGCTAAAATGAGAAAGTTTTTTATCTTCTGGGCAGGAAAGTGACTTTTTCCCAAAACACTTCAATTCTCTTCCTCACACAGCCGATAAAACTTATTATACATTTCGGCGCGAGGGTGGAATGTTGGCTCACGAACACAGAGTGATATTTTCCGTCCAGAATCAAAGGCGAGAGTTTGAAACATTACGTGGATGTACAAAACCAAATTGCAAAATCTTACCCCACCTCGTCAACTCGGTGCGCAATGTACTATTTTCACCTTCTATGCGGAAATAGTACATTTCGATACGAAGGCGGGAATGTTGGTTTCCGTGGCCCGAGCGATGTTTCTCCGGCCCAAGCCTTCGCGAAGGCCGGAATCATCGTTCGGAAGCGGAAACCATCGCGCCCGAGTGTCAATTACTATTTTTTCATCATTAAAAAATCAAAAATCCGTGTGAAAATGGCTCTTTTCCGCACAGATGATGAAAATAGTAGATTTCGCACCGAGTTTATGAGGTTGTAACTCGCTTCTGAGCGATTGGTTTTCGGCCTGAGCCGCAGGCGAAGTTGTGGTAACTTGCGAAGGCGCACAGGCTTTCCATCTTCGTTCCCAACAGATGGAAAATAGTACTTGATACTCGGGCTTGATGTTTTGCGCATCCTCGGGATGATCCCAAAACTCGCCATTGAATCTTGACGGAAAATATCACTTGGTGTACAAAAACCAACATTTCCGCCCTCGTATCGAAATGTATTTTGGCTCACTAATTGACACATTCTCTCGAGTATTAAAATGAAAGAATTCACGTGGGCCGAATTTTTCAACAGTCTCCATGGCATTTCTTTTTCTAATTTGGTCGAGAGCCATCTTTATAAAATCGCAACCAATCATAACTTCTCACTACCGCTATAACGTCTTGATCCTGATAGCAATTGAGGTTACACTTATTCGACATAATTAAAGTACTGCAAGAAGTCGTCTTCGCCACGATCAGGGTTCTCAAGTTCATTTGAAGTTTTCTGATTCCCAGAAGAAATTTGAAAGATCCCTAGATATAAGTATCTTCATTAAAGTCATGACTGCGATGCCGAGTGAAGTTAATTCCTCAACATTCACAAACTCCATCTTTCGGTAAGATAGAATTACGACTCTCTGTTTTCTGGAGAATGCTCAGATTCATGATGAAAGAAGTAAATCAGAGTACAGTCGAAGCTCCGCCATTAATTTTATAGTCGCCCAGCTACAATCTAGCACATTGCGGGCGTCTACGTGGCCTTGACGGCCGCGTAGATTGTCCGCAATATGCTAGATTGTAGCTGGGCGACTATTAAAAATAATATGCACCTCGTGCCACAATCTCGGCTTTCCATAACTCGTGCTGCAAACGGGTGACGTCACCAAATATTCTCGAATCCAAATAATTTTCAAAGTCCAAGTGAGTTGATATCAGATATTGGAAAAGGTGAAATCGTGCATCAACTTTGCATGCATGGTAATAATTTTTTTTGATACTCTGTGCGCAAAAGTGTACTTTGCGCAAAGTTTGACGACTTTTACTCACAGTTTATCAAAAACTTTAGTTCGATACACGGGAGTATAAGACCCATATTTCACATCCTCGCCTGCAGCTCGGGCCGAAAAACTCATCACTCGGGTGCAAAAAAAAGTTCTTTACACCCCTGTATCGAAATGTACTATTTTATGTTCATGATCGATTTTCGACTTTGGGGTTAATCGATGAATCGTTCTTCAAATTCATCTCATAATCACCAATTGTGGCATTTCACTATTCGGTCTTATGATACTGATCACGTTAGGATAGACTTCTGAGACCAAGGGAAGTATGAAGGAATTTGAGTTCAAAGTCATTGAAAATTCATGAATTTTGTGATTTTCATGGTATTTTCGACTAATGATGAAACAGACCGAGTGTAAGAAGGTAAATGTGTATAGCATTAACGACGTTGAGGGATGTTCAAATGATGAAAATTTCATTGAATTCATAACAAGATGACTGTCAGGAAAAAAGAACATTTTCAATGCGATTTCGACCTGTAGTGTCGAAGTCTCGGGCTCTGCAGTGACATCGCGTGGCGAGGATCTGGCCAACCTGCAAAACAATATAGACACACACGGATTTCACGAGGGGTAATACAAACATTTCGTATTACAAATTCGAACACAAATAGAAAATTTTTATCCTCTTTCTCTATGAAATATTTCATTCACTTATACACAATGAATGTGGAATTGTAAAATTCTCCTCATTTAATGATACTGAAAATATTCAATATTCTCCATTCTCATAAGATGTTTTTCAATTGTCTAGTCTTAATAACCTTCAAACAGCAGTTTCCACACATAGTTCGATCCTCGGAATTGGACTCTGTTCGTATTTTCTTGTATCTAGCCAAAACAGTTAAGGGGATTGGAAATTAGACGATGCAATTTTTGCTAAACACTCAGATTCATGCTTATCTAATATGGATCTAAATGTCATCTATTTTTGTTGAATCTGACATACAAGTGAGCACCAGAGCTTATTAGCAATAGAAAATGAATCAGGTATGACTATAGTTTCCATCTCAGTTGCTTGGGACAAATCAAATCTATTACTACTTGTACATTCAAGCACTTGCTACGTCATTCTGAGTTTCACAATGTCTTGAAGAGGAAGTATAATTCTATTGGATCCTCTGACATTTATAACTATATTGTATAGTAGGGTGTCCGTAATTTCCCAAGTTTTCCCGATCTCCCATGCCACCCCCCACAACCTAATCATTTTGTAAGATATTGCGAGAAAAAAATTTTCAGGATCCTAGGTGAAGTTCGAGTGCTGTCCCACCTAGAGCGTTTCTTATTTGAAATGTACCCTTCTAAATAAAAATGTGAGTCAGTGATTCGCATTTACCGCGCACGAATCCCCTTCTACGTCCTCAATAGTATTTTCAATCGGTAGCGGGTGCAAATTCCTTCAAAATGACTACCTGAACCATTCAATTTGATACAGTAGAACGGGAGATAGCTCACTCGTTCACATATCATCCGCCTGAACAACATAGAAGTGACTGAAAACGACCGCTTTTGTTTTTTCGGTTTTTTCGAGTCTACACTGAGAAAAAAATTTTGGTCGTACGGCCTTACGTTTTGCCGTACCATCGAAAAGTGGTATAGCCAGAAGAGCAATACCGATTTTGTCATCACCCCAATCCATCAGATCGGTTTGGGAGTCTGGTATTACTGCCAGAATAAATAAACGTGGCCTATATGTTTCAAATGCTTTGATACTTGATGGATTCGCAGTCACATTACGGCTATTTTGCCACAAAAGCTATCAATTTTTTTGCACAGAATGGTACCGGTAATGGGCGAATATAATCGACAGATTTTTAGGTTATTTGTATGCAATAACAAAATCATTTTGCTGTGGTGAGAATCCAGTATTGGTCTGACGGCAATACCACGTAACAATACAGTCGTATTGTGCTGACGGCAATATTTTTTTCTCATTGTAGTAAAAAATCCTGAAGATTCGAAGTAAAATCGAGCACGGATTCTGTTTCTTCATTAAAAAATACATCAAAAACACATATACACATCTTTAAACTACACCGACTGAAAATTCGCATTTTTTGGATTCTTCGAGGAAAACCTTGTTTCACGGATTTGGTGTATTGAATTCTCTAAATTTCGAAAACAGTCATAACTCTAATTCTTCTACATCGAATTGACATCAGCAAAGGGTCATTTTGAAGGAAATCGTACTGGCTACCGATTGAAAATGATTTCAGGGATATAGAAGCACGCACCTGTGCAAGAAATGTTGATTACTGAATCAAAATTTGTTTTGAGGCCTCAATTCAGACAAGAACGCTCCAGGTGGGACAGCACTTAAACATCACCCAGGTCCACGAAAAATTTTTTGTCGCAATATCTCAACAAATGATTAGGTTGTGGTGGGTGGCACGGAGGATTGGAGAAATTTGGGAAATAACGGACGCCCTATTGTATAGTGGTGAGCCCCTCATTTTTGTCTTTCTAGATGATTGTGCATCAGTGATGTGAATGTGCTGATTGGGGTTCCTTCTCATCAATTCCTACTGTTGCACGGATATTTAGTGGGAATAGTGTCAACATGGTGTTGATATTCAATCTCAAAAAGGGACTAGGCGGGTCAGTATGGTGAGTCGGTCCTCGTCAGATATGGCCCTCGTAATATCTTTCCCCAGTTTCTAAGACCAAAGTGAGTGGGAAAAAACCGTTTTTTACGTCCCAAGGTGGTTCCTACATCGAACGACAGCCTGAATAGACATCTAAGAACGCTCAAAATTGGCGTTTGATCAATTAATTGTCTTTCTGAGACAAATCAATTAATCGATCTGAAGTTTCTTGACACATTCTTGTAACTTTGACAATAGAGAACTTGCATGGTCAAGCGTTTGCTGATCTAAAATATGCGTTCGCTAGCGCTGACCAAAAGAAGATTGATGGTACAATCAGAATAAATTTAGAGGCGATATAAGATTCTTGACAATTAATTGAAAATGCGCCCGCGAAAAACCCCCGATTCAAATCGATGTCACGTGACTCCTACGTTATTGGGGTGGTCGCCGATACACACACGCAAACTCGTTCGCGTTTGTGTTGCGTGTGCGTGTGCAGCCAAAATAACATATCGTATCAGGGTTTGTTTTATGCTCAAAACAGTTTATTGAACTCATTGAGAGTGAATTCAGCCCACAAACAGTTGCCCCTGGCTATTTTCGTCGTGTGGGAAGCAGTGGAACCGGCAGTCATCACGTTCCTAGTGCATACTGCAGTGAAGAAAAATGCAGGTTAGTGGACTTTTAGAATCAGAAGTTTGATGTACAGAATTGTCAAATCATCACTCCAAATATTATCTGGCCCATGTAAGTAAGCAATGATGGCATCGTTTATGTGACTGTAGCGAATTACCTGCTCATTGAATGATCTATTTCCATTTATTCACCTTTCTATCTGAACATTTTGGTGTTGCTCGACGATGACTACTAAAAGTCTCTTTGGAATGCATTGGACAGAATCAAGTGTACCGTATTCAATTTATCATGCAGTAGAGTAGTTGTCTGATGTTTGTCGTGCTTCTCATTCATTCAACTAATGAGTTGGGCCCAAGCGTTCCAGACAGAAATGGGCATTCACCATTTCCAGCTTTCCAATACTAGAATATAATCATGAGACTGCCTTTGTCAATCAGTGTAGTCAGCAAGAACTTCAAGAAAGATACAAAATGATACAATAATTTACAAAGGCAGCCTCAGCATTATATTCTAGTATTGGAAAGCTGGAAATGGTGAATGCTCATTTCTGGCTGGAACACTTGGACCCAACTCATTAGTTGAATGAATGAGAAGCACGACAAACATCAGACAACTACTCTACTGCATGATGAATTGAATAAGGTAAACTCGATTCTGTCCAATGCATCCCAAAAAGACCTCTAGTAGTCATCGTCGAGCAACACCAAAATGTTCAGATAGAAAGGTGAATATATGGAAATAGATCATTCAATGAGCAGATGATTCACCACGGTCACATAAACGATGCCATCATTGCTTACTCACATGGGCCAGATAATATTTGGAGTGATGATTTGACAATTCTGTACATCAAACTTCTGATTCTAAAAGTCCACTAACCTGCATTTTTCTTCACTGCAGTATGCACTAGGAACGTGATGACTGCCGGTTCCACTGCTTCCCACACGACGAAAATAGCCAGGCGCAACTGTTTGTGGGCTGAATTCACTCTCAATGAGTTCAATAAACTGTTTTGAGCATAAAACAAACCCTGATCCGATATGTTATTTTGGCTGCACACGCACACGCAACACAAACGCGGCCCGTTTTGCGTGTGTGTAACGGTGACTACCCCAATGACGTAGGAGTCACGTGACATCGATTTGAATCGAGGGCTTTTCGCGGGCGTATTTTAACATAAATAAATAAATAGTTAATGGACATAAAAAAACTGTATTGTAACTTTGCTTATCTTGACGTCAGCTATCGATTAGGATAAGAATTATTTTTGATGCAAGTTCTCTATCAGAAGAAAAATATTTGCATACCGACGAATTCTGATTTGACCCTCATAAACTCTGTTATCTGTAATTAAAACGTGAGCGAAACATCACATCGAGTTTGACGGATTTTACATCGATTACCTTTTTAAAATATACCATTTTTGCAGATGGAATGTAGTCGAAATGCAGAAAACCGTTCCCGAAGAAAATTTCAACGTAGTAATTTGCATCTTCTGCGCATGCACGTTCTACTGCGTGTCTCGAAGTATTCGATATAGCCAGTGTGATTTCCTCCAAAATGGCCACTTGAGGAAGTCAATAACACGGAGTAGAACCCGAGATCTAGCTGATCGAAAAAATGAAAGAATGAAAGATATCAAATTCGTTGAGCCCATGGCCATGGCCACCAACAGCGCGAATTTCGGGTGGGGGTCTTCGAAAGACGTGAACATGTATCTTTGAGTAAGTATTTTTAGACATAGAAATTAAATTCGTGGTCAGTTTTGTGCCCAATTTTCAGGATGTTTTGGTAAGCCCATAAAATTGAGCCGAGAGTGCGGGGTGGTCATTTTCACCTTTTTTCCTACATAGTTAAGATGCATGATGGGTATATAAGTAGGTATGACCGGGTGTGTATCGAATTGAACCGTGATTTTCCACGCATTTTGACCAGTTAAAGACGATGCCAAAGGTTTTGAGGCTCGAGAATGAGTTAGGAGTGAGCTCTAGCTGTAGGAATTACATCTCATTCTCTAATCTGATTTTCAAAAAACCTATTCAACTAATGTCTCACTTCCCACGCTTCTCCGAGCTTCGAAATCACCGGCATCGTTCTGAGCTGGTCAAAAATGTAGAAAAACACAGTTCAATTCAATACACACTAGGTTATACCAACCTACACACTCATCATACATCTCAAATGTGTGAAAAATGGCTGAAAATGACCCTCACTCTTGGTTTAGTTTTATCACCTTACCAGAAAATCCTGGAAGTTGGGAACGAAACTGACCACGAATTTGATTTCTACGTCTGAAAATATTCGGAAGACACATGTGCGCGTCTTTCGAACAACCCGACCCAAAATTCGCGTTTTTGGCGTCCATTGGAGGGGCCACGGGCTCACGAGTTTGTTACCATGGATTTTTCCATCTTCTAAACCAGCTAAATCTCAGGCCCCACTTCGTCAAATTGACCTCACCCAGTGGCCATTTCGAAGATAATTATACTGGCTATCATATCAAGAATACTTCCAGGGGCATAGAAGAACGTACATGAGCAGGAGATGCAAATTACTAAATTAACGTTTGCTTTGGAAACGCTTTTTGGCGGCTTCTTACCACCGCCGATCATATGTTTTGAAATGGTAATACAGTCATCCCTCGTTAACACGAACACCTTTAACACGAATTCTCTCATTAACACGAACGAAATTCTTGTCCCGTTGAGAATGCACTGGCTCTTATGGACGTTTTTTGAGTTAACACGAATTTTCGTTAACACGAATTTCGAACGATTTTCCGGTCCCGTCTGACTCAAGATCTTGGTTAATACGAATTTAAATTTGTAAACAGAGTCAATGTCCGCGAGGAACAGCTCAGTACATCGCGATGAGTAAGCGCAAGCAGTCGTGTATTGATCTGAGCACCAAAGTACTTGAGATACTAGATGAAGTTGATCGGTCTGTTAAGAAAAAGAGCGAAATAGCTGATAGTTTTGGAATTCCAAGATCTACATTATCGACGATCATATCACAGAAAGATGAGACTCGGAACGTTGCAGCATCAGGAATTGAGTTGCCAAAAGTAAAACGCTTGCGTGGTGCGAAAAATGATGAATTGGAAGAGGAATTATCTGAATGGTTCTGCAGAAAGCGGAAAAAAAACATTCCAGTGACTGGCGGGTTAGTTCGAGAGAAGGCTTCAGAGATTGCGAAAGATTAATTTGGAGCTTCGAGTGGTTGGCTGAAAAATTTTCAAAATCATAAACATATTTCATCCCAAGTTATCTGCGGCGAATTTCTAAAAGTGGACGGAAGAGACGCGAACAACTGGAGGAAAGATTTTTCAGAAACGAGGAAGAAATTTGCTCCTCGAGATACTCTCAATATCGATGAAGGTGGGATAAATTACAATCTTCTCCCCAACAGTACACACAATCTAAGAGGAAACAAGTGCCATGGTGGTGCCAAAATATGATAATAATAAAACTCACAAGGGGAGCCCGGAGTCTCCTGGTCCTGAAATCTCACCAAAATTTTTTTACAGCTTCGCACCACCTAGAATATGAAGAACCCAAAGCAACTCTGTCATATGGGCCTCCCGTTCAGAGCTACAGCCCATGACATTAGCATTGCCCATATAGGCCCATGTTAAAAAGTGATATATATAGATCTACTAGCAATGTTGACGTTTCTGGCTGTAGCTCAGAACAGAAGGCCCATTTGACAGAGTTGCTTTAGATTCTTCATATTCTAGGTGGTACAAAACTGTGAAAAAATTTTGGTGAGATTTCAGGATCTGGAGACTCCGGACTCCCCTTGTTAGATAGAAATTGTAGTTGTCCAAATTCAATCAATACTACCTACATAACAGCAGAAATATTCCAAACTGTTCTTTCAACACCATCTATCGCATATTACCCTGTTAACACGAATTAATTCGTGTTAATCAGTTAACACGAACTAATTCGTGTTAATCAGTTAACACGAATTAGTTCGTGTTAAGAAGTGACTGGAGCGTTCTGGTTAACCCGAACTCCTTGATAACACGAACAAAATTCCTGTCCCGTGAAATTCGTGTTAACGAGGGATGACTGTAAATGTAAAATGACCCGGCAGACACGATGGGATGCTTCATTAATATCTCAATCACAGATGAGAGGGTTTAGGAATTTTTCAGGGCCCTAAAACGGAAGCCGTCGATATGCAAACATTTTTCTTTCAATGTTCAAAGATTCAAGAATGTGAAAAAAGTCCAGATCGATCGATTGAAATGCGTCAGAATGCAATTTAATTGACCAAACACCAATTTTTAGCGTTGTTAGACGTTTATTCAGGCTGTCGTTCGATGTAGGTACGACCTTGGGTCCTAAGAAACCTTTTTCCCCACTCACTTTGGCATTAGAAACTGGGAAAAAATTTTCAGGAACCATACCTGACAAAGGCCACTTCATCATACTTAACCGTCTTATCCCTTCTATTTGAAATTATAGAAAAACAACCAGTGCAAGGGATTCTTCTCAGTGAGCGAGTAACTATTTTGATTTAGGGAGTGCTTCGTTTTAAGTGCTTATGGTGAGTATTGTGGTACCATCAAACGTTTCAGTCCGTGAACCCCGTGTACTTTCAATTTTCTAGGTTGTTTGATATGGTCTAAGAGAATGTAGGTTTCATTTGACCCCAGGGATGATGTTACAAAGTGAGTGCACCCAACTTGATTGGATGTTGTTCTTCATTCAAAAATCAACCTAATAGGAATTGGTTGAATTGCTAATCAGCAAATTCAATTAGTTGATTGAAAATTCAACCAGGTGGCTGATACATGTACTTTTTATTGTATGCGGAGTTCACCTGTGTGATTCAGTGGACTGTTTTATAAAATGGCAAAAAAGAAATCTCCTCAAGTTCTTTCCAGACTTTGTGCAGGTCCAGGTTTGGTGATCGGTAGCTCATTTTAACTCAATCAGAGTTCACTCTAGACTCGGACAGTGTGAGCCTGAATGAATGATATAACCTTCTATTCAATAATCTGGTCTGTTTGCTAGCTAACAAAGGTGACATTGTGGACATTCTTCACAAAACTTCTTGCGTCATCACAGTGCTATCTCATTACGTTGAGATTATTTCAAACGCGCCACAACAGGCTTAACCCAGGAATATCCCGCATTTCACACTCATTCCAATTCTCTGAATACCTATTGAATGATCTATACCGATTAGAAACTCATATGGGTTCACGTCATCATCATCTCATAGCAGGGGAGCTGGCGATTATTTTTGTGCTAGATTTATTAAAACCTAGAAAAAATATATATTATGCATGGCAGCTCAACTAACCCTTTGGCAGGCGTCAGCGATCTGGGAGGTGGTGGGTTGATTTTTTATTGAATTGTTTATAAATTTTAGCAACAATTGCTTGTGCTATACGTATTAATTGATGAAACTTTCAGGGATGGTAGTTTATGGCCGAAAATTGCGGAAAACAATTGTCAGCGATTTGTAACATGGTGGGAAATTGTTCAGCGTGACGGTTAAACATATTTTCTGACGAAGTTTTGCAAACGTAATGCACGTTATCAACTAAAATGTGTCAAACTGACGCAGAACAATTGTTCTCAAATTGCTCTATCTAAAAATGATGATCAGTGGATTTGCACATTAGCGTGACGTCTGCTGACGGCCATACACCCTTCTATCACTCAGACAGGTGTTGCAACGGAACCAGGTGCGGGAAAAATCTGAAAAAATTCTGTGATGCAGATTTCTGCTATACCATTAAGTATATTCGCCACCAATCGAGTCCCCGTTAGTTCTGTTCGTGCCCGAGAAGAATGTATATCTATTTTCTACGCTAGCCCCCGCAAATTTTTCACGTTTTCATCCAAAAATATGGCTCGTACAAATTTTTTTTCCTGAACCTTTTTTATTCCTCTCAATTAGAAATACAAATCACCATCACACAATTTTCCCTCTAGAACCAGCTTTTCACGAGGCACAATCAGCTGTTCCATCTATGTAAATAGAGTAATTAGTGTATTTCTGAGTATACATCCGGGATGGAGTACAGTTTCCATACTTAAAACGATTGTACCTCGTGAAAAGCTGGTTTTAGAGGGAAAATTGTGTGATGATGATTTGTATTTCTAATTGAGAGGAATAAAAAAGGTCCAGAAAAAAAAATTTGTTCGAGCCATATCTTTGGATGAAAACGTAAAAAATTTGCAGGGGCTATCGTAGAAAATAGATATAAATTTTTCTCGGGCACGAACAGACCTAACGGGGACTCGATTGGTGGCGAATATACTTAATGGTATAGCAGAAATCTGCATCACAGAATTTTTTCAGATTTTTCCCGCACCTGGTTCCGTTGCAACACCTGTCTGAGTGATAGAAGGGTGTATGGCCGTCAGCAGACGTCACGCTAATGTGCAAATCCACTGATCATCATTTTTAGATAGAGCAATTTGAGAACAATTGTTCCGCGTCAGTTTGACACATTTTAGTTGATAACGTGCATTACGTTTGCAAAACTTCGTCAGAAAATATGTTTAACCGTCACGCTGAACAATTTCCCACCATGTTACAAATCGCTGACAATTGTTTTCCGCAATTTTCGGCCATAAACTACCATCCCTGAAAGTTTCATCAATTAATACGTATAGCACAAGCAATTGTTGCTAAAATTTATAAACAATTCAATAAAAAATCAACCCACCACCTCCCAGATCGCTGACGCCTGCCAAAGATTTAGTTGAGCTGCCATGCATAATATATATTTTTTCTAGGTTTTAATAAATCTAGCACAAAAATAATCGCCAGCTCCCCTGCTATCACTGATTTCATTTCTTCCTTCCCCCAATGCAACACACGCAATCTTTCCTCAATCCGATCGTCTAATTTCGCATTCTCGTCGCATTCCGAACAGCATCAACAACCATTATATATCGGCTCGTATCAATTTTCGGTCTCTTTCTCAATTGATCAATGGGATATATAACCACGGTATTCGAAGCATTCGTCCATCTACAAGTGCACATACACGTACTAAACATTCTTCTTTCAAATGACGCACAAACGTATTGCGCAGAATATATAGTTAGTAGTCTATGTATTTGTTTGTCATTTGAGCTTTGAACGATGCGGTAAATTTGATCCGAGGCTATATGTACATATATATATATATATATATATATATATATATATATACATATATATACATATATAGGCTTTTCCACCCGAAAGTTAAGCCGCGAGCAAACGTTAGCTATATTCAGGGTAGTAGAGAGGATGAATCTCAATTTCTACGTATATACTCGATGTTCAACAACTACGTTTGCTCTCGAGTTGCAAAGCATTGATATGGACACCAGAAATTTCTGACTATAGATGAAAGCTTATTGTATCTATGTAGGTATAGATGTGTGTTGCGATGCGAGTTAGTGATTTTCGTGGAGGTATTATTGGTTTTGGTTTGAGTTGATTGGAATTCTCAGAACGTTGCCGTCAATGAAGCCTTTTGGCACGGAAATTATAGGTATAGGGAAACTTTGGGCTTCGGGGAATTGATTGAGAACTTTACTCATCTGGCGTTTGCTGTAATGAGAGAGATGAACTTACATTAAAGTTGTAATCTTGTTGAAGGTTCCACCTTTAAATATATTGATCCAAAAATTTCTGAAATTTTTGGATGCCAAATTTTCATAACGATTGCTCGAAATTTACAAGTGGTTTGATGTAGCCGGAGGAATAGTTTAGAATTTCCAAAACATGAAACCAATAATTCGAGGTTTACATTATTTGAGCAGGTATGGGATAGCCTCGAATGTTTGCGTGACATGCATGATACTAATTGTGTTTTGCACACGATTCAAATCAAATTCTACCTTTAAGAGTGAGTGCTATATCAATTATTTTTCTGAAGATTTCAAGGCCCATAGAGCTGATGTATTTCGATAGTGGAATGTCGAAACAGCAATTTCCCATCGCCACAATCCGCATTGTATCGTAAAATGCATTGTCAAAAAGTGATTTAGATAAAACACAATGGGAAGCTGATGAATTCTACGTTATTTGAGAGAAACAGTTTGTGAAGAAATATCTATATAGTGTCGAAAGGTAATTGCCTATTCGGTATGTTTTCTTCACTTTTCAGTGTATGAATAAGATAAAGATTATATTCAATGTGCGAATTTATTATCTGAATAGTTTAAAACCCTTGACATGCAATTGGATGAATGTAGAGGATTCAGTAGGCTGTCAGAGTGCGTGAAAGAGCGAATAAGTTACAGGTGATTCGAGATCATGATATATTTCCATCTCAATTGCGAATAATCATTATTTGAAATCCAAATTAAGTGGCACTGCACAATATTTTTGAGATTTTTCTCGGACTTTACTTGTAAATCACAGAAAGGTTTATATTAACGGAATATCTTGATATTTGAGATCATCTGGACACGGCCCCGTAGTCACTTGTGAGCTACCACATTAGAATTTTCCGCCAGAGGCATTAACCTGTTTTTCGGAAATTTTTCCGGCCCAGACAATGACCATGAGGTGGTAGGTCAAATCGGACTACGGGGCTGTGTTCAGACGCTCATTTTGGGTTGGAAACCATGTTTGCATACTCCGTGCAAGGGAAAATTCTTCTTCTCGTAATTCTGAAACGGCGAAATTTATTGCAAGAACGAGTGTATTAAAACAAAATTCGTGGCATCCAACCACACTCTCTCTGGGTACCGGACAATTTCTCTCCATAAAGGATAAAACAAAACGAAGAAAATTCGATCCCGAACGTTCAGATTGGTTCATCCTAGCCCCTTTCATGATTTTTTGAAAATTTATTGCAAATTTGGACTTTTTTCCCAGATACTGAGTGGACTGATTACCTCATACGGATTCACGCTTACATTCTAGCGTTCTAACATCACCGAGATTGTTTTGAATGGGTCAAAAAAGGGGAAAAAACATATTTGTACAGGTCTTTTGATCAATCGCAACGCATCTAGTAGTTCAACATCAAGTTTGAAAATAATGAAAAAACGCAAAAACTGGCATTTTTCTCAGAATCGGTGTCTACGTCAAAAGATTCACAAGAAAGTCATTGTCCGGTCCATGCACTATGTCCAACCCAAAATCTTGTTATCCAGTGTCATTGACAAATTCAAGGCAATTTGACCAGGAGAACTCTCAAATCCGGGTTACCAATTTCCCTGAAACTTTGAGAATAGTCTATTCCCAGCACCATAGGGAGATATCCAAATTATAGACCCTGACGCTCCAACATTTCAAAGCTACTGGTTTCTAAGCTACCTATGCATTTCCAATACACATACATATATCATTTTTTGAAATGGGCCCTTATAGGCAATGCAAAAGTTTGATTTGGAGCTCGGAAATGCTCAGGTGTTAGGATCTGTAATTTTGGATACCTTTTTTGGTGCTAAATGAGGCTATTTCCAGAGATCTAAACAAATTCGTTCCGGATCTGAGACACTTCCTTGGTACTCCAATTTCTCCATCGCACTATTCCTTTCTCCATCCCTGGTATTTTTTCAAAGAAGGTACCTAGCCGTGAATGGAAGTCTTTCATAGTATGAAGATGCAAATCAATGACAATAATTGATCTATATTATCAATATCATAGACATCCCAGTATACAAATTTTATCATGGGGGCTGTTTGTATTGGCTTCATCTTCATCCTTGCTTTAACAACCGTGAATGCTACTGGAGGACTAGCACAAGAGAGTTCCAATCTATCCGTGAGTGTTCCATGAATGAATAATGATCAGAATTAATTTTAAATAAATGACTCAATCCACTTACTCTGGTATTCATAGTCGTTTGAGAACCAAAGATTAGAATTTCATCCGCAAATTGGGCGCTGTGGTCAGTGTGGACAATTAAATAAATTATAGTCTCTGCATTATACCAGCGCAGCAGAACACCAGAAACTCAAGTTCGTTCTTTGGCCACGACGTTTACAGCGCCTAATCCACGGACCAAACTCTAACCCTTGATTCACGAACGACTATGAGTAATAGAGTTACAGCGCGCTACAGGCGTGAGTTGCGTTAGAAGAGAATATCTTTTCCACAATTTCTGATTTAATCATTCTCTTGCAATTTTCCAAATTACTAAGTTTCATTCTATCAATTTTTTAATGAAATTCTCTTAGAGTAATAACATTACCCATTTTAATCCAACAGAATCAGCAGGGTTATGGGGGTCGTAATGAACCGATCGCTGCTCCTAATGGTCTATCACCTCAAGATAAACAGCTTCTAGAGCTCGCTCGAATAGTCAAGAATTGGATGAGCGAAGATGATTATAAAACTTATCGCCAAACACTCCTAGATTACATGAAGGATGAAGAATAATCCTACACTATTTAAAGTGCTTCATATAATTGATTGAATAAATAGCGACGGTCGATTACCAAGATTTCTTTGTGATATGAAAAATTACTTCTCCAAGAATCTAAATTTAATGATTACATTCTCCCCAGGTTGAACAAGTTGAACAAATGGAACTAGATTCCGAAATTTTTCCTAAAGTAAGATGCTTTAGCAATTCCTAATGCTAGAGAACTGTAGGTCTTCGTACGATCTTTCGGCACCAATAGAATCAATAATGAGAGTTCAGTAGAGGAATAATGCCAGTCTGGACTCAAACAAAAATGCTATGTCAGTGCGATTTATTATACCCCCCCCCCTCACTCCCTTCCCTTCTTGATACCGGTATGACTTCATTCGCAATAACGCGAGTGTACTGCTGTACATCGTTACCAGAAAGCGTACCATGAATTTAACGCCCAAGCAAAGAGTTGATATAAGCAACGATCCAAGTCGGTACAGACAAGTATCGTCAGAGATAGTTTCGGACGCCACCGTTGGTGCCAACTAGTTTACATTGCAAATGAGCTGCAACCTTTGAGCTCGTACGGTAGGAAAAAACCCAATGTCCATTTGCCCCGCAAAGAAGATCTTCGAATCTTGGGAGAGTAAGAGCCTCGACAAGAAGTATAACCATGCCCCCATCATGCCACCGGATGAAAATACATAGGAACCAATAGGAAGAGTGGGGGAACTCGATCCCGCACCTGCGCCCACCGCTGCCATTGCTTTCCATGTATTTTCGTTTTGGGTCACGGAGACTCGGTGGCACGAAGAAACTTTTTGTCGAGGCCCTAAGTGCGCATTTGCTCCTTATTCCTCGTGGAAGTAGCGCCATTGTCCATCCGTGGCGTACAATGGAATAAGAGCGCGTATGCTTACACACGGGAAGAGCAAACGCGCAAATGCGCACTTTGGTCGAGGCCCTAACGACTCCCCGACCCCACTCGACCGCAACGGGGGTCCTTCGCTGATCGCGAGAGACAGACACTTAGCGACTAAAATCCCTCCTCGGATGGCGCCAACTTGAAGGTTATAGTCTTAGAAGAAGGAAAGGAGAGATAGAGAGTAGAGTGAATATGAAAGATTCAAGGAGGCTGGCGAAGAAGCCGGAGTCCTGATGCAGTCCAAGACGCTGCCCAGGACTGATACGCACTGAAGCGAACGGTATAGTGGAAGCGCACACACGGGTGCTAGGGCTTGGGGGCGGAGCAGTTGACGTGTGCTCCTGGGGGATACTAAGATCTCCGTTGCCGGAGGAGTGCGTCTATCTCCGAGAGCTTGTACCGTGGCAGCGTAATTGTCGAGCGCACGGATCGTGCGACTCGACACTCACTGTCAACTGATTTTGGTCTCCAAAACATGACTGTCCAGACCGATTAGTGCCGATGCACTGATCGTGCCCACGATCCCGAGATTTAATTTGGTTGATTTCATCAATGCACAATGCACCGTCAGTAATATTTTGGATATCAAAAATTCCTCGACGGTGAGTGATGAGTAGCGCGCTACGTGCACTCGACGATATACACTACCTCGGCACAACCTCGGGATTGACTGAGGATCCTCCATGCGATTCACTGGGGCCGGGGATTTGTTACTCTCTCATGAACCGAAGATTTCCTTTGATCTCCCTTGCAGGGAAATGACAATATTTTTTAATTTTTTTTTTTTTTTTTGTAAGCCGGGAGGGGGAAATCTTCCTAGACACCCACAAGAGTATGGATAGTTTCGGATTCACCCGAGAAAACTCAAGCACCCACCGACTGAAACACCTCTCCAGAGGGTACCAACCCGAAGGTTATACATCCAGAAGAAGGAAGGAGGAATTACATAGTAGAGTGAAAATCGAGATGGAAATGAAAGATTCAAGGGAGCTGAAGAAGCGGGAGTCCTGATGCAGTCTAAGACGCTGCCTAGGACTCATACGCACTGAGGCGGACGGGATGGTGACAGCACGCACTGAGGGTGCAGGGGCTGAGGACTGGGGCCGAGGAGTGCGTCTGTCTCCCAGTATCAACGAAAGATCCTCGTTGCGGTTAACTGGGACCAAGGAGTCGTTACTCTTCCATGCTCCGAGAATTTCCATTGCGGCGAGGATGGGCATTTGAGAGGGGGTTGGACGGGAAGAGGGAATTTTCATAGACACCCAGAGAAGTGTGGGTAGTGTTGGATTCACCCAAGAATACTCGGGCACCTTCCGACTAAAACCCCTCTCCAGAGAGCGCCAAACCGAAGGTTATAGTTCCAGAAGAACGAAGGAGGGAACAGAGAGTAGAGAAAAGATGAAAGAAACAGGAGGGCTTGCGAAGAAGCGGGAGCCCTGAAGTGGTCCAAGATGCCACTCAGGGCTCTCACGCACAGAGGCGGACGAGGTGGTGGAAGCCTACACATGGGTGCTGGGGCTGAAGATTGGGGGCGGGGGAGTTGTCGTGTGCTCCCGAGATACTAAGATCTCCCTTGCCGGAGGACTGAGGCCGGGGAGTACGTCTGTCTCCCAGGATCAACTAAGGATACTCCTTGCGGTCAACTGGGGCCGGGAACTCGTTACTCTCTCATGATCCGAAGATCTCCCTTTCGGGGAAATGACAACAGATTTCATTGCCAAGTGTATGAGGTCAAAGTTGCGATCCAACCCCGAGAGGAACTCTTCGTCACCTAGCGGTGGCGTCCGACACTATTATTTACGATACTTGCTTGTATCGGCTTGGCTCACCGCGTACAGAGTACCCTTGCATGTTTGAATGATGAAACGCCCTCTGGTAGCGATGTGGAGCACAACCCTCGGGTCATCGCAGTTACTAATTGCGATGTCGTATTGTCATGAGGTCAATGTGAGGTCATGTCGGTTCAGGTCTACGTGAGACACACGTTATTACACTCGCGTAATTGCGAGGTCGGATCTATATTGGGTCCGTCTGAGGCCATACCGACATCACGGAAGAGAAAGGGGGGTGGCAAATTCCGCCACGGCATAGCAATTTTTCGATGCTAAATTGGCATGAGGCCAGATCGACGTTAGCTTTTTTGAGGCCAGGCCGGCATTACTCCTGCACTGATATCGAACAACGAAAAATGTCAAAATCACAAAATTCAAAATTCTATATTTTTCATGTACCCTGAAGACACGAGCAAACCAAATCACCACTCTGGGGTATTTTGTTCGGACGAAATTCATTCGAATTTTTTCTCAGATCTTCGTTATGCTGTGCCCCAGATAAAAGTTATCACATCACGCAAGTATCGAGAATCAAATCTGAGCCTACTGTGTGAAGGACATACGATTTGACCAAATCTATCAACAAAAAAAATCAACACCCACGCTGTCACACGTCATCAACATCCAAGAAACTGTCCTCTCACAAATTATTCTCATCAACATATATTCTCATGAAACATTCCTATATAATATGTATCAAATTCCACATGAATAATCCCAACGCCCACGGAGCAAAGTATATCCACTACCAATTTGTAGCTATTCAAACTTGTCACTAACAAGCTCAAGAATCGACTATCCAAATAACTCGAACAGATCTTAAACTAAATCTTCCGGACGAGACGTATTTCGTCGATCACAAGACGCAATCGTATGGAAATTTACTACCAACTCAAGTGCATAATCTGGGTATGCATCCCAAGCAACTATATACTTCCGTCTCATGGATGGATCGAGTATTCACAAAGCTACGCGAATCGTAAAAGCTATACACGCTCGATCCTGCGCACGATCAATTCCTGGCTTCGATTTAGCATATATATATATATATATGTACATGTCTGGAAAAGCATATCGTCGTGGGAACTGATGACGACTATCCCGCAAGTGGCCGCAAAATTCAAACACGAGGCTGCAAGGAAACTTGAATCGGTCTTGATGTTGACGTAAGTAGTGGTAATAGTGGTATAGGAGTCAGAAGACGAGGTATAGATAGAGATAGAAAGAGAAAGAGTACCGAGGGATGGAATCAAATATCGAGGCCACCAGTTGCTCCAATGGGAAATTGCTCTCGCATTCGGTCAACATAGTCCGTTGAGCCAATTTGCCTTTGAATCGTTGGTTAACTTTTTTTTTGTATGGGAAGCCGACGGGGTGGAGAACTGAATGGAATATGGTTTTCGAAATAAATATACGGTAATTTGAGGGATTACTCAGAAATAGCTAATTTGATGCAAGCTGATCTGAAATTGTTTATGTAGGTTAGAAAGATTTATGATGTTTTGTGTCTTGGAATAACCAATATTCTTCCCGGACCTCCCCTTACGGAGTTATGAGTCTAAGAAAAAAGAGTAAATTGTGGAGTTAATTTTACAAAAATTGTCTTCTTGAAACTCAATAGGTATAAGTTGAAATTCATTAATCGACGATGCTTACTCAATGTTGATGGCAGATACGGGGAGGATCGCATACCTCAAAATTAAGTTGAATTTTGAAGTACAATATGAATTTCAATCTCAATCAGATTATCTGGGACTCCCATTCAAAAAAAGTCTTTGGGAAATACTCTAACATAGGAAAATAGCGAGTTACGCGCAAGTTCATGGGTCATCACACTGGTAGTCCTTATATTTTCATGGAACTTTTCCAAATATTTACAGAGTGAGATATGTATTCACAACTCTTATCCGTCCTCACATTTGTCAAAACTCGTTTCCGTATCTCCTCAAGTATTGAAATGACTGATTCCAAAGTTAATCTTATAATTTCCAATCATATCATGAAAACTGACGATTGTCAAGACTGGTGAAAATCTTTACTCGGCTGCAGGCTTCATCTTGTGGCTCGAAACAATTTCCAGATCACTCTGAGGGAATTTCTTTAAACCCTATAAGAGAATCTCAATCAGTTCAGATGAGAAATCTGCTCATGAATTGACATCAAACTCCATGAGCGTGAGGGCGTACATTCCATTTTACAAGTCCATAATTACTAATAATTCCTATACAATTAATAAGGTAAGTGTACCCAACTTGCCCCCATGTGCCGATCTCAGGAATGGGCGCTCGTTGACCTTCCCGCAATTTTTTTTTACGTTTGTTGTGTTAAAGTATGAGAAAATACGTAGTTTTCAACGACCCCGGATCAATTCTGCGTTCTCCAGAAAATATAAAGTGAGTTTTCCATTTTTCTTGTTTGCACGTCTAAGAAATCACGGAGGAGATCACGTTCACTAAAACCGGTGCCAATTTATTTTTATTCGACCAATCTCCACGTACCTTAGCGCACTCGATTCCTTGTCTCAAGACCTTCAAAATCCGCTCTTCAGGGTTGCAGAACTCTGATTTGGAGCGATTTTATGTACAAAACACGAAGATGGTTTGAGAATCAAGAAGGCCGACATCGGAGTGTGCCCAACATGCCCCCATATGGTTATCTCAGAAAGGCGTGCTGTATGACTTTTTTTTACCACTCAGAACGTGTTTACCGCATCAAAACAGGTCGGAAACGATGTCTTGGGCCAGCCCAAAGCTACAAATGTCGCTGCACGGTGATCAAAACGGGTCAAAGCAATTTTATTCACTTCATCGCCGATTTACATTGTTTTAAATGATGGGGGCAAGTTGGGTACACACTTTTGTAAACTCTCAAAAATCACCTTTTGGGAGAATTCAAACAGTTCGGCTCCACTTCATCCAAAGTGGACGTCTCTTAGCTCATTTTAAAGGTCTTGAGACAAGCTTCAAAATGAGTTAAAGTACGTTGGAAAATATTGAGAGATTAGCCAGAATTATTAAGAAAATGGCTTAATGGGGGCAAGTTGGGTACACTGACCTATTTTAACGAATCTAAACTACCAATACGAAACGTTGATCTCTGAATTCTCAGAAAATACAAGACATCGGTTGATAATAATTTCGCCCAGAATCGATACCTCAAACTGAAATCATACTCTTGCAGAAAATTATTTTCCACCCCTGATTAAAAAAAATTCATGAAACGCACAACTCTTTCAATGATATCATATTCCATTCACAAAATCAGAAGCAATATACCGCTAGTCAAAAGAATGAAAATTCATCGATATCTCAATTTCACAAATAGATTTCACATTACTTTGGCACAAAATTGAATAAAAAAAATCTCGTATCATCGGTCATAATAATATTCAGAACCTGCCTATCGCAAATACTCATGATCTCTTTCATCTCCTCCTTTCCGTCAACCAATAAGTCATTGTACAAGAAAAATTCATTTAGATTTCTGAATGGATCCGTGTGAAATATGATCCATCCATTTATTATCCACCATGACAGTAAAACTTGCAGGGGTACTATTCCTACTGTAAGAAGAAAAAAGTATGAGGCAGAAAAATGATTGAAAAGCGTAAAGCGGATAGATTGCGATCGGATGAAATGCTGCACGTATGACTTTTGTGCTGCGAATATCCATTTATATATATGTATATCGAGTATAATATCTATGGCTTCGGTATACAGATGTCTTGGAAAAGCGTTTGTTGCCTCGCGTATTTTTTGCACTCGACGCGAGAGCATCAACATGATGAAAGTTATATCTGAAGATACGACTGGTAGATATTCCATATTGTGAGGCTTTGAGAATATTCCAAACAATGCAACCCCAGAGTGCAATACCGTTGAACTCGCGTTTTTTACATCTTGTTTTTTTTTACCTATCCTCTTAGACGTTATTATTATACTCTTTGTTAGGTTCTTGATATCTGTGTTTTGACTTGATAAAGTCAGTGGGAATTGAAAGTTTTTGCGAAAAGCAGTGGTAGACTGTAGCAATGCACAAATTTCGGAATGTAGACAAACACGAGTTTGGAACTCTGATAAATAATAAGAATGGAACACTGTTATTTATTCAATTGAGCTTTCTATTGTAGGTCACCCTTTTTCTTCCACTATGTTCCCTGCCACGCAGAAGTGAAGAAAACTGTTCGATAGATTGATCTGCAAATCCTTTCAGCACATCTTTAGCTGGTCATCTAGCTCTCATATGAATTTCAGAAAGATCGATGGAAGGGTTCAGGAGAACGGTTGCACAAAAAAAACAACGCACAGACACACACACACACACACAGACAGACACGGACAATGACTGACCGAGATGAATTTTTTGCGTGGCACGGATGATAGTGGAAGGAAAAGGACGAACTACAATAGAAAGCTCTCGGTGAGAGGAACAAAATGGGAAAAGCCAAATCCGTTAAACTGGAGATTTTTAGAATGAAAAATGGAAAAGAGTAAATAATTTTGAGAAAAATCACTTGTCACGAATACAACCCTTCCTCTTTGAGAAAGCAACGAGATTAATTTCAATTGGTAATGCATCAATAACGGCATTGCATTTTTTCACGAATCTTGTTCATCGAATCATCATCCTAAGCTCAAGAAATTGTGAACAGCCTACGAATAAAACTCATGCTCTCTTGATAGTTGTGATGAGGTCGAACAGACGATAGTAAGATGTTAGAGCAATTTGTTTACTTTTGCAACGTGTTGAATTTGACGCTCTTCTCCTGAAAAAAAAAAATCTAGTGCTCTGATTGGATGGAACCATTTCGGCGCCATATTGACACAATTTTCGGTACAAGACTGCTCACGAGTAGGCATCCTACCATCAAACCATAAAAATCAAATTGATTGGTCTGATGTTAGCACTCGTTCACATTATGACTATATTGCAAGAAGATTTTCCAGCTCGACAGTGCAGAAAATGAGCTATGTCAACAAACGCTTTTCTCAATTTATCGCTCCTGCAATACCTAAAAATAAAAGTTCAACCTTGAAGGCTTCAGAAAATTCCCTTTCGTTTCTCTCATTGCTCTTATCTTCAGAGACGCTTTCTTGATAAATCGTTAAATTTTTTTTTTTAATGCCATTCACTATAATAACAGAAGCTCGACCAGTTCTCATAATGAATGAGTTGCAGTTGGCTTAAGAATTGACTTCGCAAAAATCGAACTCGATCTGCATTAGAAAAAATTTATTGAAAATCTGGATAATGAGATGAAGCTTTAGCGAGATGATTAATCGAGCTTCTAAAAGGAAGAGAAGCTTTACACCCATGCTCATAATGCAAATAAGAGCTTCTCGGAAGTAAAATGTACACTCACTAAAGTATCGTTGAAGCGATAATATAAATGATGAAAGGTGGAGGGGTATTAGAGCGTGGCTTTTAATCAGCTACCACCATCGATATTTGCTGAGGCATATGACGGAAAAATCTTGTGACGGATTTTCTCGTCAACGAAAGCTTTATTATCGGCTGTATTTCTTTATTCTTATTTAGAATGATATATACACACAATATCTTCTTGAGTCATTCAGAGCGAGATGAGATTGACGAGTATCTCTTGAGTATTTCCTACACTATCTCATGATTGTATGTCAGATTTTCGAAGAATTCAAATAATTATCTCTATCGACTGACTTGGAGTAGTAGATGTTATGAAATGGGTCATGGCTTTTGGTCGACAGTGATCTGCGTAATTCCAATTGTAATGGGAATTTGACGAATATTTTGCACAGTAAAATTGTTCGAGGTCAGCAGATTTGTGCAAAAATGAAGTTTTGTTTCAATCTTTTTCATAAATTGGCTCAAATTCCTATTTAAGTTATCGCATTCATGGTTTCCATTCGTAATGCACTGTTAGTTTCACGTTGACGTTTCTCTGAGGCCACTACTTTCCTTTCATCTTCATATCCATTACCTATCTCGGAACTTTTTTAGCCGAAATCTCTAATTGATTCATTATTTTTCCCGTCGGATTTTCGTTTTCCGACAGAATTAAGAAAACTTTAACATTATTTAAGCCATCATAATACAGTTAGAGTAAAATTGACCATGATACTGGATTTTTTCAACTAAATCATTGCTGAGAACATGGCGTGAGGATATGCTGGCCTCAAGCTTCTTTAGATAGTAGATTCTTGTAAGTGGACGTGGAACTGCGTTCGGGAGCGGCATCAGTTAAAGTGATGAAGAAGATATCTCTGCTTACATAACGTCATCAATTCATTCAAATTATTCTAAAACCAAAAATATTCTTCTACAGATAAGATACTGCTGGTTCAAATCAAAATGACACGAATACATTCAAAAATTGGACCAGAGCTCAAAGATTTGTCTAATTCAATAAAGATTCATCAAAAGGCGAGTTTTCAATGGCGTCATGGAAATATATATTCAGAATACATCCCTAGCAAAAATGAATTCTCATCATGAAAAGAATGACACAATAGTCAACATACTCAAGGTTGAATCATCAACACAAGAATTTTTTTCACAATATCACACCTAAAACTCTCCCAAAATTCTAAATATAACCATGAAACAGATTCAATTCAAAGCATCCGAAATTATTTACATCTATTAACGAACCTGGCCTCCTACACACCCATTAATTCAATATAATCAGAGTAAATCCTACATAATGTACTTTACACGTTCTATACCAGCCGCACCACAATATACGAATCAGTAATTACTGAAACTAACTTGATTAGAATTCCTGACCCAATAGATACACCACAATAATGGAGAAGGTGATTACATGCACCGCAAGGTTGCTTAAATATTATACAGAGGAGCCCTAAAGAAAATACTCGCTTCGTATTTATGCAACGGTAGCAACAGCTGGAACCTGCGCGACGACCAAAGCCATCAAGGGCTTATCGAGTTTGCATGGTCTCCTAGCTAGATATATATATTGAATGCAAGCGTGAGAGATGCCAAAAGCTTGTTTTGTCCCAAATTGCTATAGACCAGTAGAGGAAGCAGCCCTTAATAGCATCGGTGGCTTTTGCTGAGGATATAGATCGCCCTTCTGAGCTTTAGCTTTCAACACTCGATTGTTTCACCACATTTTGCTATAGATCACACATATAGAACTGAGAGAAATCGGATAACGAGTATCCAAGGAGCAATTATTCTCTACAATATGGGGGTCTTGTGAAGTTGTTCGAAGAAATGATCAACCTTATGAAGTTACGTCCAGATTCAAGATATGTGACATTGTTGTTCTTGTTTACACTTATCCTTTACAATTTGACATGAAGAATTTCTTCTCAAGAATCAGGATTGTATTGTGATAACCATCAAAGTTGACGCCCACACTTAGGCGATTTAGCGTACTGAAAGTTTGTTTACCGAAGGAGAGAGGAGGTTAGAGGTCTACGTATCAAAACCATATTCATGTCCATGGTGGTTTTTCTGAGGGTTTTTACAATAATTCAGTTGTTCTATTCTATGACAACACAGGCTCACAAAATAACAGAAATTTCCTGATCAAAAAAAGTGGAGGTCAGTTCTAACGTATTTTGAACTGCTGAATGCGACTCCGAACTCAGAACAACAGTTTCCCCTGGCTGTTATGGACATATTTATGAGCTACTAAAGTACCAAGGTACGATTTTTTGCGTTCTACAGGTTAATTGTGAATTTTTGAAGGGAAACTGGTGACGGGATCGTACTCATCATCAAATTTTACGTCGAAAATAAAGTCTCTCGGAATATTTGTACCCCTAGGAAGCTAGAAAAAGCCCTAGACAAGCTTAAATTTCCTAGGCGGGGTATTCTTATCCTACACAAAAATGGTGACCAGGTGAATCAATACTAAAGGCGGGATCGGGTTTTGCGTCAAATTTTACGTCAAAAACGTATTTTTTGGAAATTTTCAACGATGCTGGAGAGCTGAAAGAGAACGCGAGCGAAAGATTACACGTTTCAGGCTCCGGATCAGCGTACTGATGCTGGGTGATTTTAGTGATTTCCCCAGTGATTCTTGCTCCAACTCTCATTTCTGGTTCTTATGCTTAAAATTTCCAAAAAATACGCATTATCGGCGTAAAATTTGACGCAAAATCCGATTTCACCCTTAGTTTTGACATACCTGATCACCATTTTCGTGTAGGTGGAATCACCCTGCCTAGGGAATTTAAGCTCGTCTAGGGTATTTTTAGCTTCCTAGGGGATACAAAAACTTTGAAAAGATATTTATACGTCCATACGTAAAAACAGCGTGTTTCTGCGTACTGACGTATAAAACTGCATACGCGTCTCGAGCGGAAACATTTTTCCTTCGGGAAAACCAAGCTGGATCGCCCATGTCCAGCTCGGATTCCCGAAGGAAAAATGTTTCCAGCACTCGACGCGTAATGTACTGATTCCCGACGTGAAATTTTATGATAAAAACGACCCTGTCATCAGTTTTGCTGCAAGAATCCTCAATTCGTCTTTATAACACAAAAACACGTACCTTAGCATTTTTGTAACTCATAAATATGGCCATAACTCGGAAACGGACAGAAAAAGTTGTTCTTCTGAGTTTGGATTCGTGTTCTACAGCTCAAAATACATCAGAAATGGCTTCCATCTTTTCTGATCAGAAAACTTTTTTCATTTTGTGGGCTTGTGTAAATTATAATTGAAGACCATTTCGAAATGTTTCCGTTACGCGTCCCGGGCATCGGGTTGTTCATGTGGAAGGCTTAAAGTGTAATCGGTGTTCGTATGAGTAATGAATGTGTCGGTAGGTGAATGAATATCTGAGTGGGTTTACGTGGTCAGTTGGATGGATGGTCTGGACCGGTCTAGGATGGTCTGAAATGGTCTGGCATCGTCGAGAATGCTTTGGTACGGTCTGGAAAGGTCTAGGACGACCAGGGATGATGTGGGGCAGTTTGAAATTGTCTGATGTGACGATCTAGAACGGTCTAGAATGATCTCAATCGGTCTGGTAGGGTCTGAAATGATTTAGCACAGTCTGGTACAATCTGAAGATTTTGAAACGATCTGAGACCGTCTGGAAAGGTTGAGAACGGTTTGGGACGATCCAGGATTGTTTGGCATGGTATGGAACGATCTGAATTGGCCTGGTATGGTCTGGTACGATCTAGTACCGTCTTGTGTGATCTGAAATGGTCTAAGGTAGTTTGGTACGGTCTAAGGAGGTGTGGAAAGATTTGTGAGGCCTTTGACGGTCCACAATGGTGTAGTGAGGTCTAGCATGGTCTGATCTGGTACAGTCTAGAACGGTCTGGGTTGGTCTGGATTGATCCAGGAGGGTCTGGCCTGGGCTGGTATGGGCTCGGCTGGCTAAAATATAGTAATACGTTGCCATGTGGGTTATGTATGAAGACTGAGTGATTCGGTAGGTGTCGAGTGAGTGGGTAGACAGGTTGATGAGTGGGTGGCTAGACGGCTTAGTGGATCGTTATAACTGTTAGCGACATCAGCTCCACGGAATGTCATCTTCACGGAGTGCATTAGCAACCTCTCTTCACATCAATCAATCGATCATTACCCATCATTGTACAAATAAAATTTTTGAGCTGCAAAAGCATTTCAGGAGTCTTTGACTTGACCATAACCTCTACAAGCCGAAGGGGCGGTAGTGAGAGACAGTAACGCCAATTAAGAAGTAAACCTCTCCGAAATTGTTGTGTTAGAGTATACTAATACTAATACTTCAAATGCTGTGAGAACTAGTCCTTCTCAACGATGCCAGAAACTGAATTTCAATCAAATAGATTACAATCTATTCGATTGAATAATTTGTATAATTATACACCACAAATCATTAGGATGAGCTCGAATCAAAGTCACCTCTCTCTATAAATCTCAAAATCGTCCAATAATTAAGTCGCGATCAAAGTCATATCATACAACAACTCTCACCCATCTACTCGTATTAAATTCACATTTATCCCTGAATTATTATTCTCATTCCCCAGATACGAAAACAACTCCTTTATTTCCAAAAATAATTCGATCAGCTCATGTATATTTAAGCCAAAATCAATGTACCACGAAAGATAATCCTGAAAACAAGTTTATCGAATAATTTGTGTATATAAAATCGTATGACAGGCGTAGCCTAGAGGTTTATGTATGAAATTGCATTACGAGTGGCGAGATGAGCAAATCGATGAATAATTCACATCGAGAGATAGAGAGAGAAGTACAATATTCAAAGTGCTCAATTGATACAGACTGCATTAATTAACGGCTTGCAACAGCTATTGGACCATCCGCTCATTATCATAATCAACTTCACTCTTGACATCTCACTCTTGAATTATATATGTATATATATATAGTGTTGAAACATCGGTGAACATCAGAGAGCAGGTTTCGATGATGCATGAGAATCACAGAGTGTTCCTGTCATAGCTCATCCTCGTGTATTGTACGTTTATACATATATACCATATATGTATGTACGTATTTGAAATGTGTAAGCGTTTTCACAGCCAAAATCATCCGCTTATTTAGCCTTGGGGTACGATAGCTATTGACCCGTGAATATTATGAGCTTGTAGATCTGGTGTTACATCTATTATGTTTGCTAGTTTGTTCATGATTCAGGGTAAATGATGGATTGGCAGATTCTCAATACACATTTGAGAAGGAAAACTCAGAGTAGCTTGACAACGGGACCCATAAGTGTCGAAATCAATACGGCAAATGAATTAGAATAGATCTGAGTCTGCAAACAATGACTGAAAATTTCAATCAAATTTTTGATATCTAAAATACTCCCAAGCTAATTTTGGAGGGAATTTTGTGTCACTGAAGAGGAGAGGTCATCACATCCGGATCACGGATTTGGCTGAAACTCTGGAAATAGTCTTTTTTTAGTGCCAATAGATGGAACCCAAAATTATAGACCCTAACGCTCAAGCGTTTCCGAGCTACAAACGAAAACATTAGCATTGTCCATATGGGCCCATGTTAAAAATCATACATATAGGTATACCTGCAATGCTAATGTCCTTGGCTGAAGCTCGGAAATACTTGAGCGTTAGGGCTTATAATTTTGGGTTATATCTCTTGATACTGGAAGGAGACTATTTACAAAGTTTTAGCCTAATCCATGACCCGGGTCTGAAACATTCTCCCAGTAAAAGAAGACTATTCCCAGAGTTTCAGCCAAATCCGTGATCCAGATGTGAAGACCTCTACTGGTGAGTATTCGGAGCACACCTTTTCGAAATAAAATTCAACACTCTCTCAGGCGTTTTTTCCCCAGTCTTTTTACCTGGTTACGATAATAGCGAGTGTCAAATTGGCACGTACATGTTTCCACTGATCGAATTTCAATGTTTTTCACCAGAATGGTCGTTATCACGTCAAATAGAAATTCAAAATATTGAGAATAAGTTCTGGCCTCGTTATCAATCGGAAAAATGACAAGACTTTAGAAGATCAGTAAGATATGGCAAATTCATAGATGAATCATAATAAATTGTTGACTTGCGAGTGGCCCACGCTGGAATCCTCTCTGTCAAACCAAATGAATCTCTCGGCTCATAATTACCTGAATACGATACGCTGGTAAGATCAAAAAAGAAACCACGTTCAATCTCTGCGAAGAATCCAAGAATCATCTCCTGAAAAAGTTACGTATACAAGTCATACTCAGAAAAACGTTCTCAGCACAGTAATGAAATCTGGCTGATATCGCGAATTACCAAGTCTAAAAGGATGCTGGGAGTATGACACAAATAATCAAGTAATCCTGCAACCTTTTCCCGATCGGAAAATCTGTTATCAAACTCGAGTAAGTGCTTTGACAAAATCCAAAAAATTAACGGAAAAAGTGTTGATCAATTGATCACTCATTTGGAAGTAATATGAAACTCATGACAGAAGTTGGGATATACCATGAAACTGACTTCGACATTCGACCCTCACCGTGTACAGAAAAAAATTGAAAATCATAGAAAACTACAGAGAAACCAGCATTATATCGTTCGGCCATTGCTGCCGACAAATCATTGCGAGTGTAACTGCATTTTCACTTATTGGCAAATTAGAGTCGGCCACAGACTCCCTCGAGCTTACCTTTTATCCGAGGTTATAACGCCCGTACATAAGGATTATTGCATTACTCAGCTTTCGCTCTCGTTACTCGATTCTGAGCCTTGTCGGAGCTTTTGTATTACGCGTTGAATAGCAACTTCCTCGGTCGATTGCAATTATAGCTAAAAATTCAATTTCATCGATCACAAGAGCGTTAGAAATAAACCTCGAGGTCTTTATTATGTCATGAGTTATCGAGAGGGTAATCAGGTTATGTTATTTTTTAGGGTATGTGAGTTAATGTGATTCACTCGTAAGGCTTTGATTGTTTTAAAGAATTTTGATCATGAATTATAAATAATGAAATATTGGTTTTGTGAAAAATTGAAGTTGAATTTTATTCTGTACTCGAAAACGTGGGTAGAGGAGTCTGTTTAACCATGTCCTGGTAGATATGTGACCATCTTTTTTTCTGGGCACCTATGGCTAGATAGCGATGCAACTTTGACTAGTTTTTGGCCAAAATATACTAACAATTTACCAGAGCTGGAATGACTCTTCATGGTTCAAAAACTAGCTCAGGATAATCAGATTCCATCGAATATAATCAAGCAAGGACGTCTTGCTAGGGAAGAGACTAGTCATTTACTTGAACTACTTTTTACTTTCAAAATTTGTAATCGGAAAGCTCTGGGTCAAAAATTGAATCAATGTCTCGGCCATATTTCGTTATATCTACGAAAAATGACAAACGTTTTTTTTTCAAATTGGTAGCTACCGCGTAGTTAAAAATTGTAGCCAACGGAACAGAATCCAATAATCTGCTTTAAGAATCCTAAGATCCAATGATTGATGGTCAATATGAATTCTAGCAGTCGCACGTAAAATGTTTCTGACATTTTGAGAACTAAAATGATTTAATCAAGTTTTCAAAGTCTTGTGATGTGAGAGTGTCATACATATATTACGAATTATTCCTCTATTTTCTTTATTCATCATGTTCTTTTACCAACATATTCTCCACGCATCATCGCAATCTCCAAGGAAAAAATATTCAATCACTGTCAGCATCACCAGTTCATAGCTTTTGATAACTATAACACTTGTATCTCAAAGCTTCTGTTGACTCTTTGCAATTATTCACAAATCTCTACTGAACTTCAATCCTCTTGCAAGATCTCATTCGAGATATAAATGAGACCTACAAATGTCAACTGTTTTCCTCCTTCACGATTAACATTCCACGAGGCATATAGAAAATTAAAGAGTGCTGAGATGAAAAAACTATCGCAATCAGAGAACTGCTGCCGGTCATTATTAAAACTCACACAATCCATACCGTAAGATGGGGTAACTTTGCCACAGGGGGGGTAACTTTGCCACACCGCCGGGAAAAGATTTCAGAGGCTGCTGTAGGTAAGGTATGGAATCTTATCGCTCTAGTAACAATTCCCTCAAGTAGGGGCATGCGTGAGCTATGTTTTGCGCCCGCGGAAGGCAACTCTAGATGCCTTAGAGTTGTTTATAACCTATTTTTGTACCGCAGTGAGAGACAAGCAAAAAAATCTGGTCCCAAAAAATTGACCCAGTACGAGCACTTGGCGTCGAATGACAGGTAAATGCTGCATATTCTCATTGACTTGAACCGTTAGCTTGATGATTCAGTTGTTGTAAAGCAGTATTTTTCCACGGTACAAATTTTACGTCGAGAAAAAGAAAAAAAGGTGTATTTTTTGGCTATGGTGGGGTAACTTTGCCACACTTTCCTACTGCAGCTTAAGGCCGTGTCGGAGTCTCGTGCAAAACGGGGTTACACTTTTCGCAATGGTTCCCCTATCAATTGAGACGGGGTTGGTTGCAAATGACTTAGAATTGCTTCAGAAATGTGCCTCTGGTATGGTCAGTGAGGAAAAAAGTCTATATCTGCCTCAAAACTCGATCTACGGTACAAGCTTGCGCTCTTTGAGAATCAGAATCGGAATATCTCACGATTATTTGATTCCTCCTTTGGAGTGAGAGGCTTTTATCCTCACAGACCGTACCAGAGGCACATTCCTGAAGCAATTCGCAGTCATTTGCGACCACCCCCGTCTCAGTAGGTGTGAAAACCATCGCGTAAGTTGTAACTCCGTTCTTGCCGCGAGACTCCGACATGCACCGTGACCATGGACCCTCAAAATACACCTTACATAAAAAGTTTCACGATTGAAAGTGTGAGACGAGTTATCGAATACTTGTTATTGTCCAACTTATATTCCTCAATCCGTCGCTTAGCCCGAATCATAAGAGAATCGGAGAAAAATGGGAATGACTCAGCCGCGGGAACGTCCTAACCTATGATATACGCACATTTTTATCCCCAACTTTTTCCGATTCTATTGCAATTTGGGCTCAACGAAGAGCGAACAAATCTAAGTTAGATGATAACCAATATTTGTGCGCTCGTCGTTTAGCCCAAATCGCAAAAAAATCGGAGAAAGTTGGGAATGATTTCCAGCTTGCATGGTGACCGCATCGCCTCAACTGCTCACGTCTACAGTTATTTTGTTCAACTTCTCTCACGTAAATTCCCATTTTATAATACTTACGTTCTCCCAATCCAATTTTCACCCATCTGCTCTTACAGATGACCAGAAACTATGCAAGGCAGAAGGGTAGAGGGAATCACAAGAATTATTCATATGACAAGCTTCAGAAGTGCCTTAGGCAAATAGGATGTGGCAAACTCTCTTACCGCAAAGCAGCCAAAGAATTTAAGATACCAGTAAAAACACTAAACACTTATCTCTTCATTAAACGAAACAATTCCGTCTAGATGGATTTTATTTAGATTAAAAATCGCCAATGACTGCTTTGCGTAAGGCTCTCTTGAAAATACTCGTGCAGCATCAATAACTTATACAGAGCGTTGAATGCGGGAAAATTTCTCTTGGAACGCAGAAGAGTCATAATAATTATCCATAACCCAATCAAAGAGATACATTGACTTTCATTTTTCAATCTCAAATCCTAGCTAAAAGTGCAAGTACTTGAGGCATAAGTCGAGCATCATCTTTCGACACTCTTCCGTGGAATTTTGAAAAACCAAACTTATATAAACAGCTTTGATACTACTTCAAATCAATCATTTGACTTGTTCAATGCTGCACAAAGCTTGGGATGTCAAGAAAAACGTTCCCAATGGGAACAACATCATTTAGAGCTGATGGGATACAAGATTTGCTGGTATTTTTACAAGAATTTTAGTCGTGATACTGAAATTCCAGGGGAGATACTGGAGTGTGGCAAAGTTACCCCACCCCAGGTTTTGTGAAAAGTGTTTTGCTTCTCAAGACCGTATCTTCAAACAGAATTCTCAAATCGAGTTCTACCTTACGCCAATTGAAAGCTAAGATTCTAAGCTTTCGATTGGCTACTGATACGGGTAGGTTTTGCCGTAATCTCTCCGAGCTATACGGAAAACAATGCCAAAAAAAAGTCGAAAGTGTGGCAAAGTTACCCCACTTGACGGTAATGCAAAAAACATACAAGTGATTTGTTACTCACGAAGGACCAAAAATCAGAGATTAATGTGACATAATTCGAACAAACATGATAAATGTAAGTCCAGTTAGCACATCGGGTCTAATAGATAGATAGATAGATAGATAGATACGCTTTTTATTCTGACTATACAACCTGTTTCAGAATTCGCGTGCACCCCGATAAAATTAGGTAGCGGTGATTTTGTTATTTCGATTGGTGAGATCGAGAGATTTTGTTACGGTTTCCTGAGTTTGTAACTGTCGTGTGAAAAAACGTATTTTTTAGCGTTATGTCAGTAACGTTTGGTGTGTAATGCTTAACGGCTAGCATTACACTAGAGCGTTACATTGTGTATTCTGCTTGGTTATGGCTCGGAGGGGTGTGTTTTTCGGCTGCTCTTGTATTGATTGTGAACCGTGATTTTTTTGCGCGAGCTGTTGGTGTCGGGAAATTAAAAATTAATTAGGTGTGCTGTGCGTGTTGGGGCGTTTGCGTTTTTGTGAGAGCCGTGTCTTCGGCGGGTGCGGTGGCAGCGGCATTGCATAAATTCATGCGCGCTTCTGCAGAGGCAACGACGCGGTGCTTTTCGCGTTCGAGATTGAATTTTTGTGTTGTGGGAGTCGCGGAGAGTGTTGTTGAATAATGAGGTGGGTGGAATAATGTTGTGTGGCATGCGTTCCGAGAGCCGACAAACAGACAACCGTGGCCTTGGCCGCTGCAGCAGGAGGTGGGCATGCCGTATCGTAGCAGAAATCTCGTAGCAGATAACGCGGCACAGATGATGCGATGTGTCTGCTGCGGGCCATGTTTTCGGTGCACCAATTGCATGGCCCGCGACCGGCTTATGCGAGATGATGCCACGTGCTTGTGTTGTGTTTAATTTTTTTCGTCGTTGGAGGAGCATTTCTGTCGAATTGCCTCGTTGGGAATGTTTATTTTCTGCTGTGATGCGTGGCTTGAGCTGTCGTCCGCGGAGGCTCAGTGCGGACAAGGTAGCGGACCCAATGCGGATTGAGCTATTTTAAGTTCTCCGAGTGACCCTTTTGCTCGCAAGAGGTCATGCCTCATTTCTTCACTTAGGCTAGGGGATTGGATGATTCAATCGACCTGATTTGGAGTTTCGTCAGTGATCCTCTACTTAAGTGCCAGAGATTAGTGCTGTTGAGGTGGGTCAATGGAGTTGGGTTTCGCGTACGCGATAAATCGTATGATACGTCACATCATTTTTTGCGCGCGCTCAATTACTGAATCATCGCGTTTGTAAGAAATTGTACTGATCCCGTTTTTTTTCTTTCCTTTTCAACATGAGCTTCGCGTACGCTATGGTCTAACTCGCTCATGCACGACAGCGATTTCAGCGTCAACCATAACATTTTAGTTCATACTCGCGTATGCTAATTTCGACAATTTATCAGGTGTTCATTTTCCCTTTCCGCGGTGCAGATCATCTTTTCGGTAATTCGCATGAACGGAGATGATGGTTCACGCTATGATTTTACCTATGTAAACAACGTGAAATGACTCTTACACTTTATCTCTTGATAAACTTCGGGGCTTTTCCTCCAACACAAAGTCTCGTATTGTGAACTTGAGAGATTCGTCGCCCTGTGGAATATCGATGATTGTTACTCCACGCGTAACGATGTCCACTGCAGCCCCCGCGAGAAGCTTCTTTCGCGTACGCTGAATTTCCTAGATAGGAAGAAAGAGACCTTTTTCTCGTAATCGTATAATTGAGAAGCTGACAAAGTATCTGGAGAAGGTGGGAAATTTCCGTGTGCGCGGGCGACTTTCCTCTTCGCGCATGCGACAGTTTCCATTCTCTAACTTGTCTGTCGAGGTAATTTCGAATTTCGCGCGCGCTATGTGAGTAATTTTCCCGTACGCGAAAGATATCAATCCAAGCTCAACCGCCACGAGTTTCGAACTTTTGCGTGCTGAAGTGAAAAATCTTTGCGAACATGAAATTTTCCCAACCTGAACTCGTTTGGGCCGAATTTCGGATTACCGCGCACGCGGAAAATTTTCCGGCCTCAAGTGACCTGGTCCGAGTTTTGGATCTTCGCGTGCAAATAGCGATCGCACACGAAAATTCAACACTTTCCCAGATCTCTGAACTTGCTCCAATACCACTGTAAAATTCGTCATTGCCAGTCATAATCAACTATCACGATGCTTCGCTATCTATGAGACTGAGTATTACAACAATAGGGAACCAACATTCCTGATGCACAAAAGTTGTTGTCTAACAATCATTCGGATTGATTAGTAATTATTGAAGCATATGCTCAGCTCCTCGTCGGACAGCCAGACCCGATGCGGAGAGCCTCAGACCCTGCAGCGGCTGCGCATGTTTTGCATTTGAGTTGCACGAACTTCATTCTGCCGTTGCGATGAGTGAGCCTCTAGAACCACAGGAAAATTGGGAGATCGAGATTACTCAGGCCTAAAAATGGCATCAATCGAAAATTCGAATTTCGCGTTGATAACGCATGAGCTCAGTTCGTCGTCGCCCAGACCAACACGATGCGCGTTGGACTCACACCCTGCAGCGGCTGCGCATGTTTTGATTGACACTCGCTCAAGCTCTTCTGGAGCGTTTTACTGGTTTAATTCTGAGTTGGATTGAAAGTTGTGGTTCTGGAATATCAACATATTTTCAAGATTATTCTACCTTTGGTCTCTATGGCTCTAATACCACTAAAAAATTCGTCATTGCCAGTCATAATCAAGAATCACGACGCTTCGCTATCTATGAAACTGGGTATTACAAGAATAGGGAGCCAACGTTCCTGATGCACAAAAATTGTTGTCTAACAATCATTCGGATTGATTAGAAATTATTGAAGCATATGCTCAGCTCCTCGTCGGACAGCCAGACCCGATGCGGAGAGCCTCAGACCCTGCAGCGGCTGCGCATGTTTTGCATTTGAGTTGCACGGACTCCATTCTGCCGTTGCGATGAGTGAGCTTCTAGAACCACAGGAAATTTGGGAGATCAAGATTTCTCAGGCCTGGGAATGACATCAGACGAAGATTCGAATTTCGCGTTGATAACGCATGAGCTCAGCTCGTCGTCGCACAGCCCAACACGATGCGCGTTGGACTCACACCCTGCAGCGGCTGCGCATGTTTTGCATGACACTTGCCCAAGCTCTTGTGGAGCGTTCTACTGGTTTTGTTCTGAATATGATCGAAGGTTGTGGTTCTGAACATTCGACATATTTTCAAGATTATTCTACCTTTGGTCTCTATGTCTCCGAAACGACAAGTTCAGAACGCCGGGAAAGTGTTGAATTTTCGTGTGCAATCGCTATTTGCACGCGAAGACTCGAAACTCGGAGCAGGTCACTTGCGTTCGGAAATTTTTCCGCGTGCGCGGTAATCCAAAATTCGGCCCAAACGAGTTCAGGTTGGGAAAATTTCGTGTTCGCAAAGATTTTTCACTTCAGCACGCAAAAGTTCGAAACTCGTGGCGGTCGAGCTTGGATTGATATCTTTCGCATACGCGACAGTGGCGTGGGATCCGCTCTATCTTCAATCCGCAGTACGAGAGTACACTTCGCGTGCGCGAACAACTAGCGAGTCTGCGTAGACCGCATTCGGTAGCGATGACATGAAAAGCAAAATACTCAATTGTTGGGTGCACGAAACACTATTACGGTTGCGCGAAAAGTTTCGCGTACGCGAAAACATTGCAAGGCAACCTGCCGAGAATTTTGCGCGAGCGAGGGGAAGACACGTTCGCGTACGCGAAGCACTTCTGTTTTCGTGTACGCGACAGTGGCGTGGGATCCGCTCTATCCTCATTCCGAAGTACGGGGGTACTCTTCGCGTGCGCGAACAACTAGTGAGTCTGCGTAGACCGCATTCGGTAACGATGACATGAAAAGCAAAATACTCAATTATTGGTTGCACGAAACACTAATACGCGTGCGCGAAAAATTCCGCGTACGCGATAACGTTGCAGGCAACAAGCCGAAGATTTTGCGCGAGCGAGGAGAAGACACTTCCGCGTACGCGAAGCTCTTCCGTTTTCGTGTACGCTACGGTGGCGTGAGATTCGCTCTATCCTCAATCCGAAGTATGACGGTACACTTCGCGTGCGGGAACAACTAGCGAGTCTGCGTAGACCGCATTCGGTAACGATGACATGAAAACCAAAATACTCAATTGTTGGTTGCACGAAACACTAATACGCGTACGCGAAAAAATCCCCGTACGCGATAACGTTGCAAGGCAACCTGACGAAAATTTCGCGTGAGGGAGGTGAAGACACTTTCGCGTACGCGAAGCACTTCTGATTCCGCGTACGCGGTACCCGTATAAGAATCGAGTTAGGGAAGGCGACGGGGCCCGTACGGGTTCCCTAACTGCCCGCTTACCACCCGTACGGGCTGGGCACGGGCATACAACGCTTGGCACACCGCCGCCCTAACTTCAAGTCAGGGAATTGGTGTGGCGCGATTGGGGCGTCATGCGGGCAGTGACCTTCTAATGTAAATCGTAAGATTGGCTGGGAAAATCTAGCGAAAATACGTTTTAAAATGGATAAATAATGAACGACAGTCATTGTACGAAGCCAGAAGCTAAATTGGGAGACAGTTATAATATTTTCGCGGATGAAGTTTAGTTTTTCCCATAGTAAATTCCCTCAAGCCCAGTAACTTTGTAGGTCAAGTCCTGTACAGTTCCGTCATTTACTATTTTTATGTTTTTTTTTTTTTTTTTTACTCAAAGATGTATTCATTCTAACTAACAAGAAAATCTGATTTACCTGTTACATTTCAAGTAGAGCCTCGATGAGAAATGATGCACAAATGAGCAAAAATAGGGCTATGGCAATGACTTGAGTACTGGCGTCACTGAAATTGCCATTGATTATCATTCGCATTTTTGTCACTGGTATTGGACATCGAAACTGACAATTTCCCTGATGAATCTACAAGACTTTGAGAGATTCATGGTTAATTCCCTGAGTATGCGGAGGTGACATGCAATGAGCTGCTTACTCAAAGTACCCAACTTGTGGCATGACTCAGTTTGAATATCCTGTGTTTTAGAATTGATTCATGTTTTAGCACAGCAGGAGATGTAATGATATTTCTCACAAGACGGTGGCTATATGATGCTGGACCATTAATCGACTCACTCTTTCCTATAACTAATACTTTGCTATGTTGTCGCACTAATTGAGTCATCAAAAGCTCTTTGTAAACATATTCACATATGATTGTCAACTCCATGAGCTATGAATAAAAGTTTTCCTTCAATAAGGTTGTGATGTTAGATGAGGTGAACCATGGTTAACATTACAAAGTAATCCATCACAAATACACACAATTCCATTCTTTGATCCAAAGCGTTGAATTTTGGAAAAAAAGGTAAAGAACATTTATTGCATTTTGAAATTTCTAACCCTCCCCCACAAATGTCAATCAAATTCCAAGCATCTCTTACTTGTCTAGTGGAAAGAAGAGATACTGAGATGTGATGGGAAATAAACCTTCAATGGTGCTCACTGCATTCATGATGAATCAGTATAGTATTTTCAAACGCAAGTAAGATAAGGTTGAGATCAATACTCTAGAGTATTTGAGCAACGAGTGAGTGTTGAGTCAGCACCCTCACATATAAAATAAGCCACATACAGCCAAAACCTGTGAAAAATTAGACTAGAAGGCATGCCTTGAAACTGTGTCTAATCACAGAATGAATATGCTTCAGAGTTGGAATTGAGAAACACTTCAATGAAACTGAGAATCACTTTTCTAATTTCTATTGAGCTGGAGCATTAGACTAGTTGGGAAATTGTACTATGAGAGCTCCAATCATGCGGGGCCTGGCTCGACTAAGAAGTTATTTGTGGTATCTTCAAAGTATCTGCACTTTGACCAAGACCCCACAGAGCAGGAGAATTAATCTAGTTAGAATCTAGATCTGTAAGAAGCATAACTTTAGGATTCTGCATCAAGTTGCTTTTGATACTTGTCACAAATTTATAACAATCATCACATCACTTTCATATCATTGATGCATTTCTGCCAGGTTAACCTCACTCTTGCATTTGTAACTAAAGAATCTCCATAATAACTCGCGTCTCTGATATCGACTCTACTAGAGTTATTTCGAAGGCGTCGAAGATTTCGGATCTGCAAGATCATGAAAACTCGAGCAGTTGGCTGTAGAAGGTAATTTTCCGTATTTCAGTTTGGATTTTCTGCTACGTTGTGAAAGCAGCAAGACGGACAGACCACACTGAGGGCACCATAGTGGCACTATCAGGGCGACGAGCGGGCTGTGGAAGAGATGGGGAAACGTTCGGGCACCCGTGCGGGCGCCGTTCTGCGCAGCGTTGCATGCCCTGGTCCCGCCCTCAGTTTGCCCTAACCCCGCTTGCACCATTCCCGTACGGGGCCTAATTCTTGTTAGGGCATGCCCGTCCAAATTCTTATACGGGTAGTGGCGTGGGATTCGCTCTATCTTCAATCCGAAGTACGAGGGTACACTTCGCGTGCGTGAACAACTAGCGAGTCTGCGTAGACCGCATTCGGTAACGATGACATGAAAAGCAAAATACTCAATTGTTGGGCACACGTAACACTATTACGCGTGCGCCAATAATTTCGCAAAAGCGGAAATATTGCAAGGCACCGTGCCGAGAATTTTGCGCGAGCGAGGAGAAGACACGTTCGCGTACGCGAAGCACTTTTGTTTTCGCGTACGCGACAGTGGCGTGGGATCCGCTCTATCCTCATTCCGAAGTACGGGGGTACACTTCGCGTGCGCGAACAACTAGTGAGTCTGCGTAGACCGCAATCGGTAACGATGACATGAGAAGCAGAATACTCAATTATTGGGTGCACGAAACACTAATACGCGTGCGCGAAAAATTTCGCGAATGCGATAACGTTGCAAGGCAACCTGCCGAGAATTTCGCGCGATCGAGGAGAGGAGAAGACACGTTCGCGTACGCGAAGCACTTCGCGGACGACAGCTCAAGCCACGCATCACAGCAGAAAATAAACATTCCCAACGAGGCAATTCGACAGAAATGCTCCTCCAACGACGAAAAAAATTAAACACAACACAAGCACGTGGCATCATCTCGCATAAGCCGGTCGCGGGCCATGCAATTGGTGCACCGAAAACATGGCCCGCAGCAGACACATTGCATCATCTGTGCCGCGTTATCTGCTACGAAATTTCTGCTACGATACGGCATGCCCACCTTCTGCTGCAGCGGCCAAGGCCACGGTTGTCTGTTTGTCGGCTCTCGACACGCATGCCACACAACATTATTCCACACACCTTATTATTCAACAACACTCTCCGCGACTCCCACAACACAAAAATTCAATCTCGAACGCGAAAAGCACCGCGTCGTTGCCTCTGCAGAAGCGCGCATGAAATTATGCAATGCCGCTGCCACCGCACCCGCCGAAGACACGGCTCTCACAAAAACGCGAACGCCCCAACACGCACAGCACACCTAATTAATTTTTAATTTCCCGACACCAACAGCTCGCGCAAAAAAATCACGGTTCACAATCAACACAAGAGCAGCCGAAAAACGCACCCCTCCGAGCCATAACCAAGCAGAATACACAATGTAACGCTTTAGTGTAATGCTAGCCGTTAAGCATTACACACCAAGCGTTACTGACATAACGCTAAAAAATTCTTTTTTCACGCGACAGTTACAAACTCAGGAAACCGTAACAAAATCTCTCGATCTCACCAATCGAAATAACAAAATCACCGCTACCTAATTCTATCGGGGTGTACGCGAATTCTGAAACAGGTTGTAGGCAAAAACCAGATAAATATCATACGTGTACAAATATTATCAGAGTAATTCACTACAAAATTTTCACATTGAGAATACCATTTGCAAGGAAGAAAGGAAAATTCTAAGAGGAATATCTTAAGTATAGATATTTGGTCCGCACTTCAAACAGTCTGAATTTATCACAGATATGATACGTCACTCAATTAATAACAGGAAGCTTGGTCGCACTAGTAGTCGTACATTCATGTCGACGCACTGCAGTGACAGAGATGCAATATTCATCACTTCGAGGTTGTAGGCATGACCCGCAGGGCTCAATAATCGATTTTCGGGTTCAGTCGCGTATCTATTAATCAGATTAATGGGTTAGATTGGGTCAGAAATTCAAATAATGTATCTTTCGTGATTTGTTCACCACTTTTCTTGCTGACGCGGCCCTATGGATTCCTTATGAATTTGCCCTTCATAAATCTGATGAAATTAAGTTTTAAGTACTGCCGTTTCTCTTTGTTATTGGACAATAAAAGAAAATACATGGGAGAGAGTGGGGCTGATTAGGACAGGGGCGAATTAGGGCAAGCAAGATGGCTCGGTTGTGGGTGAGTCTTAGACTTCCGCCGCGTAAATACTTTTTTCAAAACTATCACAGACAATGGTTTTTATCGTGGTAAGACCCCTGGGACGATAAGCTGAGAGTCCTCGCTGACCCAGGGGTGCTTTTTAAGGGCTTTGCGTGGCTTAGTTTGAAAATTCAAGATTACACGCTCCTACTACAAAAGTGAATCAGCTTAATCGCCATTTGGGGGTCAAAAACTGCGTTACAAAACGAAGATTTTGAGCCGTCGTAGGTCAAAATCGGCTCACAAAGGGAACACCAACCTTGTGGGTCCTGGATCTTGTCGAGAATTTGGGAATCTTTTTGTTTCAGTGAGAAATGAAGGTATCTCCAAGGGATTGATCCAATGGGCCTCTATCCCGAGATACAGCTATAGAGATTAGTATTGTCCATGTATGCCCATGTTAAAATGACACATATATGAGTCATTCTGGAGCAAGCTGGACAAAACCGTCACCAGGGGGGTCTGGGAAAAATCCGCAAAATTTTTTTTCTGTCAATACGTGGTCAATACTATCTTTAAATAGTACGAAAAAATCCTTTCTAGATTGTTTCGGCCCTCTCTGTAGGCCCTAGGGCCCATGAAAGGGCCATTTTAGGCCCTTTTTTAGTCTATTTTAGAAAAATCGTAGTTCCAACGAAATCCAACATTTTTCAACGTACTTGGGCGGATTTTTCTCGTTAAGACTGATACTTTTCAGAAGAGAATTGTCCCAGACAAATGAGTCAGCCTGACTACTCCTCGAAAATTCAGGACTCAATTCCAAAAATACATCTTAATTCTTCTCCACCAGACTTGTGCGAAAATGTTCTTTGAGACATCTACTTTCAGTCGAAGAAGTTTGGCGGAGGTTATTTTTTTGAATTTTTTTGCCGAGCGTTACAAAATGCCGCATTTCGTGGTGTTAGCAAAAACGGCATCTTTGATCACGGTCACATATGCTCCCATCTGGACTGATGTGCACCAATCTGTGTGAAAGTACTCCCCAAAGTACCCCCAAGTACGTGTGAGAAGTTGCGGGGACGTGCCTCGAGCTAGATGCGAGCTGTAGGTTCTATTTAACGTGTCAAAAATAGGTATTATTTTGGCTATTTGGGCGTACGTGACCGAGAGAATTCGTAAGGTAAGTGTGCCTAATTTGCCCCCACTACTTTTGTTTTGCTCGCCATTTCAACTCATCTTCATATTTTTCAACGTACTTTAGCTCATTTTGAAGCTTGTTTTAAGACCTTTAAAATGAGCTAAAGTACGTTTGATTTCAACAAATTGGAGCCGAGATATCGTGATTTTTGCGAAAGAAGATTTTTTGCGAGTTTTCAACAGTGTGTTCCTAATTTGCCCCCACAGGGAAAAGAGGCCTATTTTCATGAGATTATACGGGTTTTTCGTATAATCGGGATATCTCGGCTCCCAGACCTCTAAATAAGACGTACTTTAGCTCATTTTGTAGCTTTTTTCACCCTCTTTCGAATTTTATGAGTGAGATGAATGTATTCGAATGGAGTGAGGAACGAGTTTGGAAAAAGACTATGGGGGCAAATTAGGAACACTGCACTTTTTCTCGTAATATAGGCGTAGAATTGGCTAAAAATCGAATTTAGCCATTCTGCAAAAAGCATTTTAAAGTTGACATAAAAACAAAGAAAATGAGTTAAGCTTCGTTGGAATTGATCACACCAATTTTGGTTGGCATAGCTTTTAGTGACTAACAAAAAAGAAGTCGAAAGTACCGAAAACCACTTTTTTGTTGTAAGAGATGCGCGGATCATAGAGGATAGGTCCAGAACGTTTATTCCCTCATATTTTAACGTAACAGACGTGAAAGAAATGCGCGGCAGGGTCTGCGGGTGCATACATTTGAGAACTTGAATGGGGGCAAATTAGGAAATGGGGGCAAATTAGGCACAGTTACCTTATATCTCATGCCACATGAGCATTTCCATAAAAATATGGAATTACAATCAGTCCATTCCGACGATTCTGACTCTGAACAACTCACGTGGATTTCCAAGATCACAATACATTGACGGTATGAAGTTTGAATTTTGACAATAGGACAATCAACAATTGAATTAGACAGCATTGGAATTTTTTAGAGGCGGGATTTGGATCACATCCAAATCCCGGTTTTCCTAATTTCTGAGAAAACTTGATTTTAATATGTTTTCACTATACTTTTATTTCAAAGAAAAGCGGTACGCAGAAAGCACTTCGAAACCACGAAACAAACGAAGCAGCGGCAAGAAGAAGTAATGAAGAGAACGCCGCCGAGCGGACCCCTTTATATTATATCTGAGGTGTCTTGTGAAGCTAAGAATGCTGTGCGCGGCGCGCCGCAGATCGTCGCCCCAACACGGGAATCCCATATAAAACCCCGAAAAGCGCGCGCGGCGCACGATATTTCGAACCTTTAACATGAGACTCTCATAAGAGATCGCTCAAACAGAGCGCGGCGCACCCGAATTCGAGCGTTTAAGGAGGCTCGCGCGCGTGGTGCCGTACCGAGCGCGGGGCCCTACGCGCAGGTAGTCAGGCCTTTGGGCCTTTCTATTCTCCGTTACGATCCTGACGCTACATATAGGTATACTCACAGTGCAAGCTGTGCAATGCGGCGCGCTGCTCCGCGCTCGAAACTCCTTTTGAACTCAATTTACTCAAAATTTAGATCGCCAACGTGTTAATTTCTTCACACCATTAAACGCGTGATGCAAAATAACGTCAAATTATTCCATGAATTTCGATTTTGGTCGTTTAGTTGTCGCACCAGCTCGTTTTAACGTGTTTATCCCATAAGATTACGTGTGTAAGGATTTTTTCTGCCAAACGGGTTTACTCGTGATTTTCATCGCCAACCCCTACTTTTCTTGATAGATTATGATTCCTCATTAGTTTATCTATTAATATAAGTAACTTTTAAGCAATTTCTTCGTTTTGTTAAAATTTGCGCGAGCCTCCTTAACACGGGACTTCCATAAGAGCTACCGCGGCACGACGGAGCATCATTCGAGAGCGCATGCGTCATCTAATTCAGAGTTTAGTCCGCATGACGCAACTCGATCTTACTTCACTCGATACATTTTTGAACATTCTAACAGACAGAAATTCGTTGCCCATTTGATAACAATCTTAATTGCGTGATCTATCAACACGATATACCTAATGAAAACAATACAATTCGAAGTAAGAAAGAAAAAGGTCAAAATAGACATTTATCCTCACGAAAGCACACGAGATGGATGATGTCGGAAAGAGGGGAAAAAAAGTCGGATAAAATCGACGGTCTAGCAGAGAGTGGGATATGAATAGAGAAGTCTTGAAGCTGTGACAATCGGTTGTATATAACGGAAAAGAAACGATCCGTAAAATAGAAGGGAGATATCGATAAGAGGGAAACGATTTGCATGATGCCAGACAATTTCACTCGGACAATAATCGAGTCCGAACGATTTTCTCAACTACCTGCGACAACGATAGGAGAGGAAACGAATAGTTCTTTATCCCAATCGTTTACCCGCAATCGTTAAGTTTTCTCTATACCTATACTTTTCTACAAGCTCTTCTATACACATACTTACTATCCACAACGACGATTGTTTGCCTCTCAATCGATCTCCTTCCTCAGACATATATTACAGTATTCCGCAACTAGACTACAATAGATCGATGAACATTTGAATTCAAAAACGACGAATCGAACGAGAATGTCTCGAGTAATCGCTCAGTGCTCATTCTAAGACTGTCCTAAAATTTAAAAGCTCATCAAATCTTGCAAAAACGGAGCTCAGAATAACAAAAAATTCAACGATTCAGTCTCAATCTTCCACAATTCTCAATTCAAAAACCACCAACTTATATCAAACGATATTCATCTTCAACGTACCTTTTTCAAACCCGTACAATTCTCAACTTCAATCTTTATCTTTCAACCGTCATCCAAATATCCAACCTTTGAATCATCCGAATATTCCACATGAATCGAAAAATTTCTCTCGCATTCAACAAGACAATGAAATATCGTAGAAGCCTCTACGACATTTTTCTCTGTCTTTTTTCAACTCAAACAGAGAGCCGGGCATTGTTTTCCTCAGAAAATGTATGTATACAAGAAATGAAGAGCGCAGCTGAGATAAAAGCCTGTTGCGCTCAACTTTCTGATACATATATGCGTCTGTCGTCGTCGACAAAAGCTCACCATCACTTTCTCACACTGAAGGTTCGAAATAAGCAAGCTTTTGACTATACCATATATATGCCCACTTTATATATCGGACAAAATTTGCATAAGAATGGAATATGTATAGGAAGTATGTGTATATAAAGTAAACTCGTGTACTGATGTATAAGTACGATATACACACTTGTGTGTGGCGGATAGAAGAGAAAGATAATACACTACCGGTCAAAAGTTTAAGCTCACCCAAAAAATTTTTTTTCGATTTTGTGCGTTGAACTACTCGGCTCTATTTGACCGTAGAGGACTCTTCTGGAGCTCATTTTGAAGGTTTTTGCACGTATTTTAAGATGGCATAATTCATTTTTATTCGTACGGATCGGGATCTTTCCAATTTGAGCTTGGAAAAGTGTCAATTTCAACGATTTTTGGGAGAATCTTTTGGCTCCTGCCAATTTGAGCCACATGAATGTTTCAATATGGGAGTTGTGGGATATGAAAGTACCAGTCTAGAGCTTCAAAATCCGTTTCTGAACGCCCCTCTACGCCACTTCCAGTCCGAGCTATGACTTTTTCTCTGAGGAAAGATTTTTCGGAAAAACTAGCACTCCAATTCGAGAGAGATACAGAGACGCATTTTTATGAAGTATAATCATCATTTCTGTCATCTTTTATCAACATCTTGATTGAGGAAACGAGGAACCTTTGAAATATGCCCCAAAAAGTGAATTTTCTCGTCATTTTTGAATCCAGGTCCTAGTTTTTGCGAAAAATCTTCCCTCAGAGAAAGTGTCATAGCTCGGACTGGAAGTGGCGTAGAGGAACGTTCAAAAACGGATTTTGAAGCTCTAGACTGGTACTTTTGTATCCCACAACTCCTATATTGAAACATTCATGTGGCTCAAATTGGCAGGAGCCAAAAGATTCTCTAAAAAATCGTTGAAATTGACACTTTTCCAAGCTCAAATTGGAAAGATCCCGATCCGTAAGGATAAAAATGAATAGTGCCATCTTAAAGTACGTGAAAAAACCTTCAAAATGAGTTCCGGAAGAGTCCTCTACGGTCAAATAGAGCCGAGTAGTTCAACTCACAAAATTGAAAAAAAAATTTTTGGGTGAGCTTAAACTTTTGACCGGTAGTGTACATAACGTATACAATTAGAGCCAATATTTGATGAATATATGATCGTGAAGGCCAATAAGGAAATATCTATCCATTTTATTATATGTTATGATACTGAGAAGATATGATGCTGTTGGTTTACCAAAGCTTGCACGTGCGTCATCGTGGCTTTTGATCTCTCATGTATGTTTAATGTATGGAGTAAATAGAAAAATATTCACGATGGTTCGAGGAAACGGATGGTTGAATTTTCTGTTTGAGTTTTCAATGTTGCTCCGTGGTGCTGAAGGCTATTAGAGAATTTTGGTTTTTAAACCGTATCGTGGTCGAGGTCAAACCCGTGGACTATTCGTAAAAAAATTCTGGGAGTAAGGCTGGAATTTATAGTCGTTGCCCTTATCCAAAATCCTTACGGCTCCCCTTATGCTACACCTTACGGACGGTTTTCAATAACATGTCGCGACTATCTATGCATTTTTCCGTTCAATTCATTAATGGAATTCCATATTATAGATGAGCCGGTCATATTTGATAACTTTTTGGCCCATAACTGCATTTACAAGGGGGACCCACGAAGTGCGGGTCACCAAATCTCACCAAACTTTTTTCACAGTCTCGTACCACCTAGAATATGGAGAATCCAGAGTAACTCCGTCAAATGGGCCCTCTGTCCAGAGCTACGAGTAAAAACATCAGTATTTCCAGTATATCTATATATGTCACTTTTTAACATGGGCCTACATGGGCAATACCCATGTCATGGGCTGTAGCTTTGAATAGTAGGCCCATTTGACGGAGTTACTCTGGATTCTTCATGTTCTAGGTGGTACGAGACCGTGGAAGAAGCTTCGTGAGATTTGGTGTCCCGCACTTCGTGGGTTCCCCTTGTTAGTCTGTTCTGCCGATCCCAAATAATTTAATACTGCACATAAAGTCACGACAAGTTGTTAGAAACCAGCCATAAGGTGTCGGATAAGGAAAGTCGTAAGGATTTCGGATAAGGAGAACGACTATAAATTCCAGCCTAAAGGGTATCGTGAGGCACGTATAAGTTAGCTATGGAATATGGACCCAAAATATAAGGAAAAGTAGGTTATGTGGAGATCAGATATCTACACGATATCGATAACATGATTAATGATCGAAGATTAATCATAATCTCTGCTATAAAAATGTTTATTGATGGATCATGGGGTGATTTTTCTGGGTTCTGCATAATTTTAAAACTCTATTTCAGGCCTTTTTCTTGTTTCTAATGGGTATTATTTCACTCGTGATCCTCGTGAAATTAGAAAAAAAAATGAATAAATATCGCATTTATCCTTGAATCAGTTTCAACGTCGATAACAGATAAAGAATTCGTTCTCGCTCTCAAATTCAAGATGTCCCACGACCGTAGCGCACCTAGCGGATTGAGTGCCCAAGCTTCCGGACTCCCATCAGCTGTTAATGCATCAAATATACCTATATCGATTTTCATATAGGGTAAGTGTACCCAACTTGCCCCCATATGCCGATCTCAGAAATGGGCACTCGTGGATTTTCCCGCATATTTGTTTTCACGTTTGTTATGTCAAAATATGAGAAAATACGTGGTTTTCATCGACCCCGGAACATTTCAACGTTCTCCAGTTTAAAGTGCTTTTTTCATTTTTCGTTCCTTGCGCAGCTAAGAAATCACCGAGGAAATTGCGTTCACTAACACCGGGACCAATCGTAACGTACCTTAGCGCATTCGATTCCTTGTCTCAAGACCTTCAAAATCCGCTCTTCAGGGTTGCAAAACTCTGATTTGGAGCGATTTTATGTACAAAACACGAAGATGGTTTGAGAATCAAGAAGGCCGACATCGGAGTGTACCCAACATGCCCCCATATGGTTATCTCAGAAAGGCGTGCAGTATGGTTTTTTAATCACTCAGAACGTGTTTATCACGTCAAAATAGGTCGGAAACGATGTCTTGGGCCAGCTCAAAGCTGCAAATGTCGCTGCACGGTGATCAAAACGGATCAAAGCGATTCCATTCACTTTATCGCCGATTTACATTGTTTTAAATGATGGGGGCAAGTTGGGTACACACTTTTGTAAACTCTCAAAAATCACCTTTTGGGAGAATTCAAACAGCTCGGCTCCACTATATCCAGATTGGACGTATCTTAGCTCATTTTAAGGGTCTTGAGACAAGCTTCAAAATGAGTTAAAGTACGTTGGAGAATATTGAGATTAGCCAAAATTATTGAGAAAATGGCTTAATGAAGGCAAGTTGGGTACACTTACCTTATATAGATTAGGAGTCTAAGAGCTTCGCGCATTAATCACTCGCACGGTTTTACACGTGAAAGTTGGCACTCGAGTCGACTGACAACTCGAATTTTTCTGCAAGGTTATGCTTGACCCAACAGAAATCTCGCTGTCCATTCCTGCATTTCTATCATCGTTCGTTCTTTTGCAATGATTTTTAGGGTAACTTCTTGCATATATGCCACGTACTGACTTTAAAGTCCATTCTTCTATTCCTCGATCCATTCTGTCATTTACAGTACCGTGCTAAAATTTTTGAAAAATGTGATGGAATCCACTTCTGCTTTAAACAACGATAGAGCTCGGATCGACGTGAATTTACGAAGATTAAAAAAAATCAATGAAGTATTTGTGAATCAAATTCTATCACAGAAATTATTCAAAAATGTACCCCTGGATGTGGGAAATATACGATTTTAAAATTATCTAATTTTAATTTTCCCACTAAATCTTGATCTGAATAACAGTTTTTGATGAAAAAATAAGCTAAAGTCGTTCCATGCTGGAAGAGTTAAATGTCTTCATTCTGATTTGAATCACAATGCTAATATTGTAATTTTGATTCTACAATAAAATTCAGACTTTCGTTCTACTTTCAATTGAAGCGTCATCTCACTTGTAATCTTTTTCACTTTTGCTAACATAACCTACAAGGTTCATTTTCCAACCCAATCACAAGTAACTTTCATCGCCGTGGTGAGAACGATTCACTTATTCATCTATTAAAATCAAACGACAAACAGTATTAATAATTACAATGATAATATAATCAATGCAAAAGTTAAAATTCACAAGAATCAATCTCATCCTAAAATTGCTCTCAATTACCTACTCTCAGGCATACGTATTAGCTAAACATATTCATCATTACTATATAGGCAAATACTCGCAAGTCGACATAATCAAACTTCAATTAGCGATCGACATATAGTATAACAAATACTAAATCAGCAAGCATACTGTAATGCAACCCTCGTCAATATGTTGATTATACTTGGAAACAGCTGACGACGTGGGTTAATGATTTAATTACTGAAACTCGGCCAACCATATGCACACATCTATACCTGGATTAGAAACCCGGCTTCTCAAAATAGCTCTAATGCAACAAACAGAATCCAAATGCTCCCTTATATCAAGCATCTTGTACACGATATAATATACACGCTTCGAATCTGATTGAATTGGATTAAAAGGGTGCACTGTACGGCCAATGTCACACATGACCTTATAACTCTTTATACAGAATTCAATTTCTTAACGGTCTAATTTTATGATTTTTTGCCTCTTATTTATTCCAATATAGGTGTAAATTAGGGTATTCGCTATCTTCTAATATTTTTCATTGACTTCTTTCTCCCCTAGTGGGCCTGTATATGGCCCAAAATTAAGATAATCAATTCGAGTGGAGGCAAAGAAAACTTTCTAATCGTGCCTGTAGAGCCATTTTTAGTGATTTTTAAGATTTTTTTCTAAAAGTGATTTTTTAAGACAAATTTTTTCCTTAGTTATTGGCTTTTTATACGCACATGCTTGAGGACCGAAGTAATAGTCGCGTTTAGTCAAAGTTTAGTCTGAGTTGAACATGATTTGTGGCGCCCCGGCTTAGGCTAAACTTTGACTAAACGCGACTATTACTTACTTCAGGCCTGAATGCCTCTGGAAGTATTCTCAATCGGTAGCTGACCAATTTCCCTTCAAAATGATCCTCTGATGAAGTCGATCTGGTGCACTACAACCAAAGCTAAGTCTGGTTTTGAAAAGTGATAGAGTTTATACAAGGTATCAAATTTGTGGGTCGAACAGCGGTTATCTGCGAATCCTAAGCTCTTGGATTTGACACCTGGGATTATTTCACTTCTCGATCCCAGTTACAACTTTGGTTGTAATGCAACGAATCAGCTTAATCTGATGGGGGTCATTTCAAAGGAAATTTTGCCAGCTGTAGATCGAGAATACTTTGAGACGCATTCAATCATGTGCATGCGCAGAAGAGACCAATAACTAATGGGAAAATTCGGCTTAAAAATCACTACAAATGGATGTAAAAGCACCGATAAAGGATTTTTTGCCTCTACTTGAAGTTTTTGTCTCCATCTATGGTCATGAAGAGACCCTTCTCGACCACGAAGTAATCTATAAAAAATATTGGGAAATTACGGACACCCGAATATACATACTTATCAAATTGGATGAATAGAAGCAGAAAAATTTGAAGGCAACGAGCGTTGAAAGGCGAATGTCACACGAGCTTTATTAAATCAAGAATTACTGACATTCTCCAATCTGAAGCATTTATGGAATTCGATACCTACGCGGACGCGTTATTATTACTACTACTACTACTACCGAGGTAGAAAATCTTGTGAAATTTCAACGGGATTGTGCTCGAATGTGCGCGAGAGAATGCAGAATGGATAATTTGCCACGTTATTTGCGCTTGTGGCAAAGGATAATTAGAGTGTAGGCTTCTCTAGATATCTGTTGGGCTCGTTGAATTTTCCGAGAATCGGCCTTTGATTCATGCTCAGTATGCAAATAAGTGAGCCTGTAGTAATGCCACGTCGTGTGTACACGAAGTTAATTTTATCCAGCAACGATTCTAGATTGAGAAATTGTGTATGTACTCGATAATAATGATGATGATGAGGAATCAAGTCGGAGCACAGTAATTGACAAAACCGTAAACTTAGGAACATCCCTCAATAGTGATCCTGGATATTAGTTGGAGGATTGAATTTTTTTGCGCAACTCAAGATTATATATGTTTCAAGTTTAAGTTGTGGGAATATATATTCAGGATTTGAAAACCCTTGAAAAGTTTACGAACCCGAACGAATGTGAATTAATGCGACAGCATTTGGAAAATGCACAGTATTGTGAATTGTGGTTTTATTCCTGAATTTTCAACTATGGATTTTGGAAATTGTAGATTCTAGAATCCTTGAAGATTAGAGAACACGACTTTTCATCTTTCTCAATTTCTTATGTTTTATTGGTAATATAACGAATGTTGTCTTTTTTCTATCAACTTACATTTTCTCAAAATTTTTACAAAAATTGTGAATTAGTCAGATCTAGATTCAAAAAAATGATGAATACTAACCGGATAACTTTGTAACGCCATCAGCTCACCCATAGAAAGTTGAAAATTTCTAATTCATTTGACGCCCGTAGATTGATTAGTAAAATTTACCCAACTATGAAATTTCTCATCGAACCGTAGAGAACCAAGCAGTTTTGTTCGAACTGAAATAGTTGAATATAATAATTTACGATATGTAGGCTCAAAAATCGGGTTTCGCATGGCAAATGTCTCTTTCCGAACCAAATGCAAACAAAATGCAAAGATTGGCATTGTCACGAGTAATCCCAATCCAGATTTTACATCCGTGTATCGTGAACTAATTTTTCTGCCAAGCCCAGTCGAACGTTCGAAGACTGTACAGAAGAAATACTTTGACTTTCAGTGTGTCAAAAAAAAACATGCATCTAAAGTTCAAATGAAATCCATCCTTGTATGATGAAATTGATGATTCTCTACATTTCCTAAATTACTACATAGATGGAAATCCTTAATTTCCGACCCGATTGTAAATTAATATCTTCCGTCCAAACTTTACCAATTTTGAAAATTGACAAAGCGATCCAGTCATGCGCAAGTCAATTCTCCCTCAAAATCCTCGTCCCTTCGGGCAAAATTCAACGTAATTGACCAATATTACACCCTTACCTTCAATATAAATAGGCAAAGGGCTTTCTGCGCACATACCGCGTATGCTATATATCTACTATATTGCAAATATACAGGGCAAGGTTGTTATACGCAAGCATCGATGTCAGCCTACGCTTGGCTTACAAGCATCGAAGCCGTTGTCGCAGTATGTTTCCAAAATCAATACGTCCCTTTGAAAGGATCTATATTCTCCTTTTGACATCGTATCTCAATTCCCTTTTTTCCCCTTATTCTCTTACCCCGTTTTACTATATAGTCGTGATCGATAAATAAAATCGAGGTCAAAACCTTATTGCAAAAAATTTCGATACATTTTCATTCATCAAATATTCATTACTGCAGACGATATACGGGATATTATTCATTGAGATATTTTGCCTTACTCGCTACCATGAATGAAAGCAGCTTTCGAGTTATCTCTCAATAAGGGCAAAAACTCCCAGATATTCAAATCTATGGATGAGTGTTGGAGAATTTTTTTCTATGCAAAAGAAGAAAAATAGAGAATATGCCACATTTTACGGGAAAAAGTCGAGGGATGAGATACTGTACAGCTTTTCAGTTTCTCTTGGAAAATTTTCGATGATATGCATGGTATATATTCTCGCTTGGCTAGATCTGAATCATTCACTGGTTTGAATCGTGGAACGAAACATCTGTAAGTTTTTGTGTTACTTTCACATGATTCTGTGAGAAACAAATTTTTTGGAGCTTCAGGTTTAATTTCTACGCGAGCTTTTGAAATGACGAATAAAATTACGCAAATTTCTTAGGGAAAAATATTTTGAAAGAATTCATGCAGCTGGACAGTTTTTTCATTACCTCGTTGGCATGGGTTATATTTTCTAGTCAAGTTTTTAAATTTGTTATTCCCGATTATCATTGTGTACCGCCGGGTTGATCTTTATTACAGTGTGGATTGAAAATATCGTTATCTGCTCCAGGCAAGAATTGTATTTTGAAATTATCTGTGAGCGTGGCATACAACCTTTTTGGAGCAAAAAATTCTTATAAATATGCTCTGTATTTCAATGCATTGATCTATATGAATTAATGAAGGATTGGATTCAATATTCGTTAATTTGTGGCGATAATGATTACATCATCGTTGATGCGCTTTACGAAAATTTTTATCATCAACTTCACCCATTCAGTGTAAGATATGCAAGGTGAGTTGAAAGATGAGTAAAATAATTCCCTCATGATTTCCAGAGACACCAGCCTCATTACCTTTCGAGGCCAATTACTTAACGAAAAATTGGAAAAATATAATTTCTCGCGCAGAGGCAAAATTATTGATAAATTCTATTTAAATGAAAATATTGGATCTGATACAAATTAGTGACAGCCTGATAAAACTTTATATACTCTCTAGAGATGATCAATCCAACAAACAATTTGGTTCGTAATCCACCGCGAAATTAATTTGAAATTACGAAGAGAGGAAGGATTTGGAGGAATGACGAAGACGAAGATACGAAGCTCAAATGAAGTTTGATGTCAAAATGAGACAGGAAGCATGCAAGCGCAATCATGTAAATTTCCAAGCGTAAAGTGCTCTATCCTAAACTTCGGAAATCAAGCCTCGAATTGGAACGGTATATGTAGCATCAAAGTTGAAGTGCACAAATCTCTGCGGTATGCATATTACTATGAACGAGGCTGCACTACTACTACTACCACCACTACTATATTCGAGTTTAAAACCTCTTGAAATGCTACACATATAGTGTGCGATACTAATTCATGACTGACATTGCAAGAGTCGAGTAGTGACGTCGTGGCTCATCCCAGGCTGCCTGCTATATATCCTACATAACCTCTTTAACATTGAGAACTCCCTCTCGAGTCTCGACAGAGTCGGGGAATATCAATTAAATTAGTCCCTATATACACGCGGTTAGAGCCGTGATCTTTCAACTCATCGCTCTAATATGTCCCATTTATTCAATCTCTGCACATGATATCTGTCTGCGGTAAAAATTGTACTATCAAATTCACATCAGTCACAAAATTGCTTCTTTCAATGCTAACGAGGTGTATAAGAAGCCCTCATTTCAGTATTTTTTTTTTTTAGGATGAAAAACTGCGGCAATCAAATTTCGCTCAATCCACTCTGTGGCCTCATAAAAAAGAAAAAGAGAGACATTTTTAATCTCTTTCAACGATGAAGCATAAAAAGATGTAAAAGACATTTATGGACGAATGAAGAATAAAATCACCGACGGATTGATACGACAGCCGTCAAAATAATCCATCATCCACGAGTGAGTGACTAAATACAGCTTGTACTACAGAATATGGACAGAGAGGACAGGATTTGGATATGACAGTTTTTCGTTGGATGGTGGCATGTTAAAATATGGCCCGACGAAGGCACCAGATGGTATATGAATTTTTCAAATGGCCCACGTGACTAGGTATAAGCTCTGAAACCGACGTGTACAATCATGCGAATACGAGTGTATGTTTGCATGTATGAGAGGGGAAAAAGGAGATACTGGCACCCACGTGTTCTGGACGTCGATTACACGATTACGAATTTGTAGTTCTGCGTATATGTGTTCCGGGAGAGCTTCTGCAAACAAGAAGAAAAACTCATTTGGGTCGTCGACGACAACGATAAAACGATCGGATATGACGTTTTTTTTCGTTGGGGTCGTGTAAGCGTGTCGAATGTTTCATTTGTCAAAAAAAACATCCGTCAGAGATGACAAAGATTTTGTGTGTGCGTGTGTGTGTGTGTGTTTGGGTGGATTGTGTGCGAGTAATCAACTCGATTGTTCTTATTCAGATTTGAAAGTTTCTCAAACAATACTCAGCCAAAGCCTTCAAAAAAACGAAAATGTTTCAATTTCGGACAGGGATTTTAAAAAAAGGTCGCAATGTGTAATCGTAGGTCATTAATTATTGAGAAATCACTCGAAAAGCTGATAAATTCTTCAGATATCCAAAATATTGACACTTCCAATGAAATTTAGATGCGAACACTCGAAGCACAATCTCATATTTGCTGATAGTTACTTGCAGAATCTGTTGATATTTGATCCAATATAACCGTAAATCTAAATAATTCTAAAACTAAGGTAATTGTACCCAACTTGTCTCTGTACCCAACTTGCCCCCATGTGCCGATCTCAGGAATGGGCGCTCGTTGACCTTCCCGCAATTTTTTTTTACGTTTGTTATGTTAAAATATGAGGAAATACGGAGTTTTCATCGACCCCGGATCATTCCTGCGCTCTCCAGAAAATATAAAGTGAGTTTTCCATTTTTCGTGTTTGCACGGCTAAGAAATCGAGGAGGAAATCGCGTTCACTAAAACCGGTGCCAACTTATTTTTATTCGACCAATCTCAACGTACCTTAGCGCATTCGATTCCTTGTCTCAATACCTTCAAAATCCGCTCTTCAGGGTTGCAGAACTCTGATTTGGAGCGATTTTATGTACAAAAGAATAAGATGGTTTGAGAATCAAGAAGGCCGACATCGGAGTGTATCCAACATGCCCCCATATCGTTATCTCGGAAAGGCGTGCAGTATGGCTTTTTTTACCACTCAGAACGTGTTTATCACGTCAAAATAGGTCGGAAACAGTGTTATGGGCCAGCTAAAAGCTACAAATGTCACCCCACGGTGATAAGAACGGATCAAGGCGATTTTATGCCCTTCATGGCTGATAATGATGGGGGCAAATTGGGTACCTACTTTTGTAAACTCTCAAAAATCACCTTTTGGGAGAATCCAAACAGCCCGGCTCCACTTCATCCAAATTGGACATATTTTAGCTCATTTCAAGGGTCTTGAGACAAGCTTTAAAATGAGCTAAGATACGTTGGAAAATATGGAGATAGGCCAAAGTTATTAAGAAAATGGCTTAATGGGGGCAAGTTGGGTACACTTACCTTATTCCAAGAATTCATTCTTTACATGCAGATCAGAGTTACAATAAAAGCGTTTAAAAATCAGCCTCAAACACGTTCGCTGAGGCGCACAGCGAGAAATCAAAACAAAGTTTTGGTCGCTAGAAGCCATCTACTAGAGGCGTTAGGCGCTAAATACCAAGAGTTTGCTTGAATTTCTCGCTGTGTGGCGGGACCGGTGGAATCCACGTGCCTTTCTCCCAGTACTGAGAATTTTGGCCTTATGGAAAATAACATTGTGTGGGACCCACTGGGAAGACCCGCTGCATTTGGGGAAAGATCGTCGATCTCAGCACCCGCAGCGAACATGTTGACGGCCAGCAAATGGAAGGGAAATCGTGAAGCATCCGATCTTTGGGAAATTGCTTCAAGAAAAGAGTGGAGACATCAGGATTTTGTTTGATTGAGTATCAATAGATTGTGTAAGAACAGATAGATGGGAAGTCGAATTCAACTATTTCCAAATTTTTTTACAAATCAAATATTCCTACCCAGTTTGACTATAGGGATATAACATGTTCCCTCGGTAAAACGAGTCCCTGGTATCAAATTCACGGAGTTTAGGATCCGAGATAAATCAAAATATTATTGAAAAATAAATCAGGAAATTAGTATTACAAATTCAATCGAGTTTTGGGATGAATCATAAAAATAATAACTATCGATGAACATCCATGACATCATATGTTTTTTTAAATCAAAATTCGATTATTGTAATATGTTGGAGTTGTAGCTTTCAAACAAGAGTGCGCGCTATTTTGATCATTCGGCATGGCTCACAGTTACTAGAAGGAGAGCAAATATAGAACTAGATGTATGCACAGACGGCGTGGGATCAAATTCCTCTGAAATATTCGAAAGCATCAGGTAATGTCAGTCACAGTTGAAGTAGCGGAAAAGTTCACAATAGGAAAATGTAGCACAAATCTAGGTCAAATTTCAAATGTAGCACGAATTTACCCCAAAAATTGTATCCAGAAATTCACGTTTTTTAAATTCTAAATGAGAGGTATGTGATCTCTTGGATATTACCAAATAATATTAATTATAATTGAAATCTCTTCAAGTATCATTGAAATGATTATGCTAGTCCCTCTATTCACTAAGCTGATTATACCTATATCTAGCATTCCAACAGTAATTTTCAAATTATCTGTACGAAACTCGGCTTCATTACAGAAACTCCTGAGAAAATCACCAACTAGACTCAATAATTTTACAACCCTACATGTAAGATACCTCACCTTATCCATATATAATATCATTCCCTTTTCAACCTCCCCAACCCCGTTGCCTTCTCTGACGTATCTAAAGCGAGAGTCAAGGTATAAAGTCCAAGAATACTTGTTCACTTCATGCATCTACCAAGGGACTCCCGAGAAAGCTCCATCGATTTCAGATACAAATCCGTCCCTCACAAAACTGCCACCAATCTACATACTTATATATATACCCAAGTATATAACCCAAGAGAGAGTATCCATCTTGCCTCAATTCTACCCTCCTCTCACATCGATATTAGCCCTTCAGAGCTTTATTCGTCCGTGAAAGTATAGTATAGAGAAGCTCATCCCCCATACAGAGTCGTCGGTTGGCTGACTTACTTTGCCCTCGATTTCACGCGCCACCGTCTGTCCGTCGGTTTTTGAGAGATATGTGCCATCCCAAGGGACGTGACGAGTAAGATCTTTCGATCATCCAATTTTACACGATTCCTACTTTTTTCCACCCTTATGAAGGTCCTTATTCTTTTCTCTGTAAAGGCGTTTCCTTACGCTGGAGGAATTTTGGATTTGTACTCATTTTGTATTTTACTGTGGTAAATGGAGAGTTTTGTAATCTCAAAGTGATGAATCCGCCGGGTGGGATTGATCCTGCGAATTCAGGGTAGAGAAACTCTTTTCTGGGGCATCCATTCTTTTGAAACTTTGCATTCTTGAAGCTGCAGAATATTTTCTCATTTCACTTTTGCGAATGACATATTGGTATATCATTTTCATGAACTTTTATGAGAGAATGATTTTAAGTCGATTCTAGACAAGAATTTTAATTTTTGTACTTTTAAGTTTACCTCTAATTACCCGGTTATATTCTGCAGGACCCATTGACAATATGTTTAGCACCCATGTCAATATTTTACGACTTTCACACGTTCAACATATTTTTTATGAGTCTTATACTAGTCATTCCATATCGCACTTAAGGCCGTTAAACGATTTGTAATTTTTTAGACTCCTTGCCAAAGACCATACAGTTGTATTTTCAAATTGGTAAGAATGACTCGTCATCGATTACGTTTTCTAAGTTTTTGATCGAGTTTGAATCTAAGGAGTTTATTCAAACAATCTTGCATGTTATTCAGTAATATAAATGAGACTTTTTGAACCAGGAGTAATGTACCTCCACAATATCCTATAAGTATTCATAATTGGTAGGAATATAAGCATGACGCTCTACTTGAACGGTCAATATTGATAATTTCTATAACGACTTTTTACGCGCATTGCGCTGATGTGATATTCATGCGTTTCTACTTAGATGGTGCAGACTTAAAAAAAAAAAAAATAAATAAATAAAAACAAATCTTGACAGACCACCTTTGAATAGTTACCGCATATCGGGTTTGATATGCATATCTGATTCTCAAATATTTTTAAGAAATGAATAGCTCAACCATTCATCAAAAAAGTCCGTCCGTACAATACATTCCAATATAATAGAAATTTTTCAAATTCTCTAGGTCGATATTGGAAATGATTCGAACAAAATGAACTTCATCAGTTCTTTGAAAAAAAAAAAAAATTATCTTCAGATAGAAATAGAAAACAATTGTGCGTACACATACCGCACCGCATGAAATTTTGCCCCTTCCCAATCCAAAAACACATTCATCGTCAATTGATTGTGAAATATGTGATCCAGAAATACATAAAAACGTCCAGCATATGTCGAATATAACCTCATAGAATTCCTAAGCAAAAATACAATACAAGGTCACCAGGATATACTCTGGGTAAATTAAGCGTCACGTACAGCATACTAAAATATATTAAGCCCTGAAGCATCACGTGCAAATGTTGCTTGTCAAGAATAAAAATATTTGTAGAAGATTTGAGCAAAGTAACTATTGTCAGATACTCCCTTATCCCGAAACAAATTTTTGTATACAGAAGAAAACAGCCCTTCGAATTGCCGAGGAGGTAAAAGGGATACAAACGAGATATTGCGTTTGGTGTGGTGGTGGCGGCTCGACCTGCAGAATCAACAGTTTGCTCTATCGATTGGGTTGCAAGCTCACGCGTGAAAGCATCGACAAACCTAAAGGCTATTAGTATGTTTCGAGAGTAGTGTGTCATATGGGTGATTGCTATATAGCACCGTGAACGAGAAACAAAAAGTTTGTTTTGGGCCGATGGAGGACCTTTAACTTCATAATTTGTCTCTTTAAAACTTTTTTTGGTGGGGGAGATTTCTAAATTAAACTGGATTTCGATCATCCATTTCATAGACTTCAAAGATCTCCTTCAGTGAATTGGTTGGCGAATTACAGATACACGTTGTCCTGGATGAGGAAAACAGGACCTTCTATTTGCACAGTTCCGCATCAAGCGTGAAGATCAATCGCTTTGGCATCGCGTTGACTCTGACAAACTGGTTCTATCTCATTGGTACAGTATTCCCAGCAACGGTACGGTGAGGCTATATGAGTAGTAAATTTACTTCTAACCTCCATAATGAGTCAGAATGTTACCGTTGACCCTTGATCATGGCTAGACATTTATTCAGAGTTGAAAATCTTGAAAACATCCTCATCCTTATCAAAAATGAACTTATCACTCAAAATCATCGTTCTTTTCCCGAGCTGTTTTTTTTTCTTCTTATCTAGAGGAAACTTCGTTGTCATGATAACATTTCCCCTTAATTCCTAGTTCCTGCTCACTATAAAAACTCCAAAATTGTGTGAGTGTGTAAGTTTTTTAGGGTTTCCTGATCAAAACTCTCAAATCTCATAAATTACCCCAAAATCTATACGGAAATTGACAATTTCATCAGGTCTATGTAAGCTCGTAGACTAAACGAAGTCATCCATAATAAAGTGAGCCAGAAAAATGAACATTTTGAAAAATCAACACGACTGGGGTTGCACAGGTTGTGCTTCTGAATGTAGATATGGAAACAACTTAGCCGGGCGCCGATGAATAAAGTATTCATGCAGTTGTGGCCAGAGCCATGAAAATTTTCTTCAAATAAGATAATAGGATGTGTTTTAAATGGGTAACTGCACGATCTGCCCATTTGTCCTACACTTTTCAGCAGATGGCTTTTTCGAAACCTTCAAAATAAATTGTAGAGAGTCCACTTTGAGCCCCCAGCGCACAAGGTATCAAAAATACGGTAAGTTTTTTATTTTCTAATACCTGAAAGGTCTCCGTTTGGCTCCTTGAAGGGCCTCACTTACCGCAATTTCCTCGAAATAGCTGCAAACGTACTTTGTTTTGTTGGGCCCTGCATGATCGCTTAATGGAGGATCCACCTTTTGAATGACTCATCCCCTAGACAATCTTCCGATTTGGACCATTCCAATTTACGAATACTTTCAAGGGCTCAAGAAAAATTATCTAATGAGTATTGGTCACTCAAGAATTATCTCCGTCTCTACATGAATCGATTTAGACCATAAACTCATTTCTTCATCGAGCGTCGCATGAGCGCTGAGTTTCGCGTAATCCCAAAAACTATGTACAGAAAGTTAGTTTTGGCCAGGAACGGAGTAATTATGATTCGAGGTTGCCGTAAATTTCTCGTGAATTTGTGCATTCTACATTTCAAAAGTAGATCTCACGAGACCCTCAAAACTACTAAAGTTGATCCATTTTAAATTTTGACCAATCAGCTATCATTGAAAACAGCAAAAAAATATGCAACTTTGACGTTGCCAAGCTTGCTGAGCGATCAAACCTCCCGAACCGATAACTTTATTGCTGTGTATTGACTGTATTCTTCGCAAATCACATATTCACCTCAACTCACTAGCCCTACTATAAGGAAAATTATCACACTCGCCTTACCTGCGTTTCTAATCAGCAAAAATTACACGATTGGCCATTAATCCTGGAATTTTAATTTTCATAAGATTATCACTGGAATTTTTTTGCGGATCTATCAAGGTATCAACTGGCATTTGTGCACGAGTGAAGTAAAAATTTGCAATAAAAGCAGTCTATTTGTAGCAAACTACGATTCCGTGAGATTCAATCACTCAGCAAGTTTTGCAACGTCAAATTGCATATTTTTTGCTTTTTTCAATAAAGAATCTTGTCTGTTTGTATCTGATATGGATCAGCTTTAATTTGTCAAAATTGGAATTATTTCAGCTCATTGTCAAGGTTTCAAGGCATGCTTCAGGATTAATTAAAGTGCATTAAAAGAATATTGACCCACACCAGAGTTATTCGCCAAACAGTGGAGAAAGAATGAAAGAAATATGCATTCTCTCATCTAGAACGCATGTTATTTTACGAAAATCTTGGCTCCGAATTTCCAAAATTGCAATTTTTTGCGAACCCTAATCCGTAATCTATATATTTTGTACAACCTGTGTGGAACAAGAGCTGCGAGGCCTTCGTTTCCGTATTAAGTATATAAGCTGACAAATGATAAATGTAATTCGCTCCGCTTCTCTTCTTGTGCGGAAATGCATATTTCGTGATGTACATTCGGGTCCGGAGCGAGGTTGGAGTTCAGCAAACCCTCGAAGGGAAATTTTTTTTTCTCGGCGCATTGCGGGGATCATTTCATGTACTTCCGTACTACATTTGAGCTGCTACGTCGGTATTTTTGTGTGAAGCCATAAAAATCACCGAAAACTCCGGACTCAAATATTTGAAAATAGCGTGAGTTAATGAGTCGGTATTTGTGTGTGAGCCATGACAATCACCGAAAATTCCGGATACAAATTATTCCTGCGTCTAAAAACTGATCCAAACGTAGTGAAGGCCAGATATGCATGGAATTCGTATTTAGACACTCAATGGTAGTTGGACAAACTCATCCAGATCTACCTCGAATGTAACTTCTTTCCGTTTTATGTTTCTGTAGATCAGCAGAATTATTCTGAACGTCACTGCAGATACATATTTCGAATTAATGAGCCCTCACAAGTACGGCAACACTTGAATCGTTAAAATTAACGAATGAATGGTTTCTGACTCAATGGTTTTTAAGTCCCCCCCTCCTCCCTTCAAATCTCGATCAAAACTCGTCAAGGTATACCTTGGGCCACAGATTACATCTCAAGTAACAAAAAAGGGCAAAAAGTAAGCCAACGAAGACGTTCCAAAAAAAAAAAACAACCTCTCAATCACTCTCAATTAATGAACAACCAATTAATCAATCAATTATGCAGGAAGCCAACCAACCGTGAATTTTTTCGCAAAATCATTCCTTAATCAACAACTTTATTTTCGCAAAGTCGTTTCAGACTCGAACACCACCACCAGCTGAGCTTTCAACAGATATATTCCGTTCGCAAATGTCCCGTGATCACCGTTTGCGTGTACCTATACCTATATAAACTCTGAGAATTCGCACTTGTCGCACCTGAAGCCAAACTTGAGATGCTGAACTCAACATGAGAGAGAGAGAGAGAGACAGTAACTAAATCGCTTAGCGCCCGATCGATCGACTTTCCTTGACAGTCGCGTCGAAGGATGTTTCCACCCTCTAGGCGCACGTGTTGCTTCTTCCCATATAGACTCGAACAGAGCCTGCAGCTTATATTCTATAGGAAACGCGTCTGTTGAGAGTTTTTGCCGTCACCAACAGCAACGCCGTCGTCGTCGTTGAGCTAAAACTTTATCGTATTTCACGTGCCGGTATAGCCCAGGAGCCCAGAAGCCCAGGAGCCCAGGGACTTGATCAAATTAGCGCGGATAATCGATCGATATAGTGGTAGAGAAAGTTGAACTTCTCAATGGGATTCGATGAAGATTCAATGAAAATATGGGTGATGATGGAAGACGGAGGCTTATTGAAGATTTTTAGTTTGAAAAATTGTTCGATTTTGAGTAGTGTACGGATCAGTCCAAATGCGAGTTCAAGTGTGTGATACGGTGGGAAAGTGAGATGGTTTGATATGCATGAAGTTTGAAATAGAGGGATGCTATTTGTTCGGTTGTCAGCAAATTCGAATGGTAAATTTCCAATGGGTTTTTTTTAGAATAATTCTGTCAAAAAGATGAGTAATCAAAAATTGATTCTAATTGCAGAAATTTGCTGAGATTTCCTGTCAGTCGTTCACTTGGTACCCATCTTCAGTTTCCCTCTTCATTCAAAATGGGACATCAAATGGATGCTGGTGAAAAAATTCAGAATGAAAAATCTCGATCATTCGGAAAGTATAGATTTCTTATGTGAATCGATAAACAGATCACTGAATGGAATAAAACCAATGAGTGAACGAGTACGCCAAAACTAGTTTTTCGGGTGATTTTTGCATGACGAATTATGCAGAAAGCTGAGAAGAATGTTGAATCAAATCGCTCCATAAGTGCGTGTGCGTCCGTCCTCAGCTATTCAAATGACTGTGTTGGAGCCTTCACAAAGAATGATTCACCTGTTATCATCGAGTAAATTTCCTACAAATCGTCAAAATTTTGGGAAACCTAGCTAAAAATTTTTGTCATGGAAATACTTACCGGAGACATTTATTCAACCAAAATCCACTTGAGAACGGAGCTCTGAATTTGATCAACTTTCTCAGCTATGCGATTTTAGTCTCTGTTTTATTTTCAGGTTACAGAACGATCCATGAATAAAATGTCAACAATTCCGACATCATCATTGAATTTTGTGAGGAAGTCTACTATTAACGGAATGATGTAGAATCCCATCACTCAGAAAAAATAAGTAGGGCCCACGCACACTACGAAAAATTATGATTTTCACTGCGACCATAAACGCACTCATAAGTACCAGAAATCAATTTCGATTCTTGCAACTACCGTATTCATATTCTCGGATATTTTTTTTCGGAAACTCACCTGTGAAAATCAAATTTCATGTTCAACTCTGATCATAATTAGAACCCCCAGTATCCATTTTCAAAGCCTATCCATTAAAAAAATTTTGAAAAATAATTTTGCATAGAAATGATAGTTGTCATATCCTATAATTTAAATTACTGCAATAACCAACTTCTACAAGACCCAAGTACGAGAGATAGTCTCACAATATCATCCAGGATATGGCATTTAAAACGTGTATGTAGGATGAACGAGGTCATAAATCTCGTTACAATGAGTGCATCAAACCTGAACTCATCTAGTCTCGATTCTCATCTCGCAGTTCGAAAAGGAGTAGATAATTGGCAGAGTGCAAAACTTTTGTTCTTCAGACTTTCCCGACTGCTCTGATTCCATCACTCCACTGTGGAATTTACTTTACGAATACTTACACAATCATAGTAAGCCTTATCTCATCACTACAGGCGAATCCTACAACTTTTCCCAGACTCAAATAATCTTAACAAAAAACATCACGAGGATCTAGAATCTCGATCTTTTGATTACAGACTACCTTTCTTGCTATATCTTCAAAAGCCTGGCATGAAAATGTGATGGACATATCAGACAAAATACAGGACGTCCTCTTTCTTTTAGACTTTGTAGAAGAAAATTGGAATGCACGATATGCAAAGCACGTGTTTACGCCTGATTTTTCTGGTCTTTGACCCTCTCCACTGTATAGGTGTTACATAGAAATGTTGGATAGAAATTTCACAGTGACCCGAACTCATGTTATTCGTTGGCAATGCGTCACGGAAGACTGAGACTTTTTTTCTCACCCGACAAAGGAAAGAAATTCTCGCAAAAGAGGGACTGAGAGACACGGATTTTACTGATGCTGAAACCAGCGAGAGATGAGAAAGGATTAAGTTTCAGGCTTTATACATCTGGCTCTACGTATTTTTCAGCCCTTTTTCCTTCATTATCGGACGTTCTACTCGTAGTACTCTTTTTTGCGAAAAAAACTATTCTCCAGTTCAAACCTTGAGATTCGTGATATCGTGATTATAATCTGACGAACGCTGATTTTATAAGTGCATGAACTATTCTTTTGGAGTCTTCTGATTATCTGGTCTTGACCTGTTACACGATTATTTTCAGCCATTTCTTTCTTTACGAGCATCCGACTCTTTATATGAGAATTGGAATCTAGATCAAAATTAAGCGCATCCATGCATGTTCACTGAGAGAGTTAGAAAATTTTCATGCAGACCACTGAATATGATGAAAGTGCGCAAATGAACTTGTGTGTCACATCACTTTGTGAGACAGAGCCTCTAATTTTCTATGGTAACCATTGCTTTGACAAAATTAGAATATCATAGTGCTTTGTGGAGTAGTCCTTTCAACTTTTCCAAAGGTTTTTTTATGTTACTGCACTGCATCCTTGTGTCCAAATTATTGTTGCATCACCAAATTCAAAGTTTCAACGGTGATATGTCCGTAAAATTTAGTAAAAAATATTTTCCATATTTGTGCGAAAACCACATGAGCTGGAATTTCTGTATGAATGGTTGCAATTGGGAGGAACAAAAATTGTTTGCGCAATCAAATTTCGACGAATTTTCCACCATACGTCATACAGATTCCATCTCTTTGGCACGTGCTCACTGAGATAAAATGGTTTTGTTTCACATTGATGATACTTGCAACTATACTGCACAATGCGTATACTGATGACCCAGAAACTCGATATGCAACCAGTACAAAGGGCGCGTGTTTCATTCAAAGAACGACATACAGAAATTCGTAGAATTCCATGATACGTATGTAAACGAAAGGCAACCACTGGACAACGAGATTTTGAGTAGTGAATTTGTCATTGACTGAATCTGGAAATACGTTCCGAGCTGCACTGACCAACATGTATGGCGCAGAATTCAAGGAGTTCATTTTCTACTAATTGTCTTGTTTTTGGTCCAATAAAGGTAAAGAAAATGGGGAATCGTGTCAAAGTCTATAGATATCATAGAATGGATTCATAGCAAATATCGATAGTGAGTCATTCCAGTTCTTTAACTTCATAGAAATATTGACTTTAAAGACAGATACTGTCAAAAACGACAAGACCAAGAGACTTTGCATGCGAATTTCCAAGTGAATTCGGTACATTGAGCTGAAATTGACTGTTATTATTTCGGCCACTTGATGGAAATGAGGGCACGCGGTAGCCGTGCATCGCGGCCGCGGAGTTCCGTTCATATCTTATGTTAAAATTTTGATGATGCAAAGGTTGAGATGAATTGACGAGGTATCGTCTAATTTATACTCGATAACTTACTGATTAGTCCAAATTGCAAGAATATTACAAAAAACGAGAATGACTGGGCGTGTTTCCTAACCTGTAATATGAGCACAATGTGATTCGCACTTTCATCCGATTCTCTTGCGATTTGGGCTAAATGACGAGAAGACGTGTTCAAAATGGACGATAACAAGTGTGGCTCAACTCGTCGTTTAGCCCAAATTGAACAAGAATTTGAGTAAAATGTGGACAAAATTGAGCTTGCATGGCTACCGCATGCTTTTGGTCATCGATAAGAAGACGCTTTATGCATTGCATGCACCCTGGTAGAAATTCATCCTAATGTAACATATTATTAGCCATCAAATGGCCATTTCCCGCCAAAAATAGCCATTTTATGTCTATTAATGTGTTACATCGAAGTAAATTTCTACCAGGGCAATCATGCAGTGTTAGGCCAGTATCGAACTTGGTAATCCGACCATACCAAAATTTTGAGCAAAAATGTTTCAACTGCGGATCAGTTGCATAAAATGCCGTGATTCTGTGATGTTTCTGTAGGCAAATCTCACAGTGAGCTGAGAAGTTCGTCGTTTCCCATCCATTCTTTCAAGTTGAAGAGGTATTTTCAGAAGCCTGGGCTATGAAAAACTGCCTTTGCAGTGAACGTGTTAATCAGAGAGTTGGCGCCCATATCATCTTGTTCGAAATCAAAAGTGACCATTTTGACCATGCACGTTCAATTTCGCTTGATTTTTTCCTATTATCAGGATCAATTCAAGGAATACATAAAAGTCATGACAGCCGTCAGAAATTTTTTTTACATATATGTCTTCCAGAATATAAGGTGCTTACTTCCAGTTTAGATAATGACGTAAGCTTGAGGAAGAGTAGAGGAGACCGGGGCGAGATTGGACATATATTTCAAATTCATTCGGAAATTTAATTTGAGAATATAATTGAAAGTCTTTCAAAAAATGTTTCTCCGTCTTATCTAACCAATCCAATAAATCATACGAGAAAGTGTTTTCCGACCTCAGGTCTTCACTCGCCAACGAATTTTGAATCCTGAAAGGTAAAAAATTGTCTATTTTTACCTCAGTCTCTTCTATGATGTTTGAACAAGTTCAAAGGATTCTAATTCTCCAGAAATTCCGTCAGAATATTCACTGCTTGAGGTACTCGAAGAATGACTAAGGCAATTACGGACCGAAACAATTGATTCTTAGGGCATGTATTCAACTCATCCTAAAATATCCTCCACCCAGTGAAATTTCATCGAAGTGAGGTAGAAGAATCTTCATCAATTTAACATGTTCACATCAAGTTTGGTGATAACTCTCTAGATTCTTCCGAGACTGTCCATTTTTTTTTGTCTTGCGTGCGAATCAGCAAGACAACAAAATCATCCTAGCCGCGATGCCAACAGAATTAGGAGTAAAATCAATTACGAAGTATCAACTTCATGAATTGGACCAGATAGAACAGTAAAAAAAATGAAATAATAGGTTAGCAAGCTAATATCACACATTTGATTGATTAAAATTGTTATAGTCATGACTAAAATCAGCTATGCCCCCATATGCCGATCTCGAGAATGGGCACTCGTTGACCGTTCTTCACATTTTTTTCACGTTTGTTATGTTGAAATATGAGGAAGTAAGTACTTTGCATCGACCCCGAATCATAATTTCGTTTCCAAGAAAATTTAAAGTGGTTTCCCATTCTTCATGTTTGCACAGCTGAGAAATTAACAAGGGAATCGCATTCAGTATAACCGGTGCAAAAAATTCTTGGCCTGACTTATCTTAACATTAGGTTAGCGTATTCAATTCCTTGTCTCAAGACCTTCAAAATCCACTCTTCAGGGTTGCAGAACTCTGATTTGGAGCGATTTTATGTACAAAACACGAAGATGGTTTGAGAATCAAGAAGGCCGACATCGGGTGTACCCAACATGCCCTCATTTATGGTCATCTCAAAAGCGCGTGCAATGTGACTTTTTTTACCACCCAAAACGTGTTTATCACATCGAAATGAGTCAAAAATAGTATTTTGAACCGACGAAAAGCTCCAAATGTTCTGAAAATGAATATAAACGATTTCGTGTGGTTTATCGGCAATTCACATTGTTCTAAATAATGAGGTATATTGGGTACATCCTCTCGCAAACTCGCAAAAAATCACTTTTTGGAGAAACTGTGATACCTCAGCTTTGGTTGTCTGAAATTCAATGGACTTCTGCTCATTTCGAAGGTCTCGAAACAAGCTTTGAAATAACCTGAGGTACTTTGAAAAATATCAAGAAAGGATAAAGTTGTCGAGAAAATAGCTTGATTGAGGAAACTTGGGTTTGTCACAAAGAAAGAAAAAATCTGATTCCTAACCAATTGACATATAATTTTTCTCCATCTCAAACGAGAAATCCACGCTTATCCATGAAATTCCTGTCAACCTTCGCCCACTTACTTCGATCCCAACTAACATCTCTACAATCCCACTATTGAGACTATACTTTCTGCAACCACGACTGGATCACACTTCACCGTATATATATATAACTACACAAAATCCCCGGCGCGTGTCCGAGCACACAAACGACCCTCTTTCTTTCACTCTTTTTCTCCACAATCCACTATCAACGACTACCATCAAAGTAAAAAAAAAAAAAAAAAAAAATTCTGTGAACTTGCCCTCTTGCCAACATCTACACACACTTCCATTGTCACTTTTACCTTGTCCATCTATAGACTCTATAATAAAGAGAGTAGTAGGTCACGGGCCTCCAATGAACCTTCCCCCCCCCTCTGCTCCATTCTATTTACATACCATAGAACACAGCAGAAACAGCCTCCGTGTCTATATACAAGCTATACTGAATTGCTTCAATATGTGGGCTACATCGACGACGACGATATAGGTGTATTAGACAGACTTTAGGTATGCATCCACATCATACGGAAACGATGACATGAAAGTAGATATACGATATATATTCATATAGCTATATATTGTATAGGTATGTTCACTTAATCTAGTATGCATCCTGGATAACCCCAGGGGTTGGTGAAATTTTAGGGTAATTTGATGCATCGAAGCTTCAAAGATCGAACGATCGAAATACGATGATCACGTAAGGGGTCTGAAGGCTTTTAGGGTGATAGACTATATAGATATATCTATCAAACGACGAGGGAGAATTTGACGGTGAGGTGATTAAGATGGACGATGCATGGAGAGAGATGCGTTGGTCAGACGGTTAACGTGAAGCTTTGATACGAAATAGAATCATATTTGGAGGGTAGTGAAGAGTTGACCTGGAAAGCAGATTGCTGCAGATGGGGACTATGATTTTCTTGGTTACGAGAAATGACAGGGTGGAGGTTCATTTGAGCCTTTTGGAAATTTGAATAAACGAAGGGTCGAGATTTTAGTGAATCGAAGCTCGAATGTGTGAGGTATACTAGGAGTGTATGGATGATCGAGTGTGGACGTGATTTCTCAGTGAATGAAAGCTTGTATCGATCGTGGTTCAATTGTGAAATCAGTTGTGGGTTTTTATTTTCATCGTTCATAGGAAATTGGCGGGAGCTATGTCAACAGACCTTGTTCAACCGATGTGGGAAATGAGAATGTTCAAAAATGTCAAAGAGAATGAGTCTCCATCCAATTCTGGATGAGTCTGTCCACAAAATTTAATTGGACAAACAATTTAGGAGACACCAACCTGTTGCATTAACGCAATAATTTGTACTTTTGTTCTTATTATTTTAACCCTGTGAACCATTTTCAAATAATTCAATGACCATTCTCAATAGGTATCCAGGTTCATCTTCAACAATTATCTATTCTATTCCCTGTTGATGAATATAGCAACCGTATAACAGAGCACTTAGACATTCGAACGTATTTTTATGGTAACAATACTTATGTATACCATATCTCTACATAAATTTTGATACACTGTGCATAAATGTGTACTTTTACGCAAATTTTCGATACACTGTGCGTAAAAGTGCACTTTGCGCACAGTTTGTCGACTTTTACTCACAGTTTATCGAAAAGTATAGTTAGATACACGGGCATAAAACCTATTATTCGCATCCTCGTGATGATTCCGACCCTCGCCTGCGGCTCGGGCCGGAAACCCATCACTCGGACGCGAATAAAACGTTTTACGCCCTTGTATCGAAATGTACTATTTGGCAACTTTTACTCACAGTCTATCAAAAATAATAATTTGATACACGGGAATAAACACCCTTGTATCGAAATGTACCTACTATTTTGATACATTGTGCGTAAAAGAGTACTCTGTTCACAGTTTGTCGACTCTCATTTACAATTTATCAAAAATTATAGTTTGATATCCGCGGAAGGATACTTTTCTCACGTTCTAGAAGATGGATTTTCGGTCCGAACCGAAGGCGAGGGTCAAAATTATCCCGAGGATCCGAAAAATAAGTTATTAGCTTCCCAGTGATGGATTCCTGGCCCGAACCGCAGGCGAGGATCAAAATCATCACAAGGGTGCGAAAAATGGGTTTTGCTCCCATGTTTTGAACTATAAATTTTGATTAACTGTGAGTTGAAAACGCCCACAATGTAAAAAAAGTACGCTGTTACGCACAGAGTATCAAGAAATCAATTTTTTGCATCCTCGTGTTGATTACGACCCTCACCTGCGGCCCGGAACCCGTCTCTCGGGTACAGAAAAAAGTGTTTACACCTTTATATCGAGATATACTATTCAAGACTTCCACGTATTACCATCAGTAAAATTACTCGTACAACCAAAAAAATTCCAGTTCAAAACTTTTTTCTCAAGACGAAGCTAAAGTGGTTCAATTCCAGCACCTCAAATCATTACCGAAATCGCACGAATGGAAAATAATCTCGAGTCGCTTGAAGGAAAACCAAGAAAGTAAAACAAGTAGGTCATGTTCTCTGATATGATGTGAAACGAAAACGAACTTGTTGCTTCGTACTCTCAAAGCTCAGGTAGCACGAGACAAACAGTAACCGCTGACACGATGAAATTGAATTTCGCACTCCTTCTCTGAATACTCTTGTGTTGCTGGAAAAACCACTATCTTATTGCCATTGTGCAAGCCAGTATTATATTCTGTGTTGTCGAAAATCTCGTTTCTTATTTGTATTCTGAGGAATCTCGCTTCATTCAAGTATTTGTTCAAAGATGCTTTTGGAGCAGCCCGACGCGAGAGAATTCATTCCACTTTGGAGATTGCGAATGGCGGTACGGTAGCTTTGAATGAGATTTTCATCGTGATTGTGCTTTCATTTAGAGGTTCAGCAGATGAATTTTCTTCCAAAATCATAAACTGTAGACTAGAATTCCTCAAAATAGATTCCATCGGAGGAGAATGATTGATATGGTTCACATATCTCACCACAATCATTCAATGACAGAGTGATTTTATGATGAATCTACTTTTGAAATTCTGAAAGAAATCAAATTCTGAATCCATTTTTACTGAAATGGGCTCCACCAGTGGGACCCACCTTTTATTTAGTTCCAACTTCCACCGAACAATGGAGACATGTACAGTGGCTTATGTCATAGTTATTTCTCGTTTTTCATCTTGTAATGAACATGTGTACACAGCAGTTTCGATATCGGACTTGATTCCGATGAGTTTTGCACGATTTCCAATTTTCACATAATTGTTCACCAATCATACAATAAAAAGAGATTATAACAGTAGACTACTCATTCCGAGCTCGTGGATTCTCAACGCATCTCAGCTGATTTAAAAGCTTATTTCAAGAATTTCAAATATGAAGTACAAACACGTTGGAAAATATCGAACCTCACTCGAGTCATCTTATTAATACGCGAGGAAAATATTTCAGCTAAATCAAAAAACACGGGCTCTTCTAAGCTCAGACTTTGCTCTGTTGTGTGTACTATCAGGGACTGTAAAACTCTAGGACATGAAGATATAGAAAGAGATGGTCCGATTGAGCCCACCACTCGCGTGCTTAAAAGGATGCGAATTACGCCTATGAAACTGCAGCCCAAAATCAGGCTTAGCGATTCATGTGAGTTGCAAGCGCTGCAAAAATGTGGTCACGATTATTACATGCCCGGAGGAGATATTAGAGCACAGCTGCTTTTAGAGGCTGATTATGTTGACTTTGACGATTTGGTTGACACTCCTTATCACTCTGACAAATATTTTCATCGGTACAGAAAATCTTTTGGGCCCCACCGGTGGGGCCCGCTAGAATTCATAAAATTATTGTAAATAGATGTCAAACTGATTGTTTTCTGAAAGTTTTGGGTTCCATAAGTACTGAAATGCACATTTATACTCTCTCGCAATCGAGACCGGAATTGCTATTTCACCTTCGCAGTGAACGTGTTAAAATCCTAACGAAGTGGACGTTGTTATCTTTGAATGCATGCCACACCATAATTTTCTTCAAAAAAGATCAACTTGAACACACCACTTGTTAAATTGTGTGAGAGAATGAGGTTGCGGAGTGTGCCCAGCAAGAAAAATTTCATTCATTTCTAACGAAGTATGTACCAGCCGAGCATGAGAATAAAAGTCAGGAAGCGCAAATTTTTTATGGCCTGCATATTTGCAAATTGGTGCAATCAAAATTTCAGAGCAGAGTTCTTCAACAGTATTGTAACTCTGAAAGCTAAAAATACTCAGAAGATCGAATTTTTTCAATTCCTCCAATCATTTATTCGCTCTTTGTTCGATATTCGTAATCAATGGAGATACATTTATCCGTCCTTTCAATCGTAAAACTAAGTAATAATTACTTTTTTAACCACAAATATTTCAGCTAAAAATATCCAGTATCCAGCCTCATATAACGGCATCCTTACTCACCAAATACTCTCACAAACATAGACAACATTCATCTCCACAATGATCCAAATGATATAACTAGAATCTCAAAGGTCGCACGTATCACGATAATACACACGTGAAATTTTAATCGTATCAATTCATCTTTGTCAGGATGACTTATATATACCCTATACCCAGTGCCCTAAAGTAACTTATCCAAACTCACGTTCCATTTCTCAATATGCCAAGGTAGTACATTCCCATATACATACAGCGATACAAATACCTATACGATTTTAACCCCACGTGTTCACACGTTGAACAAACTTTATTCAGCTCGACTCCTGAACAAAGTTAGAGGTCAACAAGAGGCAAAAGCAGGATATATCTCCCTAGAGAACGTATCCTTTCTTTTTCATTCTAGTAAACCACCGTATCACAATTCTCTATACACCCATCTTTTCTTTTTCTTCTGCTTGTTTTCAACTTTTTTTTTTTTTTCATCCCCAGTGGCCTCTCACCACACCATAAAAATATACACGAGTAAAATTTACGTAGTTATGTAAATTTTGTTTCGAGGTGGTTGGTTATCTGGTTATAAGCAGATGGATGCTATCGGGGATTGATTCATTCTTTAGAGAATTTGATAAATTATTGATGAAGTAAAATAGCCTAAAGCAAGAAAGGTTAGATGAGAATTGAATTCATAATATTCTGGCGATGTAGAGGACTAGATTGCCTGGTTCGTTTTCATAACTGATGAGTTGGCTGATTGAGAGCAGAAATGAAGTACTATTCTCCCATCTTTTTTGCTGAACGGTTGAGTAACTTATTACTTCATCTTGGATGATATTGTGATGAGATCATTAACATTAATTGCTGTGTCATCTGGTTATATCACCGTGAAATTCATTCACATTTTTAGACCTAATTTTATGGTATCTCAAATACTCCGTTTTCACCTGCAACATCAGTCGAATTCTGTATTATCATACGAATTATAGATGACTGAATCTACTAATACTCAAAGCCTCACCACAGATCAAAAATCTCATAACAAAGGAAAAAAAAATTTTTTCATAGACCATCAACAAGATTGATCAATCTAAGACCTTGAAAACTCCTCACAAATTTAACATTCCGAGAATCTCAATCCACAAAGATAAGAATCGGTCTTTCGTTTCGATACGATCAATTTCAAAATATATATTATAATTAGTATTAATGTGAATAAATTGGATTAGAATCTTCTCGCATGGGAGAGCTCGGATCCAATTTAAGTTAGAATTAAGTGAAGGTTTCTGCTGCCGTAGGCGACAAGTTCACTTTCTTACTCCATCTCTCTATCTTTGGCAAAATGTGCAATCGGTCTCAAGAGAGGATACAGCGTAAAATTAGTAGAGCAAAGAGCTCATTCAAGTTGTTCTTAAACCACGTAACGGCGATAAAGGATTGATTACTTATTTTTTGCTAGGGGTAGATTGAACGAGTTGGTGTGGGAGGAATCGTAGATCGAGATGCGGGTCGTTGCAGATGACCGATCGATGGATCAAGATGTTATTTTAGAATGATTTGCGATATCAAGTGAGTGTACCCATCAACATGCTTTCCCTCTCAAGACGCGTTTTATTGACAGTTTGGGTCTTCTTAAGTTCAATATTTTTCAACATGCCCTCATTCTTTAAAAGGATGTCGGATACCTGCTGATTCTGTCGACTGCTCAAATATCTTCGTGAGTTTTTGAGATATTGGGTAACGCCAACTCTAAAAGACTTGAAGAATCGGCGTTCCTTTCTAGATTCAAGATTATCTCGAAAATTCACCGAGAATTTTGAGAACTGGATAATGTCGGTAAGTGTGCAAGGTTTTATAGGACTCCATCCCCTCCCTCCCTCCCCCCCCCCCCCCAAAAAAAAACAATGTAAACTGACAATCAAGTGCGTAGAATCGTTTTTATCTACGGGCAGCTACATTTGGAGCTTTTAGTCGGCCTGTGTAAGGGTGTGTCCAGAAATGAAGCGCCCGCGCCGCGCCCCGGCGCGTGGCGCCGCTCCCGGCACCGGCGCTGGCGCGCGCTAGGGTGTGTCCACAAGGGTGTGTCCACAAGTGAAGCGCCCGCGCCGAGCCCCGGCGCGTGGCGCCGCTCCCGGCACCGGCGCTGGCGCGCGCTAGAAATTGTTTGTGTAAATTTATAGACACACACGTTGACTCCTCTTTTCGGAGTTATACTTAGCGATCGAGGTGGCCAAACTTCGGTTCTATACTCCGGATATAGTCGGTAACGTGGGGAATTTTTGAGCCTGCTCAGAGCGCGGTGCCAGCGCGGGTGCCGGGAGCGGCGCCGCGCGCCGGGGCTCAGCGCGGGCGCTTCACTTGTGGACACACCCCTAGAAATAGTTTGTGTTAATTCATAGACACACACGTTGAATCCTCTTTCTGGGGTTATACTTAGTGATCGAGGTGGCTAAACTCCGGTTCTATACTTCGGATATATAGTCAATAACGTGGAGAATTTTTGAGCTTGCTCAGAGCGCGGTGCCAGCGCGGGTGCCGGGGGCGGCGCCACGCGCCGGAGCGCGGCGCGGGCGCTTCGTTTCTGGACACACCCTTACACTGTTCCCGACCTATATCGACATGATGAGCTTTTTTCAAGTGGTGAATGGAGTCGAACTGCACGCCTTTTTGAGATAACCAAATGGGGGCCCGCCCATTCCGTACACACCAATTTTGGCCTCCATATTTGCGAATGATCTCTAGATTTCGCTTGTATATTGCCCCAATGCGAAAAAGAAAAATTACAACTCTGAAAGCGAATTGGGAAGATCTTGATACAAGAAATTGAATACGTTATGAGGGACTTTAAGATTCGTTAAACTAATAAACTGTGGCAACGATCTTTTTTTCTAAACGCGATTTTGTCGGCGACTTTTTGGATGCGCGCAAACACGAAAAATAAAAAAGTCATTTCAAATTTTTTAGGAAACGCAGAAATGTTTTAGTCGGTCTAAATCACTTATCATCTCATATTCTAACATAGCAATCGTGAACAAAAATTTGCGAAGAGATCAACGAATACTCATGACTGAGATTGGCGAATGGAGAGATGGGTTGGATACATCCACCTTACAATAATTTGATGGTTTCTGATTGATTCATTCTTTCGCTGATACGGAGAGTATCGTGCTTTCAGGATAGTATGGAGAAGGAATGATGAGAGATATCAAATGAAAAATCTAAGGGTGTGATGGTATTTAACCCATGACAATACAATGGGCCTTCCAGGACTTATTGAAAATATTTTAGATCTCGTATACGTATGCCAATATTTCATGCCCTTCGACATTCTATCACCTTGTTTTGGTACCTGCTTAACTATTTTGTATAGTAATTGAAAGGGTGGGTGGGAAAAGGGCGTAACTGCAAAAAGGCCATTTCGAGAGAATCAATAAAAACTTAATGAAATCGACTCATTGCTAACAAAATAGCATCCTCGTTTTAGCCCAATCCGAGCGGGAGGATGAAGTTTGATTTTGAACTTTTTCCGGCAAATTCAAAAAATGCAGTTCCACCTTTTTTCCACCCACCCCCTCAATTGAGATCTACTAAGGGTTAATGAGCTTCCAGACCATATTCAAAGAATCATTTAGCATATTTTTTGATTAATAAAAACGATTCGTCATTCTACAACCCCTACTCCATGATTTGTGAGATTTTGACCAAACTCGACTCTACGGGTGTTTTTCAAAGATATGAATGAGACTCATTTGGCGGAAAAGACACTCTCAGAATATTCATAAATATCCAAAATCTGGAAAGAACAAAATTCGACCCTCCACACGTGAAAAAATTTTCCGTACCTCAATCTGTTTAGACTGGCAACACATGGCATGTACAATATACATCGATCGATAGAAATTTATGCTCGCATGTGAAACTGTTGGCATCCTAAGCTTCCTTCTTTTCCATCGTACTGCATCGAAAGCGATCATTTCTCCTTTGTGGCAAGCGATATACAAAGAGAAGTGCAGAAAATTCGCGACCCCCTCGTATTTCGGCAGCATCAAAAGAGAAGTGGAATATATATTGTCTCCCATGCGTTTGAAACCACGATGGAAGCGGAGATTTCCTTGCTTGCTTCATTTCCGTGCCCCAAAATGAATTCAGTCATACGGAATGTATGCGAGCTACTGGCGTACAGAGTGGCTGCTTTGTGGTATCCCGATCTTTCTCTTTCATCATCATCTTTCCCGTTATATCTGAATCTGAATCGCTTTTGATTTCGACCCGGTGCAAAAGTCTTTGAGAGCGGAAGAGCTTTTGTTCTAACTAGTAACCGAAGTTATTTTGTGAACTTAATCAGATACCGTCAGTCGGAATGCGATGTTATTTGACCTTACTGGAAGATTTTATTAGATCATTATTGAATTCTGCGAGAATTTGGAAAATATCGACATTCTGTTCTTTAATTTTTGCAAAAGTTTGTGATTATTTCTAGAAGATTTGTCTCAATTCTGCGTTTACTGTGAATCCAAATATTCCCATATTGAGATACTTAAAAGTTTATCATGTTCCTTAGAGGCAAAAAAATCAATGGAAATCCATAAGATAAATGTTTTTTTAGTGAATGAAAATCTGTACAATACACGAGGCATTCAATAAAAATATTGTGGTCGAGTCTACGATTTTTACTATATTTTTGGCACGCAAATCCTTTGCAATAAGGGAGAAAAAATGTTTTATTCCTGAATGGATATCGTAGCGTGAAGGTTCTTATCGATGCAATTCCAAAATCGTCCGACTGAGAAGGATTCTCGTAAAGTTTTTCCGATTGCGGTAGGAATAATAGAAGAATAGAATATGAACTAGACTCATGAAGAACTAGGGATTGTGTCATTCAAGTTCGTCACCAGAAAATCAATTAGATCGAATTGAGAGTTGTCAGTTCAAAGAATTAACTGATATTCCAGGATCTAAATTCGTTTGAGCAAAAATGAGCTCCAAATATTCAAATATGCAAAATAGCTGTACATCCAAAAACTTTCAAATCGTGCGAGATCATCTGATGAGAAGAAAATTTTAAACAAACTAGCTTTTAATACATCAGAAAACGAATCCCAGACGTAGAGTATCTCGATAGCACGGCAACAGTTGGTTTTTCGGCTCGCTATCTACACCTACACAACCACCCACACACATACATACACTCTTTCCAAAGATATATATACATTTGAATGGTGGTGGTGGCACGTGCACATAGTTCGTCGGAGGCTTGATTTTATAGGCACATACAGAGGGGGGCAATCCGACCTACTTTTGCTCAGAGAGACCAGACATCCTCGGCTGTGACCTACTTAAATCACATTGAATCTATATCTATATCTATCTCTCACTCACCCATTCACTTTTACTGATGTGCAGTTGCACGCCTACAACCCGTTTCCATATTATACATTCATCTATTATATATATCTATATCTATTTAAAGGCCGCCGGGTGAAACAACAGGTAGCTCTAGTATTTATCTTTTCAGATAGATAGATAGATAGATAGATAGTTCTTGATTCCACCTTGGGGTAGGACCCCGTCTGGTGTGATATAGTGATTACATAGGATATACAAGAAGGAAAAAATGCTTAAAATTAAGTGATAATGGTTACACTTTGAATTAAAGATAAACTTTGGTCCGCAGAAACCATCTCAAAAGAATTCATTTTAGACTAATCTAGTAACGTAGTAACAATAGAACAATTCAAATTTTTACTTAATCATAATACTAGTCGAAATACAATTGCAATGCGAATAGTTATGTAGTGTGTAGTGTAGGCATGTCGACTTTCACGAGCGTTATTTTCGAAGTTCAGACGTCTAGCAAGATCAATGTAGAATAGGGTAACAAAGAAATTGAGAAGCGACAAAAATATGAAAAAGGTGTTGATGATTTTTCGATGGTTAGTTCAGTTCAACTAATGAACACGAGAGATTTTCGTTCACGATTCGCGAATTCCAATCATTTATGTCACGTTTGAATAGTTCCTCTCTGAAGAACTCCTTCATTGGCTCAATTTGATCACGATCAAAAACAGAAACTCCCAAGGAGTTTAGGAGAATTGACGCGTTTATTTGGAACGACTTTGTCCAGGCATTTGAGTTTGCTTTAGCGTAAATAAGCACTTCTTTGGGGTTTCTTTCAGATCTCCTAAGAAAGGTATCAACTCCTAGCCGAACAAAATTATCAGCCAGATAGTTTGGTGTGCCTGTTGAAATTACTTTATAGGCTAAGTTACAAGTGAGATATTCTCTTCTCCTACTAACTGACATCCAATTCAGAGAAATTCTATGGGGGGTGACATGAGATTCACGCCCCAAGTTACCTAGAACAAAACGTACGCATGCATTTTGGGCAACTTGTAGCATAGAATTCTTTGTTTCGCTCAAGCTGTGATATACAACTGAAGCATAGTCTATATGCGGGAAGATTAATGATTGCACCAGTTCACGTCGCAGTGACTGCGAGAGAGCATGCTTGTAGAACTTGAGTGAGTGCAAGCTACTATAAATCTTGGAAACGACTGCCTTGGTATGGTTTTCCCAGGTCAGGCTTTGATCGAGTCTTATCCCCAAATTGCGAGCTTCAAAAACATATTCGAGTATCACTCCATTCACAATTATTTTCGGTATTGCATTGAAGTCGATACGACTGATCATTTCTCTTGATCCAAGGATCATGACTTTCGATTCAGATGTATAAGTATGTACATTTTTTTTTTTTTTTTTTTTTTTTTATTAAAGCTCTTTCAGCCCTTTATAAAGGACTATTCAGCTTACACATAATAAATATAATCGTAATCATAAGCATTAAATTTTCAATTCACAGTTTCTCAAAAATTTCATCAGTATGGTACATACAGCAGGCGTTGGTTCCGAAACAAGACACATTATGGACAATGGTAGATACATCTTAATTGTAGCTAGATTTCTTATAAAGTCAACTCTTTGTGAGTTGTATCGAGGGCATTGCCAGAGTACATGATTGATGTCCTCGGACTCATCTCCACATACACATTTTGGATCAGTAGTGAAATGTTTCCTTTCCAAAGATGCAGCTAGATGATAATGATTAGCTCTACATCTATTGATAGTCACTACCGTTTCTCTGTCAAAGTGATGGTAGGAGAACCATGGCTTTGACTTCTCGTTACAGAAAAATTCGAAAAATTCTTTACCTTTTATCAAGCCGAGTTCTTTGGTAGTTTTAGTGGTTCGATCTTTTGCTGTTGATTTGAATTGATGCCAAAAATCAGTGAATGGAACTGGAATGGTATTTTCTTGGGGTCTACTTGTGGCAGATTTTGCGAGGTCATCAGCTTTTTCGTTGCCACTGATTCCCTTGTGTGATGGGATCCAGAACAGTTCTATATCCTTACTTGATTTGCGGAATTCCAAAATCTTTTTCTTTATCTCATAAATTTGATCTATTGTTTTGATATTGACAGTGGCTGATTTCAACTTCTGGAGTACACTTAGGGAATCAGTGAAAACAAGTACATTCTTATCAGTGTTTTTCAATGCCAAGTCTACCGCGTCATTCAGAGCAATGGCTTCTGCTGTAAATATCGATGAAGCATCGTGGATGCTTCTAACCATTGAAAAATTGAGTTGATCACATATACATGCAGTGCCAACAGATAGAGCTCCTTTCATTTTACTACCGTCAGTGTAGATAGAAATGGCATTTTTACGCTGAACGAGGTCATGAACATATTCGTTTGGATAATTACACTCTTTCAGTTCATTGCCGAATTCGAAGTTAAAATCTACAGGAGTGATAAGAATGTCATAGTCATATCTGTACACATTATAATTTTGTTTAGTGAATATTTCATCTTTAATCAACTCGATTTCTCGGATACATTGGAATATAAGTCGACTCTTCTTCTTGTTTCTTGGACTGTGTGAAAAAAAGCGCGTGACAGACCGGTAGACTGGAAGTCGTTCATTCGATAATATTTTCGACAAATAAGTGAGACATAGATATTTACTTCGGTTTTCCAGATAGTCAAGCTTAGATTCCGATATGAGGACATTTACTGGAGTACTGATGCGGTATCCCAGAGCGTATCTTATTGCAGCATACTGGACTCTTTCGAGTGCTTCGATTTGCGTTTTCAGACGTGGAAAGTAAATAAAACTAGCATAGTCTATTTGCGATCGCACGTAGCTTTTGTATAATATAAATAAGGTGACCGGATCAGCCCCCCACCATGTTCCTCGAAGAAACTTTATGATATTGAGCGTTCTGAAACTTTTTTTCTTGATGTAGGTTAGATGTTCTTTGAAAGATAATCTATAGTCTAGAATGACTCCGAGATATCGAGTTGATTCGCATGATTTTATTTTTTTCCCATCAATTTCAATCATTATCTGTCCTGGCAAAATGCCATGATTATTAAAATGAATCATGGTGGTTTTGTGTGGAGCGAGCTCGAGACTAAGTTCAATTAGATTATTCCTGATTATATCCACTGCTTTTTGCATAATTGTTTGACATGACTCGATTGATTTCCTTTTGATTACGAGAGCAACATCATCAGCAAATATGGATGGTATAATACTCTTAGGAATGTTTATTAATATTTTACTTATATAGATGATAAACAGTAAAGGACTGAGTACGCCTCCTTGAGGTACGCCTTTGTATGTTTTCCTGAATAAATCTCCAATGGAATCAGTGTGGATATTTCGCTCATAAACCAAAAATTTTACAAATATGATGAGATTTGTGGGGCAACCATAATCAGCCAAGATTTGTAGTAATTTTTTGCAATCTACATTATCAAAAGCGCTAATGATATCTAGAAATAAAGCAAGAATGTGTTGGTCTTGTTCCAATCCATTTTCAATAGTCAACAAAAGATTAGTCAAATTATCAATACACGATTGACCTATACGGAAACCTGATTGTGCTGGATCCAAGAAGTTATTTGTTTCCACATACCATTGGAGACGGTTTTTTACTAACGATTCAAATAATTTACAGATACACGATGACAACGCTATAGGTCTGAAGTTCACCCCATCCGATTTCTCAATAAAGTGAATGTATTGATGCTTCCAACTATCTGGATATATACCTGTAGTATACATTTCATTAAATATGTCGAGCAATAGAAGTCTGTAATTCAGGGGTAGGAACTTCAGAATCTCATAGTCAATGCCATCGAGACCTGGGGCAGACTTTATTTTCCTAGATTCAAGGGCTATGTTGAACTCTGAAAATTGAAAAGGCTCACTGAGGAAATCATTTTGGTTACATTGTGGTAACCAGTTTGGGTCATTTGGAACCCATGGAGGAGATATTTTTTCTAGAGCTGAGGCTAACTTTTCTTCATTATTAGAATCAAACTGACTGGGAGATTTAACTTTCGATACTTTGTTTTTCAAAACTTTGACTTTGTTCCATACATATGTTTCATTTATGCGAAAATCGATTGTTTCTGCAAATTTCCTGAAAGATTCTTTCTTTTTCTTACGAAACGTTTGTCTGGCTATCGCGTTTTGTTTTTTCATCTTAATATAATCTGAAGTTTTTTTGGTGAACTCCCATTTTTTTTGTGCCGCTTTTCTGAGCCTTATTACTCTGTTACATTCTTCATCCCACCAAATTACCGGATTTCGACGAATGAACTGTCTCCTATACTTTTTTTTGGGGGTACTGGAAATGATTGCCTCACTTACACATTTAACAAACATTTCATATTTGATGTCTGCTGGTGCATTGCAGAATTCGGGGTCAAAAAATGAATGATGGTGCTCAGTGAGCCTTTCTGATACTTTTGCCCAATCGGTTTTCAGAGATTTGATCTTGAAGGATTTCTTTACATACGAATTCTTAGTAACTGATAATGAGGTGAGAACTGGAAAATGATCAGATCCACAGAGATCATCGCAAACAATAGATTCAACTTTACCCGTCAAGTTAGTAGTAGCAAACATTAAGTCAATGTTAGATCTCTTTCCACTGGCTGGATCCCAACGAGTGTATGATGACGGATTTAACATTAATATACTCTTATCATGAATAGCATCATAAAGTCTTTTACCATCCAGATCTTCTATACTACAATTCCATGATAAATGGTGCGCGTTGAAATCGCCGAGAAGAAGGCAGTTGCGTCCATCTGCTGCGTTATCCACGATCTGCTCCCATTCCGCTTGGCTAAGATTGTTTCGTGGTGGTCTGTAGCATGCAATAATATCCACTTCAGGTTTGATGTTGGTCAGAGTAATACCACAAATTTCGACTTTTTGTTGGGCATTGTTGAGGTTTTGGATTTCTTTGGCGTCGAGACTCGATCTCACTGCAATTAAAACTCCTCCACCAATTGTATCGGTTCTATCTTTCCTAAGAATTTTGAAACCGGGAATATCGAAATCTTCGTTTTCTTGCGACAACCATGTCTCAACACATACAAAAACGTCCACTGTTTGCAGAAGTACTGGTAACTCCTTTAAGCGTGATGAAATGCTCCTTGCATTCCAGAACAACACCTTAAGATCTGTGATTCGAGCCGCCATCTCGAGAGTTAGATATATTCTTATCTGACTCCAAATCTGTATCGGTCTCGTACTCAGTCACTGCCATTTTTTCACTGTCTGTCTCTATCGATTTCATCTTGTTTTTCATCCTTGTGAGTTTGCTCTTGATCGTGGGTTCACTGACGCGCACGTAAACTTCTTCGATGATTTCTTCTAAATCAGGATAAGTCTCTGCCAGTTCACTACCTTCCATGCTCTTAAGATCTCCTCTGATGAGATCCGAGAATTCACAAAAAGTCAGCGAAAGCTTTTTTTGGGATTCTTCAAAATACGACTCGATTGGTGCTAATGCCTGATCCATAATCAGACGTTTAGTTTCATCAGTTCGCGTCGTATCTACCTTCCTGCGCTTTCGCCTCTTGGTACTCTTGTTACGAACGATGGTGAATGAAGGAGGTGGAAATGGATCATTCGGCACTGTTTCGGGCGAGGTAGTTGTTGATGTTGTACTTGAAGCAGCTGATAGATCAGCTGATGTTTCATTTGTACTGGGCAAAGCTCGTTTCGCTGTCGCGAGCTGTGGCGAGAGCGACGAGTCATTTGATGTGTTGTGGTTAATATTACCCAACTCATTTGAACCCATTTGTACAGAGCCTGCAACTTCTTGTTGGTGTACGGTATTTGTCTGTAAGCTCAAATTCTTGGGACATGCTCTTGATAAGTGCCCCATCTGTTTACAAATATAGCACGCACCTTGATCTGCTGATAAGTAAATACTATACGTCGTGTCTCCGTGCGTCAATTGTAGTTTTTCAGGCAAAAGATGTAACTCCTCTTCCTTGATATAAAAAGCCCGTCGAAAAGACATGATGTGAGATCTGCCGGGTTTCTGCGAACTGGCTCGAATTTCCGAGATGCTTGAGATAACGGTGATTCCTTTTGATGCCAAAGCCGCTATTATCACGCTGTTGGGAATAACTGTGTGTACGTTAGAAATGACGATTCTTATGTTGCCGCTCACCAATGGTCTGATTTTTAGGGTATAAGTTTTGATTGCACACGTCTTATTTGTGAGTGATTCAACGTATTTTCTCTCGTTCAAGTAGGTGCAAACTCTGTTGCCAGAAATCTTTGAAATTGATCGGACGTTGGTAAGATCTATGAGTTGCTCAAGACCATCGAGATAGTCATCTATGGTCAAACCATCCATTGAGTCTATAATTATAGCATTTTCTTTCTTGATAGCATTGCTTTGGGCTGTAACGTTGGAGTAACTTAGTGATTCTGCAGTAGAACATGTATTGGTTTCTTCATTGGTGGGCATATCAATGTTTTCAGTTGTAGCATTCGATTGGCTAGGTAGTTTTGGAAAAGACGATGAAGTGCTTTGTAGATTGGTGATAGACGACGCCATGATGCTGCAAGTGCAGCCTTGCGGCTTAGCCGCACCCGCAGTAACACTCACAATATATCACAACTTAGATATCACAAGTGGCACATAAAGTCAGGTATATAATACACGTCCAAACAGAGCAACGGAGCGTTTCATAAACACGTCTGCTCTCTATCACGGTCGCGACAAAACTCCAGTATGTACATGAATGGGCATCCAGGATAACATAGTGTTGGTGTAATATATGAAAATCGATGATGATGATAATGATGAGGTGTGGATGTCACGAAGATGTCTGACTATTCATCGTGTTATACTACTTGCAGGAAACAGGAAGAATGCGATGGTTTTTTTTTGGCGGTTTGGGGATGGTGGTAATGAGGTAGATTCTGTTTCGGATGAATGTGATGAAGGATGAATGGAGGAAGTTGTTGGTGGTTAGATGCTTTTAGAAAGTGTTGACTTTGAGCCTCTTGGTATAATCTCAATTAGTGAGTATTTTAGTTGTGGAGGATTTAAGCAGATTATCGTGGGCGCGTTGAGTGTTAAATGAAATTTTGCGTGGTTGAGCGATCTAGTGAGGTGTACAAAAGGTGGGAAGTGAGTAATTTTGGGGGATTAGGGAGAATCAATTTTGTAAAGCTTTGATTAAAATAGATAGTTATTTTGATCCCCGGATCAAGATTAGATATTTTCTCTTAGAGATGGAGAAAATTATGAATTTCGTTGAAAGCTTTGGTCTAGTCTGAACAAAAATAATGTCATACTTTGTGAAAAAGAAGATGCTAATGGGGGTTACCTAATATCAAAATATTAGTGATTGCCTGTTGCATTCGGTGTGCTCGAAAATTTTACACCGTCATTATCTTTGATTTACTAGAGCTAGTGAATGCATAATTTTGTGTTGACGATGAATGATTTATTCCCGACAAAAATTATTGTGGCACACGTTTAAAAAATGAGGAATGACATATCGATCTCTGAGAACTGATAAGGTATTCCATGTGACAAAAATTCTTCAATCGATCCATTCCTGGATTCCTTATTATTTTTCGATGTTTAAATTGATTTCTTTTGAAATTTGAAATGAATCAATCAAACTCTCATCGAGTGAACTTTGAATTGAATATTGAGCTCACATTCATCTTAGAAACTTGTCCACACCTAACTCCTAGTTGAAGTTCAACTTCTGATGAATTTACTTCGAAACCTCTTTTAGAGACTTTTGAAATTTTGTACAGAGATAAGGATTCAGTTGAAATCACAATATAATATCACACATAAATTCTATGAAAATTCTCGCTTTTTTATTATCAAATAGATTCACCATTCAATAAGAATTACGCAAATGCAACATCGAATAAATTCATCGGGAAAAAAAAACGGTTGAAAAAGTCACTCAATCCACATAACTACATATTTCAGTCTCGTGCAGACTTCCGACACGGAGACCCATCTTACCGCCGGAAAACGGATACGAGACACACACTCTCTCTCTCTATCCTTTCAAGTGCACTAAACCTTAACGTCTCACAGGTCAAACCTATACAGCTGAGGCTCTCTCTCTCTCTCTCTTCTCTTAACGTTGAATACCCTCTCATCGTGTTTCGTTGCGATGAAATTTCTCGTGTTTCAACAAGGTCTCAAAGCTCGTGGGTTAGCGTAACGAGTCACTTGTTCTGGCTACCAACACTACCATCATCATCATCGCTACTATCCAACAGAAATATATAACTGTGGCAGTAGTAGTGATATATAGGCATGTATGTACAATATAGTGTCTCCGGAGAAAGCTTTACAATACAGGGATGAGATAAAGGCGTGAATCAGTAGCTGTGTATCACTACGAGGAATGGACAGGGCAAGTTGAAAGTTATACGAGTTACATATGTATCTTTATTACAAGGGCAGATGTCGGTTTTATGAGGTTAGTTGTATTGTCCGTTGCATGAGTTTGACTTACTCTTACGATTTAAACGCTTATTTTAGAGTTTACTTGGATATTTTATTTTCTCATACGATAAAAGATTTCAATTAAGGGGGTGGGTGGAAGAAGGGCGTAACCGCCATTATGCCCTTTCTACGGAATATCGCTTTTTTTGAGCACCTATACCAAGGTCTACCACCCCCCGAAATCCGTTTTTCGTAAGACCCCAAAAACCGTCTGGCAGATAAAAGGGCGTAACCGCCATTACGCCCTTCGATCTGCTCGATAAAAGGGCGTAAGTGCTAAGATAGAATGTTGAAAGGGCGTAACTGCTATGATAAGATGTTAAGGGGATGTCGGAGTCTCACAGCATTAACGAAAAAACACTTTACGCAGTGGTTTCTACATCAGTTAAGACGATGGTGGTCGCAAATGATTCGGATTTTCTTCAAGAATCGGCCTCTGGTACAACCTATGGAAATAAAAGTCTCCCTCGCTCTTGGAGTGAACCAGGAAATGCGCGATATTGCGAGTATGATTCTCAGAGATCGCGACCTTGCACCTTAGATCGATTCTTATGACAGATGGAGACGATCGTTCTTATCATTCACACCAGAGACCGATTTCTGAAGTAATTCCGAATCTTTTGCGACCACCCCCATCTCAATCGGTGTAAAAATGATTGCATAAAGTGTTTTCTCGTTCCGCGCGAGACTTCGACATCCCCTTAAGAGGATGTCGGAGATCGGCCCGAAGACTTCTGCTAGGATACCAACTTTTTCGTATATTTCAACTTACGCTCTCAATTTTCACCCAATCGATCTGAAATTTTCGCAGAAGGTAGAAAATATCCGTGAAAATGGTGCTCTGGTCCAATCCGTACGCTAATACATCGCCCCGAGTCAAAAATCTTGCGGAAAGGCAAATGCTCAAAGAGGTTAGGTGGCTATTCTATCCAAATATTCAGGTTCCCGCTAGTTGAATCATAACAATTGGACCAGAGCACCATTCTCACCGATTCTACGCATCGAATGAATCATCCCCGCACGTAATCAATTCTCAAATCAAAAAGTTATTTGAAATCTACGATTTCGGTACCAAAACTGCAAATTTGTAAACGAACAGCTGCAGACACGAAATCGCGCGAGGTAGATTGAAGCAAATGTCCATCCAGTAGGTGGCGCTTCTGTAGATAGTTCCGACTTTTGTATTCTTATAACCCGTCGTCTGCCGCGGGCATGTCTGCTGACGGCGTGGTCTATTATAATGTCATGTTTGTTTACGTAAATCTGCATTATGGAGTGTAAACGAATGATTCTCTTCCGCGGTTTCCTGATAGCACCAACTTTCCCAGGCCTGGCAGCTTTTTTTGTTACAGTACGTGTTTTTTGGGGCCAGCCGTCGAGTGCGCGAGGTATTCCGCGACCCGCGACCCTAACTCTACAGATACATCCGCGGCAAACCCCAACTTGTCATCCGCCTCCTGGTGTTGTGTGTTTATGATCCGGATGTGTCAGTGGATGCAGCATTTCATCAAGAACCTGCCACATCTTTGTCAAGGTGTATCATTTCACGGAACGCAAATCATGTGCATCTGAAAAGTGTCTGCTCGGGCGAGCACAATTCAATGTTTTGATCGTAAGTAATTTTGGAAATTTTCAATTCAACTCGATAAAATTTGGTCCTAGCATCTGCGCTAGACCTTTTTCTACAATATAAATGCCTTAGGAAAACCGAGAGAACCATACTCACCACGTACAGTATGTTGCAACATGGTACTGTTTATCATATATTAGCACGGGGCTACTATTTACAAAGTTCATTTTTTGATCAGTCTCATGAAATTGGGGCAGACTAGTTAACAAATTGGACTTGAAAGATTATAAAAAATCTGATCTTTCTCATGGACTAACTCTCAAGTTGGTAGCTCATCAATTTGGTGAAATTCCATGATTGCAGGTATTGCGGTTTCATGAGAACGGTGACTGGGTTGGACTACGAACCTGGTATTAGAGTTTACTGACAAAATCTCACTATCTCTCTTGATTTGTTCTGGCTTCTACAACTATGTACGGTCTCAACACCTTTTGATAGCACTATTTGGTCTAAAATGAGACAAGTATGTGATCCAAACCACTACCTAGGCTGACTAAAATTCCAAATTATGAAAGGGCCTCTCTCGGGTTTTGTTTTTAGTGGGTTGATTGTCTGCCCTGGAATGCTTCTAATTGTGTTTGCATGTTTTCTAGGTGTGTCAAACTAGATGAGGACTACTGATGGGGTATGTTTACCTGCTGAAGACCACTTCTAGGGATGTATCAGCAAGGACTGTCATGGGACCAATCACACAAAAACACCAGGTAAGAACTTTTATCTTTTATCGTAAAAGACTTGGAATTGATAATAATTAATAATAATAGAAAAACCTTCTCTTTTTAGGATGAAACAACTCAACTTTCTATATTATACAGGTTGTGTTTTTGCCATTTTTATGGCAAGGACTGCAAAAGAATAGGATTCTAATTCTTTTGATTTTTACAGGACTTGAAGAACTTTTGGCCAAGGGACTTATGATCAACTGAATACAAAAAACTGATGAACTGAGATGATCAAAAGGAAATCAAACAGAAATGAAGCAGTCTCCTCCAGCCATGTCAAAACCTGGATTTTTTCAGCGTATGGCAGTCATCGTTGAAAATCATTTTATTCTAAAATAAGTGAGTTTTTTTATTTCACACAGTCAAGGTATATGGCCAACTTATTATTTATAGAAGACTTATTATTAGAACTTAATATTTTATCAGTAGACTGATTTTGCATGGCTAAATGATTTATTTATTACCTCAATCATGAACTGATACAATCTCTCTCTTCCAGACAATGGACATCAAAAAATAAAACAAATTAATTGTATGAAACAGAATTGATCAAATACGCAGCTTGAGAGGAATGATACTGTGGATTGTCAGTATCAAATGTTTCATCATTTTCTAATGGTGAAACAATTTTTCAAGATAGAATTTCGTTCAGAAAAACAGTAAACTCTCGGACCAGGTACGACCAAGAGCACTGCCGCGACGCGTTGTTGAGCAAATATGGCGGCGATGTGCGCGAGAGCAATATGGCGTCGTAATGCGCGAGCATTATGATTCCGTGGACGGTTCCACTTTCCCAAGGTAAGAGGAGCTGAGATAATTTTAATCATCATCTGTTGTGGAACTACAAGTTGATTATGTTTGAGGAAGAATATTGGAACATTCTTGTTTTTGAGATGACTACAGGTGAAGGAACCCTATGAAATGGGGATAATTTCAGTGGGAGTCAGAGGAATCAGCTGGAGTAGAATGAGCAGGATGAGATTTTGATCACGTAAAAGGTTTGACACATACATACATGTCAAACTTTCTCCTTGAAAAAAACTTTGCCAGGTGATTGACAGTAAATTTTTCAGACACGCTGAGACAGTTGTAAGATACTCTTATTGAAGAGAGCTTACAGATATGTTATTTGCAGTCCAGAGCCCAATATCCTGGGTACGCGGTGCTGTATTTTTGAATAACAGACTGCTAGCCATTGTCTCCTACGCAGTAGGTTATTCGTACTTCTTGTTGAAGAACACAAACATGAGGAGGTTTTGTAACCTAGGCAGTCTTGATTTACACGAATACTTTTGTTGAAAAATCTATTCCACGTTACTGAACGTGTGTTGTTCTTACTAATGAACGCGGACATTGGAGTATTTACTGACCTAAGAAGTGTAAGTATATTCTCTTGGAAGAATTCTTCATCGTTACTGAACGAGTGCTATTCTCATTGAAGATTACAATCATCTAGATATTCCCTAATCCAGACAGTGTGGATTTACAAGAAATTCTTGCTGGAGAATTCATTCCACATTACTGAACGTATGTTCTTATTGAAGAACACAAACATTAGAGTATTATCAAACCTGGAAAGTGTAAATACATTCTTGTTGAAGAATTGATTACGCGTCACTAAATGTGTGCTGTTCTTATTGAAGAACACAATCATCTAGAAATTTCCTAATCTAGGCAATGTGGATTTACAAGAAATTCTTGTTGAAGAATTTTTCCACACGTGTACTGTTCTTTCTGAAGAACACAAACATTAGAGTATTCTCAAACCTGGAAAGTGTAAATACATTCTTGTTGAAGAATTCATTACACGTCACTAAATGTGTGCTATTCTTATTGAAGAACACAACCATCTGGAAATTTCCTAATTTAGGCAATGTGGATTTACAAGAAATTCTTGTTGAAGAATTTTTCCACGCGTGTACTGTTCTTTCTGAAGAACACAAACATTGGGGTATTTCCTAACCTTGATACTGTAAATACATTCTTATTGAAGAATTCATGACACGTTACTGAACGTGTGTTGTTCTTATTGAAGTACACAGACAATGGAGTATTTCCTAATCTATGCAACGTAAATGCATTCTTGTTGAAGAATTCATTACAACGTGTGTGAGCAATAGTCTCATTATAATCGTCTGCCACGTCAACTCATCCAGCTTCACACCTGGCGCCCTATATTATTGTGGAGTTAGCTATATTGGTTACAGGTTCGAAAATGTACAAGTAGCCCCGCCACTCGTACATTTCCTCTATGCATGGAACTCGGTCGAGTAGCGCCGCCACTCGTATATTTCCGAACCTGTAACCTCAGCATGGAACTCGGTCGGTAACACGCGGAACTCCGACATCCTCTTAAAAGGGCGTAACTGCTGTGATAACATTTCAAAAGCAAGGCTTAATTTTTTGCTCAGTCCAACAGGATTTGAAAAAAGGGATTAAGTACCTGACTGAAGAGATTCAAAAGAGCGTAATTACTCTGTAACAGGGCGTAAGTGGGGGCGGATCTGGAAAAGGGGCCTAATTACCGAGGAAAAATCTTATAAAATTCTACAGAGCCTGGGAACGCTTTTCCACCTAATATAACGATGGAAACATGTTGTTTCACCTCCAAATTTAGTGTTTTTACCCTTCCCTAGTGAAGAAAATGTCCCGTCATTTTCACACGGCTGATGGAAGCTTTTCGTGTCCATAGAACCGTGGAGCATGAATCGTACCACCCCCTAGCAATCAGATATCTTTCAAAACATGCCCAGAAACTCTCTCAGAAAATTTGGAGATGATTGGACTTGATCTCGGGATTTAATTCCACTTTTTGTGAAGGAGAAAGACCGAAACTTGACCCTGTATTCGGAAAAAGGGCATAATTGCATTTTTTGAAATTGCTGAAAAAAGCTCGAAATCAAATTTCATCCTTCGGCTCCGGTTGGGCTATTTCGAGAATGCTATTTTCTTCGAAATAAGTGAGCTCAACTCGTCCAATTATGTCTCTAGCGGTTTCTATTAAGTTTTTATTGATTTTCCTCAAAATGACCATTTAGCAGTTACGCCCTTTTTCCACCCACCCCCTCAATTGGTAGCAAATTGTTTGAAAATACCAATATTGAGAAAATAGAAAATCTTGATTTTTGACATTTTTCCAAAATACGATCGTGTAGAGACTTCACTTTTGTGATCATGATGTTCCTAGAAATCGCGTAGTATTCATCTGATTTTTGTCAGATTCTCATCATGCGTTGATCGATAGTCATCCTCAATTCAGAAATTGAGTATTCCCACTGGTGGTGAAAAATACATCAAGTATAATGAAAATATATTTTCATCCTTGTATTCATGAATTGGAAATACATTTTTTTTTATCTTGAAGGATTTCAATTTATGCCGTTTGGATAGGTATGGTCCAGAAAATTCATCACCCTCGATCGGGAGTAAGATTCTACAGATTAAATGGAGTAAATTGAATGTTTTTGTTCACTCTAGTTCGGCATTACGATGAGGTATTGTGATATCTTTTGCAAAACATGCAAAAAAGCAATTTATTTGGAAATATTGACTTTCTGAATCAAACATCAGCTCTCAGCACTCTGTGTGTAATGAGTTTTTCGGTTAAGCAGCTTGGGCCGCTATTATAGCGAAGTAAAAAAGGCGTAAGTGACATTTTCAAACATTTTGAGTTATTGGTAGCGTTGTACGCGTAAATTGATTCTACATCCATCTTTCAAAAGCAGATGTTTGAAAAAAAAATCTGAATGCATTAAACTTCGTAATTGCAAATACATTGAGGTTGAACGGAGATGGCCAAAGTTTTTGTGATTATTTCGGTCTCGTGTTTACGTTACTTACGCTTTTTTTCACTTTGTAGGCAGTACACAGCACACAGTATAGATGCCGAATTTGCTGAGATTTATTTTCGTCAAGTCATATTCAAAATCTAGTCAGCTGAGCTAGATTTCCAAAATAGATATATTCTCGTGAAAAGATTTAAAATTACAAGTCAGTGCAAGATTTGAGACTTTAAAACCAGCACAACATCAAACGCCAAAATCAGGCATAAGTGCGCGTGATCTATTTGAAGAATCTTTTAATGGTTTCTGAATCGCTCTTATGCCGTGATCGTGACTACGACTCAGGATTTGAAATTTTTTGCCATGGAGAACCATTTCAAACTTTCACCCTGATTGAATTTTAACAAAATTTTGAAAAACTATAAATTATTTTTGTTGATTTTTTGAAAAAATATCCCTAGTAGTATTTCCAAATGTTCAATGCCTCTCAGACGAGCTGTATAAGTGCTCGGTATCGCAAAGATTCTTTCTTATCTTTCAAAATTTACGAATTTTCTTTTGCAAAATATTTCTGAAAAATCATGGTATTCCAAGATTTGAACCATTCAAAGGTGAACATTTCAGGGTCACAGTGGCCATCTCCAATGATGTATTTCGTGTTTTAGAGAACCAGTAAGAGCTTATTTCAGATAGTCCATTATTCATACGCACACATCATTCTCATAAATTTTCAAAGGTCAACATCTCAGGAAATTACATTTTCAACTTCCACCTAAAAAACAGATGCACGAGAACCCTGATACGATACCCTGAGCACGAAAATAATTTGGACCAAAGCATTACTCATAACTTTATTTTGTCATCCGGCATGGAAGTGATGAACCACCTTTCATCATACAGCTCTTTGGATGGTTTTTATCAAATTCTGAGAGCTTGGTCCATTCAAATTCAAAGAAAGATATCATTCCGATATGATGAGCTGAGATTAGTCCTACAGTTGTGTGCAGAATCATTCAAATTTGCATGCAATCATCCTCAAACATTTCCACATTTGCATGTCTCCAGATATTCATATTTCTGAATGAATAGTATCTCGCTTGAATACCTGCTATTCAATAAACCTTCTCATCTGAAAATCTTCAAACAGGCTAACCATGATAAACCTTATCATTAACCAGTCTAATCCTACCCATTTCTACTCTTCCCCAGTGCAAAGTTCACTGACTCAAAGACGGATAGTTATACCCCATCGTATCTACACAGATTATAGTAAGATGTCAAACGTGTATCAACCCATACTCTCGATAATGATGCATAGTTCAAAGACCTCAGAAATGGCTATAATCCAAGAAAGCTGCAAAACCTTCTCATCCGGCTTTGAATCTCGAAACACGCTAGCCAAAGATATGCGTCTAATCAGGAATAGTGTAGTACTACTACTACCTGATTATCCTCGTGTATATAATGCCATCGTTGCATCTCGTTAGATGAGCATCTACTACAGGTTATCCGATTTCTGATACCCACAATATCATGACTTCCTGGATCATTATTCTCTAATATCCTGCAGCTTCCTCATTATCGGTTATCCACCTCTATTTACGATTTACCTTCTATCTCATCCAAATAGTACCTATATAACCCATTCATTTGAAAAAATGCTCACATCATTCGTACCCTATTCATATCATAACAAATATACACCAACTAATATATACCCTCGCATCAAAATGAGCGTCATTTTATCATGTAACATATCTAGATACGTCACTTTTACCCGCGTAAAATTTCAAAAGCACAGCCGCTGTAAACAACGGATCCATACCGTAATTATCAACCATATACTCTCGAAATTTAAGCCTGAAACTTTAGAGTCCCGTATTCGTTGTTCACATACACATAGTATATTATATTGTCCCAGAGACCTATATACCATGTATGTATTTACACAAGCTCGTACCAAAGCAAATATACGTTTCCATTTTCATTCATTCGCTCTAACTCGCCCTCACTTGGTTTCATATATTACTACATCCTATGCCTGCATTCGAGAGATTTGAATTTTCGCGCCACTTTGATTGTTCTCAAACCGTGTGATGATTTTAGTTTGGATATCATATGTACAAAGTTTGAATTGTTTTGAAAGTTGAACGAGATATTCTAAGCGACCTGTTTTAAACAAAACATTTGATGACGACGATAGTATAACTATATATGTATGTATTTTGAGGTAGATAGAAGAGGTTTCAGATGCCACCTGTTGCAATGCGAATGCCTCGAAACTCTTTCGGAGCTTTGAAAACTTCGTATAGCCATAAAACTCTGATACGAAGGATCTGACGACTAAATAGATGTTGAGGCCGACCTTTTTTGATCTGCAGTTTGGACAAAGTTTTGCTTACAAGGAGTATACCCAGGAGTTGTGGGTCATTGATTGGGCTGAAACTCTGGGGATAGACTTCTTCAACCACCAAAAAGTGAAACCCAGAGCCGCACTTGCAAGTGCCCAACCGTTTTCAATCTATAGCCTATGACATTAGCATTGCCCATAAGGGCCCATGCTCAAAAAAGATATATATATGATGAATTCCACGCCAAAGCGACCTACGGAAAGGGGTCATCTCTCAGATTCTTTTTCAACCTTTTTCATTCGATTCTATGGCCCAAAATAGGAACTTCGGACCACCTATGGGCCCCAAAAAAAATTTCTCCTCTCCGATGCACGCACATCCGTCAACAGACCGAAAATTTATCGTGTAAAAATCGATGCTCTTTTATTCACGAAAACGGGAATATTTCGAGTTTTTGAACAGCTATCGATTTGCGGATTGCGGCATCTGAAAGGGCATCAAAAAATCTATCGAAAACGTTGTCGGAAATTCCTTCTCTGTGATTTGGGGGCTTCCTGGAGGCAAAAGAGTGTTTTTCACTAAAATGTTGATTTCTCAAGAAGCCATTTTTTTTATTTTTTTAAAATCATATATTTGACGTAAAATTTTGCGTTCTTTCGGAATAAATGAGTTTCAGAGAAGTTTGGGGCGATCCAAGTGACTTATGAGCCATTTTTTGAAAATTCGATTTTTTTGGTTTCAGAAAAAGGCGATTTTCTGCGCATGCGCACAAACGTAGACTTTCGGCGCCACTTTCAATGGAAAGCTGACAAAATTTCCTATAAAATTACTACCCGCAAAGTTGAAATTCATGCACTGAAACGCGATCTGCAAGGATTGATTATGTCGAATCAAAATCAAATGAAAATTCAGCCCATTAACGCCTTTGTGGCGCCTGCTGAGATGACACATTCGCGAGATCTTTTCGGGACTCAATTTTGAGTACGAAATTGACCTGAAAAAAATTCGGACCACATGGTTTCAACGTAAAATTGTATGAACTTCCAAAATATGCGATGAAAAACTCCATTTGAGGCGAACCCGAGGTGCTACATTCAATTTTCGCAATTTTGAATGTGAAAAATCGTATTTTCTGGCAAAAAATTGAATGTAGCACCTCGGGTTCGCCTCAAATGGGGTTTTTCATCGCATATTTTGAAAGTTCATACAATTTTACGTTGAAACCATGTGGTCCGAATTTTTTTCAGGTCAATTTCATACTCAAAATTGAGTCCCGAAAAGATCTCGTGAATGTGTCATCTCAGCAGGCGCCACAAAGGCGTTAATGGGCTGAATTTTCATGTGATTTTGATTTGACATAATTAATCCTTGCAGATCGCGTTTCAGTGCATGAATTTCAACTTTGCGGGTAGTCATTTTATAGGAAATTTTGTCAGCTTTCCTTGGAAAGTGGCGCCGAAAGTCTACGTTTGTGCGCATGCGCAGAAAATCGCCTTTTTCTGAAACCGAAAAAATCGAATTTTCAAAAAATGGCTCATAAGTCACTTGGATCGCCCCAAACTTCTCTGAAACCCATTTTTTCCGAAAGAACGCAAAATTTTACGTCAAATATATGATTTTAAAAAAATAAAAAAAATGGCTTTTTGAGAAATCAACATTTTAGTGAAAAACACTCTTTTGCCTCCAAGAGGCCCCCAAATCACAGAGAAGGAATTTCCGACAACGTTTTCGATAGATTTTTTGATGCCCTTACAGATGCCGTAACCCGCAAATCGATAGCTGTTCAAAAACTCGGAATATTCCCATTTTCGTGAATAAAAGAGCATCGATTTTTACACGATAAATTTTCGGTCTGTTGACGGATGTGCGTGCAATGGAGAGGAGAAAATTTTTTTGGGCCCCATAGGTGGTCCGAAGTTCCTATTTTGGGTCATAGAATCGAATGAAAAAGGTTAAAAAAGAATCTGAGAGATGACCCCTTTCCGTAGGTCGCTTTGGCGTGGAATTCATCATAGATATACTCGTAATGCTAATGTTATAAGCTGCAGCTCGAAAACGGTTGGGTTGCGACTTTTGCAAGTGCAGTTCTGGGTTTCATCTTTTGGCGATAAAAGGAGACTATCCCGAGAGTTTCAGCGAAATCCGTGTTCCACAACCCCTGGGTGTTCCTCGTTAGTTATGAGGTATTTTTGAAAAATTCACTGAACTTTGGGTGTGAGTATAATTCCTTCTACCTGGCTGTTGGAAAATTTTAGAGAGCTTGTAATTATTACGTGTGCAATACAAGTGGTGCGATGACGATTCTTTTTGGTGTAAGAATTGTTCCGTGCAAAAAAAGCCTACGAAAAAGGACCATGTCTCAGATTTTTTACTAAATTTTTTTTATTCAATTCTTCGGTACAGAATATAATCTTTTTACAAACTATGGGAACCAAAAAAATGCTGTAGGTATCTCCGACGTGCATTACTTCACTCTTCTGAAAATTCTCCAACGGAAAAGGTTGGGTATTCATTCTAATGAAATGTATATTTCCCAAATTCGATCAGAGATACAGAGACGCGGTTAGCGGCATTCGACAAGTCTTGAAATGAATCATCGAAATCGGTCTTGTAATAGTATATTATGACACTGCACGTAGATGGGTAGTTTTGTACGAAGGACTGATTATGGCACGAGCGAAGCGAGTGCTATAAGTCCTTCGTAACAAAAATACCCATCTGCACGCAGTCTCATAAGATAATTTATGGCACGAGGATTCAAAAATCATGTTCAAAGTTGCGATTTTTAGGTTAGAATGCTATAAAGTTGATTTTGGGGTTATGGTCAATTGTACTGGGCAAAAGAGTGAAAATCATGAAAATTTTAATTTCCCCAGAATCCAGTTTCTTAGAACCTTAAAAATTTGAAACTTTATATAAAATTTCGTGTTCTTTCAGAAGAAGATAGCCCCGAATCCCTTTTTTGCGTTTATAAAGCCTATTTCCGCTTTTTTTCGTAATTATATTTTTCAGGCTCTTGGATATCGTCTGTTTTCTACCCATGCGCAGGAATTTAGATTCTCAAATCGATTTGATTAAAAAGCCGAGAAAATTTCCTTAAAAATGACTACTGGGCAAAGTCATTTTCATGCATTTGAACCATAGCTACAACATATGAAAGATGAACCCTCAGCTGTCGTGCAAGTCGACAGACGCCATCGGACGGGGGCAGGCGCGGAATTTCCTTATCGATAATTCGAAGGAATGAAGTAATGCAAGTCGGAGATACTCGGAAAATTTTTTTGAGGCCTCATAGGTGGTGAAAACTTCATATCTTGTACCATGGAATCGAGTGAAGAAGTTGAAGAAAATATCTGGGACATGACCTTCTTTCGTCAGGTTTGTTTCACACGGTACTACTCGTAAAAAAGTCTATCCGAATTGGCTATTTTGAAACGCTTCAGAAGAATGTAGATCGAAAATATTTGCCAGAATTCCTCAAATTTTCGATTCTATAAGTTGAAACGAGTGGAAAAATGAATCAAAAACTTGCTATGATGAGCCTAGCGTAGATTTTAGATATCATTCATTCGTGTTCCATTGGCTCTGATGTCAATTCGGTATTGAGAAATTGCTCCATCTTGAACGATCATTATTTTTTGCCACTTGAATACACAGCACTTGATATTTTTCTCAATTTTTGCTAAATATTTGTCGAATCTTTAAAAACAGTTGGATAACACAGATGAATCCAAACTTGATGAAAAGAGCATCAATGATATTTGATTCGGTAAAACCCACGCACTCGGTGATGAGGTTTTTGACAATTTTTCTATGATGATAAACCCAATGACAACTCGTGGCAATCATGAAGTATATATATTTATGTGCGGCGTTTCCATGCAACTGCTTCGAGAGTTATGGTAATCACAAAGAGATTATATTTAATTTATTGAATCAATTATCCACGAACTTTGAATAAATAAAACGCACAACTGAAGGCATACCACTAGAAAATTAAATTTAAATACATTCCATAGACCAGTTTATTCATACAATCGAGATCATCAGTGTCAAAAGAATCTACGCCGGACAAAAAAGACAGCACTAACGAACAAAGGTTTCAATTGTAAAAATACACATCCCGCAGCATAATCAGTATGCTTAAAGAGGACCGAATTTTTTTCATGACAGAAGCACATAAGGTTACTGTTTTAGGAAAAATTTACTCGTTTCATTTGAAATTAACCAATTTCCAAGCTAGAGCACGAACGGAATATTCGTCCAAATTACTGTGGGTGAAGCTATAATTCACTCTAATGGAAAAATGTATGAACTCGAGAGTATATTTCTACTTCCCACTTCTTTTACTCCATCCATCTCTATCAAACTATCCTAGAAGGCACTTAACGTCTTGGTCTTGGAGTACCTCGTTCATCAATCAGAGTTCACTCAAACAGCTTTATTCTCGCAATAGAATATAGAATGTGAATTATTCAAGTGCATCAATTTGTGTACTTTAGAAAATCTTTTCACTCATTGTTGTGCAATTCATTGATAATATCAGTAAACACACATTTTTCACCATTGATTGAATAATCACAATTTCGTCAAGTTCCCACTTTTCAGATTCAGAAAATGTTAATGGATCAAAATTGTTGTGAAGCTCATTAAAAAAAGGATTAGATCAAGTACAACTTCGACCAGTTGCAACTTCACAAATTAATACTTTTAAACTCGCTCGGATGAGTTGTGTACATACATTCGAGTTAAATTATTATTCAGAAAATGCACTGTGCTGAGATGAGCATAACTTTTTTCATTCCCAGTAGTAGAAAAATTCAAATCCCATAGACTGTCTGTTACTAAATTTCTAGTTTATATAAGTAGTTCATTTCAAAATTCGTTCATAACACCCAAAGCATAATTTATTTATCAATAATATCTGAGACATTGTGATAAATTAAGTGCTCAACCTCTCTCTATCTGGTTATACGTGCTGATTTGGTTGCGTACTGATTCGCGGATAATGTATTTCGCAGCTCTTTCGATGCATAAGATTATGCATTTAGGAGAACCTGGCTATCTAGATGCTTATGTTCATCAGGTACCACACCAAACGCCCCACACGCGGTAATCTAGAAGAGCGGATACTCAAAGTTCCCAAAATGAGACTTGAATATGGAAGAAGATCTTTCCCGATTCAATTTTCTCACTTGTGGAATTACCTCCCTCTACGGGTCCCCGACAATAGTGAAGGGAATCGCGGTGAAAGAATTTTTACTAGAACAACCTCTTTAGAGGATTGATTGGCACAGAATGCAATATTTCAATCTTTGATGAGCTTGGGCTTCCCTTTTCTGCAGAAAACTTAGATGTAACCTTCCGTCACAAGATTGACCCAAATAGTATATTTCCAATAACCTTGCCATGCCATATTTTCCTTTTGCATATGTAGTTGCAAATTTTCCTTTTACGGGCATCTCCCAGTGCTATACTCATTGTTGACTAGTCACAAATTGTGACGAACTGTGTTCTTTGACCAAATGTTTGTACATTTTCTAGTATACCTATTATAATGACACATCGGACATATTATGTTATTTATATTTTGCTCTTGGGCGAACAAAGGACAATAATTAAATCAATCAATTACTCAAAACCAATTTTGCTTTATCATATCGCACACAAAAATCCCGAGATTCAAATGACTTGACCTTATTACTTTTATCAGCATTACAATCCATAATACTAAGATGATCAAAGAGTATAGTGCATAAAAAGAGTCTGTTGGCTTAAGCCAGGGTCAAGAACGGAAAAGTATAACAGAGATCTAAGGGGATATTCTCATTTCCTCAGTATTGACAGTCGACTATAGTCTCCACCCATCTTATTGGCAATCTTTTTCCCCGGAGAACAATCTCTCAAGAGCTGTACAAACGAAACCTTGGACAGAGGGAGAAATCTATCGTCTTGGATTATGTTTACTCGATTCTAAGATCACACTCGACGAAAAAGCCTCGACCGACCTTGTCCTGCACACTGTACAAAAATCACCTCAGAAACGTACGAAACTTTTGTTTATCCAATATTTAACGATATTTTCCATTTTTGGTTCTATTGGACATTTTCCTGATAGTCGCAAGTATCAATTAGGTCACAATGAAAATTATTAAATAAATGCTGAAATTGATCTGAATTTGCTCGAAATTTGTATTTATTTTAGAGTGTTTGAGTAAAATTGGCCTGAGAAACATTGATTTGAAGCTGAGAAATGAGAACAAGTTAATGATCGAAAAGCTTTACAGAATTCCTGATAAGTCGCCGCCCAACAGAATGGCAAAACTTGTGATTATTCATTCTAATTGATATGATAATTCTATGCCGACTCGTTATCGAAGCACAAAAAGATAGCCAGACTTAAGATATTAGAATATGAATGATCATTTCAAATGATTGTGGTCATGAACACATGCTATTATCATTTTAATACCGCTAAAAAAAGTCGGGACATACATTTGGATATCGACCATAGTTTCAAATAATTATGCCAATGAGAATGTGTTATTATTATTTTGTATCAAACTTTTGATAGATCCATTAATTACATTGTTCTGTACCACAGCCAAGAACTGTATTTTTCGTAGGAAGCTTCGTGCCGTTCATGAAATGAGATGAAATCAATTGAATCATGCGAGCCCACAAAGCTGAGACGTTCTTCTCAATTTCGCAGCAAGAACATGCGAGAGTCCATCTTACCATCCAAGCATTTGCATGTCCAAGCAGGCCATTTTCGGGAAAATATGCTCAAACAAGTTGTAGTCTATGGTCAAGCTTACCTCTAAGAAGAAGTAAGAATTGGATCAGATGCATTGCTTTCCTAGAATCGTAAGGACCGCACATTTTCATGACTTCAGTAAAATTCAAAGTTTTTCGTAGATATCAGATTGTGAGAAATAAAACTCTGCAACCAACGTGATATTTGATTACTGCAATGAAGCTTATAAAAATGTTCGTTTTCACATATCATATGGAAGTAATCTCTCTAAAGACGTAGAAACAATGTTAGTCTCGCAAACTTCGATTGAAATGTAATTCATAAATCTAGCTTGCCCAAAATGATTGGAAGATCGCCGTTTCGTGAATCTGGTATAGTTCAGGAATAAAAAATTGAAACTAGACGTTCGCAAAATAGTCTCAAAACTTGTCTGAAAATACGAAATAAGCTGTGAAGTAATCGAGTTTGATCTTTTCTCTTCAAGTTTTGTTGATATTTCAGTCAATGAGGTGAATTGGGCGCACTTCCACATAAATATTTTTGACCCAAAGCCAGTCTTACGATTTTTCGGCAACCCATCGAAATCTTCAAGTCTCTCCGAACATGTTTCAAGAAATAAACCCGTGAAAATTTCATTCCATAATGAATTTTTATGGAAAAAATTTCAAAAAAGTACAAAAACCTCTACACTCCCCACCGTCCGACATCATCCACTAATAGATCAAACACTCGTTCCGCGCAGGAGTACTCGTACCTCTTGATCAACTCAATTCTGAATGACCAGAGGGGCTTATCAAGAGCAAACTCCGATAACATCCGAATAAAACAGAGATTTGATATCGAGATAGAACGAAACTCCGCTTGGATGTTTTTCAATTATCGGGTCACGCGGTCAATCCTCTCACTTCTTTTTGAGATAGTGACTTGGGTTTGAACATAGAACCGTGTGATGAATATCTCTTAGCTCTAACGAACGTGGAATGGGCAATACTATACGGTTATCTTACACAACCCGTTTTCCACTCTGCTCTGACAGCACAGTTAGGTATCTCAAGTCTCAAGTGCGTGACCGAGATATCAGATGACAATAGAGAAAAAAGAGAGAGACCATACTTATACTTGGTAGAGTCGATTAATTTTCCAAATCTCCCGCCCAATCAACATTGTCAAGGAACAGTATCCAGTTCCCTATCGGTTCCCTCAAGGAATTGTCGTAGTGGTGTGATGAGGGCTATACGAATGAAAGGCGGGGAATTCAAACTTGTAGATAGATATAAAGCGTCGCGCTAGAGCGAAAAAATTGGCCTCATCATGATTCCGAAACCCCCTATATATCGGATTCTTACGCCTCTAAAATTTATTGCCGTATCGATTTCGCATCTACTCTCAAAGCTCTCACTGCCTACCTATTGCACGCGCTTTTTGCCCTCGTTCCGATTGAATTATTGTCCGGCTGGCGTAGCATGTTTATTTTTTTCTTCTTCGCCATTCCGAAGGAAGGGAGTCTTGGCTTACGTGACCTCTCGGTTCAATTGAGAGAGATTTTTTGAGAGACTCGCTGAGGTAAATGTGGCTCATACATTTTTCAATGAGTCGTCCGAGTCTGAATTTGGTCCGAATTGATCCTGCTAAGTTGTTTGACTTTCTTTGAGTTGATAGATTAATCACGGCTCGAGATAGACGGTGAAGATTCGTTGGATCACGATTAAGTGACGCCACAAGGTTACGTTAGTCTTTAAATGACACACTATCAAAACTGATCATGATTTTCACATCAGGAATTGTATACCTCTCTTATGGGTACTTATGGGTCCTCAAAACAAGATGCTATATTGACAAAACCCGAATGGTGACCCTAGAAATTTCAAAATAATATTTTGTTTCAAACTTTCGTAGAATTTTGAAAAATTTCAAGTTTTGACTGTAAAATTAAAAATTGTCTCCCCTCTCCACATGAAAGGCTGATATTAGGTGGAAGTTAGTATCTAATACCATACTTCAAGATGTATGTATCACCCACAGCTGACCTTCCAAAAAAGATATTCATTTTGAACAACTACGAAAGAAAGACAATGGAATTTTTTATCCTAGCGGGACTAAAGGACGCACTTTTGCCCCTCATTTTTGGGCGTGATGTTATTCATTTCCACCCGGGTATCAAACTTTACTCCCTCAACGGACTTGTCGTTGAAAAAAATCGGAAGTAAATTTTGCCCTGAGCGGGATTCGAACCCACGCCCAAGAGATTGGTGTGATCCTAAGGCTAGCGGTCTGTCGACCCCTCCACGGAGGATCACACTTGAGGCGGCACTAATCGTCTACATAACTCACGCATAGACATACAACCTTTCATTAGGTCGTATTTTGTTGTTTTTGGATAAATAATGATTCGAGCGTTATACAAACGTATTCTGGAGAGATCATATTATTGAAAGGATCTCAAAAAAGTATCAGTGAATATTAATTTTCAAAAACATTTTTTAATAATATTCGAATATTGAGCTGTTTAACGTTGAATGGGAGAATATCAAGAGATCGATTCTGGTTGGAAATTCAGAAAAAAAGATATGATATTACAAAATGAAGCTTTTTTCGACCATTTCGAAAATTTTTTTTAATCGGGGGGCGGCGGGGGCTCCGCCCCCTGCACCCCCGCCGGGGCTCCGCCCCGGACCCCGTTCCCGCCACCCGCGGCGATTAGCTTCGGTATTTCCAAGGCGGCATAACTAACAATGACATGGTCGTTGTGGCCCACTGCGCCAAAGAATGCATGCTCGGATGCTCGCGTGTATGGGGGGGGGGGCGTACTTTAGTCCCGTAGGATAAAAAATAGCATACGCAACTCGGGAGTAATGTGGGCCTCAAACTCCCGGGTGCTTATCGCTCTCGGCTTCGCCTCGAGCGATAATCCACACCCGGGAGTAAAAGGCCCACTTTATTCCCTAGTTGCGTAATATACTATTCTGGCGGATTTAGGCAGCCAATGGACCTGATGCACCAACCGATTGTTGGAAACTCAAACTGGAGCCAGATGACACGCGATGGTCAAATTCCGACGATCTCGATATGGGAAAATATGTCTGAAAATCGCCCGGGGACATTTCGACCCAGTGTGTTGTTTAGATGTGAGACGTTCACTGCGGAGGCTGAAATCGGTGATCCCTCCCCCAAGTGCAACGGAGCCCACCGGTGGGTCTCGCGAAATGTTATTTCCTATAAGACGATGATCTGTCGCGAACAGAGAAGGACTATGGGACCTACCGGTGGGTCCTATTTGTCCTTCCGCCGCAGCAAACGTGTTTTCAACAAACAAGTTCCAAACAAAAATTTGTGAAGTATCAGGTGAATTTGTCATCCCTGAGACTCTATCTCATAAATTTTTACTGTAGGTTATTTGTATACTGTACTTCATGGGTAACTTTAAAAGAAGATTTGTCAAACATTCAAAAAGTTTTGAGTCATCGCAGTAGAAATCGTGACAAGAGGTCATAATTTTTTTCAATGTGCAGTAGAATTTGTAAACATTTTTGGATCAGATTATGAACAAATCACGACTCATGGGTGCTAAAAGATGAAAGCTCAATTCTATAAACGCTCACAATCATCAAGAAGAATATGCTTCGAGGTCTAGTTGGTATACCGCGGATGAAAATACCAATAAATACTTGACATTTCATTCCAATTAATATTTTTGCATGGCTTCTCAATAATTCTGAGGAAATTTTGGGAAATCACTTCAATCGGCTGATTCAATTTATCAATCAATCATTTCGTTAAAATTTGTATGCAACCAATTCTGATCGATGATTGTTAAATTTGACCAAGAGATTAATTAAAAAATGCAATCGACCATAGAATCCTTCCACAGTACTGGTGCTATTGTAAAAAATACCAGCTTTCAGAGTTTTGCATTCAGAAGTTCAGGATAATTCAACAATATCCTAAGTGTAGATGAGAATTGAGATTGTTTTAAGATATCTATACCCCCGAATCTTTTCAAGTGTATCACACAATTCGATTCCCTCAGGAGTATATAACATGCAAGAGATACAATCAAATTAAAATAATTAAGAGCCCAGCCAAAATTTGTCCGTCAGCACCCCACGTATCGGGTTGCCTATGTGGAGACCCAAGTAGGATGAGTGGCCTTATGGGTCATGAGTGGGTCGATGGGTGGGTGGGTTATAGGTGGGTGGATGGGTGAGTTGGTGGTTGGGTGGCTGGGTAGGTGTTCGGATGGCTAGATAGATGGAAGGGAGTGTAAGTGGTCGGGTGGATGCGTTGGTTGGTGTGTCGATAGTTGACGGTTGATTATTCACGGTGGAAGATGTCTGTCAATTGTTGACCTAGACAGTTGACTAAGGCAGTTGACTTAGGCAGTTGACTTAGGCAGTCGACTTAGGCAGTTTACTTAGGCAGTTTACTTAGGCAGTTGACGAAGGCAGTTGAGTGAGGCAGTTTACTGAAGCAGTTTACTTAGGCAGTTTACTTAGGCAGTTGACGAAGGCAGTTTACTAAGGCAGTTTACTTAGGCGGTTTACTTAGGCGGTTTACTTAGGCAGTCGACTAAGGCAGTTTACTTAGGCAGTTTACTTAGGCAGTTGACGAAGGCAGTTGAGTAAGGCAGTTTACTGAAGCAGTTGACTAAGGCAGTTTACTAAGGCAGTTTACTTAGGCAGTTGACTTAGGCAGTTGACTAAGGCAGTTGACTTAGGCAGTTGACTAAGGCAGTTTACTTAGGCAGTTGACAGAACGTTGATTATAGACCGTTGACTATGGACTGTTGGCTTTAGACTGTTGCCAATACTGATTGTTACCAATTATCAAGTTACCCATTACTCAACTGATGAGTTTGTCTATCAAGCTGAACTATTGTCCAAATCATCTCGTATACCTCTGTAATTCGGTCTAGTTTGGTCCAGTTCGGTATGATAGATGGCTGTATATGAGTGATGGGTAAGTGAATGCCTGGATGGATGGATGGATGGATGGGTGGATGGGGATGGAGATCGGAATGAGAACTACTGTATCAATTCGGTCTAAATCGGTCTAGTTCGGCGTAATTAGGGTAAGTTCGGTGTAAGTCAATTGAATTCAGTCTAGTTTGGCTTAAGTAAGTCTAGTTCGGTCTAGTTCGCTCTTATTCTGGTACAAATAACAAGCGGGATGGGATTCATGAAGCAAATATTCAAAGGCTGTTTAGTATCTTTTCGATATGTATATGTTTTGCCTCAGTATCAATTAACAGGCTGAAGCTGGGACTGTGGCTGGGGCTGGAGCTGGGGGTCGTGACTGGGGCTGTGGCGGGGGCTGAAGCTGAGGCTGGGGCTGAGTCTAGGTCCGTGGATGAGGATGGGGATGGGGATTCGGTGAACTCAGGTCTAGTTCAATCTAGTTCGGTCTGGTACTGTGTAATTTTTCCGTGTTCGGTCTAATTCGATCAAACTCTGTCTGATTCGGTCTGGTTAGATCATGTTTGGTCTGTAACGGTTTAGTTAAACTAATTTCGGTCTAATTCGATCTAATTTTGTTTTGTTTGGATTAGTTAGGTCTAGTCCGATCTAGTTCACTGTACTTGGGTCTGGTTTGGTCCAATTCGATCTTATTTGGTCAAGTTTGGTCGAATTAGTGCAGATCGGTCTAATCCGGTATGGTTCGATCTAGTTTGTTCTTGTTTGGTCTAGTTCATTGCAAATGAGCCTCATTCGGTCTAGTTTGGTGTAGTTTAGTCTAGTTCGGTCCAATTAAATCTAATCTGGTTTCGTTCGGTTCAATCAAGACTAGCTCGGTCCAGTACATCGTAGTTCGACCTAGTTTGATCTAAATTGAGCTAATTTGGACCAGTTTGGTCTAATTCGGTATAGTTCGCACAAGTTCGGTCAAATTAGGTCTGATTTCGTCTAGTTCAGTCTAGTTCGGTCTAGAATGGCCTGATTCGGTCTAATTCGATACAGTTTGGTCTAGATCGGGCCAATTCGATCTAACTCGGTCTAGTTTGGTCTAATCAAGTCCAGCTCGGTCTTGCTCGGTCTAGTTCGGGGTAATTAGGTCTCATTCAGTCTAGTTCAGTTGAATTAGGTTTAGTTCAGTCTAATTTGGTTCAGTTGAGTCTGGTACGGTCTAATACGGTCTGGCTCTATCGATTCCGGTCTGGTTCGGTCTAGTTCAAACCGGGTCGATCTACTTCGTTCTAGCTCGGTCTAGCTCGGTCCAGCTCGGTCTAGTATGGTCAAGTTCCGTCCAGTTTGGCCTCATTTGATCTAGTTCGATGTAGTCAGGTTCCTCTCGGGTTTTTGGGCTATTCAGGTCTATTCTGGTCCAGTGCGATCTAGTTTGGTCTAATGCGGCCTAGTCCGGTCTAGTCCGGTCTAATTGAAACCAGTTCAACAGAGAAATCTCTTACACAGCTATTCATAGTATTAATAACTTGCGGTTTAGTGTCCTTCGCGCTTCAGGCGCTGTAGTCGCTGTGGCCTAAGAACCAGTCCGACTTAGATGCAGAGACTTCAGTTCATCCTCATGCCACACCGACTCAAGTGCCCAACCCATGGATCAACTCTTATTTTTCAGGTTACCAACGACTATGAATACCAGTGTTAAGAGTTCGGGACTTTGATTTAGCCAACTCAGCCGTTCCAAAAATTGAGAACAATAAATCTGAATTTTCTAAAATAATATATTTATCAGCGGGTATCATTCAAGTTAATCACATTTTTGCGAATTACATAAAAAACTTCTTTCTGGCACCTTGAGTCCATCATCAATCATTATTTTACACCCATCATCATTGAGCTAAAGAGGCATTTTAGGGGCCTCTGACTTATCAAGGACATTTACAAGCCGAACGAACGGTGGAGAGTGCGGCAATAACGCTAGTTCAAATTGGCTCTCGAGCATCAAAGCGAGTTTCCAAATTCCATTGAAAGATGTAAAATGCTGATCGAAAGATCGGAAATGCGGGAACGAGAATGTCGATTGACGTCATGCATCACTTTGTTTGTAACAGCCCACAAAGCTTATATAGCTAAGCAAAAGAGAAGGATTGTCAAACGGATACACATGCACAATGCTGTATCTGAGCTGTGAAAGATATTGACTGAACGTTTCGAAATAGTATCGTTCTCGCTCTTCAAGATCATGCCAATATCCCAAAATTACCTTTCACGTGGCAATTGTTTTCTTATATCCATGCGAATGTCGAAGGTGAAATCTCGAATTGGGTACACGATTTTATGCGAATACGAGATGCGTCAATCTTGTGGTATCGGTGTTACTAGCCAATGCTATATTGTCTCGTGGCGCTTGCTTGTGTAACGGTTTTTCCTACGTTTTCAAGTTTCTCTCAAGAGAGATTCGAGGACACCCTTTGCAGCGGGATTTTTAAAATTTTCTTTCCGGTTTCCTATGAATGCAACAGGAAAAATTCGCTATTTTTTCTTCATGTTCTACAATCTTTAACAAGCTCAATTTTTGTTGAGACGAAAGAATTATGAGGATATATGCGAATGTATCGTAACGTAGTCAGAGGAGACATGTTATTATCTGCAGATTTATGACGACGGTCTAGACGAAATACGAATTTAATTTGGATCATCACGCCGATAATCGAATTAATGGAAGCACAAACGACACTTTCATAATCAGCTGAATATTCTTCGATGCTCGTGTGGTAATACAAAATTCATCCCCAGCCCATGAAATTCTCCAGCTGTTTCAGATTTCACCTGAAATACTATATATTGCTACAAATGAGAGATCTTCAGTTAGAATTTTTTTTACTTGAGAGGATGTCAATTATCGACATCAAATTTTCAAATATCTCTGCAAATTTTCAAAATACTGCATCAAGTCACAGTGACGCCGATTAAATCACTCAAATATCGGCGTTCCCTACTGGCGATATCTAAAAAAATCATGGGAGAGTTTTATAACTCAGGGGTGTAAATAAGTGTACAATAGCGATAGGACTTCGATATCCCGTCCTAATCGTAGTCACCACATTTAATCTTCAATTACACAATCCCTTTGATGTCGGCGATTGACCAGTTGTGTCGAAGATACAATTAATATTACCTTGCCCAAAAAGAAAAATTTCCACCTATCCATATGGATGTACGTATAATCTAAGCTCACAATGCTAATTTTATAGGTAGAAAATGACTTACAAAAGTAAACCTATATTGCATGTTTTGTCAAATGTTGCTATCAGCCGGACAAAGATTATATCATATAAGACAATTATTATGTATAATATTTCTTGGATATTTGGAATTCCAAACTCAGCATCAACGAAATTAGTCGAAACATCATAATCACGATTCTCTCTACAAAATCTCATATCCTAATCATTGCTTTCAACGGCTTACCCTCACCCACTAAAATACTCCGTCCCAAACGTAACTAAGATCTCTCAATCCAGCAAAAATATTTTCAAGTCCCACAAAACCTTAAAATACGTTGAGCCATATGAAAAAAAAAATAATTAAAAAAAAATGTTCCTCATCTCACCAATAACCGAATTTATAAATTTTGATAAAAGAATAGCTCACTAAGTTAGCTGGAAGAAAAGTCACGAATCACCACTCGTCGTCTCTTCAACACTCTATATGAAATTCAAAGTTGACCCCTTTCTCTCAATACCACTGCACATAGTGTAGATCGTGTAGAACACAGAATTTCAAAGTGAGGAAATACGAGAGACAGAGATTGAGAGAAAGTCAGAGAATGCAAAGGCAAGAGCGACCGCTTAGAAGTGAGACTGACAATGAGAGCTGTTGAATGCTCGACTCGCTGTCTGACAGAGCGTTGAGTTATACCACTTGCTCTTCGTCCATTCCATTTTCTATCACTTTCTATATATACCTATATCTATTTCTGCTCAAACTCGTACTTATCCACACTTGAATCGACACATTTCGTATTGGATATGTTTCTGTGTACGTGTGTGAGTGTGAGAGCACAAGTGTGTCCGAAGTCCACTCTGTACATTCGAATTATAACAATTAAGGAGCCAGGCAAAATTTGTCCGTCCACATGCCGCACATCGGGTCGCCTTTTCGGAAGGGGTGAAGTGTAATGGGTGGGTGGATGGTTGGGTGGGGTGGTGGGTGGGTGAGTCGATGGATGGATGGATGGATTGCTATGAGGTATGAGGCACGAATTATGGAGAATTATGTATAAACACCTCTGAAGAACGAGTCAAGAGTTATGAGGAGCTCGAGTTATGAGGAACTCGAGTCATGAGGAACTCGAGTCATGAGGAACTCGAGTCATGAGGAACTCGAGTCATGAGGAACTCGAGTCATGAGGAACTCGAGTCATGAGGAGCTCGAGTTATGAGGGGCTCGAGTCATGAGGAACTCGAGTCATGAAGAACCCGAGTTATGAGGAACTCGAGTTATGAGGAAGTCGAGTTATGAGGAATTCGAGTGATGAGGAATGAATTATCAGAAATGAGGCATAGTCATGGGAATAGAAATGCTGGAATTAGGTCTAATTACGTGTACCTAGGCCTCATCCGGTGTAGTTTGCTCTAGTTTGGTCCGGTTGGGTTTCATTCGGTGATTGGGTGGCCGTATGGGTCATGGGCAGGTTGGTGAATCCGTGGGTGATGGTTCGATGAGTGGGTCTGTGATCGGGTGGTCGTATGGGTCATGGGTAGGTGGAACAGTGGCCGTGTGGGACACGGGTTGGTGAATTGGTGGGAATGTGTTATGAGGAATTGAGTCGTGAGGAATTGAGTTATGAGAAGTTACAGCAGATTGTTCGATTCATTCACTGGTTACGTCGTGTGTTATTTTGGATACTCCCCTAGGCATTGCAATGTAATTGCATCATCGAATTTTTTTTCCAATAATTAAGCGCCAGTCTAAATTTTGTTCGTCCGGATCCCTCGTATCTGGTTGCCTATGTGGAAGGACTGAAATATCATGGGTGGGTGGATGAGTGGGTAGATGGGTGGGTGGGTCCGTGGTCGGGTGGCCGTATGGGTCATGGGTAGGTTGGTGAGTGATGGGTTATGGATTATGGCAATGGTACAGAGAAGTAGCGTAGAGGCACAAAAATAACGTGAATTTTTTGCGAAACTTATATCGATTGGAGCTAACCAGGGGTGCACGAGATGTAGGTCTCTGGTTTTGGTGAACAGTCTCATCCAACCCCCAAAGACGATATCTGAAGGTGTACAGTTGGATGCTCAATGGCTTTAGAGTTACAGACTTTGGTATTGCCCACAAGCTCTCATGCTAAGAAAACATAGTGGAAATAGGTCATTCATTGATGACAGCTCTACAATATAAGTATTCTCAAAGTCAAATATCTTTAAATGCCAGATTCTATTGGCTTCGGATGGTTCGTGCGTTCTTTATTGATTGATATTTCATGCAATGTGTGCGCATTCATTACTTTTGTGAAGTGTAGCTGTTTTATACAGGGGACTGACTGATTTCTGGCAACGCTGGTGATGGAATGAGACGAAAGAATAGGATGTTGGCATACTTGAAATTCTCATTTGGTAACTTCAAAAAGTAAGCACCCAGTTATTGCTTGCAACGCTTTGCAACAATTTCGTTAGGTTTACTATCAGAATATTTTACTTTAATGAATGTCAAAGAGAGATTACTACATAAAATCACCAAACCACAACACTTGTCAAAACTTACAAAGTTATACTAGGCAGTCTAGATTTAATTTGTTCAATCCGGTATAACAACTGGTTGTATAAGGGTGGTGGGTAGGGGGGGTGCATGGATGAATGAATGGGTGGATTAATGAGTGGATGGATGGTTGGGGATGATAATGGGGACGGGATGGGGGTGGGAAGTACCGAGCTGAAATGGTATAGTCCGGTCTGGTTTGGTCCAGATTGGCGTTATTGAGTCAAATTCGGTCTAACCTATTCTCATGTGGTCTATTCCTTTCTGATTAGGTTAGGTTTAGTCTAATTCGGTCGACTTCGGTCGAAGTGAGTCTAGCTCGGTCGAGCTCGGTCTGGTTCGGGGTAATTAGGTCGCGTTCGGTCTAGTTCTGTTAAATTAGGTCTAGTTCGAATTAAAGAAGTATATTTGATCGGTCTTTGCGAGTTAAAGTCAGCTGGTACTGCTGAAATTTTTGGCATCAATCGAGAATGGATTTTTCTCCACTCTCAATCAATTTCAGAAATACCAGCTGACTTTAACTCGCAAAGACCGATCAACTATACTTCCATAATTTGAAATTCCCGCGAGTGATAAATACGATATCCGATCATATCGATCGAGTGTCATAATTAATTATATATATATATCTCCGGCGGAAGGCCGAAGACCTGCCAAATGTAAAAATGGTGAAAAATCAAATAGAAATAGCGGGTTAAAATCACCTTTCTCGCAAGCGCTCAACGAAGATGAACTTTCGTATATAAGGACGTTCTGACCATCGAACATTCGGCCACTTGAGCCGCGTGTCAGTGATAAACTCTCATTGCTCTTCCACCACTTTGAAAATCTCGAGCAATGAGAGAAGGTCTAATTCGGTCTATTTCAGTCTAATATTGTCAAATACGGCGTAGTTCCGTCCAATTCGGTCTACTTTTATCTAGGTCGGTCTAATTTGGTCCTTTTCGATCTAGCTCGGCGTAGTTGGGTCTAGATCGGGCCAATTCGATCTATATCAGTTCAGTTCGGTCTAATTAAGTCTAGCTCGGTCTAGTTTGAGGTGATTAAGTCTTGTTCGGCCTACTCCGGTCTAATTCGGTCTAGTTCAGTCTAGTATGGTCTAATACGATCTAGTTCGGTCCAATTAGGTCTAGTACAATCTAGGTCGATCTAATTCGGTTTGGTTTGGTCCAATCAGGTTGGTCTAGTTCGGTCTAGTTTGGCCTAATTTGTTCTAGTTTGTAGTTGCTCTTATATGCACCAAGTCCGGAGATCAAAGGTCAACTTATGCACACTGCACAATGAATTGAATTGACATCGCTTTGATTAACCCTTTACATTCACGCCACGTAACGGAAGTTTTTCAGCCTAATCGATTCATCAAAGATAATCCAGCTCAGCTAATTGAAAAGAAACTATGCAATTCCGCAATATTCATTGTTGCTCACTTGAAGTTACATCTCCACAATTACCCAGTATAATTTGATATAATACCAATTTTGCGAACTATTTTAAAACTTTTTTTAGACACCTTGAATTGATCAGCAATCATTATTTTACAACTATTCTTATTGAACTATAGAAGCATTTCTGGTGCCTATGACTTATCAAGAACATTTACAAGCCGAACGAGCGGTAGCGAGTAAGGCAAAAACGCTAGTGAAAATTAATATTGCAAGGTTAGGAGGTTTGTTGTGATTCAGTGAGATTTTGAAGTGATTCTAAGAATCTTTGCTCTCACAGTGTGCCCGTATAGTTTCAGTGCAAAAGTGGAGTGATCGTCTGGTTTCTTTTTCTTTTGTACGGTTGATTTTTCTGCGACGATTTTGAATTAAATTATACACATGTTGGATTAACCTAATGCTTACATGTGTGTTTCGTGAAAAAAAAAAAATTTATATAAGGTCAGACAGGTGAAAATTTTTTCAAACATTAGTGTGATTCAATTATCTTCGATTGAGGAGCTTGGATACCAATATTCATTTCTTGATTGTTATCACAACTCTTAGAATCATGATGTCAGGACTTTGAAAATCGTTGCTTTTTTTCATAATCCCTAGTCATGAAAATGATGTGTATTACAAGAGATTAGTATCAGTATTGTACACAAATTTTATAAGAAATCGTACCCACAGGGAAAAATGGTTGAGGACACTTCAAAATACGAGAATGTCAATCTTATAACTTGGATGTTCTAAAAACTAAATATTAAGAAGAGGGTACAAGTTTTTCCCGGTGAATACGCAAAAAAGCTATACTCTGGTTGACCTCACCAGATTGTATAAAATGAGTCAAACCGGATGATGATGATGATGGTCCTTCACGCTTCTTCAGAATTTCAAGACATCACAAGATCTACTTCCCGCATCTCTCGAGATAAAAATTCAAACGAACGCGCTCGCTTCTCTCATCGAATTTACTCAAGAAGCAGATGACATCGAGCGGAAAAAACCTTCTCCATACTTCTGGCTGTTGGGAAAAAGTACGAATGAGGGTCATGGCACATTTTATCAAAATTATATTTCATCTCTCTCGGCCTTCGAAAGCACTCAACGTAAATATTCAAAGACCAGATAACAACATCGAACAGTTGTGTGAAACTTTATCGTTAGTAAGAGTTATCAAATCGATGGTCATTCATAATATAATAGCGATCGAGTACTTTGCTACCACGTTTCCACACTCGATGAAAATCCACTCGAAAGCTTAACTGTATAATCCTGTGTAGCTTGAATTCTAGAAATTCTGACCAGAATCAGTGTAGCTATAATATACTACTGGATTAGAATTGCGGTTAAGCACATATATAGAATGAATTTTCCAGTTTTTCCGTGTGCAGGTTGGTGAATTCGAGGATCACACTTAAAGGCCAAGAGTTGCCCTCAATTTCTTCATTTTTGATACTTTAGTGTATGCATGCATGGACATATCTTCCCCGTCAATCTCAACGTAATGAGAGGTTTACTCGAGTACCCTCTAAATGTCAAGTTGCAGAGAGAGGCTTACGAATGAAAGATGAGAGTCGTGAAAAAAATGGAACTGGCATGAGTCTTTTCATGCATTGTGCGCTTGAAAGATTAGTAATGAACGTGATTATCTGTTTGTGGTTTTTCCACATTTTGCGTTTCGTCCGTTGACGTTTGCCAATAGTCTACCAAGAAATGCTTCAAAATTGAGGAGTTGATAGTCGAATGAATAATAATCCTTTTGCTAGGGTTTCAATGTAATCCCTACCTCAGAGTTTGGCTCATTAAACGAATTCTGAGAGTACGGGAGTGATTCTATGTAAGTCTCACTTTTCGATGTTTTCAGTGTGAATCGTATAGAGATCTCGCAAATCTTTAGGATAATGAGAGCTGAAAGATATAGCATTTTCCATTACTATGCATGTACGACATCACAGACATGATCCAACATTAGCTGGAGCAATACATGCTCATCATTTTGATTTTGCTGGCCTTTCATTCGAGCACACTATTTGCTAATGATTTTAAAATTTCAAAAGTTCCCAAATCACAATTCGACCGTTCAGAGGATATAATTACGCTTGATCCATGACTTTGTTATTTTTCCATTCATTATTTGCTTGTCTAACCAACTACTCGAATCAAACAATTAAAATACCATTCTGTGGCTTTTCATCAAATGTACCACTGAATTACTCAATAATGTCGATCTCATTGCATCAAGAGCAAGCTCTACTAATCAAAAGTGAAACATCACAAAAATGTCTCATTCACAGTGTTAAAACAAGGATGTAATTCAAGTCATACGAATTACTCAACTTCTACGGAACTTTATGATCCTAACGACAAAGAACCGGACATCCGAAACTCCCTCCATTATTCATTATTTTTTCCCCAGTTTTCCATGCATGCGGTATCCTATACTTTGAGCTCACACCTCGCTCGTGCCAAGATCATTTTTCAAGTCCGTGCAACGTGTGAAGCTTGCTTTTCATATTCCTCTACTATAAGCTGTTCAAAGTAACCCACTAATCATCACTGAGTAACGTTACTACCATAGCCATTATCGTCATTGTCATCATTATTCAGTTGATGTGAAGTAAGTGTGCCTAATTTGCCTCCATTCCCTAATATGCACCCCCCCCCCCGCGCCCCTCAAGATTTTGAGTGTTTGCACCCGCAAACGTTGCCACGCATGTTTTTTATGTTTGAATATGAAGAAATGAACGTTTTGGACCGATTCTGAATAATCCGCACATTTATTAGAACGAAGAACGTAGTATTCGGTGCTTACGACTCACGGTGGTCCTGAACCAAGTCTATCCTCCGCTGACAAGACAGCAAGTGGGGTTCTTTTTGGATATGGTTCGGGACATCTGTGGGATCACAAACTACTAAGAATCAAAATAGCCACTGAGGCTGTTTTTTAAAAAAGTCGGAAAAATGTGTTTTTTTGATGTTTTTTCCTTTTCCACCTTCAAAAACTCGAAAGGGACGCACTTTATCGAAAAATATGGACAGCAACTTTTTGTAGAACTTAAAACTATGAACAAAGAAGGTCTTCACACATTCTTTCATTGAGACCTACTGTTCCCGAAACAAGCGTATTTTCGTCTGAAACTCGTATTTCATCTGTCATTTTCCACGGTTCTGACCCCATAACTCAAAGGGAACGCATTTTATCTTAAAATGTGCCGAATAACTTTTTGTAGATCTTTAAAAAATAAACTAAAAAGGTCTCAAGACATTTTTCGATACAAGGTCTTCCGTTTCCGTAATAAACGTATTTTCGTCTGAGATTCGTATTTTATCTGTTATTTTCCACGGTTTCGACCCCATAACTCGAAGGGAACACATTTCATCAAAAAATATGTACATTAACTATTCGTAGATCTTCAAAAAAAAGACAAGAAACATGTGTACACTACACATACCGATTTATCGGGTCCGGATTGTTATAACTGATGAAAGTTTGAATTTCTGTATAAATTACTGATAAAATTCGAACAGGTTGCGTTATGTAGGGAAGAGACACATCTTGTTCTATGCATTCATGAACAATTTGGAAAGCTTGTCCCAATATTCTCCCGAAAAATACATTCCCTTTGAGTAACACAGTCAAAACTGTGAAAAATGACAGATAAAATACGAGTTTCATTACGGAAACGGAAGACCTTGTTTCAAAGAGTGGGTTGAGACCTTTTTTGTTTATTTTTCAAAGATCTACAAAAAATTACTGTACACATTTTGCGACAAACCCGTTCCCTTTGAGTTATGGGGTCAGAAACGTGGGAAATGACAGATAAAATACGAGTTTCAGACTAAAATACGTGTATTACAGGAACAGGAGGTCTTATGTAGAAAAATGCATGGAGACTTTCTCGTTCATCGTTTTGACTTCTACAAAAAGTTGCTCTACACATTTTTCGATAAAATGCGTTCCTTTCGAGTTTTTGAGGGTGAAAGGGCGAAAAACATCGAAAAAACACGTTTTTTCGACTTATTAAAAAACCGCCCGAGTGGCGATTTTTATTATTCTTAGTAGGTTGTTATCCCACAGATGTCCTGAACCATATCCAACAAGAATCCCACTTGCTGTCGTCAGTGGAGGATAGACTTGGTTCTGGACCACCGTGAACTCTTTTTTGCTAAGTCATCAAAAATTATGCGAAAAAAATAATGCAACTAATCTCAAGTTACCTTAGCTCATTTTTTTACCTTAGCCACGTAGAGGCGAATCGAGCTCACACACTTCTGATCGCAAAAAAATTTTTCTTCGCAAAAACTGAGATAGTTTGGTTCCAATTATTTTAAATCAAACATATCTTAGCCCATTTTAAATGTCTTGAACCAAGCTTTGAAATGTAATTTCGAGATGATCCAAAACTATGAGCAAAAGAAAAGTAGTAGGGGCAAGTTAGGCACGCTTATTTTAGTATAAGCAATAACAAGAGTAGAACATTCTGACATCCAAACAATTTCTATCCGTGTGAGCGATAATCAATTTGATGGTCTACATGATTCATCTGAGGCTCCTCTGTGATACCTTCGATGACTGTGTGGTCAGCTCAAATTAAACGAGAGCATTGAATTTCCCTGCATAATTGGTAGCTTCGGCAGCTGAAAATTGCGGTTCTGACCATTACAAATTGATCACCACGTGCCATAGTCGTCATCGAGATAGCTAAACCGAGTCGCTAAATCGAATGCTGAATCGAGTTTGTGACAATCGATTTGAGACACAAGTGTTGCAAGTGACGGCGTTAAAATTGCTGAGGCGTTTAATTTGGGTAAGGCTTTTGATATAGGAATGTCTAGATAGAATTATCTGAGTCGAAGTTATGAGGCAACTCCTATCTATCGGAAGTATCAAAGAATATCACGGATGATGAAAATATTCAATTTTTTTTTAAAAATTCTTGCAGTGCTCATAATCTAAAAACACTTTTACACTTACAAGTGAAAGGTAGAGAGATTGGGAAGAATTTTTTCCCAAAATTTTGACTCAAATTGTCCGAGAAATATTGAGAACAATTTGAATCGGAAATTTCTTTTGTAAATTAAATTAAAAGATTCCACTCGCAGTTTGAGACAAGATCCGCCATACTAGGTGCGTATTCGCCTTTTCATTAGTGCTGTGAATTACGGACAGCTTCAAATCATGATTTTATGAGTAAATCTTCAATTTTCGACTTTGAAAACTTGAGAATCAGAGTTGTCTGACATTTTCAGAAGAATTTTGATGCAATAGAACAGGAAAGAAGGTTACTCGTTCAACACTCATTGAAATTACTCTTCAAAAAATAGTCACGAATGAAAATACTTCAGTTTTTTCATACTCAGAATTGACGTGTAAGGTTTTGTACGAAGCTTTCCGAAACTTGGAAGCGAAAAATTGCTAGAAAACTCTTCCACGGAGAAAAATATTTTTCCAATGTAACGTTCTTTCGTATTTCATAGTGGCAAGTACTTCCATTATCCCAAAGAATTCAAAATTACGACCTGCTTATTTTTTTTTATTGTAAACTCTTTGAACAAATTTCCCTGACCATTCACTAATCTCTGAGCTCTGTATTTTTTTATTCCATAGCCCTACATAAGCTCATGCAACAAAAAAATGTTACACATACTACCCTAAATTTTATATCGAACCAGAAGAATCCTGGTAGCTCGTGGAATTTGAAGAAAATCTCTTTGAAAAGGGGAAAAAATACATCGGAGTACAAAAAAAAACCATTCGACAAGTTAATCTCAATACAAGCACTCAAGTTTCCACTCACCAAAGCAGTGAAACAAAGTCAACGAGATAGGGTATACTTTTTATTCCAGTAACATATTATCAGATGATCCTCTCTCACGAGTTTCATAATGCTCTCACCTATAAAAAAAGTTTATACTATATTTTTTGCACATACCCACAAGCGCCGAGCTGAAGCTACTCTAGATACTCTTCAGCTTCTACATTATATGGAGTGACCAAAGTTTGCCAAGCGTATGATATGTAATGCACTAGGTGGGTTCAAAGAAGCAAAGAGAAAGCTCGAAATATCTATCCAGAATATAATAAGCCGGTCTCTATCGTAACTACAGGCTTTGCTGCATCTGCTTAGAACACATATGACGAACTGACTGTAGTATGTATTGTGTGTGCCTTTCCCATATAAAACATTCGATTCCATGAATATATAAATATATAATTATAGAATCCGAGGATATATGGGTGATTCTGAGATAACTTATGCATTTGATGTCCTGACCTCGCGTTCATATTAAATGACCAAATATGATGAGTCTAACGATGATATCTAGTGTAACCTATTGGAGTAAAGATGTCCCAATAGTTCCAGGAGCGGATATAAGTTTAATGTGGACCTAAGCTTACCAAAAGTGATCAAAATGTCCTTACCGTGACATGTCCTAAAACTGGAGTTGCGCATTTCAGTCGTGTAGTTCACCGAGATATTCATTCAATCTCGGTTCCGCACCACTCAAACATCAAATTTGGGTTATGGAAAGGTGATATCGTGTACAAATCGAGTATCGAGTCTCACTTCAAAATAGTCAAAACACAGCCGACATCCTGTCCTGGAATTTTGCAAATATTTCAAATACTTCTCGATGATATTCGACTCCGGACCTGCGAATCGCTTCAAACGGCTCTATATCGGCGGTAATTGATTCCTGATAGACCAAAAAACAAAATTCTACCACCAGCGGAATGATGAATTACGTGAACAGCTTCCCACGCGATGATTTATGGACAATTTTTCTGTTGCAAAGTAAGAATTGTCCTTACCGTGGTCACTGGCTTTCGAACACTATGCAACGTCAAGGTCCAGAAATTTGTCTACAGTTTACTCTCACCGTAAAAATAGGCCATGTATTCGGAAAAAACGATCCGTCTCGATTTACGCCTGTGAGATCACTTTACATGCCAAAATGTCCTTACCGTGGCAAAAATATATCGAAAATTGCTCATATATCTTTTACATAGATTGACTAACGTTTATGCCCGTCTGGGAATTGTTTTTGGATGTCAAATAGATTGGAAAACCGCCTATGAGCAGTCAGATTGCAGCTATATTTCAACTAGTCGATTTTTGGTCCAAATCCCGATCCCCGCCGTTTTTGCCCTCGAAATACCTAAGTTATCTCATAATCACCCATATATGATCATACGTAAAACCATTTCAAACTTTTTTTTATTCGTGAAAGTTTTGATATATCGATTCTAACTTATTCTAACATCAATACATCACAATTAATTTGATCATATACTACTGAAAAAAAACTCTTTCCGGAAGTGGGTCTCAAGTTCCCATCAGTGCTTCACATGTTCGAAACCTGAGGATGAGCCCCGTAAAGATTTTTCTCAGTAATGTCTGATCATCACCGAGGAGTATCGATGTTACATCAGCTGTAAGTTAGTATATCACGTATTTTCGAAATAAAAATGACAAGTTTTCTAACCGATTTTATACATGGTCATATATGTTACCATCGAGTCCATGGATTCCATGATCATATATGTTCATGGAATCTTGTGCTCTACATGGGTTAGGTAGTAGGATAAAGCTATAGACCATCATGGAATAGTAAAATTCCTCCTATAGAATATTTTTGAGTCCTAGAAAAGGGATTTGGTTATTTCTTAGTTGTCACAAGAAGGTATCCGTGGTAAAATGTTGGATTCGCATGCGATATTGAATTTGACTTACGAAGGTATAGATCAAAGATTAAATGTGAAAAGCATGTAGAAGGGATCAGACATTTGATGAAAAATGTTGGTTCAAACTCGCTGTGAGAGTTTTTATCCTCTTACTAACTTTCAAGCCTTGCACAACATACTCATAACTTGTTAGCATACTTTCCTTGTGGTTTATGTTAGAGATCATCAATAATACTCCAATTTAGAAATGTTGAGAGGACTCAAAGTCAAATATCCTTTGAACGCAAATTCTCATAGAGCAAATGCCGTTTCAAATTGAATGACTGATGTGTGTATGCTAGTGGATGGAATAGTCGTGAATAGAGATTGATATCAGTCAGGAGCAGAGCTTTTGGTCAAGATAGTATTTATGGAAAATTCTTACTGATGCCGCATTCAATGGTCAATAGAGTTGAGGTTGAGTCTAATGATGAGGAGAAATCTCTAAGTTTGCTGAATATGAATGTTGAATTATTGTTGATGAATATTGCTCTCATGACTTTTCTTAGAAGATAGAATTTACTGTAGGTATCTTGCAATGATTGTCCACTTGGCCCTTGCAAACTTTTTTCATTAAAACTAAAACAACGATTCAATTTTGATGATCTCACAGAGCTGACTCTTTGAAATGGTCCATTAAAGACCTCATACAGTTCATATTCGACAAAATCCATCGATCAGATCATGATATCATTGGGGTATTCATTGCAAATTAATTTAGGAATTCCGAGAATTCCAATCAGAGGTATGGTCTGAGGAATGCGAATTAGATTACCGATCTCATGATGTGCAATTTGCATGATTTTGGTCAAATGTCACAGAATTGACTTTCAAAATAGGTCATTCCAGGGACAATTTTACTGTTCATTGTAGATTAACGAATTCAAAAACGAGAATTTCATATATGCAATCTACAACCCTCTAATTGCTCTATAACAGATAAGAATAATTGAAATCCGGACACCAGATATTTTATTCAAGATGAATGATCAAGTTAAACGATCACGATATGCTTAAACCAACTCTTGATGCGATCAAAAAACACATCAAAAATTCCAATTGGGTCTTGAAGAACATGTCAAAAAAGGCCATTTAAAATTTTTGTCGTAACGTATCGAGCAGTTTTGGAGAGAAGTCAAAAATGGGTGTCTTTTAACGCTCTTCAGTCTTCCACAAAATTGGTGATCTATTCTCTTTCGTAAATTTCCAAGGGGTATGAAAAAAAGATTCCCATGCGTTTTTTCCATATAGGGCGTCCTGTTTGCCTGAATGAAGGTTTTCTTCCACCAAATATATTTTTACGCTTTGCTTCTGACTCCATTCCACGGAGATGAGGCATTTTATGGAAAAAGGGTTGAGCAACTTTCTGTAGATTTCTGGAAAACCTACAAGGACAGTCTGATAAGCCTGTAACGAAAGTGGTCCGTGATTTCAAAGAATTTTTCAGGTGAACTACGCATTTTATCTGCCAGATTTCACTGTTTCGAGCGAGATGAATTTCATCAATGAAAAGGGAGTAACCTCGGTACCGCGTGAGTCAAATTGATCGACTTTTTTCAACTTTCACAAATTTGCCTACATGTGTGTCTTATGTGTTAATCAGATCTCAATACACCCTCACATGAACTTGCATAAGGCATCCGACTCACGAATCATGAAATATCAATCCCTGATTATGGGCGAATTTGTCTTAATTGTGACTTATTCGTGACTTCACGCTGAAAATTAATCAGAACTTTTTTCCAAGCTAACCAAAGCTTGAAATAAAGTTTGAGCACGTTCTTTGTATTAAGATCTATAAGTGAGCAAGACTTGAACAAAAACTGATCGGTCAGTCTTTTATAGTCTAATAATCATCGCGATGCCCCATAAGACAGCGTGTATAACCTCTAAAAATGTTTATGCTGATGGTTTAACTCAGGGGTAGCCAATGCTCGTGAAATTTTGACTGTGTCCAATTGACACGCAAATACATCTCTCTGCCAAGTTTGATCAAAATCTGATCGGTGGATCTTCTACCGAGGTTACTCCCTTAAGTCTCTACACATTTTTTTATATGAGTCGTCATGTTTCCATAATTGAAGGTTTTCTTCCAGGATCTTCATCTTATCTGTCATCTTTCACGGTTCTCACCCCATTACTTAAAGGGAACGAATTAAATCAGAAAATGTGTAAAGTTATTTTTCCACATCTTTCCAAAATCAATAAAAAATTGCTCTCCACATTTACTGATTAAATACCTTCCGTTGGAGATATCGGGCGTAGAAGGCTGAAAAGTGCCAAAAGAGATTCATTTCCGACTTTTCTCCAAAACCGGTCGATAAGTTACGACAAATATTCTTCGATGGGCTTCTTCCAACATGTTTTTCAAGACTCAATTAGATTTTTCATGTATTTTTTGTCTTATTAGAAGTTTGTTCAGGCATACCATGCGATCTCGACCATGAAAAACATTTTTTCAATGCTTTCTAGTCAAATTCCGCCTGTCATATTCTCACATTTCCCTCCAATAAGGAATGTAACCCTACTTATCCTATATAAAAATGCGACACGTTTCCAATCAAAATTGTCAGTATGTGAAAATATGTGGAATAAAGTTATGCCAGCAATGGAGGCTGGAATTAATTATCTGTAATCTCAACATCGCTCCAAATTTCATTAATTATTCTGAAATTTCCTTCCTTCCAACCCACTTATGTTTGTAATCATTCAATCCGACCATAATTTTTCTACAAAATAACTTCATCATTCAGCACAAGTATTCCCAAAAGTCCACAAATGCGCGTCCATTGAGTATCAGATAGCACATCTCGGCTTCCACTCTCGCCACAACTTTGATCAACTTAATTAATCAGATTCATTCGAGAAAAGCTTCCACGGCGTCTATATAACCACACAGACCGAACCGTAATTGATTAAACTCGACCATAATGTCCGTATAGACTTCAAAGAGAGATCCAAATAAGTAAAAGTTAAGAAGAATTTTAAAGATACGTTTTTATGTACTGCTCCAAGAGACATTGGTACTGAGAAAATTGCTTATGAAAACTGCTTAACACACGACACAGGTCGAGCATAGTATAGCTGTAGCGAAGATGCGTAATATGACCAGCGAATTATAATGGTTATCTCGTATTTGGATGTGGTGCCATAATTCTGTCGCGATATTAGACACAGAAAAGCATTGCACTGATTGTGCAATCGCGTCGATACGTCGATATCCACTGCACTGGTTATCCTCAAAACTACCCGTGACTTCCTGTTTGATACTCATGACAAGTTAGCACATGCGCGTTCACGCTAAAAGCCGGAAGGTCAAAATATTCCGACTAGATATGGGGATCTAGGGGGGGAAAAAGTTCACTCGGTCAAATGGAATGAAAGCGTATAATAATAATGAGAAGTAGAACGCCAATGTTTATTAAAATGCCTTCAAGTATTTCGTAATTTTTTTTATCACAGCGCATAAGTGAGGACAGATTTTACAGCTGTGATTTAAGGGAAAAGAAAATTTTGAATAAAATCACAGTACATCGAGATCGACTAAATTAATATTGCAGGCAAAATCCCCGCTCCTCTCCCCCCGCGATATTCGCGAAATTCACTCATATGCGGCTCCGCAAATTCGGCGGTCCCCGGTATTCGCGGTGCTCTGATTTGCTTTTTTTCGCGGTTTGGATCTGGATTTCCGAGATAACTCATGCATAGCTCATGGAAGATGAATTTTCATGGAACTCTATTCAACTGTGTCATTTTGAAACACTTTCGTGATCTGAATGCTCAATGGGTTATTGGACAAAATCATTAGGGTTCTGTCAAAATTCTAGTCATGACACCGTTTACGGGAAGAACGCCTCTTCTTTGATTGAAAAATGTGATGGATGAATTGTGAGTCTTTCGGAAGAACTGATGGAATTTTAAATTTGCTTCTTTCTGTATAAAAAGTGGCAAAAGTTTCTAGAGATTCAAATAGACACTTACCAAGCATTGTATACTGACAATATTCGTCGAGCTCATAAGTCAATAGTAACAGAAATCTTTTTTTTTTTCTGTAAATTTTGGAGTTGATCGCAAAAATTATCTCTTCACATAATCTTCCCGATGCAGAGTCTATTCGCAAGGCTTCTAACACAAACTCATCACATTAAAACGATGTTTAGCATTGTTGAGTCCGTCTCAGGATCACATTATACGTAACCCTCCTTTTCCTATGAGCACAAGGTCCCCGGTAACCGCGGTTTCGGTATCCACGACAATTTCTTTATAACGCATCAACTAATAACGGAATGAAAGGGGACGCTATTGAAAATTGAATATGACGGAAAATTCTAGAAATCAAATGCGTAGCTGAATCGAAACCTACATCCAGTGCACTCGATTATTCGTCGCAGCTTGAATTAAATTAATTTTGCGTGATTTCATGGAATACAAATAACTCAAAGGTGGAATTTCTTATTCAGTAATACCACTACAAAAGCTTGATGTAGAATTTCTTCATTTCTCAAGATCTAAAGAGCAACGCGTAGGTAGGTATGCTATAAAATATAGAAAATTGAATCTGAGAAATTGAACGTGAAATGTGAGAATTTCTTCCATTTGATCACAATTTCTTGATATTGCATCTTGTGGGAAGGATTTTCCATTGTATGGATTCAACAATGTGTAATCCAATTGTTTCTTCATCCATGCCATAGTATAAACACTCATAACCCACGCAACCAATATATTTGCAACACAGAAGATATCACTATTTTAACCACTATTCACAAAATTATCGAATATAGCATTCAATCATGTAATGCAACTAGAAAATTCTGTTTATGTGCGTCAGCATTTCACGATTACCTATCAAATACTCGTCAATTTACAGTTCAATAAAAACAAAAAAATAATCGTATCACTTGTTTTCACATCTGTGGATACAAAATTCATCTGTGGCATCTGTTATCGTGGAATATGTCCTCTACTAAAAAATAAAAAGTCGATTTGTTTTACATGCGAGATTCAGAGCAATGTGTACACAAGCTAAAAAGAGAGTAGGGAAAGTTTTTTGCAACGCTGTCGAGCGGAATTTGAAGCAAATACCCCTCTGCATATTTGAAGAGACTCACATTTTTTGTAAAACTATGGAACTGATAGCGCAGTATTTTTATACTGTAGATAGCTCGTGTACGGATTTTTTTTTCGGATTATGAAATTCTTTGCAGATGATAAGCTTCTGAAATTGTGAGAGATATGAGAAATTCCGAGATTTGTGTTCATTTTGATCAAGTCATTTTCTCAACTTCTTAATGCAGTACAGAATATAATGTGGATTTTTGAATTAACATCGCAGAATTGAATCTCTGGATGGAATGTACTCTTTGAACATGAATATTCGTCGTGTAATGATTTTTGTAAATCAGCTCTGGCTCATTTTCATAGCTTATTTTACCTACCACAAAAGAAAGATTTGGGATTCAGTCATTGAGAAACTTCTTGATTCTTAGGATGACTTGAAAAATCATTCTAACCCTAAGCTTAAACCCAAACTTTTCATCTTCAACAAATCAATGAAGTAACGCTTTAAACTCAAAATATTGTAAAACCATGAGTTACCATCAGCCGGGTAACTTTGGAACAGAAACTGCATCTTTTTCCTGAAACCTCGCGGAACTTGTACGTCTTACATCAGAAGTGCATTGTATCTGTAGTCAATCGAAAGCTTACAGTTCCAGCTTTCGATTGTGGTGCTTACAAGGTCCATTTGGACATATCTGGTTGGAGCAATGGGCGCTGAAAGTCGTGTTCCAAAGTTAGACACGAGCTGGGGTAACTTTGGAACAGAAATTGTTATCATTATTTATTCGTCAATTGATTCATAAAATAGGTCACGCAATCAATTTTCACCATCAGTAATCGAAAGTTGAGGGTCTTAGCTTTCCATTGACTTATGGTAAAGGTCCATTTGGTTGAATTTAACTTCGACAATCGAGCATAGACACCTTCAGCATACCTCACTGCCCGCGTCGTCGTGGCTAACTCTCGAGGAGGGAAATACCTTCACAGTCGGTTTCTGACAAAAACTGCAATAACTCGGCTTCCGTGGGTCCAAATGAGACGTTCTTTGGCTCATTTTGAAGCTCTCGCCAACGGCTACTCAAGTATGTAGAATTCGAGGATGATATGGATCTTGGGAAATGATTGAGAGTACATGAACAAGTGTTCCAAAGTTACCCCAGTTTCCGAAAAAAATACGTACTCTAATGTAACAATAGATTCGTCGACATATGTGTACAGACAAGTGATTTCTAGCTCAGCTACCTTGGATTCGACCTGCTAAAGTTGGAACTACACCACTTATTCCGAGAGACTGTTTGTTGGGTCGGAAACATACTTTTGAAGAAGTCAGCTTATAAAGGGATTATTAGCTGACGGAGACCCTCGCGCCAATGCAAAACATTGTTCATGCTTGTCACAAGTAGAGGAAACCGGTATTAAGGCCTCAGGATCATCTGCCCAGCCAACTGTGCGTGATAACCACTCTTTCATGGGTTGTTCCAAAGTTACCCCCTCCCCCCTGTTTCAAAGTTACCCTGGTTGACGGGATATACTTAATATTCATCCCACAAAATTACTGTTTAAAAAAAACTTTCAAATAATCAAGAAGCGAAAATGAATAAAACTAATCCAAGCTGATCAAATGGATTCCACTTACTGTGAATCTACGAAGCAAGATTCGATAAAGCAGATACAGAAACAATGCGTCCAATATTCTGCAATTCCCAGCTAATCGGATAGTTTCTATTCTGCCTATCGTAGTTGCGTCGAACGGAAAATGTTCTCTCGCATTCAAAAGCTTAGATCAGGATTCTCTACCAGTCAAGTATGTACGAGCACGTATCATACACCATCGAGTTCAACTCATGGGTACACATGCCGCGTGTAATTCACAGATACGCGAGGTATTCTGTGTGGAAATTCTATTGATGTTTAGAGTCTACTTGGTATCTCAATACTGCAAGAGTGGATATCGGATGGGCAAGCGCACTAACAATTTTATCGATATATGAATTCTGACGTGTGCTTGTAGTTTGCAAAAAATAGCTGAGACACGTATTGATGTTCAGCTCGTATTAAATCAATATTTTTCATCTATTCATTTGTCAATTCTTGTTTTTTTTTGGAATTTCATGTGCTTGTTACTAACCGTTTACCCGGTATTTCCACCCCCCTCTCTCTCAAATTTATGAAATTTCTTAACCCAGCTTGTCGAACATTTTGTATCCTTTTTCAACGACTTTTTCACAAAGTTTAGATGGATTCAGAGCTCTTATTTGAATCAAGCTTCGTCTCTTCTTCCTTGTCAAAGAGACGCAAAGTTTAACTTCAATTGAAAAATAGCTGAAAGCAAGCTAGCCAAGTTGACATTTATTCATTTTCGTCTATATTCGTAAAGAGATGAAAAGTTATGTAAATGAATGAGGTCTGTTTGAGCGGAGCAATTTAGATGAGAACTCTCCTCAAGACGATCGTTTCGACTGCATAAATTTTATTCGAGTTTCCGTTGAAGCAAGTTGAATCCTCTTGTAAATTCATCTCATCATCAAGTACACACAAAAATTACGTTTTCTTTCAAAGTAACGAGGAAATCATGTCCTTATATCTACCTTTATTTGCATTGATTTCTTTTTCGTTTCATATTTTCTCCTCTAGAGGCATGATGATAGACCTTGCACAAATTACATGGAATCGGAATTTAAGGTCTTATTATGGGTACCGTAGATGGGATTCTTTCGCTTGCAGTCCACGTTATAAGAACTAATAGAGGAACATATTTCCAATCTAGTGTAAATCATTTAGATATTCTGCAAAATAACATCATAGTCAAGATTAGATTGTATAAGAGTAAGTAGAATTATCATGCCACTTTCTTCTATTTCTGACATTCAGCAATTGAAATACGATCATCACGATACTAACAAAAAAATGTTTTATGGTCACATTGATACGAAAAAGTAGAGATTCCCCCTCGTGAATGAGAAGAGGTTATAAAATTCCTAAAGCAGATTTTCCGGAATTTTGAGGTTGGTAGTTGCTGTTCTTTTTCCTTTCGATGACATCATTATCGACTCATAAACTCTATCACAGTCCATAAGCTCGTATTTTGATTTCATTCCCTTCCCTCGCCAATTCCGTTAGAAGAAAAAAATTTACTGAACACATTTGCGCAACAACCCTGTATCTGGATAATAAAGACTTTCAGAACTCACATAGCTCGTCCTGAAAACAACCTTTACCCAGATTTACACTCACGCTGCTCATGCACAAAGTAATACATCCATCGTTACAAAATTATTTGTTGGATGGAATCTATCCTCGGTTGTCCAACTCCGATTGAAATTCACAAAATTCTCCGCAAAGATGTAAGGCGATCTTGTAGTATACTCCCGTGGTGCGTCGGAAAGTCGACGGTGTACGAAACCGTATAAAAAATTCCTATGCGATTAATTTTTAGGTATCCTCACGGCCATTTTCTCGGAAGAATGAAAAAAAATTCGTTGGTGGAATTTGGCATGAAGTCAATTTTTTATTTTCACATTATGAATGAGAAGCAAAATACTGTCTTTCCCACGATTCTTTTTCTTTTGCTGTATTTCCGTAATGAGTCGGAGGGGATGGTTTCATCAAAAAATGTGTAGAATATTCTTAGATGATGTGCTTTTGTCTTTCCGAAATCGAGAAAAAACCACTGTGAGATTCTCGGATGAAAGAAAAATATCTCAAAAAACTTATGAATTTCGTGTGCATGTACCCTCTGTCTACCATGGGTGGATCCAGTCTTTCGATAAATGCGACCACATTATTTCGAAGATCTTTCAAAATCCTACAAAAAAGTATTTAACACTTTTTCCAATAAATATCATCCCTTGGGAAAAACCAGTAGAAGCACAAAAACCATGAAAAAGACGACACATATCATTTATAATGAAAAAATCGGAAAATTAAATTTACTTCGAATTCCATCGACGGATTTTTCCATTATTTCGGGAAGATGACCGTGAGGATTTCTAGAAATTGATCTCAGAGAAATTTTTCATATTCGTTCACCCTTGACTTTACCGACTCAGCGACGCATCTTGCACCCTCATGGGTACGGGAACTTCAGATTGAATTGTCACTACCTCTCGACCAACTTGTTATATACCCTTGTCGTACACAAATTCTCGAGATTCCATTCGATCGAGTTCAGCGTCATGCTGGCACAGCTCGATAATGCAATACATCCTCATACACGTGTCTTGGTATACTCACCCACAGACACTTGGACAAACAGGAGCAGATCACACGGGCAACTTGGTTTCAGATCTGCTTGCTCTCGTTAACTTGATTAATCCAACCAGAAGTAATGAAGCGATATATGAGTAAGTACTCCCGCGATGGTGGTGAACTCGATAATCGCAAGGCCGGTTATTGTGCATCCGAGCCTGCATCAACCGTTGCAAAAATGATCCCAAGCTTTTGCTGAGCTAAACTGAAGAGGAGAGATTTCCGTCGTAACATCGTGAATAGGCAAAGGGCTTGCATGCATCACATTATGCAGTTGCGGGTTCAATAGCTGGTATGAGATTATTATGACGGCCAAAGTTGTACAACTGATCAGCACACATTTTTGGGAAATGATCGACACTTTCGTATGCCAATACGGAAGTTTCGATCATTTCGTATGACGATACTCAGATTTTTTGTCGATTCAAGTGTGGATGGTTTCAAATCAGTCCTAGGATAATCCAGTTTCAGAATTTCCAAGAGTACCTCTGGTATCAATTTCAGACTGCTTCTATCGGGGATAATTGTCCAGAGTATGTAATTGATTCTGGCATCGTACAAAGGGTACGAGTCTCGTTAGCCTTAGAGCAATTTTTAAATGTCTCGATTTGATTTCTATCGTTCTGATTCGGTTCCATCCATACGCAGCGTATAACATATCTACATACGTTAATTTTTAACTTTTGAGTACTACAGAGAGCTATCGTTATGGTGGAAAAATAGTATATTTCCGTGCTGAGCGCGGTAGCCCATTTTGGGCACTAGGGCAGCTTGTCCTCCAGTGCCCAAAATGGGCTTGCAAGCGAAGTGCGGATGTATTTTTTCATTACGAGAACCCTAAATTCTATTTAAACGCGGCATTTTTAGGTTCGAGTAATGAAAAAATCTTTGGGCACGTGGTAAAGGTTGCTTATTTTTTTTTTTTTTTCTTTCATCAAAATACGAATGATGGGTACCGAAAAAGAAAATTACCACGACAGAATGGTGCATTTCGATACAAGGGCGAAATAATAAATTATGCACCGATGCGAGGCCTGGCTGTTTTGGGGCTCGAGAATTAATTTTCTCACAGTGAAACGAGTAAAAAATATGTCCCAAAATAGCCTGATGAGCGAGGTGCACTATTATATTTTTTGCAACTGTGTGCGCGAAGTTGTAAAAAAAATGAGACTTCTCTTCATTATTTACAGTGCGAGAAGTAATGCGTGAATGACTTCTCACACAGTTTTACATTTACGCACTGGTGGAGTGTGCGTGAATGTAACTTCTCGCTCTAATGCATTTTCATTCACGCACAGTTCCAAAATATGATGTCACGTCATTCCTCTGAATTTGGCCTTTCTTAAAAACCTCGTTTTCAAGATAATCTTGCTCGGACAGTAGTGCATTTAATTACAACTTCGCGCACAGTTGCAAAAAATAGTATACGCAACACGTGCGAGAAGTTTCCGCACACGTTGCCAACTCGCGCGAGAAGTAACATTCACGCACACTTCGAAACTTCTGGCTGTGCGAGAAGTTCCAAAGTGTGCGTGAATATTAACATACTATTTTGGTGTCGGGGCGACTAAATCCAATATTCTAATTCGAGCCGGGAGGAAAAATGTCTGTTCAGTCGCACTATGCCCAATTTTCTTTGCAGTTTTCCGATGTTTGGGTGCTTACAAAATTGCAAAAAACAGTATTCGCGCCTCATTCATGATGTTTGTCGCTTACGAGCGATTGATTCGACCTTCGCCTGAGGCCCGGAACGAAAACCAATTCCTCAAAAACCTCATAAACTCGGTGTGAAATGTATTATTCTCAGATCCGGGTAAAGATTTTCCGGGCTGAGCTGCAGACGAGGATGCAAAAAATACGTTTTTTGATCGTCTGTGCGCAAATGATTCATTTGCACACTGTTTGTTGCTTTTCATTTGCTCACAGAAGATCAAAAAACAGTATGATACTCGGGCGTAACGGTTTTCGCTTTCTCGTGACTGTTGAGACTCGGGCCTGAAAAAGTCACTCGAAGTACGAGAACCATCGTTTGCGCCCTTGTATCATAATATACTATTTCACTCGTGCATCGGACTATATTTTTCGATTAAGTGAGAGTAAAAATCGATAAACTGTGAGCGAAGTACACTTTCACGCCAAGTGTATCAAGAACGAATTTCTCGTCATATTTGAATTTGGACGGTATTTTTTGTGAATTATCGTTCCGTAGAGGAAATGTCACCCCTCGGAGCAAAAGTGCTACTAAGTACGGTTACGTTAAAAAATGAGATTTTCTGCTACGACTTGTTTATTTAGATTTCTCATACTTCTTTTCCAGATATTATTGAGCCCTGGATCACAAGAGCTACAAGATTCTTTCCGAACTCACCGATGACATGAATTTCAAGACAGGTATGAAAATATGGGTTTGTGCGGGTAAATGAAGAATTCCATTCTAAAAAACATTAAAGGACCTTTGACATGAGCTTGATTGAAATACTGTATATACAATTTTGAGTAGCACTGAATAATTTGAGTTAGAGGGAAAAATTATGGGAGAGCTCAATCTTTTGGCCAGAAACTGTCCAAGTCTAACCTAATTGCATTGTCACTATATCTATATATTGCATGGGTGGCCAAAAAAATTGGTCACATACCAGGGGATTTTTTTTTAATAAAAGCATAATGATTGGACGTATAGAATCATTAGTGTGAATGTACATACGTTCAACTAGTGAGCTTGTGATTCGACACAAATCAACAGAGCAATTAATAGGCAGTTCGTCAGTACATGGTCTAGCGTTGAGAGCATTGGCTCTCACAGAATTCACTCGACTTTTTTACTCTGATTAATTGAATTAGCCACGGGCTAGCTGCCTCTGTATGTTTTACGGAGTATTGAATAAAAACGATGACTTGATAACTGGCTTAGGTACATACACACTCGTTTCACTTTTTCCGCCAGAAATACAATCGACACAAAACTGACAGCCACTACTCACTATTGACTTCTTCCGAAATTCGACCATAATAATAATCAGCGTCCTGCTCATCATGGCACCATATTTTTGAAACGATGCCAATATTATTTCCAGACCTAACGCCGATTTTTTCTAGCATTCTCCAAAATTTTTTCTTGAATTGTTCTAGACCCAAGTATCGATGGTTGACGTGCCGAACACTGATCGCTTCTGAGTAATTCTCATTTTCAGAATTTTGGATACGTTGAAATGAATTGATTCGATCTGGTGAAAAAACTTAAGATGCGCTCATTGAGGCCATGAGAGCAATCCCGGGCTCTCTTCTCAATTATTACCTATAGGTCAATTATTGACGTAATTCCTTGTGAAAAGCCGTTTGATTACAACTCACGCCGGATAACATCCTCCAAACCTACAGTCATTAATTCTTAATCAACATCACTCTCAAATTATGCTGAAGGATGAATCCTCAGGCGGCAATAAAGGCAAATATGGAATACACGGGACAATTGGAAAGACGAAAAATGACTCGTTTATAGATTTGAAACAACTCAGCTTTGATCGGATTAAATTCAGGTCATACCAGCTTACTCCGTAGATTTTAGATAATTTTTGAAATGAACTGAAGGATGTAGAGAATATTGGATTTATTCACGAATATTGAATAATTATGAATATTGGATGTATTGGTTAGATATAAGTAGTTATCGACAAAGTTGCCTAGATACTGTGTAAAAGTCAATCAGTGGAATCTCACTAGGAAGCAGTCAATTTTTACTATCTCATTCAGTTTAGATCCGTTCAATGAGCGGATCTGGACTGGTTTCCACATTGCCTTTTACAAAATGATTGACTCTTACATAAAACACTCGTATTCTCTGAATTGAATGGACGAATCCCTTATCAGATGCCATCGAAATGTATTGACAATCGAATTATATTTAAGGTTCAAATACATCCTTTTGCAAGCACATGACAAATCTGATCGTATTAACAGATTTGGAGCTCAGCTCAATTGATCCGAGGGAGTTATCAAGCAAGTTTCCAGAACTTTGACAAGAGTTGTCAAAGTAGTCCCTAACATCAAATTCGGTTAGCTTGATGTAGCTTTAAAAATACCGTCAATCATCTGCCCGACTGTCATACGTTCATCAAATGTTTTTTTCATTCTCCTTTGCAGAAAGTATTCAAGTATTATTGACGGTAATAATGAAATTTTCTTTCCATATAACAGGAATTGAGTTCAGCACATCTCATAGTTTTTGAAAACTGAGTATGAGATATTTCTCCAAAAAGCCATTGCAATATATCAAATTCACACATCAATCTTTTGCATCGGCTATATTCGCAGTATTCAGAAGTAGACTCCATATTCAATAGCCATAAATAGAAAATATTGTTCGTTACTATGCATCATCAATGCCTCGATCAGAGCGATCTTATCACAACTCGCCTCAAGGTGCCAAAAAATTGCCTGCAAATTCCGACCATGGGGTGCTTTACGGCAGCTCTATACACATTAAGGATCCGTTTTCACCCAAATCGTATCGATTCATATTTTTAAATGGCGAGGAAATTGATTTTTTTCCATATGATTAACATGGTATGGGAAGTATCAGTTGGGCTATAGAACAACATATTTCATCTATAACTCAAGGAATATCCATTTTATCGGTAAACAAGTGCAATAACTATTCGTTGGACTTTTCAAGATCCACGAAAAAGGTCTCATGACAATTTTTGGCATGATGCGTCCATTTCGAGTAACAAGGCATTCTTGTTTGAATGTTATGGTTTATGCAATATTTTCACCATAGATCAGGATGATACTCTAAATTTCATATTTCCAGCATTTTTGGCAAAGCTGTGAGATTGCCTGGACCATTTTTGCTTTCTCTAAAGAGAAAGCTTTGTTTTCACCCCAACGAAAATTTGATCAAATTTTTCATTAAAACCAACATATTATTCAACAAAATTCCTTTTATCTAAAAAAGCCAAAGACCATTCTCTTCCTCTCGCCAAAATCTATCAAATGTAGGTAACACTTTTCCTCCTAATGCCCTTCCAAACCCGTCAGAGACAGTTACGTGAAGTTGGCCCGCCACTTTGAGATGGATATATCAAAAAATCAAGCAAAAAATCTCGAATTCAATGGTGCAACTCCTTTAATTTGAACAATTTGACCATTTGAGCAATGAATTTTCAAAGTGCTGAAATATTACCCCCCACCAAAACACAATAAACGCTCATTACCCCGCGAATATATGCAGTAGGAAAACCCACGGGGGGTCAATTTCAAGCTCTTAATTTGACCATATCGATTCAATCATCAGAACTTATCACTATTCACGCAAAATTGTTGAAACAGACTGGGAGAAGTCCCCATGTATAAGGTATAGACCGGCAGAGGAGAGGCAGCGAAGGAGGAGCACGCATGGTGCGCATGGTCCCCACCAGTCGGCACCTGCCTATACCTTATACATGGGGTCACAGGGGTGTCAAGCGTAGTAGAGTCCCTCCCCTCCTTCCAGCCTGTTTAAACAATTTTGCGTGAATAGTGATGAGTTCTGATGATTGAATCGATATGGTCAAATTAAGAGCTTCAATTTGAGTCTGCGTAAGTTTTCCTACTGCATATATTCGCGGGATAATGAGCGTTTATTGTGTTTTGGTGGGGGGTAATATTTCAGCACTTTGAAAAATCATTGCTCAAATGGTCAAATTGTTCAAATTAAAAGAGTTGCACCATTGAATTCGAGATTTTTTGCTTGATTTTTTGATATATCCATCTCAAAGTGGCGGGCCAACTTCACGTAACTGTCAGAGACTCATCTTTGCACCCCCTCTTTCCGTGTATGTGTGTGTGTGTGTGTGTGTGTTGTTTTCTATCGGACACGCTTTCTCTTTTTCTGTTCAGCATATCAATTTTTGGCTTTCTACAAGTTGTGAAGAATCCAATTTCTGAGAGCCCAGTGATTTGGCAGCTTTCGGCTCCCAGTCAAATTTGATCCATGGGCTTTTTCAAGCAAAAGTGCTCGAATTTCGACTTTTAATACATAAATATCTTTTTCTCACACGGTCTCACCACGAATTGAGTCACCTAAACTATGGTTTTTTCTGCAAGATCTATCGATTGGTTAATACCGAAATTTTATAAAATCTTCACAGATCTCAAATTTTCGAAAAAATCAAAATTTTCACCAAAAATTTCATTTTAACCCTTTTCAAACCCACTGCATCGTAATTCCGTCTCAACCAAACGATGGATATTGTTAAAAAAACCTCAGACTAGAAGGCCCAAATCTCTCTAAAAAGCTTCCTCTAAAGAATAACTGAAAAAATAATGGGAAATTTTTCTTAATATTCATTTTTTCCTCGTACCTTCTTTTATGACTCATTTATCTCAATTCCAATGACCTAAACTATGGTTTTTTCCGCATTATCTATCGATTGGTTGATACCGAAATTTTATAAAATCTTCACAGATTTCAAATTTTCGAAAAAATCAAAATTTCCACCAAAAATTTCATTTTGACCCTTTTTAAACCCACTAAATCGAAATTCCGTCTCAACCAAACGATGGATATTGTTTAAAAAACCTCAGACTAGAAGGCCCAAATCTCTCTAAAAAGCTTCCTCTAAAGAATAACTGAGAAAATAATGGGAAATTTTTCTTAATATTCATTTTTTCCTCGTACCTTCTTTTATGACTCATTTATCTCGATTTCAATGACCTAAACTATGATTTTTTCTGCATTATCTATCGATTGGTTAATACCGAAATTCATTTGAGTCTTCACAAATCTCAAATTTCAGAAAAAATCAAAATTTTCACAAAAAATTTCATTTTAACCCTTCTCAAACCCACTGCATCGTAATTCCGTCTGAACCAAACGATGGATATTGTTAAAAAAACCTCAGTCTAGATGGCCTGAATCTCTATAAGAAGCTTTCTCAAAAGAATAACTCAAAAAGTAGTAGAAAATTAGAATTAATATTCATTTTTCTCTCGTATCATCCTTTACGACTAATTTATCTCAATTCTAATGACCTAAAGACTTACTTATGCGCCATTCTGAATCGATTGGCTGATACGAAATTTTCATAAAATCCGTAAAACATTGTTCATATGAAAATTTTTTCGGGGGAAGGGAATTTCCACAAAGGACTCCAGTTTAATCATCTTTAAACCGACTATATCAAAATTTTCTCTTAATAAAACAATAGATATTGTTGGAAAAACCTCCTTTCAGGTGACCGGAATCTCTCTGGAATGCTTCCTCGAAAGAAAAACTCAAAATATAGGATACTTTCTTTTTCGTTAAAATTATCATCATATAACGCCGTGAGAAAGCATTCTGCTAATCACTTTTAGCAGCGTATTTGATCCCTCTGCCGGATACACATGAACTTTTAAACTACAATCGGAAAAATTTTATAAGATAATTAATAGCTGACAATAAGGAGACGTCATGTGCTCAGAAGTGCTGATGCTTTATAGTACTCGAAATCTGAACGCAACGAATGATGGGTCGACTCGAGAACCTCAAAGCGGTTAAGCAATGGAAAATATGCTGATTAAAAAGATTTCACACTCCAACCTGCTTAAACCTGACCTTAATCCATAGAAACCGAGACCATCTAAAAACGAGTGGATGTTTTGTTTTTAGGCTTGATTCACTTCTTTGGGGGTTCCGATTAGGCGCAATGCCCCTAGAATCTCATAAAACATTCTAGAATGTCAGTTATCAGTCCCGTCATGTAAAGCGTCATGTTGAGATTACCCACAAATTTAGTTATTCATGAACATTCTAGGCAAGCATTCTTGGTCAAAAGAGTGCTATTTACACCACTGAAAAACCCCATGGACTCAAACCCGATTAAAAACTCAGGAAACGTAGGATAGTGCTCGTACAGTGACTAGTCATTTTTACCAATTTGGAAATTCGTCCGAACGATTTTCTTAAAGTAGTCTGGAAACTTGGAGACGCTTGATAGACCTCGATAACTATACAAAATAGTTAGGTATGGCCCAAAACAAGATGATGGAACCTTGAGAAGCATGAACTATTGATATGGATTCATAAAATTCAACATATTGGTAACGAATCCTAAAGGATCCACCAGGCGCCTATGGGTTAATACAAAATTGACGATTTTGTGTTGTGTTTGGTACCCAATACTTCCAATTTGTATGAGATCTCGGTAGTAAGTTTGTGATGGGTAAAACACTACCTCTCATAAATTCGTGAATGGTGAATGCACATTCAGCATCACTTTGATAAGCGATATCTCAGACTCTATGCTCCGTAGGACAATTCTGAGGAGAGCATCTTAAACAGCGGAAAAAATGCTAACTTTTCAGCGTTTTCAATGATCTCTATTGATTATCTCAAAGGTACTAGATGCTGGTCAAAAGTTAGAAATCTACGAAAATTTTCACTTTCATTGGTACACCTGCAGTTTTGCTGCAAATGAAGATACGGCAATTTCGCGAACGGCATATCGTAGAGCAGAAAAAATGCTATGTGTAACTTTGATTATTTTTTACGTTCGACGTGCGAGAACGTACGAGCTGTCAAAACACCCGAAATGATGGTTTTCGCCGTTTCCCATACCAATTCCGGCGAAAAACTATCATTTCGGGTGGTTTGACAGCTCGTACGTTCTCGCACGTCGAACGTGAAAAATAATCAAAAGATAGTTACACATGGCATTTTTTCTGCTCTACAATATATTTGCAGCAAAACTGCAGGTGTACCAATGAATGTGAAAATTTTCGTAGATCTCTAACTTTTGACCAGCATCTAGTACCTTCGAGATAATCAATAGAGATCATTGAAAACACAAAAAAGTTAGCATTTTTTCCGCTCTTTAAGATGCTTTCCTCAGAACTGTCCTACGGTGCACAGAGTCTGAGATATCGCTCCTCAAAGTGATGCTGAATGTGCGTTAACCGTTCACGAATTCATGAGCGGTAGTGTAGTTTCTGAAAATTTTTATAAAAAGTCTTGATTCGGGAAACATGATTTATGAGTAGCCTTTATTCAGGTCTCGAAAGAAATACAGAATTTTTTATTCAACCAACCAGTATGAATTTCTTGGAATACCAAACGAATGAAAAAAATACTTTCCGAAGGAAAATCGCGATGTATTACTTCAATTTTCGTATTCTTCAGATGGATCTTGAATGCACTTGATTGATAGCCAATCAACGTGACCTTCTGATGCTTTTGTGAGCTGTTGATTGATTTTCAAACGAATGGTAGTGCGTGAGGAAAAGTGGAATTTCAATTAGCAAATCAATAATTCCAATACTTATGTACAACAAAAGTTTGCCAATACAATGACTCGGTCATTTTTGTGTGTGCATTTCGTCAATTTCTGCATCATCAGTGCTCTTGAGCAAACTCGATGACAAAGGAACGGAAATTGGAGAAGCGTATCAAGTTCCATATTCAAACGGCTCATTGCGCGAAATTATAAAAAAAATTGTTGACCCAAATTCTATCAAAATATTTTGATATCGAATATTTACCACCGTTGTTATCTCTCAAAGACCAACCATTAGCTCAATGCTCATCGAGCTCACAAAATACAAAAACTACACATTTCGACTGATGTTCATTGAAACAATAAAACTCTTCAGTACACTTCAAATGAAATTCTGACGAATGACAAAAGGCTGCATCCACATGCACAGATTCTCACTAATTGCTACCTCTCAGCTTTGAAAAATGGCAAAAAATATATCTGTAAAAAAATCTTTAACTTGTTGCACCATTTTGCATAGACTATACATCTCTGAAAAGGAAAAAGAGACTAAAGAAAGAGTGTTATCTGATTAATGGCTAGGAGATGGTATGAGAAGGCTTGTGGTAGTAAGAAGCGCCCATTTGCCTCTGATGTTATCCGACAAGGTAGAAAAAAAAGCTGCTTCACTTTGTCGTTGTTCACGAGGGCTCATGCATACATACAAGGTTAAATAGGGTAAATGTATATAGGGGAGATCTGAGAACAAGCTAGAGAGCGTGGGAGTTTTACCTACTTATTCGATTCAGCTTGCGTGGACATCATATTTGTTCACGTTATACGAAGGTTATAATGATAGGGTACGCTTAAGCTGCCGCCTAAATCATAACTAATTTCCTTGACACGTTATCTGACGTAGCATTTATTGTGTAAAATGGTGGCCTTGCGTTGAGACTTTTTTTTTTTTGACAAATGTTGGGTTGTTTCTCAGGTTGTTTGTGGGTTTCTTAGAAAAAATTTTTGATGAGCGAGATGATTTGGCTTTGCTAATAAGATTGTGGTCTTGGGTGATTATGAAATTCGCTGAATTGAATGCCTTGTCATTATTGTGCTTTATTCGTTAGAACTTCCTGCATTACGAGAATTTTCATTTGAAGATTAAACTTTTATAAATCTATTCATCCATTAACGATCAAACAATAGGTGAGTATGGTCATCATTTCCGTGTTATTAAGGAGAGAAGCTTCTTTGTAGAGGTTTCTATTCCAAAGCAAGCGAGCAATTCCATGACATTCAAATTTTGTTGGCAAGCAACAACTCGGACATCCAAAATGTGTTGGAAATAAATGAGACAAGTATACCCAACGTGCCCCGTGTAACTAACATGCCCCCACATGCCGCACTCTGAACTGGGCACTCGTTCAACCTGTTGCAAATTCTTCTTTACTTTTATTATGAAATTGATGGTTTGGACCAACCCCGAGTCATTCCTGCGTCCCCCATAAAATTTCGAGTACATTTTTCAAGTTCCATGTTTGCGCAGCTAAGAAATCAACGAGACAATCGCTTTCAGTAACATTGATACTACATTTTTCTAGTGTAATCAATCTTGACGTACTTTGAAACTTTAGATTTCTTGTCTGAAGACCCTCAAAATCCATTTTTTAGAACTGCAATGATTTGATCTGGAGCTATTTTATGTGCAAAATACGGAGATGATTCGTAAAAATGAAGGTTAATTTGGGAGTGTATCGAAATCGAATACGCCCCTCATGTGGTTATCTGATACCACACACTGAAAGGGCGTGCAGTATGCCTTTTTTCACCATTCGAAACGTCTTCATCACGTCAAAATAGGCCGGGAATAGTATTTTGGACAGATTAATAACTCTAAATGTGGTTACACTGAGATGATCACGGTTTCATGCACCCCTTTACCTATTTACATATGAAAGGGGCGTGTTAAGAACACCCTCTCGCAAACTTGCAAGAAATCACTTTTTGGGAAAATTGTGATGGTTTGGCTCTCGTTAGTCGAAATTGGACTCACCACACCTCATTCTGAAGATATTTGAATCAACTATGGAATGAGCTAAAGAATGTGAAGAAATATTGAAACGAGCCGAAGATATTGGCAAAACGGCTTAACGTGGGGAGGGGGGGGGGTTGATCAGGTTGATAAGTTATAACAACTTTGTGATATTTTGCAAAATGAATCGGGTGAAATAAATCAAACCAATACGACTAAATCACTATTTTCTCTGCTCTTTGAATTGTCGCCGGAAGGAGATTTCTAATCCAATTCATTGAAACCGACACATACAAAATAAATAGTGACTGCAAACAAATGGAACAAAAAATATTGATAAAGAAATCACCATTCATGCTTCACCTAGTTCACATTTGGCAACGTCATCAGAATCAATTCTACGCATCCTCGAGCTTGATCGAATCAAGGGCACAATATTCGACTCAACTGAGATGACTGATCCCATTAAATCATGCCTGTATAGTTTGCGTGACACCCAGCGGTTAGAATATAGTCTTTGTTACCCATTTTTGACGCTAAGACTTGCCTTTGATGTGGCATCGTTCGTAAACCCGATCCTCTAATGATAGTCTTGAGGTCATACTTGATGGGGATCACGATTGACAAACTATAATTAGAGTATAAAACACAGCATCATCCCAGTGTACCGATTCCTCGACCAATTCTTGAAAAATATTTCAGTGGTTGAGGGTCTACTCATACCTCTCCCGCCCTGATTCCCCTCAATTTTACCTTAATGTAACCATTATCTTTGTTATCGTTGATGAATAAAGAAGAAAATTGACTCTCATCAAGTCAATAACTTTTCTCGTCAAAGCAAGTTTAAATAGACCGCGCATAACCGTTTCACGAGAAAACACATTTGAACTCATTACACAAACTCAATTTCCGTTGTAAAGTGCAAAATGACAACTGATTTCATTCAATTACCCGTAACTGTGACCCCAACTTTATTTAGCATTCTGAATTATGCATAAAAGCTCACTTCGAGCAATCTGAGAAGTGAACAGGAACACCGTGTCTCTCTTTCTCTTGCGGATCTCATTTCCATCCTCGCGACTACTAAATATATGAGGGAAGAAAAGCCTGCGTTACACTCGGTAAAATGGTAGAATTGTGATTTTCCAGCGACAAGTAAGTGTCACTAGGAAGAGAATAACGTATAGAAAATGAACGTGTCGTTGCCAGAATGAGAAAGTGATAGACACAATTTTTCTTGGTTTCGGTTCGGAACCGACATCGACGCAGCGCCGTTTCATCGCGATTCCAGGACTTTTTTTATTTTCAAATACTTCACATCATCTAGAGACTGTATGCCAGCTTTAGGCTGACTGCTACTACTACCACTACTTGCTCATGTTCCATGGAAAATTTGATATCAGATGGAAGACCGAGGTACATCACAGTTATAGGTATCACGAGATACGAAATTGCAGAGGGACTGGGTTATTCGTTGGCGCGTCTGTCTGACCATACGTTGATCTCCATCACTGCGCAGATGCAATTCTCGATAACCGAGTTTCGATTGCTGCATTACTCGCAGCGGTATTCTATCGATATCGTATTATGTTTTCTATCAGGGTGATATTGTCGAATCATCTTTTGGTAATTTCAGGGAGTATGAGTTTTTAAAATCCAGATGATGTCCCACTACTTTTTTAGAAAGATTTTACTGTATTTGAACTGTGCCTTGGGAAAAACAAAATCGGAATGTACGGTGAAAAATTGGAACATAGTAATCTTTACTGATTCAGCAATTGATCCGACGCCCTTGGGTTTACGACAATTTTCTAAAAAGCATTCGGATGATAAGAAGAAAATCTATCAAAATATGTGTTTTGGAAATTATTTTGATTGAAATTTCTTGTTTATAATCGACGCCCAGAACTCCAAAAATCTCCATCTCAACCAATCACCCCTGATTTTTATGTAAATTATGCGTATGTTAAAATTCTTACGGAATATTGTAGTTTTCTCGAGACCTTCAAGATCTTTTTTTAATCATTGCTCTACAATTTCATAGAACCAAGTAACAAACGATCGTGTGATTGAAATTTTATACGGTTCATAGGTATTAAAAATACCAAAAGGTCGTCTTCCACGGTTTTAATGCAAAATCTTTTGAATTTATTAAGTCATAGTCAGGCTCATTCTAAAGATTGCTTGTAGGGATTTTCGGCCACTTCAGCTTAGGAAAAACGTATGACATCATATTTTCAATAACCTCAACCCGTACAAAATTCCTTTCGCCCGATCGCTTGTGGACCTGGTCTAAAAAATCTCAGCGCAATGTCTAGGAATAGAATTTGACGATTTTGAGGAAAACTACATCTCACAAGAATTTTTTCCGCTAACATAATTTGCATGAAAATAAAAGGCGAGTGATTGAAGTGGAAAGGTTTAGAAGTTTAGGGGTCGATTATGGGCAAGAAATTTCGGCAAAGATAATTTTTAGAATACATAATTTGATAGAATTCTTTCTCGTCTTTTGAATCATTATTAGGAAACTGCCTCAGACCCAAGGGCGTCGAAGTAATCGCTGTTGTAATGGATGTCTCCAGAGTCCATTTTATTGTACACTATCGCCAATGAATTTTCGGACGATAGACGCATAATCACTCTTTTGGAGTATCAGTATCTCAGACTGAACACGTCGTAGAACAACTTGGAGGAAGCATCTTAGAAAGCAGGAAAAATACTGAGGTAAATAATTTTGATCAATCTCAGGGAAGACTCCGGATACTGATGAAAACTTGGAAGAATTCGAAATTCTTCGCTTCCACCACATCCACGCCTCAAAGTGCGAAAGGTATCATGAAAATGTCTTCAAAATCGAACCATAGGGTGTCCTTGGGAGTTCCTGCGAAGTAAGAATCCGTTCCAACCTGAATCGCGTCGGTTTAACTTTCATAATTTCGGGTGGAATGAATGGGATAGGAAGTATCAGTTGGACCATAAAACAACGTTTTTCTTCCATAACTCTAAAAGTATTTAATTTATCAGAAAATGAGTGAGTTAATTCTAAATCGGGCTCCACAAGATCGGCAAGGAATGTATTTTGACAATTTTGTGAATGATCCGTCTATTCCGAGTTATAAGCTATTCTCGCTCAAATGCTATGGATTTTGCAACATTATCACCATACATCATATTCTATATCCCACATTCCTCCCATATTTAGAAGATTCTTTTTTTTTTCTTTCATTAGTTTAGAAGATTCTGTGAAGTTCTTTCCTCGTATATTCATCGAATACATCCGAAAAATATGTTCAGAAAATTTCCCGGCTTTGGCAAATATTCTGAAATTATGGAATGTATAGAGTATGATGTATGATAGTAGTATGGCGAAATCGAATAAGAATGCCTTATAACTCGGAATGGGCGCATCATTTGTACAATTGACAAGAAGCATTTTTTATCCACCTTAATAAGCCCTACAAAAAATTACCCCACACATTTTCTGATAAAATGAATACTTTTCGAGTTATAAACGGAAATGTTGTCCCATGGCCACATTGATACTTATCCTAGTCTAGTTATAAAGGAGAGAATTATTTTACTTGGCATCTTGGAAAATTAACCGATACGATCAGATTGAAACAGATTCTTACCGTGTAAGGGCTCCAGTAAAACACCCCGTAGTCGGATATTGGAGACATTTTCATGGCACCTATCGCACCTTGAGGCGAGTTTGGTCTTTGATACAAATCAGAGAAAAAACTCTACCGAGCAGAAAATATGATATCAATTAGACTTATTCCAAAGTTGCTCAAAAAATTTTCCAGAATATACACTACAAGAATGGTTGGAAATATCCCCTATTACATTAAAATTTTGATCATTCATAACGACAAAATATAACCAATCAATTTCGTGCTTCTCTGCTAACAAAATATCCCTTACCCTATCCAATAACCATTGAGACCAAGGTCAGTCAATTCAACTTCGACAAGTAAAACTTGAAGCACCTGTCGAATCGGGTCAAATTTTGTTCTGCAGTCGGAAAACTCTCTTTACTCTGTCTTTCTCTGAGAGAGCCAATAAAAGAGCGATTAGGTAAGCGAGCTTTGAATGCCCCCAAATGTTATACTGCTTCATCATCAGCATTACAAAGGACGATCAGTGCAATTTTACGCACCAACAGACTTCCATTAAGCTTCGTGTATTTAAACTATCCCATTCATTCTCGCTGAGTAAATGAGCCACCAATCACGAACCAGGACACGTGCACTTTTCACCCTTTACCATTTCATTTCATAAAAGCAATAATACAGTGTAAGTATCCTAAACCTCATACTATTCATGAATGAAAATTCTAAAGCTCACAAATTCATTTTCCTTACTTGTACCATGTGTGTCTGAATCTACATAAAAATTATAGATTTACTATCACAATGTTTGAGGGGGCATTCAATATCTTGTGCGTGTCTCGGAGTAAGGGATTTCTGCAAACGCACATTAAAAAAAAAAAAAAAAAAAAAAATTCAAACCAATCAAGTTTTAAGTAACTCACGTTTGTGTTGAGAATACTGAAGCTGGGGCAGAACTGTCATGCTACAAGTTTTAACTGCCACGGCTGGATTCCTGTTAATATTACACGATCGTAGAGTAGCAGCAGCATCAGAAGCAGAATGAGAACAGCAGGAACAGACTCCGGACGCAACAGCTCGTCCTCCTCTACTGGCGCACCACTCAACATTTGAGGGCTGCAGAGCCGACACAGACAGAACTACCCCTCCACAATCCTGATCTCCCCACTACTACCACCCTTACTGATAAACTCGACGGCGTGCGTACAGTGAGTGAGTGAGAGAAGCCGTTTTCACGCATCCTCCGTGAAACAACCTGATGATCCTAAACGTGTTCCGTATTAAGGTAAGTGTACCCAACTCACCCTCATCAAGCCATTTTCTCAACAATTTCTACCTCAATCATTTCCTACGGATCTCAGCTCATTTTGCAGCTTGTTTTAAGACCTTGGAAATGAGCTGAAATACGGATAATTTTGGCACACTGAAATCGAGCTGTCTCAATTTCCCCTAGGTGTAATTTTTCAGAATTTACAAAAGTGTGTACTCAACTTGCCTCCATCATGTAAAATAATGTAAATTGGCGCTGGAGTTCATAAAACCGTAGTCATCCCTTTGCATTGCCGTGCAACCACATTTGAAGCTTTTTGCCGGTCCAAAACACTGTTTCCGACCTATTTTGACGTGAAAAAGACGTTGTGAGTGGTAAGAAAAATTGCACTGCACGACCTTTTTAGATTAATATATGGGGGGGGCATGTTAGGTACACTCCGATGTTGGCCTTCTTGATTCTCAAACCATCTCCGCATTTCGCTTATAAAATAGTAGCTCGGGATTCGATATTTTGATTGGTATCTGGGGGCATGTTGGGTATTTTTACCTTATATTGGTGAAACTGGAGTAAATTTTGGCTCGGGCAAGTGTGGACAAGCGTGATGCCCTCATCATAGGCCTGTTTCGGGACTCAACGCGTCAGGAGTTAACATCCTATACTTATTGTCTCTGATGAACTCATTGACCCACTCGGTGATTTTCTCATCTTCTACCGAATGAGAATAGATGTAGAGAATGCTTGCGTTATTGAACTGTTCTTGAGACATAGTTGATCGGACATAATGAGTGCGCGATTTATGAATTTCCTTTGCTGACTCGCAGTAGGGTTTTTTTTGCGTCGACGATGACTCATTCGGATGCACGCAAGATACAAAAAATGTCACCCATCGTGCCAGTCTCCCAGGTCTGGATTTCCATACCTACTTTTGAGCCAGGTCTGTATTCATCCAGACCATCCAGAGGAGAAGTGGTGCCCCTGCAACGCGTTGATAATGTTGTCTCTTCAAGTTCAGAATAGATGACAGTCTTGATTATAATAAATCTGAAATGACTTTCACAGTCCACACTAACAAAGGAATGATGGTTTTTGCGCGTCTGTCACGATCACTCTCACCACTTGGGAAATTCACGTATCCCACCACCCAACGTTAAAATTACCCCAGAAATTTTTTCTCTCGCGCTTTTCATTCAGATGCATGCCAATGGATCTCAACGAAGTTCTGATCATTCCGAAAATCTTCGAACTGTAGAACATTCAATTATGCTGAGATTGAGCCGATTGAGGGAAACTCGTAGTGTTTCATTGAAACATGAATTATACGAAAGAAAATCTTGGATCCCGGGAAGAGTGATGGGTCCGTCGGGATCCATTAACAATATCTCGATTTTCGTATATCTATGGCAATATTTGGTATCTTTTGAGGATCTATGATCATGTTGTTTTCGGTCCTTCCAAACTATTTCAGATCATCATTCGAGATTCAGATAAGAGAAACGGTCCATGAGTTTCACGTCACTTTTAAAATATTTATCAGACACCGAGTTATAGAACTAATTAAAACAACGGTCTTTCAATAATGAAATCAAGACTTATCTGAGTGACACCGTGTCTCCAAAATATTCATAGATACTCAAACTCATGGTCAATATCATCATGACGCTGTACAGGATCGGTCTAAGAAATTTGACTGAATTTGATGTTTTACGAGATTCTACGTGCGTTATGTCAAATGCGAACCTGAGAAGGAGTCGATTGAGAAAGACTGGAGATAAAATCAGATATTCTTGCTTTCTCCGGAATCATCCGAAGTTTGCGTGGTAGTACTAACGATTATCTCAGTTATTGCGAATCGACAATGATTAATTCGTAGGCTAGTAATTACTATTCCATATAGAAAAAATTCCATATAGGAAAAAAGTAAGTATTTTCGGGGTATCCGGACGAAGAAAATTCAAATACGAGGCTATTTCAAGAGCGTTGCTGTCAAAATAACTTCACAAGAACGTACACATATTATTTGAGCTTATTTCATCCAAATTCAATCAAAATAAGATACTCACAAAGATCGAAAGACGAAAGTAGAGCTGTGAGGTTGAGCTTATTCATTTTCAGCTAAGCAAATATTTTGATGGACGGCTAGCGTAAGAAGACTTGTTCGTTTCTGTGTGAGAGGAAGGATGAGAGTTTTGTCTGTGGGCTTTGAGAAGAAGAGCTCTTTGAGGTGGTACAAGCTGTCTTCTGATGTGAGGCTGCGAGTAAAGTTTACCTTGATACGACCGTGTATTTTCCACTTTGACAGGAAGCTGCGAGCAAATGCTAAAGTAAAATTTGAGCATGAGATGTTTGAGATGTTGTTGGGATTGAGCTTGATGTTGAGTAAGATTAGGCGTGGGCTCTGCTTGCATTAGCTTGAGGGTAATTTTGAAAGCGCGATGGGTGAGAGGTCATTTGAATGAAGGTTGATTTAAAATTTGAAATCGGTTCGAGGTTGTTTGGGGGGACTTGAAAGAGAGAACAGGAATATGAGAGATGGGTGAGTTTTCGTTTTACTTATGGGTGTTTGGTGGGAAATTGTTGGTCAGGGCTACATGCACTGATGGAAACTCTTCCTTTTCATCTGAGAAATCTAACATACTATTGGGTGAATTTGTCAAAACCAGCATGATTTAAGCCAAAAAGTGGCATGAGTGAACGTTTCACTTACAAATGGCTCATTCAAAATTTACAATCTGACTCTATATGAATACTTTCTGATCCATCTGACACCCAAAAGAAAAATTCATCGACGGGAATTGTTCTTCATCAAAACATAGATCAAAAGAAAACTCTTCTTCTCTGTTTTGCCGTTAATTATTAGGGTAGTTACATTAAAATCTTTCAGCAATGAAATTTGTTTCATTGTCAGTGGTATATATTCATGTTGATCTTCTCTCGTGAATGATTTGATGTTGAAAAATTATTCAAGCTCCAATATTACATGAGCTTCAAAAACCATGCATCAGGGATTCTTCAGAAAAACCGTTAATTTATAATGAAGAAGAAACGAGAATTTTATCGTGCCTCGAGCAGTTTATGAGGAATTTCGCCTTCACTGATGGAGGAAATTCACCCCATAGTAAGTATATTTTAATAAAAATATCGTCAGCACGGACTTGCTTGAAGGCATTTGTGAAATTGCGAGCAAAACTCTAGGAAATTATGAAGTTTAAATCGCAAACATTGATTGCACTTCTTCTTGCATCAGCAAAGACACCATGATTTTCTACGGAGACAAAATTTTCTCGAAATAGTAATTGAAATTTCGTTGAAAATCCCTTCATCATTCAATACGGGGGATGGAACGATTCGCGTTTGAAAGGATTACCCTGATACTCAAGTTAAAGTACTCCAGTTAAGGTTCCCGAAATTGCAAAAAAAAATTCGCAGAATGGTTGTAACAGCCTCTACCTCTAACATTTTTTTTTCTATCAATTCTCTTGCTAATCAACAAACCGAGTCTGTACATTCAACAGAACTGATCCCCATGGTGAGTTTATGTCAACACCTATACTCGCATCCGTTGGAAATTTTTCATGATCACTTTAGGAATAACCAAATAGTTGATCTCGTTGCCAATTCTCTGAACATGTTAGATTCGATAAAAGTACATTTATGTATACGCAAGAACGATCGGAGGATTCGCAGAAAAAGATTATGAATCCAGGTATTACAAGACCTCAATATATCTGCAAAATAAACTTGAATATCCTCTTTGATGGGAGAAAAATGCTCTTTGAACTCGATTTTTGTTTGATGGATTGGGAAAGGTTTTGTCCGAGGGGCTATTTTGTTGAGCCGATATTTTCCCCTTCAAACTCTCAACGAAATGGGATTTTCTCTGAGGCTTTTACCTGGCGTAGGCTTGCACTTTCACATCTGCTCGATCTCTTATTTAGAGATTCACGGCTTCAAATAGAATTACTATTCCTGTGAACTTGAGCGAGCCGAACATCAAATATGAACTGAAATATCAAACAATAGGCAATGGCTAAAATTCATAACAGCGTAGAACTTTTTATCAACGAATTTTCAACGAGACTTTTCAATACTAAAAGTTTATCCCACATCAACGCCTTCAATAAATTATGAAATTCTTTTAATTTATCAGACATACCAAATTCGTAGAAGTTGGTCGTAATTGACCCTGCATGACAAAAATCCGAAAAAAAGTTGCCGAGGCTGTATTTAACGTTTATTATTCATGGAAGTACAATAAGACATCCAAAAAGTATACCAAGTCGATTTGATAGTTGCAAAGATCAAGTGTGTTATGTCTAATATCCAATCAGCTACGTACCATCGCTCTCCCAATTTCAGAGTCTAAAATTTTCTAACAATTTATTAGGTCTTGATAAGTATGAAAATAATGAAAAAAATTTACCTTCGGCATATTTGCATTATGAATAAGGAGCATATGGGAAATCGATATCGAGTCAGTTCCGCACATTGTCCTTTAATTTATTGAAAGAGAGAACCTTTAAATAAAGCCGGTTTGGCCTACTTTCAGAAGTTTTCCCTCTGTAACCTACAGAAAATTCCAGAAACTCCAACTAGGTTCATAATATCGGTACTCTGTCAAAGTATAAATACTATAAGTTATGTGTCTGAATAATTCATGAACCACCACCAACCTATGCATCAACAATACAAAATAATGCACGTAAAATTGTCAGATGGAACTTAGAGAACAAACTGATGTGTTAAACAGGATCAATTTTTCATCGAATTTAGAAACAAATCACGTTCTAATATTCAAACATGTATCGAATGAAGAACATGAATGAATTCTTCCATCCATTTGGTTTCTTCAATTCCGAAATCAACGAGTTCGAAAGCCTCACAATTTGTAGATGATACATACGTTGCAATTGATGACACAATAAATAAGCATGTGATTATTTTTCAATGTAATAATACTTGATCAGTGTGCACATTGAGCGCTATTCCACTTACATCGACTGTGGTATGACGTGACATGTGAACTAAAAATAAGAATAATATAGAGAGAGGAACTTCACAACCTGTTTCCCTGACGCGGAATAACATTTGATAATAAACAGAATCAAAGCAACACGAATAGTCTCATCTTATCTTTTTGAATCCTATAAAGATTATTTCACTTCCGCGGGTAATTTGTGATCTTAATTCGACAATCAAAAATTCGGTAAATGTTAATACCTTGAGCCTATTTATGATGATTCCTCGAGATAATTTTTCTGAATCGTGCAAAGTCTGTGAAATTTTTGAAAAATGGCTGTCGATTAAATTAGTTATTGAGATACCAATAATTATCCACCACTTTCCAGGAGCATCTATCTATTACCATATTCTGCATGTGTCGACAAATTACACACAATAGTATAGATTATGACAAGGAAATAAAATGATGAGCCTGATGAGTGTTAGAAATTCGGTGGAATTCCAAGATTTCAAAATCATTCTTTAACGAAAAGAAGCGTGGAACATATTCTTGGATCTCGCGGTTGAATGTAGCCTTATTCGCCTCCGCTTTTCTTGTTTTACTCGTGACTTTGACAAATTTTAATGACTCCTTCAAACAGTGATGATTTTTTGTGAGTTTAGACAAGGTATATCTGATTAGCCCCTGCATGTATAAGAGGCCTATTTTTATAGGATTACCCGCAATTTTCCAGGAATTGGGATATCTCGGCTACCGGATATCTATGTGAGACAACTTTTTTAGATAATTTTGCAGCATTTCCTGCATATTTTGGGCCTCTTCAATTTAGTAGATGTATTTTTATATAATGAGAAAGTTATCTAGAAATATGATAGCGAGGTCAAATTAGTCACAACGCACTTATTTCAGCAGTATGCACGTAAAATTTTTTAAAACTCAAATTTTGTATTTCTGAGAAAAAGCATTTGAAATTTGAAACAAAGATATTAGAAAAAATGATCAAGGATACGCTGAGGCTGATTGCATACATTTTGTTTGGCATAACTTTTAGTTTCTAGAAATGAAAAGTAGGAGAAAGCCTTATATTTGCTCAAAAAATTGCAGAGATCATCCTGGATCGACCCTAAACGTTTACTTTTTTTCATATTCTGGTCCAACAAAAACTCAATAATAGTTGTGCGTCAAGTACTGCAAGTGCATACATCTAAAATTTCAAATGGGTGCAAGATAGGCCCACTCGCTATATTTGAAATCATGATGATTAAAATTCACACCTCATTCTACAATATTTCACGTACTCCTTTTATCATCACTATGAATTCAAAAATAATTACGTAATGTAACGTTCAATTACACGATTGGAATAGTTTTATCAGCATCCTCAATGGCACTGTCTGATCTGCTCTCCCGTAAAATTTCTCCTGAAATATGAGCACTTCTAAAAATTGACATCACACCGATATCTCCAACAAAGAATAACGCTTTCCACTGTATAACCAATTGCAATGTTTTTCTTCGTAGGAGGTATTGTCATGATCAGGCCATGGCCTACATTAATTTTAGAACAATTGATCATGAATAGGCGATTCCAAACGAATGACAATCCCAATTTTAAATTTATAACTCATTCGTCAAAGTACTTCTCCATCAAATTTTAAATAATAAAAAATACAATCTGTTCTTATGCCTACCTTTAAGAAATCTCGCCTCACGCAACAAGCAGGACACTAACCCTGAACGTTTCATCTCATGAGAAAAAATCCATATGCAAACTCAAGCTTCCTCGATGAAACAATAAATTGAGTATTCCATACACAAAAGCTCGTTTTTCAAGCATAAAAATTTATATTTCCAGTCACGCAAAAATATATCACTGCCCACGTTATAACGAAGCTCCGAGTCCACAAACCTATCATTCTTTTCCATCTCAGTTTCAGGACTACCTTCAATCTTCATACGATTATTATATCCATATTGGAATACGGAACACACGCAGAAAGACAACCTCGACGAAAGGGACCTTGACGACACGAAAAAAAAAATGCTATTAGCGTATACGCGTGAGGGTTCAAAAACCCCTGAGGCGATGAATGAAAGCAGATATATACTTTACATAGCTATATGAATATATTCGTATATAAAATACAATCGCGTCAACTCCTTCGAACCTCGATTCAAATGGACATTTATTGATTTTTGCGTGGGGTATTATTGTTATAGCTTGGAGGCATATATTGTTTTGCTGGAGGTATTGGCATTCACGACATTTGGATGGATGTGACTGTGCGATAAATTCATCATTCCAATACTGAATGTGCTCATTCATTGATGAAAGTAAGAGTGAGCTTGATTGAGTTTCACGAAGTTGAAATGGATTAGTTTCATGTGTAGAAAGTGAATAAAACTCGTTTCGAGTCACTAGAAAATCAAATATCAAAAGAGCCGATGGAAAACTCGAATTAGAAAGTTTTTTGAAAGTTAGTGGGTCACCTTGAACAATAGAGGTATTTCGGGGTTTCTCAATAGAAAAAGACACTGATTGAGCCATTGTAGTGGTCAAGTGGTGAGTGGCTTACAAGGGGAGGTCCAACCTTGCGGAACACGGATCTTGATGAAACTCTGGGAATTTTCTTGTTTTGGTGAGGAATGAAGATATCTCCAAGGATTTAATCCCATGGGCCTCCTATTCTCAAATACAGCTATGGAGATTAGCATTGCCAATATAGGCCCATGTTGAAAAGTCGTGTATATAGATATACTAATAATGCTAATCTCTGTAGCTGTATCTCGGAATAGGAGGCCCATGGGATCAAACCCTTGGAGATACCTTCATTTCTCACTAAAACAAGATAATTTCCAGTTTCATCAAGATCCGTGATTCGCGAGGTGAGACCTCTCCTTGTTAGTCTCACATCACTGAGCTGCAGATATGCCAAAGAATGAAATAAGATAATCTTTCATCCAAAATCAGGAGCATGGATTTCGAGTCAAGAGATATTTGTATCCCAAAACTACTCTGAGTTGCACAGTTCCTAATTTTCTCAAGTATTTTGATACAATTGATTATAGTAATGAATTTTGACTTGTGATTCTTCGCGTGCATTTTCTAAAATCTAACGTAAAAATTCTCTCAACATCAAATATTTCAACCATCTTTACGGAGTTGGGAGAATTCTTCTGCCTCATAAAGAATCAACAAATTTTTTCAGTATCCAAAATAAACTAGCTCCTGTACAGATATTTCGCAAGATTCAAAATGCTACCTTGATTCTAGAACGTTCGATTAGACCTTGATACTAAAGAAAACTCTGTACAGACAATTCATGTCTTTAATAATAATCAAATCTTTTACAGTAAGAACAATACAATTCAGTTTTTTGATATCACAGAACAGCAACTCGACATTACCAATCTCAAAAACTTTTAGAACACTGCATTCAATGAATTTCCGTTGTTGTATCAAGGCTGCTGGATTCAGGGGCACGGTTTAACGCAGAAACTTGGTAAATCCCACTAGTCCAACTTTCATTTGAAACGAGTATCGAACGACACTGGGGTATACCCACGACAAACAGGCAACCGTCGAGTTTTCAATGTTACCAGTTCACTTTCACGAGAATTAAAAGAGCCGCTCATGGTCAAATCAATGGGAAATTCTGGCAGACCTTCGACTTTTATCAAACCCTGGTGAATTGAAAAATTCGAGGTCGATTCCACTATTCAGGAGTTTTGAGACATCCATTGTTTTCAACCCTTCAGAAATATTCACACTCTTAAATATATACCGTCAACCGGGGTTACTTTGAACAGACGGGGTGACTTTGAACACTCGAGGTACGAGTTTTCAATTTTCGAAATCAGCAAAGTAATCTCTATTGCGTGGGATGCTAGAAGTAATTTGCTTGATAGTGGTATACGTGTACAACATTTTGCACCGGTGTGGCGAGTCTCTATCAGCTGTAGGAGAGTTTTCAACAAACTTTTTGGATGGCATGATTTAGGGGCGAAAAAAAGTTGCTCCAAACAATTGGTCTCGTTTGAGCACTTCCAGGACAATTCCCAATCCCTGACGCTGGATTTCACTGTCCCCTACCGATATCTTGGATAATACATCGTTACAACAGAATATTTTCACCTTGACTCGATTTTGTAGCGTGACAAACTGAAAAGTGCGTGTTTTTTCTCCAGACCGGGGTAACCTTGAACACTTCAAAAAACCATAGTCACTCGAAAATCGAGCTAACTGAAGGTCATACAAATTAATTCTTGTATTCCGATAATTCTCGATTTTGAGATTTGTGGTTGGGGTCCTTAATTTTTCAAAATGCCCCACTTGACTCTCTCAATTATTATACATGGAGGACCGAAAATTTCTGTATTAGATTAGAACTTTGTATGAGCGAATTTTTCAATTCAAATGCAGACTGTAATCACAGTTTAGATGGTTTCTTGAAACTACTCATTCATTGTTTGAGTCTCCGTTCCAACTCCAGAAAACCCAAAATGAGTCTATAATACTATTCTGAATGCAAATGTATCACATAGAGACAGACAGGGAGCATTGCCATATTCGTTATCGAGGATCTTACGTTTAATTCATCTAGTGTTCAAAGTTACCCCAACCAGGGGTCTAACTTTGAACACTTTTTAAATGCTCACAACTTCTGTCAACAACATCTCATTTGACTCTAGTGCAACGCGATTGAAAGACAATAAGCTTTCAATTGAATCTAGATACAATGCCATTATAATGGAAGGCGTACAAGTTACAGGGAAATTACGAGCAAAAATTTCAAAAAGTGTTCAAAGTAACACCGGTTGACGGTACACAAAACCTTTTCATCACTCCAATGAGTCTTTAGCTGTCTTCATTCGATAATTTTGTACTACCGTCGTCGTTGCACTGAAGGACGCATGATTTAACTTCACTCCTAATTTGAACTCGAATCACAAACTTTCTTCTACTATGAGAATTCGAAATTTACATGAGAATTGCAAGACTCCACTCACCTAATTGAATATCATTTCAAACTCACTTTGTGGAAATGCTCACTCCTTTTTCACCTCAATTAGAGTGAATTTCAAAGCTTTGGGTCGTTTATAGTACGGAAAATAAGGACTTTTGAACGACTGTTGAAAACTCAATTCTCAAGAATTTCACTGAGAAATGAGAAAATTGCTTTGCCCTGAAAAGAGAATCGCCAACTGCCAAGGTCATTAATCCCATGTTCAACCCTTTATATAGTCACGATATCTGATCAACTCATTTTAAAATTTCGAAAATATTATAGGGTTTCAAATTTGACAGGATATCTCTACGAGTATCCTCGAAAGGTTAAGAGGTCTTTCATTATTGCTCATCAGTATGAAGAATTCTACCTATCTTGATAGATTATTCTACAAACTGAATGTAGGTTTCAATTCTAGATGCATTCATTAATACGTCGATGATGCGTACAACCTCAAAGTGACAAGGGGAGGTTCAAATTTGCGGGTCCTAGATTCGTCTCAAACTCTGGGAACCATCTCATTTTGGTGAGAAATGAAAGTATCTCAAGTCGAGCATATGAATATACTGCCAATGCTAATTTCCATAGATGTGTCTTGAGGGGGAAGGAAGCCCACTGGTCTGAACTCTCCGACATGTCCTCATTTCTCACCGAAACAAGATGATTCCGAAAATTTGGGACGAATCCAGGATCCGCAAGGTTGGACCTCTCTCTCCTCGTGAGCGTGTTTCATCGTATTCCAATGTTAGCTGTTTTAAATCTCAATTCACGATCTTCGACATGAGCTGAGATATCAAAAATGTTCGAATTTTGCAAAAAAGAGTTCTCTTACAGTTTAAAGCACAACTTACATCCATCTACAAATTTTTCAAGTTTCTTGGCAGCACAACAACATTTTTATAGTCTAATCTTTGAAAGAAAAATCTACAGATTCATCTTTATGCTCAGAAGGTGAGTAATGGTTAAAAACTTGTGGATATCATAATACTTGTAACATCTCTCGGATATACTTAAATCGTAACGGCGAGAAATAATAAGTATAGCGTGCTCAAAGTTGAAATCCTCGAAATTATATTTCACATACATATTTAAATAGTTCTGGAGAAAATTCGATATTTGGAGGTCGAAAATGTTCCCGCCTCAAATTTTACTGCCGGAGGTCCTAAGATGTATTTTCGACGTTTTGAAACATGTAGAGTACGAATAAATTTGCTCACGAGTATAAATACTCCCATTCATCGGTGCCGTAAGAATAACACAAAGTGGGACCTGAAATTTGCCACTTACAGTAAAATTTATCTCACGGACAATCAGTTCGAGCTGAAGTTTTAGAGTTCCCAGATTTTTACCGGGTTACCATTAGATACTTTGGAAAAAAGCTGGCTAGGGCCTTTCTAACCCCGCATTTAGGGTCACACTATGACACGGAACTGACCAAAAAATTGAGTAAAAGTAGATTTTTGCGAAATTATACACCGCGAAGTGTGGATTTCCACTTTTTGGATACTCTCAATCATGGGAAAGTTGCGCTTGATGATGAACTTCAAAGAAAAATGAATGCAAAAAGCCTGGAATGAGGCACGTTCAGTTTTATCGAGGGAAACGAAGTGAGTAAAAAATTAAATAAAATTGCGCCACAAATTGGACCGAGCTCAACGTGCATCCGATAAGTACTCTTTTGATTCTTCTCATTGCGGAATCAGATGCTTGATTCCACTTTATTCGATTTATTTGCACGCCTCAATCCCGAACGAGCTTCACCGCGAAGTTTTGCACTCACTAAACGTCGAAAAAAGTAAAAAAAAACCACATAACATGGAACTGGACATTTCGACCTCTTTTTTCGATAATTTTTTGGATAACCCTGGTTATCGAAAAAGGAACGATTGCGCCGAAGAAGTGTCAGAAATACATAAAAACTGACTTATGTGATTATGTTCTAGAGCGTTATAAGGGCTCTTATTAGGTGACACGCATTATTTTGAAGTTCCAACCGACCTATTCATATCCTACACTGCACTCGGAATCAATACAAGAAAAAAATACCATGAAACTCCACAAAGGGATAAAAATTGTTTCAAATATCACGAAAGAGTCGAAGCAAGAAATACAGATCGGTCCAATTAAAAACGAGTGACCGTGAACGATGAGGAAGAAGCCGAAGCAATTCTCACGCCAAAGCCAAGCCCCAGTCGGACGTGCGATTTCCGCGTTGACTGCTGCTAACTCGGCACAATAAGTGAAAAAGAGCGAGAGATAGAGATAGAAAGAGCACAGATAGTTCGGGCTTGGATGGAAAAAAAAACTTAAGCCAACGTTTAGCTACGGATACCTGGGCTTCCAATTAAAAAGTTATCCCGCGACGCGTATCATCCACTTCTCTCTCTTCGAGCATTTTTCACTTGACAAGAGTCTTGGCCTATGCTTCTGGTACAGTTTTCCGGTGTACTTTATCCCCTGAGCGTACCTCTCAACTCTTTAATTTTTAGTCAAGGGATATTTTGATGCTTAGCTCGTTTAACCAAGATTATCACATTGCTTCAACGGAGATTACGCGAATTTAATGCATGCAAGCATCTACATTTTAAGAAGCACAAAGATATAGCCCTCATTTTGATGTCACCGAATAAGGAAACTCTTTTTATCCACAGTCTCGTCCAAATTTATGAGTTTGAATGAGGTAAGTGTGCCCAACATAATCCCATATGGAAATCTCAGGGCTCAGGGATGGTCACTCGTGGACCTTGCCATAAGTTTTTTTTAACGTTTGTTATATCAAAATATTTGGGGAATCAAGTGGTTTTCAATCAACTCTGAACAATTTTTGGGTTTCCTAGGAAATTTAAAAGTGAGTATTTGCATTTTCCGTGTTTTCTCACCTAGAATTTCGTATTCAGTCAATTCGGTGCCAAAAATGTTTAGTTCAATCAATATTAACGGATTTTAGCGCAAACGATCTGGTATTTCAAAATACTTAGAATCCTTTTTTGATGTAACAAAATTCGGGTGTGGAGCGATTTCATGAACAGAATAAGGAGATCGATCGCAAAATGGCTGTTCCTCCTCTATTTGCTTTTACATTCTAAAAATCCATGCGATACTTCTAAACTCACTCGGAATCGTGTGGAATAGCTGTAGAAAGAGCTAAGGAACGTCTTATTCGGATATCTAGAAGTAGAAAAATATATAACTTCCGAAACTCTCGTGAAATACCTGGATCTCCTCATTCCTTGGACTCCAGACCTGTTATACACGAAAGGGGCTTAGGTACACCCCCTCGATCACAAACTAGCGAAGAATCATTTTTTGAGATGATTGAGAAAACTTGGCTCCAGTTAACGTGGTAGACTTTTGGCGCACTCAAAATTTCCTTTGCGTCTGAAACGTTGAAACTTTCGTTTAGTGACCCGGGACTTGAATGTAAATCCGAAATCGACGCACTCCTATAAATGCAAACTTTGCATAATTCTTGGGACAAATTTTTGTTCAGTTGTAAATGAATTAAGTGCCAAAATTCCATCATCGTTAGAAGTGATAATGTTGATTCTTAACAATATTCACCTCAGTTAAGCTACAGTTGTTGAATGAAGGTCAATTTGTTACAATAAAATTGGAAGTGAAATTCCACAAATTGTGCAACTACTAGGTAGTTGAATTTCTCCCCAAAAGACGCTTCTGGTGAGAGAAACTGGCTAAACTCGGTACAACAGGACGATTGTGGGCTCAAACGATGGGTTTTACATCCAATAATCGATAGTAACAACATTTATTGTTAAAATTGGGGCGTGGCATGAATAAACAATGAAAACATGCAATTTTTCACGTCTTCTTCGATTTTTCCTCCATTAGTCGGAAAACATCAAATATTCGAGAAAATGTGTAGAAAAATAATGTGTAGATCTTTCAAAGATCTACAAATTATTTCCACACACATTTTCCCGAATATTTGATATTTTCCGACTTATGAGGGGAAAATCGGAAAAGACGTGGAAAATTGCATGTTTTTGTTTATTTATGCCACGTCCCAATTCTTAAACAATAATCCTTATTACTATCGATTATTGGATGTAAAACCTATCGTTTGAGCCCAAAATCGTCGTGTTGTACCGAGTTTAGCCACTTAGTGATCGAATTTCGAGGGTAATTTAACTACCTATACTTATCAGCATAACCTCAATAACTGACTTCAATGAAGAATTTACGGGAAATCCGCGAGCTTTCCGCTAATCAGAAAATGTCGATAATATTTCTCAGGTAGTTCATCTTGAAGAAAATAGCCTTTTCATGGCACTATTCGCACTCGTTATTGGAATTTTGATGAATTTAATAGGATTTGCCATTTGCCAAGAGCCTACCACGTTGGTTGGAGTGTAACTTCATTTTACGTCAGTAATTAGGGGTTAGTCAAGATTAAACTCACTTTACCTCATTTCGAAAGTCTTGAAACAAGCTGTGAAATGAGCTAAGCTACGTTGAAAAATATTGAATTAGACCAAATATATTGTCTAAATAGCTGAAGAGAGAGCATGTGTGTACATATTTAGGTGTACTCATTGTTGATTTTATCGTAATGCCAATGTTTCTCAAAATGTTATCCAAGCCACGTTTCATAAATCATATCAACATCTTTGTGGAGAAACGTTGCCCATGGCAAAATAACAGTAAACTCGGCATGGCCTTGGGGATCAATGTCGTTGCTCTGCAAAAGGCTCGGTAAAAGGCTTCGAGAGCTCAAACAAAATTATCGAGAAATGATCAAAACTAATTTTCATCAGTTAAAATTTCATTTTGTCAGCAATTCAGCCTCGACCCAATAACGCTTTGTTCAAAACTGACGAATTATTACTTTCGAAAATTTCAAGCTTACAACTTTATTAAAAGCACTCAACGAGCTCCATCACAATGTTGATATTTCATTACAACAGTACAGGTAAAGTCCAATAGCTAAAAACTGATCGTTGCATGAAACGATCGAGCATCGAGAGGTATGTAGAAGCTTTGACGTCTTTAATTTGCTCGTATCAAGTAGTAAAATATCGATTTGGTCAGACTCTTAAGTGTAAAAGAAAAAGATAGTTGATTCGATTCCGAAGCGGTCTAGAAGTTTATTGATTTCATAACGAGCTTGCTGAGTTCCATAGGAATGAAAAATGGACGAGGAAGGAATAGAGAAAGAGAACTTTGCGAGCTTTTGCAGCTGTTCTACCGGAATCTTTCAATCTTCCTCTTTTGAGCAAGTTCACGTTTACATTAAAAGCGGATGAAACGTTGTCCTGACTGGCTTCCCATTGATGAAACATCTTTGTAGGTGGGCATTAAAATTCATAGGAGACCTCATAACCATCGATCAAATGACGTAATTGCTCATGCATCAAGTTTGCTCACATTTCTCGGATTGATATCATCTATATTACTCGACTCTGAAGGGATAAGAAAGCATAGGTACAGCTGACCCGAAGTTTAATAAAAAAAGTTTTGAGGATTTGTCAGACGTATGTATCTTACGTGGATAGATTTTTCATGATGCTAACACAAATTAGAGACATTGTATACCAAATTCTCTCGTATTGCTTCTTTGATGGGAAAATTTAGACACACACACACACACACACACACTGAAAAATTGGTTAAATTTGCAGCCAATCCAACCAGACTGGTTGAATTTTCAACCAGTTGGTTGAACTTTCAACCAAGGGATTATTTTCTGATTCACGACGAAAATCCAGGTTAGGCGACATTTCAGCGTTGATCGTATCCGGATGGTTGGCAACCCGTCTTAGTTTGGGAACCCTATACTTGTTTGGGATCAGTAACTGGACAAACGCAAGATGAGAAGTCCCCGGTCCAAAAACAAATCGCAAAAGCGTTGCTTAACCTGGATTTTTGATCGAAAAGGTTCACGCGACCGGCTCCAAGTCAGTCTCGGCCCAGAAAAGTTTTCAATGGACTCGGTCTTGGTCTCGCCTCGATCTCGATGAGTGCTCTCGTGAATAGGTTTTTGAGAAAATTATTTTGTCGTGGTACAAATACAAGAGATATTTTGAGCGTTGGATTTCATGTTCTCGATATGGAAACTTTTTGTGAATGTATAATTTGGGGAATCGTGAAATACTGAGGCTCCAACTTGACTATGTTACCTCGTTAAAGAGCCAGGAAAATGTTTTTCTTCTCAAATCGATGGATTTCACAGGAGGAATAATTTGATCCGCTCTCAAAAAAAGGCCAATCGGACCAATTCCATCATTATCTTTGTGTTAAAAACTACTCACAAGAAAACTTAGAGCCAAAAATAAGCATACACTCTTCAGGTATTCAATTTTGCTCATATTCCATGAAAAGTGGATTTTTGCCTCTATTCCTGATCATTTCAAAACTGATAGATAACCGATATTCGACTAATGAGGGTTGTTAGCCTCGGAGTTACTCAATCCTTCACAGTTGTTTTGTCTGCAGTTCTCCATTTATAAAAAATTTGCACAATCCTGAAATCAGCATACAGTTTCGATCTTATTAAACAACCAACGTTAAATATTGATTTATAACGAGCTATGATATTTATACGATGTTGGTCTACTTGCTTCATTACGAGTCTATCACAATAATACTACCGAGACTGCCGAAACTCTCGCAAAAGTTAATTATAAACTACCGGTGAGATTTATTCCTCTGAAACACAAATATCGATCTCGTGGGAGCCCTACGAACAACGGTTAGAGTAAAAACTACATCCAAATTGTTGAATTTTTAGCTACTGATTGAATAAGCTGATTTAAGACTCAACCAATTTTCCACAAAGTTAACAAAATGACGAGATAAATCGTGAATTTCATTGGCTTTGCTGTCAAACCCTCGAATAATTTAATCTTATGTGTTAAGAGATGTCGGTATGTCGGTCGGTAGGTCCTTTGCAAATCTGTGGGGCACGGAAGTAGAAAGATATCGTTCGCACGAGTCGAGCAACGGCAGCAGAGTTGGCCACCTGTAGCCCAGGCCACGAGGGTCTCTCTGGGGCAAATCGATACCGTCCCACTAGCACAGACGTTTTGCCAGCCACGCTTCTCTCTGGCTTCCCCCTGTCTCTGCCTGTCTCTGTCTCTCTCTCTCTTTTGCCCTCTCTTTACTTCCCTACTCGCACCATCGGGAGGCTCGAAGTCGAGTTGAGTTCACCGTACAAGCTCTTACTCGAGAGTACATACATACACTTATAGACCTTAGTAAAATCAACCGAATAATGCGTGCAACACAAACTCATAAAATGCTTTGATCTTATAGAAGTTTATATGTGTAGAGTGGTATACATGCCTTTCGGCTTCGAGAAATTTGTGAGAGTGGAATCGAGAGATGACACTTGGACAAGTATGATACTCAACTTTTGAGATCAGTGCTTTGATCAGTACGTACGATGTCATTTATGTCCTAATACTCATCATATCTTATTTTTCGAGATTTAATGAATCAAGCTGGAATATGTCGAGTGTCGCTTCTTTACGCCTCGTTTTGCTCGAGTGACACAAATTAAAATACTGTTTGGCAAGTGGTAGATGTTGGGAGGAATATCTTATTTGTTTGTCACAAAACCGAGTGTATCAGTCCTAAAGTGTAACTTGAATGATTCTTCAAACACGAGACCTTCAAAGAAAAGGATACCCCTAGTTTTGAAGTCTGGCCTGAAAAATCATGGGAGGCTTGAGATCTATATTTGTTTGTCTTTTTGTGATCTAAAAATGATGGCGTGGTCGGGATTTCGAGGAAAATTTTTTGGCCATATTCATTTTCTGGTTCGTGCCCCCCTCATCGGATCGCCAAACCCATACAATATTTCGTTCAAATTTTAAATAGTACCAAAATAAGTGCATATTCCAGGTCAAAATTCTGAATTTTCTCGTTTAAATGCCTCAGAACTCGAAAAATATAGGTTGATTCAAAAATCACGCAATATTTCTTTGTTCGGATCAAAAACTATACTTAAAAAAAAAGTCCAAAAATCACGGGAAAATATCATCAAAAAAATTATCATTTTTTATTTTATTAAAATGCGCCAGTCAGAAATTTGTTCGTCTGGATCCCGCGTATCATGTTGCTGGTGTTGCTATGAGTACCGGTGTTGCTGATGTTGCTGGTGGTGCCAGTGTTGTTGGTGTTGCTAGTGGTACTGATGGTAATTAGTGATTCATGCTTCTAGATTCGTATCGGCTGATATTTTGTGCCAAGTGCAGTGAATCCATGGATAATCAATCAATTAGACTAATCGACTGTGTGCCGTATCATCTGGGATGCGCTGTGTTGTATTTTCAAGCCATCTCATCATTAAATTACAAAATTAAAGATGTTCGGGCGGCGGAGTGTCTTAAATAGTTAATTGTAGTTCTTAGATTCCTGAGGTTATTTGCTCCTTGAACTTCTTGAATGGAGAATATCCACTGAGATACTTTTTTAGAGTGGGCTATGGGGGGGGGGGGGGGGGGAATCTAATGGCAGGACATGAACTCTGCAATACGGATATATCCTTCCAGCAGGACATAAGCTCTTCATCATAATCACCCGGTAAACCAAACGGGCTTGAATTCCTGCCCGTGTGTTCTTGGACTAAAACCCTCCGCCCTCAGGTATGCAATTTTGGCACACGAACATTGCAGAGCCGAGTAGCAGCTAACCAAAATCTAACCGACGCACCCCGGAACCGAATTATCATTTCTTCAAGGTGGGAGCCGTATCTCGAGCCTTCGGGCGTTACCTTTCGGTGTGTCCGCTCTTCTGTCTTCTCTCTTCGTCGTCGATGTTTGATATGCAGCGCCTCCTGCCTGGCACAGCAATGGCCGTTCTCGCTCTTCTTTTAGGGTGATCGCTGTCTTGATGAAGGCGGTGATCTTATCCCACGTCTCTTTGCTTCGGAGCATGGATGGCACAAGATTCTCAGGGGTGATCTGAGTCCCAAGTTGGTCCACAAGATCCGCTCTCTCCACAGCTCTGTTCCAACACGGGAAGAATGCGTGCTCCGCGTCATCCCAGTCTGCTTCGAGTATTTGGCAGACCGGAGTCTCTCTCGTTTTAAACCACTTCAGAAACTTTCCGAAGCAGCCATGTCCGCTGAGTGATTGTGTCAGCCAATAATCTAACTTTCCATATGAGCTCAATCGATTCATCTGGCTATGTTGGGGATCAATTTACGCGTCCACTTCCCTTTAGTTGGACTGTCCCACTCTTTCTGTCACTCTTCAACAGTCTCCCTCCTTTCCACGTCTCAAATGAGGACCTTCCGGGTGGTGTTGAGTACAACTTCTTCGCTCTGAAGAGTTTCTTGGCTTTCACACACATGCACTCTTTCAGCTACCGCAGACGAATGAGTGGTGTACCTGCTAGCACACAGGCTGCTCGGGAGGACACCGTGTGGTGCTGCTGGCCTGAGCCTAGCTTTGCGTCGATCACAGACCACCTAGTTATCTGTCCCCAAATTGGTGCACCGTATAGGAATTTGACTTTTATATCCCGGGTGCCCGGTTTGCCCCCAAGGGGCGTGGGACAGGGATACGCTCTGCCCGCGCGTCGGTTTGGAAGACGGCTACCACCAAATTACAAGTGATGCAGCAATGACCTGCTCCTCCTGCCCGACTACCGAATTCCGGGAATCCCTAGAACAAGACCGAACCCACCCCTTGGTAAAAGGTTTGGGACTCTTCTACGCTTTGTTGGAGCCCAGGAAGCCACTCGGGTTGATGGATAAGTCGTCTGAGACTCACCCATTTCCGGGTCGCCAGATGGAGATGTGCGATCTCCACGCTCCGGTGGGTGCTGACTAGGGCCGGGAGCTCGTCAGTTTCTAGGGTTAAGATTTCAAGGTGTCTCAACCCCCCTTGCGGGTTTAGTTCACCGTACAGGAATATTGCTTTTTATATACCGGGTCCCTGCCTCTCGGCTCAACCTCGTTGCCCCCATGAGCGAGGGGCAGGGATACGCCCTGCCAGCGCGTCGGTTCGGAGGACGGCCACCACTGAACCACAAGTGATTCGACAATGACCCGCTCCTCCTCTCCGACTACCGAATTTTGGGCTCAGCCCCCAGCACAAGGTCAATGCCCAGCCTTCAGTGGGGGATTTTGGGACTCTTCTAGGCTTCCTGAGAGCCCAGGGAGTCCCTGGGGATGATGGATGAGTCTTCCAGGCTCGCATTGTTATCGCCTGAGGGCGGTTCCAATGCAAGCCCCTAGACTCACCCACTCCCGTCGTGTCGGATGGAGATGTGCTTTCTCCACGCTTCGGCGGACGATGACTGGGACCGAGAGCTCGTCAGACTCCAGGGATGAGGCACCATGCCCCAACCCCCCTTGCGGGTTTGGTTCACCGTACAGCATGATGGAGTAGTTCATGGTGCTGAGTAAGGCTCTCCTGTTGAGCTTAGGTCCCCCAATGTTTGACATGATCCGTTGAAGGACGCCACCGACCTTGTCCACATTCAGCGCTGCTTTCCTGACTCGAGCCTTGTAACTCCATTGGTCGACGAACCGCACCCCGAGGTACTTGAGTTCCCTCTTGAGCGGAATATCGTGCTAGTTGATGGTAAACACGGGCACCTCGAAACTTCTTCTCTTGGTGACTAGTATCGCTTCGCACTTGTGCTCGGCAAACTCCAACTGGTTCCTGGGACACTACTCGCCAATGCTGTAGGACGTTTCGTTGGCCACGCGCTTCACTCCCCACGAAGTTCGTGCGACGATGACCAAAGCCCCATCGTCCGCAAAGCCAATGAGCTCCATTCCCTTCGGCAGGCTCATACCCAGGAACTCATCGTATTGAGTATTCCACTCGAATGGACCTGACAAGGATCCTTGAGCTATCCCTGCAGCGAGCTCCAGCTCAACTCTCCCCTCGTCGGTGTCGCATATAAGTACTCTGTCACGCAGCCCACCACTGATGACTGCGAGCAGATGGGGCGGGGGGGGGGGGGGCTCTTCCATCCAAGGCCTCAGAGATGAGTCCTCAACTAGCGGTGTTAAGAATATTCTTCTCATCCAGGCAGATTATGGCGCGGAGCCGGCCACCTCGTTCGGGTTCCATTGTGGGCGTTTTGCGAACTCTATCCTGCACAGACCCGGTTGCGTCCAGTAAGCTGAGGGCCTTACGGAAGCCAAACTGCTTCGGGGACATCCCTCCGCTACGCTCGTACTTTTATCTGCGAGGTTCAGTGTCATGCGGTCATACATCTTCCCGATGTTGTCCAACATATTCAGCGGCCAACTCAATGAGGGCTCTGCTGATTTCCTAGCTTTCCCTTTCGGTATGAGGACCAGTTCCTGACTTTTTTATGCTTCCGAGGAAACCCGCACGAGGATGCATTTATCAAACGGATTCAATAATAGGCTGGGGTGATCTCGAACTACTATCTTCAGGGTTATAATGAACTGGAAAGTTTCAATACTCCAACAAAGATTAGCACACCCTCAAAACAGATCACATCTCGATACTTTACGCAAATACTGAGACGTTCCAATATTTTAGACAAACTCCGGCACATTTCATAAGTCCTAACCATAACATTTTCGTATTTGAGATGGAAACTAGCACTTTTATTGTTATAGAAATCCAATTCAAACATTTGAAGAAGTCAACACTTCAATTCTGGAATGAAAACAACCTCATTTCAATGTACAGGAATCCCTCGTTTAACGCGGTTAATTCGTGCCAGAAAAGTACCGCGTATAACAAAACCGCGTTAAACAAGGTATTGTTCTTATGGGAAAATGGGTAATTCGTTCCAGCGAGGACGAGACTCTCGCCAAAATCATACATCTTTGGCTATACAAGTCAAGGAAGAACGTCCCTCTGCATGGAAATTTTTGTATTATGTAGAGAGAATATCTCACAGAAACAAATGAATGATATCAAAGTGATTTCTTCTCTATGGACTCTGTTATTCGCGATTGTCTCGAACGTCTCATGAAGTATCTATACAGCTCTTCATAAGGACACGGTAATTTTTAACACTTGTGTGTTAATTTGAAACTGCGAGTCATAACTGGATCAAGATCAATGGCTTTCTGGATTCCTTGGTTGAAATGATTCAAAATTTCTGCGATAGCTCCAGTAGTGGAAGTCTCCTTCAATGAGGCTCCTCCCTCCTCAGCATCGTTTGAATCGTTGGACTGCTCGAAAAATGCTTCAATCTCTTCGGGAGTCAACTCTTCATGCCCAGGATGCACGAGATCTAAAATTTCTGCTTCACGAATGTCATCGAAACCTTCTCCACCAATTTGTCTCACAGTAGCGATCGATTCTGGAACAGTTTGCTCATCTTTTTTTTCATTGGGATTTTTTCCCGACAAGAACAACGGACACAATACCGCGTATAAGCGAAGGGAGAACCGCGTTATACTAGGGACGGTGCATTTTCAAAAATCGCGTGTAAGCAAAAGCAAAACCCTTTTGAGCAAGGGGTTCCTGTACTAGTTTCGTGGTTCAGCCTCATAAATCACGGTTGGCCTGAACTGACTTTAACCCAAAGATGCTTGCCCCTCAGAATTGATTTTTCTCACTTCAAGTACATGATAAATGGAAGTTTTTCCCGCAAAAATGAAAATCTTTCGTCGAGCCGTTTTTTTAAAAAGTGAAATTTATGGTTTCTTATAGGAATTCCCATACTAATCTATTCATGCGCGATTAAAATGCAGTTGTCGGCCGACTTCCCTGGAATTTATTCTTAATTACATCGAAATAAATTAAAATCCATCAAAAGGATAGTTCTTGGAAACGATTTTATAGTACAGGCAAATATCCATAATCCGACGATGTCGAGAGACAAGCAATGATGTCGCACGGTCGGCCTAAACTGACTTCAGCCTAAAGGTCCTTGCAACGCAGATTTCTCCTTTTGCCTTCAAGTACGTGATAAATGGTAGTTGTTTCCCGCAAGAATGAGAACATCCGACGGAGCTACAATTGAAGGAAGTCAAATTGAAATATTTTGAATCTTGATTTTAACATTATTTTCAGAATAATCACGGATGAGCTTCGAAATCGACCTTTGATACATATTTGCGTGTATCATTATTATCCAGAAAGTATAGATCAACAATAATCAATGCTCGGAAGTTCATGAAAAAAAACGCACTTCAAAGTGGAACAATTTTATGAATAATAAATTACAATTTGATTGTGCATACTGTTGTACACACACAAAGCTGTACCAAGTCAGTTCAGGCCAACCGTGGAATGTGTTGATTTTCGCGTGAAACTATAAAACGTGCTAGGCCCTTGATAAAAATGTACTATTCTTCGTATGGTGCCTGGAATGTTGAGCTCCTCGTAGAAGCTGAGAATATAGGAATTAAAAAAAAGAAATCGTTTGTTTCGTGACACTTTTTGAAGAATTTCTATATCACATCAGTTCTGTAACGCCCACAGATTCATTCCAAAGATTCATGGCATGAGCCTGTTCTCTTCGAAGAGAATCAAGCTTCCGTCCACAAGATAGTCAAAAGCACTGGGCAAACACATCTTTGCTCAAAAAGACCCTGAAATTCCCCTTGTCTGTCCACGCCATACTTCTTTTTTTTTTTTTTTGAAATGGTAAAAAATAAACTTCCATCAACAGATGTTTGTAGATGATCCTGACACTCTCTCGTCCCTTAAATTCAAGTTATTCCACGTGCCAAGTATGTTATACAAGATCCTGTACGTAATAAGCCAAAATCTGAACATAGGCATCATTTAGCAAGTAACGCTGTTAATATAAGCAACAAGACAAGTTGAAGGAAGTGGTGAGTATATGTACATGAAGCCGGGTGAGCTTTAATAGCACTGCTTAATTGTGATGAACGATGCTGGACTATAACGGAACACGCGATTTCGTCTCGTTTATAACCTCACGTGTTTGTCCCTTGTTTCTCACGTTTATATAGATATAACTCTATATATCTGGAAGTTAAAGTATAGCTACGGTATAAAGTGTGAGAAGGGATCCTTGATATAGCTATGTCGACCGCTATATTCTATGGTGGCACTCCGAAATACTGCTGCAACGCCGGTGTAGTTATTACCAGGTAGAAAATTGCATTTTCACGTTTTATTCTTAAAGCGCCACGAGTATGGCTATGAACAAGTTTTCCCCGCGTACGTTCATAAATGCTGTACTCGTATGCTTTGCTATTTACGATTTTCAGTACCATATTTCGTTGAAATTTCTTATTCTGTAGACTTTCTATTTAATGCATCCGATCGGAGTGAGATAGTTTTATGTATGGAATGATAAAATTTCGGCCGGACAGGTGGATTTCTTCTACCGATAGCATTTCTTGAATGGTTTCTAGATTGGAGAGGCTGATAATCTATTACAATTTATGAGATTAGGTTGAGGGCATCATACAGCTTTAAAACTCCCCAATTCTCACGCTAGCTCAAGTTAATAGAAGAAATCTATCAATATTCAACAAATTTTGTGATAATCTGATTCCCAAGCTGAGAACATTCACATCAAAATCACAATTATTTAGGAATATTTCAAAAATACATCATTTGCATTGTTCAAGATATTGGTTGATGGAAATATTGCAGTTTATTCCGGTCAATTGGAGAACAAATACATTTCAGATAACATATTGTGATCTTATTCGAAAATTCACATGGAATACCAATATTGCAATAGGACTGCGACAAAATACACAGAATTTCGTCCTAAACTCTCTTATAAGATTCTATTTTGATACGAAACCTCATGGAATAGTGATGGTTGATTAAATCTCACTACCGATTTGAAAGGTGGTTAGAAAACAAGAATTGCAATCCCTAAAACCACAAAGAGGAGAAATATCAGAATCAAAGTTTGGCTCCAGAATAAATTTGGCTTTCGTATAATCAATGGAGTCGAACTTTAGACATACATTATTTTGAAATTCTGTTCCACTAATCTCAAATGCATAGTATTAGACAACCTAAGGCATTGACAAAAAAACGATGTGGATGTGAGGCTCCCAATTTGAGATTATGTATATTTTTGTTTCGTTTTAACCCGGCTTAAAACCGACAGCACTGAGTATCGCCATAACCGTAATTCTCACTAACATCCATGTGAGTTTCCACCAGAGAAATTTGCATGATTTGGAAAAACTCTACATATCAGAATTTTATCTTGTTTTTCTTCATACAAATAAGGTAAGTGTACCCAACATGCTCCCATTCTCAGAACTGGGGCACCCGTTGACCTCCGCACAATTTTTTTACGATTGTTACATTGATATATGAAAAAATTGATCATTTGGACCGACCCCAGATGGTTTCTGGGTCTTCTAGAAAATATAAAGTGAGTTTTTGCATTTTTCGTGTTTGCATACTGTGACGACATAGGTGACCGCTCTCATTAGGCAATCACCCTGTGGTCGGGTCAGCAAAGCCGATCCGATGGCGATTAGAAACTGCATTAATAAAATCAATGCCAACAATTTTTGGTTGGACCAATATCAACATACTTCAACGCAGTCGTTTTTTTTTTCAAGACCTTTAATGAAGAATTGCAAAACTTGGAGTTAGAGCGATTTTATGAGCGAAATACGGAGATCATTCGCAAAAATAGAGGCCAAAATTGGTGTGTACTCAACATGCCTCCATACTGTTATTTCAAAAGGGTGTGCAGTACGAGTTCTTTTACCACTCAGAGCAGACTTATCAGATCAAAATGGGTAGGAAATGGTGTTTAGAACCACCAGAAAGCTCCAAATGTGCTTGCACGTCGAAAATGACGATTTCATACACTTCATAGCCAATACACATATTTTCTTTTGAGGAAATTAAGACAAATAATCCCCAGTTGATCAAAATCAGACGCACTTCAGCTCATTTTGAAGGTCGTGAATCAAGCTTTAGAATGAGATAAAGTACATTGAAAAATGTTGAGGTAGACCAGAGTTGTTGAGACATGGTGTAATGGGGGTATGTTCGTTACAAATTTTCGCGAACTCGCAAAAAATTACTTTTTGGGAAAATAGTGATGGTTCAGCACTGGTTGGTCAAAATTTAACTCGTTTCAGCTCATTTTCAAGGTCTTGGTTCAAGCTTCAAAATGTGATCAAGTATACTTTGAAAGAATACGGGAGTGTGCCAAAACTATTAGCAAAAAGGGTTAAGGGGGGCATGTTATGTACACTTATCTTAGTATCAATCCAGTATATGAGGACTCGAATGAGACAATCACCCTCCAAAGGCTCCAAAATCCGTCAGCAATTTATAAATTTCCCAATCGAACTGGGAGTTTCAACCTATTCTCACTCATATCTGAAAAATGTATAATGAATTTATAGTTGACAAGCAAATAAAGCATATAATGAATATTCGCAGTACTGGAATACAATTTCATTTACCCACCAAACGGATCAATAAAAAACTAAGAAAAAAAATCCTTCAAACAATTTCCCATTTTTCAAAGGGCTACTATAATAATATGCGTATATACCGAATGATCACACATATCTTTCAAATGAACGAATGCTATCGGTGACACACGCCCAGTGACAGAATCAGTCAGAAACTTTTCGCAAACAATGAAAGCTGGCGTAGATAGAGAAAGGGATAGATAATAATAGAGACAGATGAAAGTGCGAACCAGTATCTCCGGTGGTACATATACAGGAGGCTCTGCTTTGAGTTGACTACTACCCAGCAACACATTCCAGAGTCGAAAGCGAGTGAGCAGGGCTCTGTGCCGCTCACTGATTGGCAATTTTGCCTTGTTTATCGTGTGCACAGAGACTGGCCTGACCAAAAGCTTCAGAACCGCCCTCGACGCAATTTAGCTTCTCACTATGTCTTTCCTAAGCACAGCGCCCTAAATTTCTGCCCTTTGTCAAATCTCTGCCCGTGACATCTCTAAGGACAGAATTGTTTGAATAATTTTACCTCGGTCTTGACTAAATTTTATCATCCGAATAAACCCATTGAAATTTTTATAGAGTACCGTTCGCAAATCATTTAGATATTTCGTCATTTTGGATTGGGTCGTTTTGCTTATGAGAATTTTAGGTGAGCATGGGTTATCCGAGCAAAATTCTTCATTTGATACGAAAAGATGAGTGATCAAAGTGGTTTTCACGGTTCTTGAAATCATTTACGATACCTACTCATCAACACTTTTTTTCCTCCATAATCGTGAGCGAGGTTGAATGAAAGCATTATTGTGAAAAAATAGTACTTTATGCACCGATGCGAGGTTTGACTCTGTTTTGGGGTACGGGAATCAATTTCGGGGAAAATATTCCCCATACTCTAAGACGATAAGCGAGGCGCATATATTATTTTTTGGTATCAGTGCGACTAAACGCCAATTTTCTGATCCGAGCTGTGAGGAAAAATAGACGTTCAGCCGCACTATACCAAAAATTTTCGTCATATCGGTTTCACACTGACTGGCCTAGATATATCGAGTCTATTAGTGGATAAGTAGGTGATTTGATCTCACCCATATTATGTAGATAAAAATTCGAAGCTTCTGCGGTTGTCGTTTTACTTGGGTTATTTTTTGTGGAATAAACAACAAAGTTATTTCAAGCTAGGACAGTTATTTACAGACGTGTGGAACGATCAATTCACGGTGAATAGCTTGCACTGCCTCGTTCTACTTTGGTATGCTCATGAACCTGCTTAGTTTCCAACTGTGATTTCGCTCGAGCCTGAAAAGTATTACCAAAAAAACTGGAATATTATCATCATCATTTTATTAATGATTAACATTTACTTTGGATGTTTTGTTTCCATTATTCTTTCTCCAACTCAACAATATTTTGCTTCCTTTACCATCAGAAATCGTTTGTAAAATGTCCGTTCTCACTATTATACCTATCGCAAAAGTTGAAAACTCACTCTCATGATCGCATTTGATTTCCTTATCATAGTTGATTAAGTAGCATCAATACGAGGGTGTAAACATTGTTTTTCGCGTCCAAGTGATGAATTTCCGGCTCTAGCCGCAGGCGAATCATCATAAGGATGCGGAAACTAGATTTCACTCCTGTATGGTAAACTATACTTTTTGATAAACTGTGAGTAGAATTTGTCAAACTGAGCGCAAAGTACACTTTTACGCACAGAATATCGAAAAATATTTGGACGAGCATTGATGGATGAGTCATTTCATTGAAAAGGTATCAATAAACTATTCATCCTAAAAATACTCACTTTCTATCCGCATTGGAAAACATCATAGATCAAAAAAAATACACCGATCTTTTTTTGGAATATTTTATAAGTGTGTTCAGATATTGTGCGAGAAAAATCAGAGTCCGAGTCGATCTCACAGCATCAAAACTCGAACGAATACGAATACAATTACATATAAAATTTAACCCCACAGAATGGCAATCCTTCCAAAAATCCAATATCAACAGGAACACATTAGAACTAAAATGTTGAAATATCCATAAACTCAGATTTGCAAATTCAAGACCGAGCGAGGAACGCGTGCATCTTGATCCTGCGCATGAATCTCGGCATGAATTAAAACCATTTTGCCATGGTTTCGCATCATAAATGCAAGATTTTGCTATCTCTTATGCACTTTATGAATATGCATCATCTACGCAATCTGGAATACGTTTGAGCGTAAAATAGCTTGGATCCTTGGCTTATATCAGCCCAATATATTCTATACCAAGCGTGCAGCGTGTAGCTCCGAGGCCAATGGGTCGAGATAACAGAGAAGCTGTTGCGCACTGATATAGCCACGTATGAAATTTATCAGGCTAAAATTTCACTGGAATCTACTCCTGTGAATTCTGCCTATGTCATCGGAATGAGTTTGAGTATTATGAAGTATTTGGCAGCTACGGATCGCACAGAATTTCTGTTTTTGTTAACTCCTCTGGAATTATCACACCAGAAGCGTGCAGTAATGAAACTTTTATGATTGTATAGGCGATTGATTATTTCAAAGAATTGCAATAAGCTCACCAGTTACTCTACCGCTCGTTCAAAAGTTACTCTTTATTGCGCGTATTAATTTTTCGGATGTGTATTGCAGAATTTACTCATTTTGTGTTTGATGCATTTGCGAGGATAAAATTGTTCCAATACTGTAATCAAACGATGAAAATTTGCAATTGATATTTCGGTATGCGGAATTATTCTGGAACTGAAAATTTCGATTGCAACGCTGGGATTCGCCGAATTTTTCATAAGATTGTGTGGTCGAGTCTGGTTTCAGTGAGATCAACGAGTTTTGTATTGATTCTGAAAAAATAGCGGTCCGTGTAAATAAATATTTCCATTGCACGAATAATGGTTATCATTGCTCAAAGAGGTTTAACGTGATCCTTGTTTTAATGTCAGTGAAATGAGCAGATTCTCACGAAATATACAAATTATTATTCAACAGCATTCTCATGAACTCTCGACTGCATGCACATTGTAATTTCAACAAGTGGAAATACACATCTCTAAGTAAAATAACTTTACACTGTACATACGTGGAGCATTGTTATGATAGCATCACTGCTTCAATTCTACAGTTGAATGCATTCTATCATACCCAAGATTTCATTCCACGTGAATAATTTTTATGATAGACCTGGTATTGAATACCTCTGTGCAAACTAATACGAACAGTGCATAATAAGAATCGCATGTCAACTCCCATCTACAAATTTAAATTCTCTTCAACCCTGATTATTTTATTCATTAGGAAGTAAGGTAAGGGTACCCAACTTGCCCCCATATGCCGATCACAGAAATGGGCACTCGTTGACCTTCCAGATGACTTGTTTCACATTTGTTATGTTAAAATGTGAGAAATTAAGTAGCTTAGATCAACCCCGAATCATTTCTGCGTTTTCCAGAAAATTAAAAGTAATTTTTCCATTTTTGACGTACTCAAGCGCATTTGATTCCTTGTCTCAAGACCTCCAGAATCATCTTTTCAAACTTTTGAATCTCGGAATAGTGCAGAACTAACAAGGGAAGGTCCAACCTTGCGGAACACGGATCTTGATGAAACTCTGGCAATCATCTTGTTTTGGTGAGAAATGAATGTATCTCCGAGGGTTAAGTCCAATGGGCCTCCTATCCTGGAATACAGCTACAGAGATTAGCATTGTTAGTATATCTATATATGTGTTTTTTGAACATGTGCCTATATGGACAATGTTAATCTCCACAGCTGTATTTGAAAATAGGAGGCCCATGGGATTAAATCCTTGGAGATATCTTCATTTCTCACCAAAACAAGATGATTCTCAAAGTTTCATCAAGATCCGTGTTCCACAAGGTTGGACCTCCCCTTGTAGAATAATTAAGAGCCCAGCCAAAATTTGTCCGTCAGCATCCCGCGTATCGGGTTGCCTATCGGGAAGGGGAGAAGGGCGATGGGTGGGTGGATGGGTCATGGTGGGGTCGTGGGTGGGTGGGTTGGTGGGTGAGTGGGGGTTAGTGGTCAGGTGGGTTGGTTGGTGGATGAATGGATGTACTTGAACTTGAGTGATATCAGTGGAAATCACCAGAGTTCAAGTGATATGTTTCACTGAATTTCAGTGGAAATCGCTAAAGTTTTAGTGGAATTTCACGAAAAATGCAGTGGGAATTTCACTAAAATTTCACTAAAAGTTTACTAAAATCTCAGTGAAAATCTCACTGAAATTTCACTAAAATTTCAGCGAAAATCGCTAAAACTTTAGTGGAAGTTCCACTGAAATTTCTGTGGGAATTTCCAGAGTTTCAGTAGAAGTCGCTCAAGTTTCCACTGTCTATTAGATTCGAATGGTTGTCTATTTCAGTATAATTGCATCATTGGATGTAAATAACTATTCCGAAATCAGTGTATTGATTGAGTCAAACCAGATGGGTAATAAGGGTATAGATGTTATTCATTGCTGAAGAGAGAAATATCCTTAGTGGTTATTTTTTCATCTCGATGCAGATTATGAGTGGGATAGGATTCACAAGATGAATAGTCGTAGATTCCTCAATATCCTCCCAACAAATTAAATTAATTGCCTGTCCAATTCTCTCCGTCCCGATGCCTCGTATCGTGGTGGCACCGCAGGTGCTGTTGACGGGTTGGTGGGTTAGTGGGTCGGCGAATCGGAGGGTCCGGTGGGTCGGCATGTCGGGTGAATTGGTGGGTCCGTGTTGATGTTGCTGGTGATGGCTTTTGACTTATCCATATGGATTGGGCTATTTAGTTGATTTGATGGTCCGATCAGTTGTTCTAAAATCCAATCAGTCAAAACTTTCCTTTCGGATGGATGGGCTGTGGCTGGGGTCGAGGCTGGGGCTTTTACTATAAGGCTGGAGCTTAGGCTTTTGCTGGGGCTGCGGCTGGGGCTGAGGGTAGGTCTGTGGCTGAGCTGATGCTGGGACTAAGGCTGGAGCTGAGGGGGCGGACGTTAGGTCTGGGGCTGTGGCTTGGGCTGCCGCTGAGGCTGAGGCTGGGTCTGAGACTGCGGCTAAGGCTGAGGCTGTGGCTCGGGCTGGAGCTACATGTAGTCGTTTAAGGCGATTCTGAGACAGCGGGACAGCACCTCCATCGGAGGCTGCGGTGGTGTTTGCTTCAAATTACATGGAGAAAACGGCTTAATTGCCGCTACAGGCGCTGTCCCGCTGTCTTTGAATCGCCAAAAACGACTGCATGTAGCCGCACCCTAAGGCTTAGGCTGAGGCTGGGGCCAATGTCGGGGCTGAAGCTAAGCTGGAGCGTGACCGAGGCTGAGGTTGGAGCTAACGCTGAGGCTAAGGCTGAGGCTGTGACTGTGACTAGGGATGATATTGAGCTGGGGCTGGGGCTGGAGCGGGAGCTGGAGCTGGGGCTGAGGCTGGGGCTAAGGCTGGGGCTGAGGCCGAAGCTGCTTAGGCTCGGGCTTGGGCCAATGTTGGGGCTGAGGCTAAGCTGGAGCGTGGCCGAGGCTGAGGTTGGAGCTAACGCTGAGGCTGAAGTTGGAGGCTGTGGCTGTGACTAGGGACCAGATTGGGCTGGGGCTGGGGCTGGAGCTGGGGCAGAGGCTAAGCCTGAGACTGACGCTGAAGCCGAGGCTGGACCTAAGGCTGGGCTGGGGTTGGATTTGGGTCTTGAACTAAGGCTGGGGCTGAGGCTGGGGCTGGGATTGGGGCTAGAGCCGTGGATGGGGCGTAGCTGAGGCAGGGGCTGAGATTGGGTCTGAGGCCATCGCTGGGACTGGCTAACTGGGCAAAATCCCCCGATACTTGCTGGAGATTCAGGAACCTCACTATGCGCAACATTACACCAACTCAATAGTTCTCAATCACAGTTACTAGATTATATCAAGGTAATTATTTTTTTCAAATCTACTGTGTTATGAAATCTCAACGTTTTATTGTCGATCTACTGAAGCATTTCAGGAGCTCATACCATATCAGAGACACTTCCGAGCCGGATGAGCGTTAGCGAGGTAGGCAATAACGCTAGTATGAAAATGAATTGTAAAACGAGAAGGCGAAAGTTGGAGTGTACCCAACATGCCCCCCATGTGGATATCTCAAAGGGGGGTGCAATGTGAATTTTTCAATCATTCAAAATGTATTCGTGACGTCAAAATAAGTCGGAAATAGTGTCTTAGACCAGCTACAAGCTCAAAATGTCGTTGTACGGTAATGAAAACTAACGGAGACGATTTTATGCACATTATCGACGATTTACATCGTTTTGAATGATAGGAGAAAGTTGGGTACACAATTTTGTAAATACTCCAAAATTACTTATTGGGAGAATTGAAACAGCTCGGTTCCATTTCATCAAAATCAGACGTACTCGAGCTAATTTTAAAAGTTTTGAGACTAGCTTTTGAATGTGTTGGTGTACGATGAAAAATATTGAGGTAAATCAAAATTATTGAGAGAATGGCTCAATGGGGGCAACTTGGGTACACAACCCTTACATATTTGAGTAAGAAAAACTATAGAATAGCGAAGAAATACATTTACTTAATATATCCAATCACCTGAGCTATCCTCTCAAATTCTTTCAGGAAGATTCATATGACTCATTAGAAGTACCAAATCTTCTAAAGTGACCCTCGAAGGATATTTGACAATATATAATGTATATTATACTTCAGTTAGCACAATTATCTGCGCTATAGCCCTAATAGATCACCAAAATATATCAAATGAGAGATTCTACAGAACTTTTGACATTGTGGGTACTGCACCGAACTGCACGCTGTCTCTGAACCTTCAAATGATTATCAAGTTATGTCGAAGCTGAATTTGATAGGTTCCAGGGCCTCTGAATCTGTACTCGATTCGTCGTTCTGCCAAAAAGGTCTCGCTATCCGTGGCACAATCCGCAACCCTCATTTTTTGGGGATCTCTCAGCGTACTCGCGCCGAAAATAACATTGCTCGAAAAGTTCTGCCGAAATTTGGTGAACATTCACACATTCTTTTTTTGGTAAAACATTGGTTTTAGTCGCGTGCCTTTGGCGTGTCAGTCACGAATGAACATCGAAGTCGCGTAACCGACATTTCACAAAAAGTTGAGATCTCCCGTACTCGGCTTATAAAAAAATAACATTTGCGATAAGTACACGATCAAAATGGATTTTGATAGCCCAAAACAACACCAATAATATCCCGTTTGGTTTAGGTGCGTGCGACCAACTGCTTTGAAATGACAGCTTCAAGAAAATGGGCAAGTCCATGTGCCCACTCGACTAAAAAAGGTCAAATTCTCATGTCATGGGAAGGGTGAGGGGGACACGCTCTTGGAATGTTTTGACCATTTTTCTCCACCTCATTACAAACAATACCCCACAGTTCTCAGGTCCTGACATTGAATGTTATTCGAATGAGAGGCGTTACAAAAATTTTATCGATGAAAACATATGTGATCGAGATTGCGTGGGCGATCTTATGACATTGCAATCGTTCATATAAAACTCGAAAACAGCTATAATACACTGAAGAACCCATTTTTCTCTACATAAGTGTCACAATAGACTAGATTCATACATTTTATAGTGAATTCTGTGAAAAACACGGATGGGGACGCTAAAACGCAAATAGGTGGAACTCGAGTACTCCCACTTGTCCAACATGATCAGGTGTGTATCTGCATCCAAAGTAGCTTTTGCGTGTTGTGTATGCGTAGATTAGAATTCAGTCGAGCGTTTTTGAAGGAATTCAGACGACTAATTATGGTCTTCATCAATTACAGAAATAACATCATTCTAAACCAGTGGGCATGTTTTGTTCAACTTATTCAGGAGGTCCCACTGACCAGCAAAAATGGTTTCAGACGCGTGCCATAAGAAAAATAGTTTCACTTGCCAGCAACCCAAATGTTAAAAATACTGTAGAACTTCTCAAATAAGTACATCATTTGAAACAAATTGGCCCAATCGCTCGCATTATGGATAACCAAATTTTCCTATTCATCAGACTACAGCTGACTACCACGATCATCAACTCAATGATTTATCATGAACAAACACCATTCTAGTCGAGCATTGCAAAAATATCCTTCGATCCGATATTATATTCAAAGTATAAGAAATACGCCTGCAGCTTCTTGCCTCGTCTAAATATAAACTCTCTTTCTCTACGTGACGCTCGCACATAGGCTTCGATAACACAGCATCCTCTTTAATCTATATATGTTGGTACACCTGGGGGTCGTACTCTAGTCAACGTAGCGGATGAACAGCATCGGACAATGTATCGATTTTGTACCTACTCTGAACCATCTATATGTATAGCCAACGAGATTTTCCTCTCTACTAGTTTGTACATAGGTGTGTTCATTATGGTTATAGAGGTTTGAAGCTGTCTTAACGAAATCAATGAGATGATGTCAGTGATGGTGGTGGTAGCAAGTTCGCAACGTCCCTTTGAGAAATGGTCGCCAATATTGCGAGATAGTTAAGCTGCACTTGGACTGATTCCTTTACATTAGGTTGCTTTGAAAAGCTTAGCTCATCGATTGCCTTAAATTGAGGCCGAGCTTCTGGAAATCTGTGTGTGGTGCGTGGTCAAAGAGTCTTTGGACACGTACCGCCATCTGATGGCCTTGAATTTACAGAAATTCACAAGGACCCAACACCCCTCAAGAAAGTTTGGCAATTTTTTGGAAAGTATACTTTGCGTCCATACAATTTTCCGTCGGGGGATTCATATGTATAAATACGCTGCTAAATGAGATTAGCAGAATGCTTTCTCTTAGCGAAATAGTTTAAGAGGTTCACTGAAACTAATGAGAAATTTGCAAAACTGATCAAATTCCAAAATGATGATTGGGATTCCTACGGAATAGTTTTATTTTTTAATCTAATTTAATTGCATTTCATATCACACTCACAATCCAATGATTGAATCCAACCAATCGATGTGGAATGAGGGAAAAGTATCTCTCTAGTCCATTAAAAGGTGGATAGATTAGTTGTAGAGGGAGATATGAGGATAAAATGAATTTTAGCTGCAATTTTCCTCTAATATTTTGGGTTATTATTACGAGATTCACTTTTAGGGGGATTAAGATGACCTAAACTGGGGTTTTTAATGGAAGATATGTAGTCTGGTTGAGGGAAAATTTTGATACAGTTGGTGAGAAGATCATAAAAATGGAGTTTTTAAAAAACAATTTGGATTTTTCGGGAATAAATTGGATTTTGAATGTATTTAAAAGGATTTTGAAAAATTCGGTATCAACTAATCGATTTAGAACGATGAAAAAGTATAAACTTAGTTGAGTAAAATTTGTATATATTAGTTTAGGGGGTGGGTAATAGCGGAAAATGAATTTTAGATGCGATTTCCTTCTGATATTTTGAGTTATTATAAGGAGATTGCCTTTTAAGGGAATTCAGATGACCTAAACTAGGGTTTTCCATGGAATATATGTAGTATGGTTGAGGGCAAATTTTAATATAGTTGGTGTAAGGATTATAAAAATGGAATATTCTGAGAAAAATTTGGATTTTTCGGGAGTAAAACGGATTTTGAGAAAATTCGGTATCAACCAATCGATTTAGAACGATGAAAAAGTATCAACTTAGTTGAGTAAAATATGAATAAAGTAATTTAGAGGAGAGATATGAGGAAAGTATGAACATTGAAAAAAATATTTTTGTATATTTTGAGATATTTTTTTGAGGAAAATAGTTATCAGGATTTGGGCTACCTAAAGTGAGGTTTTTTTAGCAAAACGTGTTATTTGGTTAAAACAGAATTTCGATAGAATAGGTCTAAACATGCTCAAATTGCTGTTTTTGTTGGAAATTTTGGTTTTTTTTATAAAAATGTACGTTGATGGAGTTTGAATGGAATTTCGGTATAAACCAAAAGATAGATTGAGCCAAAAAAACCATAGCCTAGGTAATCAAAATTGGGATAAGGTGAAGTTAGAAAGAGATATTTTAGTATGAAAGTACACAATTTCAGCGATTTTACCTCAAAAAACGTTTAAATCAGATTCGATTTGGAGAGGAGACCAGACAAATCACTGGTCTCATCTCTGAGTGATTCTCTACAACTTGTAGAAAAGCAAAAATCGATAAAGTGGAGTGTAGAAGAGAAAGCGTGGCGCAAAAAAAAACAACACACATACACACACACAGACAAAGGGACGGAGAGATGAGTCACTGGGGGGTTTTTGAGGATTCTAAGGGGAAAAGTGTTACTTACAATCGTTAGATTTTGGCGAGAGGAATAAGATGGTTAAAGCACTTTTTTGATAAGATGAATTATGTTGAAGAAAATATTGGGTTGAATGGAAAAATTGATCAAAAATTTGCTGTGTCGAAAACAAAGCTTTCTCTTTAGAGAAAGCAAAAGGCTAAAAATCACTCCTCTTGTGTTGAATTATTTCCAATCAACTGATTAATTCAGATATATCGTCAACTGGGGGAAGTTTGGGACAAAAACTTCATTTTTCTCCCTCAAAACTCGTGTAATTTGTACATCTCACATCAGAATCGCATTTTATTCGTGGTTAACCAAAAGCTCACTGTTTGAGCTCCTGATTGCGGGTTGATTAGGTCCATTCGGACATCTCCGAATGGAACTATGAGTGCTCAAACTCGTGATCCAAAGTTAAACCTGTTCAGGGTAACTTTGGGACAGCGTAAATTACATAGGTTTTACAGATGCAAAAATCTCCGCGACAGTCGATGAATCTCGTAAGAATCAAGTTTGAACAATCATCATTCCAGTTTGTCGAAATGACCAAGAATCATCCCAAACTTGATGAACCAAGAAAATATTGAGAGAATGGAGAGCAAAAGAATGAATTCAGATTCTCTACCAGCTCATGCATAGGAATTGTCTGGTCATTCGGTTGGATTTGGGTGTCGGAATGCATCCCTTCGATTGAGCGTGATATCTTTCTTTGATTTTCAAAGGTTACATTGAATAATGATGATCAAAATGAATTAGTCCGATGAAATACATTTAGAAAATCAAGACTAGAAACGTAAGATAAGTGTGCCTAATATGCCCCACTACTTTTGTTTTGCTCACAGTTTTGGCTCACCTCAATATTTTCCAACATACTTTAGCACATTTTGAAGCTTGTTCCAATACCTTTGAAATGAGTTGAAATAGGTTTGATTTCAACAAATTGGAGCCAAGGAATCTTAATTCTTGCGAAACAGAGATTTTTGACAGTGTGTTCCTAATATGCCCCCACGTGGAAGAGAGGCCTATTTCCATGAAATTATACGGGTTTCTCGTAAAATCGGGATATTTAGTTTCCCAGACCACCAAATGAGACGTACTTTAGCTCATTTTGTAGCTTTTTTTACTCTCTTTCGAATTTTTTGAGTGAGATTGATGTATTTGAATGGAGTCAAGAACGAGTTTGAAAAAAAATGCGGGCATATTAAGAACACTGGACTTTTTTCTAGTAATATGAGCGTAGAATCGGTTAGATATCTTTTGCAGTTCTGCAGAAAGCATTGTAAAGTTGGGACAAAGATAAAGAGAATGAGTTAAGGCACGTCATCAATTTTGTTTGGCATAACTTTTAGTGACTAACAAAAAAGAAGTCGAAAGTAGCGAAACCAGTTTTTTTTGTTCTAGGGAAGGCGCGAGTCATCTCGGATTGGTCAAAAACGTTTATTTTCTCATATTTTAACGTAACAAACATGAATAGAGTGCGTGGCAAGGTCTCCGGGTGCGTGCATTCGAGAATTTGAGTGGGGGGGGGTATTAGGGAATGGGGGAATATTAGGCACACTTACCTTATTTGTAGAAAAAAGGGATGAAACCCAACAACCTTGTAAGAACATGAGCCTCTGTGTTTAGCATGTTTTTTTCTGGAGTCCCGAAGTTACCTCAGATTGCAGAAAAAACTCATACTTTTCAGTTTTTAAGCTCGAAAATTGATCCTGGGTGAAAATACACCAATGTAACGACTGATTTATCCCGATATGTGTATAGACAAGTGAAATCTATCTCAATACTTTTGAAAAATCTGTTAATAAAAACGAACACACAGCTAATCGAGGCCTTCGCGCCGGTGCAAACCATTGCACTACGTGTCCAAAGTGGAAAGAATAGGTTCCAAAGCCTTAGGATTATCTGCCTCACCGTTGCGCGTGATAACGACTCCTTCGTGGGTTGTTCCAAACTCAACCCCCCCCCCCCACTCTATTCCAAAGTAACCCCAGTTGACGGCACCGATATTTCCCATCAATTTGTTTACTATTCTTAGCCAATATGAACATCACCTCAAAATTTGAGAGTTGTCTTTCTTAGGAAAGATTGGCGTAGTAAGGCCTCACAAAGGTGTAAAAGTTGACATTGAAGAAGCATCACGAGTTTGAGACACTGAGATATCAAAAGGACTGACTCTCAAACATCTCAAATTTAACTTCAATCTCTCGGATCTAAACATCTTGAAGCCTTCAAAGATATCGAACCATCCTCATGGCAGGCACAGGTCCAAGAATCGGTCTTAGAGCGGGTGCAATTTGGTTCTAGGGGGGGGGGGGGGGTCGCAGAGAATTAAGATCGCATTAGTCAACTGCCTTATGTTTCCCGAGCATATTTTTTTCCTGGGCGGGTCGCCTCCCCCCCCCCCTTGGATCCACACCTGCTTCGCGGTAATAAGTGACTCGAGGTAACTTATTGGTAATTCCTTCGAAAGCACACCAAAAAATTCTAATATTTGATTTCAGAAAAAAAATTCCTCGTGAATGGAGATCACTGTTGTCAAAGTCGTACTATAAAATAATTGACAAAACAGCAGACCTTCAAAATCCTAATATTTCATCATCCTCTTAAAGCGATGCGGTCACCGTGCAACCCGGAAATCATATCTCATTTAGATGTAACTCAAAATTTTCACGAAACGAGGTCGGAGACGAGTTGTTTACTATTCATTATGGAATCCATTCATTATCATCTGAATAGTGTCGGACAACTCGTCATTTAACTCCAATCACAAAAGTGAGAATAACTCCCCCGCGGGTACTTCCTAATCTACAAATCGGCACATTTTCGTTCACAAAAATCTCAAAATCTTTTCCAATTTGGGCTAAACGAAGAGTTATCCAAGCTAAGTAAGATGATGATAAAACCAGAATAACTCGTCGTTTAGCCCAAACTGGAAAAGATTTTGAGAATTTTGTGAACAAAGTTCAGCGTGCACGGCGACTGCATCGCGTTAACGTGATCTCACTAAAAAACATGTATCTTATTGAAAAGGGGATCGTTTTGAAACCATTCCCACAAAACTAGATGACGTATCAGTAGAATGAGTTTCACATGTTCACTTATGACAAATTTACTTATCATGTACCCACATGGAACTCCTTTTGATACTAATATTCTTACACATGATCAATAGTCTAACTCCTCACATCCTCATCTCCAGAAACACCAAACATCCTCAAAAGGAAAGGAGGCCAATCTTGCCTTCTAATCAACTACTATCCTCGGACTCATCGTCTGCTGTGGTCTTTCAACTTTCTCTCTCGACCTTACCTCCCCCCCCCCTAACAGACCCCTAAACAGCAAACAGAGTTCCAGATCTCGTTCCAACTCAGAGTTTTTTATGCTCAAAGTATTGGAATTCCCGAGCATCCTTATAGATAGCAAAGCCAATGTGGAAGCAAAGGCATACGAGTTTGTTCCGGGTAAACGTGGCACGAAAGCTATCTGTGTACAGATGCTTGTATACGATCATCTCATCCGATACTCGACCAAGCAAAAGGAACAATCAAACTCTCTGATGCGCATCGCTCGATAATGAATTTTCTCGCTGCACGATAATTAATTACAGTGGGTTTCAAACAACCGAATAGAACTGAGATTCTCTACTGGCGTTGGATTCCAAGAAGAAAACCAATGTAGGTATCTACAAGGTATGTCTGTCTGACTAAACTCGGATTTTACTACTTGTGCGGATTTCTTTTCTTTTAGTAGTAGACTCCCACGGGCCCAAATGTGTAATGTAATGAGGGTATGAAGAGGGGAAGACCTGAGTCCATGATGAGTTTCACATGGTTATTGGATTTTATAACATTTGGAATGTGAATTAATGATTCCAGTGCAATTTTCCATTTCAACTGTAAAAAACCATCATTGCATGTTGCGGAATTTTCTGATGCACATTGTACAACACACTGTGAAATTTTCAAAGCACAGTAATCGGAGCCTTTAAGGTAGTACTAGCGGTACTAAAGAGCTCAAGTGCAGATTAGATCTTCGTTTGACAAGTTTTCGCCCCCACGATATAGGTACAGTGAATGCACGCAGCAGACGACAACCTAAACTCGAAACGGCAGAAATGAGAGACACAAATGCTTAGGTTCTCGTTTATGGACTCTGGATCGATGATCCAGTTGTATCTATGTATTTCTCGTGCTCTTTTCTCCTCGTGGATCGATTCTCGTGAATATCTGTACGGTAGATATTACTCTACTCGTCATTTCCCATAAGATGCCGTGTTAAACAACGGCGTTTACAAGAACGATCAGAACTTTTTCCCTCAACTCTCAAGGCATGTGAAATTTCAACTGGAGTGGTTTGAGATACTAGGTAATGTATCACTGTGCCGAATTTCGTGATTTTCTGTACGGTAATTCGAGGACCGCTAAAGCTACCTCAACTGTTATCATTGAGATATATACCGGTCCACATATCAATCTTGAGATGATTTCACATGTTCGAAATTACAAGTGTTTTTGAAAATGATCATCAATCAATCCATCTTATTTCTCACATTTGACTATGCGTTCCCCTTTTTAGAACGGAGAAAATCATGAAAAGCTGTGTTTCTGTTCGATGCAGCAAGAAAAATATTCCAATATCAAGCGAGAATAAAAGCGATTCAGAAATTTGAGGCTCTTTATCACAGAGAAATGAAATTCTCATCATTGTTTTCCTCCACTCTTCATACTTACATCTGGCATAAAATGTCACGTTCGTTTCAATAAAAATGATGGGCAAATGATTCAAGTGTTTTTATTGATGCTAACAACCATCATCTAACGGAATATATGCTGGTAAGCTCGAAGAACACATGTAATTTGAAATTCATTCCGAGTACGTACAATTTAAGAAGAATCTTGGATAAAGAATGTCTAAATTTTAACTCACGTATTGAATTGGGTGAAATTTTCGTTTTCTCATATTAAAAAGATCGATATCAAGATTACAGGTATGGAACTGGGTGAGATATACGGCCATAATATAGTGAGGAGTCAACAGCAAGAATGAAATAAAATAAGTGATCGATAGCCAGGCGATGACATTGACGATTCGAGCTGCTTTGCTGCTTGTGAAGACCTAAGTTTATCGAATGAGCCTGTGGGAATGTGTGCAGGATCGAAGGTTTCCTAAATATAACGCAACGAGAATAAAAGCGAGCAAAAATTAATGAATTTTAAAGTATCTCAAGGTCTTATAACCGATAAAAGAATGTACTTTGTATTTTCAAAACAGACCATAGGTTCGTGATTTCTTCACAGCCCCCACTGTCATGTCTGAATATTTTCCAATAGTATACGATCGAGATACAAGAATTCTGATGGACTATAGCACATCCCATTTACGCACAATTTGCAGGCAAAATCCTGAGACACTATGCATATTATGGAAAGAACAAGGAATTTCCGGTTCCCGACCGTTTTCCCGAATACCATTTCCCGAATAGCTTTTTTCACGAACAGCATTTTTCCCGAATGTATTTTCCCGAATAGACCTTTTCCCGAATGACCATTTTCCCGAACGGCTTTTTTTCGAATGACCGTTTTCCCGAACGGCATTTTCCCGAACCACAATTTTCAACCGAGTTCCTATGGATTTCAACGACAACAATAACAGACAGAGAAAGACGATTGGCTGTCGCTTCAGTGCCGTCCGGCGTTTATGCAGCAATGTAAATACTCGATCCGTTGTTGGTTTTGGAGGTTTATTTATGTTTTTTGAAAAATTTAACTGATTATGGAGCCGAGGATAGTTGGAGAAACGAAATTAATCGTTGGAGGTTTTGTGTACCTTCGAGCAAGGAAACCAACTGCAGCAAATCCGAACACATACTGGGACTGCCAGAGGCTAAGATCAAAGGAATGCAGCGCCAGAGCAATCACAACAATTACTGCGGGTCAATTAGTGATCTTGCAAGGTATTATTGATTCGCAATTTCTTATTCGTTGATTCACCAAGCTTGCGAGAAGATCTATTGCTAATTTCTGTGATCCATCTTGATTGGTGATATGTTGCGATTGCTTGATATTGTACCCTGCTGTGGGCTATGTCCTTATTCGCATTCAAAACTCACAAGGTCCCGACAAATCTCGGCATGGTCATGCACCGAATCGAGGAATGGCAGAAGCAATCGTTGTTAAGGATAACCTCAAACGGAGCTCGACGTCGTCACTTGCCCCCAAATCCGAAATCGCTTGAACATTTGGGAGAGATACCGGATCGCTACAAGAGCACAGCTACGAACGATCGATTCCTCATTTACGACTCTCGTGACGATGACGATTTTGAAAATGGGCGAGTCATTGTCTTTGCAACGAAACGGAATTTGGAAGTGCTTGCAGCAACTGCTGACTGGTTCGTCGATGGTACATTCAAAGTTAGTGCTACTAGTCACGCTGATTCTCATGTTTGCTATACAGGAGCCTAACGATGGAAATTCTTCTTTTTCCTTTGTGATAGGTTGCACCGACGATTTTCACGCAGGTCTTTACCATCCTTGGCTGCAAACAAGGCAATCGGAGAAACCCAGATGCTTCAAGAGAAATTGTATCCTTGCCGTTTGTCTACGCCTTGCTCAGCTCGAAGGAAACAGTGCAGTATGCTGCTGTCCTCAGTGCAGTCAAATTTGTAGCTGAGAATGAATACGCTATCCCAAATTGCAGCCCTCGACGAATAATGAGTGATTTTGAACCTGCTATCATCAATGCTTGTGCTGAAACTTCCCCTGATGCTGATCTAGCCGGATGTTTCCTTCATCTTCATCAATCTTTCTACCGAAAGATTCAAGCAGTAGGACTAAAGGCCCAGTATGATGCTGAAGATCGCGAGGTCAAAATCTTCTCTCACATGATTGCTGCACTTGCATTTGTCCCGGAACCCGACGTATCCGCTCACTTCCAGTTGTTGAAGAATCATGCTCCTCAAGAAATGGAGCCTGTCATATCTTATTTTGATGAATATTACATATCTGGTAGACCAGCACGGGGGCGCGGTCGTGGACGAGTTCGAGCTGTGCCACCTCATTACCCCGTCTCTTTTTGGAATATGTATACAACCACTCTTGACGGAGATCACAAGACGAACAACATTAGTGAAGGTTGGCACAATCGATTCCATGCACTGATGGGTAAGACGCACCCGGACTTGTTCTCAGCTTTAGATGAGCTCAAACGGGAGCAAGGAAATACCGAAATCAGTTTGATAGAATTGAGTCTAGGAAGAACCTCGAGGTCTGCTCCCAAGAGAGCTCGGCAAGAGCATCAAAATCGGCTACGAAACATCGTTGAAAATTATGCAGACTACGACGAGATCGAGTATTTGCGAGGACACAATATTGTATTTTGAACCAGCTTTGATTTATTTTTCGATCTTCATCTCTTTGAACCTTTCAGAGACCATGACCTTCGTCTCTCTCATTCATAGAACATTCGTACTCCTATATTTTCTTTGTATAAACTTTTTATTCGAAATTTTATCCATCGATTTTGATCTGATTCTCAACCCTTGTACGGAATACTGTCTTTTTAAATATATACTATGGCTCATACATTCAAACTCCACTGTCTGTCATTGATATGAAAATCAAATCGATGCAAATAATTCAGAGTTTGATAATTCGGCAAAAATGTTATTCGGGAAAAGATTCATTCGGGAAAAGAGTCATTCGGGGAAAAAATCATTAGTGAAAATTGACATTCGGGAAAATGGCCATTTGGGAAACTGGTCGTTCGGGATAATGCATTCGGGAGAATGGCCGGGAATCGGAATTTCCACATCGATTTTTTCAAACTCCCATATGGGTTTTCATCTATACAATCATGAAAATCCCAAACACATCTGACTTGACGAAGTTTCGAGTCAGAGTTTCAAATTATTTTGACTTTGTGGTCAATTCACAAGGATTATACCTGAAATTCAGAATCAACGCGTTACAACTTGAGAGCATTCCACAGAAGTTCCCAGTTTCATCTTGCATTCAAATTAGTATATTGCAAACATAAAATCGACCAACAACATAGAACGGAGCACGATACACTACCGGTCAAAAGTTCATCGAAGGTTTACCCAAAAATGAATAATTCAAAAGAGAAAATTCGATTCCAAACGCCAGTTTTTCATATAGGCTGCCTAGGCTGCAGCCTACGTACTACCAAAAAAGCCTCTTATATAATGAGCGAGTGAGAAATTTTTTCTCCGCAATTTTTCGATGTTTGGGTGCCTACAAAATTGCGAAAAATAACTTTCGCGCCTCGCACATGAGGTTCCCCGCTCCAGAGCAATCATTTCAACCCTCGCCTCCGGCTTGGGCCGAAATCCGATCGCTCAGAAGCGAGCTACAACCTAATGAACTCGGTGCGAAACATTGATTTATTCTAGCAAGGGAAAAATTCATATTGACTAAATTATTGATTTTGAGTTCTAATTGCCGGATTTGAGTAGAGTCACGAGACCCAATACGCCTCGCAATTATTGATGTTCGAAATCTGAGAAAATTTCAAGAAAGCATCTATAGCGAGTGCCTTATTTGACCCTACTGTGAATATAACAGGCGTATTTCTAAGATATGATACGGGTTTTCATGAAAATCGAGTTATTTCTGTTCTATCCATCTACATCCAAATGAGACGTTCCTCGATTCGTTTCTCAGCCTTTTCTACCCCCTTTTGAATTGTTTGGGTTGAGTGGATAGACTCTCATGTAGCAACTAGCGAATCTAGAAGAAGGCTGTGGAGGCAAATGATTTAGGAGTCAAACTTCGCAATCCTACAAAAATTTTCGAAATTCAGACAGAGTCAAAGAATATGAACTAATAAGGTGCATACGTTAAAATTGATTGCTTAATTTTATATGGCATGGCTTAAAGTTCTGCTAGTGGGGGCAGGCAACGGGGACAAATAAAGCGCACCTACCTTACCTTTACAACATTAACGTACTTGATCTTCAAGAATTCATAATTAAAATTCCCCACTGAATGAGTCTCAATAAATTATGTTTCGAATTGAGCCCGTTCAAAGCCACAGAACAATACATTTTTGGAAGTGGATTTTGGGCAAAAATCCTAAAATATCCGAGATGGAGTGTGTTTTACTCATTTAGAAATAACCGTTTTTTCTGGGCAGTTCTTCACAAATCACAAAATATACCTTGACACATTTTTCGTTGAAGTCCCTTTTGAATTATTCGAGGGAGAAGATTGGTAAGACGCTAAGAATGCATTTTTTTTATGAACTCTTCTCGAAAACGGCTCAAAAGCTGGCTTCTTTCCAATAAGAAAATGATGCTCGAAGAAACCCTGAAAATATTTTTCACAGTAACCTTGTGGATTCGTCAAAAAATACAAACGTATTTCGAGAACTCACAAGGGAGACCCACGAAGTGCGGGTCACCAAATCTCACCAAACTTTTTTCACAGTCTCGTACCACCTAGAATATGAACAATCCAGAGTAACTCCGTCAAATGGGCCTTCTGTTTGGAGCTACAAGTAAAAATGTTAGCATTGTCAGTATATCTATATATATATATATATATATGTTACGTGCAAAGTCCGAAATTGTGCACTCCGGGGAGTGCACAACGATGGTTTGTGCAAAGCCCGGTGAATCGGACTCTGCACAACTCGCGTTGTGCAAAGCCCGATATGCTGAGTTTTACCCAGAGGATCAGTGTGTATTCTGCGATGTATAGAGGTGAGTCGGGAAATTGCTAATAATAATAATTCAAATCATGTTTACAGCAGTCAGTCTCGGGAGGCCAATCACATCGACACTTATTTGAGTTACAAAATTATGGATCCAAATAGCGCTGATTCGTTTCGGGATGATTTCAATTCTAAACTCAACTCAATCATATTGAGGGATAATAAAAGTTTGATTAAGAGTGCAGTGGACTATCAAAATCTTATCGCAAGTGTTCTAGTTGCAAAAAATAAAAAGAATAAATCGCCGCTTGACTACAGGAGACTGGCACGATACGACGTATTGACTGTTGGCGATACATCACGATTGATCATGCCAATGGAAGCAAGTGACGAAAGTGACGTAAAATACTACGTGCAAAATTCAGAAATTTTTGATATTCTGATAAAAATTCACGTTGAAACGGGACATGAAGGATTCCACAAGATTAATAACGCCGTGGAAGCCAAATATGCTAATATAACTAGGGAAGCAATTTTTTACCAAGCGTTATAAGTATTTTATGTTCAAAATATCTCGCTATATTCAATAATTATTCTCGTGTGAATTGACGATCGATGATTTTCGCAGAGACTATTGTAATTTTTATCTTGTAAGAAAAAATTGTCTTTCATTGTTTAATTCTCATGACGCGTTTCTCATATTAAACGTATTCACAATAAATTAGTCTCAGCATTATTCATTTTGATTTTGAGGGCACCGTTGGCATACTATATCGAGTACAATTTGCTCGAGTATTAGTAAACATTGGAAGAAGAATCGACTCTTCATGTCACTCATTGTGTGTTAGAAATTTCCCGACTCACCTCTATACATCGCAGAATACACACTGATCCTCTGTGTAAAACTCAGCATATCGGGCCTTGCACAACGCGAGTTGTGCAGAGTCCGATGCATCGGGCTTTGCACAGAAAATTCTTGTGCAAAGCCCGATGCATCGGACTCTGCACAAATCGCGTTGTGCAAAGTCCGATCCACCGGGCTTTGCACAAATCACCGTTGTGCACTCCCCGGAATGCACAATTTCGGACTTTGCACGTAACATATATATATCACTTTTCAACATGGGCCTATATGAGCAATGCTAATGTCATAGGCTGTAACTTTGAACAGGGGGCCCATTTGACGGGGTTACTCTGAATCCATCATATTCTAGGTGCTACAAGACTGAAGAAAGTCTGGTGAGCTTTGGTGACCCGCACTTTGTGGGTCCCCCTTGTCAGTGTGCTCGAGGTTTGTTTCTCGTGCCAAAATATCTAGACTTCGCATAGGTGCAATATGAGGCACTATTTCATAAATATCAAAAGTTATGATCTACCCATGAAATCCTGGTCGTGTTTTCCAAAATTATAAAAAAATCAATCGCCTTACATAGGCCACCACCACTCTGCGCCTACAGTGTTTAATCCGGCGCTGTCTATTTCTCTTTCCTCGTGAGCCCATAACGGCTCCAACTTAGGTCCTTTCATATCTCTCTCCAAGTTGTCACCATTCAAGCTCGCACTAAAGTTTCATATGTTCGTGCTTGACTCCCCAGGGCTCCCCAATCACCCCAGATGTTATGGAATGATCATTCTCAGCAAGTGAGAAGAATTTATCGTACTAATGTGACCATGCTAACTGATATTAATTAAGTGACGTATCATGTCTGTGATAAACTGAGACTATTAGAAGTGCTGACCAAATATCTATATTCAAGATTTCCCTCTTCAAATTCTTTCTTTGTTTCATGTAATTTCAGGTAAACATTTTTCAGTGAAATACTTTATAATAATGTATGTAAAGATGTGATGACTATCTCATTGTTGCCTATGGACAGAATAAAAAGCGTATCTATCTACCTTCCGGGCCTCTTCGGAGTTCTTTCGTGTGGCACAACAGTCTTTCGGGAGACCAACTTGAATGCATGCGAAAATTCTTAAAAACTCGGTCATCACCGAGACCTCTGCAAGTCAGCCATGAGTTAATGGACCGAAATGAATCAAGAAAAATCTGGAAATAGAAGTCAAGAGATCCAAAATTTGTTGTTGAATTCAACCACGCATTTTGCATTGCTTTAAAGCAATCTAAGTCTTTTCTGGTCCAAGAAATGACGGCTTTTCTGGATAGAGATTTCTCACGAAGGAGAGTCCCAAAACTCATGAAAAGTGAGGAGATTGGACTTACGATGATACCGTAAACCGGGGTGAATGTGGCCACTTTTCCGGAAAGAGATTGTAATAGTCGTAACTCCGATGCTATACGACCTAAAAAGACGTTCAAAAGCTCATTTTAAAGCTCAAAAACTCTATTTTCAGAATATGCCACCTGATTTGTGATGAGACAGATTCCATTTACCCTTTTTTCTATTGAAATGAAGTGAAAATGAACTAGATACAACTATGTTCCTTGATGTATTCTGACTACTCGAAGATGATCCCGGTGGTTTTGAGGCTCGAGCAAGCGGTGGGAGTGAGATTTCTGTTGTTGGAGCTGGATATTGTTGTTCAATTTCATATGAGGAAACTATACCGACCAGCTTATATGAGGATAGCAGCGCTTCCTCGAGCTTCGAGACCATCACCATTGTCATCAGCTGATCAAAATACATTAGGAAACATAGTTGTATCTGGTACACGATCCACCCAAACCTCCCCATACACCGACAATTCATCTCAAATATGTTTAAGAATGCCTATAAGATGAGCATCCATTATCGAGTTGGTTTTATGAGTCTGGGGAGAAATCCTGAAGGTTTGGAACAAAATTGACCGCGTATTCGGTTTCTACGTCAAAAAATACATCAAAAAACATATTCGCATGTTAGAAAGGGCCCAATTCAAAATTCGCATTTTTCAAGCCCATTGAAGGAAGCACGGATTCACGGATTTGATACCTATGGTTTTTCCATTTTCTGCACCAGCTGTGATTGCATCAAATCAACTTTTGCAAGGGGTCATTTTGAAGGAAATTACACCAGCTATCGATTAAAGATATCTTCAGGTGCGTAGATCAACGCGCGTGGGCAGGAGAGGCTAGTTTATGAAAAAAATTTGCTTTGAAATTGATTTTTGACGTTTTTGACCACTTTCCACCACCAAAAATGATGTATTTCAAAGTGGTTTCCTGCGTAAAATGAGCCGACAAATGCCATGAGATGGTTTACTAACGTCTTAATTACAGATAACAGGGTTAATAATTGATTTTCATTTCTAACAATTTTTTTCGGGGCTTGAATCAAAAGTTGTCGAGATGAAACCACTCTCCCTCGGATTGTTGATGTTTCAGAAGTATATCAAAAAAATTTCAGATCGATTCATAGAGATGCGTCACAATGCGATTCAATACAAGGAACATCGATTTTTAGCGTTTTTTAGAGGGGTTTCCAGGCTGCCCCAAAACATAGGAGCGACTTCGAGACCTAAAAACTATTGCTCTCCTCATAGTTTGGGGATAGAAACTGGGGCAAGTTGCTTTCGGGGCCATACCTGACAAGGGCCGATCCACCATGCTTACCCGCCTAGTCCCTTTGAGTCACTTACTTACCAGTTTTGAAAATTTTATTTCCATTAATTCATGCAGGAATATTCATCATACTTCCACAACCACCCTCCACGAATTCAAGTTCAAGGTAATATAATATTGGCTAATGATGCATGGCAAATGCTCGATCAGGTCCCATATAACATGGTGGAAAGTAGATAAGGTGTGCTCAGTTGGAGGACGAGTTTTCGTCCGCTTTGTGCAGCCCAACGTAAGCCATCTTGCCAGCAGACGGCTTCGCCGCATGGGCCCGATCGAGGAACGAGAGCAAAAAGCCGACAGCCAAACTTCATCTTTCTAAGCATGAACCTTGCTCAGAAATGTTCGAAATGCATTCGAGTGATGAAATTTTAGTATAACAACAATCTTAAAACGACTTGATAAATTTCAAGCGCCTCCTGAAGGATTCGCGGCTTATGTACTATTTTTTCATCTGAATTATGATGGATGCCTCGGTAGTCTAGTGGATATGGAACTCGCGCTTAAATCCTTAGAAGTCGGGGTTCAAATCCCTCTAAGTTCAATTTTTTTTTCTTTTTCCGTAGTCTTAATAAATTTTATGGATGAAGAATTGTGCATTGATGTAAGGCCTAGATGTTTTGGAACACGAGAATAAATTTTTTCGTAGTTTATTACAAGGTGAAAACATTTTCCGTGCTCCAAAGTGGTTTGACAAGCAAGGTAATGCATACATACTGTTTTCTGTTAAGGATGCGACTAGGTAAGCACCAATATATTCTACCCAGCCGGGGAGAAAAACGTCGCTTTAGTCGCACTGTGCCAAACAACAAAAATTTATAGAATGTTTACAAGAATAGAAAGATTGGCAGGATATTCCCAGTTTTGAACAAATCAAAGGATATTTCAATTTTTCAAAATACATGGACAAAACAGTCTCGCAATTTAAAACAAATTTCCAACCATTATTGATGAGCACAGTGCCGAAATATTCATGGGCTTTAATTCTTTTTAGATTTTCTTCTTTCTCAGACGGAAAGTAACTTTCGATGAATTTGTATGTCAAATATTGAATTTTTAAATATGAAATATTTTTCCTATGCTCCAATAATATTATTGTATCCTGTGAAGAAGGGGGAGCTGACTAGCCCTATTATTTCCGCTTAGTTTTTGTAAATAAACTTACCATCTTTATAGACATTGATCTAAAATTCATTCAATCCTATATTGAGATTATTTTCCAAACAAAACTTTGAATTTCATAAATATAACAAAGACTTAGGTATTTGGAATGGTACCAGTCACGTACGATATAGTCATATCACAATGACGTAGCAATGAAAGTTACAATTTGAAATTCGTTTAACCCCACATGATGGGAACTAGATGGAAATAGGGTTCGTTGGTTTTTTCCGCGTTTCCAGGGAAATATATTAGAAAGAGTCCCCAAACTTAACGGATAAGAAAAAATTAGACATTGATGAGTTACTATACCCTGGATTCTCATAATTGTATTCCGAACGACTCTTTTTTCAGGAAAGGCGTTGGTTTCGTGAAAAATAATTCCAGGGAAATCAAATCTCTATCAAAACTCTTGGAGATCTAATTTTTCCGAGACTATTTTTCACAAGACCAACGTCTGTCTTATTTCAAGAGTCGTTATAATCGGAATAAAACCATGAAAATGCAGGGTACAATTCATCAATTGATGAAATTACGATTCCCCCTCCAGTTTGTGCTTTCATCGCAGTTTTTTCCCGAAAGATTCCTGTCCCCTTTTAATCAGAATTGAATTTTCGTAGGTCGAAACGTACAAAAAGTTCTTTAAACAAAAACGTCGTCAATCTCAAAAGCACTCCGTGTAGCTTCTCCCGCAAGTTTCAAACAGGCTCGAGTTCGCGCTAGATCGTGATTGGATGACAGGACAAGATGGCGCCCGGTGGGCTAGAAAGCTCATTGGCTGCGGGGCTCACGCTGCGCGTCAGCACACCTTATCTACTTTCCACTATGAGAGAAATCGAGAGAGAAATCTACTTATTCTACAGTTCTGTCGATCAAACAGATCAATGTTATGACATGAGAAAGGGTGTGAAAAATTTATCCTCATCACTCTTTGTTGAAGTTGAGGAGCATTATTGTAATAACTTGTGACAATAGCTTAATACTCACTGAAGTGAACAAATTTCAAGGATAAACTGTCATGCAGTTCGCTGTTAATGATCTTGGCTTACTACAATCAGGTTAGAAATCTTTCAGTCGATTATCGTTTATTGATTTATGATTGAAGAACTGCACTGTAAATACCACTTGTGCAACCCCAAATCATCAATTTGGTGAGCATTTTTGGCTATATTCATACTCTGCTGAAATCTTGCATCCTTTCCATTTTGATTCATCTAGAAACACTGTGAACTGACATCCAGAGCGACAAGTAAAGATCAATGACATTGATAAATAATTCACAATCAAGTCTGTTATTGAGAATAGAATTTAGTGAGATAGAGTAATGGTTACCTTACATGAATATTCTCTGAGTTCAAGTTGTTATCTGTCTGAATTTTCCTGTCAAAGTGCACATGAAATGTTTTTATTCTATATCATTGATAGCACTTCATAACTATCTACAGTTGGGCTAACTAATTCTTCAAACTTGTTGAATGAAATCAATATTTGCATGATTCACATCAGCTATCCCAAGATATGGATGGAGAACGTGTAGTCAAAGAGGCCAAAAAAATTTGTGGTGTCTGTGGTGATAAGGCTTTGGGCTATAATTTCAATGCTGTATCTTGTGAAAGTTGTAAGGCTTTTTTCAGGAGAAACGCCCTGAAAGAAAAGGTATGCATATTGAACGATTTTTTCACTTCCAGCTCCAAACGATTGATATCACATACAAGATTTCTGTCTGAGTTGTGTAAGTCCATACTTCCTGAACTTTTTTTTCTCTGACGGACTGAATGCAATTTGAGAGTTGGTTTTGGTTGAATATTCATGAAGGTTGCTGCAAACATAGAATGATAATTGCTTGTCAATGCATTATTTGGCCATTTGTGGTCTTAGATAGGACCAATAATACCTTCTTCTGCTTAACATTTTCCAGGACTTTCTTTGCCCTTTTTCTGCCAACTGCACCATCACACCTATTACAAGGCGTTTCTGCCAAAAATGTCGTTTGAAAAAATGTTTCTCTATTGGGATGAGAAAAGAACATATTATGACTGATGATGATAAAGTCTTGAAACGAAAGAAGATAGAGCAAAATAGAGCAAAAAAGAAGCCTTATTCAAGCAAGAATGATGGATTTCCCAGTGCAGAAGAGAAACATATTGAAAAATCAAATTGTGATAGTGCATCTACCTTATTGAAACAGTCATTCACAATTCCATCAGTCACTCATGGAACATATCAGAAAAGATTTGATGGCAATTGGGGAGATGTTAACCCATGCAAACATTCAGTGGCTAAAAATATGAGCCCAACAATTGCTGCAAGTGTTCCAAGTCCTTCAAGCCCGCTAGAAAATTGTCATATATTTAGTAGCAAAACTCTTGACATGTTGGAGTATTTGCATAATGATCATTCTCCAAATCCCACAAAAATTGATCATCTGAAACATCAAAACTTAGATGATTTTAGCTCAGAGAAAATCTCTAGTCAAATGTACCACAATGCAGAATCTCATAATAATTATGTATCTCAAAAAATCCTCCCAAATTCTTCAAGAACTACTGATATTACAATGATGTGCAAGTCCAATGAATATGAACAATTGAAAATAGATCAGAATATTTGCAGAAATACTTGGAATCATCCTAAATGTCAGGACAGGTCTAGTGATGCAACAGTTAGTAAGATGGCCAATGATCTCATAGGTGATACATTCCATACTGGAAGTCTTGTGAATAGAAATAAGGAAACCATTGTGCCCAACTATCTCACAACATCAACAGAGTCAGCAATTGATGAATCTTCAGTGATGCAAGAATCAAATGGAACATTGGAGAAGAATGTTGTAATTTCAATGCTTATGCATAATCCTGCATGGGTTGTTGAGATATTGAATAATCCAGAGATCATTGCAAAATTCATCAAAGATCAAGACTTCATCGAGAAACTGATTTCTGATCCTTTGACTCTTAAAGTAGTGCAGAAGAACATTGCATCTAAAAATGAATCAACAACTCTTACCAATTTAAATCTTGTCAGAGACAGCATTCGGATAGAAAGTAGTGATAATGATGAAGACTCAATTTTGAAATGTTTAATCTACGGTCAAAGCTGCGGTACCGAACAACTCGGGAAAAATGTGATAGTTGAGGATCCTGAATGGATCAGAACAAGTGTAGGAGCTGAAGATTTTGATCACGATTCTCAAAGGTACGACAATCGAGAAATGTGTTCTCTGGCCTCAAAAATATCCGCAGATCGAATTTTATGTAATAAAATTTTCAGAAATGTTGCGGAAGGAAACTCCGTTGAGTCGGTCCTCTACAAAGCTATCAAGTTAGAGTATTCCCCATCAAATCTAATCCATGACAATATGGATCTGAATGATACAGAGAGAGCGAAATTGAATGAACTTATTATCGCCCATAGGGCTCTCTCTGCACCTCTAAACGAGGATGTCGGATATACTGTACGTGTTGAACATATTTTCCAATCACAACAACTATGAAAAAATGTACATTGATCAAATGCGTACGTACGTGACTCTTATATCAAAACCATTCTCTATTATTTTTTATAGGGTGATCTTGAAAAATCAGACTCAACACTTCTAGGAGTGATCAATCTAACTGCTGTAGCCGTCCGCCGATTTATCAAGATGTCAAAAAAAATTAGTGCCTTTAAAAATATGTGCCAAGAGGACCAACTAGCTTTATTGAAAGGAGGCTGCACCGAAATGATGCTCCTAAGATCAGCTATTCATTATGATCCTGATAAAGAGATCTGGAAAATTCTTGAAACAAAGCATAAGATGACAAGTATCAAAGTAGACATTTTGAAAGAAGCTAAAGGTAATCTCTTTACTGAACATTCTAAGTTTGTTAGTACGTTTGATTCCCGCTGGCGAGATGAAAACATTATCCTAATTCTGTGTGCCATTGCACTATTTTCACCTGAGAGATCCAAAGTTATTCACCGTGATGTCATCAAGTTGGAACAGGTGGGTTAATCAACCATGTTCATATCGATATCTGCATTTATCCAGATAATATAAATAATCATTTTGTTTTTCCAGAACTCGTACTATTATTTGTTGAGACGATATTTAGAAAGTGTTTATCCAAAATGCGAGGCCAAATCGACGTTTCTGAAATTGATTCAGAAAATGTCGGAATTACATAAGCTTAATAAAGAAGTGGTAGAAGTCTACTTGAACGTTGATCCATCGAGTATTGAGCCGTTACTAATTGAAATATTCGACTTGAAGCGATAACTCGGACCATTTGGCCTAACTTGTTTCTGATCATAATTCAAATCACTTCTTACCGTTGAATGGGATCTAGAAGCTTGTCAGTTGCCTTGCCATTGAAAAGGATTGATAATGGGAAAATTCCTCATTTTTTATATTATCAATATTTGTGATGAATCAAAGCACTCGGCCTTTACTCAACTCTTCACGATTTGCTACCGTCATGTTTTCAATGAGTTGTTGACAACTGGCACTAACGAATATCCACGTCACGTGTTCAAATGTTGTAATCATTTCAGTAACAATGACCATTGAAAGAATTTTCACTTATCTATCGAAGAGCCCATATAAATTACTCGATTTTGTAGGTTCCGTGAAAAATTTTGGGACACATATACATTCATTAATCAAAATGTAGTTCTTATAGAATAGTCATTTGTGATTGTAAATCAAATTGAATGTAGTTATTGTTGGGAGTATAGAATTTTTAAGCTGTTATATTTGATATGTTAGTCTATGAATGAGACCAATGAATATATTCGTTGATGAGACTCAATCCAAGCTTCAGTCAGATTATATTGTTATTGTTGTTATTATTGTTATTGTTGTTATTATTGTTATTGTTGTTTGCTTGTGATTGTAGATCGATCTACACGCATGTGTTTCATAAAGATGCGACTGAACAGTGCAATAATGTAATTACAAAATTAAATTTTCCACATTCGGTCTCGAATCTAAACATCTACGTTTTCAAGTATCTAAATGGTACCTCTTATTTTGGTTATGTCCTTAATCCACTCATCTCCTCCGACTATCATCTCTGCTTCGACTGTCATCATCACGACTTGGAACGAAGAGCCCAAGAAGAATCAATAACAAAACAACAGTTACTGACATAGATATGAATACAAATATTATCGAGAGAAAGAATAGAATAACGTAAGCAAAACATTTTAGAACTTGACAAATAATTGAAAGTGTCCAGTCCACGGCTAATTTTAAGCAGTCAAAGATACCGAACATGTTTCGTTACGACAACAAAAATTTTCCCAGGTTACACCATTTCACAATGGACTGCTTTTGTTTCCAAGTTAATGTGTTTGAAATGATTATTTAGACCAGTTGTTGGGATCTTACATTATAAAATTTCAATTTTTATTCAAATTATAATCTTTTTCATCAAGTTCGTGTATATGATGTAAGAGCAAGCCGAACTTAAAACATTTTAATAATTTGTATACAACTAAAGATATAGTATAATATATAATCTCTGTGTAACAAAATCTTCTTTAGAATTTTCAAGCTCTAAAATGGAATGTAAAATAGTTCTTTCTCGCAATCAAATTCAAAATTCATGTATTATTCTCGATCTCGAGAATTTTCGAATTACAAATGATCACCAAGTACTTTTTGTATAAAAATATGTTGCTCCTACGGCACATTACTACAGTACTCTCGTCAAGATCAAATTTCAACAAAATTCGATCAATAACTGAGAGTCGGGTGGTTACAAATTTTCAAATGATTCAATCAGAATACAACTCTTAAATTTCATTTAGAACTCAATCATTTGAAATATAATTTGGTAGGTAAGTGTGTCGAGTTGATAGACTGTACAAAAAATCGAAGCCGTTAAAATTTTGCACCTCTATCTTACTGGAAAACAATCGTAAAGACAAGTTTAGACATTAAAGTTAGCCCAATATCGTTCAGGAAATCTCCAGCGCAGAGCCAAAAAATCGATTCTCACGAGGACGATTAAATTTATCTACATTTAAGAACTGCTATGCGTTTTATCATGTGTACACGTTGCACTATGCAATTTGGAACATAATTGTCGCACTAAAAAAAAAGTGGACCAACCTTGCACAATGTCGACTTGGAAGCTCATTTGGACTACAAAAAACATGGAGAAAGAGAAGAAGGTCGATGAAATTCGGTGACAATTACATCAGATCGCAATATGTACGTGGTATGGAACCTTCTATATTAGTTTCTCATACCCGATTGATAAAAGTCGACCGTAAGGAATTTTCTTCCTCAGCTACTAAGTTCAATAGTATTTATAATATTTACTAAAATATATATTTTATGATGTTTAATTGAAGAGCATCAGGTATAAGCCTCTTAAAAATTTACATTTGCAGAAAAAGTGCCTGATATAAATCTATGTATGTACATACACATCCTCAAAAAGATGTAATTTTTCGATCCGAATCAATCGGATTATCTGATTTGTATACTACCCTGTTCAACGGAAAATACCTTTGGTAGTCCATCGGATGTAAGATTTTTATGATCTGTAGCATCTGTCTGACGCTGAAGGGCTGCAGCAGCAATTTTATAAGAAACGAGTGATGGTGGCGGAAGATTATCTCGTTTGTAATGATGAAATTGTTCAACGTTGCTGTCAAAAGTTTTGACAAGGCTATCACAGCCTAATTTTTCAGCAGCGATGTAACAAGCACCGAGAGCAGCAGATGTTGTCAATCTTAGTAAAGTTAATTCCTCGACTGAGCAACTACGGTGTATTTCATCGATGAAACCATCCCTTAGATGTGACCAGGATTTCCAAACTGAGCCGACGCATATGACTTTTAATCCGCCTTTTGCTAGTTTCAGATCCTGTATGGTGGACAGAGAAATAATTAGTTTCGTGGAATATTGTTGTGATTTTTATGAGATTTTTAGAAATGCGATTTTTATCTGTCTAAGTCTGGATCAGTTTTTACGATTAAGATGAAAAATCTATATTACAAATTTCGTTCATGAAATCTGCATATGTAAGCTATGAAGGACTATTACGTAAAAAGAATAGCACTCTTATTGGTGAAACTGTAAAACAAAACTGACAATTTTCCAAAAATGTTGACATATTACTCTTAAGATAACCCGAATGATAGTCTACACCAGATTTTTCAACGACTGGGCGAGAGTTACGCAAAAAAAAATTGAGAAATTTGTAATTCCGTGTGAATTTTGTAACGAAAACTCGCCAAATCTGTTGGACCGAAGTACCCAGGAATGATAAAATCACTTTATTCCATTTTCGCCGTCATTCTTGATCGAAGTCTTATTGGGATAAAATTGTCCTTGAAAATCGGGATGGAATGATACGATTCAGTTCTATTTAAAAAAACAATTTCGAGGAAAGCTGTTCAATACAGTGAAGACTTGCTCTTGTGTAATTATCCCGTTACAGTTGTTGATAATCTTAACTATCAACAAAAGTAGCAGCTTTTCAATTTTCCACCCGAAATTGAACTGTGCTTCCTAAGCAGCGCAACACAAGAAAAATTCAAATACTCAATCCAAGTCTGCTAAAACTTGTCCAATATTTGCGTGTAAATATAAAAAGTGCTCGTTATCAGATCATCGTTCAATTTGAAGACGCAAGGCCTGTCACGCTTCAGATCTGACATCGTTAATCGGATCTCTTATAGGACATTCTGATCCCAATTATTGGTGAGTGACGCAGAAAATACACTTTCCATAATTCAAATACAGAAAAAGATTCGTATCTTGCAATAACTCGTTCAATCAAAAATCACCTTGTTCTATCGCCTAGAATACACAATTTCATACGTTTTAAGCAGCCGGCATCATGAATATTCAATTTAAAATGTCAATGACTCTATTAATGTCGAAGACGGATACGTTCAGAAATATGATGCGATCCAGATATAAAAATGAAATATTCCTTGAAATTGATTCTATTAGATGAATTCATTCTTTGAATGTTTAGTGAGTCGATCGAATAAGAGCCACTTTTTAGCACTTTTTTTCTAACAAAAATGGTGTTATTTTTCGACTCATTGATATATACATAGACTCTGAGGAAAACCTTGAATTTCAACTGAAACTTTGATGGATATTGTATCAAGTTCTTGATGATAGTCATTGCGAATCCAGACTATAAAGGACGATTGATGGATAAGTCTTAGTATCGATGATTTTTCTCATCAAAATTCAGTGCAACATGAATATTTGATCGCATATGGTTGCGATTATTCAACAGATAGCTTATTCTTGCGTGATTTTGTTGATTGAGTGACCCAGATTACAAAACCTAAAACGCAAAACGCCCACCAGCTGCACAAAACTTATCGAATATTATGATACATAAACATGATTAAATTACCTCAATCACAATGGATCAAAACAAATACATGACTGGCTCTAAATGAAATTATTGTCATTAATCTTTGAGTTCGATTGTTGAAACGAGTTCGAAGTCTTTCATCACATCCCTCTATCAAAAATACTGCACATTAGTAATTGCGTCGACAAACTTCTATTCTTTATCCCGGTGATGAAGTGAACGTTGGATCGAAACTATAATACATTCGAAACCCTTCTTACCCTTAGATATTAGAGATGAAAAATTTCATGTTTTCGTCTATTTTTTAATTTTATATTTGCTCATCGTATCACTGATTTGGACAATTTTTTCGAGGAAAGGATCCCGATTTGATTCATGTGATTCAGAGTAAGAGGCCGAGCCTCTAATGGAAATACGCCGATAAAAAAGATCGGCAGAATGCTTTCCATAGCGGTGTAAGAATTCAACTAACCACTTATCAATTTTCGAAGCAGTCGTATAATTTGATTTTCTATCGCGATGAAAATATTCCTATATGCTTCCTCGAATCTTACACAAGATTTTCGTAGAGAATTGATCAGATGGTGAAAGGATGCACTTTATTGTTGGTGATGAAAAATCTAAAATAACATCACCTCGTATGGAGCGCTAAAAATTCTAAAATGTTTTGACAAATTCTTTTGAAACTTTGAGGGTGTTTTGAAAAGTGTTTCGGTGATGTTACTAGATATTAAATTTCCCCGGTGAGGATTTTTGACCTTGTGAATTTCGAATTACCAATTTTTGCGAAAAAAGCATATCCTGAAGACGATTTGCTTTTCCTTCCTTTGACCCAAAAAAAGGTGAAGGACGCGATTTAGGCGTTTCTTGAAACGCTAAATCGATTGGTCGGTACCAGATCATTGAAATACCATCATAACGGTTTCAGAGAGAAATGTAAAAAGGACTGAAGAAGAAAGCTAGAATGGAATGAGGACTAATTGAAATTCCGTATTCGCCAAACAATTGAGCACCTCAAAAAGATCTAATTCGAACGCCATATACATTCTTCGAGGGATGGGGAAACAGTACAACTAGTTTTGGAGATAGGTATGAAAAAAATTACAATTTGATGAAAAAAAATTCACAAAAATACTCATCGGACGATGCTCAAAATCTAGCATTTCCATCTACACATGGCTCCAAGTTGAGCTTCAAGTATATACCATATGAATTTCAAAACAATCGATGAAACCAGTGAGGAGTTTTGCTGAGCCATAGAAAACAACACACTTACACACTTACACACGCGGTAAGATGGCTCGTATAAATGGAGTTGTAGTAATTTTGTGAGGGGTTATCAATAGGAACTGTGATCTACAGTCGATGGATCTTCGGAAAACAAAGAGGACTGAATACAAATCACACGTATTAAAGAGCTTCCTTGACTGGGATGAATAGTATTCAAGAAAAAATTGGTCGGGAAATCTAACACTATCAAATCAAAGCTTTCTCTTTTGAAAACAAAATTTATATACAATTTTGGGCCAAACTAATCTATTAGCAAATTTGTGGTGGATTTGCTCTCACCAATATGGACTCTATGAATATCCAAAAATAAGCTACACCGTACCGAAAGTGTCGACCTCACTTCCTGATTACACCCTTATGCCGAAGCCCGAGCTCCGAATTAAGGTGAGTGAGAGTAAACGATAGGGTGGCTCTCAAATATTGGCGAATTTCACGGAAGTGGAGAATTGTTTACGTACAAATTAATGAGGCCTCATAAATTGCCGGGGACTAAATTAAGCGAAATGAAAAATTCTGGAGTACAGAGTACAATTATAGAATTACGTTGAATACAGTCACGTTGCAGGTACTTGAGCTTTTGTAAAAGTACTCTCAGTGAATGTCATAAAGAAGCTGTACAATTGCATTAATATGAAACAATCATTTTTCATGGGAAATATAATGAATCAATTGAATACTACGCTGAAAATGTTGTTACAGAGAGCAAAGATGAAGGATTTGAGTAGATTCCACTTGAGCGTTTTATCTGCGATTTGAAAAGAGCGTTTCAAGCGCTTTGAACTTTTGTCGTGTACCGCTCTCATTCACGCAGCACATTGTGATTGCTTATGCAATGTCATAAAGTTTACGTGAAAGTTTCCGGAGCGTTGAAATGGCTTTACCGGAAGTATTGTGTCAGTGTAAATATCGGGGAAGGTCAATGTGTTGAAAGAATAACAAATTTGAAATTTTGCTGAAATTGAATGGAACATTTTGGACAAATTAGGATTTTTGCCCTTGATATTTTGAAATGATTGCTATCAGTTTCAAAAGGCAAAGCTAAATCAAGGCTTGAATGTGAGTTTGATTAAAAGTAAGAGATGTGTAATCATTGTTTGAGCTCATTAGTCTTGTCATTCACTTCAATTCAATTGCAGAGTGAGAATAATGAACTGAATGAACTTATTTCTAGTTGAAACAATCTCGAGGAACGGTCAAATGGATCATTTGTTCTTCAAAAGTACATTCAAATAATCGCTTTATGTTCATGAAGTCTCCATTTTGTTTAAAACATGAATCAGTATTCAAAAGTAAAGATCAATATCCATTCTTATAGGAATTCATTTGAGATTAATTTTTTGGAAAATCTGCAGAAAGTGCTGAAAGGGGTTCTATGAAAAAAAGGTTAGTGATTCTGAGATCAAGGAGTTGTAGGGAAAATTATCTGAATGGAACAAAATTGGTCAAGCTCTTCCATAGACGAACTACTGTATATTGTAAGTATTGGCATTTGTTGTAGATACTTAGATTCAGCAACCCTCTCTTACTGCTCAAGATATGCTAGACAAACCCCATAAACACGGTCTCCCCAATCTAATAGCCTGTTGCGGTCTATGAATATGTAAAAATCATTTTTTCCCACTGTTCAGAACAAAAAAGCAGATATGCAGACCCCAAGATCCTTATTCCTCTATCCACATACTTTGAAATATACCGATAAGACTCTTATGTTACACTTCCGTCGATATAATTGACATAGCAGTAAAATACATATATTGATGATAAACTCACATTATGAGCCTTTCGATACAAGGCGACGATGTATTTGGCAAGATAAGTTCCAGCCTCACGGAATAAATACAAGCAGAGCGAATCTTGCCTATCGCATCCAAGTGACAGCTCCTTTGTGAACATTGCAAACTTGCTTTTGTTAAATTCTCCGTACATGTGAGGTAACATTCCCTGCTGATCCGTAACATTGAAGTACTGTTTTAGCGCTGGCCAGACATATGTTATTGGCTCCGGTGATTGGTTCATACCGTCCAAATCGTCGAAGACATATTTGCAAGCTCTGTGTGCCAACCAGTATGCTGTGGATTATAAATTTTGATTTATTCGTTGAGCACCGTTGACGTCAGTTGGACAATTGTTTCAGATTACTCTCGAAATAATATTTTTTGATACAGAGCTAGGTCCGACTTATGCATTCCGTAAGATTGTTTTCAGCACGATCTTGCCCAAGCCAGATGTGAGGGCCGAGATTAATCCGAGATCGCGGAAATTTTTCTCAGGCGAGTGTCGGAATAAATTTTGTGCAATTTTCCAATGTTTCAGTGCTTACAAAATTGCATGAAATAGCATTCGCGCCTCGATCATGAGGTTCTCCGCTTTCGAGCGATTATTTCGACCCTCGCTGGGCCTCAGGCCGAAAACCAATCGCTCAGAAGCGAGCTACAACCTCATAATCTCGAGGTGAAATCTACTATTTTTCCATCCTTTGTGTGGGAATGTTACATTTTTAACAGTTTTCCGACTTAATTTCTTGCACAACTCCCAGGAATGGTAAATTACGAGGCAAGGGTGCCAAAGTTGAATCTCATATTCCTTATACCTTTTTCTGGCCGAAAACGAGAGTCAAAATCTGAGTTTCGCGGCTGCGTATTATATCTTTTTTTTTGTCGAACTGTGCGAGAGGAAGTCGAAATATCTGTGTTAAAAGTACTTTTTGACACACTGTGCGAGAAACTTTTTTTCGATACACTGTGCGTAAAAGTGCACTTTGCGCAGTTTGTCGACTTTTACTCACAGTTTATCGAAATAGTACATTTTGATACAAGGGCGTAAAACATTTTATTCGCGTCCGAGTGATGGGTTTCCGGCCCAAGACGCAGGCGAGGGTCGGAATCATCACGAGGATGCGATTAATAGGTTCTACGGCCGTGTATCTAACTATACTTTTTGATATTGTGTGCGTAAAGTTGTGCCGAAAAAGTACTTTGCGGGTGAGTGTGCGGTGCGCAAAGTTGAGCGAATTCTTTTTTACGCACGATTTTCAGTGCGCAAAGTTTGAAATCGTGCGCAAAGTTGTCGCGATCGTGCGCAAAGTTCGCTTATTAGTATGCAAAGTTGATTTCTAGTAACGCTAGCTCTTGTACTGACTCATGATCATTCTGAGTGCTATGTGACTCATAAAATATATATTTTTTTGTTTGAGATGAAAAATGAGCTTATGTTTGTGGTACCACAATGTCGAGAAATTTTTTTGTATTCAACAAATCTCAAACATTCAAACATGCTACCTCATTAGTTGAAAGTATATGTTCAATACCATTAAATCTATTATTTGTGTTTAATAATTGATTGAGATAACTAAGCGTTGACTCAAATGTAAATGTGAGCTTTTCTAGGGTAATTGACAAATTATGGTTGATGCCAACCATTCCCTGGAGGATAATTTTTATTTTTATATTCAAAACTTTCTAATTACTCAAAAAGTCCACCTATTCATTAATAAAATGTTGAAAGTTTCTTGTGTATTTCACTCCTAAATTTCATCCTAATCATAGCCTACTCATGTAATGTTTCAACTTTAATTGTTAATACCTGTCCAGTAATTTTGAATATTTCTTTCCTGAAATATATCCGTTCTCTTCAGTCGAAATTTTCCATATTTGCAAGAACTCAAAAAATTTTACAAACATTCAGATGACTCGGAGATCAAATTTTTTGCCATGAAATTTAATGGTGTAGCTTTCTATAAAGATGAGAACTTCTTATTTGATATCGATGATAATACTTTTTCAGTGCGAGTACTTGCATATCTTACATTTGTCTTCTATTAGTACTTCTGAAAGTTGAAATCAAAATTTTTTGGCGATGCGGTAAAATATGATATATCATGAAGATTTTTTCATAATACATTTTCAGAACTTTTTTTTCAGTCGGGGGGCTCCGCCCCTGGACCCCGTCCTCGCCCTCCCTTTCCCCCGCCTTCCAAGGGATACACCGCGGAGAACAACTTTCCGCACTAATATCAAGAAGTATGGTAAGCAACACGGGCGCAACTTTTCCGCCCTCGTTCCCGAAATTCTCGTGCGTAAAAGTGAAACTTTGCGCACAGTTGTAACTTTGCGCACGCTTCGCGGTGCGCAAAGTCTTCTGCACTGTGCGCAAAGTTATTTTGCGCACAGCGCAAAACACTTTGCTCACGTCGCAGAAGTTACAACTGTGCGCAAAGTTCACTTTTACGCACTCATTTCGGGAACTCGTGCGTAAAAGTACTTTGCGCCCTTGTTACTTAATGTACTATTTCGATAAACTGTGAGTAAAAGTCGACAAACTGTGCGCAAAGTGCACTTTTACGCACAGTGTATCGAAATAGTACATTTCGATACAAGGGCGTAAAACGTTTTATTCGCGTCCGAGTGATGGGTTTCCGGCCCGAGCCGCAGGCGAGGGTCGGGATCATCACGAGGTTTTACGAATAGGTTTTACGCCCGTGTATCTAACTATACTTTTCGATAACTGTGAGTAAAAGTCGGCAAACTGTGCGCAAAGTGCACTTTTACGCACAGTGTATCGAAAAGTATAGTTAGATACACGGCCGTGAAACCTATTAACGTTTTATGCCCTTGTATCGAAATGTACTATTTCGCGTCCGAGTGGTGGGTTTTCGTCCCGAGCCGTAGGCGAGGGTCAGAATCATTACGAGGATGCGGAAAATGAGTTTTTTCAATTTTCCGATGTTTGATACTTACAAAATTGTAAAAAATAGTATTCGCAACTCGCTCAGGAGGTTCCCCACTTCCGAGCGACTATTGCGACCTTTCGCCTGTGGCTCAGTCCAAAAACCAATCGCACAGAAGCGAGCTACAACCTTATAAACTCGGTGCGAAATCTACTATTACACCCGTGTATCGGACTAGTATTTTTCGATTCGAGGGAGCGAAGTTTGGTTTTGCTTTTCGAGTGATTGTTTTCGGCCCGAGCCCTGGCGAGGGTCGAAATTAGCACGAGTAAAGCAAAAAAACTTCACGCCCGAGTATCGAAATACGTTTTTCAATCGACTGGGCGTAAAGTAAACGAAAACTACCGTGCGTAAAGCACTTGCTTGAATAGAAAAATACTATTCGACAAACTGTGAGAGAAAGTGGAGAATCAGTGCGAAAGAGTTACTTTCTCGCAAAGTGTGTCAAAAATTTTTTTTTCGCGTCCGAGTGATGGGTCTCCGGCTTGAGCCGTAGGCAAAGATCGAAATCAACCCGAGGATGCAAAAAATAGGTTTTACACCCGTGTATCGAACTATGTTTTTCGAGAAACTGGGCGAGAAAGTGGAAAATCAGTACGGAAAAGACACTTTTCCGCACAGTCTGTAAAAATATTATTTATAGCACTCTAACCTAAAAATCGCAACTTTGAACATGATTTTTGGATTCTCGTGCCATAAATTATCTTATGAGACTGCGTGCAAATGGGTATTTTTGTTACGAAGGACTTATAGCACTCGCTTCGCTCGTGCCATAAACAGTCCTTCGTACAAAACTACCCATTTACGTGCAGTGTCATAATATACTATTTTGACACATTGTGCGAGAAAGTGACTTTTCCGCACTGATTTCCCACTTTCTCTTACAGTTTGTCAAAAAATAGTATTCGAAACATGGGTGTAAAACTTATTTTCCCACCCGTGTATCGAAATGTACTATCTTCAACGTCTGTGCGGGAAAGAGCCGTTTTTCTTTGTTTTCTTTCCCACGCCGACGATGAAAAAATAGTATTCGACACTCGGGTGGGGTGGTTTCTGCTTCCGAGCGATGATTCCGACCCTCACCAAGGTTGAATCGGGACGGAAAAACATCGCTCGGGCTGCGAAAACCAACACTGCCACCCTTGTATCGAAATGTATTGTTCTCTCTGTCCAGAACGTTGGTGTCACAAGACTTCAAACTTTGGTATGTGAAATACGGAACCAAAACAACCCTCCACCTTTTTTTTAAATTGAATTGGTAATGTAAAATTCTATGAGCTTGCGATTTATTTAGAGTCAGTTAGACATTGCAGCTTCGAACTAGGAAGTTAAGTATGCAGTGATGCAAGCATGCACTCGGAAAAAACATTGTGGTTATAGAATAGAGGTGAGGCAGGCAGGCATCACCCCGTCGAGGTGTCGCGTTACTGCGATACCAGCTCAGCCGAGAACTCAGTTGACTGATGCGCTCGATACTTGAGACATGAACAATTCGTTCAGATCAACAGAGGTCAGTTGAAAGTGTCTGGTATTAAGTTTGGATAATGCAATTCTTGTCTAAGATTTGAAGTGATCTTGTTTGTATCAGATACGAAGAATATATCAAAAAATTTTATAACCAAAACTTCATAATCATGACAATTTTGAATAATTTTCACCGTTTTCTGAAGCTTATTTGAATTCTTCACAATTTGCACAACTTGCTTCCTTGGTCACTTAAATTAGCATAATGTATCATAATTCCATAGATTCTTCTCCCAATAGTGGAAAAATGACATTAGGATATATCTGGTTCATAGAAGCTAAGACAAGTGGCTCTGATGAGGGGAAAGAAAAAGAGCGTATCAGGAGAGCCATCGTATTAAGAAATGATTCAGAAAAGGCATGATCCAAATTTCTGTATATTCTGGTATGAGTTGATGAGCCCCTGATGGATCAAATTTTATAGAATATTTCTTCATCTTTCCAGAATCATTAGTCAAAAAGAAAAGTAATCAGAATCCGTCGTCCATAAACCTGTCTTTTTGCAAGTTCGATATTAAAATTTGAGATCCTGAGAATTCTTTCCCGAGTACCGGAATTTTACCATGGATTCTTGCATGGAATTTTCTGATAATCTAAACGTTATGCATTAGAACACGTAATTTTATGGGAATACTTGGAAGATCATCAGACAATAATGGATTGCTCTTTAATATTCTGACATTCACTTGAAATTGACTCGATTTGAATAATCACTGACAACAGTTAGCTGATCTAATAGTTGCATCGCTAGGTCGATTTGTATATATATTTGATTATTTGAATGAACTTTAACAACCACCCAGCAGAATGAGACTTAGGAAAATAATCGAGCCTCAAAATCTTAGCCTTTTCTTTCAAAAACTGATATTAGCACAGAATCTATAACGATTAAAAAAACTTACCGCTACCCTCATCGCCGAGCATATATCCCCAACCTCCGCATCCGTAAGTCTTGCCATCTGGATTCATAAGAAGTGCATTTCCACCTGTACCGGATATAAGAACTATACCACCATTTGATAGGCCCGTTCTGATGCTACCAAGTGTATCAGAGCCAACGGTGTAGTCGTTTGCTGCAGTCGGGTAAAGTTCCGCCAAAGTTTCAGCCAACAGTCTATTACTCTTTTCCTCCTCGCATCCACTCAAATTCAGACCCTGACACAAAATTTATCAAAATAATTGTGATCAAGTATACGATACGTTTTGTCTTTATAGAACAAGATTTATATAAATGAGTGACACGGGTACACAGAAACATGAGGGCTTGCGGGTCATGAATTTACATGGCTTTGGATTTTTAATTAGAGGACTCTGTATGTATATGTATTTACAAAATTAGACGAATATGTTGCAATTGATCGTGATCGGAATCGAGAATACTAAAGCCCCTCTTCAATTCTTAAAAAATAATTTGAAAGACGAGAATAAAATCAATCTATCGTTATGTATGAATGTTTGATATGGGTCACTGTAGAACTCACGAAAATTTCAACTCAGCGACCGACGCTATATAGATGGCTCCCGACCAGAACGGTATAAGTCCATTTTTGACCATTTTATCATGTAATAAATGTGTTTTCACGACAGTTTTTCCATGGGGCGTAATAATTTTCAAATTCTTACACTTTTTATCAGCTGTTCTGCAATAAAAAATGGACATGTACCGTTCTGGTCCCCAAATTTTCTCGATTTTTTTTCCGCACCAGAACGGTATAAGTCCATCTTTTTTTCTGAAGCGGACTCATACCATTCTGGTCGGGAGCCGTCCATATATCCTTCAGAATTTTTTCTCTAACAGTATTTTAACAAGGGAAATTTGCCGTTGAGAAGACAAATCTTGGTTGGTGATTTTTAATTCATTAAATGGTCTCGGAATGTTTATTATACCAAACTCTTAGATCTACAGGAAAAAAGAATTTTGATGAGTCCAAAGAGACGGTAAAGGTATTTTGATGATAAAATTTGATTAGAAAATTCTGCAAAAAATAATGATCCCAACCATGATCATGATGAGAGAATCATTCATTAGCATGAAAATATTTCCAAAAAAAGTATCATCATGTCCTGCGAATTCTCCCCTGTTAAATTTTCAAGCATATTGTCATGTATTGAAACCGAATGAACTCGTAAATAACTCTATCTGAAATCTCATATTATATCAAAGATTTTACATCATTCATTGGTCGATGTGCATCAGACTCAAGTACGGAAGTAGTAGTAAGGCTATGCGGGTTCTGCGTCAAAAGTGCATCGCGAAGACGTGTATTTCAAGCGCGGAAAGTGCATTGTGTCATGCACTTTGCTCAATAGTCGCGGCCCGGGGCGCAGGCCCCGGCGCGGATGAGGTGAACAGAGAATCTCTCGTTCGTGATTCTTCATATTTATTCCCTCTCTATACAGTTATATCCATGGTAGTGGAGTGAGAGAAGAGATGTCTTGGAAAATTACGAATCACTCACACCATCTTCTCCACACCTTCACTTTTCTCTGATGCGAACATTTAATCTCATATAGTCATCCTGTCTCCTCACATCCCTCCAATTTATTGAATCTAGCTTTGAGAACGTGATGAAATTCAATGATTCGTAATATTAATAACTAAGTAGCTTTCATTCCATAAACTCCAGGTAACTCATCACCAAAATGGTCGAAATTCGTTACAGTGAGATCTCTTTTCTTGCAGATTTCCTTACACGGAACTTCATTCGGTAAGAATAGTTCTTCCTGATGCCAGTAGACTGATTTGTAAGACGTACAGGTCTTCCCAAAACGCATAGTTTGCTATAAGTAGGATTCAAAGATGGTGATAATCTCTGGAGAAGGGAAGACATTGGTCAATCGTGCTCTACATGAAATATTCCTCAAACTCTTCTATGCTAAGAGTGTACCGCATGCCGCGAATGAATATCCGAGATCGTTGGACTTCTTAAAACTTCTTTCTCGAAGAATGGAAGGGACCTTCTCCAGAGATTATCACCATCTTTGAATCCTACTTATAGCAAACTATGCGTTTTGGGAAGACCTGTACGTCTTACAAATCAGTCTACTGGCATCAGGAAGAACTATTCTTACCGAATAAAGTTCCGTGTAAGGAAATCTGCAAGAAAAGAGATCTCACTGTAACGAATTTCGACCATTTTGGTGATGAGTTACCTGGAGTTTATGGAATGAAAGCTACTTGGTTAACAATATTACGAATCATTGAATTTAATCACGTTCTCAGAGCTAGATTCAATAAATTGGAGGGATGTGAGGAGACAGGATGACTATATGAGATTGAATGGTCGCATCAGAGAAAAGTGAAGGTGTGGAGAAGATGGTGTGAGTGATTCGTAATTTTCCAAGACATCTCTTCTCTCACTCCACTACCATGGATATAACTGTATAGAGAGGGAATAAATATGAAGAATCACAAACGAGAGATTCTCTGTTCACCTCATCCGCGCCGGGGCCCGCGCCCGGGCCGCGACTATTGAGCAAAGTGCATGACACAATGCACTTTCCGCGCTTGAAATACACGTCTTCGCGATGCACTTTTGACGCAGAACCCGCATAGCCTTACTACTCACGGATTCAACGAGATCACGTTCAATAATACTCCATCGAAACGATCTCAACCGATTTAACATTGAAGATGAATGTGCTTCTCAAAAGGCTTGGCAAACATCGCCTGATGGGCTCTCTCGATATCAATATCTTATAGATGTGCGTTCACAGTAGGGATTCACGTTTCAATTTAAAATAAATAAATAAATCACAATTCACAGCTCTTTAGGTCGCAATTTTGAATACTATCGATCATTATTGATGATTGATTTAAAATTTTTTGACTTTCGAATGTCATAAGAAAAGTCTATGGGAAAGATCTATGGGAAAAGGCAATGACATTAAAACAGAGAATTTCGACTAGAATTTTTCTTTCTATAAGAATGAAATGAAAAACAAAAGTCAAAAATGAGCGTTCAAGATGATTTGGGTAATCTGAGCGAATGAACGGCCGTCTTTTGAGCACTATTTCCGGTATTGATTGCCGCACATGGAAATTTTCATGGAGTAAGAATAACTCTCTAATCAAAGCTTTCGTTGAGAGTACACGCACATGCACCTGTGGAAAATCTATGAACGACGAGATTAATGGCCGCAACAATATTCCATCAGCATAATCAATCGTCAGGTGGTGGAATGCGCACAGTATACGGAAGTAATTGCTCTTGACCAAGGCCAATCGAAAGTTATCTTCACCTCTTAATCAAAACCAAGAAATATTTGAGTTTCTCAAATTTCCGGCTCACATCTTAATTTACACTACCGATTGATAGTTTCAGGACACCCAATAAAAAGTTTTTTCATATACTTTAATATAGCATTCTTCATTTTCATCCATATGATTTCGGATTTTCCCAATTTGAGCTTGAAAAATTGTCAATAATTTCGATGGTTTTTTGAGAGTATCTCAATATATCAATAATTTCAATTTCAGAAAATTTCTCCTCTGCAGCACAGAAACGTCTTAAAATGGAACTCACGAGATCCGAAAGTACAAAATTAGAGCTTCGAAATTTGTTTTTGAATGCCTTTTTGGGGCACTCCTACTTCGAGCAGTGACATTTTTTGTGAGGAGAGATTTTTCACAGAACCTACCATCCAACATCCAAAAGGACGAAGAAATGCGTTTCATGGTAGTGTAATCTTTCTTCCCAGTATCTATCTTTCATATATCTCAATCAAGAAAACGAGAATCTTTTGAAATATGCCACAAGAAGTTAATTTCTTCGTCATATTTTTAAAGAGGTCCTGGCTAGTTTTTGTGAAAAGCTCTCCTCGCAGAAAATATCACACGGACCGTCCATAAACTACATAGGTGGCTAGAGATAGAGGTGAGGGAGGGGGGGGGGGGGGCTCGAACAATTAATAAAAAATGCTGTCGGACTACGAGGGTAGGGGGAACGGGTACCGCGCTCCTCTTTCGCTCTTTACTTCACGTTTTGACCCTGCCGAGTCCTTGGAATATTCACTTCTTTTGATAGATTATTTGAAAGTGTTCCTTCTGTCACATTTTGATGATGCGTGAATATTTTGATTTTGTTACACGTGGGTAATCTTTCAGGTTCTTTGGTTGTTTTTGATGGAACAAAATCCTTATTATTTGTGTAAAAGCTACGTAGTTTTTTTTTTGGGGGGGGGGGGGGTCATAGTGGCCAATAAGTTACGATTGGCTACGGGAAGGAAGGCAGAGGTGAAAAATAGTCCAAATCTGTCTACGCAATTTATAGACAGCCCCGCATAATCGAAACTGACACTTTCCCAAGCTAAGATTGGAAAGATTTGGAATCATGTGAATGTAAATGAAGTATGCCATCGTGAGATACGTGAAAAAAAAACCATAAAAATAAACCTTCAAAATAAAACTTGAATTGAATCCATCATATTCAAGTAGAGCCTAGTAGTTCAATTTACAAAATTGAAAAAAATTTTTTGGTTGTCCTGAAACTTTTGACCGGTAGTGTAGGTAACTAAAGATTTCGGGAAATAGTTTAGATTCTATATCTGTGACTCATTAATTTTGATAGAATCTGAAAATTTTGAGGAATGTGACTAGCTATCTTAGGTAAAGGAATGCATCGTCTGTTAGAGTGAGAGCGAGTTTCAGAAGATATCGAGCTACATTTTTCTCTATACAATGAGTTATATTTCAGTCAAATTCCCAAAATCGGAGATTTGATTTATCTAGGGAAGAGCCTCGCTGAAGATCTCTCCTTTTGCCGAGAAACTTTCATTCATCGCATAATAGGAGTAAATAAAAGAATTAAAGGGCGAATAGTTTCAGATTGAAGTCAGTTTAAATGAATCATGAATTTGGATCGAGTGTACTCGACTCGTTTCCCATTGACTGAAGAATTACTGTTTCATGAACTTCGAATGAATTGGAAATAAAGAGGACTGGCTGGTCGAGCATGATTTTCAAGGCCATTCGAAAATCAATAGAACGGCCTAAACTACGCTCAAATTTGATTTTTTCTTCTGACTCACAAAAAAATGACTGTGACATTCTAATAAATAACTTGAATTAAAGCACGTTTACTTTATTGAGATATTGTCATGAATTTTCATTCCGGTCCAAGCTCGTCAGATGAACCTGTTCAAAATTTTGAATAAAAAAGTATTACTCACCATATTTGATAAAAGAATCTACCAACTCGATACAAAATCAGTGTCAAACTCTAAGCTTCCGATAAGGAATAAATACGTTTGGGTCAAATTTTTTTTTTAATTGAATTTTGCAACCTTGAACATGATTTCTTTAAAAATTGCAAAAGTACTCATAAGTATGACCTCTACTGCTGGATCCAAGATGGTTGAAAAATAATTTTTCTAGGTCACTCACTGCATCGTAAAATTTGGACGGATTCAACGGAATGTGCCAAAAATGTACCACGATGGTTGGAGTGTATTTTTTTCTCCGTATACTAAAGATTAAGAATTAATAACTATTAAGGAATCAAAAAAAAAACAAAAAATGATGAATTTATTCGGTCTCAACCTTGCTTCAAAGTCAATTTCCCTAAAATATAACCAAAAGAGCTCGATTTACAACAGTTCTACATCGATCAATAAATTCTGTTGAAATCCAATAACTCAAAGACGTATGATGACAAACGGGGCAAAAAATTGAAACGTGTGCGTTCGTTTTGATAAATGCGTGACGTATATTGGCCTCACGAGACGAATTGACCACAAGTGAATTATGGATGACGCTATAGATACATAAGCTGATGATCTCTGATGATCGCATGCGGTATATGTAATATACTCACTACAATGTCGTAAGGGACTGATTGTGGTATGTTGAGTTCTGCCTTGGACCTGACGATCATGTCATTAATCCTTGCTGTCGTTTCCTCCATCCCCAACGCCTGAAAAAAGGAAGAAAATACATAACATCCATAAGCAGATCAGAGAGGAATATGAAAATTCACCAGTTACGGGAAGCCTAATGATTTTTCCATTAATTCCTGTGATTTCTATCGAACGAATTTTCAATTATCGAGCTTTAGAACGAGATGACAGTCACGAATGTAAAAACAAACATTTTCTAAAAAATTTGCCTCAAACAGCCTGCGCAGTTTAGTCATTGATATACATGGATTATTAATTCTTTATAACTAAATCAATTCAGCAACTCTTTGATTTGGAAAACTATGGTTAAGTTCGGGAGCTCAGATTATGTTTTTTATTCTTCCTTGTAAAGACAATTTTATTTTCTGGATTAATGAGCAACTACAGAGACATGATCAGCAATGATGTGCAAAAGTAATTTTCTACATGATAAAGGAATGATAGATATTGCTTGAATCAGATGTTTCAGAAGGAAACAATCCACACAAGTAAAATTATGCTAATGCCTTGCGCTATTCCTGTACTCCAATTCATGCAATTAGAGATTCAAACGCTCAATATTACCGTCAACCGGAGTAACTTTGGAACAACCCATGAAAGAGTGGTTATCGCGCACAGTTGGCAAGGCAGATGATCCTGAGACTTTAATACCGATTTCTCCTACTTGGGACAAGCATGAACAATGTTTTGCATTGGCGCGAGGGCCTCCAACAACTTTTGATCCGTTTATAAGCCGACTTCTTCAAAAGTATGTTTCCGACCCAACAAACAGTCTCTCGAAATAAGTGATGTAGTTCCGACTTTAGCAGGTTGAATCCAAGGTAGCTGAGCTATATCTCACTTGTCTGTACACATATGTCGACGAATCCATTGTTACATTGGAGTACGTATTGCTTTTGCTTTCTCTAAAGAGAAAGCTTTGTTTTCGGTCCAGCAAATTTTTGATCAATTTTTCCATTCAATCCAATATTTTCTTCAACAAAATTTCTCTTATCACAGGAATGCTTTAATCATTTTCTTCCTCTCGCCAAAATCTAACTCTTGTAAGTAACACTTTTTCTCCTAAAATCCCCCAAAACCTGCCAGTTACTCATCTCTCCGTCCCTTTGCCTGTGTGTGTGTGTGTGTGTGTGTCTGTTGTTTTTTTTGCGCCACGCTTTCTCTCCTCCACTCCACTCTATCGATTTTTGCTTTTCTACAAGTTGTAGAAAATCACTCAACAATGAGACCAGTGATTTTGCTCCTCTCCTTTCCCAATCGAAACTAATGTAGAGGTTTTTTGGGGTAAAATTGCTAAAATTGTTTACATTCATAGTAAAATATCTTTTTCTAACTTGATCTCTCGGTGATTTGGATTACTTAGACTATGGTTTTTTTTGCTCAATCTAACGATTGGTTAATACCGGAATTCCATCCAATCTCCATAAACTCAATTTTTTACAAAAAACGAAAATTTTCAACAAAAACTTTTGAGCATACTGAAACCAATTTTATCGAAATCCCATTTCAACCAATTTGCAGATTTTGCTGAGTAAACCTCAGTTTAGGAAGCCCGAATCTCCCTAACTAGCTCCCTTCAAAAAATAACTCAAAATATACAAAAAAAAAATTTTCAATATTCATACTTTCCTCATATCTACCTGACAAACAAATTTGTTCAAATTTTGATAATTTAAGTTGATACTTTTCTGTCGTTCTAAATCGATTGTTTGATACCGAATTTTTTCAAAATTCGTTTTAATACACTCAAAATTAAATTTATTCTCGAAAGATCCAAAATTTTTGGAAAGACTCGATTTTTATCGGCTTTATACCCAATAAAGTAAAATTTTGCCTCAACCAAACGATATATTTTTCACAAAAAACCCTACTATAGGTAATCTGAATTCTTCTAAAGTGCAATTTTGTAAAAATAAATCGCAACATAATAAAAAAATTTGAACCAAACTTCATTTTTGCTTTCTCTAAAGAGGAAGCTTTGTTTTCGGTCCAGCAAATTTTTGATCAATTTTTCCGTTCAATACAATATTTTTTCCAACAAAGTTCCTCTTATCACAAAAATGCTTTCACCATTTTGTTCCTCTCCCCAAAATCTAACGATTGTAAGTAACACTTTCCCTCCTAAAATCTTCCAAAGCCTCCCAGGGACTCATCTCTGCGTTCCTTTGCATGTGTGTGTGTGTGTATGTATGTTGTTTTTTTTTCCGCCACGCTTTCTCTTCTACGATCCACTTCATTGATTTTTGCTCTTCTATGATTTGTGTAGAATCACTCAAAGATGAGACCAGTGATTTGGCTGCTCTTCTCTCCCAATCAAAATTGATTTAGAGCTTTTTTGAGGTGAAATCGCTAAAATTGTTTACTTTCATACTATATGAAATATCTTTTTCCAACTTGATTTTTCGGCAATTTGGGGTACCTTATGGTTTTTTTGGCTTGATCTATTGATTGGTTAATACCGAAATTCCACTTAATCTCCATAAACCTCAATTTTTCGAAAAAACGAAAATTTTCAACAAAAACTCCATTTTGACCATATTGAAACCAACTTTATCGAAATTCTCTTTCAACCAAGTTACAGGCTTCGCTGAAAAAACCTCAGTTCAGATAGCCAAAACCTCCCTAATTAGCTTGTTCACAAAAATAACTCGAAATATACAAAAATATTTTTTTCAATATTCATACTTTCCTCATATCTCCCCCGCAAACTAATCCATTCAAATTTTGACAAACTAAGTTGATACTTTTCTGTCATTCTGATTCGATTGGTTGATACCGAGTTTCCCCAAAATCCGTTTTGATACAGGTCAAATTGAATTTATTCTCAAAAAATCCAAAAATTTTCAAGAGACTTCATTTTTATCAACTTTATACCAACTATTTTGAAATTTTGCCTCAAATAGACGATATATATTGCACAAAAAACCCTAGTGTAGGTCATCTGAATTCCTCCAAAAGGGAATATCGTCTAAATAACTTGGAAGATAATGAAAAAGTTTCAACTGAAATAAATTTCCTCTTCATATCACCCTCTACAACTAATCTATACAACTTTTTATAAACTACAGAGATGATTTCTAAGCATTCTATATCGATTGGTTTAAACCGAGTTCGATTCGACTACTTTTCAACCCGATCAAAATCTAATTTTCCTTCCAAAAATCAAAATTTCCTTGTAGAACTCCATTTCCATCATCTATAAACCAACAGTATCAAAACTCCACCTCAACCAAACGATTGTTTTTGTATGTTATATATGTGTATAATATGAGGCGAGAATGAAATGGATTGCACCACAGCGAAAATGGAGCTATTTCGTCGGAATTCCAATCATTATTCTGGAATTTGATCAGTATTCTAAATTCATCATTAGTTCGAGTGATCATCTGAGACTATTTCGCTCAGAGAAAGCATTCTGCTAATCTCTTTTAGCAGCGTATTTTTTTCGGAAACTGGGGTAACTTTGGAACACTTGTTCATGTACTCTCAATCATTTCCCAAGATCCATATCATCCTCGAATTCTACATACTTGCGTAGTCGTTGATGAGAGCTTCAAAATAAGCCAAAGAACGTCTCATTTCGACCCACGGAAGCCGAGTTATGGCAGTTTTTGTCAGAAACCGACTGTGAAGGTATTTTCTTCCTCGAGAGTTAGCCACGACGACGCGGGCAGTGAGGTATGCTGAAGATGTCTATGCTCGATTGTCGAACTAAATTCAACCAAATGGACCTTTACCATAAGTCAATGGAAATCTAAGACCCTCAGCTTTCGATTACTGGTGGTGAACATCAATTGCGTGACCTAGTTTATGAATTAATTGACGAATAAGTGATGATGAGAATTTATGTTACAAAGTTACCCCAGTCCGTGTCTAACTTTGGAACACGACTTTCAGCGCTCATTGCTCCAACCAGATATGTTCAAATGGACCTCATGAAGACTGCAATCAAAAGCTGGAACTGTAAGCTTTCGATTGACCACAGATACAATGCGCTTCTGATGTAAGACGTACAAGTTTCGCGAGGTTTAAGGAAAAAAATGCGATTTTTGTTCCAAAGTTATCCCGGTTGACGGTATATCTTTGACGATGGAATTGATGCTCGTCATTTGGTCGTGAGAATTAATTATAAGCCAAACTTCCCATGACCCTTATTGCCCTGAGTCTCAACTTACAAGGCGAACACCAACCTTGCGGATCCTAAATCTTGATGAAACTCTGGGGATCATCTTGTTTTGTTGTGAAATGAAAGTATTCAAAAGGAATTCGTCCAATGGGTCTTCCATCTCCAGATTCAGCTAACGCGATTAGCATTGCCCATATAGGACCATGTTAAAAAGACACATATATAGATATACTGATAATGCTAATCTCCATTGATGAATCTAGGGATAGAAGGCCCATTGGACAAAACCCTTTAGGTTACTTCCATTTCTCACCAAAAAAAGATGATTCTCAAAAATTCGTCAAGATCCAGGACCCGCAAGGTTGGTGCTCCCCTTGTCAGTTGAGGTACCATTATCTTGTTATTTACGGTCTCCCTTTTGATTTAAAAGTTCAAGAAGATAAAATTCAAATGAGCCATTAGGAGATTTTGTTCAAAAATATCACTATTGTCGAATGAGATCCAGTAATAGTCAACCAACTAGTAAGAAATGAATAATAACTCTATAACATCCCCATGATACCCCACACGGATTTGTTGGTCGAGTTCAAATTCCAACTTGGAAGGCTCATTATATCTAGGGTGAGAAATGAACTCATGAGATGAAAGCTAGATGATTTGGCTGGAAAAATTGATCAAAATTTCCATTGCTAGTAAATTTTTGATGGTCCTCCGAAATTTTTTGTCCACAGACTGAATCTCCATAGGTATGAAATTCTATGGGGAGGAGAAGCGAGGGAAGGCAATAACTCGAGATTCTGAAAAAAGCCTATCAAAAATTGCATCTACTGTAGCGTGTCAGAAAAACCAATCAATTTCGGCATCACATGATTTCACACTATATCACATTGATGTTGAATGCCCATAGTGTTAAATCAAAATAGGTACGTCGCATATGAGGTCCGGTACGGGCTTAAAAATACGTCTCGTCGCGTCGTCGCGCGTCGCACGTTGTCGTCGTCGTTGTCGTTGTCAGAGCATCGATTGGATAGATCTGACCGCATCGACTCCAATTGTAAGGGGACAATTGCGCAAGCGGCACGCGATTGAGAAAAGAGCTTAGATCTGCACGCTCGCTCATCTGAAGAAGAAAAAAAGCGAGACACACATATATCCTGTTCAGACTGATATAATTACACTTGACGCCACCCTGTTGGGCTTCGACGAATCTCACAGCCCTCGACGAGTATATATACTTATGATTATATTGATCTCTCACTTTCTATTTGTACAACGTCCACATTTCACAAATCTGTGGATCATACATTCTTGTCAGGGGTTAGAATTTACTTGATGATAATATAATTGAGGTGTGTGTGTGTGTGTGTGTGTGTGTGTTCGCGCGTAATATCAATCAGATAAAAAATGTAAATTCTCTCGAAAGTTTTAAAAAACTCAAATTCTATTCTATATAGCTATGGAGAATGACAATCAATTCAGCTTGATTGGGCTTTCCCTGAAAAATTCATAAGATTGGTCCCGCAGAGTCAATCTTCAGTCTGTTGAAATTAATTTTGAGTTCAGTTAGTGAAATCAAATGACCCGAAAGAATTGGCTTATTTACCTTATTACAAACTAAATTCGAAGCCAATCGGATACGATGTAACTAATTTTTTAGAACACACAAATTTTAGCACCGCAAGAAAATTCTTAGTACGTAATAAGCACAGGGGACTCTACAATGGAGAAATACATCCATCAGTAGTAGACTGAGATGTCTAACTTTTTGGTTTCGTGTTGTAAAAATACTGAGCAACGTCAGCAATATTGGCGGTTCCTCTATGGACATCAAAACAAGTACTTATTCAACACTATAAAGAGAATGTCGAATACCGCTAGACAAATCTTAAATCTCTATGATTTTCTGAAATGGATCCATCAATCATCTATCGTATCACTGATCGTGAATAATTTAAGATTTCTACATTGATGTACAGGTTCTCGATGTCTCGATAACTCATGGAAAAAAGTGCGTCCCCATAGGATGTCAGTTAGACTAATTCAGGCACATAAAACGCTTTTATGCCATTATTTTTTATTCAATGAATCGATTCACAGGTAAGTACATCGCGAGCAGAATACAGAGAGTGCAAAGACTTGACCTATAGTCATCATAATTTCTCCAACCATCGATACATCATTTTGCAACGACCAGATCACAAATTTTGGAACAAAATTGTTTCAAAAAACATCGCTGGAATAATCCACATGGTATTTGAATGAGCATTTTTGAACAAATATTCCAATGAGCATTTTCAAACATTAAAATCTCTCATGCAACGGTCCGAATTCAATTCTACATCAATAAATCGCATTTTCGCGCTAGTCTAGCAGTGTTTATTAGTTATCCTACCGAGAAAATTTTAACATAGATCAAGGCATTCAAAGCTCAGTTGTCGTGTTCTCTAATTTTTGGCAAAAAAGCTCGTAATATTGGATAGCTCATCTCCTATAACTTCATTTCTCAAGAAGCACCCAGAGAAATATAAGCATGTAATTTTTACTAGGCAAATCGCAGTAAGTTCTAGATCTCGATGTCATTATCAAATTTTCATATGATAAATATTACGATTGGACATTTTGTGATATCCGAGTTGTTGACAGCGATAGATAGAGGGGAAAAAGAATCTTAGCTTACCCAATGATTTGTGTGTGGACCTCTGACTTCGGATAATTTTTTGCCCCGTCCATCGACGACAAATAGAGTTGAATGCGTTCCCCCTCTGAAAACAAAAAAAAATTGAGAACGTTACATATTCATACATATTTTTCTCAGATAGAATTATCAATATTGATAGTGCCCCTGGATTTTTTTCATAAGAATTATGCTATGAGACCCAGTGAATGTAGCAATTTTTGGCATCCACGTGTCGATTTTAAGCGTACACGCATATCCAAGAATTTCACAATTCAATTCCCGAGTAAGTTACATAGCATGAGCTTAGAGTATAAAAAACAAATAACTAAATAAGTACTCTGAAATGGAGAAGTGACCAACGGGAAGGTCTGGTATTTTCGTTTATGTTGCGACTTGTATCTCAGTTTTCAGATTTATGTGAAAACAAATGACAAAATATTCTCATCTTGTAGACTCATTAGAAATGGAAATTCCACATCATTTCAGAATGTAATATTACTAAGAGCAGTTGAAATGAAGTGTGGCAAATCACAATTCTCAATACTTCAAAAACACAGTAAAAATACCCTCGGTTCCATGCAACGAATTTACTGAACGAGGATAAACCAAAAATCGACTCCGAATAACTGGAATCGTCTGATCAAGCCATTGGACCAATCTCATTACTTCAAGATAAAGATCGGTCTTTGGAAATCAGAGGGTAGAGCTCATCCAATAAAATTATCATATTCTAAATTTTTGGTATCAAATATTTCGTAGAAAATGTCGACCAATATTTTCACGTGTTGAAAGTCTCTGAAGCTGTCATAGCAAGAGCCAATAATGGATAAAGTTGGTATATTTTATAAACAGTTCTTAGATACATGTCAATATTTGTAAAATCCGAGAGAATATCAACAACTTATTGTGAGATGTAAACATTGTCTATGTAAGTAAAAATGAAAATACCAAGATGTATCTCACCGAAATTATTAACGAAAATTATCACCAACTTCGTATCCAATCTGATATCTCTTTAGCAACTTATGATGTAACGCTTGCCGATTTGTAACAAAAATTTGAGCGTATTGGCATTAGATTCCCGAGATATCAAATTATCATCATGGAAGAATACGCCCGGTTATCATTCATTTTAGACACAATAGCGGCGTGTCTATCACCTCTCATTGCAATTTTGCTCAATTTGGAGAGTAATCACCATCTCAATTAATTAAACTGTCGCTCACTTCGTCATTCACACTATGGTTTTTGCGATACCGTACAAGTAATTGAGCTTGATTGCCAATCTCGGATTTAATGAAAATCTCATTCTGTTGAGCTCCTGATGGTGTCTTTGCTTGCAATTACTTGAAGTCAACGATGCAAAAGTTGTTTCAAGTGTGAGAAAGTTTTCCAGAACAACCCAAAGTTGAAATCTTAACTAGTGAGAAAAATTCATTCATGGGAGAATTTTGGTCAATAATTTGATCATTTTTCATCCAAGTCGTGATGGACGAATTTGTTGAACTTCCTTATTATAAAATAGTTCAAATAACCCTAATTCGTGCAGGGTCGACATTAATCACTCTAATCATATGAGAATCAATTTTTTCGTTTCGTCGTGAGACCTTCCCAGTTAACACGTTCGCTGCGGCGCGGCGGGACCCACGGGTGGATCCCGCGATTTTTCATTTTCCAATCTGATCCAGTCCGTAATGACTCAAAAAATACACCCAGTAAGAACTTTTCAAGGTGATTTACTCTGTCTAGGGATCAACCAACGAACCACAAAAAGTTTGCTGAGCTGGACCCCCCGCGGCGGGTGATTTTATTTCTCTCATGAGAGAAATAAAATCACGAAAAACCGGCTTCGCAGCGAACGTGTCAAGAAATGTAGTTTTGTGACTGCTCATGAACAGCCGTGGAAAATGCATACGTCCGCAATTTTGTTTTCAGGAAACAAATTATAATATCTTATTCTTCAAATCCCTAACTTCGATAAATATCTCCATTTCAAATGATTTATATCAATCGCCATCATCGAATAAAATAGGTGTATGAAGATACAAGTACTTTGTACTCACCCCTCTAATCCACCAATCCGAATATCTTCAGGTTTTTTATTGAGGTGTCCAGTAGATTTACTCGCGTGACCATTGCTCCGCTCCATTTCCACGAAAAAATTTTGACTCCCTCCGTTCTCACTCTCCAACTCAGACACCAAATTTCATGTATCTGTGGGAAAAAAATCATGTACCTTATATATAGTATACCATACAATATCTAGAAAAATTCTCAGATTCGCTGTAGAAACTATTCAAAACAAGGCAATAATTGCCAGAATTTGGAATCTGTCCATATGTATCTCTCAATTTGCCACACCAAAAATGTTTGAAGATGCAACGGCGGTGAGCTCATATAATTCCAGATGTCTCGAGACTAAAATTTCAGGTCTATCCGGTCTCCAATATCTACCTCAAAGTCATCGTTCTCATCCACAAAATGGACCAAAAAAAGAAATCTTGCCAAGAGATGGAATTTCCAATCTCATTATTATGCGTCTCGGATTTGCAGGCTTATACAGCTGTCGCTTCAAGAGACATCATATGGCACGAGATTGACATTTTTTAAGTCAAAAATTAGAATCGCGCTCGTGACGAGAGTAAACATCGATGATGATGATGATATCGTTCGATAAAATTTACAATTGTATTGGTGCTCGAGTTAAGAATTTACAAGTTATACACTCCATCGCACGTGGCAATGTATTTTTATTCAATTATCTTGAATTGTCGCGCAATTTTGGCAAAATTTGAACGCCTAATAACTTTTCTACGCAATGATAGTCATATATGGATAAGGGTGATACTGACGAAAGTGTATTTTTTTGGGGCAAAAATCGTGACAAGGAGTGATTCGGGTCAAAAAATTATTTTAGGCCCAGACGAGTTTTGGTGACTCGCTGTGGTTGATTTCCATTCGTTTGGGCTCCAAAAAGTAAGTATCTGGAGTAACGCATCTCAAAATTGAACCCTAACAAAGTTATGTACAGTTTAAGTTGCCACCGAGGGGTACCGAAAGGACAGATACGGAAAGAACATTTCGCCTCAAAAATCATTCCTACAACAAGAAGTACTAATCGTGGAGTGGACTCTTTTCCACATAAATAAATTTGAGACAATGAAACGAAATACTACAAGAAGATTTGTTTTACAGAGCAATATTAAATTCCGGGGAGGAGCGCACAATATTGTGACGGAAAGAACCAACTACCTATATTGTAATTTGTACGCCATTCTGAAAACACGCTTATCTAATGTGCTTTCTTCGGAATTTTAGCTTTTGACCGTTGTTGCGCATGGATTAGGTGCATTTGGATACATTAATGATGATTCCATCGTTTGAAAAGGCCACAAAGATGACATGACTGGGCCCATATTATAAATTTGACGCTAAAATTTGCCGGGATAGGTGACGATCTGCCGGTAACCTGTGAAATTTTCCGCTGTTGCTACAGTTTGCCGGTGCGGTTTTCCGTATTTGCGTTGCCAATGTAGTCAAAGCGCCGCCTTTGCCGGCAAATTTTACTGTAAAATTTATAATACGAGCCCTGGGGGCTTTGCCGTGCTGAGGGCTCAATTTGAATTAGCAAAAGGGTGGATTATGTTGTTTGGAGCAATGCAATTTGAAATCAATAGCTGCACATAGGGGTTCTCGACTCCGCATATGCGTTGCAAAGGATGCAAAAGTCGAGGTTCGGTTGCCTACAGGAGACGGAGTTGATATTTCGACAATTTAGCAAGCGTTACAAAATACAGGAACGTTAGAATCGTCTGAAAAACTATTAACATAGTTGCACAACAATAGAATAAACCCTAAGAAATTGCTATATAGTACATTCCAACTCGTAGAAACTTGAGGGAGCTTCGAGCACGGAAAATCACACTTTTGGCGCATCTACTCATATGAGTAGCTCCGCGAATACATTGATATTTGAGGGTCGAAAATGTGCCAACCCCAAATCTCATTTTCCATTGCTCTAAGATATATTTTTTAACTTTTCCAAACAATAAAGCAAGAACTAACTCGCTCACGAATGTAAATTTGTCCACTCCTAGGTGCCATAGGAATAACACAGATGATAAAGGTAGTGGGCACGAAACCTGACATTTGGTGGCACTGTAATTGATCCGACGGCCAAACGGTTTGAGCTACGATCTTAAGGCGATACGGTCACCGTGCACACTGAAAGTTATTCGCACTTTTATCAAATTTGCTTGCGATTTGGGTGAAACGACGAGAAAACCCGCCTTTATTAACACCTAACTCGAGTTCGTCTTCTCATCGTTTCGCTCAAATCGCAAGAGAATCGGATAAAAGTGCGAATTACAAAGTGCCTATATTATAGGTTAGGAAGTGTCCACACTCGAGTTCTTCCCACTCCTCTCCAGTTTTCTTGCGATTTGAGCCAACCGACGAGAAGACGAACTCAAGTTGGATGATAATAAGTATTCGTCTTCTCCTCGGTTAGTCCAAATCGCAAGAATATCGGAGAAAAGTGCGAATAACTTTCTTCGTGCACGGTGCACGGTGACCGCATCGCCTTAAGATTTTGGAGTTTTGATTTGGCCACCAAATACTTCGAAAAAAGCTCACTAGGACCTATGTGGAGTCTCACATTTAAGGGTCGCACTAGTACCACACAGACCTGACCGAAAAATTGAACAAAAGTAGATTTTGGTGGAGAAACTACTCCGCGAAGTATGGATATCAATTTTTTTATACTTTGAGGCATGAAAAAATTGCGCCTGATAATTTAACTCAAGGAAAAACTGAAGGGGAAAAGCTCAAAAGAGGGGAATTCACTTTTATGGAGGAAAAACTGAGCGAGTGAAATTTTAGTCAAAATTGAGTGACAAAATGTTCGTGCTCGCCGTGCACACAAAAAGTGGTCTTTGGGCTCTGATAGTAATGTGATTTGGTGCTTAATATCATCAAATTTGATGAGTTTGCCCGCCCGAAACCCGAGCGAGCCTCTCAGTGGTGCTATACACTCACAAAGGTCGGAAAAATGAAAAACCACAGCACACGGACTTGACACTTTGACCCCTTTTTCGATGATAATTATTTTGGGAAACCCTGGATCGAAAAACGAACAATCGTGCCATGAAGAGCACTAAAAAAATATGTCGAAAATAGCCTGTACTATTTTTTTCCTGATTATTTTAAGGGTTCATAAAAGCTGGCACATATTATTTCAAAATTCCCACAGAACTACTCATATAAACCATTATATATAATAGTAACAGCTGGTGTATCGTGTACAATGTACAATTGCATTGAAAATACAACGAGACACGACCTCAACAACGATGCGGAAAGTAAATGCTATCACAAATACATAGTTTCGGCATTGCTCGAGATTTACAAGTATTTTGTGTGCGTAAGAAAGAAAAGCTTGATAGTGTGGGATATTGATAAGGAGCTCGCGAGAAGAATCTTTAACTTGCGCAACTTTTATCACCTCAAATGCTCATTCCAGTATTTAGAAGATAATTTTTTATGCTCCAGACACTGTTGTTGGATTGTCAACATCATAGAGTTGAGCTGAACAATATTAAATTTTGATGGTTAATGGTGAATCTGATAAATCGTTAGAATTGCGTCTATCAACATTGGTTATGAGGAAAATAGAGTTATTCTCAAGCTATGCGACGATAATCGGAGCAATTTCTCGTTCATGACTTTGCAGCCAGTCATACTCGGTCAAAATTGGTGTTAGCACGTACGAGAGAGGTGGAAAAGTCGAGTAACGCGAGATTGCAATTGTCGTAATTCCTCGAGATACCGATAATTGTAATCTGGTACATTTCTCGAGTTAACTTTGTCGCTATTTTGGCTAATGCTCTTTGAATATACGGTTACACGGTAAGTGTGATCGTTCAGTACCACGAAGTGGATCGTTCGAACACCATGTAAAAATGAATTTTATGATGAAATTTTGAATATGAAAATACGTCATTGATGGTATTGACGGGATTGTCAATGAATATTGATGAATGAATACTGTTGTACCGCAGATACTTCCTCAACTGAGAAATCGAACTGCTCAATACGTAGATCGTTCATTCAATGGAGAATAGATTCATTTCAATTTCAGTGCAATTGATTCTTCATAAAGCATATTTCTACAATTGACCGAGATGAATATTGAGTTTGATCCGGATACGATTCAGTTTTTATTTACTCGTAATGATTCACAAGCCAAAACAGGTCTTTGTATCATTTTAGATATTTCTGCATGAAAGTTGATTGATCTCGTGCATTTTAATTAACATATTTCTATGGACACTTGTAAGATGCATTTTTCTGTAATGCAAAAATTTTTTCCGTACTCATTGGCACATTTTCAAGAAAAACAGCTCCTTACACAAGTTCTATGAACATATAAATCCTCCGAAAAAGTCGAAAAGTTCCAAGAAATATGATTTTTTTGATTCCTTGAGCATTTCATTGTCTGGCAAAAATTTTACAGTCAATTCTTCAAAATATGCTCATCGCTGTCCGAAAAATTTTCATCTTTGTATACGTCAAGTGACGAGGGTTGATTTGTACTGCGTGCAACTGATGCGCGTGAAATCCGAGAAAGAGAACTAATACCTGAATTCAAAAGAGTAGATTCATGATGAATGAAAATAAATGCATGAGAAATAAGATTTTGTTATCGACAATTTCACCCAGACAGACGGCATGACACTATCTTTGTTTTGGTTTGTATCGTTCAAAGAGTCCTCAAAGAGTGGTTTGAGCTTTATAGAACCAGAAAATTCCGTTGCACAGACTAGCAATAATTCTTTAAAAAGTCGAGATGATCGAGTCTTTTTCAAGTGAATGGTGCATATTCATCAAACTTCTTTTGGAAAGCTTTTTAAGTGCCAAAGAGTATGCGGGGAAAATTTGTGGGCGGACTATAATGCATCCTGCAGTTGTTTTGGCCCATTTTTCCAACTTTCCATCGTTAAAAATCGAATTCAGCGGTTTAGTATATTCATATGTAAAAAATCTACATCTGGTCATTCAAGTATGATCATACATTTTTCACCTTTCGGTCATTCTTTTGAGGAATTTCTTACTATTCCGGAAAATCTGATTTTATTTCACAAAATATTCCAATTTCCCATGAGATATTTACTGGCTTATTTGATCTGTAAAATCTGCAATTCTATCGACCTCTTAATTCAAATCATTTTTTTCAACCCGCACAATTCGTGTATTTCTTCCTCAATCTTCACTAATTGTTAGCCCTTTTCGTGTTGACAGAAGAAATTTCTGTGCCCCATCAAAATAGGTGTTCGTGAGAAGTTGAAATTTTTAGGTGCAAAAATTTGCAAAAATTTTCACTATATCGACAAGTGTATATTTCCGATGGCATCAAATTTTTTGAGCCAATCAATCAAATCTTTGAGCATTTTTGCGAATACTTGAATTTTTCAAGCAAAGCTCATTATGGGAAACATTCTTGATTGCATGAGTAGCACGAGATCCGAAACAATAGATTCTACAGGGATACTGGACTTAATTCATCATGGAACTTTAGTACACCTGATTTTGATTTCAATAATGTAATTTTACTGTACAAGTGCTGAGATTCGTAAAAATTTTTGTGTACACAGAATATAAACCATATCAATGTATCTCGTCATGAAAAAAAAAAAAAAAAAAAAAATTCGTGCACATCAGAATCAGCAAAAACGATATAGCAAACGGCAAAGAATCGGCAGAGTATCGTGGCATAATTTCGCACACGATCAGTCGCTCGAAAGAATCGTATGTATAATACTCGCACAAAATTTTACGATTTAACTTTCAAATATTATTCACATATGCTCTCTGTCTCAATAATGTTGCCGCAAGGGGTAAAAAAAAATGTCAAAATTGCGAAAATTGCGAGCAAACTATTAAAAGGAGAACAGACAGTCTCATAAAAAAAATTAATCCAAAGGTAGTATGTACAAAGCATGTAAAAAAAAATTTCGCGCCTCTACAATTAATATTTGCCCTGCAGATTCATTCGGATGAATGATTCCAAATTTCTCATTTTGTATCTCATTACATTCTAATTACATAAAAAATTTCGTACATATGTCCCGACAAAGAGTTGATACGGCATGGCGTTGGTGACACACACACACACACACACACACACACACACACACACACACATATTCACACACTCGTGTGGAATATATGTATTAATAATGTCAAACGCGAGGCATCGGAATCAACTGTGCAAATACGCAAATCTTTTCGTCATCGCATAAGTACATTATCAGGCGAGAGAGTATATGTATGGTAATCGAGCTTCCAAAAAATGAAAAAAAAAATCCATCTAACCGCGGCCTTTCAAATAAAAGAATTTAAAAATACATCTCAATCGATGGCAGAAGAATTAGATAATGCAAATAGATATCTATGCGTGTTTAGTGTGCGTCGTCGTCGCCAGTCACCCCGCGGTGCGGGTTTTAAATTTTAAAGGTCTCCCCGAATATATATATAGAACACATACAAATACAAGTTTGCATTCATTTGTGTATGCGTGTGTGTGTGTTTATTTGGGAGGGCAACAAGTGTCTCGTGTAAACTGCGCGCGACAGACGACATCATCATCAGATTATCAAAATATATACGTCTAATCTTCATTGAGGCAAATACTAACATAAACGAGCGTTGTCAACTTGTATTATTACAAAATAGCCGGTATCATTTGCACCACGCGGGGGCTCGCCTCCAGATCCCATCAGACCGGGGCCTCACACACACACACACACTCATAAAAATTTACAAATACAGACACACCTGCACGTGTGTATGTTGTATGGAACCATAATCATTGAATTATCGAACCGTTCATCGATCAGAGAAAGGTAGACTAATACTATATAGGCTGCTATCCCCCTATATATCACCATGCACATATGTCTGGTTTGTTTACTATACCAATAACATATCCGGTAGAAATTCATCACGAGGTTATAATAAAAAAAAAAAAGTATCACCATTTCATGTTCTGTCTAAAGTATTTCCTGAATTTAATTAGTAAAAAAATTCTTACAGGAAAAATTTGAAGAAAGTACTCACCTTAAATCAGCGTCGATGTAAATTTTGAGATATCGAAAATGTTGAGATGCTAATTAAGCTGCAAGCGCACGTGTTGTTCAATGCGCCACTTCCTTTTCTTTTACGTGAAAAAAAAAAAGAATTCAAAAACCAGAACTAACTCTGACGTCTATATAAATATGGCACATATAAAATAATGTTGATACGGTCTGTTGGCGCGACGCTCGCTAACTGAAATGATGGCCCGCCATCGGCCATGCCCGAGCTCCATCACCGACAAAATCTTTGAATGCCGGGCAGAGGCCCCCCTACTCTGCCATTCCATGGCCTGATGCCTTTTCGAATACACAAACTCAGACACCACTATAACGCTGTATTACGTATGTACATACAGTGTATAATAGATGACAGATGACCAGATGACGACGAAATGTAGATTGTGTTCTATGTATGTGTCTGATTTTCGTGTAATAAATGGAAAGATGTCGAGGGGTGGATATACATAATAATACTATGTGTAATACTGGAATATTGATGACGTAAAATTTGAGGGCGAGATGTGTGACATCTGTGAGAGAATTGAGCTAGCTTTGTCATGGTTTGAGGTAGTTTGAGGAATAAGGGTTCGAGTTCGATTTCGTTGCCTTCAATTAGACTAGACTCTATTCGGACGTATTTTATCAGCTAATCATTTCCGCGAAGTGATGTGACAATCGTGTCTGACCAACTCCACTGTTACTACTTAAAATCCGTCTGACAGAAGTCGTATGTTACTACTTACCGCCCAAAGATGAGGATGTTCTCTGTGATTTGGCCCAGGTCAGCTCTGATCGAGTACATCGGATTTTTGTCAGGGGGCGTTTGGATCGACTTTTCGCGCGCGAAGTTTGAATTTTTCGTGATTTCTCGAAATAATCATTAGATGAACAGAAATAAATTTTTTTGCGATTTTCCGATGTTTGGGTGCTTACAAAGTTTTTCCACCCTTGTATCGAGATGTACTATTTTGCAATTTTCCGATGTTTGCGTGCTTACAAAATTGTGAAAAATAATAATATTCGCAATTCGTTCATGAGGTTCTCCGCTTCCGAGCGATTATATCGATCTTCGCCTGCGGCTCAGGCCGAAAACCAATAGCTAAGAAGCGAGCTACAACCTCATTTATAAACTCGGTGCGAAATCTGCTATTACCAATCGTTCTTCACGAGTGTGAAAATTCATTTTGGCGACGTTTCGACGCTTTTTTGCACCTTATATTGAGATTGAGATGTATTCAAGTATTGCACATTTGTTGCAAGAGTACCAAGTTATTTCAAAAATATGCAATATTTTACAACAGGTTTGATAGGAAAAGGTGCCGTAAAAATGCAAAAAATTTGCAAAAATAAATTCCCAAGTCCCAATCATAGAAGCGGCTGATGAAAATTCTTCTGATACAACGAGACTAAGACGATATTACAGGAAAAAGGACTTTCCATGGATTTATAATAGAAAACATGGAAAAAAATTTTCCAGGTTCGATCGAGCTGATGAAAATTATTTCTTCACTCTCCTGTGCAGGAGTTTTTTTTTTCTGACTTCAGCCCTCATGGATGGAGAGTGCTGTTACAGGAATGATCACCGGTTATGCAACCGGTTGCATCCCCGCAAGGGATTTCATGTGAGTTTTCTCACGGGGAATTGATAAGGCACAGTTCTTGTGGTGGGATACTCACGGGGATTCCCTGCGTTTATTCTTGCATTAACCAGTACTGATTTGAACTGGATTTTTTCCAGAAACGGAAGTCGAAGAAGTACTATAGCGTATTCGAGAAAAGAAGCAAAAAACTTATCAACACCTATGTCAAAACCGCCATTTTCAGATTTCCAATCTCATTGATGAAGTTTCCCTCTTATCGCCGCTCTAAAATCACAAATTTCCCTGTGGCATTCTGTGCTACTCAGGAAGGAAATAAGAACAGTATTTTTCATGGCTTGTTGGCTTTCAATTCGCTGAGTTGATTCGCCGGGAATATTTGCTTTTTTCCCAATGAATCAATTTTATTTGTCGGATCGATAATTCGACACTCGCTGTTCTAGTTTTTCGAAAACTTGATCGAGGACTATTTTTACATGACTGATATATTATTATTCGATATCTCTTTGGCAAAAGTATAAAGAATTATATGCTTTTTCAAATCTACAATCTGGATCAATAAGATGGTAATTTTAATTGCAGGCCAAAAAATCGCATATAAAATCATCCTTGTCGAACCAAAATAGTATCATATATGGTCGATCAAACTACTAAGTTTCTACGACCCTTAAATAAATAATTTAATACCTCATTCTCACTTATAAAAAATGAAATTTGGTAAAAACCCAAAGAGAGCCATCCTGATGAATCCAAACCTTCGACGAAAAAGAGAAAAAATAGAGAAAAATCCACAATTATATACCACCGCAGACCTCAGTTCAGTGCGAATTTACCAATCAGCTAGACAAAATATACTGTTATATTTGATATATAATCTTACTGATATATAATCTTACTCATTTGAAAACCGCGCTCACACGCATCGATAAGAATGAATTACTCCCCAATTCCTCGAGCTCATTTTTATGCATATCTCGGTGAGCTCGCATACACACATAAATAATCCACATACACAATGTTATCTACACTCACTCTTTTGACTAAACTCTGTCAGTCAATTAAACTTGGTAGCATACACATGTTCACGAGGCATTTCTCAATTATGTACTATAATATGTATAGATGAGACTCCACGATGTATGTCTGAACGGTCGAGCCGCTTTAGTAATCTGTCACTAGTCTCCGTGGATGTTGATTATTCTGACCTCAACTTTGGATATCGATACCTACCATAATCTTGTTATTTTCAATGTTAATATTTTGGAAGACAAGTGGATTCTGTTATACATTTGTGATCTTTGTGATAATTTTCTGTTTTTCAAAAAAACAGAATGTGGATGGTCGCGGACATGTTATCAGACCTTTGATCCAAGTAGTAGAGAAGTATGAGCGTAAAATTGAGAATAATAAGTGTAGTGCTGAGTTTATATGCAGAAGATCCGGGAGTGATGCAGAATATCGAGAGTGTCCTGATTTATTACGGTAAGAAATCCGTTTCAAAAATTCGAAAAAGACACTCAGAGTGGTGTATACATCTGCCTGATATGCATAATTTTGTATGTGTGTATTCAGGGTTCATGCGCTAAAAAAATAACAAAATTGAAAAAAAATCATTCTCAGGTTTACAAGAATAAGTGGAATCTATTTTTCTTACAATGATGGGGGGAGGGGGTGGGGGCGTGAATTCATCAGAGGTCGAGTTTTGGTGTTTCTGTGATTACAAGGTGACTTGGAGATAACAAAAATTCAAAATAACTGATCGAACAGATAGACTGAAAATTTTTCCATATGATTTAGACAACATCTTTAGTAATTCAATGATGAAAATAAATTTGACTGCAATTACAAAGATGACAGCTACTGTTGTTGAGCTATTGAAAATTAAACAAAATTTACATGACTATGACGAAAATCTAAAAGACACTGGTATGGATTTTCAATTATCTTGGGTTATTCCAATAATGACAGTCAAATCTTGAGTTTCTATAGAATTTCTCAAACCTCTAATTTAATTGTGCAGAGACAGTAGTCTTAGTCTCTCAGGAAATCTCTCGCAGTCCTATTAGATGGACATAGTTTGGACGAATACCTGAGGTAGTGAATGGTGGAGCTCATGTAGCTAATTTTTTTTTTTTTTTTAACACGATTTGTCACCGACCGCAAGTTCACAATTTATCGGAATCTTTTGATGGGTTATTGGATGGCTAACGAGTGGAAGATTTTCAAAAATTCAGTATAACTTCACACGGAGATAATAAAAAAGATGTGTCTGTGAAAGATGAGGAACTTTTTACGGAATAGTTATCTTGCATTTTTTGAAAAAAAGTTTGGCAAATTCGAGCAAATCGGGATGAGTAGGGTGCAATTGAAGAAAAAATCCCAAAAATTCTCTTCATCTTGCGCAAATTGTTTGACAGTCAGATGACTTGCACCGTTTGACGTCATAGGGACACAATCGTGTGATTTTCAAACAATTTGCGCAAGATGAAAACAATTTTTGTGAATTTCTTTCCAATTGCACCCTACTCATCCCGATTTGCTCGAATTTGCCAAACTTTTTTTTTGGGGGGGTCAAAAAAATGCAAGATGCCTATCATGAGTGATCATGTGCGGATTGCATTACACAGAGAACCATCTTTGCAGCCTGTTTGAATGCGTAATCTCAAATTTCGTATGGTCCCACATTCTTTATCGACAAATTACGAAAGACTTAATATCACGAATAAGATACAGTCAATGGAATTATCCGTTTAATATTTGTTAAAAGTAAATATAATGCAATTTTATTGTATATTACAAATAAAGCTTTCTAAAATCATTGAGAGTCAACAGACATCGTCATAAGATAACTATGCCTCATGTCACCATCCCTAGAATATCGGAATAGTTACTCAGCCTAGCTGCACACTTTTTGCGGCGGGGCATGGGCCGGTGAAAAATCACCGGTTTCAGGCTCCGCAGTGAACGTGTTAATTAGTGAATTTAAAATTTTGAACTAGATCGCCATGGAATCATTTTGCATTTTCGGGACTTCAAAGTTGTACTCCCAATGTTTAGTATGAATTTTTCGTAGTTTTTTGTCACTTTTCCAAATTACGAATCCTAACACGGTAAGAAACTTGCTCAAATTTTATCGTACCTTGACATATTTTACTCAAAACTTCAGTGCCTTCAAAATCCATTTTTGAGGACTTTGAAACATAGTTTTCCGCTCAGCGAATACAGTAACCAAAATTTATTTTGCTAATCTCAGAATCACTCATTTTTCCCAAGTAGGACCACCCGAAGAATCATGGTTAATTACAATACACGCTTGGCCTTTCGCAAATGTTAATCGGGTTATATGGAAATCAAATTTTTTCCAGATTTATTATGAACGATGGAGAAAATAACCCCCGCCGTACCTTCAAAATATCACGACGCGAGAGGTGTGTAATGTAAATACATTACACAATTTTTTGGTATCAGAGCTACTCGAAGTTAATTTTGTGTATCGAGACGAGAGCTGAATTAGTGGCACTTCACTCACGCTCCAAGTCGAAAAAAAATTCATCCCTCAAGAGTAGCTTATGAAGAATATCTTTATCAAGATCCGCACCAACACCCTAGGGCTCAAGAGTACATACATTTATAATTTTCGGAGTCTGATCTGAGGGCGCCACAATCGCCAGTCCTAATAGATTCGCGAACTCGCCGCACCGATTGTGGCGCTTCGGATTAGCTTATCCGGACTTCGGATTACGACTACAAATTCGGGCCCTAATGAATTTGGGAACGTCATTCGTAGTCTAAACCCAGCATTGTAAGAAAATATGTTACAACTCATCAGTATAATATGTCGAATCCCATTCTAAATAATGAAGCCCTACAAGCGGTCTCGACTCTCGTTGTGCAATTAATACATTCTACGCGAGTCTGTGGACTAGATCTATAGCCCTGCATAAAATCAGAATATTAAAGTGGCTCTCCTCATTTGGATTAGAGTCAGCCAAGCTCACTCTAGACTGATTTCTACATCCGGCACTTGATCAATTACCACTTTGTGATAGTATTGCTATATTACTCAATTTATAAACTGATGACATTGAGTGCGGAACCGAGCGTTGAAATAATCGAGACTTGGATTATATATTCTTTCTCCGGAGTATCGTATACAATTTACTTTCTTTCAAATTCTATATTATGGTTAATAAGTAATGCATGCAGTTTTGAATGTTTGTGATTGTGCAGATTCATCCATCAATTACTTCGATAGCTACACCCCACCTTGACGTATACATATTATAATCGTGCATGCATTACACATGATTAGAGCTCGGATTTCTTTATGTTATTGCAAAATTTTCATATATTATTAAATATTCCACGTTAGTGTATGGATATGATGAGAGAATGTGCAATAACATCAAATTTTATATATATTGCACATTCTCTTGACAAATTTTATGATATTTGTTTGGAAGAAGATGCAGACTTTGTTCGATTAGTTGAGGTTCTCGTAGTACATACAAGATCGAATAGCTCAGAGCCAACTGACTTTTTTACCCTCGCACCTGTCGTTTTTGCGCCCAAAAGTATGCATGATTTAGTTGAGACGAAACAAATACTGCACAATAACTTAGCATCCTGAACTCAGTTGCAGATAAAATCAATGAAATTACTCAAGAGGAGGGCGTTACATTACACAAAAAACTCGCACTAACGAAAAAAATAAGGAGCTGAGAAATTTCTCAAGAAAATTGATCATTTGCAGAGTGGAGAGAGAGAGAGAGAGTGTTAAAGATGAGGAATTTTGTAGCAATAAAACTCGAAAGATCCAAAATTATAAATATGCTTTTCTAAATTTGGTTGGAGTTGATCAATTATTTCGATTGTACAAGAAAATTTCGAGTGCAGATATAAAACATAGTGTCTTCTCGGCATTATATGGGAAATGCAACTCATAACCTGTTTCAACAAGATAACTAAGTGTGTTTTGATGATTTTACATGTATTTTTGAGGGCATTATAACTGCATATTTTGGAGTTTTTACTGCATAAAACCCGAGCTGTACGCATAAACAGAGGATATTCGGCATCGGAAAACAAAAAAAATAATGTCATGGATTTCTAACAGCTCACGTTGGATGTATAGGAATCGACCCCCGAGCTCCAAGTTCGAATAATCAAGAACTGACACTTGACTCCGCCACGTATACTTACAAATTATAATTAGTTTTTGCACCGAGTTAATGAGGTTGTATGGCTCGCTTCTGAGCGATTGGTTTTTGGCCTGAGCCGCAGGCGAAGATCGAAATAATTGTTCGAAAGCGGAAAACCTCATGAGCGAGGGGCGAATACTATTTTTTGCACTTTTATAAGCATCCACATATCGGAAAATTGCAAAAGACAACTTTTTGGGACTCATATAACGTTTTCTTTGAAGCGCGAGTAAGGCCTCTTTTGAATGCAAAACCGTTCAAAAGTGAAGAAATATATCCATGATGTCGAGAATCAAAAATTTTAGACCACATCTTCGACTCTCACGAAATAATTAAACACTAAGTGTGTATTGATTATCCAATTAAACTAGCACACATACCGATGACAAAATTAATAAAACTCCAACTCATTACAGTTCACAATCGAGATTCAAATATTGGCGCCTTGAGTCAGTCCCCCTCCCCCGCAACTTCGCAACACAGTAGACACCCGAACGTCTTCAGAATAACTTTGAAGCGTAGAGTGCATGATCCAGTTCACACGCGTCTGGATAGCTTGGATATCTGGAGTGATCTGGAGTATCTGAGTGTCACGGTTCACGGACGGTATCGGCCGCACAACCGTAATTTCAGTGCCAGCCATCAGACCGGCTGCTGCAAGATATTCATTTTTTAAGTGCTGTGCAAAAAACGCGAAACCAGTGCGTTGGCGGCTGCGGGCTGCGGCCAGCCCTAATTATTCATCCCAACAGTTTCTTGCCGCAGCAGCATCCCTAACCTCCTCTCTTCGTGTACCGTGGTACCTTCCACCTTTATTGTTTTACGCGAACGAACGTTGTTCTACCCTATATTAGTGCCAATGACATCTCCTCATTTCATCGACATCGTCTTCGAGAACAGACCACCAGTATCACCGTAAACCATGATCAGCAGAAGCCAATCGCTCTACCTGGAGCTCAGTAGCTCATTTGATTTCATATCTACTCTGGATACGAAGACGACTGTCCCAGGAGTTGTTGTTGTTGTTCCATTCAACTCGCTGTGCTTCCTGGAGGCCTGTGGGAGCCGCTGACATGGGATCAGCGGAGGCAGCAGCAGCAGCGGATCCTTACGATCATGTCAGCTTCATCAGGCAGGTGCCTCCTCCTTAGCTCGAGCTGCTGCACCAAAACCAGGACGACAACGACAAAAACAACGTCGTCCAGTAGTTGCTGGTCACTACTTAGGCTGCTGCTGCTGTACGTGATATTGTTGATAGTGTTGAGTAAGGTGGGATGTACGAGTCCTAGTTCTATCTTGTCTGGTTTGCTGCCATCCAACGGATCTACATGTGATCCTGGAACCTGCCTCAACGGGTACTGCTTCAATTCTAGTTGCATCTGTCGAGAGGGATGGCAGGGACCAAACTGCCAGTACTGCGCAAGCAAAGTCAGGTGAGTGGGGTGATGGTTCAGGATGTGATTCAGACACATTATGGAGTGCTTGACAACAGGATACAGGGTTGTGAGAGTAGTGTTTTGGTGACAGCGGCTCAAGAAGGTTTGATATTTCTTCCTGCTCTCGTAAAGAGCATGGCAAGGCATTATCTCTTGTGTAGCATTGTTTAAAAAAGTGGTACATGAAGTCTCGTAATATCATCATCAACGGTTTCTTTGAGTAGGTCTTGCTCTGCAAGGAAGAACCTCCTGAGTCCCGTATTCCATTGTACATCCAAGAGTCATATCATGAAAATTTCCGTATGTGATGATCAAGTTTAACATAACATGATTGGGTTTTCATTTCCAATAGGCTTATGTCTGAATATGATGTGTTAATTTAAGCATGTGTTCTGATGCACACCAATAAATCTTGTATCAAATATGATGATGAGACTTAGATGTTAAAGAAAACAAGCTATCCTTGTGTCTTTAGTTCATCTGACATGCATACATTATTAGTGTCACTCGGTCCCAGATCTTATGTGTTATTAGCAGCAATTACAGTACCATAATGATTGCTGTGAAGTCTCAAGTATGTTATAACAGTATGAAAACTTTTTTGCTTGATTATTCTTACAAGTACACTTCTCCTGAACTAAAAAATAATAGACCATGTGATCATGCTAATTTGAAATCCAATTAGCCACTTCCAACAAGAAGGCATTACAGCAGGTATTTCAAAAGTGATCATGATTGGTATCTGAGCACACTACCATCGACACAAACTGTCTCTGACAAATTTTGGAAATGATTTCTCTGTGATCAAACATTGAGCTAATATAATATTGGTGCAGTCTCGCAAATCTAGTTTCCTGCAAAATCACATAACTTATGCATAAAATTTCTCGCGATTTTATGTTGCTTGATACTCAGTGCCCAAAATTGAATTGCATTGCTCTTCAGTGGATAAATAACAATATTTTACAACACTTTTGATATTTTATTTGTTTGAGAAAAACGAGAGTTTATCATGCATGTCATAATGAGAATTGCCCGCGGCTTGAATACGTGCGATGATGGAACTGATTGCTTATGGATAGATAGGCCATCCGCTGCCGCGGGCGTCGTCATCATCTCGATACTTACATATGATGAAAATGTTCGACGAAAAAGACGACTTGCTCATCGAGTCCAAAAATGGTCCTCATGTCCACACATACTTCCTCTCTTCTCTGATGCTCATCTTGATCATGATCGTGATCGACAGCTTTGGCTGACATCTGCTCTGCTTGATTCTCCTTTATCAATGCGGACAATACGTGCTACAAAATATTTTGTCTTTCCATTTTCGGCTTTTTTTTTCTTTAAAAAACAAATAAGAACTTGTGATTGAAATAACTGTGATGGAAGTTAGCAAAACTGACAGAAAATGATTTTATCCGCATCGACGACAAACTGACCGACCGTGAACTTGGCTAATTGAGTGGTCATATACAGAGGCAATTATTCTAGCTCGTTTCCTGCCAATTATGCACTCGGGAAATGAGCTGTTATCACGCCGCGATGATCTACCAAATTTTATACATGCAAGAAATTGATGATGTACGACGAAAACTTTCTCGAACCATGAAATAAGGATGCATCTCGGAATGCACGCCTTGAAAAATTTTATGTAGTCTGAATTGTGCAGGAAATGGAAAAAATTAATCGTATAATAAATTTTATATTCTTGCAATCTTTATGATTTATGGATATAATGTCCTGTCATTGTTTTTTCACTCTACAGCTTGAACTTTTCCGAAATTTCCATCCGAGCTTTGTACTTGTACCTTTCAAATTTTATTCTCATAAAAACTGACGGATTGGAGATTGGAATGGGCCAGAATGAGAATCTATAACGATGAACGTATCAAAATTTCGTTATACAGCAATGAGTATGCTATTACAGCCCATTTCGCTAATTAAATCTTCCCCCAGGTGCGGAAGTGTCCCGTCTCACCGGTGGGCCCCGTCGCAGCGAATATGTTAATAATAATTATTCAAGTGGACGAAAAAAAAATTCGAATTTGTTAACCAACTCAAGCAGCTTCTATGATTATCATGGAAGCTAATTGGGTTCGTTTAATAGGGTCGATTTGATAAATTGAGCATGAAATGAACAATTATTTCTCAAGTAGAGAGTCATCAAGTCTTGGAAAGAGTACAGGTAATCTTCATGTGTCAATAAAAAATGAATCAAATTGATATATATAACTTGGAGCAGTTTCATGAAAAAAGAAAAAAAACGGCATGAGCAGAGTAATGTATACGATATGTCATTGACCTCAAAGCGTCTGATGTGTATGCAACCGCGACACCGCACATCGGTTTGAATGATCCGACACAAAACGTTTCTGCAAATTTCAAAGGAACTCAATCTGGAGGAGTGGATTTTATACAATGAGACAGAGAAATACACTCGTGACGAAATCAATTGAATTTTCCTTAATTCAAGTAAAACGTTATTAGAGGACACGAAAAAAATGAAATTCGGATCATCTGTGTGCCGCATGCAGCAGTGAGTTTCGAATGAAAGACAAAATCTGATGCGTAAAGGATTGTGTCTTTCCTAACTCGTTATGGCAGTCACAGACTCACATCTAAACCATCGTGTACAAAGGGGCACAAAAAAAGTCATGCTTCAACTTATGCAAACGTGATGCCGAGAGGCGCGAGTGTTAACGGTATATTATGTGTCTTTGCAATCCACCTTATGGCATCCCAATCATCGACACGCCAAGTTGTTTCGAACTTCTTCTTGTCTATTCTTTATGTATGCCTGACTTTTGCTACGTAAAGAATATTGCGGTCGATGATCTTTTTTCTTGTAGAGATTGAGAGGATACTATTTGGGAATGAATGAGATAGTAGAGTGATGATCGTTCAATGAAATATGATCAGATTATACCTAACTAATTTCCAAATATTGTGAGGACAAAAATGGACCGATCGATGTTTTTGAATTTCCCAGTAATTCTTTGAATCATACCTAGCGAAATTCATCGTCAGAGCTATCTTATGAGGAGAAAAGTTTCAAGACTTCGCAATGACAAATTTTACTGATCATTGATGTGAAATTCCTGTCTAATATGATGTCGTTAATTATTTGTGGGGCGAAGAGAACGCTTGCATATCCGGTTTGAATTTCTTCTTGCTTTTTCAGAAGGGATATGTTTGCAATCGTCAATTCATGATACTTTATGCACCGCAGTCTTCTTCAAAGACGATATTCATCATAATTGCTATAAAATGCTGTATGGTTTCCTTGAATCTGTAAATGAAATTGAATCAATCCAATTTCGATTTCAACAACTGCTTATTATGTGGCATCGTGTAAGGCAAGTGTGCCCAACTTGCCCCGATAGAGCTACTTTCTCAACAACTCTGGTTTACTTCATTACTCTGGCCCATTTCAATATTTTCCGACGTATCTGAGCTCAAAATGAACTAAAGGTATGTTAAAAAGTATTGAAATGGGCCAGAGCAGTAGAGCAAACCAGAGTTGTTGAGAAAATGCCTGCATGGGGGCAAGTTGTACACTCACCTATGAATCTGAAGGTAGCAGCCGGAGCCAGCAGCCGTTCTTATGGTTCGCATGGTTCGCCAACGAACATTTGCCAGTTCCGGCTGCCAATACCTTCAGATTCATCACTCATCACCTTACATCATTAAGGTAGTTGTACACCAACTACGTGAGTCAGAGAGACTTAACCTCACTTTTTTGCCCACTTTAAAATAGTCGAAATTATTATTTTTGTTAATAACTGCACTCTTTCCACCAAACAACAAACAAAAACGGTCATCTAAGACTTCCTGAACCGAATCAGGCATGGTTTTCAAAGTTATCTAGCCTAAAATCAAAATCACGTGTCGCATTTTTTGCATTCTACGCTTTGTATGAACAATTACTAAAAAACGACGTGGTCCATCATCTCCAGACTTGGCCATATGATTCATTGATACATAAACTCGGATCTCTCACAGTCCTAATATTTTCTGTTGATCAGGTTTTGCGCTAGACCCATTTTTGTGCTGTTTTTGGGGCCCGCTCCCATAAGCGCAATGTTAAAAATGTGCAAAACTGGTCAAATTGCGACGATCAATACTCGAAAACGGGATGGTCAGCCGTTCTGGAATTTTGCACACGTACTCTTCGATATTAGAACTATCTCTCTGCAGAATCTCGAGAAATTCTGTTGATGAATAATTTTGGTGTACAACTACCTTAAATTAATTTATAGGACGAGCTTGTATTTGTTTTTTCACACTTCAAAGAGCCAGCATCTATCACCTTTCACACGGGGAGCGCTCAACACAAATCATATCAAATTTTAATTTTCATCTAGAAAATTGAACCCGAACTTTACTTGGAATTTCGTTTTTACTGAAATATCCATGTGTGGATCGCACATGAGTTCATGAAATCCTTTTTCCTCAACTAAGAATACACCGTTAATAGACCACCAATCAAACGAGTGATACGATTTTTGTCGAAGCTATTTCGACATTCGAATTTTGTTTTTATATCGTGTTTTTATATATATAATAGATTCTGATTCGATCAAGTTATATCTAACAAAACCTCATTGATCAATCCTTGTACAAGAAAACTTTCAAAGATGATCTTTCTATAATACCTATTTAATCTTAGATTCGATGTCATCATTGGTCATCATCAATCTCGTGTGTATCTGTTTCCACGTCAGATCAGTGAATACCTTCAAGTTAGGCAAATAGTGTAGAATATATCAGAACATACAGAATAATTTTCTAATGTTGTTCATAGCTGACTGGAGGAAAAACGTGGCCTCGTTCAGCTTCCAATTTATTAAGTACGCTCGAAGAGAAACTATATTCAGCTATGATATTGAATTGAGAACACGAAATAATCAAATTTCCAGACTAACACACACGTCTGCTTCGCAAATTTTCTCACTCGTGCTGATTATTCGAGAGTAAGTACGCATATAATCGTGAAAATCTCAGGGTACTACTAACGGCCCTTGTTTTGTGGTAAAATTCAGCTGCCGTATAGCATGTGGTCGGTCTATGTCGCCTCTTAATTATTCGCGCCACATGGTGTACAGCCAAGCGCTCTGAATTTCTTGGGCATAATAATCATGTTAATTGCTTCAATCGAGCGAGTTTCGAGTTTGCAGCAAGCGTTATATATTCGATCCTCGCAGATTGTGACACAATGCAAATAATCGATCGAGTATATAGTATCAAGTTTGACATTTATTGCTCATATAAAAACAATACTCGAACGAATTAATTTGATTTGTGAAAATTCACATCAGTTTCATTTCATTTACCTGCTCAAATCCAGTCAACCTCCCCATAAGTTTACCATTCATATGCTCGTTCATAATTTATATGCGCAGGGTGTCCACCTGTCGATTCTAACCAAGTTTCGTTTGTCAATCTAGCCAATCTTTTTTTTTTTCGTGCTCATCTATGAAATACTCATCTCCTTCCGGAAGATTTGGCCACGGATTTCATTAAAAAAAAAAAAAATATGTTTATGTGTATAGTAATTCATCTTCTTTGCTCACCAGAGAGACCGACAGGCTTTCCATGTTGCTTGTCGTTCACGTGTTCTCGTAACAGAACAATTTAGATGTAAATTGCATAGGTTTCTCGACGAGCGATGACCATGTATCGGGGAAGTAAAATACAGGTTTTCAAAATATCCGTGAAATTTCTCAAGCGATAATTTCGTCAAAAATTGGCGAGCGCGTCAGTGCTGGCATCACAAACATCCATATGTAAATTACCATCCCTCTCTGTGAGATGCCTGCAAAGTAGTTTCGGTTATAAAAAATGTTCTGGGATAACAGCGCACCACAGATTTCATTTCACATCGTACTCTTCCAGAAAATGACGACAATGTTGGATTTTTGTCAATCGCAGTTCATTCCCACGTGTATTTTTCATTCACTTATCGGTGTAGTCAGAAAAAAGTTGACCCAAAAATATGGATTCCTAAAAAAATTTAATTTCTGAATTTGATTCTTTTCTTCAATTTGATATTCGTTGATATCTTCGAGATTCTATTCTAGTTTTCCCAAAAAAAGTTAATAGACTACGTCACGCTAAAAGGTCATTTCTGACACCCCCCCCCCTCACTCATCACACCACAAAGTCATATTCTTCAAGATTCTCATACCCGACATTCCGTCACGTTTTTAATTGGTACCCAACTGATGTTTTCTGATAAAAGTGCAAATATGTCACAACTTGAGTTTCTGAAAGTGCGATACCTATAAGAGAAGTGATGTACAACTTTTCAAGTTTGATGATATTTCCACCCGAGTTAAGCGCGACCATCTCAGTTGCTAGAAGAGACACTTCCAAACGACCCTCGAGTTGTTGGCTTCATCTATCAAACAAAAATATGATCTCTAGCAGAAAAAACCAATCAGAAGCTGCTCGCAAAAGTTCAAGTGACTTTCAGGTCTCAGCTCGTTGATGAAGTTATATAGTGAGAGGGCATAATCACTCTGATGCGTGAGAGGGTCTTGATGAGAAATTCCCTCACTCCTCCCACCTCTTGGTAAAAATAAATATCCACCTGATTTTTTCATTTTCTTTGAAGAATTCATAGTCCACAAAGTCTTGGAAAACTTTTTGAATTTGGTGGGTATTGTAGAAAAAAACAACTGCTTCTTTCTCACTACTTCTTTGGTAAAAACAGTGTCAAATTTCCCAATTTGCAGCAAAATCCATGCGAACATCCCTTGGGTATATTAGTCTAAAATTACTATAGAATGAACGTCTAATACAAACTATTTCGCTAGTTGTGATACGCAATTGGAAAAGTCAGTATCCTCATGAAATCCGTGAACTATATTCAAAACAAATGCTTCAGTTACTTCTTAGGATGTTTCGTTTCTTTCATTCTAATTCGAAATCTATGAAGCAAAACTAGAACAGGTTCGTCATTTCTTCTATGATCGGAAAATCTTTGAAAATTCTTTTATTAAACTTGTTGGACCCCTGCTCAAACTCGGTACTGCAAGGGCGACTGTATCGGAGTGTAAAGACGTAAAAATATCAAAATTCCATGTGGAATTTTACATACTTGGGAGAATTTTGAAAATTCAGGTATTTATTGAATCCTGATGAAAGTATAAGGACGTCCCAATTGAAAATTCTGTCAACCGCGCGAATTCCAGAAAAACTAGTCTGAATACTCGTCAGAATCATTCTTAGAAAATCGTAAATTCGTCAGAAATCTTTCATTCGCAGACAGCTCGGTTGCTCCCAAATTGCAATCAAGAAGGGAGATGAAAAAGCATATGTTTCGGGAACGTCCATAAATTACGTGAGGGAAAATTTCATGATTTCAGACCTCCTTCCCCAGTAAGATATTTCTAATGAAAAATTGCTGACTCACACATATGGAACGTAAGAAATTGGAAGACCCCCCCCCCCCTGAAACCTTGACGTATTTTATGGACGTTCCCCTATCTCAGACAGCTACCCCATCAATTACCAAATTTATCGCACCATAGTTAACCAAAAATCTTCTCCAAAATGATCACACGCACGAATAAAATAATGAATTCTTAATCTTTTTTAATTTGCAGATTATCAGAACCGATGGGCAGCATCCACGACGGCGTTGGAAATTACACCACAGACGTAAAATGTTCCTGGCTCATAGAGGCCCGTCCAAATTCAACGATCCGTATGCACATCGAAGAATTTGCAACAGAATGCGGATGGGATCATCTATACATTTTTGACGGTGACAGCGTTGAGGCTCCGCTTCTCGGTGTCTTTACAGGTCTTATGCACAAGGGTGACTATCATATTCGTCGTGTTCCTGAGCTTATAGCCCGATCAGGCAGTGCACTTCTTCACTTTTACTCGGATGTCGCTTACAATATGAGTGGCTTCAATATCACATACAAAATCAACGCTTGTCCAAGCAGGTGAGTTTGAAAATATAGTAATAAAAAAACCCTCTAATACAGGTGCGGTGAATCTTGAAATTTTTTACCGCATGTCGAGTACTTTTTGATTTTTTTTATTTTTCATTATCTTTGTGGGTGCGAAAGAAACAACAGTTTTTTAGTTTATGGTTCATGGTTGCTCACAATTTTTTAGTAAACCACGAGTTGAGCATCCGATACTTATTACGTACTTTGAGCCCCTTATTTTGTCCTATACCTCGTGATATTATATTATGTCCGAAGGCTCCGGTGAGAGAGCGAAAGGCTTTTAGTTATTAGCCGTGGAGTTATACGGGCTTCTTGCTCTTCCGTTCGTGATTTTTGCTCGTCCGCGTTCTTCTGTCTGCTTTGAGGCTTCACTCTTTTATTTTGGCTTGGCTGTCGCGATATTTTGCAGTTGCAGCACTTGGATATTACTATCTTGGTGTATGGTGCACGTTTATGGAGTGTATACATAGGGGGCGATCTGACGATTGAATCTTAACGTGCATTCTTTTGGTATCTGATCTTATGATTAGCTGTAGGTTTTTTTGGGCTCAGATTAGAGATCGATGAGCTAATCATACAATCTTGATTTTGTGTTATGAAGTACCCTGAAGAGTGATGAAGATCAGAATAATTGCATCGCAATTATTGCGATGCGAACAATTTTTTTCGTATAGTTTATTGGTCGTTGATGGAAGAAAAAGAATCATAAAGATATGATGTATACATTAATGATCAATTGTCAATCTTGGCTCATTGTTCTGTCTCGTGTGCTGACATGAAAACAAATCATCATGAACTTTCCTTTCACATCGACATACCAAATTGATCGTTGAACTCACCCAATTATGGTTTAACTTCTCAATTGTGACAATACTTGGCCTTCTCTGGACCAAAACATAAGGAAAGTGTACCGAACATCCCACTTTTTGAGCTATTTTGTCAATAGTTGAGTCTACTTGAGAATTCCCCAACGTACCCCAGCTCATTTCAAAGCAACCTCCAAAACGAGCTAGAGATTGAGTACAATTTTGGTCCACCGGGGCCAAGCTAAGCTTTCGCGAAAAGATCTATGCAACTGCATTTAAAGCTTTTTCATCGGTTCAAAAACTACTTACGGCTAATTTTGAACACTTTCAAAGTGGTAAAAATAGTCTTACCACCCGCCCTTTTGAGATAACCACACGGGGGCGTGATGGCTACACTACGACGTTGGCCTTCTTGTTTTACAAATAATTTCCGTGTTCGGCACAAAAAGTAGCTCGTGATTCGAGTGTTGGAACGCTAAATCAAGATTTTGGAAGTCTTGAAGAGGAAAGATTGCACTAAAATACGCTGAGATTTGTTGAACCAAAAATGTTTGCCACCGGTTTTACTAAACTCAATTTTCCGGGTGTATTCTTATATAGTTGTGCAGAAACAAAAATCACGAACTCCTCTCAAATTTTCTTGAACTCGGAAAAATTATTTCGGGGCAGTCCAAACCACTTATTTTCGTAGAGACCGTAAAAAAGTTTGCAGTAAGGTCAACATGTGCCCATTTCTGAGATTATGGGGGCATGTTGGGTGCATTAACCTTACATTTTATACAAATATTGCCAGGATGTCTGACGATTGGAATTTTCAAAATACTTGGGATTAATTTTGGATCCTTGTATTTTTGAAATGCCCTTGAAATTGGTCCTTGGTCTCATAATTTTTCAATGTATACTCGATTGAGGGACAAATTCTCTTTGGAGTTCGAGCACTTCTAAACAAACTCAGATTGGAAGGATGTGGAGATGAGAAGAATGTTTGCATTTAGTGTGCGGAAGTGCGCTCATGCACTCAAAATCTAATATCAAGACCTGCATTTTCCGAGCCAGAGACATGAAATGCCCAGCATTTTTTAGACCAATAGAATCTTGAAATATATTTTTAGTTCAAAGAAACCATCCAAAGATTTCTGCGCTCCTGAAAAAATATTCCAGAATTTTTTTCTAAAGAGGTTATAGAGAATTTTAGGGATAACAATTCGACCCTATCCAAGAATTTCTGATTTGAAAGAACACTAGGCCAATATTTTTGTTGGAGCTGAACTATGTAATGGCTTTTTGATTAAAATAAGCAAGCCAGTTCTTTGGAACTATCTATCTTATGATTCTATCTAATAATGTAGGAAAAACTACTGATTACAGTTAGGGTCCATGGAGTCCATTGAAAATTTTTCCCACTGAAAATTTGCTGCTACTTTTTTTTCCTAAAATTTTCAGATGGTTTTTTCCAGCCAAAAATTGGCGGATATTTTTTTGTGAGCCTAGGGCCTTATTCTAATACATTTTTCCCGCGACGGGGTGGGAAAGAACCAAGCACTGCCAGTTTCCGCCTAGTTTACATTTAGTAAACAAACTAGTTTGTATCATTCATTGCCACGAAAATATCATCAGGATATACTTAATGACGTATCCTTCCGAACCCTCAAACATTATTCAACATCACACAATCCTAAAATTGGGCCAAAAGTCATCACGACAAGAAATTGGATCACTTTTCAATCACAATCAAAGTGACAGGTTAGTAAACGGAAATGACGTGATCTAAAAGTGATTCAATCTCATGTTAAGATGACTTTTCGCCCAATCTTAGAATTGTGTGGTGCTAAAAAATGTTTGAGGGTTCGGAAGGATACGCCATTAAGTATATACTGATGATATTTTCATGGCAATGAATGCTACAAACTAATTTGTTTACTAAATGTAAACTAGGCGGGAATTGAAAGTGCTGGGTTTTCTCCCACCCCGTCGCGGGAAAAATGTATTAGAATAAGGCCCCTGCCGGGTAGTCCAAGGTGTTGGAAAATTTGTTTCCATTAAGAATTTTCAAAAGGTAACCTCACTTTCAAGCCGAAATTCTTTCAATAGTTCCATTTAGTTCAGAATATTTTAGATAGTTCTTCGTCATCGAAACCTTTTGGACGATTCTTTTCAAGGTGTGACTTTCTGAATCGTTCCTTTGAATTAAAATTTTCCCGGTAATTTCACTCAGACAAAAATTGTGGACATCTATCTTTTATCAAAAGTGTGTTCCCAATCATTTTTCAAATCTTGCAATCTCGAGTCGCGTAATTGTTTCCACTTTCCGAGTTCACCAGGATCCGTCATTGAAATCAGGTCTCATGAAAAAAATTTCACATCGCCAAAGGTTATTGGGATTCTTCATTCGCAATAACTCTTCAGTCTGAACTTACAGGAGATATTACACTCGGGCAATCGTTCCAGAAATCGAAATCATCAAAATGGCTGACCCCATTATACATGATCCACAATGGCTGCACCATCATCATTGAATACAAGCGATCATTTATCTATCATTACATTATTTTTTTTTATCCATTGGTGAAAGTTGAATTAAGTAAATTGAATCGTATAAAGTTATTAGCCTAGTTAAGAGAAATGATAGCAGAATTCTGCATCGACGAATTTGTATAAGAATTGAGGAAGTGTGTGTATAAAACTCATCGGTACTAAAAGTAACTGCAAATTTAAGCTATATCTTTTCCGGAAATTCCATTACATGCATTTATAGTTTATACTCTGGTATGCAGACGTTGCAAGTGAAATGAGCCATAGGTAATCAAGGAATGAGCTGACTACGGTGAGAATATAAGTGACAAACTGAGTGTTGGATAAACGTTTTATGAGAACGAGGCTCTGCATTGCAGGATAAAGCGATGCTCATTATTACTTATTCAATATAGTCTTGATGAGTATGTGTCAGGAGATGTTTGATACTTTATACCGAGATAATGGATGACTCTATAAGAATTTAAAAAAAGTTAGGCATCAAAGCAGAATCATTGAATCGCGTTGATACTATCCCATCAAGCGAGTATATTATTTTTATCGATTCGCGCTGCTACGGATGGAATTCAGATTTCCGTTATATTACTCGAAAGAAATTTTTTGATGGTGACACATCATATCAGAGGCTTGCGGTGAACGCTTTTTGGACCGATGATTCTTTGAACGCTTGTGTGTGGGTACAAGATTTCTCAGGCTCTGATGTGATTGGATGAAATATTTATGACAATTTTTGATCTGGTGAATAATTTAAAGAATATACCTACTCAATATTCTTTTCAATAGATACAAGCTAGGATGTGGGTACTTATAGACAAGCGCTTGCTTAAATTTAATCAATTCATGATTTTTAGAAGCATCAGGGGTTTTCTGTAGACTTAATATGCTAAAAATTTTAGTCGAGTTTGTACGTCTATATGTACTTGTTTTCAATTCAGGTTCCATCAACCAGGTAAAAAGTGTAAAGATTCAGATGAGTCCAACCCGGTCTATCAGAATATGGACCCTGAATATTATATACTATATTCTGGGGATAGGGAGGTTTTTATTTGACCATTGAAATTCAACATTTTTTCAATGAAACTCGGCATGAAGATTATTTGATCCTCCCAGTTTAATGACTTTGCTGATAATAATAATAATGATAATTGATCATTCCGCATGAAATACTTTCAAGATTATTCCAAAATAATGACATGCGTATATTATACAAAATCTAATAAAATTGCTGCATGCTTCTTGAGGATCCGATAGCTCAGCAAATATGTTTCACAACGTTCACAATCAATTACTTGATTCTAAATAAAATTCGTCATCTTCAACAACCGATACGATGCCTAATAAAAATTTGTATGTGTGCCGAATTCACACATGACCCCTAATATAGAATATGCTCACATAACCAACAGGATCACGTCAGGATCCAGCATTGTCAGGAGCACTTGCGAATTAGAAAAAAAAAAAAAGCAAAAAAAACAGACTCACGTCCGCCGGAATAAGCTCGAAATTTTCCATCAAGACCACATTCAGTGTAGGCAAATTAAATTTTCGCATTGCCAATATTGGATCGAGGTGGATGGTGTAGAGAAGGCAGCACCGAGGGTGAATGATAGCTTCTCGTTGTTGTGAATTCGCGCTTTTATGATTTAGATCGACCACTGCCATGTCTAAATTATATAATATATACCTATAAAATTGGGCAAAAAGTGTTGAAGAGACGCGGAGTATAAACTTGAGAAACTAACTCAATAAGACGAATCAGCAGAACAAACATTAGAGAATATAATATTTACATAAACGTAACACGAGATCAGGATGAGTATGTGAAGCTCAGTACAGTCAAAGTATGCACATTGATTCTTTTTCTTGGCGACAAAACAGAATAAAAGACCAAAAAAATGATCCGCTTGTCTGACTCGCGCAGGAAAAGAGATACGAGCGATGGAATTCCTTGCATACTTCGAATGATTATTCATGGATTCATTCAAAATGAGTACATGTACATTTCGTTTTATGAGTACTCAAATCATTATAGAAAAATTTCATTTTTGTAACTCTTATGAAACAAGCAAAATTCGACCCGTCAAAGAATATATTATTCTCTGTGTATGCGTTGGTCATTCTGAGACGATAGGTGTAATAAGACAGTCAGGATTCAATTTGATAGCGATGAATCAAGCTTGATAGTAATTTTCATTTGCGCATACGTCAATTTGGTAGATTCAACATTGAATTGAGAATCACGATCAGAGTCTACACTAAAAACAAGATTTTTGTCAATCTCACCAATATCCTCTCAATATTTGGTTGAGAGAACTGTCCCCGTCACGCCGACTTCTGCAATTCATTATTTTCTAATATAAAGCCGCCAATCAAAGATATATTTTGTTTCAAAACCAAGTATGCGAAAGACACGACCATTAGACAGTTGAAGTATTGGATTTAGAACTAATAACTCATCCGTGATACGTATCTACTCCTCCGAGGAGATTGCCAAAGTTTCGCTCAAAATTTGTATTGTGTAGTGAACGAGGAAAATTTTCAGTCCGTTTATGCCAAATTACACGCACAGAATTTTCCGAGTAGTTGTGCAGAGAATTTTGTCAAAAAGACTCATTCCTAATCCACTCAACTTTTTTTCGCACACCTTGAAAAAATCTATCCGTGCACCCAAATTCAAAACTTGAGTGCTACAATAATCAGAGTATCTCACAACTTGTACAATTTTTTCCAAATCCAAAAAGCAATAAAACTAAACGAGTGATATAATCCGTACATTTTTCGATTACAATCCTACTAAATGAACCTAAAAATGTTTATGTTATATTTTTTGACCCATGAAAACTTGATAGATTCCATACCAATGCAGAAAATGCATGAAAAAAAAAGAAAAAAAGCAGTTCTGTTGAATTTGAGCTTGTCCCTGACAATATTGAACGATATGTGTTACAGGAATTCACAGGTGGACTGCTCGAGTAACGGTGTCTGCATTGACGGATTGTGCACGTGCGATGCAAGGTGGACGGGTGAGGCATGCGATGTGCCAATTTGCCCCAATGATTGTTCGTTTGAATTAGGACAAGGCAGGTGCCTACACGAGCAACATCGATGCGAATGCCATCCTGGATTCAAGGGTGAGTTTACAACTACAAAACGTCTATCCTTTCGATTACATGCATGCATGGTTACCAAAATTTGGCAATTATACTTTACTCGCTAATCTAGCTTCAAACATCAATGAAAGTTCGATCGATGACCCACTTTATGTAGTAGACAAAACTACAGAATTTGATGTCCTGAATTATCGATCATCAAAAATTGTTTGTTACCAAACTTTGAAAAGCTTGATCCATTAAACCATCAATATTTTGCTTATTGAGCAATTATTGGATAGTATTCTTGAGCGTTTTGTTTTTGCTATTGATCCATTAACGCTTGAGATTGGATACATCTGGTTCAAATTGAGGTCCTCTTTATATCCATTTTCTATCTTGAAACATCGGACTCTAATTCACAAAATTGCATTATACTCCGCCTAAACAGCTTAATAAAATCTTAGAAAATTAATTTGCACCAAATTATCTGTACATTAAATCATCTAACATTCTCCTAATACCATACGCGCAAAATATTGATTCAGAAGTAGAAAATGATGCGGCCCAACATCATACAAAATAACATTAAAATCAATCGAGTTGAAATACATGTTTGCGTGCTTGTCACTCTCACAGTGCCGCCTTTTCCGTCCTTGAAGTACGTCATTATTTTTTTTAGTCTAGCTCAAGAAATACTTGTAATCTACTTCATAGAATATTTCCAAGCTTTTCCATAGTACTTCGATGTACAAGGTTGTCAATTTTCCTGGCCAAACTTTGCGTCGTGTCGTCTGCTTCACTTCATCCTCTCTGCTTCCTTAAGTGCATCTCTATCCTGAGCTCTTTGAATCTTGGCTTGTCATCACAGAAAAAGCCAATATAATACAATGCTTCCAACATCTTTCCAGTAAGCTTAAGGGTAAAGTGTCTATAAAACATGCAGTAAAGAACATTTGAGAAATGACTATGCTCTTTCCCTTTTGAAATTCATTCTCGTCAATTTTGATGAATGTCCATGTCACAATCATCGTAAGGCTTGAAGAAGAAGCTAAACGTATGAATTCTACATTCTATACAAATTACAGTATGAAACAGTTATCGCTGATGCCATTATATATCTGAGTTATTCTTGCAACGGATGTTGTTCACTGACTTTGTTGAAAAACAAACGATCACATGAAAAAGTATCAGCAATTTTGTACAAATCCCGTATCAATTCACAAAAAAAAAATAATTAAAGGAAACTTCCGTCTCGCAACATTGGATGAGTATTCCTTGGCCATTAGGATTTTTCAATCAACATCAACATTAAAATCCGTGAAACAAGATGCTTCAATGACTATTTATTGGCTGACGAACTAGGAAAGATATTTCTGAGAAAAATGCGTGATTAAATATGTCTATTTGAGCACAACCAACCAACATCGCATCCCTTAGTTTCTTACTGAATAAGTCTCTCCTTATCAATAACCACTCACCGTATCTCATCGATTATAATTTTTTACAGGATCGGATTGCAACCAAACGAGTGAAGGTGGTTATTGGGACACAATCAAATACAAGGGTTTTGAACCTGAAGGTTCAGCCTCACATTGTGCTATAGTATGGCACGATTCGCTCTACGTAATCGGTGGCGAAAGTTTTCATCGTGCCCAGATGATCTACGTTTACGATTTAAACGGTGGTGTATGGGAGACACCTCGAATGGAAGATGGCAGAACGACACCACAGCCACGTTATGGACACTCGTGCGTCTTGTTTGGTGACAAGATTTACATGTACGGTGGAGTGATTGAAAATTCAAGCGTCACCAATGAGATATGGGCCTTTGATGTGTCAGCAAAGTTATGGGAGAACGTCACAGTGCACGATAATTGCATCAATAAGAGCATTTGTGGGCCACTCAGGGTACGTCAAATGCAGTATTTTGTATAAAATTCTGACGATTTTATAGAGGGTTAATGAGAGGATTTTTTCATGTTTTTGTTTTGCATCTGATCCTAGTCTGGCGATTGTCTATTTGTTCGATAAAATTAATGTCAAAGTCTGCCTAGTGGTAATTTCTTTTCAGAATCGATGTTTCGTTCCAAAAGCCCTTGAAATTATCCAAAATTATGAAAAAAATGTTTTCTTATTTCCAGTGAGTTTCAAACTATTTTTGTATCTTCACGAGTATTTCTCAGAAAAGAGTGTATCTTTTTTATTGGAGGCCTATTCGCGCTGCTTTGCTACTGCGGCTAAGTGATTCAAGGGTAAAATTCTGATTTCATGATCTGTCCTTGTCAACGCTTCACAGTGTGATGTAATTATTTGAATAGTAAATTAGAAAACTTTGAAATGAAGATTCAGAGACTGTGATGGAACAAAATGATATCGAATAGCAGAATAGCGTAGGCTTCTTGAACAGCCTAAATAAGATTTGATACTACGTAAATCTATGGGTTCTTGAATTCCTGGAAATCTTGGAATTCCCTTGGATTTGCCGCAATCTTGATCAGTCATTCAAAAACTCCTTGAATTTCTATAGTTTTCTTCCTTTAAGTCCTAAAGAACTCTTTGATTGAAAATTTGAAAATTCTATTAAAACCTGAAATTATCACACCTTGAGTTCGAAACTCGATCCAATCTCGTAAGAACAATTTTTGATCCTCTAGAATAATGCAAAATATTCATCATACAATCAAATAAATCAATACCATTTTCCAGGTCGCCGGTCATACAGCGAATTTGATAGTAAACGATGACAGGCGTGAGAAGATGGTTGTAATATTTGGTCACTCACCTCAATACGGATATCTCAACACAGTTCAAGAGTATTACTTCGGCACTCGAGAATGGCAAATCGTCGATACTCAGGGCTTTCCTATCAAAGGTGGTTATGGTCACAGTGCTGCACACGATCCTCACAGCAATCTCATTTACGTATACGGTGGTTACGTATCCGAATCTCAAACTACTCAAGTGTTAACCAATCGTCTCTACTCGTATAATCCAAATAGACCACGTGAATGGCGTTTGCTTACTTCGGCTCCATCGGCAAGATTTTTTCACACTGCATCGTTTGTCAGTGGTTCGCTTATGCTTGTTTTTGGTGGAAATACTCACAACGATACATTGCACTCATACGGAGCGAGATGTTACTCAGCCGATGCTATTGCCTATGATGCGTTATGTGATACCTGGAGGCAATACAGTATGCCTAGGGAGCTCGCTGATTTATCGAGATACGGACATAGTGCAACGCTTTTTGGCAGATCAATGTATATCTATGGCGGATTTGATGGACAGATGCTGTCGGATATGCTCAGGTAAGAAGGTAGTTCAGCGATTGACACGCGGTAGAAAAGTTTTCCGTCAATACATCCACTGCCACCGGTAGGACCCGCGAAAGTTCGTGAGGACCTCGTAAATAGATGTCAAATTGATGAAGTTTCTTAAGGTTTAACTTTTATGAGTGCGAAATCTTGCGTTTATAGTCTCTCGTACTCTAGGATGTTATGCCGGCTTATACATCGTCGCAGTGAATGATTATATGATTTTTTAGTACCTATTCTACACGGAGCTCAGAAGAGTGACAATTCATATTATAAAATCACTGCTTCAGGCGCAAGTAATGAATCACCCACGCCAGCTTCACATTTTCGCTGATTAATGAAAATGTTACACTTGCATTAGCAGTTTTGCTGTGCCTTTAGCGCTGTCAAATTATAGGTAAATCTTTGAAATTAATATCCTGTCGGTGGAACACTGAAGAAGACTAGGAGTCGCGAAATTCATTCCAAATGTATAGAACATGGCAAGATTCTTGAAGTTGTTTTTGGCGGAGTATATTAATCAAGTGGTGATTTCAGCATTAGAGGCTATTTGCTGCTACATAATGAAAATTACAAGCAGTAGAGATTTTTAAGTCATTCTCAATCAAATAAAATGTAGATAAATGGCAAATACCAGCGAAATTCTGTTGATTATATCATTCAAATATAGCCAAATTTTAGATTCGTTGGACAACCAGTATTGTTTCAAGAAAATCTTTCCAAGGACTGGAACCATCAGTGAACTTGATTCACTTCTCACTAGTTCGGAATTTCGTCGATGTATATTAAGATCACGCTTCTCTGTGTATTTCGTCAAGTTCGAAAAGTGTAACCTGATTCGTCGATGTATATTAAGATCACGCTTCTCTGTGTATTTTCTAGAGAATTTAAAAAATGTTTATCATTTTCTTAAGTTAGCCTCAAATTACATAAATGCATCTATATTCGATACCTTCAATACAACAATCTCCTTCATTTTTCATAGGTATGCACCAGGAAATTGCGAGCATCTACGCAATGAAAGTCACTGCCTGAACTCACGCGTCGGCGTTAAGTGCGTGTGGGATCAAAAGCAGGGTATCTGCCTACCAATTGCCAAAATTCCAAAGAATGTTCTTGATACGGATGATCCTCACGATGGAAAGTACCATCGTTGCATAAACGAAACACCACCTCGAGGGCTAACGTCACATAAGGAGCTCTGTAAATTGTTAACCGACTGCGTAGCATGTGTTCAAACTTCCTACAACTGCGTCTGGTGTGGTAAAAGTTGTTCTCATGAGATATGCCGAAACATCGCAAACGCTCCTTCGCTCAGGCCCATCAATAGCATCGAACAATGCGAACAACATAGTGGAATAGAATGTTATCAGCTACACACTTGCCAAGCTTGCTCAAGCAATCCAAATTGTATTTGGTCCTGGTCGAGCGGACCCGATAGGTGTAAACCACTCGTAGAGATTGCTATTGTAAGTATTGCATTTTGTAGCGACGAATTTTTATTTTATTTTGGCTGACGATGAGATTTGCGTACCGTAATTACTGTGTGATTTGTCGTCGCAAAATTAGATGCGGTGGTGTTTTTCATGTTCCTTTAATGAGGGTTTGATCATCGTTGAGGATGTCAATCAGATGAATGAGGCAGTGAATCTGTGACCTGCTAATTTTGAGTTGAATTGCTTCGTATTTTTTTATGAAGATCATCGGATATCCTCTGCATCAAATTTTAGTTCAACATGCATAACTTTCAGTGATAATTTTTATCGAGATCAGTAATAGAATTGATGTAAATGTTGAAATTAGCTCTTCACCGCGTTTGAAAGGAGTGTCTGTTGAAGTTCCGTCTAGGAAATCATGATACTCCAGAACCTTGTACAGTAGTGGCAATTAATAATTAGTCTCTAAGGTTCAACCTTCGAGTATGTTACATTGCGAACAGACAGAATCTTACACGCAATAATTTTTCTCGAGTTAAATATACTGATTAGCTTCCCGTACTTCCTACTCTATAATTCAAACTAATGAGACTCTTCGAGAACTAAAGATAAGAAAATCCACCATGAGATTGCAGACATCCAATTCATGTCACCTTTTCAATCGGAACCTATGTATACTCGCCGCACATAAATTCTGAACAAATCTGGGAAGTTTTTTTGTCCTTGAGCTACTGGTCAAAATCCTAAGACTAATTTTCAATTTTGAAAGGATGAGGATGAAGTTACGGTTGTCAAATCACCTCAAAAAGTCTAGCTTGAATCTGAACAGCAGTTGGCCGACAAAAACCCTCTCTAGATTTGTTCAAAATGTATGTCCGGTGAATGCACATACTCATTAGACCATATCTCTCGAGAAATATCATTTTTCATGACTCATGATTCAATTCAATAATTCTAGGCAAGCGTAAACAGTACGACGCTTCAACAGCAACAGCCACAGCGTTCAGCAGTGGATATTTGCCGAGCTCCTTGCGTCGAGTACACATCGTGTCGCAATTGTACTGAAACTGAATGCATTTGGTGCCAAAACGAAGAAAGATGCGTTGATAAAAATGCTTACCCGGCAAGCTTTCCTTATGGTCAATGTCGAGAGTGGACGACAACACATGATAAATGCCGCTCTAGTAGATCGAGTAGTAGCAGTAGTAGCGAATGGTGTAGCTCACACAATTCGTGTGCCTTGTGTAGAGCTGATCCAGCATGTGGTTGGTGCGACGATGGTTCTGGAACAGGTCGTGGTAAATGCCTACCAGGAGGAGCGAGGCAGCCAAGTCCTGAAAGGAGTCCTGAGAGCTGCAACTTTGCAAATTGGTACTTCACCGAGTGCCCCTGTAAGTATTTTTCTAAATTTTCAGTCTTCACTGTTAAGGACAGATTTTTACACTCAAATTATTTGATTTTTGTACTGGACAGTCGAGTGATTGATTATTATCAATTTAGAGAAAATATTATTTCGAATGGTACTTGAATTTTAGACAGACTCTTGTGGTAAATTCCAGAGAGTCATCTCGAAGTTTCAAAACTATACTCGTTATTACCTCGATTGACACCTTGAGCAAAATTTATCTCAGATCCGGCATGAAACTCGAAAGATCAATCTTACAATTCTGAAAATCAACAATATCGAAAAGCTTGCAATCGTCGTTAGATTTTTGCGCAAAATTCATGATTTAATGGGATGTCGGAGTCCTATCCCCATTACATGCTCACCAACATTGTCGATTTTCGAAATTTTTCGATGGATTTTTGAGATTTTACAAACATTAAACCATCGCTGATTCGAGATGTTTTAATGAATCGGCCATTACTTCGATATCCGCGATACATGAAAAATTCATAAAATACCAAGGCTATCTTGGTCCACTTGTTCTAACAATGCTTCCTACGAGAAAAAACACGTCCCAATGTATGAGCATATGGCTTATACATTGGGAAATGCTTCTCTTCGTAGAAGGTATGAATATACATGTATATTACTGTTGAGTTGGAATGTGAAAGAAGTGATTTCTAATTTCGTCCTTGCAAGAACAATCAATTCTTGAAGAACTAAGCAGTACTTCTTGAATAGCATGTAACATATCAATCATCATCAAACCTTATCTCTAGTGTGTCAATGTAATGGGCATAGCACTTGTCAGCCAAAAAGTGACGAGTGTATTCAGCCCTGCGGTAATCTGACCTACGGAGCGCACTGTGAAAAATGCAAGCCCGGCTACTATGGTAGTCCACTTAATGGAGCAACATGTCTGCGTAAGTCTTCCATAACTACATCCAATACCATGATCGGAATATCTTCTCCTCATAAATATTTAAATTAGAATTATCCGTATCAATACTCATTCTCTCAGCTTGCGCATGCAATGACCAAGGGACGAATTGCACTAGTGAAACTGGAAAATGTTTCTGTACAACGAAAGGTATTATCGGCGATCACTGCGATAGATGCGACGTGAGCGGACTCTATCACGGTGATCCGACGAATAAAGGATCTTGTTTTTGTAAGTCTCATTCTAGTCTCTCAGTTTGCATTTTATTTGTTAACTCTTCGGATACTTAATAATTGAGTATAATTTCTTTGCAGATGACTTAGCTATTGATTATCAATTTACATTTAATTTAAGTAAGAAGGAAGATCGTCATTACAGAGCGATCAACTTCAAAAACTCACCTCCAAAGCCAGACGTGGATGCGGACTTTTCTATAACATGCTCCGTCATTGCCAAAATGAATATAACGATCAAGAAGGCCAACAGTGTAGAAAAACCTCTTCTATTGGGTGCCAATTGCACAGGTCTCACGTACAAGCATCGTTTCAGCAAAGCCGATTATCACTTTGGCAATGAGGAAAACATTACTCTTACTACATTCTACGTTTACGTTTATGACTTCCATCCACCGTTATGGATTCAAATATCATTCTCTCAGTATTCAAAGCTGAATTTGCAACAGTTCTTCATAACATTTTCTACGTAAGTATCATTTCCTTTTATATTTATACTATTTTGGTACTATTTCATGAACCTCTCGCGTCATTCAATCAAAATATCAGATATACGGTACCCTCATCTAGAATTGTTGATTGGAATCAAAATGAGATGTTTGAGATTTGCCGTAAACGCAGACTTTGTTCAGATTCTTCTCAGAAACTCGGGAGAGAATAAATCATGCCTTATATCTTCTAATGTCAATCTTTTTAACTTCATTCGTTTCATTCAAACTAGCCGATTACCGCCTTACAAAATCGTCAACCTACAAAGAGTATGTCAATTGATGTTACTGCTAAAGCAAAGTTCATGTATAGGATTCACTCTAATAATCTCGATGTCTTTGTATAGGTGCTTCCTCGCGCTGTTACTAGTTGCAGCAGTTCTGTGGAAGATCAAACAAAAGTACGACATGTACAGAAGAAGGCAACGTCTATTTGTCGAAATGCAACAAATGGCCAGTAGAGCTTTCAGTCAAGTTTTGGTAGAAATCGAGAGGCGCGAATGTAATATAGGAGAGAACGAAAATAGCGATGCCGAATTGAACAATTGCCGTAAGAAGAAAAAGAAAAAGGTCAGTTGTGAAGATATTCCGAAAAAACTTGATCTTTTCATCATATAATCAATTTCCAGAGTAAAAATTTGACTCTCAATTTTGTTTTAGGATGCTCCCAGCCCGATAGCTCTGGAACCTTGTTGCGGAAATCGCGCGGCAGTTCTTTCTTTACTAGTCAGGCTACCAACTGGAGGCGAGCCGTATACACCGTCAGGTCAAAGTGCAGGCCTTGCCGTGGCCTCTGCTCTTGTTACTCTCGGTAGTCCAAGAAGGCCATCTCAAGAAATTACAATCAAGGAGCCAAAAAAATCGCGTAAATCCAGCAGCCAGCATCCAGAATCTACGTGCATTTAGCATCGACGTAAAAATTTATCCTCTGAATGGACGACGCTTATCGCAGGTGATCTTCATAACTCGGGAAAATACATATTACCTGCGAACTTTATCGAGTTGAGGGATTTTCGTCGACGAGTCTCGTTCCGTCGAAAGATTCTCATAGTTGTCGACTTGAAATCTCATTCGCAACATGTGATGACTGTCTTATAGATGTTACTCCTTCGCAATCTCATCGGTTAAGTTTGTCTTCTGGTTTTTTCTCTCTCTTGCCATTCCTGGTGTAAGTACTTAGATCGCTCATTTCGCGGTGCAAAGACTGATTACAGTTAGGCTATTTTCTAAATATCAATGAATGGTATTTGTCAATCGTTCGAGGCTGTTAGTAATTTTGGGAGTGAGTTCTGTTCTTAGTTATTGAAAAATTGGTGAGATCTTATTCTTCCATTCTTTGATAGTTGCTCTTGTTGACATTGCGGAGGAGAAAAATAGTTGAGCGTTTTATAAAAAATTTATAGACCAACTAGAGAATCACGACGAGGTTGTACAATTTTGTAAATACAGTTGAAGAACGTTTATTGAATCTTTATTTAGCAATGAAGCCAAATATTCTCAACGATCATCTAATTATATTTTTGCTGCAAAGAACAATTTGTTTATACTACATTGAATCACAAAAGATCTAAGGCCATACTCGTTTAGATAAATGTATTCCTGAACATGATCAACTTTTTGGATTAAATAATGCTGATGCTAGTAAGATTCCACACTGAGTCTCTTATTTTGCGCTTTTGATCCGTTAAAATTGAACGACTGCATGCATCCTTCTTGTTTTATTATTGGTTGCAAATAGATCTCCAAAACGTCACACCTGGTTGCAACATTGAGTCGATTGGACGGTGAAAGGCGTGAAAAGATCAAAGAATTTCCAATTTCTCCTTGTGTAAGAATCAAAATTGTAAATTTCGAGAATTGAAATGTCACAAAACGTCTGTCGAGGTATTAGGAAAGTTGATGACGACTCATCACTCAATATTCAACGTGAATTTTAGCTCTTTCTTTGTATAAAAAAAATACCTAGTTCAATTTTTAGGTTGTATAGTCTTCACAAAAAATGAAATTGTGAACAAAATCGAATGATTGAAGATTGTAAACATTTTTTCTTGCTCAAAATGGCAATGGTAAGTGATCTCAGAATTCTCATCTATTATAGAGTAAATGTCTAAATTCACGATGTTATTATTTTAATTTCTTCAACTTTAAATCAAGTCCAAAGATGTGAAATTTTGAATAGTTAGAAGTTTAAATAACAAATATCACAAATACCCAGCATGAAAAGCGGTCTGTAGAATGATCAATTCACAAGAATTCCAGTATTCTATCTTCAGCACGATAGCCACAAAAAGTCTAAACCTACAATATCTACATATTTGATGCTAAAGTTAATTTTTATTCGTACTTTTTCTTGAAAATGTTTGTCTTCAGATGTTATGGTAGGTGTATTGATCGTTGGATGACAATTGAGGATGTTGTATTTGACTCTGAGAAATATGTGATATAGTTTAATATCATTTTTGTCAGTGCCTGTGGGAAAATTGAGAGATATATATTTCAACTTGCTAGGAACATCAAAGGAAGAAACTTGATGAGTTTATTGTAAAAATGCGAATTGGAGACGCATCAGCTTCGTGTTTTTGGAAGGATAAACATCAAAGTGTGCAATTTTCCCAAAGTTGCATTCATTTTTAAAAATTCAAGACTGGGAATTGGCATTTAGCCTTAAAGGATCTTGACAATGAGATACAATCATTTTGTGTCATGAGAAGTTGTAAATGATAGCCGAAAATACGACTCGGTTAATTTTCTTTCAATGTAATAAGTAATGACTCGCTCTGTATCTACAATAATTGTAATAGAAGAAGAAAACTGGTGAGAAGAGTGTGTGAATTCTAGGATGAAACATATGATGTTTGAATAAAGAGAATGTATCTAAGATGCATCTTGCTGATCTAGTTTTCAAGAAGGAATGGCCCCTAATATTCCATCCCGTCCCGTTCTTTATTTTTAATTATACTCGTACCACTTACAGGAAAATTAAGTGAGGAGAGCAATGGGAGAATACGGGTCCATCCTCTATAAGTGGTCAGATTTTTAAAACATAGTAGGTCACCAGCATAGATTTGGTTATTTTCTGGTGTATAACATCCCATCAAAATTATTCACAATATCACAATAAATACTTCAAAGTGGTTTTATTGAAGAACCATCTATTAAATGAACAGCCAGGAAAAGATTATAAATTTGATAGGAATCAATATTTAGATTGATGAGGTGGGGCAACTGGTTTATTCTGATACACCACTCACTCCATGTCCATGCATATTTATAGTAAACTCTGCTGTTACAAAAATGCTGCAAACTAACCATAGAAACTTCCAACTCTTCAGATTTTTTGATCCCATGTCAATTTTATTTAATTTTTGATGAATCAGAATTATGACAAAAGCACAAAGCCCAAAAATAACATTCACCTACATTTTGTAAGAAATAGTCTTGAGCTGTGGCTATAGTATACGCCTAAATCAAATAATTTGGAAACATAGTCAAATTCAACATCTCTTCCCTTTCAATTCTAATATAATTTATATATACATATGTATCAATATAACTCAACAAATTTTCATAGTTGATTAGTTAGACAACTCATTTTTACATAGTTGGCACATTAGATGATTTCCATCTAAGTTTCTAATACTTCATTGCATGTTAATTCAAAATCTACCTCATCACATTTCAAATCACCTCTTAAGGATGTTATGATATCATATGGAGTTTCATCTTTGGCTCCACAGAGATTTAAACTAAGAGGTTCAAGATTTTGGTTAGCTTCTGAAATACTGTGATCATCGTGGATATGCAGAACTAAGGAAGACATTGTATGATAAATTTTACCACATACCTCACATTGAAATGATACCCCATCTTCAGATTGTAAACAATTAGCATAGTCCTTATGGGGATGATAGGTCTTTTTGTGTAAAGCCATGTGCTTTTCATGGTCAATAGCCAGAATGAACTCATAAGAGCATATCTGACAATATAGATAGTGTTTCTCATATCGAGTATGCGATCTCAATCTATGTACACTATCACAAATTTTTCCACACACAGGACATTTTAAACACAGATGATTCTGTAAGGCTTCATCAGTCTCAAAGAGTCCACAACAACCATTACACTGAACAATTTTTTGTGCTTTGCAAGAATGTTTGTACCAATGCTTTTGTAGCTGATGAGAGAGATCAAAACCAAGTTTACAATATGTGCAAAGAAACCTCCCCCATCTATCTCTCTTTATAGAGAAAGGGATGTCTGAATTTTCCCAATGCTTTTGGAAATTATTTCTTCGTGTCAAATTCATGTTGCACACTTCACATTGATCTTGATGTAAATGTAGATGATCGAACATGTTGTTAGGATTTTCAATCTTGTAATTGCAAAAGTTACAAATAAGTTGCTCATTCACTTTGTGCAAATGGCGGGTCACATGCTTTTCAAATAGTGCTGCTTTGAAGAACATTGCTGTACAAGCTGGACATTTTACATAAGATCTTCCACATTCTGTATGTAGCAACTGTAATGATGGAAACTGGTTTATCCAATTCTCGATATTCTGCCCATCAGATTCTTCTGTTGAAGATGCAGAGGTACCAAAGTTTATAATCACACCAGCATCTTCACATGGATCTTCTTTGATGATTTTCACAGTATTAGGTGCTTGTGGAATAACATCATTTGTTGTCACACTTTGAGCTTCAATATTATGCAGCAAAATGACATTCTCGTCTAATTTCACACAATTTGTCTGTTCATCTGAGCCACTGGTTAATGCAGTAGCATTTGAAAAATTAGCGCCAGCTATTTGATGAGCATTGGGATCTAGAAGCGTGATTATCACATACTTATTATTGTTTGGAATGGCTTCTACACCAGACAGAGTAGCGACTGACTGACTCCCTTGGCTATCTTGAAAAGTGATATGAGAAACATTGCACTGCTCCGAGGCATCTTCCACGGATACCAATTCAGGCAACTGGAGCTGTTCCTTGACATCATCTTTCTTAACATTCTTGTCAATTGGATTCAGAACTTGTTTGCGCCTCCTTTTGTTTTTCTGGTTCTTACTCTCTCCAGACTGCTTGTGCTTCGGTTCTGTAAGTGTCAACATTGCAGACACTGTTGTTTACAAGGTGTGGAAAGTACTTGATTCTCCTCCTCTTGTTATATGTTAGTTTACTACTAACAATGTGAGACCCTGCAAGCAGAATAGGATCCTTGAATATCTGGTAGCTTAAGTTAAAACTGTAAGAAATGTTTATAATATTACATTTGAGGAAATGAATTTGTTACTACTAGCAGTTGATCAAGTCCCCAAGATTCCGAGCAAATGTTTTGCAAAATTGGTCCTCCGACTCAAGGGATCTCAATCTCAATTCAATACGATAACCTAGTTAGTCGATGGATTATGTTAATGAATGATTGACAAATCGTAGAACATTTTCCATTGCACATGAGTAAACCAAGATATGAATACTCACAATTATCGGCACGTTCATTCGGACCTTATAGAATGATCTCACAAAAGTTACACTGGTCGACATGATAATCAAAAACTGCGAGCGAGGGTATGAAAAGAGTAAATAAGGCAATTTCTCGATGAATTATGATGAATTATAAGTGAGTGAGGACTGAGGGCTGTATGAGTGTATAAAAAGTTCCAATAAACTCGCGAATCGCCTGCTGCTCTCGCTGTCGGCTGTCTCGCGAGAGCTTATTAGGGTGTTGTTTAGAAGCAACCTGACTTACCGACATGCTGCCGTGAAAGGCGCCAACATTCTGCAAAGACAAATCCTGCTATTTGGCGGGGTGCTCGCATTCTTGTAATTATTTGGTCTTGTAATTATTTGGTAAGCTAAAGAATTTGCACTACCAGTCAAAAGTTTAAGATCAACCGATGGATAATTTTTTTTACGGAGCTAATTGCCCGCGTGAAAACAAATGAGTCGTTCATAAACGAGTCGTTAAACGAGTCCAATATTTGTTTCATTATCTGGTACCCACACAAGACGAGCCATCAGATGAGGAGTCACTCTTTGATGGCGTCACAAATGACTCGTTGAAACGACTCATTTTGAAAATTTCACAGTGTACGTTTTTTAATGGTAGTTTGTTTAAACAAATTCGTTGGAATTGTTTATAACGGGCTCCACGGGCTCAAACTGTTTATCTAAGATAAATCAGTAAATTTGACGATCAAGTTTAGGAAAAAATATCTTGAGATCTTTTCTGTTACAAATTCACTGAATTATCTTAGAAAAACAGGGAACCTATGAGCAATTCCAGCGAATTTGTTTAAACAAACTCGATTTTGACTTTGATGAGGAATAACTCCAAAGGGTTGCAGTTAGCGAGGAAAAATGTCAAGATCGATTATGTAGATCTTTCAAAGATCTACAAATTATCTCGCTACCTATTTTCCCGAATATTCGATATTTTCCGACTAATGACGGAAAAATCGAAAAAGACGTTAAAAATTGAATGATTTTTTTGTTTAATTATGCCGCGCCCCAATTTTATAACAATAATTCTTATTAATATTGATTATCGAATAAAACACCTATCATTTAAGCGCAAGATCGTATTGAAGTATCGAGTTTAGCCACTTAGTGATCGAATTCAGAGGGCCACACTCCTGACTACTCGGACGGCCTTTGTTTGTTATACTCTCGCTTCTGATAACTCCTCCTATAATAGGATTTGCGCTTTTTTTCGAACTCTTCGTCGAGAGTTAAAGCGCATAAAAGGTATAAGTATTATTAAATAGATTTGCTTTGAGAATTAGAGATAAATGATATGTGAAGCACGATCTTAGATTGTTGTTACTCTCAAAGAGATTTTTATTTTGACAGGGTATAAAAGTAAGAATAGCCAGGAGGCTTAACAATATTCGCATAGAGTTATCTGGACGGAATCATGATATGATACACAATTCTTTAAGTTATTTACAATAATTTTTGATCTCCCTGAGCCGAGTGATAATTTTATCAGGAAAGATGATCTTTCATAGCTTTTATCTATGAAAATATCATATAAGATATGGAAAGTTACACGAACTTGGATTGAGTTCATGCGAGAACCATTAGAAGTTCAAAACATCAACGATCATTTCATACTTGAAACGAATAAAATCGTTGATAAAAGTGCTAAAAAAGCTTTATGTACATCAGTTACATATTACATCCTAGTAGTAATCGTGACTCAGTAAGCGTGACTTCTATAGCTCTAATGGACGGAAGCTACTGACATTGACGTCAGTTTAATATGGAAAGTGAGTGAATGGACTGCACTTTTTTAGATCCAGGTAAAGCGTTCATATACTTTCGTTTCGATACACATTCTCCGAATTACACGGCGTGTTCCAATACGCGGCGCAAATACGTGTCCTATAATTATGACACGTATCGAGTCGCGCATCGGGGCTCCTGTACATACTCTCATCAGCTGGACTTTACCTGGATTTAAAGAAGAGCCATATCGTCGGACGATAGTTGGCTGTTTTTGTTTTGCGTCCACGTGAGATTGTTTATCTGAGCATGTATCAAGCATATGCCAAGCACATTGTGTCTTAGATAAATTCACGGCACAGCCCGAAGATAAGAGTTGCAAGCAAAGTTACAGACGAGTCGACGGTTGAAGTCTTTGGAGCCGAATTGCACGATTCCTCGTTGCAAGAGCACTCCTGCCAGTACACTCCATTTTCGTATACGCCCCAATTGCACACGCCTATCACACCTGTGCTTGCAACTGAACCGCAACGACGGATCACCTGTCTCCACCTGCCATCCCCTGTAACAGATGCACCGCGGATTTTTTTTAATTTGGGTACAGTGATTTTATGTTGACAAAGAGCCTGACTTATGCATATTTACATTTTAAGAGAATTAATCTACTTTGATATCTCAATTGATCAAATACTATGCTCAATCAAGTTATTGATTTTGTGAATATATTGTAGACAACTGTTTGAGATGGAATTAGTAGCTATAGCTTGCTGAAATAGTATAGTATAAACTTGAGGCTTGCATTCATGTAAATGAATTTGGAAAAACTTGATTTGGACTCAACAACTGAGGGAGGATGTAGTTGTGGATTAGTCATCATGTAATGATTGAAAAGATCTTTTCCATAAAAAAGGGTAGGATTACATGGAATTCATTTTGCTAAACTCCTCTGGCACTTACAACTTTTCATTGATTTAGATTGGATCATAATTTCATTCCAAAGAAGATTGTTCAAGTAGTCTTGTGACTGGGGCAATTTCTTTTTTTAGAAACTTTTCAGCAGTTTCATCATCACCAGCCACAACACTCAAAACTACAGAATATTGGAAAGTCTGTATTAACATGATACATTGATAACATCAAGAATAATATCTAAGCCTTCTGACAATCAGGTATTCAGAAAAGAGAGCCAGGAGAGCTACGGTGGATTTTCAAGGCAAACCTGAATGAATTTCCACTATAGTATAGGTATACATACCTAACAGTTGGTATCTGCATTTTCTTGAAATCACTACTAATGATTGGGAATATCCAACATTCAGAATAGAAAGAGCAAACAAAAAATATTGGAGTTTTTCATTGCACCCTAGGGATTCAAATTTTTCACTTTTTGACATTTCTACTGCTTATAACTCTTTTAAGGGCTAGAGGAAACTGAATGTGTTGTATACTTGACTATACTTCTCATTTACTTTTCCATCTCATGTTAATATTATCAATATATCCTCAAGAGAATGAACTATTGACTATTTGTAATTGACTTTGATGAAGTGCTGTGAGTGTGTTGATTTTGGGATTTCCCAAAAGTTTTGGTTTATAAAAAAAATTATCCATCAAGTCGTAATGATCAGAGTTCCATCACTCAAAATCAAGGGGATCAAGGTCACTCACAGATACAGAGGAAAAAGTTACATACATATGAATCCTCGAGGTCCTTGCTGAGTAATCTTGACACAGAATGTTCCTGGCATTTGAGATTCATCGCTCATACAATCAACTGGAACATGTTGGGTTTTGTCAAATTCTGAGTATGCACCACAACTGTCAACGCCTTTAGCATCTGTATTGCTGCTGCACTGGTAGCATTTGACGCTGAGAGTGCCTGTAAAATGTAAATATTGTAATCAACTATGGTATTTATGACTCACAAATCTTTTCACTATGTACACTTGGTACCAGATAACACAGATTGCACCAAGTCCAACTCGTTCAAAGATAACACAAAATCACAGCATTATAATTTCAGTAAGTATATTGAAATGAACTTCATGATCATTTGTTGTTGTGACTAATGCATTCGAGCAGGTGGGTGTCGGCCAATATGGCGACAAGTAGCAACTCAAGTTTGTTATTGAAATGAATTTGAGGAAAGTCGAATATCAAACCTTTTGCGAAAAGAGCAAGGACTGCTAAAGCGATCACTGATATACTTTTTATAGACGACATTGTCAATCAACACGGTTTATTGGCCACGCAACATGAAGGGTGACAAATCCCCGATCACGTCCCCCCGATATTCACGCAAACGGGCGACTGGCAGCGACTGGCGACCAGCAGACTGAATGCATTCGCATGCGAGTTTAGCGGGTAAACGTTCGACAGGGGCCGTGGCAGGGGTGCAGTATATATGGTGCTGTTGCTGTGCGACGGATTCACATATTTATAAATTGTTCAATTTCAATCTTTGTTGTTTATCATTGAAATCAATTCACATTTATACTGGGTTTCCTTTACAACATATCCTTTACTTCCTCTCCATGAGTCCTGCAGCTCAAAGTCCCGCTCAAGAAAATTAGAAAATTAGAAAATTCGTTCAGCTCGATACTTTTCAAATAAAAAAAAATACGCGATGGAATTTGTTTAAATTGATTCCTCCATCTAATACATACAGACATTATATAATCTCTGATTCAGTAAAATTTCAGAAGGTTTGGACGATCAAAATCGATTTTATGAGCATTTTTGCGGAAAAGCGCATTCTGTATGATAACACGCGGCGCGCCCAATTGGCTTGGCCGATCCAGGCCGATCGGCGTTGCGGACACGCCCCATGGTTCTATCATAGTAGAGGACTCTTCACAATTTAGGCTATACGACTTCTAAACAGATTTCTAGGGAGATTTGAGATTTCATTTTTCATTGTCATTGATATCTTATTCATCTTGCTGAAATTTATCCATTCTAATTTGCACACTAAACACAGTCGCTGCGACGGGTCCCACCGGTGGGACCTATCGCACACAGCATAGGAACTGCGATTTTCGGCGTCACAGTGAACATTTTAATCATATCTTACACTTATATCAGTAAGTGAAATTGTGAGATAGTGCATCGGTAGAGCTGTTTTATTTATATTAGTTTGCCATAATTTTTGAGTGGTTCAACTGATCCCTATAATATCTGAAACTCTCCCGAATTTTTTTGAGTGAGAACCTCCCATCTTGGGCATTCCGTAAAAAATCTATTTTAATTAATCAGTGTCTTTTTTTTTATAGAAATCCGAAAGTTATGGCATGCATATCTGAACACACTCTGAAAAATCTATGCCTTATATGCAAGGAATAATCAATTACGAATGAGAGCTCAATATAATATCCTGAGGAATGAGCGAAAATAAGAGGTGAAAAATTTTCAGAACCCTAATCTTGCCATTTTCACCCTTCTTTCACGGCAGAAACATATTCTGAGAGAGAGAAACGGCATAAACAATGCCAGGAGCACTTATATGCTGAATGGGTTGAGAAGTTACAGTGGAACAGTGTGCTCACCTCAACTCAATAACGTCTGATGGGATCTATTTCCTCGTCAGTCCTGTAGCATTTGTTTTTTTGTAGGCGGCTTCATGGGGGAAACCGGAAGAATCTCGCCGACTGATCTCCAACTATCTTAACCCGTTGACTTCAGAGGTAAACGTGGACAACAAGCCCCAAAATCGATATTTGTGGAAACTTGAGTTGGATATCCCATAAAAATCTGAAAAAATTCGATGGCAATGTCATTGACCAATTTCGTCAATAATGCTATTTGCTTTTATTTCGGAGGAAAGTGGAAATAACAATACAAAGTTCAATTTTGTCATTTTGTCATTCTTTGTTATTTTGCGACTACTTATTTGCTAACTTTATCTGAAAAAAATTTTCCGAGGTTGAAAAGTGTGGTCCCCGAAGTGAGCGGGTTCACTAATTTCTGCGGTGGTATGGAGTTTGTCAAAGGCAGTCAAATTAGGCATCGTTTGAAAACGGAACAAAAACGGAAATGAGATTTACAAATATCAAAAACGTCGCAACAATGTTTACGATGAGAATTAAGGCTATCGTTCTTTTTTTGTATTGAAAATTCAATGGGTATTCTAGAGTGAATATCTATAATAATATAGGTCACTCTCATGCTCAGGCTTTCTGTTTATCCCTATTGTACACACAAGACCATCGGAAGTAGTCACCACTTTCATTGACGACTGTCTCGGAGTGGATCGTAACAGTTGATTAACACTACATACTACGACTACACTAGTTTCGGAGATCTAGATCTGCAGTAAATTGACGATAATCATAATTCATGCAGCTGATCATGACAAATTGTTATTGTAGATTATACATGTTGAAGCACTGCAATGGGCTCAAATTTTAGCATGGTCGGGGATATGAGAACAGGAGAGTCTATGTTTTGATGGGGATTCTTTGTGGATATATCTCACTCTGGCTATTTTTCAATTTGATATCCATGGCCCATTTCAACTTCTTAACTCGTCGATTTTTCGAGTCGGCTGCTCGATGAGTGCATGAATATTGCTAAATCACGTCTCTTGCGGTTCTCATCTATAGACTTTTTATAGAATCCATTATAAAACTGTATACCTAACCATACAGAAGAATTTTTGGATCAACTGATGTTGCAGTGCTCACACAATGAGAAACAAATGAATCAATCATTTGGAGAATTTTTCACAAATCGTATGTTATCCAACCTGCTCAGGTATACACTCATTGTTAGATGGGTACTATAGGTTATCATATTCCGATAAAAGAGACAAAGACGATTCAGGGCCCAAGATGTCAATACTGTAAAAAGTTGGTAGAATTTTCAACCAACATTTCAACCAGCTGGTTGAATCTTTAATTCAGTTGGTTGAATTAACCAAGTGATTAGATCCCGAGTCACGTTGGTCGGAGATCCAGGTTAAGCAACGTTTAGGCAGCGATGGTAACCGGATAGGTGACCACCGGTCTGGATGTCCCAGACTCAAGTGGCGTAAAAAAATTGCCGACTTTATTGCAATGGGTATAATATACGGAACCCATGAAATTGGTAGACGATAGTCTCCGGATGACATTTTTAGGTCAGAAAAACAAATTTCCTCATGTTTTCTTGTAAACAAATAGCAAAAAAAAACATCAACGGTGGCCACGCGAGCCTTTTCGGTCAAAAATCTAGGTTAAGCAAATTTTTCGCGATTCAGTGCAGGGATTGGTGACTGCTCATCTTGCGTTTGCCTAATTCTTGATCCCATTGAATTATAGGCTTCGCAAACTAATAGGAGAGGTCACCAATCGGGATACTGAATCCCGAAAACGTTGCTTTAATCCGAATCTTTTTCCGAAAAGGTTTTTTCATTTGGTTTTTTTCATTTTTTATTGAACATGATGGAAGGTGTATTTCTGACCCGAAAATGTCGTCCGGTCACCACCATTGACAAATCTCATGGCCTTCATATAAAAACCCATGATAAAAGAACGGGCGAATTTCTCACGCGAGCTGTGAAGCCCCAGCCGACCGATCCTTTTCTTCCGAATTTTCTTCCAAAAAGGCTCTCAGCACTGGAGCTCTTCCTTATTTCTGTTTGCTTATGGAAAAACACAAAGAAACTTGTTTTTCTGACTCAGAAATATGGTCCGGGAACCACAATCTACTAATAATCTTATGAATCTCGTATTCAGACCCACAATATAAGACTCGGCATATTTTTTCCTGAATTTTTTCCGAAAAGGCTCGCGTGGCTGGCCCTGATATTTTTTCCTATTTATTTATGAAAAAAAAAAAAAAAAAAAAAATGAAGAAACTTGCTTTCCTGACCCAAAAATATCGTTAGGAAACTACCGCCTAAGTTATATATCTATTTCACGGGTGGCGTGTATCCATAAACTCGGAGCCGTTCAATATCCAGTATAGGGTGACACGTATTCCCCAATTTTGGATCTTCCTAGGTGCACATGCTTAAATCTTCCTTATTTGGTTAGCGATAATGGATTCTGTTTAAAAATGACACATGAAAAATAGTGATATCTCGGATCGGTTTCTCATGGTTTTAATTCGATTCTGTGATCCAAAATACAAAGTTTCCACCCACTAGGAGGTCCCAAAATAATTTCGGAGAAAGGGCTGATATTATGTATTTTGGTCGATTTGCCATGGATCAACGCTCTTTGTGACATATTCACACATTCCTTCATCATCGTCCAAATATCTCTCAAAACTCGAATTCCCTCCTCGCACCCGAAACTGAAAATCTCGTAAAATGTATCAGACATATCCTAATTGACTCTTACATTTTTCTAGTTTTTACACGTGATCTTATTTCGGCGAATCGGTTTTTGCGAGAAGAGATCCTGAATTGTGCGTGAGAAACATGTTAGCCCGTGTATTCAGTTTCCGCGGTGAAAATGTGAAATCATTCAAGACTCTCTTAGATGGGTTATTTTGGATTCAAATTTTTTTCTTCCTAGTCTAACATCCGATCTCAAGAATGGTATTTCATACCATATGGAAACGTCTTAACCTCCGAAACAAGAGCGTTCTATAAACACCTTGCTGGAAAATTCCTTGCAGAACTTTCACGTGTACTCCAACATCACTGCAGTTTCAAACGATCTGAATTATAATAATATCATCAACTAGATTGACATGGCTTGAAAAAATTATCCAAGCCATGTGCATCGGCTTAGCCCGATAATAAGAGCACTGGCTCGAAAGAAAGATCAGTATACATATATGTATTATCACACATTCTAGCACTCTCAAAAATTCCACAGACACGGGTAAAATCATTTGAAAATCTTTTACAGATCATGAATCAAAAATATTATGGTCAAGTTCTCAGAACCCATTCATTATTGCAGATATGTACGACAGACGGCTGGGGGAAATGAAGCAGAATTTGAAAAACTGGATAAAATATACTGATAAATCAGCCAAGACACTGATCAGTGGGAACCCCAATTTCATTGACTTGCTTTAGTGGAGGATCCGAAAACATTCATGAAATCTCAGTGAAAATTATTGTAATCGGGCAAATGTACGTCAATTACATGCTTGTGCACTAATCAAGCAAAAAGACGTGATGAATAAAAATTCTCGATGTCTCATAGATGTGACACTAATTGATAGGGTGAGAACATGATGCAAAAATTTGAGAACTCGTGCGGAATAGGGTTTTTATAGGCATTAGCTGTTGGCCACAGGAAAATGAATTTGTATCCAGTCTAGTACTACCGGGAAAGTTTGATTTCCGTTATAATGGCTTTTCCAGCGGAAACAGGAAGTCCCCCACCCCCTGCCCGATCTCACTCAGATTTCATGAGAAGTTCTCAAATTTTGAAAAATTCGAGACTCAATCAATTTTCCTTTTCATTAACATTTTCTTCAAGTCTTAAACATTTTGATATTTCGAGCTTTAGCTTTGAATAAGTACTTTTACCTATTAAGTCACTCAAATTTGATGAAATTCTGACAATTTGAGCTCTCAATCGATTTTGTTTTGCTTTCCCCAAAAACTTTTCCATTTAAACCCTATTATATTACCCTAAAAATTCTTCAATTGATTCTGCGATGTTACAACCTGAATAAAAAATGAAAAAAATTTCTCATGAATAAAAAAACCGATAAAAATAGTTTCTATTAGGCGACTCAACAACTATAACTGAACATCGTATCCGGATCCATGTCAAAAGCCATGACTTACCTATCCATCTACACTGCATCCGATGACGATGGAAAGGAGGGGATCAACGTGGAAAAAAAGTATCGCGGAGAGAAGCCTGCCACCTACCCAGTATGTGGAGTCGCGTGTGCGCATCAAGCATTACTGCCTCAGTCCACGCGCATCTCTCGCCCTGAACACCCGGACGGAATATTTGGGGTTCCGTATTGCAAAGTGCAGTGCGCGTCTATATTCTGTGAATCGTGTGTTTCAAAATCAAAATTGTGCAGCTGCATATTGTGTGTTGAACCCCTCTACTCCCTATAAAATCATCAGCTGCTTAATTCTGTAACCGACCCTTAAGGTAAGGATTTTAGAAAGCCCGCGTTGTATGGGTTAGTTGATTCCTAGATTCAAGAATTCTACTCATCGACAATTGTGGCTAAAATAAATTGTGTCTAGTGTCATTATCGCGTGATGTGTTTGGGGTTTTGACATAAAAATTATGATAATTTAAAGTGGTCTGAAAACAGTTTGATTGTGATGAACGGAATCTGCGTGACGTATAATTCCCTGTGTGAGTCCTTTAGATTTCAAATCAGTGTAAACCAAAAAAAATTGCGGCGTTCCTCAAAGAAATTTTTTCCCAATCTTCACCGTGTAATTATCTACGAAACGTGGATCGCTCACGAGTTCCTGACGAAGAGCACGAACCTTTCTCGTTTAAAATACAGACTTAGGGCCGCAGGACACTGCCTATAAAAAAGACAAAAAAATGGAGTCCTGAGGCATCAGATTCCCACGGAATTTGAACATTATTATTGATGCTTCTCGGGTTTTATATAAGTTAAAAAAAAAAAAAAAACATGAGTACAGATTACACTAAATACAAAAGAAAAGCCACGTATAACCATATCAACGCACGTCTCAACCGGGCGGCCCACGTGGTTTAGATATTGATTTATCCGACAAAAGCTACGGACGTATATAGGGAGGCGACTCTTGCGCCCCTATATATAAAAATATAGATATATCGAGTCTATAGAAGTAGAGGAGTCTGGAGTTGTGGAGTTGGAGTTATACCTATAACTACAGGGTGCAGATCAGCGTGATGCGTGGTAATATAGGGTAGCAAAAGCGCGCGCGCGCGACAGATCGCCAACTGTTGTATGGTATACATATGTGAAGGGTAGTTGTAACCTATGACCCTTTCTGAGATTTTGAATTGTGTATAGCAATTCAGTGACGTAAATACTTGTATTAATGCATTTCAGACGATTGTACCGTTTGTATGTCAGGGTACAAATGTTTAGACGAGATAGTCTTTGTAAATGTTTGATTTTTCGTGACCAAGTTTGCTTCTCAACATCTGAGCATTAAATAAATTCCTTTTTTTCGTATCATCAAATTTTTTCCGAGATAATTCGGCGAGGCTTACAGCTTCAGGGGGGGTTCTGAAATACCGAAACCATCAAAGTGAAACACGAAAATTTTGCTATACCATTGCCCGCAAATTGTTGAACATACTTATTGTTGATATTTCACTGATGAATCATGTTTGTTGTGCATGTGCAGTAGCTTTCCAAATCGCGCATTCCATCGAGTCATACAAAAATTGATAATTGATTTTGAATAAAAAAATATCGAATCAATGTTCTTCAGTGATAGAAGTGATTTTTCGTGCCGAACCATTCCATCTATCAAAATCTGTAAAATTTCAACAAAATGAAAATAATAATTTGGTCTTCCATCAAATATCAATACTGATACCTTATTTGAAGAAAGTGGAAATGTACACATACGAAACAATTCCCAAATCCGGTCTTCATGGTTGAGATTTTATTGCTCATACCCATTTTTTCTCGCATTTTTCTCTCGACGACCCAAAATCCCCAACTCGTCCCCGGAAAATTTCTCAAAACAACCGGGCGGATGCTGTTCATTCATCTAAAAAATCCCACGTGACCGACAAAATTTTCACGAATTTGTAAAAAATCACGAGAAACCCTATTATTCAACTTAAGGCGTGTATTTTTTGATTTCTAAAAAAACAAAATACCTGACTCATTGATGATCAAAATAATGGATGTTAAACACGATAAACAACAAAAAATCCTCTCCTTTGACTTGTTCAGCCTAGCGAACTGTCCCATTCTCCAATCTCTGACTGCGTTTTTAAAAAAATGATTTATCACAGGATATTGGATCTAACCATGATATCTAAGATAATGTTCAAAATCGATTCTTCTCGTATTTTCGAATATTCATTAGGCAAACATCGAACTTGCAAGTTTCAGCATGAAACAACGAGTGGCAAAGCGCGAGAAGATATCATCTCCCGCAAGAAACATTGATAACGTTCAACAAAAATTCTATTCAGATAATGAATAAGAGAATAGAACGGTCCGATTTACGTAAGATGCGCGTACGAGATGAATGTTTAATACAACCAGTATATTTCTCATGCCACATTATAATTGCATTCAAAAATTAATCGTATATCTTTGCACAGCAGTTTTGACCCCATCTCTCAAGAATAAAGTAATGTTCAGACAGACGTTTGCATCACTTGAAGACTAGATATAACGAAACTGACTAGTTTTTCCAGATACGAATTGATAATCGCGTTGAATCGCACCTAAAATATTCACACAAAAAACTCAAGTGACAAGATACCACTTGCTGCTTAAAATTAGTTTTTTCGTCGCTATACTGGTGAACGACATGATCGGAAGGAGTAAAAACAACAATATGATTTTCATTGTGAAGACTGACGAAATTTTTATCGTACGATTTGAAATATACCTGACTCTGCAAATCACAACTCTAAACTTGTGCTTGTAAGAGCTTCAATGAGCGTGATCGTCATTTAGAGCTCCGATGGATTTATTGCGACTCATGTATACATTTTCCTCATTAGCTGATGACCAAGTGCGCAGTATTTGGCAATTCCTAAATCTTGTTCTCGGATGCATTATATGAGTAGGTCCACGGAAACTTTGAAATAACTTGGGGCACCTTGTACAAAACTCTGAACGCTTGGGGAAAAAACACACACAAATCAACTTCGATGTACTTTTTGCAGCTTCCTTGGCGCAATCGTTGGTTTTTCGAGCCGGGCTTACCCATAAAAGTTATTATCGAAAAACGAGTCAAAATGTCAGTATCGTACACTGTGGTTTCTGTTTTTTTCGGACTTTGAGAATGTGAGGAGGCGTGGTAGGACTCGTTTGGGATTCCGCAGCGGGAAAATACATCAAATATAATGGTGTTGAGTATCAAATCACACAATTATATATGCGAAAATACCTGTTATTTGTGTTCACGGCAAGCAAGTACTCTTTTGTAGCGCAATTTCGGCAAGAATTTTATTCACTTACAAGGAGAGGTCATGGTCTGTGGGTCGTGAATTCGGCTGAAACTCTGGAAATCGTCTCCTTTTGGCACCACAAGATGATATCCAAAACCGCTAACTTGAATGCTAAAACGTTTCAGAGCTATGGTCAATCACATTAGCATTGTTAGTATACCTATATATATCAACTTTCAACATGGGCCAATATGGGCAACGCTAATGTCATAGGCTGTAGCTCCAAAACGTTTCAGCATTCAAGTAAGCGGTTTCGGATATCATCTTTTGGTGCCAAAATGAGACGATTCCCAGAGTTTCAACCGAATCCACGACCCACAGACCATGACCTCTCCTTGTTAGTTTTCCTCGATAAGTGAGCCGAGCCTCATTCCAGGTTTTTCCGCTTCAATTTTTTCTTTAAGTTCATCGTCAGGTGCAACTTTGACATGACCTCAAGTATCGAAAAAATTGATTTTCACACGTTGGTGAGTACTTTTTTTGCAAAAATCAGATTTTGTCGAATTTTTCTATCAGGTCCGTGCTTTTCACTCAGTTTTTTTAAAAGTATCTGATAGTGACCAAATGAAAACTCCAGAACCTCAAGATTGTTACTCACATCGTTTGTCCGTGAGATTAATTGTAGTGGCAAAATGTCAGATCCGTGCCATGTTTTAAAATGTCAGACACTTATTGCTACGCTAACTTGTTATTCATGTTATTCTTATGGTACCGACGAAGGAAGCATTTATCTTCGTATGCAAATTAATTCATGGTCTACATGTTTCAACATTTCCGAAGTGAGATTTGGGACTGGCACATTATCGTTTCCGAAAATTCCGCGGGACTGCTTATACCGCGCAAGGCAATAAATTTAATCAGAAAAGAATTACTTCACACCACGCATTTTCTTCATAAATGAAATTCCATGAATATTAGAAATCGTTATAAGAATTTCCATTCGCACAACTACCATACGGACTCCATTTGATTCTCGCTTAGTTTTACCCTCCCGTGTAAGGATCACAATGAGTTAGTTTATTTCAGAAGAATAATGCACGGAAACTCCCTCCAATTGAGTCGACAAATGATAAATAGCACATATGCCCATCGATTAGTATCAGTCCATCGTCACAGCTGTTGAGGACCTAATACACGAGTATTTGAACAAACATAAGTTCGATGACTTTGGATGTTTAGCTATGATAATTGAGCACACTTCAGAACGCTCAACTACTCTGGTCTACCTCAAGTTTTTTCAACGTACTTCAGCTCACTTTAAAGCTTGTTTAGTGGTTTTCATCGCCGTGCAAGCACAGTCGAAGCTTTTTGTTGGTCCAAGTACAAGATCTAATCCATTCTGACGTTATAAACACCCTATCTGAGTGGTGAAAAAAAATTGTACTGTACGCCCTTTTGAGATGAACATATTAGGGCATGTTGGTTACACTCCAATGTTGGCCTTCTTGTTTTACAAATTATCTCTGTATTCTGCATATAAAAAAGCTCGAGATCCGAGATTCGCAAGTTTGAAAGGATAATTCTGAAGATCTTGAGACAAGGAATAAAATGCGCTAGAGTACGTTGAGATTGGTCGAATTAAAAATAAATTTGCACCGGATTTTGTGAATGCGATTTCCTCGGTGATTTATTAGCCGTGCAAACACGAAAAATGAGAAAATCACTTTGAATTTCTTGTAGAACGCAGAAATGATTCGGAATCGATCTAAACGACTTATTTTCTCATATTTTAACATAGCAAACGTAAAAAAAATTTTTAAGGGAGGTTAACGAGGGCCCATTCCTGAGATTCGCATATGGGGGCAAGTTGGGTACACTTACCTTATATTCTGTTCGATTTAGTTAGTTCGGGTGACTCGGAAAAATAATTGCATCGAACACAAAGTAATCTTGAAATCACATGATTTGCACTGGGTTCGGAGAAGCGATTTGAAGCTTTAGAGTCATCCATACAAAATTTTGTGTTTCTGCTAGCGTCTTTTGCAGATTCACAAGCCACAGTGATTATTCTAAGGATCTGATTTGCGGTCTTTCAAATCAGCCATTCTTTCATCTTTCTTGCTGGTCGCTTCATCTTACAAATATTGTATCGTTGTTCTTTCTTCGACTCCATTGAGCCTCGAAGCACATTATTACCGCCTATTGTAACATATACCGATTATGGCCTTTTGTCAATGCAAAGTATGGCCCCTCATCCTTTGATTCACGACGGGAGTCAAAGACTTTCAGGATCTCTTATGAATTCTTTGCTCGGTTCGTCATCATTACAGCAAGTCAAAAATGGTAATATCTGCTACATTTCGCGTGACCGATAAAATGCTGTGACTTATACAATCTCCCTCCGTACTCGCCCATAATTTTGTTTACTTTCAGAGTTGTAGGGAAGCCCTATAGGCATTTCGTGGATATGTAAAATAGTATACGTCATGAATTTACAATTTTTCCACATTAGGAATCCTATGAATGCCTTATCGCTGTGGGCGCCTCATGAATTCAAATTGTCTCCCTCCCTCCCCTCGCATGGAATGTGGCGCAAGCGTTGCCTCATAAGAATATACGTCTAAGTATGAAATATATTTGTTCTCATTTTGACGATCTATATTTCGAAAATATTCGTCAATGAGGCATAATTCACCCTGTTCAAATTTAGGTATTTACTTATTTTGTTTTTTTTTTGTTTTCATTGACACTGTCTCCTTACGAGTGTTCTCAATCTCATTTGATAATATGACTGTGTGCTTTAAAATATTTCCTCTCTTAGCGCACTGTGAATAATTCCAATCTGTAAGAAACTATATGGTAAAGTGTTGCCCGCAAAAGATTCGATCTGCTAATCTATTTTGTACTGACAAAAATCCAAGTTAATAAAATAAGAAACTATAAGCTGGTACCAAATAAGCTCCGGATTCAATGTTTTATTTGAAACTGCCGTATGTGGAATTTGGCTTGTTCGTGGTGGGGATCGATCCACCGATCATTGGGTTAGGAATTTGATGGCATGACCATTGTACCACTAAATTTTATATGTGAATATATTCACAAATGCCAGTATTCTTCTTGAAGATATAGCGAAATTCTCCCGAAAAAATCCAAGTAGATGACACGGGAATTTACATAGGACGCTTTTTTTCAGTGATCAAAGTTTTAACGTGACTATTATGGACCATTTGATCTTTAATGAATACTCTATTCTACTCTACTCTATGGGAGTCGACCTGGATACCATAGCTTTGATCGCTTTTGATCATTGAATCATTGGATAGAAAAGCTGGTGTAAAAACTAAGATTCTATGGTCATGTGTGATCGTATGTGATAGTTTTTGATGGATTTTTGCATGCACGCGTAATTTTGAACGGCTTTGGAGGTCATCTGAATAGTAGATAAGTGTGAGCCAGAGTAGAAGCCAGGAGTTTCTAAAATTTTTTAGAAACCGTGATTATACCCAGGATTTCTAAGGATAAAAACCTACCGAAATCGGTTTCATGTAGTAGAATGAAAGAAATGAGTAGGAAGAGTTCTAGAAGATTACACAATCACAAAAGGAAAAGTAAAGTTCTAACCTAACCTTACATACTTACATATTTTTGGGGGTCACGGAATCCTAATCCCGGGTGATATTGACACGTCAATATTATGCCATAATTTCATAAACATAAGAGCTCACGCGAGTGTTGACAGCACGTAATCAGATTTTGCTGACTGCAAGTTTTTTTTACTATCTTTGCTACTTTTTCGGGGTACAAATACTCGGGATCAGTTTGGCCTGAGCACTTCTGCATCCTGATATAACTTGAAAAAAGCATAATTGTAATTTGCTGAGCTGGTGATATAGCCTTATGAATTTGTGAAGCCCTTAGTGCGGTTCTATATAAGACCAATCTGGCCATAACTGGTCATTATTTCTCCATCAACTCTAAAAATGATGAACCAGTGGAAGATATTCGAATCAAAGTTGTGAGATAGTTCCCAGAATACCATGATTTGATTAAAAATATTGTATCTGGTGGTCTGATGCTAATACTTCAATGGTTTTGGAGTCCCTCAAACGTGCTTGTTCTCAAATTCAAGACTAAAAAGGGTATCTGGACCTGCAGATTCCTAAATCTTGACTCAGGAAGTGCTTATAATCTGCAAATTCTCAAATTCCAAGGCCCACGAGAGTCCTTGAATTCTCAAAATTTCTTAATTTCAAAAGCAGAGAGTTAGAGTCAGTGACCCGCAAATCGTCAGATCCCAAACCTGAAGAGGGCTTTCAAATCCGTAAACTCTCTTATCTACAAAGCATACATTTTATGAAATTGAAGTTTGCAGTTTTTGAAGTCATCTGAGTTTTGGTACTTGAGAATCTGCGAGAATCTGACTCCCTAAGACTTTGGAGGTTGAGGAATCCGAAGAGAGCAGGAACCTTCTCGAATTTTGTGATCTGAGTATACATGCAGATTACATAGGCCCCTCCTGAGTTTCGAGCTTTACGAATCCCCGAATCCAAGGGTGCTCATCGTTATGAGCGTCCTTGGGTTCGAGGACGCCTGGATCCCAAACAATGCATTTTCAACATTCAAACTCGCTTTTCGAACGTTTGAAATCATGCCTATAGCACCATCAGCCATCAATTCAGATGTGCAAACTACAAGTCCGTTCTTTGAAAAATGTGCGACAAATTTCTGTATGGGGTCTGACTGGCTCCTAGTGTGATCAACCTTATGTTTTGAAGGTGTGTTGTCAACGAGTTGAACAAGGAGTTTTAACTCGTTTAACCATGGTTTTTCTGATTCATGTCAGAATTTGATTTGAACATCGCTCAGTGAATCATTATTTCTTAAGATTCAGTGGAGGGAATGATCATCTGCATAGTCCAAGCTACGACTTTAGAATCGGACTCAAAGATCCAAAAAGTTGAGGATGGTATGGTAGGGCCACTATCTCTCTATCTCTGAGCATTTCCATGAAATTATGGTTTTTTAAGGTTACGCTAGGATGCGGAAGGGCTTGGTCCACACTCACCCCAATTCTGATTCACGGATCCCAACTACGTAATGGTGGTTTTGAGTAAGATTTGAGGTATGTTGGTTTGTGTCACAGAGCAGGTATCGACAACCATCCTCGATGGGATGATATAATTATCTCAACTTGAGATTATTTAAAGCCCTTAAATGACATACTGGGTCAAATTGACCCCAGGCGATTTTCAAACCTTTTTTTCAATATAAAAACTGTCGAAACTTGCCCGCAACGTGCCATTTGCCTTCAGTTTGAGTCCCCAACAATTGGTTGGTGTAAATGCAACTATTAAACCACCACGCCACGCCAACAAATTCGCGCCCGCAGCCATTTACATTAGATGTGATTTTGGCTGGGGGCAACCTCATCCCATATTTTCATTTGTATACATATAATGTGATTTGCTGCCGATCTCTCCCAGCTCTTAAGTGACTGCCGAGCGCCATTCACTTCCAGTTTGAGATTCCAATTATCAGTTGATGCAGTTGCGATGTCTGCATTACCTCTAGTCTTGTGTAAGTAAGATGCAATTTTGGCTGGGGTCAGCTTGGCCCTAGTGTGTCATTCATGCACATCAAATCTTATCCAGAGCGTTATTGTTTTCTGTCTATATTATATTTAGTTGCCAATATACACTATCGTTCGCAGTAGTGTTCAGAACCCATGCACTAATTTCTTATTTCGTAAGTGTTCAGTATACGAGTAATCTTTCAATATAACCCTTTTTCCTCGGATGCAAGAATTTCATTTCCCCCCCCTCCACAATTCTTCAAAATAAATATTTTTTAAGGAAGGCTGGAACACAAACTTCAATTGGAATCCAGTCCTTCACACGAAGAGGGAAAGGAGTTGTTCATTTCACAGTGCTAAATTACCCCTTCTCAAATTTTTGCATAATTTTTCCAAGGTATTGTTTGGTTTTAAGGGCCCTTAACTAATACTACCAAAAAGTTTCTAAGCCGACATACCCCGATGCAATCCGTGAGGTATCAAATATTCAACATGGATCAATTTGACCCCAGTTCATCATTTATAATCGGTGTATACGGTTTGGCCCAATTTTTTTTACCTTGGCCTTATTCTCAGAGTGCTCAAAAACACTTTAGGTCATGAGTACAAGTTCAGTAGATTATCGACAAGTCCACTCTTGGACCAACCAAATTAAGAAATTCTTTATTTAAATCCATTCACACTGCATACATAGTCGGTCAGTCAACTGTGCGGTGCATCAAATATAAGTTTCGCACGGTCTCACCGCAAAGTTATTCTACTATTTATTGACAGGTATACCTATTCCATTCAATATAAAAAAAGGGAACGCGTTGAAGCAGTACTAGTGCATGGCACAAGCGGTGAACGCTCGGAAATCCGAGAGCTTTGCAATGAGAGAGTGAGTTCACTACTCTGGGAGTTTGGTATATTACACTTTGAATACTGATGCTACCCCTAGAAAGTGGAAGTGTATCGTAATACAGACCATAGAGATATTGAATACACCACCCGCACTTTCTGTCACTGGCTATTGCCGCTCGAGTAAATTTCATGTCTTCGCGTCTTATTTATTGATGGTTATGAAAAAGTCGTGTGTGGCCTTGCGACTATATGAAGAGAATCAAGAAGAGAATAGGTTCCCGAATTGGTTACGAATTCTATTATCACCTTTGACTGATTTAGGTTCCTTGGAAATTTTTTTGGGAAAACTTGGACATGGGATACTCATTCTACAGTAATATAATACATGAATGTATAAGATAGCAGGATGTTAAGATAACGAGATGATTGCGATAGATGGTTGGATTTACGTTTTAATTACCTTGACTCGAAGTGTATATTCATACAATTATCTCTTAAATCTCCACCTCTAAAATATGAAAGATTCTTATCAAAAAAGTAATCATAATAATTACGTAGGATCAAGTTTATTGCCAAGATTTTAATTGTCAAGCTTGCTTTTGTGTAATCTGTGACCAAATAAGAGAGAAAAAAAGATGATCAATAATTTTATTTCATTTTTCGAGTTATTCGCCATTAATTCTACATTGTATTTACTTTACAGAAATTTTGTGTTGGTAGGCCTAATGGATTTTGATTATTGTCTTGTCACACGAAGTTCATTAATCTCTAAAAATTTCCCAATTATCCAATGACGAAGATGTTTTGGAAATACCGGAAATGGATAGCTTTACATCTACGAGATGAACGCAAGCGTTGAGAGATTTGAAGTTTTTGTCGAATATATTATTCTGTCATCATTCTGTGCTATTATGGCAACGAGAGATTTCTTTTCAAAACCGAATGCGAAAGTACACCAGTAAAATTATTTTATATTGCCGAGCCATGGAATTTACCTTGTCGATGGTTCCTCAGTATCATGGCGTTGCCGGGGGGGGGGGGGGGGGGGGGGTGACGGTCGACCCCCCAACCATTTTGCATAGGAGAGATGGGCAAATGCACGCGTTAGCCCGAGCCACCCACTAGTGACTTGTAAGTCCCCCCCCCCTCCCTCCAAAGTCGGACTCTGAGACCGCCGCTGCTTATGGTACAAGATACCTACTACCTATCATGCCATCCTGAGGGTGCATTGGTGAGTCAAATGTGAAACATTTGTCATGACTTGGAAACCAAACATTCGCTTTGGATTCTGACGGTACCATTTGTGATAAGCGCAATCATAGTTGTATATGGAAGTCATCATCAATCATCTGTACCATTGCGGCCCCGAATCATCAGCTTTTCTTCTCTCAGATTTTGATATTCGCGACTTGTGCGTTGTACTTTATAGGTCTTTAAATCATCGCGTTCTCGTATGCAATATGAGGCGCACACGAATGAAATAGATTGGGCACAGTGGCAAAACGGTGATAGCAAAATACACTCAACAAAATTTATCGATTAAAATCATTTTTGATAAGTTGCTCCCCAAAATTTTTGATAAAAATTTCGGAAAAATAATTCTAATTGAAAGTAGTTGAGATACTTCAACGAAAATAGCACATAGTATTTTGATTATCAGAGAACTATGCCTGATAATATCAATTATAACAATCTAAACTATCACTTCTAATATTTGGCGATCTATTGCCTCAAATTTGTACTCTTTCAAGGGCATGTCTATAAAAGAGAGCACGCAAATCAACGTGATTAGATTTATTATTCATCGTAAAGTCCTCTCAAATTAATCAACTCATTTTATTATCGATTAAAAATCTTGAAATGAGATATGTAATAAATTTTCCATGGTGAGAGACAAAGGATGACAGAAGCCATCATGGAAATCTGTAGGCAATATTTGGGGTAGGGGGGTGGTTTTGAATAAGTGCTCCATGAATAAATTTGATGAAAAATGTTCACAAATTCTAAATAATTTTTTTGTAAGGTTGGATATCCGATGAGCTGGGTATAGTAGATAAACTTCATACCTCTGTCCATCGCAAAATATTATTTTTTAACGAAATCTACCATTCATACCCTGTTTGGATCCATTCCGAACTACAAAACATTACTATGAGGTAGAAGATTTTGTACCCTACCTTGTCATGAAAGTTGTATATTTTTCCTCAATAAATCTGCTTCAATTCGCGTGACTAAAGTAACTGAGATCCTCCTCAATCGCGTCCAAAATGAAAATATCATATCATTTGCATCTTAATCTGCGGAGGCGATGATATATCCAGCGCATGACCATTTCATTGAAAGTTGATTCGACGACCCATTCCCATCACTTTGCTCAGGAAAAAAATTTTCCCGTGGATTGGAAATCGATAGAATTTCTTACACGTGCATTTTTCAACTACCCCTGACTCTGTCAATATGACAAAAAAAAATCTCAAGCTGAATTGTGATGACAATAACTTCCTTCTCAATCTTCGATTCGGGTCAAAGACGTTGGCGGGAAATTCAAACATCGGCTCACGAATTTTTCGTCGGCTTCAAATCATCGGATCATAACGACCAATCAAGTTACAATCGTTCTTTTCATTTCCAATCACTCCCAAATTTACATCCAAATTATAAAAAAAAAAAAAAAAGGACATAAATGCGGTACCAAACCACTCGCACTTGATTGGAACACTACGATTCCCCAATAAGAATCGAGTGCAATACTTCTCAAGATGCTGTGAACTCGAATACATACACAGCAAAAGCTTTCATCTCTACAACCGTAAAAGATGTGCGTGCATTATTCAACAGGGAATCAACCCGCGGGGCCATGAAACTATATAGATATATTTCCATACGTGTCTCTGCTATACCGCTTGGTGTAAACTCGTGGGTGGCGGATAATAGTACCTATAGACTACACATACATACATATGTAGAAGCACAGGAGGGAAATTGATAGTTTGAAGCATCTACGAAAGTGGAGCACAGCTGTTCAGATATACCATGGGGCTGGAAAATTGAATTGAGCATCCTTGATTCGAGATTCGAATCCGAGTCATTTCGTATACAACGGTGCATATAGATATGACCATTTTCAATTGTTGAAAATGTTATCGATGTCTATTGGCTGTACATGAATGGTATTCATGTAATAATATTCAAAATTTGAAAGATTCTTATATCTAAAATAGAGCACAAGGGGAACTAGTAAATGAAAAAATTGACTATTCATAGAGTGTGTATAAAAGAGTATATTTACCGAAGGCTGCATATGGATCGGCGATAGTATATGGTATTGAGATCGTATCAGATAAATTTATACGTCGGTAAATCAATCGAAAGAAATGCCGCACGTCCATCCGCCCGTATCGCCCATGAATGTTTCATAAATGCGGTGCCCAAATTGAGACACGCACTCTTGTTCAAGTTGTAGCTCAAGAGGCTCATGCTGACAATGATATAGTGTGCATACTAGGTCACAAGAATTTTTCCAAGTTGTTAACCTTTTCTTTTGATTAATCGTGTTCTCGATAAGCAATTTAACCAGTATTCCCCCCCGGATAAAACTGTATCTTTGTATGGGTATAATACAGTACGTTCAGAAAGTACCGGACCCCCCCTCACATCTCTTGGGGGTGCAGACGTCTGGTGGAATTATGTTGGATGCAAAAGTTGTTGGATATCAAATGAGGGTTCAGATGAACTACCCAAATTTTTCTCTAGACCTTCCAAATTTGTCCCATTGAGGCTAATTTTGAAGTTTTCAAATGGTAACCCCCAATGTTGTACTTTGGGATCTGAAACAGCTGGAGTTTATACGTTCAAATAGGTGACATTGAAACCTGAAGGTCAGGGTGACCTTCAGGGGTCAATGAAGGGTGGGGGGGGGGGTCACACGAACCTACGAAGTATCATACCTCCTCTCCCAATTTTCCGGTTTTTCAGGGTCTGAGGTGAAATATGGAAGTTTCTATTCAAAATTTCCGATTTGGCCTCAATGGCCAAATGGGAGGGGGGGGGGGAGATTCATCTTTGTCCTCACTTGATATCCAACACTATTCATAAAAGACGTCAGTCACTCTTGGGAAATACTGGAGGAGCGGGTCCGGTACTTCGTAAGTTCATGTGATCTCCCCCCCCCCCACCTTCAGTGACCCCTGGAAGTCACCCTGACCAATGTCATGAGAACCTATTTGAACGTAGAATTGTCCGCTCTCTCAGAATCCGGGTCGGAAAATGGGGTCTTCCATTTCAAAATTCCAAGCTGACCTCGATTGGGTAAATTATCCGGGGAGGGGGGGGGGAGTTCATCTGAAACCTCACGTGATATCCAACAACTTCTGCACTTAACACTTTTCCACCAGACGCCACCCTTCGAATATGAGGGGGTCCAGTATTTTTTGAACATTCTATGTATATCAGTCATTTCGGAGCAATTCAGCCAGAGGCGTCACCAGGGGGGTCTGGGAAAAATCCCAAAAAATTTTTTTCCATTAATATTATGTTTGAAAAGTACAAAAAAATTTTTTTGGGATTTTTTCAAAGCCCTCCACGGGCCCTAGGGCCCTCAGAAGGTCGATTTTAGGCCCTTTTTTGGCCTATTTCTGGAAAATCATAGCTCCTACTAGACTCAATCTTTTTTCACGTACTTGGCAGCATTTTCTTTGTTAAGACTAGCACGTTTGAAAAAAAAATAGTCCGAAATCAATCATGCAGCTTCGTAACTTCTGGGAGCTATTTGCTGAGAGCAGATTTTAGCGATTTTTGGGCCTCATTTTGAAGGTCTTGAAAAAACCTACAATTTGACCACCTGTAGAAGTCGATTATCGTACTTTTTAAAGGAGCTATAGCCGATACAAGTTGAGCAGTTTTGTGGAAACGCCAAACTTTGGGCTCAATTTAAAAAAATCGTTTTCTTTCTTTCGACCCCAAACCTGTGCGAATATGTTTTTCGATACCAATACTATCAATTAGAACAATAATCTGGGTGGGCCATTCAATTCTCGATTTTATTCAGCCAATTTAAAACACACTTTTTTGACTTTTTGCTTAAAATGCCAACACAGCCATGGCTCGCATATGCTTCCATCTGAGTTATTGTGCACCAACCTGGAAGGAATTACTCCCTAAAGTACCCCCAAATATGTGTAAGAACTTCCGGAGGCGAGCCTCAAGCCAGAAGCGAGATGGAGGCTCAAACCACCAGGTCCAAGATGGGCATTATTTCGTCTATTTTGGGGCAGGCAAGCGAGGGCTCGATTCCCCGTGTTACTGCTCACAAACGAGAAGAGTGGCTAGAATGGGGATTCAAATATGTTTTTTCAACTCAAAATGACCATCTGAACATGATTCCCGGGTCAACTTGTGCGTAGGATATCATCCGATCCTTAAAAGGCGTCAAATTCCGGAATAACAGGTTCTGCTTCTCCACTGCAAAATGACGATATTTCAGGGCTCAATTAACCCCGGAATTGTGTTTAGATGGTCAATTTGAGTCGGAAAGACATGCTTGAGTCCCTACTCTGGCCACTCGTCTCGTTTATGAGCAGAAACACGGGGGATCAAGCCCTCGCTCGCCTGCCCTAAATTAGACGAAATACTGCCCATTTTGGACCCGATGGTTTGAACCTCCAGCTCGCTTCTGGCTTGAGGCTCGCCTCCGGAAGGGGAGTTTTGACACATATTTGGGGGTACTTTGTGGAGTAATTCCTTCCAGGTTGGTGCACAATAACTCAGATGGAAGCATATGCGAGCCATGGCTGTGTTGGCATTTTAAGCAAAAAGTCAAAAAAGTGTGTTTCAAATTGGCTGAATAAAATCGAGAATTGAATGGCCCACCTAGATTATTGTTCTAATTGATAGTATTGGTATCGAAAAACATATTCGCACAGGTTTGGGGTCGAAAGAAAAAAAAAGATTTTTTCAAATTGAGCCCAAAGTTTGGCGTTTCCACAAAACTGCTCAACTTGTATCGGCTATAGCTCCTATAAAAGTACGATAATCGACTTCTACAAGTGGTCAAATTGTAGGTTTTTTCAAGACCTTCAAAATGACCACCTGCAAAAGTCGATTATCACATGTCTAGTAGGAGCTAGATTGCTTTGAAGCAGGCCCAAAAATCGCTAAAATCTGCTCTCAGCAAATAGCTCCCAGAAGTTACGAAGCTGCATGATTGATTTCGGACTATTTTTTTTTCAAACGTGCTAGTCTTAACAAAGAAAATGCTGCCAAGTACGTGAAAAAAGATTGAGTTTAGTAGGAGCTATGATTTTCCAGAAATAGGCCAAAAAGGGCCTAAATTCGCCCTACTGAGGGCCCTAGGGCCCGTGGAGAGCTTCGGAAAAATCCCCAAAAAAATTTTTTGACACACTGTGCGAGAATAGTATATTTCCGTACTGAGCGCGGTAGCCCATTTTGGGCACTAGGACACTTTGTCTGTCGAGCGAAGCGAGACAGACTTGTCCTCCAGTGCCCAAAATGGGCTTGCAAGCGAAGTGCGGATATATATTTTCATTACGAGAACCCTAAAATCCTATTTAAACGCGGCATTTTTAGGTTAGAGTAATGAAAAGTAACTTTTCCGCACTGATTTTCCACTTTCTCTTACAGTTTGTCAAAAAATAGTATTCGATACACGGGTGTAAAACTTATTTTTCGCATTCTCGTGTTGATCTCAACCTTCGCCTACGGCTCAGGCTGGAAACCCAACACTCGGACGCGAAAAAAAGTTTTTCCACCCTTGTATCGAAATGTACTATTTTTGTACTTTTTAAACATAATATTAATGGAAAAAAATTTTTTGGGATTTTTCCCAGACCCCCCTGGTGACGCCTCTGGCTGAATTGCTCCGAAATGACTCATATATGTACTGTGTGGATGCACCTTAACGTGTATAAGTTTGATGACTTATTTGGGTTAAACAGATGAAATTTCAATTTTTCAGGATGTCAAAGAAGGAGGAAAGTCTCAAGGGCAGTATAAAAGATGGAGAGGCGAACGGAGCATTTGATGCTGTGGGTGTTGGTGACGATGAAATTAAACTTGAAGCAAAGATGTCCCTGCTTAATGGTTGTACCGTCATTGTTGGATCCATCATTGGTTCGGGAATTTTTGTCAGTCCCACAGGTGTTCTCAAGTATACGGGAAGTGTCAATGCCAGCTTACTCGTTTGGACAGCATCTGGACTCTTTTCTATGGTAAATATTTTTAGAATTCTATTTTAGCTCTTGTACCCCTGCCTCTTCACTATTTCCCATCAGCTTTTCTATTCCATCGGTTGGTTATCGATTTTTGAAGTAATATTTATTCATCAATAGTATGATACTAGTGCTGAATGTCTTATTTTGCTTCCTCTGTTTATGAGTTGGTTTATAATCTGTTGAGGATGTTGAGCACATTGACCGAAGGGTAAAGTTGTTATTTGACAAAGTGACATTTACAGTATCTTTCGTCAATACGTCGTATAAGCGATAATATTATAATTTTCCTCTTTGGGCCTATAAGCATGTCTAATAGAATAGTGTGGTATCGTCTGCATTTCAATGAACCAGCATAATCAAGAAAAGATGTTGAATCAACATAGCATGTGTGCAATCTAATCAGAAGAAAATAGAGCCATTACAATCATTGCGGGGTAATAAATTTCATGATTTTTATCTTGCCTGATCTTACAGTGGAGGCTATACAGCCACGAGATCAATTGGTACACGAAAAACGACCTCTTCCATTTGTATTAGAGCTGCGAATATAATATTAATGGCACCGAAAGCAAATATTCCGCGATCCTGGAAAATTATGGAAAATTATCTTCAATTCAGAATGAGCTCAATTTTGGTCTTACATTAAATGTTAGGAGAGAATTGATAAAGGAACTCGGTTTGGGCTTATTTGAAATTTGGACTTTTTGGGTTGACATGCCATGTGGATTAATGGTCGTATGGCTATACAGATCAGCTCATTATTCAATTTTAACTGATGGACGCACGTGGTTACGCCTCATGTTGCAATACTGTTCTCTGTAAAGGCAATTCTACAACGTAAGTCAAATATTTTCATAGTTTCTTCAATACTGGCTCAGTTTTATACTCAATTGGAGATCAACTCAAGAACTATGTTGTGCATTTTACAAGTTTTCAAGATCCAACCAATTCTACAAATTCATTGACAATCCATGCTAAGATCAATCTCGTTGCCACATTCTTTGGACTAGTAGATCAGCTAAACTCCCTATTGTTCGAAGAACGGCTGAAAGTTGTTGGGACGACAACTGTCTTATGAAATTTGGGCTCTGTGACGTTCGCGTGGACAAGTTTTTCGTTGATATGCCAGAACTTGTATTTAGCTTTGAGTAATTCCACGCGCAACAGACCTACGAATCAGAAAGAGTAAATAGAATTTTTAAGAAACGCTTTTATGAACCATACCAAGAAACTTTGTCAACCTTGGCATGATATTAAGGAGATAGAAATTGGTGGAACGATAAAAATCATCGGGAAAAAGTACGATGTCAGAGTACGCGCTGGTTGGAGAAGAATGATCCATGGGTGTCGTATTTCGTTTTCGAATTTCGGCGCCAATGAGACGGGTGATGAGCGCTGCTCACTTCATATCAGTCGCATCGATATCGATCTCCCCATATCCTCCCTAGCTCACGGTCTGGCTCACGCGCACCCAAGCTCCGAGCATGTACCCCATCACAAATTCACAAATTTGTGGTGGGGTACGAAAATTTGTGGAACAATAGACGAACCAAGTCCGGAGAAAACTATGTGAGCTCCGTGAAGCGTAATAAAAGCGTCTATTGATGAGCTCCAGTAGATCAGAGTCATCAGACACTGACGCAACTGGACATAAATATAACCTAAAAGATCTGACAATTGTGCCGGTAAAGGCACTCGCGACTGCTGACAAGACCGGGGGGGATTCCTGAGATATCCCCAGAACTTATATATTCATGACTGTGATTGACTGATTTGAAATTCCGCTCATGATCATGATTGGCTGTTGGCGGTGGGCCGGATGCTTAAAATATGCACCACTAGTTATAGTTACAAAGCGCTAGGCCGAAGTGAAGTTAAATGAAAGCGTTTAATAATAATAATAATAAAAAGGGTCATGACTCAGATTGTTTTCTAGGTTTTTCAATTCGATTCTGTGATACAAAATGTAAATTTTTCACCACCCATGGGACCCCATACAAATTTTTCAGGTATGTGGGGCACATATTAAATTATCCTTCTCTACCATCTTCAACAACAAAATTTGGGTCTTTTTTTCAATAAAATTCATATTTCTCAAATCCGTGTAGAGATACAGAGATCCGGTTTGTGGCATTTGAAAGGTCTTGAAAAAACCTATCGAAGTCAGTCTTGTAGAATTGATTTCGAGGTTATGAGCGGCTTTCTGCATGCGGGCAAAAGAATGAAAGATACAAAAATATTAATTTCTCAAATTTTTTTTATTCCTCGAAAATTGGGTAAAATTTTGTGTTCTTTCAGAAAACAGTAGCCCCGAACATTTTATTTGCGTGCTAAGTGCTGTTCCTGCTATTTTCTGAAAATCTATTTTCTAGTCAATTAGAAATCGTCGTTTTTCTGCGCATGCGCAGGAATTTCGATTCTGGGGACCGATTCCATTGGAAAGCCAAGAAAATTTCCTTCAAAATGACCATTTTGCGAAGTCAATTTCATCAACTAGGACCGGAGTTACAACGTATGGAAGGTGAACCCTCAGCTCGGGTGCGAAAAAATAGGCGTACGTCATCCTGCGCAGATTCCCTTTCACTCCCTTCGGTAATACCTCCTGAGATCCAGTTGTCTTCTGGACGTTGTAGTTCTGGTACAGATGCATGGAACTGACTTCGTCAGGTGGTCATTTTGGAGGAAATTTTTTCAGTTTTCAAATGGAATTGGTCTCCAGAATCGAAATTCCTGCTCATGCGCAGAAAACAAACGATTTTTAATCGCCTAGATAATATATTCACTGAAAATAGCAAAAGACAGGCCTTGGGAGGCAAAAAAAATGTCGGGGGCTAATTTTTTCTGGAAGAACACAAGATTTCACATCAAATATCAGATTTTCGGGGAATAAAAATAATGGCTTTTTGAGAAATTGATATTCTTGTATTCTTCATTCTTTTGCTCACAGGAAGCCGCCCATAACCTCGAAACCAGATTGATTTCGATGGGTTTTTTCAAGACCTTTCGAATGCCGCAAACCGCATCTCTGTATCTCTGAACGGATTTGTGAAATATGGATTTTATTGGAAAAAAAAAGACCCAAATTTTGGTGTCGGAGATGATTGAAAAAGATAAATTAATATGTGCCTCACAACCACACACCTTCGGTAATACCTCCTGAGATCCAGTTGTCTTCTGGACGTTGTAGTTCTGGTACAGATGCATGGAACTGACTTCGTCAGGTGGTCATTTTGGAGGAAATTTTTTCGGTTTTCAAATGGAATTGGTCTCCAGAATCGAAATTCCTGCTCATGCGCAGAAAACAAACGATTTTCAATCGCCTAGATAATATATTCACTGAAAATAGCAAAAGACAGGCCTTGGGAGGCAAAAAAAATGTCGGGGGCTAATTTTTTCTGGAAGAACACAAGATTTCACATCAAGTATCAGATTTTCGGGGAATAAAAATAATGGCTTTTTGAGAAATTGATATTCTTGTATTCTTCATTCTTTTGCTCACAGGAAGCCGCCCATAACCTCGAAACAAGATTGATTTCGATGGGTTTTTTCAAGACCTTTCGAATGCCGCAAACCGCATCTCTGTATCTCTGAACGGATTTGTGAAATATGGATTTTATTGAAAAAAAAAGACCCAAATTTTGGTGTCGGAGATGATTGAAAAAGATAAATTAATATGTGCCTCACAACCTGAAAAATTTTTATGGGGTCCCATGAGTGGTGAAAAGTTCATATCTTGTATCATAGAATGCAATGGAGAAAGCTAGAAAACAATCTGAGACATGACCCTTTTTCGTAGGTCTGTTTCGCGTGGAATTACTCCTTTTATAAATTTTCCTCGCAACAAATTTGGCTTGGAGGAGTTTAAAGCCTATTCCCCAAGAATTTGATATGAGAAATCCATGAAATTTGTGAAAATCCCTTGGGAAGATTTACTTTAAACTCAATTTTCAAGAACTCATTATGGAATTCTAGACTGCGAAGTCTGTCCATACCAGTATCCAGAAAATACATGCCTGCCAAGGCACTATTCGGCGATATTATTCTTTTATAACTTAGTATTTTTCATCTTACAGGTGGGCGCCTATTGTTACGCGGAGCTCGGTACGATGATTCGCAAATCCGGTGCCGACTACGCGTACATAATGGAAACTTTTGGTCCATTCATGGCATTCGTAAGGCTGTGGATTGAGTCAATGATTGTGAGACCGTGCAGTCAAGCAATAGTCGCACTCACATTCAGTACGTACGTGCTCAAGCCCTTTTTCCCCGAATGTACGCCTCCTGACAGTGCTGCTCGACTACTAGCCGTCTGCTGCATCTGTAAGTGTTCTTATAGACCATATACCTCGTTCACCCATTCTTCTAAATTTCAAGTGTCTAAGAAGTGCATAGTCGAGGGTCTGGGTGATCGCCTGAAGTAATGGTATAATATGTACGTGAGTTATATTCTGTCAGCATCGCAAACTATGAGAGGATCAATAGTAGTTGTCGAAGAAATTTTCCTCAAGTGGAATTGAAACTGATGAATGTCTTTCCATCCGTGACTTGTTCTATGGTTGGAAGGATTTTGAGAATGAGAAAGTCCAGTGGTTCTGTCAAGTTGTGTGCTTTTGCACTTATATGTCGGAAGGGGTGGTGATCCACAAAGATTATTCCGGAGTGCATAGAGTAGAATTGATTCGTAATGTCGATTGTTCTTTGGAAGCTAGGGGTCATTTTGAGGTAACAGGTAACTCAAATTACGTATTATTGTTTGTATTAGCTGAGGCATTATTGCCCAATGAATGAATAAAAAAAATCGCCCTCTGGAATATGAAAAATAGTTTAATTAAATCTCGCAGAAAAAGTTCCTACCAGTGTATTTTTTGGGTAAGAAACTGACTCATTTGCGGTCTCGATTCATCGGTTAATCGCGGGAAACTGGAAATCTTTTGGACTCAACAACGCAATTAACGTCCCTCTTAATTTTGCCAGACACTTACAAATGACACCTTGAAATCTGAAAAACACGTCAACATAGCAATCAATGTGAAATCATGACCATGGCTTCCATACGTAGTTCATTGACGTACAATATTTTCTAAATTATTTTCCTAAACAATCATCTTCTGCTTCTTTCAACCAATCATCATATTTTAATGAGACGAAAGATGGCTCAATTGAATTTATACATACAATTGAGTTCCAAAATAAAACTGATACTAAATCCTAAATCATGATTTGCCGCACTGTCAAGAGCATTCACTCGTAAAATCATGAAAACATAAACGCATAAAACAGTATCTGTCATGAAACGGAGGTTCAAGATTCGAGAATGTTGATTGTTTATTACTTGACAAAAAACTTTCCGGACATTCCTCATATACCAAGAACGTATGAACACTTTTACACGCAATTATGAGCGCCAAACAGAGCGCTTGCTCAATTTTTTTGTTTGAATCTGCACCCACAAGTATTATATTACGATGATAGATCATCATTAATTAGTATTAGAGTCAGTACTACTTTGTGTCTATAAACTTATACCGTTGGCTTTTTACTTTCATTCCATATAGCAAAAAACAAAAATAATAATAATGAGTAGCAAGTGTCTGGAATACTTGGTGCAATGATTCACACCATCAGATCAGGACACCAATAGAAGGTTATCGTCTGAGTAACCTACTTTCTGCCGACTTTATTTCTTCGTGAGCATCAAACCAATTATCTTGTATATCGATTTTCCTGCAGTTCGTGCAAGATAAGCTGGGCTTTTTAGTCAGACCAAACTTCTGCACTTGTTCTCCAAATGTTGGATAATAATAATACGAACAACTTTGTTTGTAATTCACTAACCTAGTAGTAAAATATATCATAAGTGTCAGTCACCCATAGACCAAATTATTTTCTCTCCCACATGAATTCATCTCATCAAAATTCTGTGCAGCCCTTAAAATTGGATTTTGTGAACTTTTTAGAGTGGAATAATACTGTACGTATCGATTTTTTTTATTAATTCAAGCACGCGGATGAATCTTTATACATCTTTTATTGACGAATCGATGATAGGATTGAAATTTATTTCTGATAAGCATAATCCATTCACACAAATAGACAAGATGATATTATATCATTGAAATGACTCGTTTGGCACACGGCAATAACAATATATTTCGCGTCTAGACATATTATAATTCTGACCTTTCGCCGACTTGATTGGACTTAGATGCACGCAAAGATTTGAGATCAGTCTCGAACATTATCATACATTCTACCGATACGGAAAATTTTAATGAAAACAGCAATAAATTTCTTCTCAACGCATTTTCATGTAAAATACGCATCAAAATCAATCAATCTCAAGGAAAGATAAAAGAAATCTTTCCAGAGGATACTTGCGATTAATGCTGAAACATACTAAAAATTGCGAGGTACATTATCTAGGAAATGAGTAATGCAACTATTTGATCTACCACGGCGTGTCGATACTCTGTTGTAGACCCAAGGAATAATAACCTCATAAAATGCAGGGAGACACAACTAAACTAGGGTAAATGTAGCCAACTTGCCCCCATTGAGGCATTTTCTCAAAATCCCTGGTTTACTCCACTACTGTGGTCCATCTCAATATTTTACAACGCATTCTAGCACATTTTGTAGGGTTTGAAATGAAACAATCTTCAAAATGAGCTAAATTACGCTTGATAATATTGAGATGGGCCAGAGGGGCCAGAGCAGTGAAGTGAACCAGAGTTGTTGAGAAGATGCCTCGATTGGAGCAAGTTTGGTACACTCATCTTATATCTAATGTAATCGTACAATTCAGTTCTTCATATGGGTGACTAATTGTATACCAACGATCCATTACAAATTTTCATCTTCGAGAGGACATCAAAAACCTGACTGGCAAATTGTTACTTCTCAAAATGATTGGCTATACTTATCTAGATCGATAAACCTACTTAAGTATAGTGGTACTCAACATCTCTCAATTTCCGAGCAAATTTTTACAAAATCCCCTCCTATAAACGTAATCTCCACTCGACCTTTAGGGAATCCTCTAGAAAATTTCAAAGTATCATTTAATAAAATTCCCTAATCCCTATTACAATGTGCCATAGAATTCTTTCTCATCCCATGGGCAAATAAAAGTCAACTCTGATGGCCTTGATCTTGGCAAACTGCGCATTATATGTATAGAAAGGGAAGGGGTATAGGCGAGTGGAAGTCGCGGGGCCGACAATACGGAATCTTTTCTTCGTGATTGCAAAAAAAAAAGTTGCACGTGCACCTGGCCATCACTCTGGCCTGTTAAATACGAGGAAAGAGAGGATAGTTGACGGACCGGATGCATCATCCAAGGAATCGCGAGACTGATGCAACGTGCAGGCGAAATTTCGCGGGAGAGGATTCTTCAATTTTCAACTTGGTTAGGTAAAAAGGAGGGAAGGAGGGGGTCGAGCACGTGGCCACGTGCATTTTTTACCGTTTTGGTTGGGCGGTGCAAAATATTGGAACGTCGCGTGACCGCATCCGACGAATTCTTTTTGCGCCGAATTTTGCTCATCGATTATTACTGTGGCTGTATATGGGTGATGCCACCGAAAGTGGGATGTTTTGGAGCGAAAATGATTATCCAAAAAGTTATTTGAGCCCAAGACGAGTATCGGTGTCTTGATGCATTCGATTTCCAGTCGTTTGGGCACAATTAAGGATCGCAAGGGGTGAGGCGGGAATTACAGTGACGGACACGACATTTTGACTAAAAAAAATTTTGCTTGTAATTTTGAGATGCTATCGACCAATCAATCTTGTCAGAATTTCAATTTGAATTGTTCTTTTCATATGATCAAACCACCGCACTCATCAATTTAAAATATACGACTTTTTTGTCAGACAGCTCCTTGCTGAGTGCTAAATATTCTTACCTTTTTTTTTGTAATTGTTTGATCATGAAGTACAGGTGTTATCTCATCAGACAATTCTATCATAATCTGTTAGCTGCGACTCATCTATCCTTTGAATAAGATTTATGAGCAAATATCAACGATTTAATCTTAAGTGTGAATAGACAACGTCTCCGCAAATCTGTTATAGAATGAGACTTTGAGAAAGCTATTTGTGCCGATAAATTAGTAAATGATCTAGCGAGCATCTGTTGGTTCACTGATGGGATCTTGTACAGCATAAACTGGTTTTCTAGTTTTGCGGTCGGAGTCACACATGATGCCTCAACCAATAGAAATATGAAACGAGCCAGATACATATCACTTTCTTTCTACATCATATGACTAATACATTCAAATCCACCGAGTTGATGAGGAAAGTCAAGAACAGAATCTTTTGAGATTTTAAAGTTTGAAAATACAATAGTATCTATCTAAATTTCAGATATCTTTGATGCGAGAATATCAATATTTTTATACTTTAAGAAGATCGTTGACAAATTTATATTTAATGTTTCATCTACATGAGCTATGAATTGAAAATCGAATGTCAATCACCTGAGATTCTGAAATATCAACAAAGTTGATCAACGCGAAAAAGCAGAAACAGATAGCTTTTGATTTCCGGTGTGCTCGTTTTGTAACGTTATTGCTTCTCTCGTTTACCGCTCGGTCGGATTGTAAATGTTCTGTAAATGAGTCAGAGGCTCCTGAAATGCTTTTGTGGTTCAATAATGATGGTTGTAAAATACTGGGTAAAGATCAATTGATGATATTATGAAGAGATTGACGTTATGTTGAACTGGTGACACTAATAATTGTGACCAGCCACCAGTTCGTCTAGCTATAATGAATCATCAACCGGTCCGCGCTCGGTCCGTGCACCGTCAACCTATACCTTCCTACCGAATCTCCCGCGGCTCCACCAATAAACCACACGGTCGTGTATAATATTTTAGCCAGTCCAGCCCATCCTGTAGTCTAGGACAGACCGCCCTAGACCATTCCAGATTGTCCCACACTGTCTCAGACAGTGTCACATTGTTCGGGACCGTACTATAGAACGTCCCAGATTGCATTAGACCGTTATGGACCATTGACAGATAATTCTAGACCGTTCCAAACTGTACCAAATCCTATTAAACCGTACCAAAACATCTTGGACTATTACAGACTGTCCCAGGTAACTCTAGGCTGCTCTGGATCGTTTCATACTATTCCAGATCATTCTAGACCATCCCACACCATTTCAGACCGTTCCAGACCGGCCCCATCTCCTATTTCCCTTCTCTCAACTCCCATCTCCCGTATGTCAACTCCCATTTCACATTCCCCATTCCCCATTCCCCATTTCCCATTTTCCATCTCTCATCTCACATCTCTCATCTTCTACACAGGCAACCCAATACGCCTTATCCGGACAGTCAAACCTTGGCTGGGCGTCTAATTATTCTAATAATTACATATTCTACATTTGATCATCCAGTTCATCAAAATGTGGCTCACAAAACTCCACTGATCGTACTCAGAGTAGTGATATCCAATCTGAATGTCCTAATTGGTCACGGTGTTTGAGGACTCTAAATGGAGAATTTCAAATTGATCTCAAATCCGTGATTTGCCGAGATTTAAATCAAATATTTGAGCACGAGTGTCACCTGAAGAACACAAAATTCATCATAACTTCATCATAGGTGACGGAAAAATACTGAAAAATTGTGAAAAATTCTTGAGCATACGAGAACCAAGTTCTGTAAAAATTATACCAAGTATCGTTTTCAACAGCTCTCACTAGGAGTAACATAAGTAAAAATTCCAAAACCGGAAACTTCAGTGTTTTCCGCCGATTTTTGATCCAAATCACACATTGCCATCGGGAAACAATTTTTCGAACAGGCAAAATATTTTTGGGCTGAAAAGTTTGATGGCTGTTGTAAGCATCATCATACATTGTTAAACATTCAATAATTGACCTCTCTTACTGTTATACTGATCACTCTTTGCTGATTTCTAATATTCAATACAAAACTCAACTCTATCTAGAATATTGCTGGAACAGAACCTTGGTCTTTCACGTTGCAACTCGCGCTCATAAACTAGACAATCGATTGATAGAGTCGAACAAGACTTTCCTTCCCATCTCAATTTATTGCAATCCAATCTTTCTTCGTTCGTATCCTTAGAAATAACGAGAAACGTTTCTCGCAACGAAAGTAAACTAGGACACGATCCCTCAGGAGAACTAACTTTCATGCTTTTGTTCAAGGCTCCTGATGCGAGCCTATTCCGGACAAAAAATCAAAACGAGTTGTGAGCTGGTTCTGTTCAAGCGGGATTTCAATTTCAAAATCTATTTGGTGGCCATCAATTGATGCAATCTGGTAGAATTATAGATAAATGAATAAAAAAATAACTTTTTACACAAAGAAATCCAGATATATGGCTGATCGTGGATATTTTATACTCCTTATGTAAATATGAGTGTATGTAAGATTCAATTAAATGCTTAATCACAATCCGTTATTCAGCCGGAAAGATTTGTGAGACATGTCATATAAGAATATATGCATCAAAGCATGGAATCATGTCATGTTTATTTTTTCCAAACACAAAGATATTCAACTTGGCGCGTGTAACAAACAGCGAGACCTTAAGACCACCTCCGTCGTCCAAACAGAATGCCAAAGAAGACGTATAAGAAAAGGCACGTAGCCGAATTAATTCGACGAATTTTCGCATCACCTTTCAGACTATTCAGTGGAGATGTGTATGCCGCCTCAATAAACTCGATCTGAATTGGCGCGTCCGCATTCAAAAGTGGCATTGCAGAGTCCCTCAGCTTGACTCCGGTCAAGTTCAAAGCTAAAAGCCTCAGATCTTGACTCTATGGTTCTTGTTAGAATTTTTTTTCCTATTCGTAGTCTGGAGGACTACGAATAATCATCATCTTGTTGCTCGACTCTCATCATCTTATTGCGCTTCGTCGTAAACTGTTGAACAATTCGGTATTGTCAAATTCTCGAAAGTTTAATACAGATATCGTGAGGAATTTCGTGTCTTTTATTTTTACCAAAATACACGGTACCAGTCTTATCTAATCGGAATCACGAAGAATCCTCGAGCTCGGTAAAGATGGCATTTAGTGAAGACAATATGATTTATCCTGTATAATCCTCCAACCTATCGTAAATGTCGAAGAAAAGAGGTTCAGTTCAAATCGATCTTACGGAGCGAGAATTTGGTTCAGCTATTGAACGCAAATAGTATTGTCATGATTCAGATTGACAAGATAACCTTCAAACTTTTCGAGTTTGTAGTTTGTAGTCCGTGAAAGCTTCTGCACATCAGATGTTTTTTCTGTGACATTACCGTACAGAACGCACGTCAAATTGTTTTTCGTAGTTTATTGAAGTTCAATAGTCCATCAGATATTATCCGCGATTGATTTAACGGCCTAGCAAAATGGTCGTTGTTATTCGTATTCACGAGAAATAAGTTCTCGGTCAACGCGTTATCATAGATCCTCGGAGGTTTTATAATTCAATGTGTAAATCATGAAAATAAATCTTATGCGCTGATACGAACTCATGAGATCTTAAGATTTTGCCTTGTGGGGTATAATTAAATATTAAAAAAAAAAAAAACAAAAAAAAACACAGACCGACAAAATGCAACAAGTGGTCTGAACCAGCGCTCTCACTATCATTTGAGTTTTTTTGGGTCGCTGTTTCCAAATCCGGTGTCGATTCGCGCCGATCACATCGATTTTCGGACATGTTGAAGGGCAAAATGAGGCTATAAGTGGAAATTGTTGAAAATCCAGGATTTCAATCGCTGAACACGATTGCCGGAGCTACATTCTAATTACAGTTACATAAACTTGAAATGTTTGCCATTAATCCAGCTCAACAACGGAAATTTCGCTATTTGAGCATCAGATTCAGAAAGGTCATTAAGTTTCACGTCGGAATATGTATATCCGGAATTTTTTGAATCATCTTCAAAAGGTTTCACAGTGGAGCGGGCTAGCACTTGACAAGGAGAAGGCTATCCCAACCATAAAGATATCCCAACTCGCTGGCCCAACGGATGACCTGTCGACGCACTGACCTACTGACCTGATGTGTGACTCTCCGACCCACTGACTTGATGTATGATCTACTCACCCACTCTTCATCTGCAACATGAACCATCATTCCACACAGTTGGTGATCTACAGACCCACCTAATATCTACTGACCTGTTATATGACCCGTTCATCCGCCGAAATCGGTATCTGACACATATCCCACTGACTCGGCGACGTGATGACCTTCCGGATGACCAATAGACCTACTGACCTACTGATCTTCCATAAATCCTGCCGACCTGCTAGATCATTCACGACCCACCAAGCTATCGATCTGACACATAACCCACCAACCCGTCAACCCGGGGACTCCCAGATAACCAATAGAGTCATTGACCTACTGATGTATCATATAACCTGTCGACCTGCTACATCACTTCAATCTATTGATCTGGTGTATTTTTGAATGCCTAAGAAACCTATTGACCTGTCATGTGCCTACTCATCGATCTGACGGATGACCAATCGACTCACAGAATTATTTATGTGCCACATGGCCCACGAACGCATCCTTCTACTTACAGCCGCACCGACCCACAGACCCACCGAGCTGCTCACCTAGAATATGACCTTATGGACTTCCAATACACTGAACTAGTACATGGCCCACCGATCTGCACATGGAGTGGATGACCTACCGAACCATCGACCTGAAATATAACTCACTGATCCGTTGACTTCTTGACCCGCTACGTGAGCTAGTGATAGATGTGGCAGATAGAGAAGTTGGTGGGTGGATCATTCGGCAGGTCTGCAGATCGGTGGGTCATATAGCGTATTAGTAGGTCGGTTCGTCATAAAGTGGACAGTAGATCGGTGGGTCTCTCGAGTCATCCAGGAACCAGGACGGCCACCCATGTAGCAGATGAATAGGTCAATAGTCCGTTAGTCATGTATGAATCCGGTCGACAGGTTGACGGGTCATATAATACGGGAATATAATACGTCAACCTTTCGGCAGGTCTATTGTGAGGCTGCCGTGGCACAGTTGATAAGTCATCGGACTCCCATGCGGGAGTCGTACGTTCGAATCCCGGTCAGGGCGCCACATGAGATTTATTCTCATGTGCCTTTTTTCGGCGGTCTCGGTGGTTTGGATTCCACCTAAAACTGTCGGTCCTGACCACTGAGGCACAAATCGGTAGTTAGCAGTATGATGACGTGCTGGTTGAGCTTATCTCGACCCCACGCTCATGAGTGTCGTCTGGGTGGGGCCTACCGGCGGAACTGGACGTAAAATTCAAACCGAAGTTTTTTTTGCAGGTCTGTTGGTCTAACGGGAGGTCAATAATTTGACAGGGAGAAGGATAATGTGGCAGATGAATTTCGGTGGATCGGTGGATTGTTCAACAGATTGACTGGTTGGCAGGTCAAATGACAGGTCCTTGGGTCTACTGGTCATCCGAAAGGTCACCAGGTCGAGAGGTTACAGGGTCATGTGTCAGATAAAGAGGTTTGTGGGCTGGGGGGAGGGGGGGGTCACATGATATGTCAGTAGGTTAGTGAGTCCATAGGTCATCAGCATGACGGAATGATGCATCGTATGGCAGATGGAGAGATTGATGGGTGAGTAGGTCATACATCAGTTCAGAATGTCGGTGGGTTGGTGAGTCATTAGCAGTGCACTGTGGTAGGTCACTAGGTCGGCAGGTCACCTGGCAGGCTAGCGAGTTGCGATAGTCATTTCCTTGTCAAGTTTTCATTCATTCCATTGTGGGAACTTCTAGAGATCACTTTAAACATTTCGAAAAAACATATTTGGACGTAAAATGATGTGCTCTTTCTGAACTTGCTGTCAGAAAGTGAAATTCCCGTCATCAAACTGAAGTAAAGATGAACATTTCAGATTTGTGTAAGAGTAGATGAAAGATAGCGTCCGATTTGTGATGAACAACTCAAAAAACCCATATTAATGGATTTTCGTCGATACTCCACGTTTTGCCTCATTTTGCCGTTCAATATTTCGAAAAAACGACAGCACTGTTAGTTCACTGGTAGCATTCTAGCTTTGGAATCGACACTACTTGGGGGGGCGCGAGTTCGATTCCCGGCAAAATCACTCAGAAATTTTCGCTGAAGTTTGTTCAGCGGTAAAAGTTCTCATCAGACCCTACCTGTTTTGAAACAACGTTTTTCCCGAGCATTCCCCCTTCAGAGAAGTTCTAGGTTTCCCCATTCCATAAATTTCCACTAAACGAGCCTTGAGCTAATGCGAAGCAGGTAAGGGGTGCATGGGTATTGCGGGGAGTTTTATAGGCCAACCCGGTGTGCCTTTCCCAGTGCACGAGGGAGGTACAGGGAATTTTGGCCTCACCGCCATTGGGAAGAGGCATCCCATGGCCACAAACCATGGCGTAGGTCACTTCGGGGAAGTTGCGATCCATAGGTAAAGGAAAAGTTCGGGCATATACACCAAAGTGGTAAATGGGCCCGTCGTGACAAGCCCAGGAGACTGTGAAGAGATCTAGGAAAAAGAACATCTCGAAAAAGCTATGTGATTGGTGCAATCCGAGGCGCAAACGGATGACGGATTCGGAATCAGCGACCCAAAATCGTAGAGATAACTTATAAACAGCACTGATTCAGAAACCACTTCTTTTATTTTTTGGGGCTGTGTTATTATCATGGTTTCTGAAGGTAGTGCAGAGCTGCATTTGACAGCTTTTCTCTGTAAGTTGTCTGCACAAAATTACAGAGCCTCGGAAAATTTACAGCTATAAATCAACTGTAGTCTCTCAGTTAGAGCTCACAAGGGAACTGAAATCGATATGTATATCAATTGGATAAACGGCTGGCTTAAGAAAATTAAGAGTACAATCTCAACTAAACTTCTCATTGAGGAACACGACTCGAAGAGAAGGCCATTAGGGTCTAGGGACTCTATACCCTTGATTATCACACATGCCTTCCTGCATGCAGCATGCTGTAATCTTACAGATGCCTTACAGCTGTTGGTCTACTCCCATAATGCCGCACGCTCGCTATGTAACCTATGGTCATATTTTTCACAGGATATTGAAAAAAGAAATCGAATAGGAAAAGGGCAGTGTTTTATTATCAAGGTCACATTCTGTTCTAACTCATTACCAGAAGAGTGATGAGAGCTATTGGGTATTCATATCTGATCCCAAATTCATTGCTGTCATTTCAGGTTTGCTGGCGTTCATCAATTGCTGGGATGTAAAATGGGCGACGAGGGTGCAAGATATATTCACATATGCAAAACTTCTCGCTCTTTTTATCATAATCGGCGCGGGTGGTTACCAGCTTGCCAATAGTGAGTACTTCATCAACCTAATAACATCTAACCCAATTAGATCATTCAATAACCTGAACACCTTGGAGAAACTTCATGCTTCAAGTAATTACCGTTCAATGAGAAAATTATTCTATAGAAATTAATTTCATCAGATTTTACGAGAGTAGGGTTCGCTCTCGACCAGAAGATTAGGAAAATTCGTATTATCAAAGATATACCCTTGAAAACTTACAGATGTTGTGTCAGAATGAGACCGATATTAACGAGGGTTATTCCAAACGTCTCACACGGGTGAGGTGATTTGTCACGTGTTCTCTTTCTTGAGTTTGAAGTATTAGTCGTCACGCGTATATGTCTTGAAAAAGAGTATAAAAGCGTGAACGCGCCGGACGAGACAATTAGGCCAATCAGAAAGGTGATATACGCTTGAATATGGTTCTCTGCAACACTTTCAATGAAAACCATACTACGACGTTTCAATAGTATGAATATGATACATATTTCGTGCGTATCAATTTATCACAATCCCGATTGGGAGTGATCTATCTCAAAGATGATGTAAAGCTAAATTGAATTGAGCTATTCCGAGATATTGCCTATTACGAGAGGCGATGAATGATTCAGGGTGACAATCCGCTAAGACAGGAATCTCACGACAAAACACTAAATTGATTCCTGCAAAGCCAACCATCGATGGATTTTATTCATTTTTATAATCCATGATTGGTGTTGTGAAAATGAATCCAATCAATCGATGGTTGAGTTTGTCGGAATGAATTTCTTGTCGTGTCGGGCATCGTCATGTCGTGAGATGTATCGTAGCGCGTTATGTCTATCATCAACCTAACTTTCACACAACTTGTTTGCACATCACTCTATTAAGGCAGGAATTTGATGAAAATTTATTATGTCATTCCTGTTAACGTCGTCTTCAAGAATAATTTCAAATAATTTCACCCATGCCAGAAAAGTTTGCCTTGCACGTGAGTGTTTCTCGATAATTGATTGACGAACTGAATCCAAAATTAATTTCTAAATTCATCTATCTTTATTATGCGCAGATCAGACTCAACATTTTACGTTCGACAACTCGAAAACTGAGGTTACCCAGATAGCTTTGAGCTTTTATTCAGGGCTGTTTGCCTACAATGGTTGGAACTACTTGAATTTCATCATTGAGGAGCTGAAAGATCCAGTGAGGTATGCATATTTTTGTGTAGATTTGAATAACTCATGAATGCGTGGCTCACCAGAGGAGTCTTTCAGATCCGGATCATGAATTTGACTGAAACTCTGGAAATTTGATTTGAAATTTTGGTATGGACTATTAGGATGAGATAATGTAATTAATTTTGATACTCGATCGATATGATCGGATATCGTATTTATCTTAGGTTGAGATGTCTAGGGATTTGTAGGGAGTTCTACGTATCCTTGCGTGGGAACACGAATCAATATAATAATATAATAGTCCATAGCGAAATTTAGAATCGACCTCTTGCCTCAGTGAGGCTGAAAATCGTTGTTTATTTGCTTTGTAGCACGAGTCCCACTGATTGAACCCGCATAATATCATTTCTCCATAAAACAAATATCTTCAGCACAATGAGAAGCACGAGTGAATCCCACTAGTGGTAATATTTTCACAGCAAGATGTTGATACTTTAAAATGATATCCAGAATCATATAATCTAATGCTAAAAGATTCTATTACACAGAGAGAGAAGTATTGATTTTAGGGAATCATCTTAAAAAGAGATATAGGGAAATAAGTGTACTGACAATGCTAATAATATGGTTTGCGGCTCTAAAATCTGTGAGGATCAGTGTGCATACATCTGGAGATCTTTTTTCCGAGTTGGAAACAGATTATTCACCAAATTTTAACCCAGATCTGTGAAACACTCTTCTGGTCAATCGACCCGTTTACTGACTTGTCCTCTCCAAGGGATGCATTATTGATTTCCAATAATTTTTTATATTTTTCAATGTATTGCATATAAAAAGTCTGAAAAATATCTTCCACCCCAAGTAACATAATGGAACATCATCGGTGTCTCAAAATGAGATTATGAGAGAAATAAAAATTTTCTAAATCCTAACTTTTCCATTTTTTACCATTCTTTTACCCATTTTTTCTTCATTTACGCAATTTCAATCTCTCTTTGAGATTATTTTGCGAAATTTTCATAGAACGAATATTGATGAGAGAAACGGCATATCTGGAACCAGGGGCAATTCTGTATAGTGAACGGATTAAGATGAGAATTAAAAATTTTCTTCAGTCTCAAGCATTTCAATCTTGACCTAGAATCACCCAATTTCTCATTATCTTCATATTTTAACGACTAAAACTGGTACTATTTCATTACTCTAGGAATTTACCGCGAGCAATAGGAATTTCCTGTGCGTTGGTGACAATTGTCTACGTCTTGACGAACGTCGCATTCTACACGACTCTGAGCCCACAGGAAGTTTTAGGTAGCGAAGCCGTTGCAGTTGTAAGTAAAAATACATTTCAAAATTCTATTGTCGGTTATGAAAGATGAAAATTACATGTAGTTACGCTAGTCACTGACAAGTGTTGGGCGGAAAATAACAGTTTTGTTACGCCTTGTTACACCCAAGCAGTCAATTGTGTTTTATAATGAGGGGTAATTTTCTTGACTGACGGTATGCGATTTCAAATTTTTATTCAATATTTGGTCTGCGTTGTCCGAGTAAACAATCTAATCAAGTTGCTTGTAAGCACTATGTAATTGACAAATTTTATCGCATTCTGCACGAAAACATCGTGTTCCCATCGACCTAGGCAGACGGATAAAAGTTGTTTCTGTGCATGGTCAGGCGATAAAATCCATTATGTCCTTCGTGCGGAAAACAGTTTTTCGCAACTCGGTATACAATATGCTATCATTTTTGTCATCTGATACAAAGTCAAAAGGCGCGGTAGCTGCTTGCTGGCGAGTTATGCATATACAGGGGAAATTTTTCGAAAGTTGTGGAAAGAATTTTTGTGTTAAGATCACCACTATAATGTTCAAATCATTTGAATGGCTCTTACTCATGTCAGTGATTGACTACTTCTTGACTTGATTCATAAAACATACATTTTCACATTCTTTTACAATCAATGTAAAAAAAAATATATTACACGAAATTTCTCGTCTAAGAATTCAAGACAATAACTCAGACGGCAAATAATCAGAAATCCCAAATTCTGGTGCAAACTACGTGAGTAGTTTTGTTGAATATGTAATTCTGTGATACATGTCCGTGCTACTAAATACAATTGACTAGATGGATGCATGGGTTGAACGGACTTTAATATAGACAATACTTAACCGACGTTTCGCCAACTTATAAGATCTTCCCGGGAATAAATTAACTAATTTTTGACCAAGGTTTTTATCAGACGACATTGCTTATAGCAGTATGTACAAAAAATTCATTAATTTATGCCCTGAATAGGCCAAAATATAAGTTAGTGAAACGTCGTCAAAATGTTGGCTAACATAAAGTCTGTTCAAGGCATGCATCCATGCAGTCAATTAACACCGTTAAAATCTTGATATTTGGGAGTCGAAAATGTGCCAACCCCAAATCTCACTTCGAAATGTTCTTAGATGTATTTTTCGACTTTATCAAACATATATGAAGCATAACTTAACTCACGCACGGATATGAAAATTTCCACTCATCGGTACGATAAGAATAAGACGGACGACGCGGGAGTACGACACGGAACCTGACATTTGTAACTAAAATCGATCTCACGGCCAAACGGTTTACTGTCTTGAGATTTTGGGCTTTTCATTTGTCCACTAAATACTTTCAAAAAAAAATTGACTAAGACTTCGGCAGCTTCGCGTTCAAGGGTCGCACTAGTAGGACACGGATCTGACCAAAAATGTAGCAAAAGTGGATTTTCACGAAAAAGTATTCTTTAAAGTATGATAATCAATTTTTTCGATACTTTGAGGCATGGAAAAGTTGCGCCTGGGGATGAGCTTTTAAAAAAAAACTGGTGCGGAAAAGCCTGGGATGAAACAGATCCACTTTCATATAGGAAAACTGAGTGGGTAAAATTTTTTTCGAAATTGAAGTGACATAATGTAAGTGCTCGCCAAGCAAACAACGAGTGATATTTTGGCTCTTGAGTATTGAGATTAAACAATGCCGGAAAAAAGAAAAGCGCCATGACACGGAATTGAAATTTTGACCGCTTTTTCGATGATAATTTTTTTGGGCAACCGTTTTGATCGTGAAACTAACAATTGCGCCAAAAAACACCAAAAAATACGTCGAAAATGCCATGTACCATTCTTTCCCCAATTTTAAGGGTTCATACAATAAGCAGGTATACATTATATCAAAGTTTCCACGGAAGTATTCGTATGAATGAATCAATATCGTCTCGTGAAATTGATGATCAATATCATTTTTGTTTTACTGTGACGCAGACATTTGCTAACCGGTTATTTGGGCCAATGGCATGGACGATACCAGTATTCGTAGCCCTATCGACTTTTGGTGCGGTCAATGGCATCCTACTAACATCGTCTCGTCTATTCTATGCCGGTGCCTGCGAGGGACAGATGCCAGAGATCTTAACGATGATACAGACCTCAAGAATGACACCCACACCAGCTGTGATTTGCATGGTAATATATCAGCTCACTTCCTTCCTCTTTCACGCGTCTCAAATTCAAAATTCATATTGTGGCTACGCACGTTCTTGTCTATTACCTATATTTATTTATGAGAGTATGAATATATGTAGGCTCAACAATATCAAACCTACGCTTGACCAAAGTTCCATGGAATATTTATTGACTATTCGATGGTTTGGTTCGTTTTGACTCTGAATCAATGTCAAAATTCACAAAGATAGTGATAGAAAACGAAAAAAAGATCCTCGAACTCTGAACAGTTTGACCTCTGAACATTCTTTGTGGAGATTTTGAGCAAGTTTAGCCTTCACACGTTCAGTTTCCAGAATTTATGCATATTTGTTAGAGTTTTTCGACTACTTTTTCCTTTTGCCGTTCAGGAGACTGAGAGTCAGAAATTGAGTTTATTTTACAATTCGTTTGTCAAATTTGATATCTGTGTTGATTTTCCGAATTTATTACATACATGTACTCAAATAAACTCAAATGACAGAGATTCTCAAGATGGTCGGGTTCAACGACCCAAAAATTTCTTGTTACTATACAAGATATCCAAACGTTTTGGTTACCATTAGATACAATCCACTCCTCTGTACTTCCCATGTAATCTAATCAAATGATGAACTCTGGATCAGTTTTTTCGAGTCATCTGAGTTCAGTAAACCGAAAAGTTCGTGTCATTTTCCCCATGTTTTTCAATATGGGAAAAATGAAGATACATCTGACTCATCTCAACGTCGAGCACAATAGGAATGGAAAGTGTGATGTACTCTAAAAAGGGTTCCTAATGGAAGACAATGGATGATCATGCATGATGCGTAAGCATTTTCCACCCGACCAACAATTTCCAAAATTCTCAACGGTCCTATAGAAACTAACGACACTCACACTAACCATGCTCACAATGGCAGTTTTAAAATTGAGTATTTCATAATTCTAGGCTCTCCTGTCCATGCTGTACTTGTGTTCGTCTAACATTGTAGCTCTCATAAATTACGTTGGATTTGCTACATGGGTAAGTCTCGCAATTTCAAAAATTAAAGTAACTGTGCCTAATTTGCCCCCATACCCTAATATGCCCCCACTCAAGTTCTCAAATGTATGCACCCGCAGAACTTGCCGCGCATTTTTTTCATGTTCGTTACGTTGAAATATGAGAGAATAAACGTTCTGAACAAATGCTAAATAACCCGCGCGTTTCTTGGAACGAAAAAGTGATTTTCGGTACTTTTGACTTATTTTTTGTTGGCCACTAAAAGCTATGCCAAACAAAATTGATGTGATCAATTCCAACGTACCTTAACTCATTTTTTTTGTTTTTGTCTTAACTTCAAAATCTCTCTCGCAAAATTGCAAAATTCGATTTTTAGCCAATGCTACGCCCATATTACTAGAAAGAGTGCAGTTTTTCTAATTTGCCCCCATATCCTTTTTCCAAACTCGTTCTTCACTACATTCAAATACACCAATCTCACTCAAAAAGTTCGAAAGGGAGTAAAAAAAACTACAAAATGAGCTAAAGTACGTCTTAATTGGAGGTCTGGGGGCCGAAATATGCCTATTATACGAAAAACCCTCATAATCTCGTAGAAATAGGCCTCTTTTCCACGTGGGGAAAAATTAGAAACACCCTGTCGAAAACTCGCAAAAAATCTTCTTTTGCAAAAATAAAGGTCGTGAAACAAGCTTGAAAATGAGCTAAAGTACGTTGAAAAATATGCAGATGAATGAGAATGGCGAGCAAAACAAAAGTAGTGGGGGCAAATTGGACACACTTACCTTATATACCTATTGGATCGTTTGTTTGAAAGCCAATCAATATATTCGCGAATTTTTAACCTTATTCAACTCTGTGGTAGTATTTTTGCATCACCAGAATTTGTTCTACGGCTAAAACGCTGATACTCCTTCCCAGCGCCTCGGGAGCTATAAGCGAACTTGTATTATGACGGTTTTTCCAGAATTGATTGCTCAAAAATTTTTTCGGGTGATTTTTTTCAAAATATCGATAGATTCAGCAAGTGCCCAAAATCTGCCAATCACAAGAGTCAAAAAGTTCACTTCCGACAATACTTCCTTTTTGGAGCCCAATAGCTGATTTGACCCCACATGTGTTGAAAGAATCATCTCAAGAGTGGATCTTGCGACTTTCGATATGGTTTTTTTCGAAATTTATAAACTTTGTCATGAGCACAACCTACAAAAATGATTTTTTTAAGAATTTCTGGTGGGGACCAGAACATTTTTGTACGGTTCAATTATGTTCAGCTTTACTGATTCTCAAGTTGTTCAAGAATCTCAAGATAATCTTTTTATAAAATTTCCTCCAAAAATTTACGAAAGGGAGACAGTTCTAAGGTCATGTGCCAAAAGTTTACCACGGCAGTTGGAGCGTTACTAAATTTCAGCGTAAAAGCCTCAACCGTATTCGCGATTCTGTACAATATTTATTTCTCACCAAATTAATCATTCTTATCCATTATTTCGATAGTATTCTCATAGCATTTTGATTTCATCCTCAGAATTTTTGCATTAAACTATAAAATTTCTCAAAATAATCTCGGGTCAAGATATCAGGCACTACAACCCGTAAAAATCGTGAGAAATCCAAAATCGTGATAGAAATCAAGTTCACGTGTCATTCTTCTAAAACGTCTAGTCTAGTCGACATCAACTATATAATGGCCCAATACACAACTAGATCTCAACTAGATCAGTTCATAGGTAGTGTATAGTCTTGTCTGACCAAGTGAACGGCAATCATGCAATTGCCGGTGTACTACAGCCGGTGCAGTTCACAATCAGCGCATCGTAAAATGTACGGATGAGATGAATGAGCCAGACACGCTATACTGTACAACGATCTTTAACCCTACTATATACATTCGTATCTCATATATAATATCATTATAAAAATTATAATGTGCCATGTATCTTATTACTGCTGAATCAATTCACAGTTGAGCATCGGAGTTTCGGTACTTTGCGTGCCATGGCTGAGATACGTCCAACCAAATTTGCCCAGGCCCATAAAGGTCAACCTAATATTTCCAATTATCTACATACTCTGCACACTATTCGTTACAATTGTGCCCATGATCGCTGAACCCGTTGAGACTGGTAAGTTTTCAGCTTCTATTAAATTAGATTTCCATGGGATTATTATATTGACATTGTTACGAATTCATGGGTGATGCTCATTGATTAATTTTCTTACAGGTATTGGTTGTCTGATGATTCTCTCCTCTGTACCTGTCTATCTTGCCTTTATCGCATGGAAAAATAAGCCACAGTGCTTCCAGAAAGCTGTTGGTAAGTTAAAATTCCGATGGAATACTATCAAAGAATGTTGTTCATACATGATTCTCCATTTCCATGGAATGGTGCAATTCTTATGGTTATATCATGGTTATTTTTCATGGAATCGAGTTACCATAGAGACTAGGTACATGTGCTCGCAGAAGTGTATTTGGCATTTCAAATGCTTTGAAAGTGAAAGACAGGGTCGGATCATCGAATACACTCATTTCAGCGTAAAACGAACTAGAATTTTGATTTCTATGGAATAGGTTCTTGATTGATCCTCAAATCACATGTAATACCTTGAATGAAATTGTGAATGCCAAGTCTCAAAATTTCATGATGTTTATTGTTGAAAATGTATCTTATCGTATTTATCAATCAATTCCCATGGGATTCGTAAACCGTTGCACATCTCCTACTATTTGGATATTGTATTGTATTGACTCGGTATTTCAAATAAGTAAATTTCGATACAAGGGTATAAAATAGTGCATTTCGTACCGAGTTTATGAGGTTGTAGCTCATTTCTGAGCAATTGGTTTTCGACCTGAGCCGCCCAGGGTGACGCTCGAAATAGTCGCTCCGAAGCGGGGAACCTCAAGAACGAGGTGTGAATACTATTTTTTGTAATTTTGTAAGCCTTTAAACATCGGTAAATTGCAAAAAAAAAATTTTGCCTATATTCGATTCAGGACTAATCATATCCTCTTATTATATTGATTCCAAAGAAAATTCTGAAGATGGGTAAAATTGCCTGAGTCCGAAATTTCAAATTCAATTACGTACTCGATTCTGGCTTTTCAACACACTCATTCCTACAGGAGGTGCCACTCGAAGTTTGCAGAAGATGATGGTGGTTGTCGGACCAAATAAGTCACAGGTTCAGCATACATTCCAAATATTATACTCTCTACATACCATATCAAGCATGCTCTTTGGGTTTGATTTGTCATGATTCATTGTCTCATCAATACTATATTGGGAGAAGGTTTTCATTGCTTGAGGGGGCGTGAATTTTCTAAAAATAATGTTTCCGATTCCTCCAAAGTGTTGGGCTGACTAAAATTTTGGGTACCAGACTTTTAAAATTTTCTTCAAGGTTGTAATAAAGAGACAATTCCTATTTCATTGGCTGTTTCGGATATCTTACAATGTAATAGCATTTGTAAAGGCTAAGAAGTTTATACGCTATAGGTTGCTTTCGAAAAGTAATCGAGACTGTCATAATGACAGCCTTCATATGAGGTGTCCTCATTTTTATGCCACTGGTCTCCATGGCATAAACTGAGTCAGCTATCTTCACACAAATTCTTTACAGTTTAGTATCATCTAGAGTATGAAAAACGCACTTTATTTGGATAAAATATGTTTTCAGCCTGGGGATACGGTCAAAAACGATAATATTATAACTAGTGATTTTTCAACAATGACCCGCTATTTCTCAAATTTTTGATTATGTTTAAATTGGCAACGAGACTTACAAGGGGAGGACCTGACCTTTGGATCACCAATCCTTTCCAAATTTTTTTTACAGTTTTGTGTCACCTAGTATATGAAGAATCCAGAGTAACTCCACGTGTCAAATGGGCCTTCTGTCCAGAGCTACACGCAAAAATGTTAGCGTTGCCAGTATATCTATATATATCACTTTTTAACATGGGCCTATATGGGCAATGTTAATTTCATGGGCTGTAACTTTGAACAGGAGGCCCATTTGACGGAGTTACTCTGGATTCTTCATATTCTAGGTAATGCAAAACTGTAAAAAAATTTTGGACAAGATTGGTGATCCAAAGATCTGGTCCTCCCCTTGTTAGTTGGCGGAGATTCTCGGGACTGTTTGAACCCAAAATGATCCAAAATTGCAAAAAATTTTCGTAAAAATAGGCGCCAAGTGAACCCTGTGGAATTTCTTCTACGTTGCATGTTATCTTGACCATGAAATCAGGATAACATTTCAGCCACTTCACACCCCAATTATCCTAAACTTTGTAGATATAGGCTTCTACTGGAAATTTTCATCTGAAGTAAGGGACAAACTTAGGACGGATCAATTACACCGAAAAAAGCCCGATTTAGAACATATCGTTCCTAAAAAAATCCACTTACAAGGAGAGCATCAGGTCTGCAGAACACGGACTTTGATGAAACTCTGGGGATCAAATCGTTTTGGCGAAAAATGAAGGTATCTTCAAGGGTTAAATCCAATGGGTCTCCTGTCCCAAGATACAGCTACAGAGATTAGCATTGTTAGTATATCTATATATGTGTCTTTTTAATATGGGCCTATACGGGCAATGCTAATCTTCATGGCTGTATCTTGAGATAGGAGACCCATTGGACTTGGAGATACCTTCATTTTCCACCAAAACAAAATGATTCCCGAAGTTTCATCAAGATCCGTGTTCAGCAGACCTGATACTTTCCTCGTTAGTTGTGATACCGCTGTCTCATACCCTACTCTGATTGTACCTTACGTCTCCTTTGAATTTTCCCTAAAAGCTTTAGTTTTCAAATTCGAGATCAACAAAACTGGTTAGTTGGTATTGGAATTGGGGTAAAGAATGATAATTGCATGAATGAGTGAATTAACTGCACGATAATTTTTCGACGGTTTCATACTTAATCCGTTTCTATCGTTCAAGTGTCATAGCTTCTCATCATAGTTAAAAGTTTTATAGTTTTGCATGAAGCATCTAACAACACCACTATACTATATACACACACTAAGAGATTTTGGGGTTTCACTACTGAAAGCCAGGGTTGTGGGATATGCAGTCAAGAAACTGAAAGTTTTCCTAGCAGCCACCAAACACAATCGAATGGTTTTGAATTTTTGTCCCAAAAATAAAACAGAAACATTGACCTTGCGAAACTTCCCATAAATATCCGCCTAGATTGCTTCAAAAACTCGATTCTTGCGTCACCACTTATTCCTAACATATTTATACGCCTACACCTGCAGTCGATAAACTATTCCGAAACTAACGTCGTTTTTTTATGTCACTCTTACATTAACAAGTTTGGGGACTGTCCAAAAATACATTTCAGATAAAATTTCTCGTCATAGGGAACGTTGAATAATTTGAATTCTCAAATTTTCTCGTTCTGTGAACTTTAGATTTCATATCATTCAATAGAAGATATATTAGAGGATTGACAAGTGAAAAGCAATAGGTAGACATTAGAGATTTCAGAATTAGCTTTTCAAAGCGAATTAACTCATAATTAATTCACATAATATTTTCTGTTAAACAAAAAGAATCAAACATTGCTAATTTATATCGTTCCATTTTTACAGTGAGTCTCACCAAATTTCTGCAGAAGATTATCTTAGTAGTTGGAAAGCCAAAATCTGCAAAAGTTTGAATCAACCACATGGAATGAAGAAGCATCAGCTGATGTACATGGAGCTATTTATTAAATAGCAAATGATATATATATATATATATATATATATATATCAACTGAAGACCAGTAATAATTCAAGATATTCAACTATACTTCTTTCTTCAACCGTCCGATATCATACCACAGCCAGTGATTGAAGACGGATATACAATTTTTATTTATGATCCGACGAGAAAATTTATTTTCGCTCAAGAAAATAGAACGACTCATCGTTGATTAGTTTATGTAGCCATAGATATAGATAAGTATGCAAAATTTTTAAAATGGAAAAATTGTAAAAAATGACAAAAACACACGAGAGACATTTTAAACTGATTAACTGCCTGTAGCAAGAGGAAAAAATTCGAGAAATTTGCCAAACTCTATTTTAATCAATTTTCAAATACGTTTCGATGATTTCGTGTGCGAGTTATTTTTTTATGCCAAAAGATGATATACTTGAATACAAAAACAAAATCTATACAAAATAGGTTTTGTAGACTCATCTCATGTGCATGACTGGCTAGTATTGTATTTGTGCATCGGATCATCATTATTTTTCTTGTACAAATCCAAATGATGTAAAGAGTTTTCATTCCACCTGAATAGTTTTGTGCTAAATATGGGACTTCAAGTTTAGAAGTAGAATTCGATAAATACTTCTCACAGGATGATGTACGACTTGAGGGGTTCGAATCTCGACGTAATATCTCTTTGAATATCTTCAAAACCATCACTAATCAACATTCCGATTAGTTACTCAATTTTATTGTACATATTTAAATATTTCAACCATATTTACTAAGATTAATGATGATATTGCTATCGAACATTCTATTGATTTGTAATACTGCCAACTTGATGATTTTTACATCACATTTCCGAGTCTTCGAGATTTTTTTCTATTAAAATTTCATTTTGATATTTATCGATCATAAAATCCATATCATCGCTATATAAGATCAAATATTATACCTACACTTATGCTTTTTATTGGGCATTAAAATTTTTTGGTAGAACGTATCTTTGTGTGGAGAGTTCAACTCGTGAATTAGGAGCTTTCTCATCTGTAAAGAATCGATCTTCAATGATTTTCAAATCTTTTTGATATGATTCTAATTGGAAATACAAGTTCAGAGAAGAATTTTCTATCATTGTGTAGAAAAAAAATTTGAGTGATTCCTGGTGATGGAAACAGACACAAAATTTAATTTTGTACTCGAATGCATCCTAAGAATTCGTGAAAAATGCGTCACATATAGTCGTATACAAGACCTGTTGAGCAGGAAATGAATATTCTCTTCTTTTTCAATGTAAACATGATTTTATCTGAAATTTAGCAATAATTTATCCCCTTTGAGTCACATCCTGGTCTACCTCATTGTAAAATTCACAGAAAAAAGACGAAAGCTCTGGCCTGATTGAAATTTACTTTGAAAAAGTTATGCGTGGTCTCAAACTCACGGAAAAAATAACCTACGAAGAGTACACTTAGATCGGCATTTCTCGAAAAATTGACGGGAATTTTCGACGAAAGCTTCAGTAATACGTCGGAAAAGACGTTATTAAATGAAAAAAAATCAAGCTGGAGCTTTCAAGATACTTGCGTTGTAGTTAAATCTCGCACGATGGAACAAATAGTAATTTTAATTTCCAATAATTTTGAAAAAAAAAACTTGCGAAGCGTGAAGATCAAACATAGCATCGTGAAGTAAGTTCGTCATAATTAATTCCCACTCCTTAATTATTTTGGAGGGTACATTTACTTCATTTAAATACCTCAGAATCCTAGTTACGAGTTTTCAAATCGCTAATCACATCACAAAAATACAATACTCATGTTTTAAGAAAATTTTTGCGATAAGGAGGGACATCATAGTAGGTAGAATCTATATATTTGCCATTCATAAAACTTGATGACAATAAACCGTGACTGATTTCATAATTACAATTTGGTCAAAATCAGCAACTATTTTCTCAATAACCAGTTACGATGAAAAGGAATTGAATTTTGGATCATTGCTGACGTTCATAAGTGGCTCTATATTCCTAATATTGGAAGAAAAATTTTGAAAGGACATTCATTCTTAGCGATCTTGACTTTTTGGCGGAACCTCGTAGCCCATATCGATTGAATTCGTCAAAAATCACAGTATTACAGAAAAAGTATAAGTAGATTTCTAAATTTTGAAACAAAAATCTATTTTCAAAATGTACATTATATCTTGCCTGTATACAAAAATATCGTTGCCTACTAAAAATATCATGCCCACAAATGAAATGTGGAAAATTGTACAACATATAGCCATAAATGTATAATTTTTTACCGATTATTCTATTCCAAATTTTCAGATCCGTTATCTGTACATATAAACCTAACGCAAAAAAAACATTCTCAATTGTATCCAGTTAAGATAATATTGGAATGTAAAGAATGTTGTATGCGAATCTTATCATGTTACAGAACTTATAGGTTTGTATGAGCTTTTCAAGACTAAAATCATAATGGAAAAAGACTACAGTAGCTTAGGATCTGCTTATATATTTTCAAAGAAATGGATAAATGAAATGATTTGTGACGATATGTAAATATATTTTAGAACACGTGTAAAGAATATATAGGCACTTATAATATTTTGTTCATCAGAAGTTGCATTTTCAATGTTCCAACTAACGGCTCCTTGTTCGTGTTGGATATTTATGAAAATTTACAGGCTCATCATTGATGGTTACAGAGTGAGAATTGCAAGCAATAGAAACCTCATGTATTAATGAAAAATGTGAAAAGAATTACGAAGACATGAGCAATGGGAACAACGAAATCTTCGTTTCTCGTAATACTGAAACTTAATTTGAGTTCGTTGTTGATGAAATGCATTTTAGAGAATATTTTGAATGTTAGATGTGTATGTGTTCATATTTCCCTGTAAAAATAATACAAGCTAAATATAAGAGTTACTAAAGCCATATATTGGAAAGGTCATTGATGAATACTCCCAGATAACAAGTGGTGCGAGTAGTGACTTATTATTTTGACAGTAAAAAATCGGATTTTACTCTAGATTATTTTCAAAATTTCGTCTTTTACATCATCACTACTCTAACTTCTCCCGGGCCTTTCAATTCGAGAAGCTTTGATACTTACCCAAAAAAAGAAAAAACATTCACGACACGTAGCTTTCATAACTTAATGGAGCCTGACCTACTGGTGATGAATAATTTGACGGTGATATTAGCAACTTGCAACACTTTTTTCATGATGAATCCTATTCTGTAAAATTTCCTGATGGCCAATGCTCCTCAGACTAATACTTTAAGTACTTTCCACGCTTTATTAATGAGGTATACAAAAATTTGCCCTACTAATTGGAGCTGAATTATTTTGAACCTTGCAACACTCAAGTAATTTCCATCATATTCTATATAGTTTATATCAAGGCCTTTAAAACGAATGGAAGTAATTTTAAATCAGGAAAACCAAAACCAACTCATTCCAAATTTACGAAACGATTAAAAAAATCGGGAACTGTGCAGAAAACCGTATCATCATTTTTTAGAGATAATCAAAAATTTTTTTCATTGATCTTGATCCATCATCGAGAGCAACATTGGACTGAAAATGACATGGAATGATTCTAAAAGGAAAAGATTGCAATTTACAGATGGAGGTTTTCATTTTGAATCAGGTCATTTATGCTCAGAGGACAAGAAAGAGAAAAGGATCGCAGAAGATGCAATGCACTCAAAAATGTCCAATGATCCATCTATTTTGAACTCCGTGAGCAATGGGAAATGAAAAGTAAATCCTACTGAAAACAACTCACAGAATAACAGATTTTGTTCTTGACAGAACATGAAGTTATCAAACCAATTTACCACCACTCGGATAAGTAAGATGATCGTGAGAAATGGAGGGAAATGACAGTATGCTGATCGATCTCGATATCACTAATTAATTTGGGAATTCGAGGTCTGTTTGATGTTAAACCTGATGCATAGTCTAACGCAACAGATTCTTCGATGCTCATGGCTAAGATAAATTTCTTCGACAATATGGAAGCAGACATAAATTTTATTAGGGATCATACAGTTAATCTCGTAACAATTCATGTTTATATCATTGATGTACACATTGAAACACAAAAAGTGGATTGATTCACATCAGGTCCTGGATGAGTAAGTCTCATCTCACATTAATATTCTAATGATTTCGATTTTTTTTTTCTAATCTGGAGGTGGGTCAGAGTATGTCTTATAGGATACCTCTTAGACTCAATCTCATTTATTGATGTATTAATCAAAAGTCAAGGTATCGATGTTCACTGTAATCGCAGCTGACGATAGATTTCCAACGCCAATTTGTTAAAAATGATGTTATTTAACACACGCCAGTATTTTTCAAGTTCTGAGTTAAAAGAATAGTGCAGAAGAAGTTTTGTATTTTCTATTAGTTTGCTACATCAATTATGAGGCAATGACGATATTCGTAAGATGCACGATCACTTTGTTCGAACGATAATATGATTGAAGGTGAAATTCCAAAAAAGCATTAGAAAGACATCCCACAAGATTGTCAAAGCTCCATTTTCACTCATCAACTATTTCAAATTTCCGGTATTTGAAAAACACTGAAATTCTAGAATTGTACAAAAAATAGTATGATCGGACGCATTTCATTCTGGAATTGCTAATTTACAAAATTATGATTATTCCGCATGAAATATATTTGTAATGTGACGAACTGAGTTCGGGTGATTTTGGAGAATTGGTGATTTTCAAGTCACGGCTGAGTGCTAGGCAGTGCTCCTGATCGATACCACATCCATTTACTCTAAGAAATTCCCGTTGCACATGACATATGAGAGACGTTCATCGCAATTATGCCACTGGGAAGAAGTGAATCATGCCTAATATTGATCGACGCAAATTGCGCTCAGGCTTACTAGAAGCTATTAGAAGATTCGAAAAATTTATTGATGATTTTTTGTGATCCTTATTTTTGTCCTAATAACTGCATCATTTTGCTAGTCCACTATTGGAATTTTTAGAGAATCGATGATATGATTACTTTACGCTAGACAATCAGCTTCAGCGACGCGATCTCATTAACGTCATTGAATTGTAATCATAAGTAAAATTTCAATAATCAGTGAAAATTGACCACAGCAGTTACAATGTGTTCTCATAACATAACGTTTTCTTCTTTCAATGGAGCTTTCTGGGAACAAATGTTAACCTATTGAATAAACATATGTGAATTTGTAAATCGGTACTTCAATAGGGAGCTAAAGCGCGAAACTACCGGAAAAAATTAAGAAGTACCGGTGATTTACTTACGTTAGTGTTTGAGTCTAAAATGACACGAACTCTCATTGTTGGCTTGTGCTACAAAGATGTAAGAATAGTCGCATTACTCATTCAGTCAAATTCTTACGACTCATCAGTGTTCTTTTCCATAGAATTTCAATAGAGTGGAAGAATACCATTTTGAGATATATTATGATCAAAAAGATGGCAGCCACAGAGATGGGTGTCTTTTCCATTACATTCAATGAAAGAATCAACTATTGTGTTAATCATTCTTCAGTTCGATCTCTCCATTAAAAAAATTATCAAAAAATAATTTTCTTTGTTTGAATATAAATTTTATACAATAGTTATGGAATAAAATACGAAACTTCAATGTATAAGGTAAGAAAGCTACATGAATAATAATTGTAAAATTACACGAATAACAACGTAGGATCATTATTTAAAATTTTCTTTCTCGACTTGAAATTTGTGCCTCTTTATCCAAAATTGTGTATCCGCAAGGAATTGAAAACTTGCTTATGATTTGTTGGTCACATAACATTGTCTCGTAATGATATAATTTTATAAAATAATCTCATCACTTTTGTTCTTAGCTTGGGAAAAATGTACAATTATTGATATTGCACTGAAAAACGCCACAAAACTATTCGCATACACTCAGTCCATCACAAGTATGTATAAATAAGAGTAACCTTAGATGAGTTCCATCAATTAGATATGTGGAAATGTTTTTCCCACAAAGATTATATTTTAAAGTAAGCTGTGACCTTTGCCATGCAGTTTTTCGATTCTCAAATATCTCTTTTCGAGATAAAAGTTTATCCAATTGAATTTGTTTTCTAATTTATCTACTTATATGAACATTGCTTTGTTCGTTAATTTAGCAAACTAAATTCGTATTGAAGGTGATCCTCGACACACGTAATTTTGCTATACACACGTTTGCGATAACGCGATCCGTGTTTGTAAAATGAAATTCTGCTTCATCATGAACACAGCGCGCTCATGACTACCTCTATAATTCTGTATCAGCCGACTGATACTCGGTGGAACCGTTTTTTATGAATCTGGAATTCAGTCCCTTTCTCCGAGGAGAATTTCAAGCTTTATTTAAAACAAAGAAGCCGTGTTGGAGTTCAATTTTTCAATTTGATGATTCTCAAACTTAATTCTATTTAAGCGTGTATGCAAGTAAAGATACAGGGCTTACACATTCGACCCTTTCCCTCTCATACCAAGTAAAATGAGAATAATTCAGAACTAATTTGTGTATTTTTCTATTTTGTGCTAAGACCATTGTTACTTTTACTAGCAAATGGATCCACAAAGAGAACCAAATGTGAACATGTGTGAATTGGATTCATCAGATCTTCATTCTTCGGAAAGAATATTTAGGAAATATTTCCTCTTGTAGCTAAACAAGTAGCCGAATCAGAGGAAAATACGTAGAATGCGACGAGTCAAAACTTGCTGGAACCAAGCAAGCTGTAGAATTTTTTTAGATCTATGTGCGATAATCATTGCGATCACTGTCAGTCCACTTGTTGGCATTGCCTTTGTTGAATAAAGCCGTAATCCTTGGGAAGCGGGAAAGTTTGAGGAGGGCCATTGAAGCCCTTGTTGCATGGCCATGAAAATTGTATTCATCTTGGATCAGCTGGCTGGCAGCTCAGTGCTTTGGCTTTGCGTTAGCTCTAACAAATGGCACTCTGACATTGGAACCTGGCGGGTTCGTGCATTCTGTTTTTTCTGAAAACATAAAGAAAAACAACATTATTTCCACGTGGGAGAAAAGAAATTACCGAAATTCTTTGATACCTTTATAAAATACTGTTGTAAAAAGTTTGATAATTTCGAATTCTTGGTCGTTGCCCGATTTAAATGAGTTCAGATCGGTTGCAAACTTGAGAGGGAAGATTTGAGAAAACCAACGACGGTGAAATGTCTCACCCTCTTCTATTGATCGGTCTCCTGGGAACTCACTATCAACGCGTGGCCTTGACGGTCTAGTATTCAAGATTTTTATGTGACTTATGGCAAGCGCTTCAATCGGTTATTTATAATTTTTTTCCATTTCTCCCTAGGTTTCGATTCTTACTTAGAATGCACCATCTGGCTGAGTTTATCTGATCCGTTCTTACTTTTTTACTTATTGGCGAAGCGCAAAAACAACAGTACGGAGCTCAATAAGATTTTGAATCCGTATTTCAGTATTCCCTGAGATACGGATTTTTTTCTTTAGTTTCGGTAAAATAGCGTGTGAAACAATTAAAGAAAAAAACTTGTAATTTGGGGAATACTTAGATGAAGAGAAAAAAACACCCGTACTGTTGGTTATTGTCGTTTTGAATCTATATATTCATCACGGAGATCTATTGACTAAAACTCATTCAAAGTCGGACAAGACCCAAGATTATAATGTTGGGAAACAATCTCCTGCATAAATCATTCTCGTGAAAGAAACCAGAATTAATCAATTGATTATCATACCTATATTCTACACGCATTCTAAAATTAAAAAGTATACAATGGAAATTCTACGACGTCTTCAATATATTGTGCAAGAGGAACTACTTCCAACTAATCGAAATATTGAAAAAATTGCTCAGAGAAATCCCTCTGAATCTTCATCCAGATAACGATAAGCGTGCATATGAGACCAAAGTGTGTGGGCAACAAAATGGGGAAACTTTGAATGCATGTGAGTAAAACTAGTGCATCGACTAGAGCACATCCAAAAGTAAGATTCTTCTCTTAAACTTTGAAACTTGGAATTCAATTCGGATAGAATCCAGGGAGTAGGTCACGCCCGAATTCCCATAACAATCCCGTACCACTTACAGAATTTCGAATCACCCAGAGTTCGGATACTCATTCCGAACATTTAGGGAGTAGAGGGTTAAAAACCTCAAAATGAGATTATGTGAACATCGTTCCTTGCGTATTATGCACTTAAAAGAGTCTACTGCTTGAAAAATTCGACCGCAAACATTATACTGTACGTAGAACAGTTGATCGTAAAAAACACAGAGTTATGATATCGTGTTGACCGTATCTAGAAAAATTTACTGGTCGAGACAAATATTCCGATAATGTATAGATATTACGGTGCAGCAAAGTTGTGAATATATTTAGGAGTGTGTATACCTTTCGACGAAAAGGGAAGCAACCTCTATCCTCGTCGCTAGCCGGTTGATGATTTATTAGCAGGTCCGGCGTTGGTGTATTGTTCGGACCAAATACGTTGAGCTCCTTATAGCATTCCGTTTCAATCATCTGAAAGATCACGTTAAAATTAGTTGTAAGATTTTATAAAGAAGTCAAGACACTAATTTGTAAATGGACCCAAGTATTTTAATCCTAACAAGAACTATGTAGCCGAATTTCGCTCAGTCAACTGCAAAAATTGAAAGATTGTTGCGTCAACACGATCGGAGTTTATAAGCGGTACTCCAACTTCAAAATTTATGAGTAGTAGGCAATGGCAAGTATCAAGACCAATCCACTTGAGCGGCTATTTTTGAATCTCTATGTCGTAGCTTTCATGTACAAGATCGGATAATATACGTGCTACTCAGTCAAATTCAAGATATTGAAATTCAAATACTGGAAGTGGAAGTTAGCGAGAAGTAGTGCGTATAAGAAAAATAAATATCCGTGAATATCGTTACATCTACTCAATTTTAATGATGATGACGGAAGTAGGCTTCATTCGAATGATTAAATTTATTTGCTATATGTATTTTGGAACTCACTTCATTTTGCCATGGTATGGACACGCTGCCAGTGTTGAACTTGCTGTAGAATGTATCATCTGTAGCATCCAAATTCACACCCTTCACGGTGGAAAATTGCTCAATATCCAGAACATCCTTGGCGTATACAGCGTGAGGCTATACGAATACAATATACATCATCAATAACAGGTTGATGAACCGTAGTTAATTGTTAATATTTTTTTCAACTTTAAAAAGTAGACTGTCAATTAAACATGATTTGCGAGAGTCGGATTTCCATGGTGTATTATTTTGGAAATTCATAGTAGGTGTAGCGACTAAATTCATGATTTTATTTCAATCATTTGATATCTAAAATAAGCATTATTGTGTAAGACATCTGCAAACCTCTAAGTGTGACTTGATATTCGTAGCTAGACGTGAAAATTCGATCAGATAAATTTTGATCCAAAAGGGTTTAGTTACGATCGCTTTGATGCAAAGAGACCTTTTCTCAAATTGTCCAGAGAAAATTCAAGCATTTTTCAATGGGTTGACAGTCTTTGCTCGACTAATATCAAGTTCCAAAGGATCGAGGCTAAGATGGGTAGTTTTTCGATGCTTGCTCATATGATCAGCCGTAGTCTCTACCTTCAAAATAAATTCACAAAATTCACACGACCAATATTTCAAGTCCCGAATTTTTGTGAACAGAGTTAGACATCTTCGACGAGAATATCGTAATTCTCAAAATATGGTCATCTATCAAACATTCGATGAATGTTAACGATTACTTCAATATATCGAATGAACCGATATTTCGATAAGCTTGATACTGAGCCACTTTCATCACGTATAATGCACCGTGAAAGTTCCGACTATCCTAAAGACATTTTGCACCACAATTTTTTCAATAACATCGAGCGATTTATTTTTGAAACTAAGCCTACATCTTCAATTCACGCTGATTATCCCACATAATAATAACTCTACACATGAAAATAGCCCCACAGATTCAAAATTCAGAGTACACAATTTCCATTAGCCAATAATACTTACATCAGGAATGAAAGGTGGATCCCACATACCAGCCTCCAGTCTTTTCCAATTGAGGCACTGAAAAAACGGTTGCAGCTTAATTTCTCTAGCTCCGTGTCTTCCACACTGGCAACCTAACCTATTCTTGGAGCTTTTTCGGAGTAGCAACTGGCACAGTGCTTTGGCATCGTCACTAAATTTTGACGAATATTTTTCGGTGTCCTCTTTTACACGCCTTGCCACTTCATCAGATTTTACCTTCTCCTTACGAGCCCTAAAAGGTCCTCGCCCTTCAATCATCTCATACAACAGGCAACCAAAACTGAACCAATCAGGGCTGAATGTATATTTGAGATTGTCTATGACTTCGGGTGCCATGTAGCCTAGAGTACCAACTCGACCTCGAACCATGTCACCTTCAGTTACTTCTACGGCTAAACCTAAATCGGAGATTCGAACATGTCCGTGATCGTCTAGAAGGATATTTTCAGGTTTACAGTCACGATAGACTATGCCACGCTGGTGAAGATGTTCCAAACCGCACACCACCTCTGCCGCGTAGAACCTATTTAGAAAAAAATGTAGTTTGAATTAATTGGCATGGTTTTGGAATACTGTTCATCATAATATATGTTACGAAAGATTTGGGAGGATTTCTCGATAATTTCAAAAGTTTTGGGTGGTCAGGGTGAGAACAAACTCTGGGGTCCCTAGATGCTTTTTTTAAGATGTTTTTGAAAGATATTCTAAGTTGTGTTAGCAAATGTCGATGGATAGTATTGAAGATCAATTAATGTGACCGGTACTGATTTTACAATTCTAAACCTGTTTTATGTAGACATCTGTAATGTGATTATGTCGATTCCCGAATCAAATTTACTAAAAGTCAAAACTTGCCAAGAAATACACTGTGTCAAAGGTGAATGAAGTATGTGAAGTTTTTCATTACAAAACCTTAGTGATGAAACATTTGAGACCGAATCATATGGATTTTCAAGTTCTAATTGTCACAATGCTTTTTGTTTGACTAATGAAATTCATTCACACGATGGGCTCACATGGTTTTGTAAGATTTTATATCAACGGTTCTAACGTCATTGAAATAATTTGAAAACAAGCCAAAATGCGAACACTGCATAAAGAAAGCGATATAAGATCCGAAAATGAAGAACAATTGAAATTTTAATGTCACAGGTGACATATGAGTGTAAGCTTCATTTTAAACAAAGCGTGTAATTCAATTTACAGTTACACTAAACAGCATTGTTTCAAAATATTTCATGAAACAATTCTTTAAACAGAAGCACCGAGCTTCATGCATTCTGAACTTATTCACAATCTCGTCAGCGGACACATTTACATTTTGTCCCGCGTTATAATTTACGTCAGTACGACTAATTGCGAGATACAAATGGCCTTATGTATGGCAACATATCACGATACGAGTTCAACTATACAAAGTAATTATACTCTCTTGACTCCCGCGAGTAAACTTTGATACTGTCATTATGTATCCAACTTAAGGAATTCTGATTCTCTGACGGAACAAATAAATAAACATTCCACTCGGTTCTATCGATATCTAATTAACTTCTATTCGATAAAATACAATGCACAATCATAACTGAGCATACGATATACGTATTGATTAAGGCTAAAACTTTGGGCACTGTGACAATTTCATTTGAAATTTTCGTGCAATGTTCCTGACTCGAGAGTATTGTAGAATGTATACAGTTTCAGTATCGAACTTTGGCGAATCGTATTACCCTACGCTTCAATAAATTCTCTAGAGCTTTTTTTCCGAGAAAAATATGAGAAAGATATATCTCATGGGGGACGAGCTATGTCCTCTAGTCAATTTTTTTTTCCTCATGGAATTACTGATATTCGAGAGCCAAAGAGCCGAGTGCAAAAATGGGACAAGAGATGCATCCGTTTGGAAAATAAAAGTAGCAAAAAAAGTGATTGGAAGCGAAATTGGAAGCTTGCACAGATATGAGAAAGTAGTGTCAATACTAGCAGAGATGGATAAATTTCTAGCGTACAACGCGATGCAGATGACAGCGAATCAAAAAATTCTTCAAGGTTCTTAGATTCGTTTTATTGATAAATCATGAGTGATTTCTAATAATAGTAAGTGATGTAGTATCAATGATGCTATAATCGTATCACGACAAGTGCTCATCAAACGTGACATTTGTAAACTTGAGCCGTTATCTTGATATACTTGAATTATATCAGTCTGGTTTGAGATTTATGACAAACATCAGAATTTAAAAAATGTGTCGTCAGACTGATGAAATTGGATTCCAAGACTCAAATTGAATTAGAGCTATAGCATCTGTGTGACATAGGTTTTTGAGATCTGTGAAGAAATTATTGACACGGAAAAATTTTGCTCCAAGCTTGTGTACGAATAAGAAGTTTTTTTTTTTATTTCATTTCGAATTATTTGGCAGATATCAACAATTTTCTAGTCGGTGAAAGAAATATTACTGTAGTTGATCACGATTTTTGTGCATCTTGACCGTCAGATGAAATAATTATTATTCCCGTCATGTTGCATGATGAAGAATAAGTGAGGATCGATCTCAACGGTTCTGTTCCAATGCACGACTGTGTGTCAAAAATTGATCATAATGAAAAATGTGGTAAAACACGCTGAATTCAGCTATCGCACATGGTGTGACCTATCAATAAATTATGTAATAGCCGAATACTTCAGGGTTGGAAAATTTTTTCTGCTGTAGTAATTAGTCCTAATAATCGTAGCGTATATTACATGCTTTCGGTGTATGATACTCTCATTCAAAAGGTTGTCAAAATTTGTTATGCGCGGATGAAACTTTAACATCCTGTCAATGAATTAGTTATCACACAACGTTGAAAGACCTTAAAGAATGTGGCTATGTCCCGACCAAAACAAAGTTAAACGCTCTAAATTCTATTTGCAAAACTCAAGCCTAACAGTTACAAATTTCTTTCTTGTCAAATTTGTTTGTATAACTTGATTGTTCAGTAAGAATTTTCAGAGCTCAATTCGTCGTAAATTATATCGATCGTACTGCGGAATATTTTACAGGATTTTAGTTTCATTTAAAGAAGACTCATGTACAGCATCATGTGAAATTTCAAAGTGTCATTTTAATGATTGGAAACATCAAAAACCTGGTCATAGTTATCTCCAAACAATTCCTAGTTGAACTTGTAAATTGACAAATTTCTCAACTATTGTCATAACAGTTGGTTACAATCGTACATTTCAATTGAATCAATTAACCCCATAATTTTTCGTATGATAAATTATCCCTGCTTCAAGTTATGGTTTTGGTCAATAATATAACTCTATTGGATCTATGAAATAATTAACCCTTAACTACCGACGTGGTAGACTTTTGGCACACGCGAAATTTCAATCTCATCTCCAAGTCGGAACTCATGTTTGAGAGTTCTGGAGCCTACGTGTATTTTCATATTTCAAGATTACCTTCCAAATGGAACAATCACAGAATTTGAAAACTTTTTTTTTCAAAATATCCTCAAAATGAGTACTCAAAATCCATCACCGACAAAACTCAAAATTTCCATTTTGAAGAATATTCATTCAAACCAAGTGCCAATAGTTTCTTTGAAGTCTACTCGTGATATAAAAATGATCACCACGACGATCTCAGCCACAATTGATATATTTTTTTCGGAATTTGGAAAATTTTCCATCGGCGTAACCCAGAGAAATGACAAAAAGGTGACATTTTCTGGAATTTTTAAAGAAAATATGTAGTTTCCGAACCTAAGTTAGGAAATTTATATTGATTCTGAAATGTTTAAAGTACATGAAAGTAATTTTCAACCAGGATTTTCCACGAGAAAATCGCGGAAATAGAGCAATTTTCATGATGTGTGCCATTTGGATACCACGTGGGTTGGAGTGTTAGTAAATCTCACGTGGGTAACTAAGGGTTAAGCAATGGATAAAGTAAAATATGATGACTCACCTAGCTCGGTTAATATCGAATCCAGGTTCACCACCCATACTGTAAATGTGAAACTTCAAGTCGCCTCCATTCATAATTGTAAGCACTAAACATAGAGCATCCTTTGTCTCATATGCATAAGCCAATGAAACGACGAATCTCGAATTAATCTTCTGTAATATATTCTTTTCGGTAAGAACCATTGCTTCACCTCTATGTTTCTTGATACGTTTTTTTTCTAACTTCTTGCAGGCATACATTTTACCAGTAGCCCTTACTTGACAAGCGCAAACTTCACCAAATCCACCTTTTCCCAAGACTCGATACATCCTAAAAGTCTTGTATGTTACGGGCTGTGCCTCGAGCCATTTCCATTGAAGATACCTATAATGAAAAAAGGAAGAAAAATAAAAATCATATAAAATTAGGTGTACATGTGTGTACATTCACCTGATGTTTGCACGATAATCGTATAACGTGAGTATTGCGTGTATTCTACATGTGATTATCGAGTTAAATTTCATTCATTCATTAAAATGAGAGAGAGAGAGAGGGGGGCGCGTGAGTGACGCATACTATTTGCCGATGAACAGTGCGTGTGACACGCGCGACATGCTGTCGTCTTTATATACAAGCATGTTCGGTTTGGTGGCTGCCGCGTTTTGGCGGGGTGATGGGGAAGTTTTTTTTCTTCTTTTGTGGCCCTAAAGGTGTGAAAAATGTTGTCATTCTGATGTATAATAAGGTAATTCATCAAAACGATACATCGCGTGAGTGTACGTATAACACTGCTCGACAAAATTTTGGGTCCGGAATATCGCATTGACCAGACAAAGATTTTCTTATGTATTTTTCGACGTAGAAACCGATCCCGAAACCCGTTTTGACCCTACACGTCAGGATTTTTTTTAAAACGCAAATTACTGATTTTAGAAAAAACAACGTTTTTCGGCTTTTTTGCAAAATTTTCAAATTGATGATACTGCCGCTGCTTCGTCCCGATTGGTAGAAAATTATATCAAAAGAGGTTTTTCAACGTATTTTGAACCGCTGAACACGATCCCAGTGGTTTTACGAGGCTAGGATGCATCCAAAAAAAGATATAAGCAGATGAACTGAGTTGCTATCAGCAAAATTTCACGGATTTCGCGATAAATTTTCAAAAAATCGCCAAATAGCCCCAAAACAAGATATTTGAGCTCACGAGGTCGCATTCTCTTCGTTTGTGTATGTACTTTCATGAAAAAATATCAGCAATAACCGTCAGGAAGATGGGTTGAGTGTAGAATCGTTCTCGGGAGGGGCTCCGTTGACGTTCGCCATAGATAAAAGCAAGCAGATACTGCATGCTCCCCTCTCACGCTGCCTTCCTGATTCTGAGCTTCAGAATCTTGCCGCTAGGTGGCATACCGAATCCCCGTACATCGCATCAGGAAAGAATAGATTTGGTAATATAAGTGAGTCGAAACTGAGACCCTTATACAGAATTGTTCTGATAATCGCTCAAGCCTAGCCCTTGAGTGCTCCGACGTGTCAATTTAGTTAGCTGGTGAAATTTTTGTATACTCTAATGCTACCGCTCCTATTGAATATGAACTGGTAATACGTTCGTGATCCTGAAACGTTAGGATTGATCCTGATACGGTGAGCTCCCATCGAAGATCAGAGGAAACATGTCTCGTCAATACAGATGCGTCAACGATCCGAGCAAATTTTGCTTTGTGTGTAGCCAATATACATTTGAGAAAGAAAGGCGTAGTTTCACGACTGCTTTGCAGGAAGCATATGAAAATTATTTTGGGCTCAAACCTGAAAACTTGAGCAAGCCTTGGACCCCTGATAATGTATGCCTCACTTGTTCGATCAGATTAGTGGCACAGAACTCACATCTCAATTTTTCAATGCCCACATTGTGGAGAGAACCAAGGGACCACGTGTATGATTGTCACTTCTGTTTGGCTCAAGTATCAGGATACTCATCAAAAACTAAACATTTGATAAAATACTCAGATGTTTCGTCAGTGACAAAGCCCGTGCCTGGCATACCTTTGCACTTGTCTTCTGTCTCATCGCAAGAAAATGTCTCTTCGCAAGATGTTGTGATGAAAGACTCACAGCCATCTTCGGGAAGTCAGTCTAACAATTCAGAGTATTCCTCTTGTGGTTTCGAACCGGAAACGAGGAAGACCCAGATGCTTCCCGAGCCTACTCTTTTCAGTCAAGAGAGGCTCAACGATTTAGTCAGAGATCTTGATCTCCCGAAAATTAAAGCGGAGCTTTTGGCCTCTCGACTGAAAGAAATGAACCTTCTCGAAGACGGAGTTCGCATTACATCTTTTAGAAGCCGAGAATCAGGGTTCAGAGATTTTTTCACTGAGGAGGACGGGAATCTTTATTGTTGTGATATCGACGGTCTCTTTGGCGAACTCCAATACCAACACGTACCCGACGAATGGCGTCTCTTCATCACTTCCGTGAACTGGGCACCCGGTTATTAAAAATATCCAAAAAAAAAATACTCTCCAATTGTGCATTGATAGCGGATCACGAATCCGTTCGCAAAAATTTGTGGCTATCGTAGTTTTTCCAAAAAAAAATAAAAACTTTTCGGGTGCTGGGAAAATTTCCCCAATTTTTTTAGCAAAAACTACACAACGCAGGGATTGTGGGAAATTTGTGCTGGATTGCGGCCGATTTCCTCTATCAGCACGTATTTTTGTTTTTCCGAAATAATTATTATTTTTGTACTTATGCGGAAAAATGAGGTTCACAGAAGCAGCGGTAATTCATGAGCCAAGGAATGTGGCAGTGCGCATGCGCCGGGAATATTTCCAGTGCATGTTTTGCATTTCTCCGCGCCCGCTTTTGGCGGAGATTCGTCTCCGCGCCCGCCGATCGCGGGATTTTTGTCATAAAAAAAAAAGTTGTCAAAATCAACAGAGCAGTTGAGGGTGCGCTATTTTAGGCTGCTGGTGCCATTGCAGACCGGGCCAGGTAGATCCAGGTCGCAATTTATGGGAGAGGAGAGAGTCGAGGAGAGCGTCGTCACCGTCGTCGTGTGCAGCACCAGGACATCAACAGGACGACGACGGCGTACCCGGGTCGTCTGCTTCGATGGTGCACCTGGATTCTGTGGCAGTGCTTTGGGGTTAGGTGTCGGTTCTACGTGCATCCTCGACTCTCGACCTCGACTTCTAGGTGGCGAGGACCCTGGAACACCAGGAGTCCGCAGTTGGTCCTCTTGATGATTCATGTGTTTCAGGAATCAAGATGCCATCGACCTGGCCTCCGTCATCTCATGCACGACTTTATGTCATGTGAAAAGATGAATTTTTTTCATATCTCTGTTATTTTTGTGTATTGTGTGAGAATACTCAATTTCTATTCTTTGAGTAGAGAAATATGAGCTTAGAATGATGAATGACATGTTTTCAAGTTCTAATTCTCTGCTCGATATCAATTGAGTATGCCCTAGTTGAGTAGAGCTCAAGTCGTGGATGAAAAAGATCTCACAGAGTGAATCATGTTCCTTACGGTCCAGTGCCTATGGCTTTATTTTATACTTCTTCATTTTCTCCTCCATTAATTTACTCCATCACCAAAAATTTTCAACAGCAATTTCCAATTATATCATGACTCTATCATCACAGCGTTATGTTTTATATTAGTTGAATAAGTTGTGGCGCTGAGCGCAGGATTCATTTCACCTTTTGTAAGCTGCACTGGATAGATTTAATCAGAAGCTTATAATTATTCATGATTATAAGCTTCCATGCGTCATGCATAACAGAATGGTTCTGGCAACAGAGCTTTTGAGAACTAATTTGGTAATATTTTGTTACTCCATACAGAATAATCAGGGGCTTGCTTAACTTCACCGGTTTTTCAGGAGACTTCCCTCACACATTGACAGGAGAAAAGATATGAATACATAGGATTTATAGTTTTCAAACTCCAGCTTATTTCATTACTCTCCGAGATCCAGTTGATATGTTATTAATCTTCCTTCTGGTTACCATCTGATAAGATTCCTTTGCAGCTAATTCAAGGCAAGAGATGTTCCTATTCCTAATCTAATATTGACATGTAGGAAGTATAGCAGAATGTGAATACATAATAATTGTAAGAAACAAACCAATTAGCTACGAATAATCAGGCATGATTCCTATTGCCAAGTCAACCACTCTGATTATTCTGTATGGAGTAACAAAATATTACCAAATTAGTTCTCAAAAGCTCTGTTGCCAGAACCATTCTGTTATGCATGACGCATGGAAGCTTATAATCATGAATAATTATAAGCTTCTGATTAAATCTATCCAGTGCAGCTTACAAAAGGTGAAATGAATCCTGAGCTCAGCGCCACAACTTATTCAACTAATATAAAACATAACGCTGTGATGATAGAGTCATGATATAATTGGAAATTGCTGTTGAAAATTTTTGGTGATGGAGTAAATTAATGGAGGAGAAAATGAAGAAGTATAAAATAAAGCCATAGGCACTGGACCGTAAGGAACATGATTCACTCTGTGAGATCTTTTTCATCCACGACTTGAGCTCTACTCAACTAGGGCATACTCAATTGATATCGAGCAGAGAATTAGAACTTGAAAACATGTCATTCATCATTCTAAGCTCATATTTCTCTACTCAAAGAATAGAAATTGAGTATTCTCACACAATACACAAAAATAACAGAGATATGAAAAAAATTCATCTTTTCACATGACATAAAGTCGTGCATGAGATGACGGAGGCCAGGTCGATGGCATCTTGATTCCTGAAACACATGAATCATCAAGAGGACCAACTGCGGACTCCTGGTGTTCCAGGGTCCTCGCCACCTAGAAGTCGAGGTCGAGAGTCGAGGATGCACGTAGAACCGACACCTAACCCCAAAGCACTGCCACAGAATCCAGGTGCACCATCGAAGCAGACGACCCGGGTACGCCGTCGTCGTCCTGTTGATGTCCTGGTGCTGCACACGACGACGGTGACGACGCTCTCCTCGACTCTCTCCTCTCCCATAAATTGCGACCTGGATCTACCTGGCCCGGTCTGCAATGGCACCAGCAGCCTAAAATAGCGCACCCTCAACTGCTCTGTTGATTTTGACAACTTTTTTTTTTATGACAAAAATCCCGCGATCGGCGGGCGCGGAGACGAATCTCCGCCAAAAGCGGGCGCGGAGAAATGCAAAACATGCACTCCGCAGCTTCGCCAGCTAGGATCGCGTGGCGTCGCGGCCGGATCGCGTGGCGTCGCGGCTGGATCGCGGGGCGTCGCGGCCGGATCGCGTGGCGTCGCAGCCGGATCGCGTACCATGTATACTGAATCGTACATGATTCAGCAACAATTAGGCGACAACAATGATGTGAATGTCAATTCAAGTCGAGGGTGTGAGCCATGAGTCAATGCAGACGGAATCAAAATTTGATCTTGGAGCTTGACAGTTCTGTACCAAAAAGTTAGATAACGACGAGCTCCATCACAGTTTGTTTGTCAATCATTGTTTCATGCAAGTACTGAAGTGAATGCAGTTTGAAGAAGTTATAATCTCTTGCTGCAAGAATAGTGCACATCAAAGGCTGAACAGTGTTCCAGTTCACCAACATTCAATTCAGAAATTTGATGAAAACAATGATTGTGACAAACTCACTATGATGGAGCTTCTCGTTACCCAACCTTTTTGTACAGAACTGCTAGGCTTCAAGATAGTTTATTTTCCACCTAATGTTTGTTTTCAAAGTCTAGTTTGATCTTCTGGTTGAGAGAATAAAGCTTCCCAATCTTTGACCGATCAATCAGTTCATCTACGGAGTGATGAAAAACATCAGAAACTTGATTCGTTTCAAGTAATGAGATGTGAGCAGAGCACTTTCAGCTTCCAACCGAATCATCAGGTTAAGATTGAGTTGCACACTTTTCTCAACAAGTAGTTGAAACTACAACAACTTGTATTCAGTTCAGACCTTGAACACAAAATTTGGTTGAGAAATAAACTAGCTTGAAAGCTTGGCAGTTCTCTACGAAAAGGTTGGATGACGACAAGCTCCATCACAGTTTGTTTATCAATCAGTGTTTCTTCCAAGTTCTGAATTGAATGGTGGTGAACTGAGACACTGTTCAGCGATTGAGGTACACTATTCTTGCAACAAGGAGCTGGAACTTTCACAAACAGCACTCACTTCAGAACTTGGATCAAAACAATGATTGACAATCGATCTGTGATGGAGCTTGTTGTTGTCCAACCTTTTCGTACAGAATTGCCAAGCTTTAAGATAATTTATTTCCCAATCAATTTTTGTATTCAAAGTCCAAACTGAATGCAGTTTGTAATAGTTCAAAACTACTTGTTGAAAAAAATGTGCACCTCAATCTTCAACTAATGATTTTCAGTATGAATCTGCTTTGGCTCAGAGCATCAAGTATCTGGTGTCTTTCTCACTTTGCAGATAAAGTGAATCAGAGCACTATTTTTGAAACAGTTGAAACTATCACAAACTAGCTTGATCTCTGGTGAAAGTCAGAATCCAGCATCATCAGCATCCTGAAAAACATGAATATTCACACGAAAACTGCAGTTGAGTTGAGAAACCTGCGAGATCGAGTGGCGTCGTGGCGGGATCGCGTAGCGTCGCGAGTCGCGACTGGATCGCGGCAGCTAGATCGCGGGAAATGGAAATATTCCCGGCGCATGCGCACTGCCACATTCCTTGGCTCATGAATTACGGCTGCTTCTGTGAACCTCATTTTTCCGCATAAGTACAAAAATAATAATTATTTCGGAAAAACAAAAATACGTGCTGATAGAGGAGATCGGCCGCAATCCAGCACAAATTTCCCACAATTCCTGCGTTGTGTAGTTTTTGCTAAAAAAATTGGGGAAATTTTCCCAGCACCCGAAAAGTTTTTATTTTTTTTTGGAAAAACTACGATAGCCACAAATTTTTTTCGAACGGATTCGTGATCCGCTATCAATGCACAATTGGAGAGTATTTTTTTTTTGGATATTTTTAATAACCGGGTGCCCAGTTCACGGAAGTCTCTTCATCGATTCCAACAAAACCAGCTTAAAAGGTGTTTTACTGCATAATGGTAATGATAAGCCTTCCATTCCGATTTTCTACGGCACCCAGACTAAAGAAAGCTATGAAAACGTCAAAAATCTTCTAGACAAAATCAATTACGGAAGGTATGGTTGGACTTTATGCGGGGATTTCAAAATAATCAGCATTGTTCTTGGGCTACAATTGGGATATACGAAACATATGTGTTTTCTCTGTGAATGGGACTCACGGATGAGGAACGAACATTACATTAAGAAAGATTGGCCACAAAGAGAACAGATTATACCTGGGGTAAAGAACGTCATCGCTGAGCCCTTGATTGACCCTAAAAAAGTGTTTCTACCACCACTTCATATCAAATTAGGTTTGGTGAAAAACTTCATCAAAGGAATGGACCAGACTTCGGAAGCATTTCTTTATCTACGGAAGATATTTAACAATATAAGTGAGGCCAAATTGAAGGCTGGGGTATTGAATGGTCCTGACATCAGAAAATTGATGCTTGATTGTACATTCGACCAGAGACTTGTAGATATTGAGCTGGAAACATGGAGGTCCATAAAGGACGTCATAACAAATTTCTTAGGGAACAGGAAATCGGAGAATCATCAGATTTTGGTGGATAAAATGTTGTCGAATCTCAAGATGATGGGGGTGAATATGAGTCTCAAAATTCACATGATGGATTCTCACTTGGATTTCTTTCCTGAAAACCTCGGAGCAGTGAGTGATGAACATGGTGAAAGATTCCACCAGGACATAGCCGAGATGGAGAAGAGATATGGTACCAAAAATAATACGAATATGCTGGCCGATTACTGTTGGTTCCTGGTTTCCGAAGATGACAGTTTACATAAGATGAAAGCGGCTAGGAAAACATTCTGAAAACTTGATATCAAACTTGAGAAATGGTCATTTGATATAAGTGCGTTGACAAGACGAATGCGCTGGAGACATCAGAATCCACTCACAAAGAAATGTCCGGTCTTTTCCTAAAAGACATAGAAAATGCGACTCCCGAGAACGATTCTACACTCAACCCATCTTCCTGACGGTCATTGCTGATATTTTTTCATGAAAGTACATACACAAACGAAGAGAATGCAACCTCGTGAGCTCAAATATCTTGTTTTGGGGCTATTTGGCGATTTTTTGAAAATTTATCGCGAAATCCGTGAAATTTTGCTGATAGCAACTCAGTTCATCTGCTTATATCTTTTTTTGGATGCATCCTAGCCTCATGAAACCACTGGGATCGTGTTCAGCGGTTCAAAATACATTGAAAAACCTCTTTTGATATAATTTTCTACCAATCGGGACGAAGCAGCGGCGGTATCATCAATTTGAAAATTTTGCAAAAAAGCCGAAAAACGTTGTTTTTTCTAAAATCAGTAATTTGCGTTCTAAAAAAAATCCTGACGTGTAGGGTCAAAACGGGTTTCGGGATCGGTTTCTACGTCGAAAAATACATAAGAAAATCTTTGTCTGGTCAATGCGATATTCCGGACCCAAAATTTTGTCGAGCAGTGTAATTTTAGCTAAAAATATAGATGAAAGATGGATATGGAATTTTCTCATCCCTCATTTGATGATGTTACTCAATGTCAATTAATCTCATCGAAGAAACCTTTACAAAGTGCAAGAGATTTGGGTCCTTGAGAGTTTATCAGTAACGCAACTTAATCAAATTTTGATGAAATTTTTCCTTGATCAATTAGAATGTTTCATTTGCTACTGGTTCATTGTATATAATAGCTGTAAAATGATTATAGCTATCCATATATACAGAAAGTAAAAAACGAGAGGAGATAGGATGCATGATTGTATTTGAGGCTAATATATCATTCTTAACGACGATGTATTGTCGTTTGAAAAATTTATGAGCTTCGAATTGCCAATAAAAATGTTCATGTGCACGTTTGGGAGGCTTTTTGCTCGTTCAACGTATTCTCAAACTCTTAATGTAATTTGTGCCGTGAAGGCTCATTGCAATTCCTGAATAAAATAAAAATTAAATTAAATTAAATTTAAAGTGTTCCAAAGGCGATGACTGATGTCCATGTAGCTGGTATTCTAAGATGAAAAAATTTATAGGATTCGAATTTCAATCCTAGTTTACCCACGATTTTATGTACTACGATAAGATGCCTGAGTAAGAACTTATTGTTTTTCCCACATTTTTTGAGATTATTGAATAACCCACAGACATCAGAAGTTTAAACTTATGTAATCACTCCATGCGCTTGGTAACATTTTTTGGCAACTTCATATGATCGAAATGATGCCTTTACAAAACTCAAGGTATGCATAGGCATACCCAAATTTTTTAATCGGTTACGGTGCACCACGATGGTAAGCGTACTCAGGCTACCGAATAATCATTTGAAAAAGACGTGACTTTCCATACTCCGGGCTTTCATAAATGAAGTAATAGTAATAATGAGTATTACCCTGCTGAAAATAATTCCGTCGGACCCCATGGTATCCTATGGAATTTCGTAGAACCTGATACTGGGAAATTTTTTTCTTGAGATTTTGCAAAATTTGGCATCGAAGACGTGCAGCATGAAAATTTCGATCATTATTCCTCCGGTCCACGGGGTGGGTGGTGCATGGGAAGTAAAGAGTAGATGCTACGTGTCTTCGGTGCCAAATTTTGTAAAATCTCAAGATTAGAAAATTTTCCTGGGCCAGAGCCTAATACGAAGCCCCATGGATGCCACGGTATCATTTTCAGTAGGGTGTAGCAATACCTGCATTTGATCTTGCAAAATTATTCAAGATGAGACTACAGAAATTGATCTATCTCATTGAGAATATCTGACTGGCTCTAATAGGTCAACTGAGATTGGTACAATAATAATTCGAAACGTCTTTTGAAAAACATATTAGCGCAGGCAATTCGATTGGTCTGCAGCATACGCAATATAGTATTGAGACACTCGAGTTGTAAAAATGGTACATGAAATTCATCATATTGTAGAGGAATCCCCTTACAAAAACAACTGGGGCTCACCTAAGGCTCCTAAAATTAGTTGGTTTAGACACGGGAAGAGGAGGGGGGGAAGGGGTTTCTCACAACGATAGGCAATGCCACTTTCTTCACCGGAACCGTAATTTTTAGATGGAGGTGCATTTGTGTGAGTGCAACCTCCCCCCCCCCCCCCCCCCCGATGGTGCGCCCGTAGGAGTGAAGCTCGCTGAATATGGCGGCCAGGGTATCATAGACCCACTAGTTGTAGGGACCCTAAAAACAACCAATGAATAAATGATGCGATGACCTTTAGGGCTCTGACATCGATGCTGGATTGCCTGCGCACAGGAGTAAAGTAGCTGAGGGAGCAGATTCAGCATTGGTAGAATAGGAGTTTTGCTTCATTGACGTCTCTCTAGTAAATCTGGCACAAAACACTTATGTTCGGATCTAATTTGTTACTCTAATCGATATTTCATCACCCAAGAGAGCTGTAAAAGCTCAATATCACGAGCTCTGCCCTATCATTTATAGATTATAATTTTATCACACTATAATGCTAAATATGCTAAATCTGTCCCCTTTGTCGGCCATCTTGGAAGAAAAGAAAATGACTGTGTGTTGGCAACCCGACAACCATGTCAGATCCTTATAAACCTCACAAACTTTTACAACGCAAGATTGAGTCTAATGGTTATGGGATTCAAAAATGAAGAATATCTTCACGCTGTCGTGTGGTGTGTGATAGGTTCAAAGTCTTCCCTAGTCTATGATCCATTGCGAACATCATTCCGTTACTCTTTCTACGTTCTGGATTCTCCTCACTATTTCCAAAATCACGACGTTTCAGTTGGCCCGTCAAAGAGAGTTACAGTGCAGGGTATACGTACTCAATCTCGCGGGGGTGAATCCAACACTATACATCTACAATCTTATGGGTGTCTATGAACTTTACTCTTTCCCAGATTTAAAAAAAAATAGGGGAGAACCCATCACAACTATTAGTGGTCACATTATGATACGATATCAGGCTTCCGCCAAGAGCTTGTATGTGCTTAGTGTGTAACTTCCTTGATAATTTTTTTCATGGTATACGTTACTGACTTGAGCGCGCGAGCGTCCTAATCAAGGACTTGAGCAGTTCATTTTCCCAAGGAACCGAGAAGGACCAGACTTTGGTATCCAAAGTAGCCGTGATATCACACGGGTCAGATATTGTTTTTCATCCTAATCCAAATAAGTTCAAATCAACCTTTGATAATTACCGAGGCAAATAATCAAAACCGTAACAGTCCATTCTTCTGGTTATTTGCAATCTTCAACCAGGGATCTATCAACTGTTCTTTTCTTAATACGTCAAGTTTGTGGTCTGCAAGTACTGAAACCATAGGTATTCGAGATCGCCGTTGAAAGTAAGCATTGAATAATCAATTCCACAAATAGGCACCACACAATATCAGCGAACAAGGAATCGCCTCGTCAATATGATTGACACACCAGTCGAGCGTACAAACCATAGGCACGTGGCACTGGCAAGTCCACCTCTGCGAACGTGCTAACTTTATCGAAGGGCGTTACGGTCGATTTCTCAGAACCGTGAGGATTTACAAAATTCAGAGCGCGCTCGAACTTCCAAGTTGGTCTCTGCAAGTTTTGTTTACGCAAGTTTCTCAGAATCCGCTTTCCGCGTCGAGAAGTTTCGCTCTTACACACGCACAGGTGAACATATACAATAAAGCGCCATCTGTTCACGGCGTTGTTATACTTGCAGACTCGTTGTAGCAATTAGCTTGATTAGTCCAGGTGCGGCTGTTGCCTGGCATGTTTATATTCGCTTCAGAGTATAAATACGAGCTCGTAGTTCAAGTTGCAACTGTGATACCCCCCCCCCCTCTCTCGCAATTTGTAATGGCGGGAAATTCGGAATTCTAACATGTGAAATATAGGTTAGAGTAATGAGGTCTGCTGGTTGTCTGCTTACCTGTGGAAATAAAACGAGGCAAGAAATGAGGCAAAGGGTTCGCCGGCTAAAAAGTTTTTGACGGTCTGGGCAATTTCGGCAAACATTTCCTTGCCAGCTGAACCTAACCTATCCTCGCATTGAGATATGAGGGTGTCGTTGAGAATGTCAATCACGTCCGAGTCCTCGTGTTTGAGGAAACGGTCAAACAGAAGCTTGGCCATCTCGGTGCGGTTCTCGTCCATCTCCACCTCATATTTCTCGATTGCGTCGAGGAAGAGATTGTAACGATGGTAGGCCGGCTTCTTGTCCTGGCAATATTGCCTGAACAACAGCCGGCCGATCGGCTGCTGGTCCACCACATAGCTGTACCGCGTTTCTGCAAACACATGAAAAATAGTATGATTTAGTTAGATGATGGAGGTCTTATTTCGGATCTTATGATTCCATGATTGACCGGGATCGTGGTGGAGACTATTGTGAACTTTTCATCTTCTTGATACGTATACTAGGGCGATAGTGTAGAGCTACTGCCCAAACATGGGCATGTTATACGGTCTGAGCATGAGGTCATCGCTGAGGATGATACGTTCAAAGAATGTTATCCCACACTTTACATATTTGTCGGGACTAGAATCAGTCATTAACTTAATGTTTATAGTGAAACGGTTTTTGGACTTTTTGTCTTCCCACAATTCGGGTTGACAATGTTCTCACCACCATTCCTGACCAGTTATTGACGATGTTTGAGCACTCAATAAATATCTTGAGAATTCACAATACCGCTGGAAGGTGCGCATCATCATCATGAGAAGGACTTGGAAATAACAACATTTTTCTCTCCGATTGTTGAGCCCGTAAAAACACGTACAACACATTTTTGGAGGTATCTGTTAGAGATGTTGAATATGAGCCACTCGAGCCATCATTGGTGCATTTCGAAATGCGTTTAGTCCCTTTCCGATAACTGATTTCGTTAGATCATTTGGATGGACTCGGTCGCTAAGCTACTGCTCTAGTCAGATCACATTGGTCCAATCTCAGAATTGAAGTGATTCACAATGTTCAACGGCACATAATCCTCATGTACCTCTCCAAAGCCTTCCATGACATTGCTCGGTCAAAAGCGAATGTTGACCAAGTCTGTGAGACTCATTTTGAAATTGTTTCATTCACTGGCTACAACAATTGGAGTCATCGGATGCAGTCAGGCCCTGGTAGAAATGTTGAGCATATCGAGGAGCATATTTTGTCCAAAAACTGGCCAACTCGCATTGCTACTACATATAGCTGTATTGCATGGAAGACCAGAAAAGTTTACTCACATTTCTACGAGGGGAGGGGGGGGGGGGGTAAGATAATGTTTTGAAAGGAATTTGTCTAACCACCCTCCAGATTTTTTATCAAGTATCGAGAGCTTCAGTTCCTAATGTTGTTTCAAGGTTATACTCGCTATTTTTGGAGTTTGTAACTTCAAAACGGTGAAATTAGCACCGGTACGGGTCCAGATTCATCACTCGTCAATATTGCTCACTCTTCAAAGTCATTTACATGGTGGCTCCGACGTTCTGTCGCCAGATAGCCGTCCAAGCTTGTCCCTTCAAGAGCGAAACACCCACCCAGCAATCATCTGAAGCCCGATGCCCGCATGCACCGAACAACCAGCGGCAAGGGTGATCTTCGGATCTTGGGAGAGTAACGACTCCTTAGATCCGGTTAACCGCAAAGAGGATCCTTCGGTGCTCCTGGGAGACAGACGCACTGTCCGGCCCTAGTCTTCCGGCAAGGGGGATCTTAGTGTCCCGGGAGCACACGAAGACGTTCACGACCCAGTCCCCCAGATCCAGCACCCACAGTGAATGCTTCCCACGATCCCTATTGACTTCGTGCGTATAAGTCCCGAGTGACACCTAAGATCGCTTCAGGACTCCCGTTTCTTCGCTAGTCTCCCTGTATCTTCCATCTTTTCTCTATACTCTCTATTTGTTCTTTTCTTTTGCTGGGACTATATCTTCGGGTTGGTGCCCTCCATCTCCTTGGAAGGGTTTTAGTCGGTAGTTACCAGGGTTTTTTTCGGGTGAATCCGACACTACTAACACTCTCGAATTTGTATATTAAGATAATCCCCTTCTGACCTTCTTCCTCCCGTAACACTTGAACAATTAGTGAAACCCGTGTAACAATCAGGTAAAGCAGATTCAGGCGGATCTCTTGGCTCTGGGAACTCTGGGTAGTCGATGGCTTCATAATTTTGCCATCGTTAACTAGTGATTGCTCTTGGGGTTTTGATGGAGATGAGACTACCTTATTCGGTACAACTCATTGAGAAGTCCACCGTCGCACAGTGGGGCCCGCGTATCTTTCTAGGGCTCAGCGCCACGCAAATTCTCAACTTATTGCCATGTCCGGGAACGAGGAATGTTGCTCTCAGTTATCAGAATACCGTCCGATCCCGGACACGGCGATAAATTAAGGATTCGCATGGCGCTGAGCCCTAGAAAGATGTCCTGGCCCCACTATACGTCGTAGTAGTCCGGGACTGCAACACTGTCACCCAGTAAGACCTGTATAGGCTACTTGGGAGCACCAAGAATCAAGCATTGAAGTTATTTATAGTTTTGCCACCAGTTTAAATCTTATTTTGAGCTAGATCGCATCTTGTACCACGCACACACACACACACACACACACACACACACCAGCTCATTTTCCATAACAAATATCCGTTTGTCCAGCTTGTTACCAGCTGCCAAATCCCACGCCTTGCGCACAATCTCCCTTCCTCATCTCTTCTCCCACACCATAGCCTCGGGTGGCTCAAAAGCCCGAGCAGTTTGTCACGCCACCGCTAGGTGGCGTTCATCCTTGCCCGCAACAGAAACAGAGCACCGTGTTTTCAAAATCGGTGCCTCTACCAACTTCCTCGACGGCCCCTCCGGCTGAACTTCTACAGCACTGTCGTGCTCGGGAGACCACCGGACGGGTACCCACACCCAGGTCCACTTCTACAGCGCTGACGCGCTCGGGGGTGTTCCGACCTAGTGGCAGTCCATATCAGTCCCTCGGGCTGATGTTTGAAGCTTCTTCGGCACTAGCGCGCCCGGGAGCTCTTACGTCGCTCGGGCGGACTTCTTCACGTCGGAGACCATCCTCGACCCAGGACCACCCCGGATGTCCGTGACAAGCTCTACGGACCCAACCGGATCGGACGACCACACGCTCATAGCCGAGCCTCCTACGGATCGAAGCCTCAACCCAGGATGTTGGGAACCGCCAGCCGCACGCGATGTTGGCCCCAATGGCGCGCGTCTCAACCCTGGGGATTCGATGGAGTTCGCTGAAGCGACTCCCACGATTCCAGCCAAGCCTGCTCAGACCAGTCCACACGGGTACCATCCAAGCTTCGTCTCGGAGTAGACTCTGGGGAAACCCCTAACTCTGACATCAGCTCTTTTCAGGGCTAACCCACAAATCCCAATCGGCCCTTTTCAGGGCCACCAACCTTCTAACGTATGAACCACTGTTGTGGCCCACTCAGTTGCCTCGTGGCCCTAGCCATCCCGGTAACAAGCTTCGGAAACATGAACCTTTTTCATTCCATTCACTATAAATTGACGTACAGTCCCCGACAAAATTGAGTGGACAGTATGCAAAAATTCACAAATCAGTGACTCAGGGCAACTCTCGAGGATTTATGCCTCTAAATTATGCACAATTCGATCCCCGAGCATCTCAAATTTACTCCCGAAGAGCGGCGACTTCAACAATTTGCGTGGTGGAACTGCAGAAGGCATTTTGTGCGAGCACCTCGATTTTCGATCGGACAGAATTGAGTGGACACGCACTAAAAAGCCTATGGAAATCTAAATAGACCGTCCGCTCATGCATATAGAGCTTTCTAGTGACCAGGGCAATCCCGTAACTACTATTGCTCGTCCATCGATGGGTCTGGGCTTCACGGAATTTCGTTACACGTGACGAAAACGCTGGAGTTTTCTCTCAAATTTGACTGCGAAAAATGCATCAACGCGCTGCATTGAAATGGGAGGACTTGAGAATGAAGGGAATGATGGAATATCAGTCCTGGTAGTCCGTTCTTGTAGCCGTCTCATCAAGATCTTGGATGAAATTCGTCCGAAATCGCCTGGAAAAGAATACAGAAGAGAGAAAATACTCGAAAAAAAGGATTCAACCTGATAGCGGCTGGACGGAATTGAATTCGAATCTTCAGTTGGATGTACCCGTGGAGTTTTTTCAATTGTTTGGCCCGAAAATCTCGAGTGGAGATGGGGGTCAGATGGGTGCAATCAGAGAAAGGGTAGGGGGATACAACCCAATATGTGAGCGTAGATGGTCAAATGGGTCTCAAATGCTTGGAATTAGTGAATGTGTGATTTGAAATCATATTCCAGCTCATTTTGAACAATTTGGGACTCATTTGATCATCTACGCTTACATATTGGGTTGTATCCCCCTACCCTTTCTCTGGAGCGATGATTGCACCCATCTGACCCCCATCTCCACTCGAGATTTTTGGGCCCAACAATTTAAAAAACTCCATGTGTACATTCAACTGAAGATTCGAATTCAATTCCGTTCAGCCGCTATCAGGTTGAATCCTTTTTTTTGAGTATTTTCTCTCCTCCATGTTCTTTTACAGGCGATTTTGGACACCTTCCATACAAGATATTAAAAATGAGGTTACAAGAATGGACTCCCAGGACTGGTATTCCATCATTCCCTTCATTCTCAAGTCCTCCCATTTCAATGCAGCGCGTTGATGCATTTTTCGCAGTCAAATTTAAGAGAAATCTGAAGAATTTCATCTCCAGCCTTTTCGTCGCGTGTAACGAGATTCCGCGAAGCCCAGACCCATCGATGGACGAGCAATAGTGGTTACGGGATTGCCCTGGTCACTATAAAGCTCTATTATATGCATGGGCGGACGGTCTATTTAGATTTCCATAGGCTTTTTAGTGCGTGTCCACTCAATTCTGTCCGATCGAAAATCGAGTTGCTCGCACAAAATGCCTTCTGCAGTTCCACCACGCAAATTGTTGAAGTCGCCGCTCTTCATGAGTAAATTTGAGATGCTCGGGGATTGAATTGTGCATAATTTAGAGGCATAAACCCTCAAGAGTTGTCCTGAGTCGCTGATTTGTGAATTTTTGCATACTGTCCACTCAATTTTGTCGGGCATTGTAGATAAAATTTATGTTTTACAATTAAATCCACATTTAGGACCGTTTGAAGGACCTCAGTTCTATTTTATCTGTCCTAAGAAGATTCTTCGTCTACGATCATTCCTGAAATGAATTCTACAACCTCAACTTTGACCTCCAAGTAAAACACGGACGACAGACAGAGCGCCTTGCCTCAGATACCAACTTTTGACAAATAGAGGAGTTTAAAAACATTCTGACAGTTTGGATGGCTCTTCTTCGTGTGTTATACACGTGCGATGAGGGCGGCGTGGTTCGTGTTATAGGGAGGGACCATTTGAAAGAGATGCGTGGTTGGATACTACAATGTATGCATGGACACGATAAAACAAGGCGACACAACGACGTCGACGAGTTAACGACCAGTAGTAAATCCTCGTCTTGCTTCTCGAGTGCGCGACAGATTGATGCTGCGGTTGCGCTTCGGTGCGCGTTTTCATTGCCCGCGAGAAGAATGTGCATGTACATTATACAGTGTGCGACGAGACTGAAAAGGGCTTCGGAGTTTCGGGCGACGATGTATCTCAGACGAGCAATGTGTTCCGGAACATTTACGATTGCAACTGAACTTTGAGAAGGTGAATGAAAAGGATGCACGAATCCGTCTTAATTGCCCTGTTAATATCGATGTCGCATAAAGCAGAGGAGGCTGGTGATTAGCGTTAAAATTAGTCGTACAAAAATTTTACGGACATTCATAATTTTTTTTTCTTATACTTCTTCTTATTATTATTTTCTGCTTGCATTTACACAATGGCCCCTTGCGTATCAACACTATAAGAATTGATAGATTTACGATGAAGATAAAGGTCAATCGAATAACGAACAAATTGCTGTTGATAGATCACGTATTTTTGCATGATCGAGGCATCACACATTGTCAATTCATTTTCTGTTCAATTTAAGATCAGGGTCGTAACGCTCGTCGTAACGTTTATTTCAAAGGTAGACAAATGAGAGTGAGCAGAAAAGATTTGTGAAATGACACAAACAATAAAAAAAAACGGCTTACGGCGAAAAATGGATTTTTATAGAAATTGTTGGTGAGGGGAGTCAAAAGACCTAGCTCATATGTTTTGTGGTCCTGTACCGTGGATCACTTGTTTCTTGTAGAAAGTTATCGAAATTTCGAGGAAAGAGTGATAATTCTGACGCCAGTTAGTATAAATTTCAAGAAATATCGATTGTTGAAGGTATAAAACACGTAGGTAAATTGCAACCCTTGGTAAAGGTTGAAGGAGTTTGAGAAGTTAATAGACCAGTCAATATTTTTGAAGTTTCATAATTTTGTGACGAGTCTTCAAATCAGTTTTTGGAACAAGTAGTTTTACACGTATCATTTCCAGGTAATGATGTAATGCAAATTAAAAAGTGCAAACTATGGAATTCATTCAACGAAAATCCAACATAATCTATTCAACAGTTAAAACTCATCCATAACCACAAAAGGCGGTATTTGCTAATACTTATTCCTCAACCTTACACTGTAAAAATACCACACTGGTGGTTGAATAAAATTAGCCAACCAATCAATTATATTCCGTGATGGATGGATGGATGGATGATGGTTGGATGGGCGGATGGATGGATAGATGGATAGAGGGATGGATGGTCGATGGATAGTTGATGGGTGAATAGACGGATGGATGGACTCATCACCCATTCATCTATTCATCCAACCATCATCCATCCAACCATCAATCCACCCATCAACTATCCATTGACCATCCATCCATCATGCATGCGTCCATTATCCATTCATCATGCATCACTCCATCAATACATCCATCCGTCCACCCACCATTTATTCTTCGATCTATTCATCGACCCCATCCATCATCCATCCATCCATCGACCATCGATCCATCATATCCATCAGTCCACCCCTCCATCCATCCTTATCCACTCATTTGACCATCCACATGCTGAATACACCATATTCTACCCCTCACACGTAGGCAACCTGATGATATGCAGGAACCGCACAGACAGATTGTGATAATCCTCATTGGTTGAATATTCAACCAAACTGGTTGAATTGTCAACCAGACTGGTTGAAGTTTTTTGGAAAATTTTTTTACAGTGTAAGTATCAATCTTCAGGAGCCTCGGTAGCTTTCTGAACAAAATCAAAGGGCATGTACTGCTTCTATCTTTCTACAAAATTAATGATCGACGATTCCCATTAAAATCTGTTTTCCCCGAAAATGAAAGTCTCTCTTTGAAAAATAGTCACTTCGTCATTTTGAATTTTATCGAAGCCAATAAAAAGCAGTACTACTGTTCCAGTGCAGCGTTCGATTTGAAAAAGCTCTTTAACTGCTCTGACTTTTGCGGCTAGTACACATTACAAAAAGCAATGTTGGAGAAGAGAAACGTCAGCAGCAGTGCAGTATTATAGCAGCCAGCCATAAAATGAACTTGGTTCTGACAGAAAGGACTTGGCATCGAAGAGGGAGTCAAAGGAGAGGAGAAGGAGCAAGAGAGAACCGGGGCAAGCAAACTGAAAAGTTGCCCCGAGGGTAGTTGCTCGAAAGCTCGCCGTTTCTATACAGTAAGTGCGCGAGGTCTACATAGCTGGAATATATTTTAGAGGATTTGACTTCACTATATATACGTTGAGTATACAGAAAATACTCGATGATAGCGCAATTACTCGCGTCGTGGAAAACGGGGAGTAGTCTCTCGTTGCTTCTGTATCTATACAGATCAATGTTATGAGAAAAGCTCGTTGAGTAGAATATTTGCATGGTAGTTTCTCGGGTGAAAATTAAAGTAGGTTTGTGTTTTTTCCGCTTCTGAAAATTCACTGATCACGAGGATTTACGAAAATTTACAAATTTTCTCCATCGAATATTTTCCAGTTATTTGTGGAAAATCGATGGATACTCCATTGAAACCAATGCAATAAAATTCTCCTTGCTCCAAGAACATACAAGTTTCATGTACAAAATGAGAAATTCTCGGATGTAATTTTATTTTTGTCGTAACTAGATGGTCTAAAATCAGGATCAGATTGATTAAAAAAGAGCTTTTGGTGTAATTTTCGAGCTGATCAAATTTTCTAGTCCAAAATTTCTCTCTTCCTTCCTTACTGCAAGGTTTAATCTGAGTAAGATTCACAGGAGAGTATAAAGTGCCCCTATCAACACACCATTTCAATAACACAATAAATTTGAGTTTCGAACATCAACTGATCCTATGAGATCTGGCGAAGTTTCTGTTTTCATCAGAAGTTAACGAAGTTATGGAGATTCAAACAGTTGAAAAACAAACAATGAAATGAATTAATGCTTCGAACGTTCAATTATCATTACCCCAATGGGAAGAAAGGTGATCAATTCATCAATCCATTGAAACTCTCTCTTAAAATTCAACAAAAGCTCATCAGTATCTGGCAACATTCCAGATTCTCATAACCAAAACGATGAATTATAAAAATCTCAACCCGACCATTGCATCAAGTTTATCATCATTTTCAACGATCTCTTACTCTTCATCAGACCAATTCTTTTTCCAATTCCAACGAATGATGCAAATTCAAATCACTCGCAATCAAGCTTCTACAATCGCAATCTCACACCATTTGCAAATTAACCTCACCATTCTCGCCAACAAAATATAGGTACCTTCCTTACAATATCCTAATGATAGCAGAGCTAGTCCCTTTCGCAAGCCCATCAAAGTTTGCCCATGTAATTCAATCTTACGGGATAATCTCATAGCTTGGAGTAGCATTAGCTTGGAAGCTTTGCAAGCTCAAACTCACCAGCCGTGGGTTGCCATATTGATATTCTAACCTCTGAACTAACCAACTCTTCCCCGTGACCTCTCTCTGTATCAACACCGAAACTATACATCCATAACCTCGAAAGCCATTCCGTCAATTAAAACTTGTTACTCTCTGTGTCTAAATGGAAAATTTCCAGCTTGCAAACTCAAAGCTCTTTTAGTTTATACAACCCTGACGAGTTTTTGACTATTTTTCCCTCTATCTTTTGCCCATCTACGTCGTTATATTATCAGAGTCAGCTATAGGAGTAAGTCTTCAGATATTGCATGATTTTACTGGAGTATATGGAAGCCACATGATGTGATGAAGTTTGGAAGGTTAAAAATCAACAACAAATGCCCCAAGATGTTATCAAGAGCATGAATTTAGATTTTTTTTAATTCTTAACCCATAGGCGCCTGGTGGGTCCTTCAGGATTCATTAGCAATATGTTGAATTTCATAAATCCATATCAATATTTCATGCTTCTCAAGGTTCCATCATCTTGTTTTGGGCCATACCTAACTATTTTGTATAGTTATCGAGGTCTATCAAGCGTCTCCAAGTTTCCAGATTACTTTAAGAAAATCGTTCGGCCGAATTTTCAAATTGGTAAAAATGACGTGTCACTGTACGAGCCGGTGGGACCCCTCTCCCTGAACAAATAGAAATGGTTTTTCTTATATAAGTACATTTTGTACAACCCATTCTAGCTCCCTTTTTAGTGGACAAAATACGTCAGAATTATATTTTTGATTAAATCTATGTGAGCAAAAAAGTGAGGTTAGATCTCGGGTTAGATTGACTTACGTAGATGCACGACAACTACCTTATTGAACGTGTAAAACTTCAACGTCATCAGATATTAGAAAGATTACTCGACAACTTTGATAGGCCAACAGAGAATTCAGATTTAATGATTCGAAAGGTATACTCCTCCAAGTCTCACACGAGGTGCTGACATTTTTTTTGTGACTCTTGACAACACACGGGACCAGAGATCTAAATGGAGGATTCAAATGATGGCTCAACTATTTTGAAAAAATGAAATAGTAACAGTTACTTGGAAATTGAGAGGAAGTGTTTCGGTTCATTCCCTCCGATTTCGAACTACTTCATTTCAGTTTCCAAAAACTCATCATTATACTCTTTCATAATATAGCTCAACACTCATTTGAATCTTCCATTCATATTTTTGGTCCAGTGTGGTGCCCAAAGTCATAAAGAATGTCAGCACCTCATGTTAGACTCAAAGGAGTGGGTATCGAATCAAGATTTGAATTCTTTGTTGGCTCATCAAAGCGGTCGAGTAACCTCTCTAAAATTTGTCAAATGAACATGAGCGGGGCTAAGAAGTAGCTTACTCGACGAAATAGCTACAATTTTCTAATAGATGCAGCAAAAGACTGCAAAAAATAACAAGCTTTTATGATGCATTTTTCTTTTGATGGCAATTAGAGATTCTGATGTCGATAATGGTCCTGTTAGCCATCATGCTGCACGTATCAAGGGATTGGATCAAGTTACGAATATAGATACAACACGGACAGACTATACTCAAGAAAGTTCTTCATTGTTTCCAACAACCGATGTGCACAAGTCTGTCTGTGTGCCATAACATCATGAGGAATCTCAAGTGTGCAGGCTTGGGGTTTTTTAATTGGGATGAAGGGAGAGAAAGGGTTCTGAGGGAGATTTTTTGTCTAGATAGATTATATAGCTTCTCCCACAACCTGAACTAAGGTGGAAAGATTCGAGGGATTTTTTTTTTTTTGTAAACGTTAGCCGCAGGAGTGGGTGGATATTTTCTTGAGACGGAAGGAAATATTTGCAAACTTTTAAGTCATGATGGTTCCGAAAGATGGATGAATACGTTGTTCTATGTAAAAATGATCGCTTGAAGAAATAGTTATCTTTAGAGCAAGATATTGGAGGATACACGAATAAGTTCATCTCGGCAGATAGAATATGAACTTAAAACATTATAATTAATTACAGAATTCCTGTAGTACAAAATGTGCACGAATTTCGGACTAGACTTAGGTTTTCAGATTAGAAAGAGCTGGGATATCAAAAATTTGAATTTTGAATAATGGTTCATGATCATATTTCATGAAATTGGAAATATTGTATTGTTGTCTGAGTTTTCCTTGAAAAAACAGATGAGATATGTGGGAGTAAGCATATCGAATGAAAATCTGACGTGCGAAGAATTTTTGATGTCTGGACTTGACGACTTTTGAGAATTGAGAAATTTTCATATCTACTAACGATAATATTAATGAGTTATTAGGAGAAGCTGAGAAAACAGAATTGGTGATTTTCAGAAGTTATTAATGAAAACGTTGACGATTAGAGTCAATAAATTTCAACAGCTCATTATAGCCAATTGAACCTGTCCTCCAGCGTCGTGTAAAAGTGTTCAACGTCACTCAAGTCCTTCGTCGCTCGCTATTCTCGGGAAAAGTGATTTATTTCGATTCTTATCGCATGGTAAAGAGCTCAAATGTGGCGCTCCAGATATAATAATGGACTTCAAAATTGTTCTTTCTGAATGCGCCGCGTGCTCGCGATATGAACTTGTGTACACTAATTGCCATTTACATAGTCCCGATATAAACTCGTTTTCGTTATATCAACATTCATAATCAACATGAGAATAGAAAATTGTACGAAATGTTAAACTTGTCGCAGTGTTTAATATTTAATATTCCAAATATTGGTGGATATTTTTACTCGCCATCCCATTCAGGAAATGTATTTTTTAATTCGACCATTGGATAAAAAGTGAAGTAATGAACCGTAAGGAATTCTAACAGCTTACTCCAAAAACGATCATTAGTCTTTCGCACTACCGATTCTGATAAAATTATAGAATTACGTGGCACAAAGAAAGCTTCGACATCTCCAACCCTGGTTCCCTGGGTCCTCACAATTTTAATCAATGAAATTTTGTTGCTTCATACAAATTGATCAATTGAACACTTTGTTAACCGAAATTGCACTCTCTGATAAAAATAATTGCATGACACAATCTCGTGGTGCGCGCCCATTGCAGCCCGAAAATTGGTCAAAGCACAACCCTGCAGCGAGAGAGCTTTTGAAATCGAGAGGCCGTTATTCCGCTCCAACGCCCGCGTGACGTGCGATGTTCATTTAATATTGGAGGCAACAAGATAACAATGAAGAGCTCGGCAGTTTGTACGCATTTTGCGGAAAATTTTCCCAAAGCTATATCGCTACACTCACGCAAACCCATATATAGATTCAGTTTTCACACACAAACTGCTCGTGCATCAATCGTTGTACGCACGATATATTATCCATGTATGAGTGATTCCGACGAAAACGTGATTTTATGCAACGCTGTGCGTAAAACTGTGCGAAAAGTCAACTTTCAATGCAGAAAGTCATTATCGCACGGCTGAGTGTGCGAGAATAGTACATTTCGATACAAGGGTGTAAAACGTTTTATTCGCGTCCGAGTGATGGGTTTCCGGCCCGAGCCGCAGGCGAGGGTCGGAATCATCACGAGGATGCAAATAATAGATTTTACGCCCATGTATCTAACTATACTTTTCGATAAACTGTGAGTAAAAGTCGACAAACTGTGCGCAAAGTGCACTTTTACGCACAGTGTATTGAAAAGTAACTTTCTCACTATGTTTGACAAAACATAGTGAAAAAATGGAATCTGTGCAAAAGTGGATTCATCAAAATTCTCATAGGGAATTTAAAGCTTAGAAAAAAATTCAATGAGTCAACCTTGCATGTCAATCTATTTCTAGTAGGCGGAATCCAACCGTTCGATTACTCTCTGTTTTATAAGAATTATATTTCCATCTTTACTTGAAAAATACTTTCACTGGATAGCGATATATATTCATTAATTCCAAAACCACCTCTTCAAATGTATTTAGATGATTGATCATTATCATACATAGTTGGATGAATTATTAAAAGTGAATCTTTTGAAATTCGGCGATATTCTTGAGCAACGAGGTGATACGCGATATGAGCAAGAGGTTTTTTTAATACATTTTTCAGAATTTTATTTGATAGGTCCAGGATGACACGCAGCTTCTCCCTGTAACACACGCATTCATCCAAAGAGCACCGGTAGTCCAGGGCCAGTGCCCAGGGTGCTCGTCGACCTCGGTACCGGTGTAAACACAACGTGATAACCACGACGACGACAATCACATCAGCGCAGCAGACAAGTTTTTTCGAACGTTGATGCGTCCGCCCCGGGCTTCTCCTCTTCTCCCTTGAGTCTCCCCTCTCCGCCGACCACCCGCCCGTATGCTTATACACGGGGACACTGCGAGCAGTTTTATGGTACTTCAACGTTGTTACTTCGATTTTTTTGTGATTGCTTGTGGGAGGCCAAAATTCAAGCTTCAATTTGAGCCCGCGTGCGTCCCTCCAGCAGCTAAATTCGCGGAGATCTGGTCACTTCTGTAAGTGCACGGAGGGAGGAGTGGGGGGGGGGGGGGGGTAGAATTGGGCTACTCTAAGGGCTCGTAACTCAAAAACGCAGCCGGGCAAAAATTCGAGACTTGGACAAGCAATTACAGCGAATTTCGGCCTACCACAAGCATATTTTGGCCCAATTTGGCGGGCCAGGTTCACAGGGGTATAAAAAGTGGGCCCACGGGCCCCACCCGTGGGACCCATCGCAGTGAACGTGTTAATAATATATTTCCACAGCTCGCCAACTAATCTTGAACTCTTTTCTGCATAGATTTCGTCTGATGCAACCAAATACTACAAGTAAATGTGTTTTACGAAGTGATATGAGGCGTCAGGGAGGCGTCACAACATGGGGACGGAGTTGACCAAAAATTTTGCACCCGTTCTGAAAAACCGTGTAAATGGTGTGCTTGGTTGCGGATTCGAGTTTTCAGCTATAATGTCGCACACAGATTAGGTGTTTTTGGGTATCCAGATGACAATAAACCTGATTACAAAGGCCTCATATCATAGACGATTGGTGGACTTTACCACGCTGGATGGTGCTGTGCAATCAGTTTTGGTGCAATTCTGCAGGTTGACTTCCAAAGCGGTGGATTATTTGACATGCATGGCTACACTTAGGGGTTTTCAACTCTCCATATGCTTTGTAGTGAATTCAAAAGTCGAATCTCGGTGGCCAACAGGCAATACAAATTATGGGGTTTCGGAGTTCTTGTAAAAAATTGAGTATCAATGTATTTAAAATCGCTATAATGTATATTTCAAGTCGGAGAAACTTGGACAGGCTTGGAACACGGAAAATCACACTTTCGGCGGAATCACTCATATTTACATGTATTTATTATTTGTGGCATCGATTATGCCTTGCGGCTCAATCGAGAAATATTCCGGCGTTTTCGTACGGCTAATCATTGAAACCGTCATAAACAGAAATCTATAACCCCCGCTTAGAGATGGTGAGAGCTTTATAATATAGCTTAAATTGCGTTCAATGAATTGTGACAGGGAAGATCTGCAGTTGAAGTAGGAGAATCGTCCACGAGAATGATCAAAATTTCACTTAGTGCTTTCAGCACTCGTCTGCGTGGAACGTGAGAAATTCTTATTGCTTGAGCTTTTCTGAAATATCATTTTGTATACTGCGAATCGGATCGAAGAGAGTGAAAGACCAAAGCTCAGAGTCGAATGAGAATTTTTCTTGGGTATGAGATTTGAGCATTTTACTCATTCCAACTCCAACTGTAGTACGAAAGAGAGAGAAGAAAGAAAAGAAGGGAATGAGAATTGTCTCGACCTACAATTCAGTCCGGAAGAATCGGGATCCGTTTTACTCTTGGCTTGTCGTCAACCAACGCTCTTACTTTATTGTCGTGGTTCGTTTTTTTCCACCCCTTGATTTTCCCCTTTCTTGTTCTCTACTTTTCTGAGCACAGCTAGGGTTCAGTTTTTCATTTGAAAGGCTTGGAAAGATATAATTTTCTCCGAGTAGCAATGAACTTTCTTCTCCTAGGGCTGTCATGAGTGATTTGGTCAAGTTTCTTGCAAATATTTGTGACTTGATTGAAATTCATGTCATAGAAAGAAAGTTACTATTCGTACTATTTTTGACGTTATATTCAAATAGGTCAAGTATGGCAATATGACCTTTTCGCCGAGATGCTATCTTGAAATCGGCAAAATAAGAGCTTTGCGATTGCTGAGCGCAAGATTCGTGCTTGTCGAGATTACCTTATCGCGATATTCAAGGTGTGTATTCTATAGCTAGGCTGTATTTAATAACCGGGGTTGGCCGATGAAATTATTCGCAAGGCCAGTGAAAATGGGAACAAGCTCGTAATCATACACGTTTTCCGGTAATTTTCCATCCCTTGCTGATTCCTGCACTGTCTACATATACAGGGCGTCCGAAAAGTAAGTACACCCCCCCCCATTTTTTTCAGAAATGGTTGGGAATCGGGAAAAACCCCGGAACACGTGTCCCCTTATTTTGAGGGGGACATCCCATGGTGGCCTTGTTTTTTACCTTGAAGGTCATTTTCAAGGTCATTTGGAGGTCACCTGGATTTTTTAAAATGGAAACACCTACTTTTGACCTCGGATTCTGAAAGAACATGAAAAATTATGAAACTTTTGTTGAATTATGAAACTAATGATCTTGTTTCCGACCTTGGAGGTCATTTTCAAGGTCATTTGAAGGTCAACTCGATTTTTTCGAATAGAAAAACCTAATTTTGACCTTGACCCGACTTGACCTTGGCGAGATAAAAAGTAGGCGTTTCCGTTGAAAAAATCGAGTTGACCTCCAAATCACCTTGAAAATGACCTCCAAGGTCGGAAACAAGGTCATTAGGTATTTTCTACTGTGATCATGAGCAACTTTTATCCCAAACATTTTTCGATAGAATGCTTACTCTTGGAGCGACAGCGGTTACCGTCAACCCGTGCTGACCTCCATTTATTCAGCCAAGGTCAAGGCGGGTCAAAAAAAGTTTCAAACAAAAGTTCTTTCAGAATCCGAGGTCAAAAGTAGGTGTTTCCGTTTTAAAAAATCTACTTGACCTCCAAATGACCTTGAAAATGATCTTTAAGGTAAAAAACAAGGCCACCATCGAATGTCCCCTTCAAAATAAGGGGACACGTGTTCCGGGGTTTTTCCCGATTCCCAACTATTTCTGAAAAATGGGGAGGGGGGGGCGGGTACTTACTTTTCGGACACCCTGTATTTTGTCTTACATTCAATGTCGAAGTTTTAGATGATGAATTGGTGCTCTGACTTGAGTAAAACTTTGTTTGTCGCGTTTTGATTTTTCTCGAAGGGTAATCGTTAACTCAATATTTTAAAAGTTGAAAGTAATGGTAACTTTCGTTGTATCGAACATCGACAGTTAAATTTTATAAATATGAACGGTTATCACAGTAGGAAAAATTTGAACAATTTTATTCGGAATTCAAACCGTTAATGTGAATTCTGTTTTCAAAATCTGCGAATTGACAGCTATTTTTGCCCCGAGCTTGTTACAGAAATTGGCGTTGAACCAATCTGTTACAAGAAATAGTACAGTGGAACCTCCATAAGGCGGACACCTTCGGTCGCAAAAAATGTGTCCGCCTTATAGGTGTGTCCGCTTTATAGAGAGGCTACCTGAAAATGTCAAGTCGGTTATTCAATGATTCTAAAATGAATGGTGTCAATTGGATCAAAATTGATTGTAGATAATTGAGATCAAGTCAATGATTGAAATCCCCTGAACAGGAACGAAATCGTTGTTGTTGCTCTCTGCAGCATAATCGGTGCGTTATACCCAAAATCTAATATCAGAATCAAGCCATCACCTTCGGCTAATAGAGGTGCTTATACATGTGCTCTTATGAGCGAATGTAATCGAAAATTTTGTCCGCGTCTGAAGAATACTTCATGTTCGAAACGGAAGCATCATCCAAAAAATTGTCAGGTGACCATTTTTGTAGATCTTAAAAATCCCTAAAAATAGTTAATCTTCACATTCTTTGATAGAATGAATACTTTTCGATGAATAGAAGAAGAGTGGTTTTTTGTGGACAACCTGATTTTTTTCATCTCATGTTAATTATACACATGTATAGGTATTATCACGATAACTTACCCGGGTTGTGTTACGACCTTTCATTTCGACTTCCAAGCTCCGAATCACTCAACTCAAATTTTCCTAATCATAATATTTTCCAATACATCTGGTACTAAAGTTACAGGTTGATCCGTCCATTAATCTCTCTTATTTTCATAAATTGAGGGTCGAAATGTCACTTCCGTGAACTGTTATACTCGCAGTTACGCATATATTCTTAGCGCCAGTGTCGAGCTTATCATTGCTGATGGTATTCTCGGATTTTTTTTTTTTTTCAAACAACAATATCGAAATAATTATTTCCCATAGGTTTTATGTCCAGAATGCTTAGTCTAGTTCCCGAGTCATGTGCCTCACACTCATCATTCTTGTAATAGGATTTTCATCGAAAATGGGAACTTTCTTCAGCACCACTGCAGAACATCTAAATTTCGCCTAAATGACCGTGGCATCGGCGAAATTTCAAGTTAAACAATCGAATTACATTATCAGGAAAGGCCCAGAATCAAAGTGTATGTACATTTGTAACCAATAACTAGCCATGTAAATAGCTCTGTCGTGAATACCACGTTACCCTACTAAAAGTCAATTTATCTCGGCGCAAACAATTTTTAAACTACGGTATGATGGGAATAGACAATTTCCGCGCGGAGAAGATTCTACGTCAACTCCATTATTTTTGTGATCGATTTTAGGGCGAAGTGTCAGTTCCGTGCATTCAAAAACTGTTGTCTGGGATAGTAAATATGACAAATACACGCAAAAGATGAAACTGTACTTTCACATAAAACTAAATTCTATACGTTTTAATAAAAAAATATAATTCTATATGTCAAAACGAGTGAGAATAGCCAACATAGGCATGCGGAGGCTCAATTTGCAATTCCTGGAGTTTTAAAACCAAAGTCAGTAAGTTTTTGCGATAATACTATTACTGATAGGAAAGATCTCCATTCCAATCTCCATTTCGAGGTATGAACCCAGAATACGCGATTCAGGCTAAAACGGATTCTTACTGTTGAAGTGCTTCCAAAAAAACACCCGATAGTTGGATTCTGGAGACACTTTTATGACACCTATTATACATCGCATCTTGGGCGAAATGTGAGTTTCTGAGCCAAGTCGAAGGTGTCAATTATCACAAAGATGCAAAATTCATCATAATACGTTCGTGTAGCGAATGCTATGATTTTTGAAGTTTGACTTGGGCTATATGTTTTCTTATCACAAAAAGGGCTGTTTTCTGCGCGAGCAAAAGGAACTCAGAAAACCGTAATTTTTGAAAATCATACAAAAAACTCAATCATAATATCATAGTGTATCTAAAGAGTATTGAAATCTACAATTATAACTAGCGTCCAATTTGAAAACAAAAAGACACGACACTGAAATATTTTCATTTTACTGGGGGCGGAAGGAACTCATCCAACGACGACCTCTCAAAAGTAGCTTCGTGAAGATTTTAGACGCAATACATACGGAGAGGGAGGAGAAGATGAAATTCTCGTCGAGTTTGAAGTACATACCAAGCAACAAAGGAAGAGAGAGCAAGAGAGAGAGTCGATGTTGATATCAGTCCAGTCAAGGCTGAGATATGTGTCGATCGACAAACGGGTCAGGGTCGATGTAACACCACAGCATCGCCAACAGGGAAACAATCGTAACATACCTATGTCGGAAATGATATTCGAAAATCTCGTTCACTCGAATACAACATACGAATATATGCACAAGCTGATTTGCCAATCTTTTGAAATGACTCCAAATTGAAATATTGTGTTTCGGAATAAAATCTTCGACAGAGCTTGTAGAGAGAGCTTTCAAAGCTTTACGTGATTGACAAGATTGCTTTTTTTTTGTCACCAAGATTTATACAGAAATATGGCCGGTCATGGAGTCAATGGAACTGTGTGAGTAGGAACGACAAAATTAAAGTAATTTACAAATTAGATTTTGATTTTTTCAGACACAATCGAGGCAATACGATTAATTTCACGTAATTAGAGCTTGACTCTCTCGGCATAAGAAAAGAAAAGCAAGCTAATTACGTAAGGCAACAGTGTAGTCGGCAGAGTATAAAGAGTTATAAAAAGGGACAATCCCAAAGAAAATCAAGGAAAAATCATATCGTTGTACGCGCAACTCAATAATTGCTTCCCTGGCCCGTTATACCTTGATTGCACACAATTACGAAAATTGTGGAATCATTCTTTTAGTGAGCTAATTAAGTCAATGCCCATCGCATACATACCAGTTTTTTTTTGCCTCCCCGGAAATTGTATACTTACACTCAATATTGAAAATTTTCAAAACCAAAATAATGAAGTTGATTTTGAACGTAATATTATGTAAATAAGTACTCAATCAATTACACAAGAGCCATCATCTATGAGTCATTCAAAAATGAAAATTGTACACACTTTGTAAACACACTGTACAACATCTATCGAATCTGACTAATACTTATGACAGAGTTTATTCATGAATGACCTCGTAAACTACATAATACAAAACCATAAAGCTATTGACGAGCTACACTACAAATAAAACTCTTCAAATTTACATATATATATTCTCGATCCTTTCGTCATTTATACGCGTTTCGAGCCATGATTCAATATTGCGACGCTGTCGAACAAAGTTTTCAACTTTTATTCGCATATTGTAACATAATTATCGTGCAACACGATACGGATATATACGCACACAAATGATATAGTAGAGTGGCAATAGTTATTATAAAATTCTCGCGGGGGTCATCAACTGATTGATGCACATACCCGAATTCCTTCCCCGACAAACGGACATTACGTTGTATCACTTTGATAGAAAAGAAGAAAAAAAAATGCGGAAGGTACTCCGATCCAACTTTAACGTGGGTGACGAGAGGCGTTTTTTTAAAAGGAAAATCTCCGTGTATATCGCGATCAAGAACCAAGGAATTTGTCCCTGATGTATCGGCCAACGTCCAGTTATCAAGATGTCCCTGGAATTTACGGAAAAAATGCAAATGGAGTTTCCAACGTAGAGTTGAGTTTCACTGTGCCACGGTAGTAAGAACCTGTACATGGATGATTCCACCAAAAGTTTGATAATTTGTGTTTCAAGCTTGCGGGAGCCTCAGATACTTTTCACAATCTCCGTAGTAACTTTCTAGCGTGTATTTCAACGACTTGTATTTTGCACTGCTCGCTAAAGGGTCGAAATTTTCAAAATTCAGTCCCCTGTAAGGAACTAACATTCGACTTTTGAGATCACCGCAACGCGCGCGGAGCCAGAAACCTCTGTGTAGCCTCTCACTATAAATTGTATGACTTCAAATAACACAATAAACCACTTTGTGAATTGAAATCGAACCTTCAGCTCAAGCACGGCTATTCGACATTTTGAAGACGGATTTGCTCCAAAACTTTTGGCACCGCGCTAATTAGCTCGGCGAAGTCCCCAATTGTCCATTCAACCTTTCTAACCAATCAGGTTGTCATCTAGAAACCAAAATACACCAAATCTATGCACGATATTATCCGAAAACTCGAATCTGTAGCTGAGTACGCACCATATAAACGTGTTTTCAAAATGGCGTACAAAATTTTTTGCCCTTTTGCGTTACCATGTTGTGCTCCTCCCTGACGCCTCAATGTTCTTCAATTATTATTTTGTTGCATTAGAGCCAATCGATGCGGAAAAGAGTCTACGATTAGTTGTCGAGCCGTGGGATTAGTTTTTGAGGCAAAATTTTAATTCCGTTCCTCTCTACGACCTCTAAGATTACACATATCTTCATCTGACTTCACTTTTGAGATAGGCAGCCCTGGATACTTCCTTTTTATGACCAAACAAGTGCAAATCATCTGCAACAAGACACCGAAACTCGTCTGATGGGTCAGAAATAACTTTTCAACTTTTTGACCCAAATCACTCCCTGTGACGATTTTGGCCCAAAAAATCACATTTTCGGCAGGATTATCCATATATTATTGTACAGCTTCAGACGCATGCTGAACCATATACGGTAGACGTTTTACACGCCAGACAATAATGGAGAATCTTTTGTGACGAAATGGTAAGTCACGAAAGATGAAAAGGGTGAAAGAACTTGCAAAATTGGCGAAAAGTCAAACGGGGTGGAGTGAAACAGATCGCTGCTGTGTGATAACGTTTCGCGCGTGAGCAGGAGATACAAATAGCTCGGGCATTGATTCGCGCGCGTGAGGGGAATAATGAATTGTTGCTGGAGCCGAGAACGAAATGTGAGCTCTTTCGTCGAGGAAGTGTGTATACCTATTTCACATTGTCGCGTGAGACAAACCCAAGTGACGACAGTTTCTCATGGAAAAGCTGTACGGGATGACATGGGTTTGAGATCAAACTGAGTTATAGTCATTTTGTTGTTTAGAGAAACATATCTCTCATCCAGGTTTTGCTTTCTTCATCATTTCTGAGCCCGATCGCGTTTGAGGAAGGGCGAGGACGGGCAAAAGGCCTTATCGCCCGTCCCCTCTGTCCGCCCTTGTCTGTTTACAACTTTTATAATCTCCGAGGTATTATTGACCAAATCAACGAATTATTATTCATTCAATCACATGTTTAGTGAATTTCTCAGACTTCTTTCGGTTTTTTACGGAATGAATTGTCAACATTTCAAGATTACTCCGGAAATCGATAAAAAAAATTGTACATGGGCCATTTCGGAGCATTTCATCCAGAGCCGTCACCACGGGGGTCTGGAATGGAAGGAATCCCAAATTTTTTTTCTGTTAGTACCATGTTTCAATAGTACGAAAATTTTTTTTGGAATTTTTTCGGAGGGCCCACAAAAGATCCATTCCAGTCCCCTTTTTAGCCTACTTTGGAAAAATCATAGCTCCGACTAGACTCAATATTTTTGGACGTACTTCGGCGCATTTTCTTCCTCAAGACTGGTACTTTCGAGGAAAAAAAATTGTCCAAGAGCGATAATTGAGCCTCGCAACTTCTAGGAGCTCTTTGCTGAGAGCACATTTTAGCGATTTTTGGACCTGCTTCAAAGTAATCTAGCTCCCTTCAGACATGAGATAATCGACTTTTACCAGTAATCATTTTGAAGGTCTTGAGAAAAGCTACAATTTGACCACTTGTAAAAGTTGATTATCGGACTTTTCATAGGAGTTACAGTCGTTACAAGTTGAGCAGTTTCGTGAAAATGCCAAACTTTGAGCTCAACTTAAAAAAATCTTTTTCTTATTACGACCCAAAGCCTGTGCAAATATGTTTTTCGATACAAATACTACCAATTAGAACAATAACCTGGGTGTGATATTGAATTCTCGATTTTATTCAGCCAACTTTTAAAACAGCCTTTTTTGACTTTTTACTTCAAATGCCAACACAGGCACGGCTCGCATATGCTTCCATCTGAGTTATTGTGCACCAACCTGGGTGGAATTACTCCACAAAGTACCCCCAAATATGTGTAAGAACTTAGGGAGGCGAGACTCGAGTCAGAAGCGAGATGGAGGCTCAAACCACCAGGTCCAAAATGGGCATTATTCCGTCTATTTTGGGGCAGGCGAGCGAGGGCTCGATTCCCCGTGTTTCTGCTCACAAACGAAACGAGTGGCTAGAATGGGGATTCAAATATGTTTTTTCGACTCAAAATGACCATCTCAACACGATTCCGGGGTCAGCAACTTCTAGGAGCTCTCAGCAAAGAGCTCCTAGAAGTTGCTAGGCTCAATTATCGCTCTTGGACAATTTTTTTTCTCGAAAGTACCAGTCTTGAGGAAGAAAACGCGCCGAAGTACGTCCAAAAATATTGAACCTAGTCGCAGCTATAATTTTTCCAAAATAGGCTAAAAAGGGGACTGAAATGGATCTTTTATGAGCCATCAGGCCCATGGGGGCTTCGAAAAAATTCCAAAAAAATTTTTTCGTACTATTTAAACATGGTACTAACAGAAAAAAATTTTTTACATTCAAGAATCATTCAACGTGGCATGAGCGGGCGATTCTTACAAGGAGGAATTTCTTCCTCTACACGTAATTGATAGATGTCAGGGGCGTCACAACCTTTTTCGCTTATGTTTGGTAGGCTTGAGAGTTCATACTAATATGTAAAAAAGAGGCCTTTGCTCATACCGGTTCATCGAAAGTTCACATTTGTCATATTTCCGTGATGTAGGAATTTGTGGGATTTGAATGGTTTACAATCAACAATATGCAAGAAGAGGTGCTCAGAGGTGTTCATTAGTCTGTAAAATTTACGTTTCCTTTTGTGTAGTAATTCTGCCTGATACCAGTGAATTAACCTTCTAAGATTCTAACGCAGTGCGTGTTTTTCAAAATATTTTCGGTGATTGCATTGAGGCTTTTGCATGTAAACTTCCCTTATTATCGAAATAAAACATTTGATAATAGAATCTGGAGTGACAAGTGGATTCTCATGGAAGTTATTGAGATGAGTAAGGTATATTTCATTTGTGAATGAATATGACAAATTTCTCAATAAGAATAATTCGGAAAACATTTTTGGTGACATTTTAATTGTGTGATCAATAATTTTTTCATGAAGCTGGAAAAATTCTATTCGACAATGAATGTTCATGGAAGAAATTGAGTTTGAACCCAAGTCTATATATGGAATTGTAATGAATAGAAGTCTTCATGGTTTTGAATGTTTAAATGGTTATTAGAGGACGAGATAGAGACAGCATTCCGCCACTGTCTATTGAGAAACGAGACCTTCCATACTCATTTTTTGACGCTTCTGATAATAGATGTAGATGACTCGAATCGCATAAGGCCCTTGTACTTAGATAGAGCGATCAATAAGTTGGCCACTAAATAGGCATGTTCTGGATCGTTCGTTCCAAAAAGTTCAAAACAAATAAAAAATTAAAAACGGCGTTTCGGGACAGTATGCAGAGCTCACTCATCGGTGCCCCATCTGCATACCTGAGGCATCAGACGCCACCATCAGATTGCTCTGACGGACCCTATGTAGCTTTCCCCTAGGTGTCTTACTCGGTGTCTTACGTTACATTTTTTAAACATTTCCAAAAAGTTCAGGTAAGCCCTTCAAATAATATCAGACATGTATGCTAGATCTTTTGTTTCAAATTTATATCATATGTATAGGGTATGAATATCGAAGCTTTTTTGTACTATGCCGCAACGTTCGACGTTACTTTTGCGAAAATGTTCCATTCTGGAATGTGACTTGAGTTAATATTTAAATTATCGAGGTTATTCCTATATTTTGTTTCCGTTTCCACCTAATGGTGTTATATTTGAACGACCTTCCATGCATGGCGACATTTAACTCCATTAGCCTATGATCATATTTTCCGTAAATTAAAAGAGGCATTTCATTGAGGGGAAAACTTGTATGAAACAATTTCCACGATTGGCATTGGCACCAATTATCGATTAAAGAAAGTTCCTTGTTTTAGTTATATCATATTTTTATAAAGCGATGGAAATCAGGAGAAAAAGTGATAAGCGGCTCACCAAGTCTATCTTTGAGTCCTATACATTGCGATATGTGTGGGAACTGAAGTATTTTTCGCCATTTTTTACTCTTTCCTTTGTTGCTGTCACCACCACCTGGAATCAAAAATACAATAGTGAAATCAAAATGATATCCAAAAATCAACGACATGATCAATTCCTTATAAGAAAGTTTGACTGGAGTAAAATCATATCGCTGTAAAAAGATGCATAGAAAGCATCATAAAATTGCATCGCAAAACTTGATTAATGTTACTCAATTAATGAACGCAACATATCTCATCTAGGTCAAACGTGTGGGCAATGCGCATATAGTTCAGATAGCTGATGATCGCTTGGTTGATGTTTACGACTTGGCAATGCGATGTGTGGTGAGAGGTGTGAAATGTTACAGATCATCGGAGACACTTGCGCCACACGTCATGTGACGCATTATTGAATATAGTCGTGTATGATCATAACGAATATGAATTTCTAACTCATCATCAAAGTGTAGTTTCTCACTTTCTCATGCAACATATATGTTTTGCAGCATCATACGAATATGAAAAATTCTCACATTTATATGATATCATTTTGCAATAAATGGTCCATTATAAAGAGAACAGAATGTAATAGACACGTACAAAGATAACCATCAAATTTGTCATTAATTGTATAAATCTGTAGCGATTTCGAGTACGAGCTTTGGTAAACGTGAATTCCTTATGGCAATGTGGCTTTCCACGAACGTAATTAATTTCGAAAGCGGATATGACAAACATGACTCTACGACGAACAAGTATGTATACGAAGGGTGATCCGAGTGCGAGTCAAAATGTCGCATAGGTATAATGTAGGTGACATTTTGCTTTGTAAAGCTAGGACGAAATGTATATATCGCTGGGAACAGAGTGAGAGTGTTTGAGCTTGCGAGAATAATTTTCCCGTTGGGTAATTACGATTCACGCGCAGATAGTCTCTTGTCTATGAAAATGAGCACACTCGACGGTCACATGCATTTCTCGTGCATTTGCCTGCTCTCGACTTGATGAGAAACAAACGTGGCTTAGTGATTTAGTGCTCTAAATTCGTTTATTTATGACTTGCATAAATTTGAATTCATCGGTGAGAAGGAGGAAAAAATTATTAGAGATGTTCTGGAAAACCATAAGAAGATGGCGGGTTTGAGAGTTTCCACAGATTCATTGATTATTAATATGATCTCATTCAAATATATGGAAGACTTTCTACCTAAGCAGAGAGGGACCAGAAGAGCTCATAGAATAGCTGATTGTGGGTAGTCAAGGCATGACCCAAAATGAAATTTTTGAAATGAAGATGAATTGTAACGGAACAGAAACAGCTATTTTCAAAATTTTCGTGTCGTATGATTTCAGGTGAAGTTTCACATCAGTGATTATGATGAACCAACAATCTTAGTACACTGGAATCAAGAGAATTTCATGGAAGCGAGTATATCAAAATGAAATCATGTCACTAATGATGACTTTCAAGGTCATTCACGGCAAAGAAGCAATTTCTCCCATTGACTGGGATGATTTCTTTGTAAGGTTATTGCTAAAGAGTAATGAATACGAGTGTAATGTTTCATAATAGTACACCATGATAGTAAACATGGCCCCTCATACTTGACTCCTTAGAATGTACCTGTAGAATGATTGGCGTCATCGACTTTCTGCGTGGTGCAAATGGAAACTCGAATGTGTACCACAAAATTCCACTTATCGTAAGGTGATAGAACGATCGGATTAAGAGAATTAACATATTATCAGTATTGAGGTTGGGTTTTCGACATCTTCCTGATGCCCTGTAGTTTTGTGAGGAATGTTTGTTTCCTAGACGATCAGAGCAACAATGGAGCCTCCATTGATTACTCGAAACAATAGATTCGTACTCTCTGATGGAAATCACCAGATAAGAATATCTCACTCAATCCCACTGACATTCATTACCTTGGCAATAACTCACAAGGGTATATTTTCTGAGGGCGATTTAGCAACTCATTACATTGAGATAATGGCGAGGTTCTACTTTGAGGGTATTTGTTTGATAGTTTCCATTTATTGATTATAATATTATAATTGAAACTGTAAAATTATTGATGAACGACTCATCAGAATTTTTGACTCACGGATTTCATCATCATCCCAATGCGAAAAGTGGCTAAATCACCCATCAATACATGGCCCAAAGCTTAGATATGTCCATCGAATGACTATGCTTTAACTTGCATCTCGTTTTCCAGGGCTTGTTCCATCTCATGTTCAATACTGTGTCTCGGCTGTGAGATTGGCAAATTCAGCTCCAATATATCAAGATATTTGTATTGATACCTTCCTGGAGTATGTCATGAAAGTATCAAACTCACAAGTAGAGTTGAAAACTCACAAATAGGTATAACCTCCATTTCAATCCCCATCAGGGCGAATAATACTTGACACTATTACCACAAGAAATCTCATGAACTAAAATCGTCAATTCCAAGATCAAAAGGACACAGTACTCGATAAAGGAGTTGCAAGCCCGAGCAAAAGCATTCATTACCTCCTACAAACTGTGTTATTCGACCATAGCAAGTGGCAGTAATACCCGTTCCAAGACCAAGTTCTGCAAGAATCGATATTAAAGGCTCGCAAGTTCGCATGCCGCACTTCAGAACAGGAGAGTTATCACAAACATATCCTTGGTAAGCATCATGACCTAGCCCTTGACATATTTTGCGCTTATGGAATTACGTGAGACACGTTTTTACACTGCAGCCTTTGCTCACATATACACAAAAGATTTTTCCTTTTTATTCAACGGCTGATATCTTCGGTTCATACTATACAAACGGATTGAATCTGAGGTTCTAATGGTAAGTGGACGGATATGAGATTTGGCAGCTCATCGTAACCCAATGGAAAATCCCAACTTCGTCGCATCTGCTCGGGAATCTTACCCGCGGAACACAGGAAAACTTTTGAAGGGATAAAACCTGCCATGGAGAGTTTGGCACACTAATCATGCCACTGATAAAGTGCTCGAATCAATTCTCGTAGACATGAACGCCATGAATGTAACGTATTGCGACCCAAGAGATATTGATATGGTATTATGGCCATTGTATTGGGCGGTGAGCCCAGTAGATTAAATAGGCCCAGAACCTTATGATCAAGATGAATCAAAACGTTGAGGATTTTTTTCGACAGACATGAGGGCTTCACATAAATCTGGGGCACATCTAATAATAAGAATGCACACATGCATGAGTCGAGTACTGATGAGATCAATTGATGCTGTGCAAATAGAATGAAAGGCAGCCAATTCGCATTGACCAATCGAAATTGAGTGAGCATTCATTCTCCTCTGTCTATTTATCTCAAATTACTTCAGCTGGTGGTACGAAATAAGAGGGTGCGATTCACAATATTTGGTATGATTCTGTTGGAGGGAATCAATCATCATGGTGGAATAAGGCAAAACCACCAATAGTTGGACAGCGGATTTGGACACTTACAACGAGGGTGCCAGGCCTTCGGATCACCAATCCTCCTGGAACTCTAGGATATGTTTTGTTATACCGAAACGTGTAACAAACCACTCTTATAACTTGCCAACGCTCCCTAGAATCATCTCGAGTACCAGGGTCAATATCCCAGCAAATAGGCCTTTTCCAGGTGGATTGATGCATCCATAGCTCTCCATAAGCTGGCTATTCTATGCCGTGGGACTTTCCTTTAGACTAATAAGAATAGTTACATGAAATAGAGACTGAAAAGAACAAATTCCAGCTATACAAGACTGGTATAGCTCATCTCAACCATGGATGAGGGAAGTTGAGGATCAAAAAACTGGCAAAATTGAGTTTTTCAGTGACGGAATGATGAGTCTGGGAGGATATAAGACTTTTCAATAAACATACGGTAATGATTATGATTTACTCACATTCAGAGACCATCACTTTCCCAATTAGTGTTGTCAAATAGCAGCTGCACTGTGTAAACTGCCAAGGCCAGCCAAGGAAAGTCACAACCAAGAGCAGATCCTGCGACTGACCTGTAAAATTTTGACAACAAAGTATTGTGCTCAACTCACACTCTAACTCTGCATATTTCACACAGATTCTACATGTTTTTATCCACCAGTTGATTGAAAAAAATCAATCTGAACCGGTCTAAAATAGCTCTGTTGACACAAAGTTAACCCGATTCTGACCACGTTTAGATCAATATCACAAGCAAATTTTACAGCACCTAAAAGTAATTACTCATCTGAAAACCCCAAACTGCAGACCACCAGCCACGGATTTTCAAGATGCTTTTCGACGGTAAATGGTAAAGTATGAATCTCTCAAGCAGACTAATAAATATGAGGCCAGGTGAGGTGATGGTTTGCGAGAAACTGTTGCACCGGCAGAGTTTGCCATGCTATAAAGGAGCAGACGACAAAAGTCATACAAGTGTCGTTTGTCGTATTCAGTCGTATTTTTCACTCCTTGTTTAGCTAGAGAGAAACTTGCACTTGATCACTTTTCCATCACTAAAATCGTCGACAACCATCCTGAAAGTCCGTGGCAGATAGCCTACGGTTTGGAATTCTCAGATAAGTATTCCTTTTGAGGCGCTGGATAAGATTTGCTTGTGACATTATTCCAAACGTGGTCAAAATCAGCTTAACTTTGTGTCAACAGATCTATTTCAGATCAGTTCAGATTGAATTTTTCCAATCAACTGGTGGATAAAAACATGTAGAACTAGTGTGAAATATGTAGAGTCAGTGTGTGAGTTGAGCACGATACTTTGTTGTTGAATTTTTCCAGGTCAGTCGCAAGATCTGCTATTGGTTGTGACACTCCTTGGCTGGCCTTGGCAGTTTACACAGTGCAGCTGCTATTTGACAACACTAATTGGGAAAGTGAGGTCTCTGAATGTGAGTAAATCATATTCATTACCGTATGTTTATTGAAAAGTCTTATGATTCATATTTTTAAATATAAATCTTATATCCTCCCAGACTCATCATTCCGTCGCTGAAAAACTCAAATTTGTCAATTTTTTGATTCTCAACTTCCCTCATCTTTGGTTGAGATGAGCTATACCAGTCTCATATGGCTGGAATTTGTTCTTTCCAGTCTCTATTCCATGTAACTATTCTTGTTAGTCTGAAGGAAAGTCCCACGGCATAAGAATAGCCAGCTTATGGAGAGCTATGGATGCATCAATCCACCTGGAAAAGGCCTATTTGCTGGGATATTGACCCTGGTACTCAGGATAATTCTAGGGAGCGTTGGCAAGTTATAAGAGTGGTTGGTTACATGTTTTGGTGTAACAAAACATATCCTAGAGTTCCAGGAGGATTGGTGATCCGAAGGCCTGGCACCCTCCTTGTTGGATATTCGAGTTTTGAACAACGATTCAAAGTGATTATTGCTGTATACATCGGGTTCTGATTTAACGAGCTGGCCAACCAGCATCAATAACTGTTGATTTTGTTGATTCTCGATTAAAATCAGTCACAGTAATCAAAATTGGAAACCGAGGCAGTCAGTTTTTCCCATTACTCGAACAACATCGCTCACTCTGCGCCTGTCGACAGGACACGCCATGCACCAGTAGTTGGACAATCATTTTTTGACATGTATCCCTCTTCTTGGAGGATCGAGTCTGGAATTTTGGGGGACTATGTAGAGGATATGACCAAATTATATGATTCGACATAAATTTCATTAACAGTATAAAATGTTTGACAAACCATCATCATCATGACCTCAGCTTAAGTTAGGAGCATTCAACTCACCTTCAATCATCTATTCATCAAAAACTGTATTTGATTATTCGTACTCAGTGAAAATATGTAGTGAACATGATTCTCATATTCTAAACTCTGAGTTGAATCGAGATTCCTCAATCCGACATGTCCCTCGACTTCAGCGCCAATTTCTCCGTATAGAATTTTATGAGGCGGTCGACGCATGAACTAGAACCATGCCTAGTAGCTATAGCGTAAACATCGATAAAGATATATACTTATGCATTAGGCATGATTTCAGTTTAGCAGAGAATCCGTTACGAGCGCTACGGTCGTGGGGCACCTCCAAATTGGCAAGCTCTCTTTATCAAATCAAATTAGAGCATCTCAAGTTATATGAAAATTTTTTGAAAGTGATGATTGTTGCAGGACTATTCACAGTGATGAATGTCTGTTGAAGTGTAGAATATTATGTTATAGTTATTCAATTACTGTAGAAGATACTTCTCGGCAATGCTAACAATCCATAGAAATTGACGTAAACTAACTCATTCATCAAAGTATGAGAGAGACTTTGGCGATGGAGCGGATCCCAGGATTGTTTTCTGATGAACTCATACTCCATGAAATATGATGCTATAGTTGTTGAATTACTGAAAAAGATACTCCTAGGCAATGACAAGAATCCATAGAAATTGTCGCGAGCTAATTCATTCGTCACGGGACACGAGAGAATTGGGCTACGGAACGTATCCTAGGAAAATTGTCCTTTCCTTCTCAATTTAGAGATGGATTTCCATGGACTTGAAAAACGAAGCAACAGTAGAAGAAAAAGGTGCCAAAATAACCCAGTGCGTGGTAAAGTTACTCCAGTTTCCTTCCACATTGTAAATGACTGAATCTCAAAGCTGTACATTTACAATACTTATATAAAATATACCATGATGACAAAATAGTTGTTAGTGAAAACTGAATTTGCTGAGTCCCTCAATATGTAGGAGACACCTTAAGCGACTGCTGAACTCTATTCCAATGACCGTGCTTCGCAAGCTTGCAAGCACTATGCATACTGTGGGAGGGACAGATCGAATGTCAACTCCAGAAACCATATACGATTGACTGAGTGAGATTGCGAGGTTAGTTTTGTTTTCAAATTCTTCTACCAACATCGTAAAGCGAAGTATATTCATTGTAGCACGCACAAATACTTTTCGTCTCGTTCAATCAGATGCTTCTGTACAGATAATGGCTCTTTCCTTCCATGTGAATCTCGCTTGATGTCCATGGTGAGAAATTTAAGTGGATCGAGTGTCGATGCAGTGATCGATTTCATCAGTCGACGTGCCAATCAAACTTTTCGAGGCAGCTGGTCTGCATATACATCGTCACAGGGTACCGTAAAAATAGAAGCTCTCGATCATATTTGGAACGCGATCCAAACTGGCGCACTCGTGATCGGCTCGTTTGAATTCTAGAATATGCTTGTTGGTCTCATTGCAGAGGAGAGAAATAATACGGAAAACGACTTATATACGTTTTAGCAAATTTAATAACACTCGACATTGACACATTCGTGCAACAATCATGTACGGAACTGTATCGGTAATTTACGAACAGCAAAGAAAATTTTTTTTTGGTAAAAATAGCGATGCGGACTCCTGGTCCTCCCTTCGCGAACTATCAATAGTCCGAGAGATTGAGACTCTTACCCCCTGGGTCCTTGAAGTTCAATCTAGGATTTCATCTTGTGAACATGAATGAGTACTATCTTGGTCCCATTCATACGGTTCAGATATCTTGATGTTATCTACATTAATGCACGCAAGTGTGCATCCATTCAAATATGGTGCTGATCGATGTTTACGATACAAGGGGGGGGGGTAATTACATCTTCTGGCATGCATGAAGTTAGCGCCCGACCCCTTGCGCAAGGGAGCTAAACGCTGTGCCGACGCATCATATTTTTGCCAAAATATCAAATAAGAAAATAGTAATTCGTGACACTGCTCAGTGGCGAGTAGATTTGTCCGAAGGACTGGTTATGACACGAGTGATCTTCGTAACGAGACTAATACCGCTCTGCACGTAGTTTCATAAACACTATTTTATGTTGCAAGAAATAAGAATCTCGACGGATGTGCATACCACATACAATTTCATCTGTACTCCAACAGAAAATTATATGAAAATCACTCGGGAGTTGAGAATTTATAAAAACGTACATTTTGGTCGGTGTGGAATATGTTTATTTTGTAACAGACACCCCATATCAGTGAGAGGGTGCCGGGCCCAAGCGGCGGCGTTGCTACACGAGCGCAGCAGACGACGCATAAAAAAAACATAGTGTTGTACCCGAAAATGCCTCGTCGGCCCACTTTAGAATCAAATTGAGACAGATTTTCATCATGAATCTATGATTTTGTTGTCAACGAATGGTATGTTAGTAAGAACTGCATTGATAGATTCATCCAAATTCTACAGAACAATAAATATTCATTTACGCATGAGCTGGCAATAACAGTGCCACTCCATAAGACCCCGCGTATTTGCGCGTCAGAGATGAGCTTTTTGAGCTGCATCATACGAAGTGCCATTTTAGTTTATAGAAATATCCGATATGTCGTGACAATTATCCAAGGTCACGAATATGGCTCATATGTATATAAGCCAGGCCGGCAATCTAACGATTAAAGCTACGTCTACAATTTGAAAGGAAGATAATGTTCACGAGGAAATGTATATTAAAACAAATGTGATACGATGCGCCCTTTTCAAGTACATGGGAGTATATCTGTTATTCGGAAGCACATGTGCGGGGAGCTGGAAAGTGATTTACGCGAGTATAGCATTTTTTGTTGAGTACTAATTTATAAATAAGAAGTTTGCCGGGAATGTACGGTCGTTCTAATATTTCTGAATTTCTCCAACCAAAATGACCCAATTGTGAGATTGTCTGTCATACGAAACCTGGTTTAACGAATCAATGAACAATTCACACGTTACAAGCCTTCGATTATGCTGTTTATGCCGAAATTATCAGACCTCTATTGCACAGTAATGTATCGAAAATCCTTTAGAAATTAAGCTCATTCGACGAGATATTCAGAAATTGTGCAATAGACTTCGAATAAAATACCTAGGCAATTCCCGTAACACGAAGAAAACTAGTTTTTTCCAGTGATGAATCGTAGATCACGCTTTTCCTAAAATCCTCCGTGAAAGCTGCATGCATTAGTTGTTCTTCTCGCTTGTGCATGAATCTCCACAAGGAGATCAAAATTGCTTTGAAATACCACGTATACGCAATTCTGAAATGCACCGACAATTTCAAAAGGATCAAAATCCGATTAAAGCTTTCATAGAAACTCATTGCCGAAATGTATTCATCAACTATTTGATGTGACGATGATTCAAACACATAACATATAAAGTGTCTCACCTTCTCTGGCTTTGAGGTACACCGTATTGGCTACGATGTTCTCCAACTCCATCAATTCCAGCTTGGTGGAATCGGCTAAGCCTGCCGCAATTGGGGCCGCCGCTGCTGCTCCAGCGGCTTTTTATTTCTACAATATCCCGTTGACGCTTTGATGCGTTTCTGTTTATGTCGGCTTCTAGGCTGCAGCGGCAGCAGCCAAGCCTTGCCGACCAGGCTAGATTCTCTCCCATCTGCAGCTTCCCTTATTCAAATTGATTTGTCTTGTGTGATACCTCCTGATTGGAGAAATCAAATGTGGCAACTCTGGTATGTTTTCTGTACAATTTTTTATGCCTATTTTGATGCTATCTTGATGAAATCTTCGACGACGCCTTTACGGCCTACACGAAGCCCAATAGATCATATGTGATATTTTACTGTTTCTAGTACACTTGTGGATCGCCATTTTGAGTTAACTCTTGATCGAGGTGCTGACACTCTTGTTTCTGAAATTGATAAACAGAAAATGTGGTTGTTAGATTGCATTTTGGGTTGTAAAATAGGGCAAGCAAGCGATGGATGAAAGTGAAGAGTGGGAAACTTGAGAGGGAACTTGATCAGTCTCGATACCAGCAAATGTTTTGGTATTTTGGATGTAATATTGAATGTAATCTGAGGAAATGCGCCGGGACCGACCCAAATATTTCTCGCACGTATCGCAAACTATTCTAAAATATACTGGATATGCACTCGAAGGCGTTCTATTATCAATATTGTCTTGGACCAGGAGTCTATGTGGCCACGTACAACATGGAAGTAAATAACCAATTGTATTTGAATTGTCGGCGGAGATGTTGATAATCATTGATCATTTCATCAGTGAAACGAGATGGATCCAACACCCCTGTTGAATGCCCCCAAATCATTTACTGACATTCCATCGAGGGCAAGTCACAGAAGAAGATATTCGCATTCAAGAACGTTCAGATTAAACCTAGGAGGTTTCAGTAGCCAATCTGAAAAGTTGTTTTTCGATACACTGTGCGTAAAAGTGCACTTTGCGCACAGTTTGTCGACTTTTACTCACAGTTTATCGAAAAGTATAGTTAGATACACGGCCGTAAAACCTATCATTTGCATCCTCGTGATGATTCCGACCCTCGCCTGCGGCTCGGGCCGGAAACCCATCACTCGGACGCGAATAAAACGTTTTACGCCCTTGTATCGAAATGTACTATTTTGTTATTCTGTGCGCAAAAATGGCCATTTAGACGCAAGTGTGCGTGTGCAAATAGTGAATTTGCACATTATTCCGACACAACTGTGTGCAAATATTTTTTCACGCAGTGCGCAAATGAGGCATCAGCGCGCAAATACTCGTTTGCGCACTGCGTAAACGAAGAACAGTGTGCAAATGAGGCATTTGCGCACTGGACTTGAGTTGTTCTCTGATCACTCTATACCATCATCTATCTATATATCATCATCATACATAATTGTGAAGAATATCTAACTTCGATCTTTCGAGCACCAGTTTTGAGCAACGTGGTAACATACTATATGGGCGATAGTTTTTTATTAAACGCTTTTATTGCACTTCACCGTGGCCATAGTTCTTACATTCTAGTAACATCTAGTGGACACATTTTTGCATCCTGTCTACCGATAAAGTAGGCATGCGTTGCATATTGCTCTATATTGTACTGCGTGACCGGAAGTGTCGTCGCTCATCGAGCTCGCTCGGATTTAGGAAACTTTTGCAGGCTGCGACATGTTTTTTTGATCTGCCCGCGACTCACCTCGGGCCACCCAAATTTCTATTATCGTCTGCTATCGCCTATGCACCATCAGTCTGCTGTTGCCGCTGCCATTGAGCCATTTAGTATTTGCATTTTCCGATTCTTTGTGGTCGCGTGTTTCTCGTGCAGTTGAGTAAATGCCAAATTCTTTCACTGGAAATCGTTATTCATCAGTGCCAATTAATAAGTTCAAGTACCACGAGGTGACTATGTGCTGGATCTTTAGTGTTTGGAAGAGCGCGTGCTCAGGTTATGAGTATTCACTTGCATGCGTGTATGATGAAGGATGAACCAATATCAGCGATCGAAAGACAATGTTTGTCATTGTCTACACCAGAATACACCTACACTGTCTGCTGCATCCGAAGATGAGTGTGATTCGCGACATAATAGTGGTGACATATTTTAATACGAGAAACCCAATTAATACTTATTAGCTGCAATATTCGCTGCCAACACACGTGTTTTCCCCATAATTCCTCATATACACTGAAAAAAAAATTTTCTAAAATCTAATAAATATATTTATTCATCGCAGATTTTATTGGTTCGAAATCTCATTTCTTTAAATCGAATAAAGTTTCAAATTTTTTAATAAAAATTTATCTAAATCGTCAATGGAAATGTCCGAGATTCCCAATTTGACAAGATCAGAAGAATTTTATTTTATTCGGAAAAACATTTATTCAAACGGAGCATACTTCTTCATAATGAGTAATCAATTTTAATATTCCAGTTTTATCAAATAGAATAAATCAAGTTGAATAAATATTAATTCAGATTTGATTATTTATGTCATAAAATTGAATCAATGCGTATTCAACCAGAGACCATAGCACGACTAAAGTTTATCATCATAGATTTGAATGAATATTTATTGAATACTATTATTGATCTATGAAATCTCAAAAATCAAACTTTGATCCTGATTGAATAGATTTTTCAGAATTACATTATGGTTATACCATAACACGACTACACTATTTATTCATGGTGAATAGATATTATTGGATTCAAGTGTCACATTTATTAATGGTTAATGAACTGTTTTTTCTTGAGAGCTGTAGGATGAGACGATCAAAGTTGTATTCATTTGAACTCAACATTTGAGAATTCCTGTTCAAAATCATTGAGCTTTCAATTTAGTGAGTAGATTCTCAAAATCTGATCATCCAACCAGAACAGACATTGATATTGTGATACAAGGAATAATATCTCAATCAGACAGTACATCCATCTAAGTTGAGCGAATACACGTTGGAACGATTTGGTAGATTTGTAAAATATTTAATTGTATCAAAAAATTTTCTTCGTTTTCAAATAGATATTCATTGACCAACTTGGACAGGATGGAAGGATTCTCTATATATCCTGATCCAACTCCATCGGGGTTTTGTATAACCAAGATCTTTGTAATTAAATCGTCCGAAACGAAGTATAAAATATATCAATGATTTTGATTAAATATTTATTAAAGTCGTTCAAATCTGTATGTGATCGATTTTTACCGCTAGGTGGCGGACAAAACGTTACCTTCCTCCAAATGAACTTTTTTGAACTTGATTATCGTCTCAATGAATAAATTTCCCGTGAAAAGCAATCGACCATGATACCATTCCAATGGTGGAACTCAGATCGTTGATCCATGATGAAAATTCAAGCTTCTATTTCAATTCCTGATTAAATAAGAGGGTATTCAACCCTTTCTCGCAAGCGACCAAATAGGTCCTCGATTGATATATAAGGCTCGGAAGATCTTACGATTCACGTATAATAATACTGCGAAGCGACACAAATGTATAGTGGTAATTACATGAGTATACTTTAAGATTTGAATAGCAAGCCCTTTAGTTATAAAAAAATATAAGTAGTTACTATTGTTTATTAAGTGTGATGATTATCGATCCCTGAAATCAAGTGTAAGATTTGATTAAATATTTAATTAAAGTAAATAAACTTCCCACGGTCAACTGTTGAATTTCATTAAATAAGATATACTCTTGATTTTTGGTGATAATTGGGATAAATGAATATTTATTCAAAATGAATTTTATTTCATTATTTCAATGCAATATCTATTCATCTCAAATAATATCTATTCATTTGGGAATCGCGGACCGTTTGAATGAGTTGTTCTTTAAGAAATAATATTCCCAATCTATTAAATACACTCTGAGATTTAATAAATATTTATTCAATTTGGGAAAAAGGAATTTATTAATTTGAATGAATGTTAGGATAGCAGTATTGTGATAAATATTTATTAAAGTCGAATAATTTTTCTTCGGATTTGCTCAATTTTTTTTTTCAGTGTACGTCGCACAATTTTTCCCACGTGATTTACATCGGTCTATCGAATTCTACCTGCTTTACATCGGACAGAATCCTCTCGCAAATTACAAATTTTTTTGGAAAGTGAATAAAAGCGTTTTTTAAAAATTCTTTTTATTCTGATACATTTCTCATGCACCCCCTCCTCCGCCCTCCTGTGACCCCGTCATGCCACGTTCCTCTGAATGCTTGAGATGCATTGATCATTCGTTGTAGGTGATACTTCGGTCACTCCTCGCTACTGTCAAAATTTTTCAGAAAGTCGTCATGGATCCCAAGTAGTTCAAATGAAAATGGTTCATAACTTGTTTGAGGAGGAAAAAGGACTCGGAAAGTTCGTACACACCAATGCGAAAAAGGAACAAAGTCCGTCAACTCTCGAGACGACGCCCAAGTCTCACAGCATCCCCTAATTTTTTTATGTGTTTTAGGAGGCGGGTTACATTTTTGCTCACAGAAATAACAAAAAATATCGTAAGCAACTCGGGCGCCGACATTTGCGCACTCGTCCCCGCAACTCGTGTGCAAACGTTCCATTTGCGCACAGTTTCGTCGTTCACGCAGTGCGCAAATGAGCCATTTGCACACTGCGTAAACGATGAAACTGTGCGTAAATGAGGCGTTTGCACACTCGTTGCGGTGACTCGTGCGCAAATATCTGTTGGCGCCCTTGTTGCTTAAGGTAGTTGTACACCAACTACGTGAGTCAAAGAGACTTAATCTCACTTTTTTGCCCACATCAAAATATTCGAAATTATTATTATTGTTAATAACTGCACTTTTTCCATCAAACAATAAACAAAAACGGTCATCTAAGCCTTCCTGAACAGAATCAGGCATGGTTTCCAAAGTTATCTACCCTAAAATCGAAATCACGTAACGCATTTTTTGTATTCTACGCTTTCTATGAACAATTACTAAAAAACGACGTGGTCCATCATCTCCAGGCTTGGCCATATGATTCATTGATACATAAACTCGGATCTCTCGCAGTCCCACCATTTTCTGTTGATCAGATTTTGCGCTGGACCCATTTTTGTGCTGTTTTTGGGGCCCGCTCCCATAAGCGCAATGTTGAAAATGTGCAAAACTGTCCAAATTGTGACGATCGATACTCTAAAACGGGATGGTCAGCCGTTCTGAAATTTTGTACACGTACTCTTCGATATTAGAACTATCTCTCTGCAGAATCTCGAGAAATTCTGTTGATGAATAATTTTGGTGTACAACTACCTTAATATACTATTATAGCACTCCGCGACCTAAACCCGCGTTCATTTAACGCATTTGCGGAACTTAGATGGCCTATTATTCAACTGTGAAATAACGCGTTCGCTCACTTCACGCGGGTGCGTGATACAATAAATGTCGATTTATTTCACTCTGAGGTGACAAGGATATCTTTGGCAACTTTCGCGCATATTACGCATGCCACCATCGAGATGTTAAACAAATAACATACATGATAGATTATGTGTGGAGCAGTTGCATTCGCGTCAATAATCGCAAAGAGCAAGAAAATGGTTCATGATTTTTACATTCCTACTCATGGTTATAACTCATCGAGAACATAAACATAAATATAAACATAAACATAAGCACGTGGTTGAGTTTTGCACATGTACATACGTGCTAACCGGGCTATTGATGCCAATCTCGAATTGACCCTCACGACAAAACCGTTGGCCATGCTGAATTTCCATTTGATACATCCTCGTGAAGAGATGACAACAGATAACAAGATCCGGGACTGCAGTATATGATAGGAGATTGTATACCTGATTCTCTTCTATGATCAAGATCTGATTATTTGGAAAGATTGAATTCCTATAGACAACCGTTATGAAATAGCTCAGAAAATATCAAACAGTTCATTTTTCAGGAATCTAGTCACAAAAGTAAATTTGGAAATTGTTTCCCGATGAAATATGTAAGGGAAAGTTTCGGGCTTTAACCGGGATGAAGGTTGCACAGCCCATCATTTTACTATGATGACCAAACGATAGTGCTCATGACTTACAAGGAGAACACCAACCTTGCGAGTCCTCAATTTTGATGAAACTTTGAAAATCATCTTGTTTTGGTGGGAAATGAAGGTACCCAAGAGGGTTTTATCCAATGAATGATTCATCTCCAGATTCAGGTACCGTGATTAGCATTGTCGATATAGGACGATGTTAAAAAATCGTACATAAATCGTACATAAATCGAAAAGCCCATTGAATAAAATCCTTTTGAGTACCTTTATTTCTCACCAAAACAAAATAACTCCCAAAGTTTCATCAAGATCCAGGACCCGTAAGATTGATGTTCCCTTTGTTAGTTTAGGGGTTGAATTATCCAGAAAAGAAACGTCTTCATCTTCACTCGATGGGTTTACTCGCGGGTGTATGATATCTATTTTGAAGGACCAGATTCTGAACTTTCCTTCAGCCGCGAGGGCTGCCTCTCCTCCCCCCCCCTCCGCCGGGTACCCACTTCTACCCTCGCGCAAGCGCTCGGGTGCCAACTTCACGCCGTATACTATTAAGGTACCCTGATTTCCATAATTCTGAATTACAATATTGAATACATTTCAATTGCTATGTCAGAGCGCATCAAAAACAAACTGCACGACACAGACCGGGCTTTACCGATAGCTCGCGAAAGCAACACAAGCAGACGAGAAAACGCTTGTAACTTCAAATTTTTTTTTGATTTTGATGAAGTCAAAGTGGGTTGGTAGGACTGAAACGGATAAGTTCAGGCTATCGAGTCCAATTCAAAAAATTACCTTTTTCAAATTTTAAGCATGATTTGAATACTCTTGCAATAAAAAGTACAAGTGATTATTCCATCGTAAAATTTCACGATCTTTCGATTGAACCTAACATGTCCTAATCAATTTTGCGTATTTCAAAAGATAAATGTTGTAACTTTTGACTTATGCATTTTTTTTATCTGAAAAGTATTTTTTTGGAATTTCCGACCCCAAAAACCTAAAGGGTGGACCTCATATTTCGAAAAAATTTATCAGAAAAAAAAAATTTCGAGGGCCGATTTTTTATATCTCAATCGAAAAAATTTTTAATTTCCAAGATCAAAAACGTTTGGCAAATTGGTGACGAACCCGCATAAATGTAATATTTCTCAAAATGATGATCTCACGACATAACAAATTGTACAGATTGGTCACCAATTTGCCAAACGTTTTAAATCTTGGAAATAAAAATTTTTTTTTTTTAGTAGGAGAATGATATCACTTACAGATCGTTTTAATTCAATTACTTAATGAACTATTGGAGATTTTCTCGGTTATGCAAGATCAGCATCGTGATTTTTTGATGTAATATTCCCTGAAAATGCAACCATAACAAGTTTTCGGATTTTAAAAAATTTTGAAAATCGTTTCATAGATGTTCATATATGGTCATAGGGTCCTCGGACCCCATGTTCATATATGATCACAGCGTTCCCATTTTTACATGGGTAGTCAGAGACCATCACTTTCAGAGGTCGCGTTATTGAATAGTAGTCGTACTGCGGAAACCGCCAAGGCCAGCTAAGGAAAATCACAACCAATAGGAGATCTTGCGACTGACCTGGGGAAATTTGACAACACAGTATCGTGCTCAACTCACACTCTGATTCTACATTTTCCACACTGGTTCTACGTGTTTCTATTCACGAGTTGATTGAAGAAATTCGATCTGAACTGATCTAATATAGATCTGTTGGCACGCAATTAACCCCATGTCAACAACCACGTTTAAAACAATATCACAAGCAATAGTCTATCCAGCACCTCAAAATGAATACTTTGTCGTGCGCCTCCAAAGACATATGTACTTGGGAACTTGAGTTGGCTGTCTGGGGATTTTGAAACAATCTATTGAGAAACAACCTACAAAAATGCATAAACATGTTCGAGTTAAATAAATAACTGTAGAACTCTTCTATTGTCCTGATACAGAATGCATAAGTTACGTATTTTATTATGCATTCCTGTTCATGCGCATTTGAATGTATTTCGTATCATGTCAAGATAGAAACTGATCTACCTTGAGCAATGTGACGTAAATTGAGAGTTTGAATATTGCACTGAAGACAGTGGCTGTTGATACGTAGAGCACATTTTTTCACAGTGACGTTAACAGTCGAGAGACAAATAAATGCTCAAGTTTGTGATTATAATGGTAGAATTGCACGCATTGCAGTAGCAGCTTATTGATGGGGATTTTTTTCTTGCCATATTATTAGCTGATAATATGAGTTCAAAATTACAAGCAAAGGTTAAGGACCTGGTGTAATGTCTTTATTTGAAATTAGAATCCTCTAAATCAACGAAAGAACATCTATAGAACATCTATGAAAGCTTTAGCTTCAAGCTTTTGAATCTATTCGAATTGGAAGCAAGATTTGGAAAAAAGATCGTGAAAAAAAAGATCGCTCGACTGAGCTTCAATCTTCTTCACGAATCAATCATTAATACCCATATATGTTCATCGTTTGCTGCCATACATGTGACCATTCAAGTTTGACAATGTCGTTGGTCCTAATTATATTTCGTCATAATTCTCATAAATACTTCAAATTCCATCTAAATTCATGCAAGGGCTGGTAACAGAGATCCGCGATGAAAACTTTTCTTGCCGAGTCGAAACTGACTCAATATCAAATTCTGAGAATGATTAACATCCAATTGGTCAGGTATTTAGGTCCGAGACATTCCATTTTTCAAAAATTCTCTCACGATTGATTTTGCATTGGGTAGATTTGAAGGGTCACTGTTGTGATATGCGATTTCTTGTTAATTTATAATGTAAAAACGAATATGGTGAATTGGCGATAAGATTTGAGCGAAAAGATTCACCATGCATGTCAAAGAAATGGGATCATATTTGCCTTAGAAGGAAGCTCTTGATGGCATTATACAAATCGAGGTTCCGCAAATAATTGGCATGAATTTGAGCCATGAATCGCAAATAATTTACTGACACAATAAACACGCTGAACTTTATGATTTAGAAATTTGCCTCATCAAAATCACTCAATTAAAAAGATCAAAGAACCGAAAATTCTCATTTCCATTCATGGTCAGAATAGTAACAAAATGTTAATCTTAGTGTAAAGGCTAGTGGATTGCCACCTCATGGAGGCCGCAGCTCGTACGTATACACTCTCTAGGACAGCTCAATTTTCTGCGATTATGGGCAGATATTGTGGAACGCCATCTTCATCTTAATGAGACACTCGTGTACTCATCATCGATGAATATCAATTATTCATTAGCTATATTTCTGGCATAGTATTTGGGAATCAAACCCCAGAAAGATCAAATAAGTGAGGCACCCATAGATATCTGTATGTTTTTAAATGAAGGAGGATAATTGACCCAAAAAATGTCAACAAGCCACGATAAAGAAGTTCGTGCAACTGAAAATGATAAAGGCCAAGACTCCTAACACTTGGAAGTTTATTTTTTTTTCTTGACCTCAACGCCAACAAAATTATGCTGGGTCAGTTATAAATCTTTAGGCTTGATGAATCAAGCGAGGATTCGACAAATCCTTTTTCGATATACTTTTTGGCCTCAGAGAGCTCTTTTTCGAAAATTCAGTTGATACATCTCTCCCGACTTCCACGTACATACATTCAACTCACTACATTAACGATCTTGTTACCAGCATGCACTTAAAAACGGATGACTTATGTTGCCATTGAAGAAAGATGACTAGTTATTTAGACGGGTCACGGGGATCGATAGGATGGGAAAATAGCCATCATTTTGATCAAATGAATTGAACTTCATGAGAAACTTTATGTGAGCCGGAATCGAAATCCAACTGTCAGAGGAATTCTATAGCTAAAAGAGGGAAAGAGAGAATCCACTGAATTCCCCGAGGTATGCCGTGGAAGCCCGTCGTTGAATTAATGAGAGAAGCACTGTAATTAGTGGGATGCTATTATCACTGCGCGTTCATTCATTAGCAGAACGTTACATCGATTCTCTCAAGTTCCACACTAGAAACAACACAATTCTATTCAACGAACTAGAAAGTTGACAGAACTTTTTTGTATTAATGGAGAAAATTCGTAATCAGACACAGCTATCTTTTTCATTTTTTGATGTAAGAGTTTGGTGCTCAGCCGATGTGGTACGTCATTACGCATCATTTTAAATGTTCCAAAATATTAAAATTATTGGAATTTGGAATCAAAACAAGGACTTAAAACTTTGAATGATGAGTCGACAATCCGTAATAGGATGGAATATCAAGAGAGCAAGAAAATGTAGTTTAGAACTAGAATATATCAAGCATAAGGCAGTTTCACCTCCCTTCGAATTTTCCCCGTCTATTTCCACGAAACATTTAGAAAATGGGATGCAGGAACATTAAAAATGGATTCTCTCTCAAGGAAATCGAATCGCGATGGAGGGAAACTGATATACAGCAAAATGGTCATCAGAATATGAGGTTTTTTCAGCGGATACATTATTGAGGTATAATTAACTTTCCTCCGCTATATTCATGTAGTATTGTGCTGAGACAAAAAGAACAGTTAAGATGTCTGTCATTGAGAGGTGTGAAAATGACAAGTGGTTTTGTTGATATCTAAGTGATAGTTTCTTATGGGCTGCAATACATACTGACCACTGATGTAGAGCAATGTGTAGCAAAAGTAGGTCTTGTGCACTATTGAATAAAATAGGATCATAGGGACATTTTCATGATTAACAGAGTGATGGTTTATGTTGATGTTTCCTGTGTCCGAGTTCTCTAGTTCAAAGAATCTCCAGTAACTTTAGTATGAGCAAGTTTCTTAGACATGGTCAAAGTATTTATTGGGAGATGAACTTGAAAACATTGGAATAAATTTGGCATATTTCATAGAATTTAACGTTTGCAAACCGTGCATCATGTACCAATGATTGGAATAGTAGTCCTCATTACGCATCGGTTGAATTTTTTTGTTCCAAGAAGAGCTGATGAGAGCGTAAGCTACTGTCTTCTTTTCTATGTCTCAATCATGAAAAAGTGGTAACTTACAAGGAGATGACCAGACCTTTGGATCACCAATCCTTTTCAAATTTTTTTTACAGTTTTGTGTCACCTAGAATATGAAGAATCCAGAGTAACTCCTTCAAATGGGCCTTCTGTCGAGAGCTACAAGCAAAAATGTTAGCATTGCCAGTATATCTATATATATATATATATATATATCACTTTTAACATGGGCCTATATGGGCAATGTTAATGTCATGGGCTGTAACTTTGAACAGGGGGCCCATTTGACGGAGTTGCTTTGGGTTCTTCATATCCTAGGTGGTACGAAACTGTAAAAAAATTTGGGACAAGATTGGTGATCCAAAGGTCTGCTCCTCCCCTTGTCAGTTGAGGTCTTGTAGTGTTTACTGAAGTACATCTATATATTGTAGAAAATGCAGATCTGATCAAAGATTTTCAATAATGAAGCTCAACTTCCTCAATAAAAGCAAAACACTCAAGTACAAACACTAGATTAACAGGAACTGATACTGGTGTGTAATGTATGGATTCTGAAAGTTAAAGATATTCTGGATCAGTGGATCTGTAAGAACTTAGAACAGAAGCCTAGCGTTGGCACAGAATTTCCAAGAAAGTGCAATCACTACCATTGACTACAATACGAAACTCTTGTCAATCAAGCTAACAATCACCCAATTCAACCTATTCCTCTCACATCAATCAACACTGAATGCTCTCATAGATGTCTACCATTATTGCAATACCAGACCATACAATTGATGAATAATGTATGTATGTACCATTGATGAATTAGCGCAAACACACCAATCGATTCACAACACAGGCTCTCGAACAATTCACCCACAATTTCTTTCTTCACAAATGCAATCAATCTGATGCTCAGCATCTCACTTTCCACTCAATTCTTCAAAATTCAAATCAAATTCAATTAACTTTGAATATCCTCTTGGAGCATATCACTATTCAAAGTATAATACTCCTAACTATCACCTGTTGCAGCCACTTATAATAAACACAGAAAAGAGCACCTCTCACCGGCATTTTATCAACAATACCTGAACAAATTTTTTTTATACATTTTAGGCTGTACATGAAGCCGGTTACATCCGCGTGGATACTGATGATGCTTTCTCTTCGTATTTTAGCTCACTACACTTTCTCTGACCGACCATGCCCTCCGGCTCACTCGGGTTTTACTCCACGACGACGACGTTCCTCGTCATGCACAACGAATATAAACACACTTCCGATATAGAAAAAAAAAACACGGATGCTGCACATGCATCAGAGAGGGAGAGAAAAAAGTATCAGTATCAACCATATAAAACAGAGAGGCTGGTGCGGTTGTGATCTCTGCGATGATGATGCTGATGGGTGCAACCATAGACATAGAAGCATAGACTGCTGGTCCCGTATACTTTGCGTTGACGCCGAGACCCGTGAGTGCGAGAGAGAAAGCATGCTCCAAGGCTCGCGCTCTGATTGGTTGGCTCTTCCCCACCGTTCGTGGCCGGCGGCGGCGAGCGGGCGCACCCGCGAGCAGGCGGTTGAATGCATATATTTATCGCACCCAATTATTTTTCAAATCAATGATAAATTCTCATCATTGATCTGATAAGAGCAATGTCCACATGGTATTTATCATCCGCCTAGGTACAGCTGTTGATTCGCTCCCCATGAAATCTCAACACAAGCCCCTGCAAGGGGGCGCGACTTATATGCAAGTATTGATACACATCCGTCATGAGGTTGGTAGCCGTGGGGAGCAAGGCGCGCGTGCAAGCTCTTCTTTTGATCGCGCTAGAGCAGTGACGTGGGTTCGAGCCCACGGGGTCGAATTTTTTTTTTTTTTTTTTTGCATTTTTTCACAATTTTATGATTAATGGTGAATCGAATTCATCGATATCCGACTCAAAATTAATGTGAGTAAACGAAAAGCTTTCAAATTATGCTAAAGCGAAGTCATTCTCATTCGAGCACAAGTCTGTATGATTTGATGGCATTCTCTCAGTTTTCTTAGCGGAATGAATTTTCAAATTGGATGATCCTTAGAAGAATTCGGTTGTTGCTGTGTCTCGGAATATCATCGCAATTTATTTTAGAGATGTATCAAAAAAGAAGGTAAGTAATGTATTGGAAACTACTCTCACAGGAGTCGATGTAGATCTCATCAGTATTTTGACACAGATTTCGTATGCGAATGAATTATCAAAGAGTGGTGTCTTCATACTTATTCTGCCGCATTGAACGTAATCTAGTAATCAAGAATCTTGTTGGCCATGTTACCGTAAGGGCGGATAGAGGTCACTGTGCTTGCACGGAAAGTCAAGGTGGCCCAGTGCACTAGAGTATGCACTCACGCATTCTTTCGTTTCTGCTACCGATGCTCTTTTGTTCTCCGGTCAGTCAACAAGTATATTTTGGGTTGAAAGTTCGACCACTTGTAAATAAGTTTAATTATCTTGACTCTTTACTTTGCTGATTAATTCGTATCATGAGTGAGATTGATCTGGCTCATAGGTGCAAGTGTTTGTAGCATAAAATGGATAAGTGAATATTTGTTTACGTTGTTGTGCCGGGCGAACATGGGCAGCATGAAAAGGTGCTATTTATGCGGAATTCAACAGAACTTTCGAGATGGAGAAAGATCCTTCCACCTGTAAGTAGTAATGCTGTTATCAATAATTCGGGCAATTAAAAGTGAGCCAATATACCACCACGAGCGGGTGGAAGTGTTATTTTAGGGCCTCGCATAAATCTGTTTGGTTCGACAACCCGTGATACGCAAGATAGTCCGGCGGCCGAGCAGGGTTCTGTAGCATTTTGGACCAGCGCGAACAAATGTTGATGATTCCCATGTATTTTGACCCGCTGAATCCGATTTTCGATGGTGGAAAGTCGGAAAATTGGGCCATAAATTGTTATTAACAAATTTTTATAAACAATTGTAAAATGCACTTTTTTGACCCAAAAAAATTTCTTCTATATTTTTTGGCACATTTTTAACAAAAAACGTCTTCACAAAAATTTCATGAAAATGCATTGTTTTTCCGTGAAAAATTCATAAAGTTTGAAAAAACACGATTTTCTCAATTTTGCAACAATTGTTGCTCGGCCGTGCAACGGAATTTTTTGATCCACCATGGCGCAAATTACTCCCTGAAGCCCCTTCTATTGATGGAAACCCCAAATCAGTCAGTGTGCTACCCCCTATGTATGTAAAAACGGCGAGGGTGACCCCCTATTTTTGACGCATTTTCTCGCTATGTATATACTTACCCATCCCTGAGTGCACGACCTGATTCCGTCCCGTGGTCCACGTCCGCTGGTGCTACACGCAAGTGAAACAAATCTCGTACCTTGACGTACGCAAAAATTGAAAACTTTTGGAAAACTGATGGAAAATTTCGGAAAATTCTCCGTAAAAAATTGTATAAACCATGTAAAATTGGTTTCAATAAAAATTCACGCAGTAAACTGTTCACAGGATTCCAAGTGCACCTGCCATTAGGCACTCATGGCTTACGGCCATCAACCAGAGTGATGTCCCAAAATGGGTAAAAATCTGCAGTGATCACTTTAAAAAAGATGATTTTGGAGATGCGAATCGAAAAGATGGTGTAGTTCGTCGTATGCTCAAGAAAGATGCTGTCCCTAGCGTGAATCTGTTTAAAAATTCAGAACAAAATACCTCGAAGTGAGTAGAAAATTTGTTACGAAATAAGTGAAAAATTCCATAGTTCTCGTGATTTTCAACGCAAATTGTAATACAAATTATTAATTGTGTAAATTAGATGATTAATGTAAGAGATGCAAACAAACGTCACGAATGTCGTGTAACTTAGAATTTAGACTTTTACTTTTGAAGGTTTCCACCTACAAATTGCATCAAATGCCAGTGTTGCATTGCGACCGAGCTTTCTTCCGGTGTGCTTTTTTGTACAGAAGATCATTATACCTTTAATTATCACAGTGATTCAAGCTGCGTTGTACGAGTATCGTCAAATGTTACGAATAGTGCACAGCATCTAGACAACGATACAGCAAATGTTGTTCCCGTTGCAAACGATATCCAGCTTCAGGATAACGTTCTTGTTTCCACCAATGAAACAGAGCGTGCAACAATTAACCTTTTTGAAGCAGCGCCAGAGCAAGTGCAATATTTACATGAAGTTCATAATGAGTCTGAAGATGAGGACTGGGAAGATTTTGGGGAAAGTATGGAAATGGATTCTCCGCTAGTATCCAGGAAGAGGTGAGGAATCTTCGACAGCAATTCGCGAAATAACGACGAAATCAGTTATTCACGCTTATTCAAGCCGACATATTGACTGTTTCAATGATTAATAATTTTATAATCATAGTTCACCTCATCGACCATGCGGTTAGTTGTACGTGATTTTCTTGATTATTAGATGATGCCCGAAAATCACCGCCCCATAAAATTCATCTCGGGTTTGGATCGAGAAATTATCATGCCTTCGGCGTTCTGACTTATAACTCGTATGCATTTTTTTATTATAATACTTTGGAACATGCTATCTCTTAATTAAATCGTCAGTTGAGACCGCGGCTTTGGGATTCATCTATCCCACATGTTCAATGAGCAACAAATTCCGGAGTTTTTCGTGTATTTGGATTATACTTACAGCAAACTAATTCGATATTGGTACAGCCCTCGTAAGTTCGCATAAGTATACAACTCACGAATATTTTCCAGAAAAAGTGATGTAGAGCTTGAGCAGATGAGTCCTGGGTTGAAGAAGACTTGTTCTAGTCCATTACCCAAAGCTAAAAAAGCAAGTATCCAGCGATATAGACTACGTGTGGGACAATCGTATCATTTCATTACTAGGGCGGATTTCACCAGTGACGAAGCGTGGAATCTTGTCCTGAAATTCATCCAAGAAAAAAGTAGAGTAGCGCGTAATGCTACTCGGAGTCAAAACCGATGGAAGCAAAAAGCTGATAGTCTTCAAGCTGTGATGAAAGATCTCAAAGTTCGCAACCTGCTATCGCCACAAGGAGCTGAATCAGTCTCGGTAATGTTACTTTTTCCATTCATGGATCGTTCATTTCATCTTAATTAGTTGATATACAGTTCAGACTGGATTACTTCGATTACTTCACCGTACGAGTACTCCAAAACTCTCCTCTTCTTCAAGGAAGAAACTGATTCTCAGTAATTAAAGGGAAGCGTCCAAAACTCTATCGGATATTCTCATACATCTCACACTGTATCTGATCAAGTTTCCAGAGGCAAACTCCATCATCCGCGGGCTTATGTTACGAGAAATTCTGCGAATACCGAAAATTGGTCTCAAAAATGTAAAATTTCTTCAATATGAATTCAGTTGGAGTCATAACGCTCTGATGTTTGACTCGAAATCGGAGGAGTGAAGATCACTTTTACTTCAGAATCCTCATTGTTGAACAGCCGCACCTGCAAATACCGTAAAATGTTATCTCCATTTTACGGTATTTCACTCCATTTGGATGTGGATAACGGCGTTGCCTGTGTATTGTGAGGCGTGGTCCTTGTGATGTTCCCTGATTCTCACATTCTCCTCATTCTTTCAGAAATCATTGCCTGCAGGAGTGAAGATATTAATGGAAGCGATCTGGCAAGGCAAGAAATGCGCTAAGTTCCCTCGAGAATTGAGAAGTTTCGCCATGACGCTGCACTTTTATTCTCCGTGTGCTTATGATTTTGTTCGTAAAAGCTTCATGAAATTTTTACCAGCTCCCTCCACCATGAGGGAATGGCTCAAACAGTACAACTTTCAACCAGGCATATCAATAGAAGCTTTGAAAAGTTGCCAACGACTGATTCAGCACCATGCAAATGATGAAAGCATTGCAACTTCAGGGAAAAAGTTGTTCTTCAATCTCGTTATAGATGGAATGTCCGTGAGAAAGCAAGTTATATGGAATAAAGTCGAGAAGAGATTCGAAGGATTCAAAGACTTGGGGCGCGGTAGTGAAGAGCCCTCCGCAGAAGCACCTGTTGCATCAGAAGCCCTAATGTTTATGTTGGTTTGCATGAATGCACACTTCAAAATCGTCGTTGCGTACTATCTCATTGATTCGCTGACAGGTGAAGAAATGAGCAAGTTGCTGTATGATTTCTTAAGTGTGTGCCCTAGCTATGATATTGATGTCAGGAATGTCACCTTCGATGGAAAATCAAACAATCTCACCATGGTTGAGAATCATGGAGCAGTCATCTACGAAAATCATCATTCGCCTGCTGTCTTCAAACATCCCGTGACAAAAACACCGATCTATGCTACTCCAGATCCGTGTCACATGGTGAAGTTAGTCAGAGGTACTGTAGAGAAATACGATATTATCGATGAAGATGGTAATATCATATCGTGGAAGTACTTTGTTGCTTTAGTCAATCGTCAAAAACGAGAGGGTTTGCACTTGGCGACTAAAATAACGGAGAGACACGTTTTTTTTGAGAATGAAAAAATGAAAGTAGGTCTCGCAGTTCAAATTTTGAGCAAAAGCGTCATGCATGCCCTTAGACAGTGTCAGTACGAGTTTGAGTTTAAGGAATTTGAAGGAGCAGAAGGAACAGCTCGTTTTACTGGAGTTTTTGATAGCGGCTTTGACATGCTCAACTCACGTTGTAAATACAACAAAGATCCCTCAAAACAAGCCATAACAGTCGAAAATTTGGAAGAGATGAAATTGAAAGCTTTAGGTATTATAAATTATATAAAAAAACTGAAGATCGGGGACGTTTATGTGTGGCAGCACAAGAAGAAAACTGGATTTTTAGGTAACTTTTATATAGTTCATTATGCTAGCTCATCTTCCTGATCGAATACAACAATCCCGCAACTCACATAATTGGCATTTAACTTGTATGAGACATTAATACTATCAATCACCTCCTAGGTATCATGATTGGACTGAGAAATGTTGTGTGTCTGGCCGAGGACTTGTTCAAAGAAAGCATGACCTTCCTGTGCACCTACAAGATATCTCAAGATCACGAGGAGATGTTCTTTGCAATCATCCGTAGGTTTCTTGGCTGCAATAACAATCCCACGACCATGCAGTTAAAAGCTGCTTTGAGAAAAATTTTATCTCACGTTGATGTGCGTGTGCCGTTAACTGCCAACTGCCAGCCTCAGGATAATACGAGAATATTGGTAGATGTAGAGGCTTTACGCGACATCAATGGTGAGGAACCAAGTTTGGGTTTGTCGCAAGCAGAGTTACAAGCAATTTGTGATCAACTTCCTAAAATTGAGTTGAGTGAATATAAGCAAGATGTCATTGCTTATATAGCAGGAGCGGTTGTGAAATCAATCCGCAAAAAGGTGAAGTGTGAATTATGTAAGAGTAGTTTGGAGAGGGATCCTACACAGGAGCCCAAGTCATCTCTTCAAAGACGCAAGCAATACGGAAAGCTGGTTTCAGCGTCTGATGATGTTATATCTCTTTGTCTGGCGGCCGAGACAGCATTTCGAAGCCAGGAAGGATCATTGAAGGATAGACATGCATTTGAAAGGCTGATTTTGATAACAATTGTCTCACTCAAAGATCGCTCACTGTTCGAGACTGAACACGCATGTGATCCTCTTTCTGACCACCGATACCATCTTATGAAAACTATTGCATCACAATATTTCACAATTCGACTGCACCACGCCTCAGTAACCACTTTCAAGGTCAACAGCGTGCATATCAGGACGCGGAATAATAGATTGACAATTTTCCAAGGTCAGTAAAATTCTCAGGTAGATATTGATAAACGAGCACCTCTGGCACTCGCAGTTTTTACTGATGTCGAAAACATTGGATACTAGTGTAAAATCCCGAAAAAATGGCAAAATTAAAGGGCCTAGAATTATTCCATCATGATATTTCGTCTCTAATATTGTCACCGAATAGAATTTATATCTTGCGCCAACAGAGGTAACAATGTATAAAACAATTCCTGATTTTACGAGGATTTTACCGATGCTCCCAAAACTAATGTATATCTAGTATACGGACATCAAAAGTCAACGGCTGAAGTAAGGGACACTCTCATCCTTAGAATTATCATTGTGCCATGTGAAAATAGTATTTTATATATGCTTGTGCTTCAATAGCCAATGAGGACTCACTCCTATGGGTGTTTGTCGGATACTGACTAGTCATAGGTTTCGTGCTAGAGTAAAAAATGTCCTGAACTCTCCATTTGTGCACTTAACAATGGGGCAATTATATGATGGACGATATTAGTATATTGACTTGTAGGTACTCGAGTTGTCTCTGTGTTTATAAATTTTTCTGACAATTAGGACGAAAATTAGATTTAAGGCTGTACATTCATCTGCTGAACCCAAAGGATTATACTGCGCACTGAAATAGCTTAGTCTAGTTGATATTGAAGATGTTGTTGATAATTCCTGCTTATTCATTGTAAATATTCGACCCGGGATCTCATTGTACAGTTCTAATAAAGAAAAATTACGGCCATTACCGATCAGTATAAATGACTAGTATCCAATGTATGGATTATAGACAGCATGGGAATTGAGAGGGTCCGACTTCTCGGGAGGGTTGGGTAATTTTGTTTTCTCAGAATGAGAGCTACGGTACTCGCGGAAGTGAACAATGTCGTTTCATTGCATGAGTAATTTATTCGTTCCCTCACGTATAGTGTCAATTTTTTTACTCTTCTCGTGTTCGCTCTGCCGTGTCGTTCTCTGAACTCGATCCTTGTGAAATAATCAATTACTTCAACACCACTCAATCCGAAACGCATTCTGTTGGAAAGAGGGAATGATTCCTCGCAGATTCGAATCTGGCTGAAAAGCCAACTTTACAAAGTACTCGAGAGTGTCGACCGGCACGTTTATACACTTCACTGTGAAAACTTTTTTCAGAAAACTTCAACCAAGTGGTTCAATGAAGAATTCAACTATTCGGTTTAATATTTAACCAAATTCGTTGATAATTCAACCAATTCGGTTGCGAATTCAACCAGTTTTTTCAACCAATTAATTAAATTTTCCATCCAACCAGCTGGTTGCATTTCTCATTCAACCATTTGGTTTAAGCTTTTCGAAATAAATTTTTACAGTTTTTCCATGCAATCACAAGATAACCGAATAGTTCATACGGACAAAATCCCAATCATTCTATTTTGCCAATGGTTATATGACCGCAAAAAGATGTGGGGAGAGAACATTTACAACGGAATTTTCCTAGCACGATTTCCAGTTCTATACCACCCGCATATTTGCAGGTGCCATGTCTCTCGTAGATCTTGAATTGAGTTTTCTTCAAATAAAATTCCCAAATAGACTTTCCAGGATATGATGAATTTAGTGGTCCTCCTGCGTTATGGCATCGATTATTGCCACGATAGAATTTTCAGCGTGAGTAACTTACATTTGCGGATGGGAGAGCCTTCTTAAGAGGATTCTCTGATAATAATATTCTTGTAAGTTCACGTTGATTTTGAGTCGGATATCGATGAATTCGATTCACCATTAATCATAAAATTGTGAAAAAATGCAAAAAAAAAAAAAAAAAAAAATTCGACCCCGTGGGCTCGAACCCACGTCACTGCTCTAGCGCGATCAAAAGAAGAGCTTGCACGCGCGCCTTGCTCCCCACGGCTACCAACCTCATGACGGATACGTATCAATACTTGCATATAAGTCGCGCCCCCTTGCAGGGGCTTGTGTTGAGATTTCGTGGGGAGCGAATCAACAGCTGTACCTAGGCGGATGATAAATACCATGTGGACATTGCTCTTATCAGATCAATGATGAGAATTTATCATTGATTTGAAAAATAATTGGGTGCGATAAATATATGCATTCAACCGCCTGCTCGCGGGTGCGCCCGCTCGCCGCCGCCGGCCACGAACGGTGGGGAAGAGCCAACCAATCAGAGCGCGAGCCTTGGAGCATGCTTTCTCTCTCGCACTCACGGGTCTCGGCGTCAACGCAAAGTATACGGGACCAGCAGTCTATGCTTCTATGTCTATGGGTGCAACAGAGAGCGGAACCGATGAGGCCTATATAATAATACTACCACAATCAAAAGCCTCGCAATGGCGGCATGGAATTCCAGAGGGAGAGAATGGTCTGGATTGCCATGAGAAGTCTGGGTAATGAGTTGATGTATATACCTGGACGCAAGGTTGATTCAGGTATTCACAATTCAAAAGCGTCCAGGAATTGAGAACTGCACTTTGAGGAAAGATATAGGTAGTCGAACTATACACTCGCGCGAAGCTAACAAATTTGTGCTTCGAAATGAAATGTCATGCTAATACATCTACGAAACACCACTAGCTCGAAGCTCGGCGGCAAGCGGCGCACTGGCGGTGTGGTCCGCACCTTGAACATCGGCGCGCGGCCACCGTCATCGCCTCTCCTTCTTTTCTCTCTCGCTCTATCTGCGTTTACACTACCGACGACCCTAACCTTCCTCTCACCCCCGCTGCCACGCTGCCACCCGTTTGTTTCCGCCCCATTCCGCCCCATTACCAGGTTTTTCCGGATTTGCTCATGCAGCAGACGAAATTTCAGTTTTCAAAATATTGCTCAGATAACTTGAATTTAGAGTCTTGTACAGGATTCTGAGCGAACCGTGAAAAAAATTTTTCCTATCTTCTTCCGCCTGATCTCGAGTCCAAAGAATATAATTTTTATCTCTCTTCGTTATGAACACCTCATATACCCTCATCCCTCTATTTATCCTATCAAAATATCAGCATCCTCTAGTATTATCATAGTTATTCCAATGAAAGAGAAAATATTGGGATCGGTCAGAGTACAGGTATATTATGCTTCTAGAAAATGTGGAATGTTGTAAGGAATTATTGCTCCTGCATGGGAGGTTTCGGGGGTTGAGATTCGTCGTCGGCAAACTTGTAAAATCAGTTTTTTTCTGCTTGATAAGGTAAGTATCTACTGCATCGACGGAGCAAATTTATTATCTTTATCGCATGACAATAACGTGGGGGTTATTCTTGCCGGCAATCAGTAACCAGAGTACGATTGATAAGATAGAAATTCGCGGTTAATGTTGTACTTTCGAGTGTTGTATTCGTAATACTTGCGACTTCAAACATATGAGACCTCGCATGAGACACTCAACTATTTGATACCATCTTTCTGAATCGATTCGATTTGCAGCTTATTTTGGGACTTTATCTTAACCAGTATGAATTCTCTTTACTCAATGTAAAGAGTCAATTTTGACCGAATCATTGAGTAAAATGCAATATTTTTATGAATTCAATTACTATGAGTCAAATCTTACTCGAGTTTGAGTCAGTTTGTGTTTCCCTCACAACTTGGAGTCAAAGTTTCACTCCGACAGGTTTAAGAAGATAATATCCTTATTACGAAGTAGAATTCAGTATTTTTCATCGAATCAGGAATTAAGATGTTAAATAATGTTTGCGTACCTAGATAACCCAAACGATGCAAATCGATACTCACAAATGAAAGCTGAGAGCTTTGCATTTCCTGAGTGAGTTGAGAGCATTTCACTTGCGCAACAATGATATGATACTTTGTATAATACAATTAGTGATGAAGTCCATATCTTCCGTCCAGCCAACTGAAGAAAAAAGATTGGTATTACATTATTTATGCAAGGTCTTGCACCAAAAATCTTGTGGGGCAGAAATTTTGTGATGGGTATGCCTGATCCACACCATACGTTTATGGGAAGCCATGTTAACTGCTAAATAAGAGTCGTAACTTCAATTTTTTTCACATACAAACACTATTGGACCACCATCACACCTGTAGGATCTATATACTTTTGGAGCCCACAGATATCAATCTGAAAAAAATTCTTGGCAAAATGATGCAAATTCTGTTTAACCACCCGGAGCTTAGCGAAAAATACAATAAATACCAAAAATACACAATTAAAATTGATCTTGATTCCCAGAGTTAGATATAGGATCCCTAGGAATGCCTGGATCGAAAAGAATTTTAAAGTTGTTTGGGGCCACAGAAGCGTAAGATGATTCACGCTTGAAATATTTTTATTATTGGGATATTCATGATGATCCCTTCATGAGAACATTGTCAGTAAATTAATAGCATGCTCACTGGCACCTCTTATTTGTGGTCCGTGACTTAGGATTCGAATGCGTCAAAATCAAAATTTTCCGGTCATTGCAGCAAAAATGAGCGAATTTATCCTTGAATGCACCAATAACGAGCCCCGAAAACATTTCCACTAACTATAGGGATTGGACATAGTTGTCGGGTTGCCTGCAAACAGGCGTAAAATGGCTACGATTTAGTATAGTTTTAGCATTGATAGGGTTACGGCTTTTGTATTATTCGAGTTATTATTCACTCAATCTGAGACAAAACACTCATGCTTAAATCCAGTCCATTCATTCTTGCATTTGAAGGATGATCAATGACCGGGAAGAGTATAAAAACACAATATTATTAATATGGTCCCATGTACCCAATGCTAAATCTAAATCCAACGACAGCCATCTTTGTGGGGGGATAAGCGCCTGTATGACGGCAACCTGACAAGTATGTCCAATCCCTATACTAGATATGTCCATGACAATGACCAAACGAATATTGTCAAGACCTACTTCTTACAGCAATGTCGATATCGGTATCTACTAGATCCATTTTTTTCGATGAACTATCATCGTGCGAATAAAACAAGTGAGTACAAACGTAAAAATTACCAAGTTTGGCCCTCGCAATATGCACTGCATGGCGCTTTCTGCGTATTTTGCGCTCGTTAGTCTTTGGAAAACACGTTGCGTATGAAACTTATATGAGTAATTCCACCAAAAGTAAGATTTTCCGTGTTCCAGGCTCTCTTAAGTTTTTGCGACTTGGAATGATTTTTATATTATTTTCTAGGGTGTATATGTCGTAGCCAGATAGGTAAATCAGCCGGTTACGTAACTGTCTAGTCAGTTGCGTAACGGCACGGGGATGGACAACTCTGCGTGGAAGCTTATATTTTATTTCTATCAGTCTAGCCGGTAACGCAACTGACTGAAATCGTCGGCCAGTTACGCGACTGACTGGAGCATCTTTCGCGGTTAGATGTATAATCATGGAAAGGAAATTGAACGAGCGAACAAGAGAACGAGGATCAACAGTATTTGTTCAAATTGATTGAATACTCATTTACTGATATATCCACCCGTTGTAATATCTCGAATGCTGTAATTTCTATTCACCACAAATCGTTATAGTCTTTTGTAAGAATCATTAATACAAAAAGGTTTACCATCTCTGGAAGTGTTAAGAGTTTCGCCCTTTCCTGGGGTTTCCATCTCAGAGATCCTTTCACTTTTTGAAGATAGTTTCAATCCCACATTCAGACTAGGCGAAATCGCTACGATTGCTGGAAGAATTATCCTGATGGAATATTACGCGGGATTACCTACGTAAGTCTCTTTTGAATCCGAAAATCCATGTTGCCATCGAAATTCCATTGCAAATTTATTTAAAATGATATTGCTCAAACAGGGGCGTCACAACATGTATGGAAGCTATAGTCTCTCAAGACACTGGCTCGAGGAGTGTATGGAATTCCATGCACAGAAAGAAGCCGCAATATTATGTTTCCTGCCATCAATACGTTCGCTACGGCGGGACCCATCCGTGGGTCCTGGGCGTCCTCCTTTGTGTGCGGCGAGACCCACAGGTTGGTCCCACGCTTTATCAGGTTTTAGTGTGCACTCAACTATGCAGACATGTCTAGTGGCATACGTAGCAATTTTTTCTCGTCTCGTTCAATATGCACGGTGTGCCTGAACGAATTTTTTTTCAAAGTGAAAACTCCCTCTGAGATTATTTTGGTTTCTGATTCTACATGTTTGGGGCATCATTTCCCCACGAAAATTAAAATCGCGGGCTGAGCCCTTTTGAAGGGATGTCATTTGGAACATTTTTCGGACCCAGTCTAGGAATGCCCAAGTGATATGGCTCATCCCTCGTTGGATATGAGCCCAAAATCGAGTTTCTTCACTCTCTAACACTAGTTCTCAGAAAATGTGACCGGTTTGGATCCTTCTGAGGCTCGTTGAGGTTGGGCACGTACCTTAAAAACCCTTCAAAAATGCAAAAAACCAATCTCTTGATGTCTCATTTAAGGTATGTCTACTGGGACAATCAGGATGGAAAGTTTGAGCGAGCCGCGTTGATTGACAGCGACACGACCTCGCTGTCTTTTTATGCACAATCACGTATACACAACAAAGCAGCTCGTACACGCACACGCTCACACACACACGCTCTCCGCGAGGCAGAGGATCAACATTGCGCACATACGAAAATCACAAACATTCGAGCCCTCGTGTAAACAAAATAGATGGGCACGGGTTCCTAGTTTTGGCAAGGATGAAGACAAGACTTGAATTAATGACATATCAATTTTTCAGCGAGTTCTCTGAAGAATTGTCGGAGCATTCCTGAGAACGGCCCAAAAAAGTTGCCTTCTGCTGCGCCGCTCCTATCCTTCGCGTGTTACGAGCTCGAACTCTTGACATCGAAAACTCGAAAACAAAATGGGCAGGCTATTCGAAATTTCAGCAGAAGATGTGCTATGGATAGTTGAACCACCACACAAATTCCCAGGAGATTCTCTAAATTTCACAAAACTCGGAGACATACTTCAAGAACCCTTGGGTAGATTGGGGCCAAAAATGCACTTTTTTAGTAATATAGGCGTAAAATCGGCTAGGAATCGAAGCTTTCCTATTTTGTGAGAAGCATTTCTGATTTCGGACGAAGACATAGAGAATGACGAGTACTACGTTGAAAATTGATTGAATCAATCTCATTCGGCATAGTTTACAGTGATTAAGATAGAATAAGTCGAAAGTACCGAATATTGCTAGTAATGTTGTAAGAAAGTTGCGGGTCATTTTGGATCGGCCCAAACCGTTGATTTACTCACATTTCAACGTAACGAACATGAAAAGAATGCGTGTCCAGGTCTGCAAGCTGGTACATTTGAGAACTTGAGTCGGGGAATATTAGAGAGGGGGGGGGGGGCATTTTAGGCACACTTGCCTTATAAGACATTCAGAAACGTGAAAGGAAATATTTCCTTTTTTTTCAATCTTTTTCCACGTAGTACTGATGAGATTCCTGAAATAGTCAGAATCGTGGATTGTCATTGAAAACGGATCATTCCAAAGCACCCACCTGATCCACTCTGAGTTGTTTGTATGACGAACTGAGTGAACGGATGATCAGATTTTGAGAGGATGAACAGATAGTTTCGGTCAGTCAAATGTCAAGTAAGCTTATTAGATTCCTACCTTCAACATGACTCCCTGGCCCCAAGGCATGTGCTTGGTCTCGTAACCAAAAGGTCGTGGGTTCGAGTGGGTTCGAATCCCACTCTCAGCAAAATTTACGAGTTATGTAGACGAGCTTTCTTTCGGTTTTTTCACCGTAAAATAGTGATGAATTGACATAAGAAATTCCTCGCCATCATCTGAACATCACAAAAAACATGATTTTATTGGAGTTCGTTATAATGTACATTACAATTTCCATCACAAAAGACATCGTGATGAAAATTGTAATGCCCATCACACGATTATTTCCAATATGGCGTCTCGGAGAGCCCAAACGGTAAATGGTCATTCCTTGAATAAGACATCAAGAGATTGGTATTTGCATTTTCAAAGGGTTTTTAGGGTACATCCCCAACCTCAACAAGCCTCAAAAATATCCAAAGCGGTCACATTTTCTGAAAACTAGTGTTAGAAAGTGAAGAAACTTGATTTTGGGCTCATATCCAACGAGGAATGAGCCATATCACTTGGGCGTTCCTAGACTGGGTCCGAGGAATGTTCCAAACGACATTCCTTCAAAAGGGCTCAGCCCGCGATTTTAATTTTTGTGGGATAATGATGCCCCAAAAATGTAGAATCAGAAACCAAAATGATCTCAGAGGGAGTTTTCACTTTGAAAAAAAATTCGTTCAGGCACACCGTGTATGACGCTAATAACATATGTACAAGCCAGTTTCGGTGTAGAGCTTGAATTCGACGAGCCAGCGCACGATTCTCGTTCTCCTTCCAATTTTTCGTTAGAAACATGATATTGAAGGTGAATTGATATTGCTCCGAGCGTCGGATTTATCCTAAGGCAGAGTAAGCAGTGCCACAGGCCCCCACCAAAAAGGGGCGTCCAAATTTTCTAACGTGCTTTAGCTCAATTTGAAGCTCATGCCAGAAGCTACAAGTTGAGCCCAAATACGCATGATCCGAGCGACTCCCACTTGAATTGTCACTGGTCTATAATGTGATGAAGGATAACCTGCCATGATCGTAAAAACGCTGTATATGAGGGAATCTACCGAACCTTTAACTTTTGTACCATCCGAGAAAGAAAATTTGTTTCCTCCTTGTCGCTTTTGAAACTAATCCCATAGTGTTTTGGTACCTCTAAAATGTGAAAAAAGTTGTGCCCACCATTTTTGAGAGATGTTAATTCTCTGAGAACAATGAGGTGGAATTAGCCCCGATCCCATTGAAATACTGTATGGTACACTAAAAGTCAAAGGTAGATTTTCTCATATAGCTCCCACTTCCCACTGATGGACGAATGCCATGATAAAGACAAGATAGCCACGAGATTAGAGAGCGAGTTTTGAGAAAAAAAGGACGAGAGTAAGACAAGTTGAAGGTTTTTCAGGTAAATTGCAATTGATTCGCTCTGTGGGCGGAGACTTTTTTAAACGCTTTTATTGCACTTCACCGTGGCCATAGTTCTTACATTCTAGTAACATCTAGTGGACACATTTTTGCATCCTGTCTACCGATAAAGTAGGCATGCGCTGCATATTGGCTCTTTATTGTACTGCTTTAGGTATCTGTTCTGTGTTGTACTGCGTGACCGGAAGTGTCGTCGCTCATCGAGCTCGCTCGGATTTATGAAACTTTTGCAGGCTGCAACATGTTTTTTCGATCTGCCCGCACCTCACCTCGGGCCACCCAAATTTCTATTATCGTCTGCTATCGCCTGTAGCACTATCAGTCTGCTGTTGCCGCTGCCATTGAGCTTATTTAGTATTTGCATTTTCCGATTCTTTGTGGTCGCGTATTTCTCGTGCAGTTGAGTAAATGCCAAATTCTTTCACTGGAAATCGTTATTCATCAGTGCCAATTAATAAGTTCAAGTACCATGAGGTGACTATGTGCTGGATCTTTAGTGTTTGGAAGAGCGCGTGCTCAGGTTATGAGTATTCACTTGCATGCGTGTATGATGAAGGATGAACAATATCAGCGATGGAAAGACAATGTTTGTCATTGTCTACACTGTCTGCTGCATCCGAAGATGAAAGACTCGCGGCATAATAGTGGTGACATATTTTAATACGAGAAACCCAATTAATACTTATTAGCTGCAATATTCGCTGCCAGAACACGTGTTTTCCCCATAATTCCTCATATACGTCGCACAATTTCTCCCACGTGATTTACATCGGTCTACCGAATTCTATCTGCACTACACCGGACAGAATCCTCTCGCAAATTACAAGATTTTGGAAAGTGAATAAAAGCGTTTTTTAAAAATTCTTTTTAACTCTTACTTATTTGCTTTTCAGTACAGGCTTTTGAGCCTACCATACATGAGCAGAGGGTGTTGTGACGCCCCTGTGCTCAAATGATTGTTGTCGATAACAATTTTCTTCGGTTCGGAAACAATTCTTTGATATCATTTAGCTGATTTGAAACAGGAAATCTCTCATGTGATTTACGAAAACTGCGAAAATTTCATGCATGTTTTCAAAGTGGAAGGTTGATGATCGGGATATTTTTAACGATATCCGATAGCAAAATTTATGTTTCCGAGAACTGATCCATTGTTCTCTCAATGTTAATGATGGATATTTGCACTGGCAACAGGTATTCTTGGATTCAGAAGGATCCTTCCGCGTGGATCCCGCACGAAAATTCCATCAGAATAATTTTGTCAGCGATGGCGGTGATTTCACCCAGTCTAATCGTCCGATTATCCTTGTGTTACTCTGCATGAGGCTCTTCAATTCTTGTCCACAAAGCGCATGATTTACCACAGTCTTCTCCACAATCAATAAAAGTCTTGAAGACACAGAAACACTATGAACCCACTTGAACGACTGCGAAGGCACCATTGTTGAGAACAAACAATCGTATGATTGTGAAGACATGTATGTGGATAGATCGTGGAATTGTTGATACCTGTGTCTCCATATTCACGGTTATTTTGGTTTATCGGATCCAAGATCTACATTGTATGAAAGTGTCAGCCATGAGCGCGATACGTCACAAGTGTACCAATTTCATATTGGGCACTTATTAACCTATCCGCGAAAGATGCCTCAGTCAGTCGCGTAACTGGCCGACGATTTCAGTCAGTTGCGTTACCGGCTAGACTGATAGGAATATAATTAAGCTTCCACGCAGAGTTGTCCATCCGCGTGCCGTTACGCAACTGACTAGACAGTTACGTAACTGGCTGATTTACCTATCTGGCTACGACATATATATACTATTGATTTTTGAGGCGATTCTAACGTCTATACTTGATAAAGGACCGAAAAGTCCTGTCCGTCCCCTGTAGGGAAATGAGCTTCGGCTTTTGGATTCGCCAAGAGGCATATGTGGAGTCAAAAACTCCTATGTGTAGCTATGGACTTCAATTTGTAACATTTCAAATGAGATAATCCGCCACTTTGCGAGTCGAAATTGAACCCTGAGCTCGCGCTAAGCTATCCGACATTCTGAAGACGGGTTTGCACCAAAATTGCTTGCACCACACTCATTACTGTGGCAAAGGCCCCGACTGTCTTTCAAACATTTTAAACCGACGGGGTTATCACCTCAGGTGCGGATCAAATGGGAAATTCATATTTTCTAGAACGTGATTGAATTGATTGTTGTTATAAATCCTAATAATCATGAACAATTAACAATCTTCATTATTCATGAATTCATCCGTGAATAATTTGCATGAAAGATTGCTTGGGTTAAATTTTCTGAATTTCTATCGAGTGCGAGTACGAATATATGTATAAAATCGCCGCCCACCTCCCCAAAGTCGAATCCTATACCCGCGACTGTGTCATCTGGATAGTCGAAAGCACTTGATCTATGCGCGACATTAGCCGAAAATTCAATCTTTTGACTCTAATGTCCAGAAGGTCTCAAATATGTTAGGGAGTCTCGAATGCTTTCTATGGACCATGCATGGGTATACCAATTTTCTATCGAAACAACGTTTCGGACCTGTGATTAGGTCCTTCTTCAGGTTAAATTATATCACTTGATGTGGGAATGGGTAATAGAGTGAGTAAGCTTAAATAACTAGGACTTATCAACGTGGGTGCGGTAATTCGTGGTCCCCCTTGAGATGAAACCTGGTGCAAATTTCGATCCTTACAGGCACTACGGGACCTTTAAAAGGACCCCGCCCTAAATCATAGGAATTTGGCTTTCGGTCAAACCTTTTGTGAGTGTACTGAAACGATAGATCTCAAAAAACTGAACAAGAGTCTCTATGGCCGCAAAACTCAATGCCCTCTTCGTTTTGAGTTACTTCATGAAAAGATTACCCCTCATTGCATGGGTGTAGTGGGGTTGTGCCGATTTCTCGATCGAACTATATAGAGGCACATGTGTGGGCTTGCACCTGAATCTTGGGCTAGTTTTGTACACGCGTCTTTTTGCGTTGCGAGATAATGCATGAGCTCAACATCGCAATGAGTCTGACGAGATCGAATGAACAACCTGATATGTTTGAGAAAAGGTATTTTGAGTTCGACAAACACAAAAGCTATTGCGCACTAATGTCTTGGGCTGGTCTTACGATTTTGTGTTTTTCAATGTAAGAGTAAGTGACTCACCAACAATGAATTCAATGAGAATAATCCAATTGCCGAAGTCTGAAGAAAATATCAAGGAACGGGTTAGACATGATCTGATCCGATATGATTGATTGTAATTCGATTAAAATCAAACGTGCTCCTTCATATTTTCTTTCGATTTTGGCAATTGGAACATTTCCATTGAATTCATCGTTGACGCGCCTTTTACTCTTGCTTTGAGAAACACAAAATCGCAAAACCAGCCCAAAAAATTGGCGCGCAATAGCTCTTGTGTTTGTCGAATCCAAGTGAATGATGAAACAAAGTCCCTAATACCTTTTCTCACTCAATCAGGTTGTTCATTCGATCTCGTCAGACTCATTGCGATGTTGAGCTCATTCATTATCTTGCAACGCAAAAGGACGCGGGTACAAAACTAGCCCAAGATTCAGGTGCAAGCCCACACACGTGCCTCTATATAGTTCGATCGAGAAATTGGCACATAACCCTACTACACCTATGCAATGAGGGTCACTCTTTTCATGAACTAACTCAAAACGAAGAGGGCATTGAGTTTTGCGGCCATGGAGACTCTTGTTCAGTTTTTTGAGATCTATCGTTTCAGTACATTCGCAAAAGGTTTGACCGAAAGTCGAAATCCTATGATTTAGGGCGGGGTCCTTTTACGAGCACGGCGACGCCAGACAAGCGTGTCGGAAAAACACACACGCACACGCACTAAAGACCTGAACAATGAGTCTGTGGTAGGTTAGGAATGCTCCAGGAAAAAAAAGCCTGACCTACGACCTACAATAGATAGATTTTGGCGAGAGGAACGTAATGGTCTAGCGTTTTTGCGATAAAAGGAATTTTGTTGAAGAAAATATGTGATTGAATGAAAAAATTGATCAAAATTTCGCTGTCACGAAAACAAACCTTCCTCTTTAGAGGAAGCAATAGTGCAGTGAGCCTAATTTCTCCCCATAGTCTTCTTCCAAACTCGTTTCTCAATCCTTCGGAATCCATCAAATGAACTCTAAGAATGGGGTAAGAGAAACTACAGAATGTGCTGAAGCACTTCTCATTTGGAGGTGTAGGAGGCTTAATATCCTGATTATACAAAAAAAAAACCGTATAATAGACGTGAAAATGGAAAATTTTCACGAAATCGAATTTCACGACTGATATCGTTCACGATACCCATTTTCACGGAAATCATGAAAGTCAATTCATGGGAAGCTCATTTTTACACAAGTATAGTTCCCGAAGATCAGTTTCATGGAAGCGAATTTTGAATATGAGGCTGACTTGTCGAGGGCCACGAGTTCTCTGCTGTCTGCAAAAATAAAAGCAACATGCAACGCAGTTTGCGAATGTACTCAAACCTATTGCTAATAAACACAATCATAAACTAAACGCACATGCTCTGGCCTTGACCGCAGGCTTCAAAATCCAGTTTAATTTCTCGGTTAAGGGGGTTCGGAAGCTCTACCTTTATCGACCTTGACTTTCGCCAGAAAAAATTTTATTACTCGTGAATTACGCAATATCTTGAGAAACCACGATTATCATCGTATTTCTGTGGATCATACCTACGCCCTGGAACAATTTTCAGGGTGATTCATCTTGATTTGAAGGAGAATTCTACATCCGCAGTTTCCAAAATAGTGACTGCCATTCTCCGGATGTTGAATTCTCCTTCAAATCGAGACGGATCGTCCTGAAAATTGTTTCAGGAGGTAGATCTGATCCACAGAATTACGATGACAGTGCCCTTTTTTTCTAATTCGGCCTATAAAAATAATAAAAAATCAATAACTACCAATAGCGTATGATTCCTCCAAATGTCAACAAACGCGTGTGAGCTGGTCCGGAGTCGATACAGGTCCGCCCGTCCGCCTTGGATCCGCCGCGTCAGCTGACACCGTGTGGATGTTTTAGGGCTTCCCGGTGCTCTCGCGGGTGATGAGATGGTTTCCATCGAGTGTGTGCTAATACTCCAGTGTCGGTTATTATATTTAGTGCAAGTACGAGACTAGGCCAACCCTGGCTACATCGCGGCGTCGGCGTTTTCCATTTCCCATCCAGCAACGCCCGGTCGGCGTCGACTGCTCGCATGGACGCCGTGACGTTTTTGTTGACGTGAGTATCTTTTTAAATCACACATCTTCCCAGTAAATAGTGCACGTCGGTGGTGCTCAAATTCATCATAAATCTATTGTGCCCAAAATCGACTAGCTATGTCGTGTTCTTTTCTCATCCGGAAGGTTATAAGTCAGCTGTTTTTGCAATGCCTTTCAATGGGGCTAGATGTCAACTCATCTGATTTTGAAGATTTTTCTCTTAGATAAGGCCTAACCTAGAATTTTTTATATTTAAAAGATTGTAAAAATTGTGATTTTACTAGTATGAAAGGTTTCAGTTGTCAATAAAGGCATTTTCTTGATTTTGTGTCATTCCCAGGACCTCGTCATTTGAAGCAAAGCTCTACATTATGGCTTGAAACTCACCCAGAGCTTCTGGGGGACCATCTGCACTGTATGGCATATTACTGGAGGCTCTTAGCAATATTTTGAGCAGCCTTTTGCTGTCCTAGGAAGATTTGAAGGTCCATACGGCATGGTTGTTTGATTGGGCAGTTGACGACATTCTGTATGTAGACTCAGTATGGTGAGTTAGCCCATCAATTTATACTCTAAACTACCTACAAATAGTGAGAATTTTCTGAATTTCATAATAATGTATGAAGCTTCATGGTTTTCTGTTATTGCTTAGAAATAATTTCAAAACTTGGTCATCAGGTTATGTACTACACAAGTGGCAAAACTAGATTCTTTGAGCTTTTATGGATCATATTGAGCCTCAATCATGCCTTTACCCTAGCACGTATAGAAATTTGTTATAGAAACCTCAAGCAAATTTCTGCTTCCAGGTGCAAGCAGAACTCAATCACTCATGTCGATTCTTAGCTTCCAGCATGGGTTCTTCCGTGTAATCAAACAACCTGTTTCTCTCCGTTTTCCCTAACACTAACCGTATTGAGGGATCATACAACTCTGTAAGTGTTCAGATTGGGTAAGTACCTCATCTCTAATCTACATTTTGAGGTCTTCGAGGGAGAAAATCATCATATTTAAAAATTTACATGTTTCAGATTCTAAAAATAAATGAGTTCCAAAATGATGCAAGATTCACTTCAGTAAAATGATGTGGACTGAATCACATCCCTGAATATTAACTATTTTATACTTTCAGATATTGATCTATTGATGATGACATGCTCCATCGATGGAAGCAACCCAATTTCATATTCGAAGCTCAACTGCTTTTTCTATACCAGCGCATTCTAGATTATGGCATTCTCCAGGTGTCAAATCATTTCTAAATTTGTGAATTAGATAGAAGTTGTAACTTTCATGAAAATTATTCTATTAGAAGAAAATATGAATTACTAAAGAATAACTGATAACTTGATCTTTCTATAGGTTAATTTTGGTGGAATTTTTTAGATCAAGTATGGGTTTTGATGCAGTTCATTACCAAGTTAAGCAGGAATGAAGATTGATTGGTTTTGAGGTCTCTATTGGATACCAGAAATATTTGCCTTTCCTCCGCTCACAATCGAATGTCCTGGTTCAGCCATCTGTTTGTTTATATCACTGCATAATAAATGCACCCACTCTTTGGGTGCATAAAAATGCAAGATATCCAACCAAAATACCAATTTGAGCAGGAATGAAGATTGATTGGTTTTGAGGTCTCTATTGGATACCAGAAATATTTGCCTTTCCTCCGCTCACAATCGAATGTCCTGGTTAAGCCATATGTTTGTTTATATCACTGCATAGTAAATGCACCCACTCTTTGGGTGCATAAAAAATGCAAGATATTCAACCAAAATACCAATTTGAGCAGGAATGAAGATTGATTGGTTTTGAGGTCTCTATTGGATACCAGAAATATTTGCCTTTCCTACGCTCACAATCGAATGTCCTGGTTCAGCCATATGTTTGTTTATATCACTGCATAGTAAATGCACCCACTCTTTGGGTGCATAAAAAATGCAAGATGTTCAACTAAAATACCAAATTGAGCAGGAATGAAGATTGATTGTTTCTAAGGTCTCTATTAGATACCAGAAATATTTCCTTCCATCCGCTCAAAGTTGAAAATGTCCAGGCTCAGCCATCTGTTTTGTTTACATTACTGCATAGCAAATGCACCCAATTTTTGGTTGTATTTAAAATGCAAGATATTGACGTGAGATACACATCTAGGCATGCCAAGATGCACATTTGCAGTGTATTTATATGAAAGATGTGTATAAACAGCATCCAAAATGGAGTTTTGGAGAGTACGCTGCAGTATTTTATTTAGAAATGTCAATCTCCACTAACGCATAAAAAATGTATGTGATTGCATATAAATGCTAAGGAGAACATAGAAGTAATTCATACAGAGAATTTTTTCATTCCTCTGCATGAATCTTTGCAGTCAGAAATCCACACTTCTATGTGTAACAAACAGCAGAGAAGTTCATTCACAGACATCAGTGACCACCAGTGACAGAGGTGAATATCAAACAATAGAGATATAACACCAAATCTCTATTGAACAAACTCATCTCTTCTTATGTCAGGCTGTCGAGTGCTTGAGATAGATGTCTACAGATAGACACCATGAAGTCACGTATCAGTCACCAGACACAGCTCACATGCGGCTACCTAGGTCGGTAAAAGTAGAGCTTGGAAGTTCCAGATCAACTAATCAATTGAGGCACAAAACTTATCACGGGTGACTTCGTATATATAATAAAACCTGGAGCAGAGGTGTCAAAACTTATTGGAATTGTCGTTGCATTAAAAAAGGGTATTGTGGTACCAGAGCTATGACGCATGACACAAATCCTGCTGAGAATGTCATCGTATATCAACGACCAATGCCTGGTGGTCACGATCACCTACCAAATTTTGAAGAGCGAGAAAGCAAATTGTGAGGTCGAAGTAACCTTAAAAATACTACTGTAACATTTTAGAACTTGGCTATTTTACAAGGCAATTGACCTGTGTCGTATTTGACCGTGAAATTTTATCAGGTCAAAGCGGAAAGCATACGAATATCCTTAAGAACCTTGTGTCGGGGTGCTTTGCACGCCCTAGTAAAAATAAGTGCCTCATGATCGTATATGTATGAACATGTTCCCGACCGGACTGTGGTCATACATGACCGCTTATGACCGCGAGGCCGAAGTCACAGGTCGTCAATATTGGTCTCCATACTTGATCCTAGGAATTCATGTTGGAAATGAAGCACTTCTGTGCCAACTCGAAATGTTTCTGAATCCGAAGCCTCGAAATAAGCGCGCTTGTGGCTCCAACTGCTAGGCCTCCAACCGATATTAAAAATGTCATATACAACCACTTGATTACAATACCCCTCAGCCATGTACGAGTTGGCTTTGTGTACCTATGACTAACCATGGAGACATAATATTTTCTGAAATCATAGATGGTCATAGATCACCACAGTTCGGCTAGGAACATGTTCATATATTATCACGAGGCACTTATTTTTACTAGGGCGGAACTGGCTAACGTTACTGAGGAAGTCTTGTTAGTCAGCTCATTGAGCGAGAGGCATTGGAAAAGTCATTGCGACGAGCCCAACGCAGAAATCCGCAGCTTAATCCACGAAAAAATTGTTCACGCTCAAAATGAAAAGCAACAGTCGTGAATTAGGACTGTCGTGGAAAGCACCTGTCGGAAAATCGATCTGTCGTGAAAAGCGTCTGTTGTGAAATCAGGCACAGTAATTAATTATTCGTGAAAATGGGTGTTCTGAAATTAGGTGTCGTGAGAGTGGGATATCGTCAGGCCTGGATATCGTGGATAATATCTGTCGTGGAAATGTTCGACGTGAAAATGGATTCGGAGAAGTAGTCGGACACCGTTTTGGAAATAGGCCTCTTTTGCCTGTCCACGTGGAGGGAATATTAGGCGCACACTCATTCGATCGCGAGGAGGAATTTTCTTGCTCAATTGAGAAACCTTGTCATCAATAAGCTAAAATCAAACGTATTTTAACTCATTTTGAAGGCCTTTGAAATAAGCTTTGAAAGGAGCCAGGCCTGAAACGAGCTAAGATACGTTGAAAAATGTTGAGGGGAGACGAAACTGTGAGCAAAACAAAAGCCGTGGGAGCATATTAGGCACATCATCTTTTGAGCCCAAGGGCCTCAAATTTACTCTTGAAATGTCGACCTGGCAGAAATTCGTTGTGTTGCAAGGGAAAAATCCAAAGAGTCCTTGAAATATTTGGAAGAGCTATACAATGAGGGAAATTGAGGTATTTCGGACCAAAACGAGGCCGAAAAAATGGAATTTTCTTCGGTTCGGAACTCAACGTTGTGACGGCCGAGTCAGTCCGTCTTCCTCTCTTCCTGGACCGAATATTGTAATGATAACATTTTGCTTAAGCACAAGAAGAGTTGATGCATAGTTTAGCCAGGTAAGATGGAGAGAGACAGAGAGATGGCACTGTAGTAGGGCCCGACGCCCCATATTTTGAGCCGTCCCTGGCACAAGCCAATGCTGCTCCGGCCAGCAACCTTTTACTGTACATTCCGTCGCGACGTTTCGGAGCGCTCGCACGCGCCAATCGAGCTTGTTATCGTGCGCGTTGTCCACGCCGCCCGGAGCCCGTCCTTGGTATGATTTAGCCGGGACTCCGGTCCGTGCATTTGATATACCCTGTGCCGTGGTCTATGACCAAAATCACCATCGTCTGAGACAATTGCGAGCTGCCTGATTGCCGTGAGCTGCGAGGGCCGGTGCCCGATCTGAGGTCGAGTGACCATCCTGCGTCAAGGCCATTTATATTTTAAGTGCCTCTCGCAAATCTCTCTCTCCTCTTTCTGGTTCTACAGATTGTATTTTCCCCTAAATGCGCCCTCGATAATTGTGCTCGGGCTTGATTCACCCGAAAGGTCAGCGGACCGACTTGTAAATAGTTTTTCTTGAATATATGCCCTTTCATTCATAATTTTAATCCAGTGTTCGCTCATTCAGTGCTCCCTTCTCCTGATTTCTCGAACAATTACAGCAATCGTCCTCTCCCTGAGCTTCTCAAATGAAAGCAGGCCTTGCCTGCAAGTGACGAGTCACCAAAACCGTCACAACGTCCAGATGTATGCTAATGTATTAAATATGTTAAAAGTTTGATCGGTAACGTCGGCTATACCGAGTCTACAGTCTACTTGGGAATACAGTTGTAGATACCTCTAGCATTGATAATATAATCCATAAATTCTATCTAGCAATAAAGAAGTCTATGGATTTGAATTATCTACCCGAGAAAAAAAACGTTTGGTAAAAAGTCTGGCAGAATTAGGTCTAGCATCTAGTCAGTCTTAGCGGACGGAGCGAGACCTTTTTGTCTTGGAGAACAAGGTCTGGTTGACAATGCCAGATCAATGCGGTGACTGTTGCCGAGACCAAATAATATGCTCCGCGTCTGGGAGGCATTTTTGAGTGTTTTCCAGAAATTTTCTCGAATGACCAATAGTCTGGCTCATTAAACAACATTTGTAGTCAGTCTTCGAAAGAGTCTGGGAAATTTTACCAGACTCGATTCCAGACTATTTGCCGTATGAAAGTTTCACCAAGAAGTCTCGCAAAATGTCTGGAAAATTCTTCCAGACTTAACGCAAGAGGTTGAATGCCAGACCAATTCTGCCAGACTTTTACCAGACGTTTTTTTTTCTCGGGATACCCATCTCATAAACTTCCACAATACGTCCCAATTTAATCTATTTTTCTAACCAACTCTATGTCGATAGATAATCATAACCAATAATAATGATTTATTACCACCATCTCTCCTTCCCAATCAGCCCTGACATTCTTCTCAGCATAGTATCATTATAAACTAAGATAAATTGGATATTCACTCGTAATATAGCGCGATGAATATCAATTGACACCTTGTACGTACATACATCTCAGACGCAAGTGTATTCTCTTATTCGAGTCTGTATTAGTGTATTATAGTGGCAATTCGATTGCGAGTATCGAAAGATTCATTACTGCCAGTCTCGAAGGTGATTAGTCTAGCGCACGTAATCCATGGCCCACAAGACTGCACTTGGTGGTCTCTATAGACATTCGCTCGACTAACGATGTATTAAGTCCGCCTCTCGATAATTGGATTATAGATGATCCGATATACGATTCCAAGTGACCGTGCGAATTCTCCATCATATTGAAATTTTGATATCGCGCACAATATTATGTTGGTAATGCATCACTGCTCTTGCGATAATATATATGCTCGAGCAAAATCCAATTTCGGATGTATGAAAATAACGTTGATTAATCGTATGCAATTTTCACGGTTCGCAAAATTTTAAAGTATAACGTGATTTTTTGAATAAAATTTTTGTCGTGTTGTAATCAAAATGGATCAGCACAGAGAGTGACATGGCTTTAAAGTAAAACCATATTGCTGAAAAGTGCATTATGATAAAAAAAATTTCACATAATTACACGAAGAGTGGTGTGAGATGATGCATGCTTCATTGTAATCTGAGTGCTTCAAGGTCAAAATTACGGGGTAATGAAAAATACTGGCCTATATGTCGTGTCACATAAAATGTGCAACGATTTGTTTTGATTCCGTAGTTTTTTCTTCTAGAACCTAAAATAATAAACATAGGAATCATGAATCGATGAGGAGATATTTTTCATCTCTGTGGACCAAATTTGATGTCTTCAAGGGCGATTTGGGGCCCTTGAGATGAGAAAAAACCTCTAAAAATTCTCTATCCGTAATCCAGGCTCTAAATAGCCGTATTTGCACGGTTATTTAGGGCCCGGATGACGGGTTTCCCCTCACCCTGCTCGGAAGTTTAACAATTCCGGCACCCAAAATTGTAGTTCCAAGAAAGAGCAGAAATGTAGTATTCTATTTTGATAATCGTGGATTGAAATCACCCGATATGCTCATGAAACTCAAAATTATTTCAATATAACTTCATTGGCAATGTATGGATTCAATCACGATATGGAGGGATAGAGATGAGCTTCGATCACTTTTCATATTCCTGCAAAAGTTACTAAAAATACATTGAATCTCGTGCATCCATGGTAATGAAAAAAAAAAAAAAAATGACCCTCAGAATTCTATGATCTTGTTGGGAACACGTATTCAAACTAAAAGTGATATCATACGTATTGTTCCAAGCTATCAGAATTCGTTTTGGTTATCTATTCATTGCCAATGTTATTTTTTTACAATCTAAGTACGGGAGATCTCATTTTTTTGTAAAAACTCGGTTACCCGACTTCGACGTCGATTCATGGCTGCCACGTCGGAGGTACGTGACTAAAACCAATGTTTTCTCAAAAAAAAAAAAAAAAAAATAATAATGTCTGAATGGTCACTGAATATTGGCAAAACTGTTCCAGCAATGCTATTTCTACAGCAGATTCAGGAAGTCAGGAAACGGTGCGAGTACGCTCAGGGATGTCCCAGATATAAGGGTTACGTGGATCGTGCTTATAAGATTGCCAGATCCTAGATAATCGGTTGAAAGTTGGGATATAGAATGCAGTACGCATAATGTCAAAAATTCCATAAAATCTCTCATACAGGACCCTTGCAGAATCAAAGTAGCTCGCCTTGATGTATCACTTTCACATCATTTGCAGCATGCACAATCATTGCAGGTTCGGAGCTCTCAATCGCATCAATAAAACTATATTGCGTGCAAGTGACGCACAGTAGCTATTCACTATTGGTCTAATAGCTTTTTATCTGACGCCAATGTACGCGTGTGGATACCAAGGTATTTTGCGTAACGTACATTAAAATCCGAGCATAAATAAGAAAAATAATAATATGTCGAATCGGACCACAACATCATCACATGTACCGCAAATCTCGCACTTTCTCGTCACCACAAAGTGTTTTTTTTTTTCATCTTTTTTTCTCACAAATCTCAACCGCAAATTTACTTGCTGCATCGTTGCGCGATAAACGAGAAAACTTTTTCAAAACATCTCGGCAGATATATATATACAGTTTATGTGTACAATATGGGTATCGGATGAGGAAATCATCGATGATATACCTGTCCCGGTTCGCTCGTTACGGTTCTTTTGTCTCGCAGACTGCATGTATTTTTGCTCACGTCACTCGAGCAGTTTTTTTTGACACTCCCTGTATATATACAATGTCAGAGTGTTTCTGTGCATCGATCATTTGTCGATGGATCGACGAGGTTTTTTTTCATACTCCTTGCACTGTTTTGCCACACTTGAAAAGCTTCTATGCGTTTATCGACAGTTTCTTGATTGCGAGTATAGCACGAGTAGATCCGGGATGATTGAATTACGTGAAAAGTCCGGGTGGTGTTTGCTACTTCTGTATCTTGAATGAGTGCGGATAGTGATTTATAAAAATCCAATAATTATATTTAAAATGAGTAAAATATTTTATTTATGAAAGTCAACTAAATTTCCTTGATGACCTCATACAGAAAATGTAGTTAATACGCTCACTGCGATGGGCCTCACGGGTGGGAGTTTCAGCCCACGTCCAACAGTGGAGACATATCCAATCGCTTATGTCGTGTTGGTTTCTCGTTGTTTATGTTGTAATGAACATGTGTGCACAGTTGTTTCGGTATCGGACTCGATTCCGCCGAGCTTTTCTAGATTCTCGATTTTTACGCAATTTATTCATCAAATACGCGAAATCAAGCGATTATCATCAGACTACTCACTTTCGATTCGACAATTTCCAACTTATCTTAGCTCATTAGAAAGCTCATTTCAAGATCTACAAACAGAGCCGAAACACGTTGGAAATTGTCGAAGCCCACTTGATTAATCTTCCATTTACGCGCGGATAAAATTTTCTGCTAAATCAAAAAACGTGGGTTCTTCCAAGCACAGCCTTGGCCACGATCATGAAGAGAGGTCTGGCTACTCCGTAGAGCGCACGCGTTGCTCAGGTGATGCCACCGCAGTCGGCTTTCGCCAATATGGCCACCTCGGGGGAGGCGATCTGATTGTCTGAAAGAAACAGCAGCTGGCAATTTTGAAACTTCAATATTCACAACAGTACGGCGATGTGTTATGAATCTTCAATAGCCGGACAACCGTCAACCTGGAGCAAATGTTTGCTCCAGTTTGTTGTTTCTTTCAGCCAATCAGGTCGCCTCCCTCGAGGCGGCCATATTGGCAAAAATCGACTGCGGCGGCATCACCCGAGCAACGCGTGCACACTATGGAGTGGCCAGACCTGTCTTCATGATCGTGGCCTTGGCTCCATCTTACCTGTATACTATCATGCTCTGTAACTTTCGGAATTCAAACTAGAGAAGAGATTGTTCTATTTGGATATCTGGTTCCAAACGCTGCAGACATGGAAAGTACGTCAATGAACCACAGCCCAAGATCAGGCTCAGCAATGCTGAAGCACGACAAAAACCACGATCAAACATTATTCTCTGGGCGGAACAGATCTTGAAGTACAAGTTCTCTTGGAGACTCATAACATTGAATTCGATGATTTCATTGGTACTACTGATCATTCTCATGAATATTCTTTACATGAGAGGAAAACTTTTGGGCCCCTACCGGTGGGGCCCACTCAAATTCATAGAAATACTGTAAATAGATGCTGAACTAATGATTTTCCAAAAGGTTTGGCTTCCGAAAGTGCTGAAATGCACATTTGTACTCTCTCGCAATCCAGACCGGAATCGCGATTTCGCTTTAGCAGTGAACGTGTTAACTATTAAGGGCTTAATAACATTTAGATTTCCTTGTAAATTCAAGATATCTGAATCATTAGTATCAACGAGTCAGTTCAGCATTGCTTTGCCGGTTATTCTTCTTAACGAAAATATTAGTGGGTTTCCTCAATACTTCTCGATTTATTATAATAACTGGTGAGATATTCGTTGTTCAAGGATGAAAATGTGAACTATCTATAAGGAATTCTTGAGCTCGAATTCTTTCGATCTCAAACAATTGGAACTCATGAATATTCTGGACTTTGAGAATATCTTCCAAATCATGCAATATGAGCTTCTCGACTCGAAATCGAGTATACCCAATGGTAGCTGTCTGACTAGAAATTGTATGAACTTTACATTTCGAATTAAAGAACATCGTACTAGAACTCCTTGTGGGTGTTCGTACTAATCCAAACTAGCTCGAGCCTTTCTACATTGATCATTAAATAATATTTGATGAACGAGCCCTGGTTGAGCACAAAATACTATAATGTCATAGAACGAGCAATAGAATGAACTGCTTCCGATATCTCAAACGCTCGAAAAATAATGACGGAAACTGAATCATCTTCAGAATCTTGTCGGCGGCAAACACAAGAAATCACAGTCATCATAGTCGACCGCGACAGTTTGATCGATGTCTTTGAACGAGATTCCTACACGACAGGCATATTTCATTATGTGTTAGCGCTAATAAACTACTCTCACATATTGCTAGTCTAGTTGCGAGTGGCGTGTCAGTGATCAATGAAGTGTCATTTCAGACACTTCGCGGTGTTATGTGTGCAATCGTTGCGAATGAATTTGCAAACTTCGACGGTTACAATTTAGTTGTCTGTAAATTATCGGTGCCAAATTCTGATCAGAACCAGATCACATACCCAGAGGTCTTATGGTTATCTGTGAGTTCTCATGAGCAATATGATAAGTGCGCTTGATCCATTCTTCAAGAGAAACGAGGTGCGTCAGTCCGGATGAGGAATACTCACCTGTGAGTGAATTCTTATGATTCTGAAATTCGTGAAAAAAAAAAACTTGTTGGAAATTATAACAGAGTTTTTCTTAGAGCAATTTCTCGTCGTTAATTTGCATCGTCACGCATGAGTATGCATAGAAATATTTCACCGCGTCATGAAGGCATGTTCTTTTTCATTCGGAGAATCATCAATTTTTCACGAGAAAATTTTTCCTTCAGGTGAAGTTTATTCGAAATGTATTTTAAACATGTCCATGAGAAACTTTGTGCAAGATTGGGGATATTTAAATCCGTAGAAAATGTCTAACAACCTTCGAATCGTGTTTTGAGCTGCGATAACAGCAAGGAATTATTCCAATTACGTGTACCTTTGCACTCATAATTATTTATCATACCAGAATGCATAACATGCAGGTAAGAATTCCAGATAAGAGATTTCTGAGTAGAACTATAAGTTCATGCGAATATTGAGTAAAATCTCCGGGTATTATCTGGATCCAAACTATTCACGTCAATTTTGACATCCATCAATCGCCGGTATGATCCGTTCCTTCATATTTTCAAAGTTGATAAGAATTTTCAGAATTTCGCATAATTTTGGACCCGACTTTCAAAACAAAAATTCACATGCATGGTGTTCTTAAAGTTTTCCCTGATCTCCCTTACCCCTACAATTGTTAACGTTGGGAGCTTGCGAGACTGGATATATCACAAATAATTTCAATTAAAATAATGCACGATTGTCAAATCGTTTCTCCGCAGAGCTCGACGATTGATTTGTCATGATATCTCGGGAATTGGTGACAACGATATCCCGACGAATTGCTATAGTCTCAAATTCTGATTGAAAACCAAACAAATAACGATGAAAATTCTTACGGCTTTTATACAGGATGAAATTTGTCACTTTTTGTCAATCCATTACTACCGATGAGTCATCGGTACGAATTCTCATAAAAGCCACACCTGAATTACAGGACACAATCGAACCATCTTACCAAAATCGAAGACAGTCAAGATGCTGATACTAAAAAAAGCCTCACTGGTTATTCTCCTGGCTTGGACGGTGCTAAAATGCACCGAAGCTGCAAACGCCACTACAAGCTCGAATGCGCAAACAATACAAGTTGCAACCCACATTTCAGGTCGTCAGAAAAAGGATTATCGAAGACTGAAGAAGCAGGAGGGCGCGGTAAAGCTCGTCGGGGGCGAGAGAGGCACTTTCGAAGGTAAGCCTGAACAATAAATCTTCTTCCTTTGCATGGTAGTCCTTTTCGGTCAAAGAACTTTTTTTAGAATGGATCGCTGCTTGCTCCAAGCTCGAAAAAGAAAGATTGAAAGAGATTCTTCTGTATTTGTACAGAGCAACGTGCTGTAATCAATGAAAATCTCGTGTTCAAGGCCCAGAAATTTTGAAATGAACGATTTATGCGATTCCATTGGATGCAGTGCTATGTGAAGCAAAAACTATAGAAGAAATTAATTTTGTTCTACCTGAAAGGCTTTGTATGAACGAGAATGAGTTGTTGGTTATCTTTGGCTCGGATTTCCTCAAATTCGAAGAGTAAGTTGATGTTTGGTTCGAGAAATCTTCAGGAGCTTTTGACGACTTTCTGAATCACCAGAAGGGCTTCAATTGATTGAAGAATCATGGCTCTGCCAGATATGAATATTGTTCAAGTTAATGAAATGCCAAGTTCTATAAATAGAAATCATTGTGAGAACAGTTTGATCGACCTGATGTTCAACTACTCTCCGAGTGAGTGTTGATGTATACAGCCTTACATGGAGTACCGTAGTTATATTACTCATATTTTTCCACTGATGAGAAGAGAAATTGAAGATTGACACAGTTGACCATGATGGACTATTTTGAATGACCCGCCTAAGCCCTTATATCATGAGCACGCAAGTTCTCTCAATGCTCGCTTGAAATTCCACTATTTTTGGCTCTCATAACCCTACATTCAAATTCCTCAAGTTATACTATCAGTTCTTTCAGAATCAAGTCACATATTCATGGAGGACATATGGGCCAATCTCTTGAAGTAGGCGATATCGACTTTATGAGTTGGAAATCTCAAAATGGTAGCACGCCTCCCGTTGACTTTCCTGTGGTCGAAATAATAATAATAATAATAAATAATGCTCGGACAATGATAAAATACTCACGAGAATCACTTTGCAGCTACGCTGCGTATCTATGAGGGTATAGAAGATTACCTCATACACAGGGTATTTCAAAAGTGGTGGGTATCCTGCGAAGGGGGGAAAGTACTGTGAATTTCAGATTGAATGATGCTTTTCCATTTTTCTAATGATAACTAGATTTTGTTAAAATTGGGGTTCTGTAAAGATTTATAGTCCCTTCAAGGCTAGTCCGGAGAAGATCCGGATATTTTGCCCATAGATGGCGCTTTGATCGCACTGCATGTGCGATGGAAGATCATGAACCAATTGTTTGCCTCATAGTATTTTAACCTCACGTTCCCGACCCATCAGAGATATTCCAGGAGAAACACCAAGATATTTCCCATCGAATGAGTTGTCCCTCACCCGGAAATTCTTCCAGTATCTTGAAAAAATCGTAGCTCTTCGATACGCCAGGCTAGGTATCCTGATCGATGCTTTGGTTCAGAATTTTCGGGCGTGGGAGGGCTCATTTGACAGGAATTTCCGATCCACAGGTGGTCTACTATCTGATATTGGCCAAAACTGTTCTGTTATTGAGGAATAAATCGGAGTAGGCAAAGACGCGCGGAAAAATTGTCTTCAAGTTTTTCTCGATTTCTAATGAACGAAATGCCATGACACTTTGCACCGAATCGTGTCATAAGATTTCACAGGTGGCCTACTATCTGAGTAATACATTCAATGCTGATAAAAGCGTATAAACAATAATACCGCTCTCAAAATCATTGCATGCAGCCGCAAACCGAAAGTTTGCTGGTGCGTGTCGGGTTGCGGTTCTGCGGGAACTCCGGACTAGCCTTAACACCCGATTGAAAATCACCAATGTAGTTACTAAGGGATTACCAGCTCAAGAGTGACACGGCAGGGTGGCGACACTTCTCCGGTACTTGAATGGTACCTCAACAGTACTAGCGCAACGCTACACCTCAAGACTGATACGACAGCTCCGTGACACTTTGCCGAGACTTAAATGGTACCGGAACAGTACTAACGGAGCGCTACCACTTCATGATTAATACGGCAGTTCTGTAACACTCCTCTGGGACTTAGATTGAATAACGATAGAAGTGGCGCGGCTGTAACACTTCAAGAGTCATTCCGCAGGCCAGCGACACTTTCCCGGGACTTGAATGGTACTTTAACAGTACCAGCGCAGCGCTATCACTTCAAGAGTGATACAGCAGGATCGTGACACTTCCCCGGAACATGAATGGTACCTCAACAGTATCAGCGCAGCGCTACACTTCAAGACTGATACGACAGCTCCGTGACACTTCTCCGGGACTTGAATGGTACCTCAACAGTACTAACGCAGCGCTACTAATTCAAGACTGATACGGCAGGTCTGTGACACTTCCCCGGGACTTAAATGAAATAACGATAGAAGTGGCGCAGCTGTACCACTTCAAGAGTCATTCCGCAGGTCAGCGACACTTCCCCGAAACTTGAATGGTACCTGAACAGTACTAGCGCAGCGCTACCTGATTTATACGGCAGCTCCTCGACACTTCCCGGAACTTGAATGGTACTGCAACAATACCAGCGCAGCGCTACCACCTCAAAACTGATACGGCAGGTCTGTGACACTTCCCCGGGACTTAATTGGAATAACGATAGAAGTTGCGCAGCTGTACCACTTCAAGAGTCATTCCGCAGGTCAGCGGCTCATCCCCGGGACTTGAATGGTACTGTAACAGTAAAAGCGCCATAGTACCACTTCAAGATCAATACAACAACTCTACGACACTTCTACGGGACTTGAAGGGTATCATGACAGAACTGGCACATCTGTACCTTTTGAAAACTTATATCGCGAGTCCGCGACACTTCTCCGGGACTTGAACGGTATACCGTAACATAGTCAGCGGATATGTACTTCAGACTGAACCAGCAGGCCCGTACACTTCCCCGGGACTTGAATGGTACAGAAACAGTACTAGCGCAGGGTTACCACTTCAAGACTGATACAACAGCTAATAACAGCTGCTAAGCGACTCTTCCCCGGGACTTGAACGGTGCCGCAACAGTAGTAGCGCAGCGCTACCATTTCACGACTGATACGACAGCTCCGCAACACTTCTTCCGGACTCGAAAGGTATCACAACAGAACCAGCACACCAGTATCACTTCATGACTGATACGGCAGGTCCGAGACACTCCCCCGGAATGGTAATGGTACTGCAACAGTACTAGCGGAATGGTACGTAAAAATGATCAGTACATGATCAAGTATGACCAAGTACCGCTCCTGGTACTCGGTCATGCTTGATCGTGTACCGAAATTCGCGGTATACGACCAAGCGTGGGTCAAGCATGAACAAGCACGATCGAGCATCGAAATAGTACCCTCTTTTGGTCTCTCGTTACGATAATGTTGACACAACAGATGACTCTTAAGGGGACGTCGGAGTCCTATCAATATTGCACAGTTACCGACGTGGTCGAGTTTTCGGATTTCTTGATGAATTTTTGAGATATCAAAAATCTAACAAGTAACGCTGATTCTATGAGCTATACAGAATCGGCGTTACTTACCAGGAGAGTGTTTCAGATCCGGGTCACGAATTTTGCTGAAACTTTGGGAATAGTCATCTTTCAGTGCCAAAAGATGAAACCTAAAATCATAGACCCTAACGCTCAAGCGTTCCGGAGCTAAAGCCAAGGACATTAGCATTGCAAGTATACCTATATGTATAATTTTCAACATGGGGCCATATGGACAATGCTATTGCCTAAAGATGTAGGTCGGAAACGCTAGGACGTTAGGCTCTACAATTTTGGATATCGTCTTTTTGTGCTAAAAAAAGACTATTCCCAGAGTTTCAGCTAAATCCATGATCCGGATGTGATGACCTCTCCTGGTTAGTAGATTCCCGATATCTCGAAAATTCATCGAGAAATCCGAAAACTCGACAATGTCGATATCCGACATCCTCTTAAGGGCTCTGGCTCCTGAAGATGTATCAAATACGCAATGATTCACTCATCTCGTTCAACAATTTTCGAGCGAAAATAATGGTTCGCCCGTAAGTAATTGGTTGATATCTCTCCATCCACGAGTTTTTGACACTAAATATATGTATGCTAACAAGGATGGAATACTAAATCATATACATGAGTATCTCACGCCGAGGTCAGACACGAAAATGGGTACTGTCTCCAACATTTTTTATACTACAGTGACTCCGAAAAATTTTCAACCAATGTGACCAAAGTCAACCTCCCTACAAACGTCAACAGCTCTGTACAAAATAAAAGAAAAACATTGTTGGAAAAAGTATCGTCAAGCTAAAGTATGCCAACTTTGGGTGCTCCTTTTACTCTTTTCACGACTCAGCCACAAAATACCAGCAGCCGAATAATATTGGAAGATTTCATGAAATTTTTAATTCACTCAATCTTTTCTCTATGAAACGGGCCAAGATAAAAAATTCTGAAAACAGCACAATTAGGAACATAAAAGGTGTTATTCCCTGTTTGTTTTCAATCATTCTTCACGTTGTACCGATAAGATTCCCAAAATAGTCCGAATCATGGATTCTCATTGAAACCGATCGGAAAAATACAATTTCGACTATTTTGCGAGACAGCATGCCCTCACGAGCACGACGGGCGAAAGATTGAAAAAATAGCTGCATATAGCAGTCTTTCTTCCATCAGAAGGTCCTCGTCAGTATTTCCGTTTTTTCGGTCATTTCAAAACATCAAGTGAGTTGATGAAGTAGAAATATTGTGGAATTTCCTTAGTCCTTGGGGGATGCTAGTGGCTCGTCAATGGATTTCACAGAGAATGTTATAACAGAGCAGAAAATCAACACTCTTCTCCAATCTTCAAGATGCTTGTTTCATTACTTCTCTACGTTGACTTGAATTCAAATCATTGACATTCGGTAGAGGGACTTTTTATCGTAGATTTTTTGAAACTATTGCCTCATTTTTTAGCTAACTGGGGGAGAGGGGGACAGGAGTGGAATCAATTTGTCAAAAATTTATTCCGTGGAAGCCCTTAGAAATCCAAAATCTGATGTAAAATTTTATTGTGCTCTTGCTGAAAAAACGAGCCCGAACACTGTTTTAGGTTCTAACTCCATTTCGTCTATTTTCTGTAACAGAACTCAGGTCATTCTGGAGGCATCGACTTTCTGCACATGCGTTAAAACTTGAAACCATGGAACGAATCAAGTCAAACAGCCGAGGGGAATTCCCATCAGAATGACGGCTCGCCCAAGTCAATTGGGAATTTCTAACAGAATGATTACTCGCCCAAGTCATTCGGGAATTTCCACCAAAATGGTTACTCTCCCAAGTCAATTACGTATACTGAGACCAAAAATACGTCATTTCAAGTATCAATGAATCATGATGTATGACATAGATTCATGAAAATCAGATCAGCCGGTACAAGTACCATGCGAGTAGTTACACGAGAAAACAGTATGTGGGTCTCGATTTTCGGTTGAATTTGTCATTTTCTACTCCTCAGGTCAATTTGAATATTTGAGCCAGTGTAAGGATAAGGAAAAATCCTTTGAACCTTAGGAAGCGAATGAATACTCTGTTTTTGGCATGATTTTTGGGATTTTCTTCACTAAAGTCCTTGTAACTCAGAGGAAACGGTACATTAGTAGATCTGGTTTCGTGCATCGGTAAGATCAGGGAAGAACTTATTGAAGACGCCCGTGGTCGAGCTTGTGGCAGTCTCGCTTCTATCACATCACTGTTGTACATGGGCAATTCCATGGAAATGATATTTCCTCAAGATTAGCCGTTTGTTGAACTTTTCTGCGATACGTTCTGGCATACGTCAAATTTTGTGCTCCTTACGAGAATTATTTTCCAAATGATTTTTCAGGTTTCAAGCCGCTTTTGTGCATTTCCTACAATTTTGATGATGGAAAATGCTACTTTCTATGCATGTGAAGATTCGGACTATGGGAACCAATTTATTGAGAAATCTGGAAAATCCTCAAGACAAACGCGAGCAGAGTACGATTTTATTGATTAAAATCTAAGTTACAATGAGTTTCAACTTTAAGTGCACTAAGTGAATTCGTGCAATATTTCCCTCACCGACATGGTGTTTGAAAAAAAGGCAATTGTGACATCTTGCTCACAGAAAAGGTATACCTGCATCTTAATGAAAAGAGATTGCTATTTATTGTTCATAAAATTACAGAGAACTACAGGCGTCCTTCGGTAACCGCGGGGGATACGTTCCGGAGAGGTACCGCGGTTACCAAAACCGCGGTTACCGAAGCATTGGGCTTATGGGAAAAAGGGGGATCGGTTCCATCATCCGCGGATTCCTGTCTGAAATGGGGTATTCACAGTAAAAAATTCAAATTTCACCTCATTGCAATTTTTCAAAGCCCCATTCCCTTGATCTCGACACTATGGAAAAACTACTGTTCAACACGACAAAATCATTTCCCCTCATAGAAATCAGTTATCTGTGATCGTTTCCCACTATCACAAATATTTCTTTCTGTTGATTGATCGACTCGGTATCTGCGTGCCACTTCTGCACTCTCGCGCCTGATTCAAGTTGATCAGAAATTTGGAGTTCTTCTCCCAAAGTCGTCAATTTTCTTGGTCCCTTACTAGGGGTTTCTTCGGCTGGCGATATTTGTACCCTCTTTTCCGACACTCTTTGACTCTCACTCTCAAATCTTGTTATTTACAATCAATGCATGAAGTGCAAAATATTGATTCTTTCATCGACAATGTTTCCAAATTTCTGGTATTATTCTCCTGCGAATTAGTATTTGATAATATGGTGACCAAAGTGGGGCCAAGGAATAGCACGAGTAGATTGATGTTCTGAATTTTTTTGAACAGCATAGGGATGGCAAGGAAAAAACCGCGGTTACCAAAATCCAAACCGCGATTACTAAAATAAGAGTGCATTTTCCAAAACCGCGGTTACCAAGGGACGCCTGTATTCTTCTTGTATACATAGAGTTTCGGGGATTCACAGGTGCTAAAAACTCCTATCATAAGTTCCTACGTTAGATACAAGCTCTTTTCGCGTAAGCAGCATATGCGCCACGTGCTGGAAGAAGTTTTCCAGCACCCGACACGTAATATAAGGTAAGTGTACCGAACTTGCCCCATTATTTGAAACAATGTAAATCGGCGATTAAGTGCATAAAATCACTTTGATTCGTTTTTGATCACCGTGCAGCGGCAATTGTAGCTTTTAGCCGGCCCAAAACACTGTTTCCGACCCATTTCGATGCGGTAAATACGTTCTGAGTGGTAAAAAAAGCCACACTGCACGCCTTTCCGAGATAACCATATGGGGGCATGTTGGGTACACTCCGATGTCGGCCTTCTTGATTCTCAAACCATCTTCGTGTTTTGTACATAAAATCGCTCCAAATCAGAGTTTTGCAACTCTGAAGAGCGGATTTTGGAGGTCTTGAGACAAGGAATCGAATGCGCTAAGGTACGTCAAGATTGGTCGAATAAAAATAAATTGGCACCGGTTTTAGTGAACGCGATTTCCTCGGAGATTTCTTAGCCATGCAAACACGAAAAATGGGAAACTCTTTTTATATTTTCTGGAGAACGCAGAAATGATCCGGGGTCGATGAAAACTACGGATTTCCTCATATTTCAACATAACAAACGTAAAAAAAATATGCGGGAGGGTCCACGAGTGCCCATTCCTGAGATCAACGTGTGGGGGCAAGTTGGGTACACAGGCAAGTTGGGTACACTTACTTTACTATTTTGAGTAGACAGAGATCATGAGAGATAGTAAGTAAAAATATCAATTTCTGCTTTGGTTTTAGGGTGGAGCACCCGCGTACACGTGTAACACACACAACAAAATTTCACGATCAACTCCCAGCAGATTCTCATGGGTATTTTTTAACGTAGGAATCGAACCCGCATTCCACGCCTTGCACCTGCACGCCCAGGATTTTTTGCTAGAAAACTTGTTTCGTTCAGAGTTTTCTTGGCGTTGAAGGAAATCTTAATGCCATAGCTCAAGATGGCCCACAAAGTCATGTTCAAATGGACATTTTACGTCTTCTGATTCTGATACAAGGATTATCTCAGAACAGGCGCGTTTTCACGTATTTTGGTGGTCAAAAACATGTGAAACTATTTATGTAGATTGAGAATTCTTTTTAAAAAAAGGTTTCTTGCATCAAAAAAAACAAATTGCGGCGTGTAAGCGCAGAGCGGATTGCGGATTCGGTTTCAGCGTTGAAAGATATTCCAGAACTGGCTGGGGTACGTTTTTTCTAATCCTCTTTGTCTCAACCCAATTTTCCCAAAGCATATTTTTTCAGTACTCTTTTGCTAATCCACGTACCTTAACGCCCAGAACTTGTGGCTTGGTCATAATGAGACATTACTACACCAACATGTTGTTCATCGTTGTGATCATATACCATTTTTGTAAGCATATTTGGTGTCAAAAGCTCGTGGATGGAGAGATATCAACCAATTACTTACGGATAAATCATTATTTTCGCTCGAAAATTGTTGAATGAGATGAATGAATCATTGCGTATTTGATACATCTTCAGGAGCCGGAGCCCTTAAGAGTCATCTGTTGTGTCAACATTATCGTAACGAGAGACCAAAAGAGGGTACCATTTCGATGCTCGATCGTGCTTGTTCATGCTTGACCCATGCTTGGTCGTATACCGCGAATTTCGGTACACGATCAAGCATGACCGAGTACCAGGAGCGGTACTTGGTCATACTTGATCATGTACTGATCATTTTGTACCATACCCCAACTGGTATGGGAGCTCGGCAACACTTATCTGGACCTGAACGGTATTTAGACAGAACCGGCGCAGCTGTACCGCTTTTAGACTGACGTGACGGCAGCTTCGGGACACTTCCCTGAGACATGAATGGTGTCATGACAGAACCGGCGCACCTATACAATTTTAACACTTATACCGCAGATTCGCGACAATTTCTTAGAGTTTCGATGGTACTGCAACATTTTTAGTGCAGGCGCAGTCGCATCAGTCTCACTAACTAGCCGTGACAGTCTTGAAATATTATCACTGCTCTTATGCGGTTGCGGTACCATCTGAGTTCTGGATAAGAGTCGCGGACCCGCCTCATCAGTCTTGAACAAGTGCTCCCTCTGTCCTAGGTTGGTGACTCTCGATCGGGTTCTAGGGAGGAGGCAGCAGTTTTTCAAAGAATTCTGATTCTTACAATACCCAGTTACCACTAAAGGGGACGATAAAAAACATTCTCGTTCTGCATTTTCAAGTCTCTTAACTCTTTTGAAACACTCTGTATTCGAATGGAAGCCTCATATCCCAATTATTTTAATTGGTACATGTATAGGTGAATCCATGGCATCTTTGTTGTGCGGAAAGCGGAAGGAGTATCTTTTGAAGGTCTGAGTTACGGAGTGAAGATGTGCCTCAGACGCGAAAATGTTCATTCTGGTCCTTTGTTAATTCTCATATCACACGCAATACCTTCTCAGTACGACGATAGCATTCCATACTCAAGTTAATGGCGTTAAAAAATTAAAGTTACAGTCCAGAGAGCCAGCAAATATTTTTGGACGAAAATAAAACGAACCATCAGTCCGTTGTATCCCTCTCATGCACCAGTTTTATTCGATGATGAAAACTCTCTGATGTTCAGGTAACGTAGAAATCCTTCATAAGAGCAGATGGGGCAGCGTCTGCGACGACGAATGGGATGAACAAGAGGCGCAAGTAGTTTGTCGACAGCTAGGATATGATTCTACAAAGGCTCGAGCAACAACCAGCGGCTATTTTGGACAGGCAAGAAGTAAAGTTTATACGTAGCTCATAATTATTTGTAGTCATGACCTTTACTGTCTCGGTTTGCTTGAGTTAACCCGTGTGAATCCTTCTTTTTCACGTCAGTTCGACTAACACTCAAACAAACCTATTGTGTCATGCAACGGAATTCTCTAACTTTTCCCAAGACTCGATTCTTGACCCGTAATGGGTCTCAAGTTTGTTTTATCAAGTTGCTAAGGGCATTAAACTTGCTGAGTCAATTTCTCTCTTGTCCACAAAACTTTACGGCCAGCTTGTGTGGTGTACAATAATCAGCTGTGTTGCGAAAAACTATTCTAAAAAATGCCAAAATGAGAAAATGTCTTTTTTTTAATGGTTGCTCATTTGACGTACTAAAGTTTTTCAGAATTTCCAATGTTCTCAAAAGGTCTCAGAATCTATAGTTCTCATGATCCTAGGCTCAGAATTTATTCGACACAATCTGCAACGACTTTTATTTGCTGAAAAGTATCTCGCAGATCTATAGATTCGGGTGTGGTCCAATTTGCCCAGGACATCAGTAATGGGCAAAATTGTCAACCCGCATAATGTTGCGTCATGTCAGCAATGAGAATCAAGTACATAGGAACTATTAATCTATGAAAAATATCCCAACAGTGAACTTCTTGAGTAACAGAAGGCTTCCCCACTGTTGCTGTCAAATGTCCAAGAATGTGGCTTTGAGAAGTGACTCTTAGGGTGATGCCAAACAACTCGCTACGACACAAATCTTACGACACGAGACCACCCGACACGACACGGAATTCATTCCTGCGAGCCCAAACACCGATGAATTGGATTCACTATCACGTTATGGACTATGAAAATGAATCAAATTCATCGATAATTAGGTTCACAGGAATGAAAGTTAGTGTCGTGTTGAGCGGTGTGGTGTCGTGAGATTTGTGTCCTAGCGGGTTATCTGCCATCACTCTAATGTGCAATAGGCTTGGGCATCATTGCTTGTTCTACGGTCCAGGCGTTTCAGCCGGAGAATGCTTCGATACAAGATCATTTCTCGGTATAACAATTCCAATTTCTCAAGCAATGCTGAGAATATGGTCCATATAATCACCTGTATTTTAGTCATATCTATAGAATTGCATCAACTATAATTGAACTTCTAGAAATTGGAAGACAACCAACACTAGTTTGTAGTCCAAAAACATATCGATTACATTGTCACGGTTTTTTGTTCTTCAAATTTGTCTTAAAGCTTTATTGAGCCAACTCGAATCGGCATTGAGCCCAACAGACAATTGTGTTTTATCAATGCAGGACGTTACTGGATGACCGGACTGATGTGTAACGGATCGGAATCACATTTATCAGCTTGTCGTTTTGATGGCTGGGCAAAATCCGAATGCGGTCCTAACGAAGCTGCCGGAGTCATCTGCAATCCACTAATAGGCTTGGATGAACCCGTAAACGGGACAGATTATTGCGACGAAGCTAATGTCTTGCTGAACTCGAACGTGATCAAACGATCGAGACTCAGCAGGATTAAAGACGTACATCGACGAGGCATCGCTCTGAGGTTGGCTGGCCCAAGACATGGCCGACTTGAGGCCAAACTTGCTGAATCTGGTACGTGAATGGTGTATTATTTTAGGATTATTTATTTTCTATGCATTTAAAACTTTTCGTAAAGTTGTCACTGTCAGGGAGACAATCACCACTGTCGTCCAGCGTGTGTGTCTGTGTTTTAGCTCATAGAAAAATATCATTAGTTTGTCCTGAAGAGGCCAGAATTTTAGAGATCGTTGAGACGTTCACGTAAGCCAAAAATTGAGGATCTATCCGTTACATGCACGCATTTTTACAGCTCTCGGAGAGACTAAAAATCTGCACGGAAATCTATAAAATACTCTAAAGAAAAAAAAAAAAAATCGTGAAGTATCTACAGCCCATTTCTAAAGTCAGAAGGATGTTTCATCAGTTGAGAATGCGATCTGTAAAGATTTGAGTTCACGGACATAGTGTGAATGCATTCGCGATAACGAACAAAGATTGCCAAAGCTGAATCAGAATCGTATCATAAACACGAGGAGAAGCTACGGCGTGCCAAGCGCACAGTAGGAGATCAAGGTAGATTTTTTTGGTATTTATAACAGTGAGTTTTGAAATATCAGCTAAATACCAAGATCTCACTTTGATTTTCAGTAGTACGGCGCCCGTTTTATAAATTTTGACCAACATTTTCTCACAAATTCACACCATTTTCAATGTGAGGAATCCATCCAATATCTCCCTTAGATGGGCTTATCTAGTTCACAGCTACAGTCAGGAATTTTATTATCACGAGTGTATATAACCGCGCGACTTTCAACACTGGCAATGCAGAATCCATTGCTAGCAATAACTCACACATTAATACAAATCCGACCAATATCTGATGGACAGGACATCCACTCCACAGCAGCCACGTTGTATTAATGTGCGGAAATTTTATATATTCCCTCTAATAAGATTGATTGATTGATTGATTGATGTCAAGATAGATTAAGATCTCACTCAATCAGATTGGCAACCCGGACAGAATCTCCTATGTAAATGTGAAAGCAGCAATTTCTGAAAAAATTTTTTATCTGGTCGAAAGTAATATTTCAAAATTTAGGCAATGCCTAATGATCACTGTAGATGAAGTGAAATGTTCTTTGAGTATTCTTGAACGTAATGCTAAACTGGATCCTTCAACAAGACTAGCTTTAAGGATCGTTTTCATGCTATTAATCTTCTTCTCAAACTACTAATTTGTACCCACTCGTTGTGATACAAATCACGAAATGAGATCTGCTCAGAGTGTAAAACATCGTGATTTATTTGAGTTTAGTGGAAAAAAATTAAATATTTAAAGTTTAATTATCAACTATGAATTTGGATTGAATTTGGATGCAAATAGTTCACAAATAATATTCTGTCAAAACAGATTGGGGAGTTGTGTGTGGAGATGGCTGGTCTTTGCTCGAAGCTGGAGTAATTTGCCGACAGTTGGGACTCGGATATGCCACACAAGCTTTCCAGAAGGACTTTTATGGCTCTTCAAAACTGCCAATGGCTCTGAGCGGGATCAAGTGCTTCGGAAATGAAACAAATGTAGCCGAGTGCTTGCATCATACTGTTCTCGACTGTCCTGGTATTTCTTTCTTATCTCTTCAATGATCGTCTGTCTTCTGATGGTATCTTTCAAGTTAACACATAAACGTAAGCTGCGAGAGAGTCCACCGTTTTCATTTTTGACACCTTTAAAGTCTGCATTATTGTACGAAATCTCTTCGTTGTTTGAGGTAGACCTTTTTTTGGTAAGGGTCATGGAGTCTCACGAGTTATCAGAGATGATTCTAATCTTGACGTATGAGCTATTCTGATGATTATCATAGTCCATTGGTAAAGATTTGACAATGAGCTAATAGGAAGTGCTGAATCAAACCCTCTGATCCACGAAGAGCAGTTGGATTATTTCCAACGATATCTTATTACTCGGTACCAACTATTCGATGTACGCAATTTTTAAAATTATTCGTATGGGGTAATAAAGATCACAGACCTCAGTCCACCAAATTCTCTGATATTCATGATGTTTACTTTTTTGACGCAGTTTTTTCTCAATTCGATCAATATGTCATCTTACAAGGGGGACCCACTAAGTGCGGGTCACCAAATCTCACCAAACTTTTTTCATAGTCTCGTACCACTTAGAATATGATGAATCCAGAGTAACTCCGTCAAATGGGCCTCCTCTTCAAAGTTACAGCCTATGACATTAGCATTGCCCATATACGCCCATGTTTTGCTTGTAGCTCTGTACAAATAGCCCATTTGACGGAGTTACTCTGGATTCTTCATATTCTAGGTGGTACAAGACTGTGAAAAAAGTTTCGTGAGCTTTGGTGATCCGCACTTCGTGGGTCCCCCTTGTTAGTCCTAAATGCGCAAATTTTCAAGCCGTGTACGATTCAGTCCAAAAACACAGCCACACAACGAAGAAATTTTGGGATCTGGTAAAAATGCTTCGGCATCGCTGGATCCAAATCAGTCAGAAGTCAATTTCACCCGAGCACGTCAAGATTTTCACATTAACCTCAAAAAACTAGGATTTCATGCAAAATGTCGAGAAATTCGAATACGATAGACTGATTTAAGCTAGCTGCAGGTTTTCAGGAGCGCTGAATCCGAATCCGAGGCTGGTTTTTTTATTGCTCCCCTATTTTTTTAAATAGACTGGATAGACTCATCCTCAGCCATAATTTCTGGTTTGAGAATTCAGGAATCTGCTGGTTTGGTTGCCCCCCTAGGCCTTCGGATAGACTTACTCTCGACATCAAATTTGTCTCGAGCATATGGGTGCTTGCGAGTCTGATTGCTTTCTTAAATTTCGGGATTGATTCATCTTCCAATGGCATTTTTGGTTCGGACATCGTGGCATCTGCAGGTTTGATTATTTTCCTAGGTTTTGAGATTTACTCATCCCCTGACAGCATTCATGGTTCGAGTACCCGAACATTTCCAGGTTTGATTATTTCCTTACGTTTAGGTATTATTTAATTTCGCGACAGAATTCCATTGTATTTATTCCGCCTTATTATCCCGAAATATATGTCAAAGTCTTGACGTGCGGGATCAAAACCGATTAAAAGGTAAAGGATTTAGCGATCCCTGTACATATCTTAGTGATACGACCAGTGGCGTCCAGGGAGGCAATTTGCGAACTTTTCCGGACGCGCGCACGTCCTCCTATTTTTCCCGAGCAAATATTCTTTCCATTGGGGGGGGGGTGGGGTCGCCCCTACCGCCCCCGTGGATACGACATAGAAATTTCACGAGATAATGCATAAAATTATAGTTTTTTGAGGATATGTAAGAATTTTGACGTGCTGGGGCAAAATTGACCCCGGATTCGGATTTAGCGATCCCGCAAACTAATACATAAGATAGTCAAACTACCAGATCCCAACTTTTCTTTTAATAATAGGTCTAAACTTTATCACTTTTTACTGCTATAATTGTTTACCTACAAGAAACGGTTGCGCTAGGTACAGATAATAAACTAGCAGAGAAAACCGATAGAATTCGGATCTCGATTGGATAGACAACTTGCGATAGGATCTCTTGAGGACAAATTTTCTTGTGTGGTTTAACCATTAGAATAAGCACGTACTCTGGGAAACCACTAGAATTGTCCATCAACAGCTCACTTCACAATCTTTCTGTCTCACTTTTTTGCCATCTTAATCAATGAGTGCGAGTGAGACAGCGCGATGTCGAGCTTGGACAGTTCATCTAGTCCTCAAGTGTACATTATGCATGATTAGGCTAGGTAGAATTTGGAATTAGGAGATTTGGAATTAGTAGAACTCAGAAAATTTTTTGGTCCGTCAGGCGTTGGCGAAAACGTTGCTGGTGTAAGTTGCTCAGAACTTTTATCAGATCTGGTAATTGACCATCTGGAATTGGAACGAACTGCTCATCTTGAGGACCGACAGTTGTACTGGTTGCAGTGCGCCATGGAGGAGAATTGCGTAGCCTCCAGGGCTTATCATCTGCAACGAGAGTCCGAGCAATGGATGTGGGAAACCAGGAGACTACTCAGATTCACCGCACGGATATTCAATGCAGGAACGGCGGACTTTCGACCGGCTCTCCCGAAAAATTTATGGGAATGGCACATGTGCCACATGTACGTATTTTCGATTTTTCTATTACAAATAGTAGGCTAAAAATAATCTCTATCGCGATTTTTCGTCTCTTTTGTGGTTTTTCCGTAATAAGTCGGAAAGTATGAATTTTATCGAAAATTGTATATGATAATTTTTTTCTAAATTCTTTAGAAATTTGATACAAGATTATATATTCGGACTCGTCGAAAAATGAGAAACAACTGTTGTGAAATTCTCAGACAAGAAAAAATATCGCAGGAACTTCGTAAATTCTTTGCATGCTTTCCTGGAGTCTCTTCAATTAGGTACTCACAGTGGATCCAGTTCAAAATTGCATATAAGTGATGAAAAAAACCCAAAATGACGTCAGACTCCGGCCTCCCGGTGAGCCAAGGAAAGTCATTTGGTATGATATGGTCAAGCTATAGAAAGTAACTCCGTAACAATCTACGATGTTTATCCTCAAAATTTGAGGGGTCAATCTGATGTTATTTAAGCCAGCCTGTTCTGATTATAAGCTATCATCTGTAGATTTCTTCTTCCATCGTCTTGGGAATCAATCAAGATAAAAAAACTGAAAATATCATCAGCAGAATGTAATGATAGATTTGAGCATTCTTCAAAATTTGACTCAACAGTTCGCAAATTAGGAATTGGGTTGGGATGGTCTCCATCAAAAACAGTGTCAATATTCATGTTACGCGATGAATGATAATTTGAGAATACCACTCGGGGCAACTAAGGCATTCAACTTATTCATTAGACCATATTCTACTTCCATGATTTGATTCGCTTCTAGGCATTATCACTCGATGGAAGTATTTGCCACGTTCGACATAATTGATTCAAGTGGTAAAAGGGTTGCTGAAGGCCACAAGGCTTCTTTCTGCCTGGAAGACAATCAGTGCTTGGTTGGAATCAAACCAAAGTAGGTTACTATTTTTTTCAAGAGCACTATTTATGATTTCACACAATAGCAAATCTCATTTATGATATTTGATCACTGAATATCTGTCTCCGATTGGCCTTCACAGATACAAATGCGCAAACTATGGTGATCAAGGTATTTCAGTGAATTGCAGTGACATCTACAGATACAATATAGATTGTCAATGGATTGATATATCTGAGTTATCTCCAGGATTTTACAAATTCAAGGTAAAATTTTTCAGTCATACAACGACTATCTTCGTGATATATTAGTATATTCACAGATCATAAAGATAATCTTTCCTCATCATACAATCTCCATCCTCTACAATATTCAGATCAAACACGATAAGAACCTGAATGGTGAAAATATTTATCAAGAAATTAATTCCAAATCGCATAAGAATCTTCCCACAAAAAAACCACCCTGTCGACTGGTGCACTTGATACTTTTTGATAAATAGAGAGCCTAAACCATTTATACCGTTCAAATTGAAGACTCAAGCATTCTGTATTATTAAAACTAAACTCTCTCACTTACAAGGAGAGGTCATGGTCTGTGGGTCGTGAATTCGGCTGAAACTCTGGGAATCGTCTCCTTTTGGAACCAAAACATGATATCCAAAACCGCTAACTTGAATGCTAAAACGTTTCAGAGCTATGGTCAATCACATTAGCATTGTTAGTATACCTATATATACCAAATTTCAACATGGGCCTATATGGGCAACGCTAATGTCATAGGCTGTAGCTCCAAAACGTTTCAGCATTCAAGTAAGCGGTTTCGGATATCATCTTTTGGTGCCAAAATGAGACGATTCCCAAAGTTTCAACCGAATCCATGACCCACAGACCATGACCTCTCCTTGTTAGCCCGTCACTTTGCATCTTCTGGCAAAGTGGCTTCATACAAAATTTACCAACATCTATCATACGATGAACTTTCATCGACTCTAATCCATTCATATTCAAATAAAAAGTAATTTCTCCTTCCCTCACGGTCGCACATTCGTCTTGCAAATTGAAATATGCAATATCTTCCTACATTACTATCAATATTGAGCCACCCATTCTGGCTTTTTATGTATTCCGGAGCTCAATTTCGAGCTTTTATTCGTACAAGTACGTGTATACGTACGTACCAAGAGACCCAAAAAGCGTACATTTGTCTTGAGCTGGAGGTATTTCAACGTGACGTATGATACTCTGAAATAATTAACAGGAATTTTGCATTACCTCAGGTCACAGTGAATCCAGAATTCAAGGTGGGAGAGATGTCGTTTGACAACAATGCAGCCACGTGCAAGCTACACTACACGGAAACATCAGCCAGAGTACACGACTGTGTTATGGGCCGACCCTGAAATTCTACTAAAATATAAAATTTTGACAAAAAGAACTTTTGGTTTTTTATTTTTTATCGATGAAATAGAACTGTGGTACCTTTCAAGTGTTCGAGATTTATTTTGGGGACATAAGTGAGAGTCACGAGGATTTCACTTTGCCTCAATTCATTTCCTTGTGTATGAGATTTGGAAAATTTTTCATATGAATCTTGTGAATGGACAGAAAATTTTGTACAACACGGCATTGTAGCAAGAGAACATTTTAGATCGATATCTGGATGATTTTGCAAAAACTTATACCTTTTATGTTCTGACCTTGGCATTCATATTGAAATACCAAATATAACAAGTCTAATTATGGTATCTGGTGAATTTAATTGGAAAAAAGTGTTCCCATAGTTTTAGGAGCGAATATGAGTTTTACTTAGACCTAAGTTCACCAAAAGTAGTCAAAATGTCCTTCAGCTGGAGTCGCATATTCTAGACGTTTAGTTGACCGAAATATTTCAGCAAATATCGATTCCGGGCCAGTCAAACATCAAGGTAGGATTATGAAAAAGTAGTTCCATGAGATAAGGGTCCATGAGATAAGTACCCAGTTGCATTTCATAATAATTTAAACTGAGCCGACATTTTGTACTTGAATTTTGACAACTTTTCTAGTGCTATCAAGAACTCGACTACGGGCATTCGACTCGCTCCAAGGGACTGAATAATAGTAGTCGTTCGTTTGAACTCCCCTTAGAATAAAATTTCACCATCAGTAGATTCATAAATTCCACGAGGAGCTCACCGCACGATGATTTGGGGTCAATTTTTCCGTTGCACAATCAGAGTATATTTCGATGCAAGGGTTGGAAAATTTTATTTCGCATACAAATTATTGGAAGTAAACCTGTTTTGGAACGCCGCCATCTTGGCTTCGTGTATTTCTGATGGAAATTTTCTGAGATTCGGACATATTGGATTTTTCTGCCATCTGAAATAGCACAGAGGTTTACTCCCAATAGGTTTGCGGCTCGAGCCGGAGTTGAGACTTCGACACCGGTTATCAAACTACACTTTTTAGTGAACTGAGAGTAAAAGTCAAAAAACTGTACACAAAATACATGCGGTGTTTCAAAAAGATGTATTAGGTTAGAGTAACTTTTGTTAAACTAACGAAGCAACACAGCCTCGTGAATGCGGTTCTCACCTGAAACGCGAAAAGCCGGGGTCCGAATTTCGTCTGCCACTGGTGTTGGTTTTTCCAATTGCCATTCGGAGGAGGCTTTGGTCGTTTGAAACTCACCTGAAAAGCTGTTATGCTTCCGTGTGAAAAACTTGAAAAGATTAAGAGAATATACTGATGAATAGGACAAAAGAGAGCGAGTATTTCCCTGGTAGAAATGTGACCAATTTTTCTGGCCACCCATGCAATATATAGATATAGTGACAATGCAATTACGTTAGACTTGGCCAATTTTTGGCCAAAAAATGCTCACAATTTCTACCAGGGTTTTTCAGCGTATCTCAGAGTTTACATAGAATATCTCGATATTCATGCATATTGGAATGACTTGATGTATTTACAATTTACACCATTGTAGATACCTAAATATACTACACAGAGTCGCATGGAAGTACTTTGTCGAACAATCAGCTATTTTCCTCACTTGAGAAATATTCAGTAAATCCACACATCATAACTAGATTCTTTGAAAATCACAGAAACTTTCAGTCTTCAGGAGTAACAATGTTTCATGTACAAAAAGTTTGAGACCGTATATAATACGAATATATCCTAGAAAGAAATGATGAGTAGAAAATGTGCAAGCAAAGCTTCAAATTTATTCAGATGAAGGCATTCAATTCTAAATCCTTATCTTTATACTGTCGCTATGAATCGCGAATTATTCATAAATTCGTTCTGTCTAAAAATAGTACGGCATAAAACTCGCAAGTCGAATCATATAGCATCAGTAATCGGAGAATGAGTTTTTCCACTTATGACCATATAAAATTCTACTTCAATGGAGCGAAAAATCTTGATCACGTTATGTTCTTTTATTATTCTTTGTGAGAAAATGAATTTTTATTTACTAACAACGCTGATCTGCACGTGCACCTGAATTCAATCACACTAATACGAAAACTTTTTGGATCCAGATCAACTTTCAAACGCTGAACCAATAAGAGGCGTGGTGTCCTCACACGTGCGCTACTACTATATTGCCGGTATTGCTGTCAAAAGTATCACTAATGAAATAGGAAATAATATATGCACTGGCACTCTGATGACAAAAAATCATGTTCTAACTTCTGGAAGATGTACGGAGATCTCATCTGGAAGCTTAATTGCTAAATTTCGTAACAGGGATAGTTTTGGAGTTCATTGGATTATTATCGATGTTTCATCACGAAAAACTTATAAGGAGTGGTACGCTGAGACTTATGGAAAAATAACTATTCAGCAAGATTCTGATGACGTTGCTGTTCTTACAGTGAGTTATATAATCATTTACTACAAAAAAATCCTTGCTCCGGATAAAGTTTTATGGAGTGTAAGTTGATCACTTGCTATAATATTCTTGCAGTTGAAACAGAGTGTCAATATCAATCCAATCAGGATTAATTATTTTGGGCTTAATGAGCCCGGAAGTTCGAGTAAGTTTATTGGATGGGGTCGTGTTACTGATTCAGTCTTTCCAATTGATCCTCAAAAAACTGAACTCAAATTACTCAGCAACGATGAGTGTAGAGATAGAATGAAAAAAAATCTGCCAAAACAAGGAAAATTCACAGTACCCATGAGAGTAATGTGTGCCACTTCGAATCCAGCGGTATCCCTTGCAGACGTAAGTTTAGATCTATTCAGGTCATTAAATTATGGCAAATTCTAATCTACCACTTGCTGAATTTGAATGACTACATCAGACGCGCAATGTCTGTACCTGATTTTATCTTTTGCGATTTGAGACCTCATGAACTTAAATCAGTTGGGAATATTGTACACCCTCACGAAGGCTACCGATAGCACACCTTAATTTTTCACACGAAAACTAGCACATATCTCACCTATGCTTCAATTTCCACGAGAAAAGCTACTTTTCATGTAAAAATTGAGATGTGCTAGTCTTCTAGGTGGCTGGTGATATGATCTCATGATCTGGAAAATTCTTAAGCTTCATCAGAACACTGAATTTTTGATGAAATAATGAATGACACTGAGGGAAGATATATACTACAAAAGCTAGGGATGAAACTGAAACTTTCTTCGATTCGGTGCCATGACTGGTACAGTTACTCTTTTCTATCTTAGGTGGTCAGGATCATCATTATCACCAAAATGGGGACCGTTCTGATAAAATTGAGTGATGAACTCGAGTGAAAATAACGAATAACAAAATAAAACGAGATTCAAAAATCAATCGATCCCGACAAAAGTCAACAAATTAGAGAATGAATCATGATTACTTCATTCGTGTCGATAATACGCGGGGCCGTTCATAAGCTACGTAGACACATTCTAATTATTTTGGACGCTTCCCCTCTCCCCCGTAGCCAATCGTAGTTTTTTTGTTAATCTGACCCTCCTCCCCTACCTCCCCCCAAAAAATCTACGTAGCTTTTACAAAAATAGTAAGGATTTTATTAAGTCAAAAATAATCAAAGAACCTGAAAGATTAGCCACGTGTAATTACATCAAAGTATTCAAGCGTTATCCATATGTGACAGAAGGAACTTTCCGAATTTATCTATCAAAGGAATTGAATATTCTAAGGACTGAGCCGGGTCAAAACGTGAAGAGCGGGGAGGAAAGTGAGCACATCGTTGAACGCCCAATCCAAAACAGTAATTCTACGTATTAGAAAAACCGATGACCCCCCCCCCCTCCTCTCCCCGTAGCTCTACGTAGCTTTTTTAAATCCAATTTTGGAGTCCCCCTCTCTGTGGCCATTTACGTAGTTCATGAATGGCCCTTATCACAATAACCGAAACGATTTTCTTCGGGAACATTCTGAGTTGGCATCGAAAGAATGCGATTTGTAACAGTCAATGCAGTATGACCACGCCAGGGTGTCCCTTCCGCCTGACGATTTTATTTTGTTTGAGGTACAAATTTCGATAAAGTTTATTATTACATGATTTGACCCAAGTTGGGGTCGAATCTGGAATTTGAATTGATCTCCACGGTAAACGAAACAATTTATCTTGAAATATTCAAGAAAAATAACTTTGCGATACGGCTCGTTAAATTTTCAGTACGGAATGACTAATCCGGTTATTTTTTATTATCAAATTATTTAAGAAAGATGACTGAAGGTGGCTCATTTTGAATTTGCTACCAAAATTGTCGTATAGGTTATAGCGCGCCATGTGTTAGGTCATGTTATTGTTCGGTGTCATGCCACACGCTCTTGTTATTCTTTCGGTGTCTAACCTATGTTAGCGTCTGCTCTGTTTCGATGGTTATGGTTATCCAACCCATGGATGGGAGACACAGAAAAATTTCGGGAATAATCGACCCATTATCGTTCAGAGATTTGTATTGATTCTTTATCGTCACGCGATATTGAATGCTTCGAGTACGTAGGCGTACAATTTGGGGAAAAGTTCTAGAAATGCGAGAAGAGCTGTGAATTTGGATGCCAGCTTTGCGATCAGGATTCTCAGAAGGGGACGCAATTTTGAGAATTCCTAAATTTGAACCTGTTAGAAAATCGAAATACGAAGCAGGTTCTAATGCAGCTTTCTCGTCTCGGCTGTTTCTTCAGCCAGAATTTAATTACAAGTATTGTTTGAAATTTGTATCGCAGGTTGATAAATCACGAGTACGAGCAATGTGTGACTTTGTGATCTTCTAATTGAATAATTTCTTAAAAGTTGTGATGAATTTTAATGCCCGCTGAGTGATCAATATCATCGAAATTGGATGGGTTTTGGATGAATTGCAAGCGTGAATCCAACAGAAATCGCAATTCTGAGCAGAGCCGAGTTTGACAATGAACCAGTAAACATGCCAAAATCTGTCCACAAGTGATAGGTTTACGCTTGAAATTTTCCATGAACCCACCCACTTTCGAGAAAATTGATGTTATAGATGGACAGTCAAAGCAACGGTTTCTCGGATATTATCCCTCTTCTCATTTATGCGACACCACTTCAGCTCATGCTAATCATAACACCGGCACACAAAAAAGAAGTATCTGTACTTTTGACCAGACCCACTTTTCTTTATGTATTTTGGCACGCTGAATCCGAATCCGAGGTCGGTTTGGCCCGGCTACCTCTTGTTTTCGAGAAAATCGTGCTATTCTGCGCTATTTCCATATTTTTCAGGATTTTCTCGAAAACAAGAGGTAGCCGGGCCAAACCGACCTCGGGTTCGGATTCAGCGTGCCAAAATACATAAAGATAAGTGGGTCTGGTCAAAAGTACAGATACTTTTTTTTGTGTGCCGGTGATAATCTATCCACATATGATGCATAGTTTTATCAGAATTTGTAGTCAGATCTCGGCACGATGACTGGTCCGATGTCAAACTCGGCTCTGCTTTGAACTGCGATTTTCTGTTAGATTCACACTTGAAATTCCCCAAAAATCCACCCACTTTCGAAGATTTTGATCACTAAGCGGGCAATCAAAGTCACAACTTTTCAGAATTTATTCAGAGCAATCGATCGCGAGGTAACTCATGGCTTGGGCTTGTGATCTATCGACCTGTGATACAAATTTCAAACAATAGTTGTGAATCAATCCTAGCCGAAGAGACAACCGGAATAAAAAAGATGCATTAGAACCTGCTTCGTATTTTGATTTTCTCACAGGTTCAAATGTAGAAATTCTCAAAATTTTGTTCCTCTTTGAGAATTTTGATCGTAAAGCTGAGCATCCAAATCCACAGTTCTTTCCGCATTCCTAGAACTTCACTCCAAATTGTACGCCTACATACTCGAAGCACTCAATATCGTTGAAGGGGAGGCTCCACCCTAATTTTGAAGTCCCACCTAAAATATCATGAGGGGGGGGGCTGGAGATCTGGATTTATACGTATTTCTCCGAACTGAAAACGATGGCGTAGTCGGTTGTCCAAAAAAAATTTTCGACCATATTTATTCTCTGGCTTGCGCCCCCTACGTCGGATCGCCAAATCAAAACGACATTCATTTCAAAACTTTGGAAAGTAGCCCCGAAAAAATTCACAGACCAATCCATCAAATTCTGTGGGACTGGATACATTTTTGCGGATCACAAAACTGAATTCCCTCGCTAAAATGCCTCAGAATTCAAGAAATATCAATTATTTCTAAAAATTACAGGGATATATTTTTGTTCTGATCAGAGAATTACATCGAAATATGTGACAAGAGAACGTGAAAATCGAGGAAAAATATCACGAGGAAGTTATAAAAACATATATATGTCCAATTTTTTGAGAAAAAATCTCCGACATCTGCATTTTTTTGTTCACTATTGCGATGTAGTTTTTCGATCTGGACAAAAAAGTGTTCTGTAATTTCTTGAAATTATCAATATTTTTCGAGTTCAGAGGCATATTAGCGAGACAATTCTGATTCTTGACCCGAAAAAAGGATCCAGTCCCAAAGAATTTGATGGGTCGGTCAGTAAATTTTTTTGGGAGTATTTCTTATGGTTTTAAACAAAACATCGTATGGGTTCGGCGATCCGACGAAAGGGGCGCAAACCAGAGAATGAGCATGGTCAAAAAATTTTTTTTTTCTGAAAAATCGACTACGCTATTGTTTTTGTCTCGAAAAGATATCCCCATAGAAATCCAGATCTTCATTAATCGACCCCCCCCCCCCCATGATTTCTTAGGCCAGACTTCAAAATTGGGGTGTACCCGCCCCTTAAGGATAAAGAACCAATACAAATTTCTGCTCGATAATGAGGTGCGTATTCTCGAAATTATTCTGTGTCCCCCATCCGTGGGTTGGATAGATTATAACCACCAAAACAGCGGACGCTATCATAGGTTAGACACCATAACGATAACAAGAGCACGTAGCATTACTTTGTGGAAGGTTATTCGCCAAATCATTTGCGATATTTCGTGCTTTATTGACGACTGACTGTTCGAAATTATTCGATTGCTTCGAATATTATAGGATCCATATGCATTCACCGTCTATAAAATTTTAGGTATCTGCGTGCATTGAACTTAACCTCCTTAGTCACTCTTTCAGGATTTTGCAAAATCAAGAATAACATGCTGTGGGTATAATTAATCATCAATTCATCATGAATATATTCTATGATTTTTAGGGGGATTTTGGCGGCCCAGTTTTCAACAAGAAAGATAAAGTGATGGGGATCGTGATACGGAGAGCAGGAGTGCCAAACCCTGATAATCTTGATGGGGATCAGACGTATCTTGTGCTGATACTTGAAGAATTTCGGGATTTTCTGAAACATGTGACCCATGGATATTGATCTGCGTTAAGCTGCAAAAATTATTCGTGACAGCCACATCCGGAGAGTGACATTAAGGTAGCACTCGCGGTTGGTGACTTATCATGACAGACGCCCGGTGCTAAAAACTCAGGTCTCTCAATTGATACGCACTGACTTTAACAAATGACTAAAAACATGCATGCTCCGAGCTCACCGACATCCCAAACGCGCGCTCGCGCACGCGCATCGCGATTGAACGTCTGCTTCTCCGGATCTCCGGTCTCCCCCCTGGAACTCTCGTATTTTTCTTCTAACAAGGAGCACCCAGGTTGACCCAACCAGGTGTTGTGGGCCACGGATTTGGCTGAAACTCTGGGAATAGTCTCCTTTCACCAACAAAAGGTGAAACCCAGAGCCACACTTGCAAATGCCCAACCGTTTTCCAGCTATAGCCTATGACATTAGCATTGCCCATATGGGCCCAAATCCAAAAAGGTATATATGTTACCGTGGAAGCCCGAAATCCGTGATTGCCGGGCATTTACTAGTGAATCCTAAGATTCACTGATCGAGGCCAGTGAATGCTGACATTCACTAGTGAAAGCCCGGAATTCGTAGCTGATATCGCTGCTGAAGCCATATTTCGGGCTTTCACTAGTGATTGTCAGCATTCACTGACCCGGATCAGTGAATGTCGGAGATCGGAAGAATTGGGGAATGGAAGTCGAATAAAATGTCAAACACATGTCTCATTATCCCAAGTTTCCGAGGCAGGTTGAAATATGGAGAAATCAAAGTATAGTGTTCAATACTCTCTTAACCTTTCCGTATGAACCCCCACTCTGTGGCAACTCCGAAAAGAGTGAGTTTCACTCTTTTGGAGTGAGAATTTTACGCGGGCCCAAGTGAATCTCATTATTTCCGAATCGCCACAAAAAGGGTGTTTCACTCAGAAAGGTTGAGGAAGTATGGCCTCTTTATTCATCACCCATCGAATGAGGTCAGGAGTTCCTGATTCCTCACCTTCATCTACTGAGGTAGCCGTGGATGAAGTGTAGAAAATTGAAAGGACAATTGTGTCAGCATGAGCAGTGTGTCATGAATAATCGTAAGTGAAACGTTTATGTCACTCAACTTTTGTCATTGACAACTATTTTCTATGAGGTATTTCTGAGGTCGACAAGTATTTGTCAAGACATTTTATTGACAACTCCTCATTGATGGATAATCGATATTTCTCCATATTCCAACCTGCCTCGGAAACTTGGGATAATGAGACAATGTGTTTGATATTTTATTCAACTTCCATTCCCCAATTCTTCCGATCTCCGACAGTCACTGGGACGGGTCAGTGAATGCTGACATTCACTGATCAATGTCCAGTGAATGCTGACAATCACTAGTGAAAGCCCGAAATATGTCCTCAGCAACGATATCAGCTACGAATTCCGGGCTTTCACTAGTGAATGTTAGCATTCACTGGCCTCGACCAGTGAATCTTAGGATTCACTAGTGAATGCCCGGCAATCACGGATTTCGGGCTCTCACGGTAACATATACAGATATACTCATAATGCTAATGTTATGAGCTGCAGCTCGAAAATGGTTGGGCATTTGCAAGTGCAGCTCTGGGTTTCACTTTTTGATGGTAAAAGGAGACTATCCCCAGAGTTTCAGCCGAATCCGTGTTCCACAACTGCTGGGTGTTCCTCGTAAGTTACAAAATAGAGTGATTAGTGGCCCATGTGTTTTTGGCATTAGCTTATTCAAAAGCGTTTCATCTATGTAATTGAATTTTTGCAGAATTTTAAGCGTCATCGTTTACGAATGACGCGATGTCTTGATGATCATCCCATAAGAACACGTGTATAAGAGCGAAATGTTTATGATTTTTTCACGCGGAAAAAAGGTCGGTGACATCCACTTTTAAAAACGGATATCCGATTTGTAAACATGTGAAATATACTTGTGAATTTTGGTAGCTCGGTGGCCGTCTTAATTCTTTACCTGCGAGTGCTACCTTACAAACCTCTCGAGGGAGTCGAGATTGTCCATAAAAGAATTGAAAAATTTGTATGTCGAGTAAGAATTTCACACCGAATGCTCTGATGAGATATGTATGTACATCGAGGATTGAGATATTCTAGAAATAAAAATTATCATCAATTCATCTTTCTGAAGAGTAATTAATTCGTAACATTGACCAATGAATATCATGAATGTAGCACCAAGTTATGATCAAAGATTCCCTATAATGTATTTTTGTGTAAACTCTCACAATTTGTTGGAGGTAATAACCTTATCGAAGTATTTCCTGATTTAGATTCACAGCTGATCAAGAAATCTGACCGAATAGGATCTCGGACTCATCATCGGATTGGAAAATATATATCGGTTTGCAAAATTCATCATTCGTCCCGTAGAATCAAATACTTCCACAACGACAAATCACTTTTAATTACATCATTGTCATAGAATAATCGCAAAAATCCTGACAATCCGGAAGGAGATAATCATTTCTGGATCAAAAGTCTATGACCAGGTCTACTGAAACTCATAATCCGGGTTACCAGGGGTCGGGGTAGGCTGTGATGAATGTCAAAATTTGAAATGTCAATAGTGAAAGGAACCAGTACAAATCCAGGTTCCGATGAAACTTCTATTCAAAATCTACCTTTCTAATGCACCTTCCATCCGCATTATAAATCACAAGATTTGCACCTTGAACAAAGAAAAAAATCCGCATAATACGGATCGAGTGACGCATCATGTGTAGGTCAGCAGAGCTGGCGCTTCTTTTCCTCGACCCCTAATCAGGGCTGTCAATTACAGCAGTATATGCTACTTTTTTCGCTAAACGGCTGCGCCAGTACGATTTAAAAGCAACTAGAGTCGGTAATTCACTTAAAAAGCTACAAGGCGAGAGACAAACCACCCACCCCCGAGATAATATGGCTTCGATGCAACGTATGTTCCAAGCCAATGCAGTATCACTTCAACTTTGTGACGGCTGAGTTGGCAGCGTAGTGCTTGGAAAATTTTTCCCACAATTTTGCAGCTATCCGTTGAAGCAGCTCGTTTCAGTTGAACTAAACGATCGTAAATTTTTGCGTTAGAGAGTGCTTGATTCAAGATTTTGTGAAAAGTGTTGAAAGTGCGTTAATCTGTTATACAGCGAAAATGGGTCGTGGTTGCGGTTGCGGAAAACTCAAAAATCTCACCAAAGGTAATGTTTCATTCTCATTTCATTCTATATTTTATGGTACCGCTCCAGATAATATTCAACTCTTTCAAAGGCTGTGTGGCTCTGATTCTCACCCACTTGATTGAGGTTGCATGCAATTTTTTTGATCATTAATATTTGCTGGTCATGAATCCTATCTGATTAATTAGAGATTTTAAAATGTGGTATGTGAGTTGAATTCTTCATTCAATTTGGCATGGATCGTAGTACTGAACCAAAGTATACACGATGAGATTTGGAAATGACCAGAAATAAGTTTCACCTCAGCAGAAATTTTTCATGACGATCCGCATTTTTTCTCACAGCATCATAGATCTAGACTGAGGAGTGACAATTATAGGGCTCTATTCAACCAAAAATAATTGGCTACAGCTCGAAAAGGATAACTCGCAGGATTATGATTAATTTTTATAGGAGTACTCATCCACATTCCGAAAGTCTATCTTTGTACCCTGTAATCCAATCTGGCTGATATTGATTTTTTACCGGGATTGGTTGGCTTACAACATTTCGATTAGAAGTTGCATGATGGATTGAATATTCCTCTCTCACAGTCACATAGATACACTTTGACTGTGTCAAATATACACAGGACTGTGCGAGGATGGAAAATATTTGTAGTTGTGCGACTTCGTTGATGTATTAGTGCTCTCAAAATTCGAGCGGCTGAGTTGATGTACTGTGGCGGATTTTTGTTTGTATCTATTCAATCACCGGTTCATATATTCTTGCAAAGCGAGTTCAGTCTTTCGGAAAAAGGAATTAACGAAAAGAAGAAAAAATAACGGAGTGAGGAAATAAATGAGCAAAATATTTACTGTACCCTCAAATTTTTATAGCATCAAGTAACTGATGAAGTAAAGCTCAAATTTCAATATCTAGAACTGAAGATAAGAATTTGAAATGGGGGAGTATCATATTGCACGGGAAATAAAAGGCGTTTGAACGACATATCGAAGCACGGGAAAATAATTTGATGGAACGGGAAAAAGAAGACGTTCGCACGGGAAAAAATTATTTTTTGCACGGGAAAGAAAGGTCATTGTAACGGGATTTCAAGGTTTGCCCACGGGAGATCAAATTATTTAAACGACAATTATGGTTTTGTGATGGATACAGTTGGTTCGACTGTGATATAATTGTCTCCTTACCTGCCGATTGTGTGACTACCCTTAAAAGGCAAATACATAACAACGTGATAGCAAGTATAAGCAGTAGCAGAATCCAAGACAGTATGTTTATCGCAAGTTCGAGGCGAGTGGAAAAATTTTGATAGCTATAGTGCCTGGTTCTAGAAAATGTGGATAATCGAAGTCTATTCTGACCATGTAGTGGACTTGTCATAGATATATTATAATCTTCACGAAAAACGAACAATGTAAGCACTCAGTTTGCATGATGATCAAGCATAAGGAAGTGCTTGTTCTAGATGAGGCTAAAAGTGTACACTCAGTGACAACGAATACTTTTCGAAAGTGTCGAGTCTTACGCATCCCAACCAATCTTATTTACCTACAACCCCACACCTACGTTGTTTCAGGAGCGTGAGATTCGATACCTTCGAAAAATATTCGTTGTCAGCAAGTGTACCACTTGGCCAAAAACAAAAGAACGTTCGACCATCGAAAGCCAAAAAAGCTCTAATAATACAGCCAATGTTTTGATTTGTTCGAATTTCTTAACGTATAACCAATTATTATTCATTTTATCTTCCTATAACTGATTCAATGTTTGCTCACATTGGTGAAAAATATGCGATTTTGATGAGTTTCAATAAATAGTAATTTATCAAATAATGTCTTGACTAATTCGATGTTTTCCTTATACATGAATTCGAGAAAAAATACGTCGTGCTGGAATACCATATTTACCGGGGCAAGATAAGTTTATTTCCTGTTTGTTGTATTATTTTCCCGTTTATATTACTTCTAATCCCGTTAGCTATTTTTTCCTCCTATGCATCACATTCTTTTCTTGTGAATTATTTATTTTCCCGTGCGAAGTATAAATATCCCGTTCGTTCGCCCCAAATATCCCGTGAAATTATTTATTTTTGGCGTGCCGAAAAATCATATCCTTTGAAATGTACTTTGCTTCGGTACAAAATGATTCGTAGGGTAATCAAGCATTCACGATGGAGTGCAATTTTTTTAGTCCAACATGGTGACTTTCTGTAAGGTGCACCGATAGTAATGCTTCCACCCCCAATGTTTCCATAGAATTTGGAATTCATTTCTGGCTACCAATCCATGCGATAATTCTTTATAGTACCAATTACCGATTTCACTCAGTGTTACCTCTACTACGATTCTACGTAATTCAATTGAGAATTGCCGATGAGCAGACTACTTTATTTGATCCGAAGGTTCAATTGACCTTATTTCGTGATGGACACAGGTCTCGAACACTCTAATACAGGTCGTCACGACCTTTCGAATTGATTTTCAATCTTGGTTTGGGTTCAACAAGGCAGTATGATGAAATTGAGACATTTGGTGAAGAAAAACTCAACTTGTGTTCCATCATAATTTTAGCTAATTTGATTGAGTCTACTTACATGCTATAAGTTGAACTGTGGATCATTTGCTTGAAAAAAACTTAGGGGCAGGTTTAGAGTTAAGTACAACGTAACATCACACTTATCGAAAGTATTGCATCACCTTGTAGAACCTAAGCTAAAGAAGTACCTAAGGTTTTTGGGTGTCACAAGGATTAGTTATGAACTGAGTCGCGATCCAGAATCTGGGTCGGTATATCCAAAATCTGAATTCACGAAAATATGCCCAAAAATGAGTGATAAAATCGTACCATCACTAGCAACTCTTGTAAAAGTGAGTGTTAACATTTGATATATCATGGTTAAAGTTACAATGAATTCGAAAATTGGCTGAACTAATATGGAATTTGGAATTCATGCCAAATTTGAATGACAAATGAGATGAGGTTATACCTGGTAATTTTAGTAATGAGTTCCACAAGTGCTTGTTTGAGAATATGAGAGAACAAATTTGCGTAGGGCTCAATATTCTTAATATCGACAACTTTTGGATCACGGGATTTTTTATAACTCTAGGTACCATATATGATGAGAAGAGGTGGAAAGTACAGTTTCTATACGCCCCAGAAATGATCTGTGTAGGCTTCGCTACCTGATTTCGTTTTCAAAATTTGCAAATGGATCAATTTTTCCATTTTTTAAATTGATTTTTCACACGCATGGGAGCCAATAAATATTACCAGCACATATTTGGACGTAAAAAGAGCTAAACTCTTGAAAAAAAAAAAAAAAAAAAAAAATACTTGCAGGTTCGGAAAGGGCTAACATAACCTCAAAAAGTGGGTTTTTGAGAGAAATAGATTTTTGGGGCCTTAGGACCTACTTTAGCTCAAAGCTGAGATTTTTATTGAATTCCTCGTCAAGTTTTACGTCGAAAACCTTTTTGACCAGATTCGGATCTGCTCGGGATGGGCTGCCCTGAATGAAGTTCCTAGTCATCGGAAAAGGTTCTTCATTCGTGCTTTCGCATGATTAGCATCTGCGTACAGTGCGTCGCGGTCAAGGAATACGATTCGGCTCAACATGTTTTCTGACGCATTTTTAGACGTAGAAAATGAATCTGCGGGAACACGAATAAAGGCACTTTTTCAACGACTTTTCTTGGAACTTAATTCAGAGCAGCCCGTCCTCAGCAGATTTCATTCTGATCAAAACGACTTCCAAGGTGTAATTTGACGAGAAGTTCAATGAAGATATCAGATTTGAGCTGAAAAAAAATCACTTATTTTTAAGAAAAACTACTTTAGATTATGTTGACCTTTCTTAACCCTGCGAGCACTATTATTGAAAAAGTTCAGCTTCTTCGCGTTTTCATTGGGTCCTATACGCGTGGAAAATCAATCAAAAATGGAAAAATCGACTCTCTTGCGAATTTTAGACACGAAAGTAGGCCAAACCTGCACGGATCAGCCTCGGGGCCTGAAAAATGTGTCTTCCTCCGTTTTGCATCATTTATAACATGCACATACTTACAATTCCAAGAAAATCCGTGACCCGCGACTCAGAACTTGACGATTTTAAGAAAAATGATTCTTGAATATTTCATTCGAACTCTTTCAAAAAAGACCTCCTGTTATCTACTCGCAATAAGCCTTAATTCTAGAGGCCTGATTCAAGGGGTATCTCATATTCAGTCGACCATTTCGACCTTATTTCTGCTTCTTTTCTTAGATATCTCGCAGAATTTGACTGTAACTTTTGCACATTAAACAGCCAAATGCAAGAACATGAAAAAATTCGACGATCTTGACTAAGATTTTCTGTTTCATTCTTATCTTCATCTTCTGTTTTGGAGAACGATGGACTTTTCAGTTCCATTTCTGTGATATCATCAGGCACTGAATTTGATTTAGAAATTATACCGTTTTTCAAATCGACAAAAGCAATCCTTTAAGTCTAAAAAGCCTAGCAATACTTCTGATTCTCACCCTGATTGACACTTTTTTTTGTTAATCATCCAATCAGGCGTGGTTCCCTTCTGAGATTAAAATCTCAGAAAGCCAGAGAATGGAAAAACCCAGATCGAGCTCGCCGGATTCGTCAGAGGCAAGGCGTCCTTGCGCTGAACCTGGCGCAATCCCGACGGCGAAAACGCATCATCAGGGAGATAGTGGCGGCCAGATTTGGTCGCTCACAGTTACGATGTGAGAAAAGGATCGCCTGCGTCTCCCGTTGGATATCGATTAAACACCAGATTGGAAAGCGGAGGGTGTAAAACAGATCGAGAGTAAGGGAGAAGGAGATATCTACACTGGCTTATCGTCCAACTCGTGGTTTCTGTCTGTATAATACTGGCGCGTGGAACAACAAGTGCAACAGGATGAGGTGGTTTGCCTTTGCTTTGCTCTTGCTGTTTGCGTTGAACGTCATTGCTGCTGTTGAGGATAGCTGTCCTAAGGATATGGCTATTATTGAGACTCCGGGGGATGCAGTTCTATCAGGTTGTATGACAGTTCAGAGAATAGAATTGTTCATTTAACTAAACCCTTTCCATGAATTTTTTGGTCTTGAAAAATCACAGAGTTTAAGCAGAGATTTACCGGAGTTGATTTTTGCATTTCGTTTCATCTCTTTATTCACGGGTTTCCGTTGAATCCAGCACTGAATTCTATAGTGTTATTCCTATCCTCATGAAATTGATGATTCTGATCATTTAGTAAAAAAATGTGTAACAAAGTCCAACGCAATCCATTGAAATCGGAATGGAACGAAATTCAAAAATCAATGTTGGATTCATCCCTGATTTTGATTTAGTTTTTCAAATCTTATTTTTGAGTTTTGAATCAAAGTATGCAGTTGTTCATGCATGCTCAAAAATGTCTAGTTGTGAGAATCCAGAAAAATCGCCAATTATTTGTCATGTTTGAGATTCACATTGCAGTAATGTATGAAATTTCTCAGACCAAATACAACATCCGAGTCCTGTTTAATTGTGGTTCCTAGACATGAACAGTTCCTTACAAAAATCGATTTTTCACATCAACGTGATTCTGAGTAGGGACAATTCAAATCTCTCGAGGATATATCCGTAGAAATCCTAGAGTATTCCCCACGTATTTTTGAAGTATTTGTACTGCATGAGTCATGCATACGCGCTGTCCCCAAGCGAAAAAATTTCTAGCGACCCTTACAAATTTGGATTCATCTAACTTCCATTTGCCTGGCAGAAAACCTGGGAACTTTTGCCTTCCCAACTTGCAATGATTTCATTCAGGAAAAGTTACGGATCAATCATTCTAGATGAGTTGTGTAAACCGTAACCACGGTAGTTTCTACTTTGATGTAAGATTTGGTTTGAGTACTCGAGAATTTGGTTTTGACCATAGGCTCAAATTGTATTGCAGTTTTTGTTGACATCAATCATGGCTCCGAATGCAACATCTCATCGGCAAAGAGTATTCAAGAAGTGGCCACAACTTTGTTCGTCGTTCAAACTCTGAACAAGATGAAATACGTCCCCAGTACTACCATAGGTACGTGATTCAGATTATTGGATCATCCAGAATCACTCCCCTTTCATCCCAAGCAATGTTTGTGAAACTGATAAACAATCTTTACAGGTCTACGTCTCTACGAAACATGCAACGATCAAGCAACAGTTTACAAGCAGGCTCTCGTCTCAGCTGTAGACTTTGACTGTTCAACTCATCATGATCTGGGTCTCCTCATTCCCGAACAGTATTCCGAAATTCTTCAACCGTTTCATAACCTAGGCGTCCTACCCGTCAACTCATACGCTCCACCTAACCTCACTTTACCATTAATCGAAGCCTTAGTGGACTTTGTTGGAACCAAATATGCGACAGTCGGTCAACTGCTAACAAGTTCACCAGTTCTGGCTAGCCACTTTTTAGAAATCAGTAGAGAGGCTGGCATATGTTTGAAGAGGAGCGGGGAAATCGAGCCAAATGTGGTTGTGACCGGCATCAATGAGACGAGTCGAGTGGTTGTGGCAATCGGTGACTACGATGAAATTGCAGCGTGGTTGAGTGATTTTGAGACGGTGGCAGAAATTGAAGAGGATTTGGTGTGGATCGTTTTGCCACTCGATGTATCTTTGGTCGATGGTTAGTGACATTTGGATGATTAAATTGATCGATTTAGAATTTTGTGATTTTCTGTGATTCGATGTACAAAACATTCAATTCCAGATTATTCGTTCAGTTGTGAGGTCTCTATCTCAAACTTATGTGAGCTGCTACAATATAGTTGTTTAGCTTCAAGCCAATTTTGATTTGAGTGGTTGGATCAGAAAATGAAAAAATGGTTTAGAATCCGATAAGTCGTGGAGCCGTGAAATTATTGAATTGTTACACGCTTGCCTTATGGTTAGTTTATTACCAAAATCGTATCAGTTTCTAATGAATTTGTATTGATTGGTTGAATCGCGTGCGGTGATGATTCCGGAAGAGTCTCCGTGGGAGAAGTTATAGGGATAGTAAAAATAGCGCGATATTTTCACATCACTATGGTGAGAGAGGAACCCTCATTAAGATCAGAATCTACAACTTTCCCATCAAATCACAGATCTACTCCAAAGCTATCGATCGATAGGTTGAAAATTGACTAATCTCATAAAACTTCTTTTGTGTTTAGATATGTTGCCAGAGGGTTCCTACATCATTAAGCCGGAACAACTGGCGATGGGTTTGGGAGACGATCTATTCACAACTGACGCGCTGAAGGATGTGCCAGTGAGCGTGATCCAACACTCGCCCCAACTGCTTGGAATTGGCAAGGCTATTCTTGAAATTGCAAATGAGCTGAAAGAACTTCGAACTAAGAGCTGTCCTGACGATGAAACCACTTGCGTCATACCGAAGTCTGAGTTGAAAGATCAGGGAAAATCCGTTAGTAATGTTGAACTCTACAAGACACTACAAGTACCCGAGAAATCAGACTCCATCAGGTTAGACCAATTGTCAAAAAAAATTCGTGTGATTCATTCCCAATGATATACATTTCATGTCACTCGAGTACTGCTTTAACCAATTTTATCAACTAAAATTCTAGCTTCGAAATAATTAAGGTCTTTGGTTCAGGATATTCACCGATATTGACATTATGCTGTAAGATCATCCTGTAGTGAACCTTTGAAGTCCGTTTGGAATTAGTGATACATAAAGTGTTGAGATTGTCATTTTATTCCTTCTTATAGCACCTCATAAAACACATTTTTGTGACCCAATGTTAAACATTTTTCATAATTAAATTTGGATTACTTGCAGTTGGTTCAGGTGACTGAGTTGTATTCCAAGTTCCGTCATATATCCTATTCAGGCAACGGTTGAATCAAGGTTTTACGCGAAACTAAGAAATGTTGAATCAACTATCAAGATCTCTCCTGGTTCAAAATTTTTTTTGCCGCAATGCAGAGTGATCTTGAACATTCTTCTAGAAACCCAAGCTCGGCAAGATTACCAATCAGGAAATCTGCTTCCCCACTTTCTATGACAGAAAATACGTTGCAGGGAAGATAATCTGAACTTTCACGTTTCAGGTACATCGTCTCTCGGAAAATCAACGGAGAACTGGAAGAACAGTCAGTCTATCAGATTGATGTTACAGGCGAGCGCCCTCTTGTGGAAGCTGAGAAGGATGTGACACAATTACCAAGCCTGTGCACGAAGAAGCAAATAAAAAATTGTGCTGGTTGTGCCAATTTTAATGTACACAAACATCATCATCCGCCTTCGGATAAAGATAAAAGCAAAGAAGGAAAGGAAGTAAACGAAGAAAATGTAACAGACAAAAGCGATGTCAAGAAAGGAGATGAAGATGATGAGGAGCAGGAATCAGAAGAAGAGGATCAATCTGGCATTCTCAAATCCAGCATATGGGTCTACGTATATCTAACCCTAGTTGCTCTGGGCTGTCTAGCTAGCATAGGAGTATTGATATTTGTAGTGCATCGATTTATGGTTGAAGAAATTCTCGACGGCAACCCAGCGCTCACCATAGTTCTGATAATCGCGACGATTATGACTTTATTAAGCGTAATCTTATTCTGTCTTGAAGATGTTAGTTTTGGAGCTGAGTGGCTAAACTCTCGCAAAATTTATGTATCGACGCTGTCGTTTGGGTTGATATTCTCAGTTATGTTGACCAGAGCATTATTCTTGGCATTTTCTACCGTCGGCGTTCTGAACACTCAACATATCAACGGCTATCTTCAGTCTCTCATGCTCCTCTTTATGGTTGGGGTCGAATTTTCCATTGCTACGATGTACCTTGGTTTCAGCGATTTTAACTCTGCTGAGGTCATGCGGAGTTGCGGTTATCTTCTACTTTTGGGTGAGTTACTGCTTCATAAATTCATTCTCATGAAGAATTTGGAATACTATTAATCTAGACGTGGAGGGGTTAATGGTCGTGATGTTTAATTTTATTCTAATGGATTGTGCAAATGATAAAGTAGCTAGCAGTGACATAACTCTCTTTATGTCAATCAGATGGAAGCCACCCGAATCGAGTGTATTCTGGATCAACTTTGGCTGATGGTTTCAATGGACATGGAAGTCACTGAAACTTTAGTGAACTTGGAGGTCGTACGATTTTTCGTTACTGAAGTGGAATGAGCATCACTGATCTTCCCTGAAACAACAAATATTCACTAAACCTTTAGTGTGTAGAATTCGTCTCCAAGTTCACTGTGACTCGGGGCTGATCTATAAATTACGTTAATGACTCTTGGGAGGATGGGTAAATATCACACGCCATTCATGAAAGAGGCTCGGCAAAGGAGCTGAGCGTGACAAAGGGGGTGGGAGGGGGCTCAAAAATGTTCCATTTTAGCGTGATATCATGTATGGATAGCTCCTTTTATGCATTCAGTGACGCTGATGTTATTAGTCAGTCACGTTCAGTGACTTCCCACTGATTGACACATAGAATCGCCCACTCACTTATATTATATGTGAAATTCTTTAATTCCGATTTCCTACAGGATACGACGTTATTTTGTTGTTGGGTGCCTTCATCTCGTGTTCGTACATCTCGAAAATTCAGCGAAATTACCGCGAGGGATTGTGCTTTGCTGGTACTTCAGTCGGACTGCTTCTGTGTTGGACCATCTGGTTGACGTGTTTTACAGTTGTTGCTGCAGAAGATCGTGACGCTGTAGTCGCCAGCGGATTGCTGTGTACAGCCTGGCTCATAGTCATTGGAATTCTGGTCCCACGAACTTATTTCATGTACGACCATTACGCAAGAGAAAAGAATGTGGTGGGGAGATTTGAAATATCAGATCTTGGACCGGATCCTCGGATGAATAATGCAGCCAGACAGGTTGGTATCCATTTTGTCCATCCCAAATTTGAAGAGATTTTCAATTTGCAGACTGTTGGCTAAGAATATCTACTCATTTCTTCAAAGAACTTGCACAAAAAATACGGTATATCACGAATCTACCACAATCGCGTTGACAGAAAAAATTGCAACGGAAAATTATATATCTGACATCTATTCGAGTTTTCACAAGATTTCAGCATTAAGGAGGCTCTCGAATTATGCATCGCATTACCTTAGACAAAAAAAAAACTTGTTCAATTTGAAAAAGAAATTCGAGAGAATGATAGAAAGTGTTTTTCTTCGTCAGTGGCGACGATATATGACTTTAGTCGTCACCATGGAATTTCTCCACTCATTGAAACTAATAAGAATTTAGCGCTGATATAAACTTCTTTTGTGATACAGGGTCTTGATCTACAAGGGCATCAGCCATTCTACGATTACGTGACTGCTGATGTGCAGCAACAGTATCAGCAAGCACAGCCTCAACCCCAAGGATATCGCAATACAACAAGTAGTTTCAATCCTCTGGCGAGGCTCTCATTCCGTCGTCGTAATGCCGAGCCACGACACATGCCAGCTTACAACAACTATGGTTTCCGACCCGAAATGCGAGAAGTTGATCCCAGCAGTACTTACGTAGTCCCACCAATGCAACTCTATGAGACAGACGTGAGTAATTGAGTGTACATACGCTATACGACTGATGTGGTAGTGATTTATTGTTTCTCGCATGATATTCTGTTGATAAAAATGATATGGAAGTACGCTTGGCATTAACTGATTCTTTCCGAGCGCGCAGGGTATAATTAAGCATTATCAAACAACAAATAGGGCTATGATTAGTGTTTTACTTACTATGTCGACTATCTTAGATAAGACCTTTGGTCAGCTCTGCTTTGGTTTCTCACGGAACTGCCTTCCAGGAAAATATTCAATTCGAACAATTTTTCAATTATTATTGACTAGCCATAGCTTGCTAATGAAGACGACCTTTTTGAGGTTTTAAGGCAAATTTTTTAGTAGTCTGAACTTTTTATCGAATTCCGTTGAAGGCAGCTACACATGCTTTTTTTAAAGCTGGCACAGAACCCTGACTTTTGGATCCGGTTTCTGAAGTGCGGGAAGTATTCGAAGAAAATCACGGATGGTGGGATATAGTACCACAGAAGTACTGCAAAAGTACCGGCCAAGTACCGCTGTGGTACCGATGAAGTATAACTGATATGTGCTGACTCAACTTTCTAGAAGACTTTTGACCTTTGATGGGGAATATTCTATCTTAATTCAAAAATTCGAAAGCACTCAGAACTAATTCAAGTGGAATGGAAGATCTATTTAGCCTTGGAGTAATTTGAAACACACTCGGGCAAATTGATGACGTGACAGGTCCTTTAGTTTATTTAAATGCAAAGGAAAATTTTCACATGTATTAATTCCGAGTAGTTCAGATTTCGAGTGAGCGCAAACTTTGGTTTTGATTTTCATCTAAGTGAGTTCGTTCAGACAGAAAAATTCTAAGCTTATGACCTTCCGGGAATACTCTTCAAGCAACTGGTCATGGCATTCCACGTGAAATTTGAACCTTTGATAATGAAATATAAACCGGAGATTTTGATACGACCAAAGTATTTGCTTTACAAGAAAACTAATTTTACTGCACATCACCGTCACCAACAGATTGTTCTTGTATCCCGATCCGATCAATGACATTTCAAGATCCAGAATCCAATATAATAATCATACTAACTGATTCGTTGCCTCTGTCCAAGGTTAGCGGAGCCAAGCAACTGCCTACGACAAAAAGCGCGTCGAGTTCGACAACAGAAGCCCTTTACGCGCTTCCCCGATCCCTTCTGCGCAAAGCGAGAGGCAAGAGCCAGAGCCCAGTAACAGTCACAGAAACTCATCCAATAGAATCCCAGGAGTCTCATTCTTGCGGCGAAGTTTACGAGCGTCAGGCTCGGCTCTCGCCAGGGTCCCGAGGCCGTGGAGAACATCAACTCAACAGGCGCAGCCCGAGTCCTAGACTATCACCAGCAAGCACTAATTCTAGGCTCACAGCTCGTGTTTATGATGAACAGGAAGTCAAACAGCGGGTTACAAGATTTTGAGATGGAACTTGTGGAATTCTATTTGTAATGACAAATTTGATTCTTGCCTGATGAACAAAAGTGGATTCAAGACTTTTGAGAGTGTTTACCTGAAAACTCTCATGAATATCATTGGATTTCATCGCAACTAGTTACGAATTAGAAGGGTATATCAAACAACGACGAGGGCAACTGTGTCTAGAGCTTTTCATTGGAATATTGTTGTTTCTAAATAGCTCGAAGATTCTAGTTCCTGGTTGTTTCTAAAATTTTTCCAGACATCTTAAAGGGCAACGTACATGATGCACTAGCTAAAGTCTAACAATATCTAAACTTGCGTGATTTTAGTAGAGGATCCATTTCGAATTAATATCTAAATCATCTAGCTCTGTTATTCTTTCATCAAGGAAGACGAGTTTAGTGATTGGCATTTGTTTTTGTTATAAATCAATGGCATCATGTGGAACAATATGACGCTTATAAATCTCGGAGAGCGTTCAATACTTCAATTTATGATTCTTCAGTCAGAATAGCCATTTCCGGTAAGAGCATGGATCGTGGAAAATCAGAGTTTGTTCCTATCAGTTTTAACATTTCACTGCGAATTAGGAGATCGTGGCATGACACATCTGATGTATCTGTTAAAAATATTCGCGGAAAGGGCAATTCTGATTCAGATGGGTGGTGATTTATCTCGCTCGAGGTCCTTTCCTGTATCCAATGCTTTTATCACTTAGAACGATGGATGATACAAATATAAACCGCAATTAATTGTAACGGCTTAACCGAAACGTTTTTCCGAATGATTGGATCAATTTATGGAATTTGTAAATCACTGTTTATATTCGCGAAAGCAATAACGTAACTTGTCATAATATTCGAATGTCATGATAGATTATTCAATAATCCGATTAGGTAGTTCAGTTATGAGATTATACCTTGCTTGTTAAGGCAAAATCAATTGTATGGTGGGTAATCCATTTAGTTCACCAAATGTTGACGATCTAGGTAACAATGCACTAATAACGTTCTGAATAAGTAAAAAATCAACTGGCTGGGCATGAATCTATATATAGTAGTGCAGCGATGAGAAAAACATGCTTGAACCCCAATCATTTGCCCTGAACATGTTTCGAAATAATGAAGTTTTTGCCCCGTAATGCCTTGAATCATATACTAGGAATTTCTAGTAAAAGTCCTTATACAGGATCAAGTTGTGTGGGAAAATATAGAGCACTTTTTTCCACTGATTTATGAATCTATCCAAAATTTCATCAATGACTTTGACATGAAATTATTTGAAATTCATGTTGGCTTTCAATCGATGATTTTTGGAGTATTGTTGATCAATGGATTTGGATGATGATGATTGTTTGTAACTCAAGATAGAATTTGTGGAGGTATCCATACTGATGAATAAATTTTCTTCACCGAATTACGACGATTTTTGATTTCATTTCATGGTTGTTCCATTTATGGAAGTGGGTATCCGCAGTCGTCCCGTGTAGAATCCGTGTCTAAAAAGCCCGATGCCGTGTAAAACGGGCTTGCGGATACCCACTTCCTCGATTTATTGACACCAGTTTAATTGTGAACAACAAGTGCATGGTGTACTCTGCAGAGGTGATGATAGCTCTTTTACGTAGGCTGATTTGAATCCTATAGAGGAGATGAGAAATCTGTCTCCGACCGTCTTTTCTGGCAAATTGATCGAAGAATAAATTACATCTCCACTAGACCTACAGTTTAAGGCGGAACCGTTGAAACCATGGCACAGGTATTTGGTGGAATTCTCACTGGTGCCGGCACCGGGGATCGAGCCCACGACCTTTCGATTGAAAGGCGAGAGCTCTAACCCCGCTCCCACTGCGACTGCCAACTGTTGCCTTATTTGTGTAATAATTTTCTCTTATTCTTCCTGGTCTTTTCTGACACTGCACTGTTTCAAATGAGCAACGTTCTTATCGTTATAGTACGAACCTCTTACTTCCGGTTGACATTTCATACATAGTATTATAGAAAGATCGAAAATACATTTTCATACAGCACAAACAGGATAGAACCTTTTGTGAATACATAATGATGAAAGGGCGTCTTGTTTCTAAGAGTTGTTCAGTCCTTCGAATATATCGAAATCGTTATATGACAACAACATGGTATGAAATTGGCTGTTCAAACATACGAAGAAAAGCGTGCGAGAATGTTAATTTGCGAAATCTTGCCGATCAACTAACGAATCTCAAATGAATCAGCTCACACGATTGCACGAAAGTTCTTGGTATATGGGTTCTCAAAACTTTGGATGTGTGCATACAGCTAAGATGGAATGAGCTGTTTGCTGCTAGATCTTGTAGCAGCCGACATCCAAGCTGGACTGAAATGATCAGCAGTCGCGCACGATTTGAACTTATGTTCGTCAACAAAAATGAGATAGGGAGAGAAGAAAATGGCTGCCGATATGGCTAGACGTAACAGATAGAGGTGCGCAACAAGTGCTATGTGGCCAAGATAAGACAGATTTGCACGGACAAGAAAAGTAATGAAAAAATCAGACGAGACGGTGAAAAATAGTGCAGAATATGAAGTGCGAAGATCAGAAAAGGCAAAGTGAAGAAAAACTTGAAAGGAATAAGGTGTATTTTGAATTAAGGTTAGGAAAAATCACCAGGAGTAAGGAGACCCGCAAGATGAGGGAAGAATTGCGCACGCGTACTAGAGAGTGAGCGAGGGGAGGATTAAAAATGGGGAAGTAGTGGAAAAATTTGAAATCAGAAAAAGAGATCTGGCTGACTCCACACAGATGGAGGAAATGGAGGAGTACATACACGAGGAATTCGAATCAATGTCAAAATCTTCGCAGAACATAATGGAAGAGATAGAAGAGAAGGAACGGCGGAGGGAATTGAAGCTCAAAGCGAGGGAAAGAGGAGAGAAGGTGCAAGGAAAATACCGAGAAGAAGAATTTGAAGCTTAGAGAGAAAAAGATGTCGATAGAGACAGCACACAGAAATTGAAGAGAGCTGAGAAACCAACAAGGATAACATACTCGCCGAAGAAAGCACTAAGGAGCAGACAAATAAGCAGAGCCAAAAAACCGGTGGGAAAAGGTGGACAAAATGAGAAGCTGATACTCAGATTGATGAGAGAGATGGAAGAGCTTCAGATGTTAAAAATGAAGCACACACATAAGATGATATGGAAGGGAATATGAAAGATCTGGGGAATGAGCTTAAAAGAGCTACAGGAATATAGAGGAAGAGTAGAAAAAGACGAGAAAAGCAGATGGGGAGAAGCAGATGCAACAAAAACGAGAGACGTTTATGAGTCAGAGTCAAGAGAAATAAGTGAGAGTTAAAACATAATTTTTAACAAGAGTATGAGAGAGGAAATTTAATTGACCAATGAGATTTACATGGGAAGTGATCGCAGGATGCATAGGAAACTATGGGGAAGACGCGTGCCCACGGTGGGCTGGAAGGTCGAACAGATAGACCTAAAGTGTCAAGAGAAACGGTTGACGGGGTTTTGATTGTTATATTTCAGTAATTCTGAATCTTTCTCGATCGAAATTGTAGCTGATCCGATGTTAAAATGCGAGCGAAAAATGTGGAAACGCCATTCAACTCCATGTATTTTCTCGGCATATATGTTAACTAATCGACCGGTATCGAATGGACGACGACTGACATAACGTCTCCGAACGGGCTAGAGGGGTGTCAAGAAGCATTTCCATGAAAAATTTCCCGCAGAACATGCTGATGAAATCCGTTTTTTAATATCTAGTTGTAGTTCTTTAGGCGCGAATGAAATAGCACAAGAACCATTAGCAGAAAGGAATTTCGTAGCAACGTCTTCTACTGAGAATCGCATCGCCAAAGAGCGTATGAAGATCGAGATAATGACTAGATTCACGATTTCTATTGTATTTTCACATGTAGAATACGGATTTGAGCCCAGTTTCTTCCTCACTAATTGAGTTTTTATTCAAATCGCCGAGAACCGTCGTGATTTTCCATTGTTCATTATGATTCGGTGATTAAAAACTCGATCGAGTCAGTTCGTGGTTCATTTCCAGGTGCGTTTTCGAATTATACTGACATCGACATTATGTAAAGTAGATTGGAATATGTTGATTGATTACATCAGAGAGTTTTGTGAAGTTCAGAGGAAACAGCTCTCATTCAATTGATTTGAATTCTCTGTAGAATTCGAATGGCAATTGGAAGATTCTGGGCAATCACGACCCCGATCACGATAGTTTTCCGCGATTCAAATAAAAACTCAACTAGTAAGGAAGAAACTGGGCTCAAATTCGTATTCTACATGTCAAAATACAATAGAATTCGTGAATCTATTCATTACCTCGATCCCCATACACTCTTTGGCGATGCAATTCTCAGTACAAGACGTTGTTACGAAATTCCATTTTGCTAAGGGTTCTTGTGCTATTTCGTTTGCGCCTCAAGAACTCCAACTAGATGTTAAAAATCGGATTAAACCAGCATGTTCTGCGGAAAATTCCCTATGGAAATGCTAGTTGGCACCCCTCTAGCCCGTACGGAGACGTTGTGTCATTCACTGTACATTTGATACCCGTCGACTGGTAAACATATGCCGAGAAAATACAAGGAGTTGAATGGCGTTTCTACATTTATTGCTCGCATTTTGGCATCGATCCAGCTGGATTTTCGATCGGAAGAGATTAAGAATCAATGAAACATAACAAACAAATACCCGTCAATCGTTTTTCTTGACACTTTTGGTCCACCAAATCGACCTTCTAGCCCACCGTGTGCCCTGGGCGGCTCGCATGAGCCCTATGGGTGTCTAATTTTAGAATATGGCACCACTATGTCATGAGTCACTTATATTTCGGAAACCGTATCAGGGAATTAATCAGATAGTTTGGCAGAGATAAGTCCCTCTCTTATGGCTGTAATCTCCCATAACACACGCACTTACACTCATGATCGACTCCATGAAACGTGTTTTCGAGATTTTCAATATCAATAAGCATAGCTTTGTTAATTCCCCAGATGTTCAGTGAACACGGGCCAAGTCGGCCGAACTAGCGCTCGGTGAAGTGCAATAAAAGCGTTTAAGGCCAGTCAGTAGTCCCCGCAATACTGCAACCAGACACGCACCGTAATACATACAGGTTTTCAAACAATAACTAATTTTTAAATGATTGCAAACACTTTTCGGATTAAATCCATTGAGTCAGCGCGCTTCCCAATGAAATTCCCAATCATTTGAGTTTTGTTGCGTCTCAAAATTCGCGATATATTTTGCAGGATTTGGAAATCTGCAATCTTGAGCTCGGCTGCCTCATCGTGGGAACCACGCTGTCATGCACGATTGCCATTCTCCAAATCTCGCAAAATATATCACGAGTTGTGAGACGCAACAAAGCTCAAACGATTGAAAATCCCATTGGGAAGCGCGCTGACTCAATGATCTGGTCCAAAAAGTGTTTGCAACTATTTAAAGATTAAATATTGTTGGAATAAGCTATGCAAATCACCTTGGCGCCATCTATGGAGTAGTGAGCAAGTATAAGCACTACGGACTGGCCTTAGGGGAAGAAAATACCAAAAGGACTGAAAGATGTAACCTGGAAGAAAGTGAAACGGGCTCAATCTCGACAGGCAATGAAAAATGGTGCAAGCGAAGAGAAGGGAGGAGGAGTACTATGATTGGAGAGAACAAGAGTTTGAAATTCTCAGCAGAAGAGTGGAAACAATCAAAAGGAACGAAGAAGAGATAATTGAGTGATATCTAGATTGAACTTGGAAGTGGTTAACAAAAATACCTTCGTTAGCAGATGAAAGAGAATTTGAAAATCGAAGTGAAAGAAATACATGTAGAGAAGATGAGAGGCACAACATACAAAGTGAGACTACCATGTGAGAGTAGAGATACGAAAGAAAACATGGTGTGCAAAAAACATTCACTAAAAGGGTCCAAAGTATACATAGAACATGAATTGACGATCGAAGAAAGAAGAATGAGATACGAAGCAAGAGAAATGCGGAGATAGACCTGAAGCTAAGAAAGGGAGTCAAAGGGACAAAAAGGAAAAAAAACTCAAAAATAGAGAAAACAGGCAAGCAAGGAAAGACTTGAAGGGGAATAAAACTGAGGCAGAGAATCATAGAGAAGAAATAAAAGAGTGTAAGATGGAGGAAGTGTTACACCAAAGAAATTGGATAGTTGAAAGTTGTTGAAGTTAATATCGTGTATCATGAAATTAGATGAGGAATTGAGGCAAAAAAATGTAACGAGGCGAATTTTTTGTAAAATTTATAACCTTATGGGTTCAATAAATCAATAATAACAACAAAATGAGATAATTCATAGTAGTTGCATGTTTAGGAATTGATTTTGGAAATAGATGTTTTTCCCGTACTAAACAAGAATTATTCACCACCTCACTCATCTTGCCTACTACACAGGGTGTATTACAGAGGATTTGGGATACACTAGGAATATATCCCTACAGCGATAGAGTCTCTACATACAGTGAAATTTGTTAAATTGGGCACCCGTGTACTTTGGGCACCTGCCTAAATTGGGCACTTCTGGACGGAACCGGAAAAATAACATTGGTTCTTACGGAATATTTTGCGTGTATATTGGGCACCGCATAAATTGGGTACCTGCCTAAATTGGACAGTCTCCGTGATTCAAGCTCTATGTGATTGCATATTAAATCACCTCTGTACATTAGGCACTCGTTTTGAGAACCTAAAATTGAGATTTTTTCCACGATCAATTGAATTTATCGTTTTTTGTGATTTTGAAACCACTACTCCCATGTGACAGTAGCAAACCTAATATGATTAAGTAATGATGATTAGACATTGCTCTCAAGTGAGGTGAGTTCTATGTAATCGCTGTCGACGTTATCGATTAAAGTAAATACCATGAGTGATAGATGCTTTATAATCTCATACGAGGTTCAATAAAAGCTTCATCATAAAAAAAAAACTATAAGTGATAGCGTGGCGCTATGATCGGCAACATACCAAACCTGTGATGATTGCGAGTCTCGTGAAAATGCAGAGTGAGATTGGGAGCGAAGTTTTTGAGCAATCATTGAGACTGAAGCAAGCCAAAATCGATACTTATTAATATCCGGTGTGAGAATCGGTGGTTATACGTTTGTGATTATTGATTCAATCGTGTTGTTACCAGCATTGAAACATATACATATATATAAATCATATGGTATGTTTCACGACAATTCCAGCAAATTTATTTTAATTTCATTACGTTGGCATTATTCATATGATGGGTAGCAGAATGACTACAATTTCGTATGAATGTTATCGATTATAAATCAACATAGCGAGCTAAGGACTCGGATCCAGCAATAATAGTCAGATTTATCGGAGAAATGAACTTTCCTGTACATTGGGCACCTCCTTAAAATGGGCACTTTTGCTCGAAATGAACCGCGCCCAACATACACAACTTTTACTGTAGTTCTATTCTAGGGAATGATTGATGAAATCAACATTTATTCAATACGTAATTTTGATGTTTTTCGTCACCTTTTGGTTAGCTAATGAAATTCATAATGTCAGAAAATGTTCGAAAATCAAGAGGTGAGTTCGAAATGGAAGGAATTAGTGTTCCGATGTCGATGACGATACCCCAAATGAAAACTTTTTATGCAGATTTTATATGGATTATATATAAGATACTGATAGATCTATAGTTCATAAGAATTTTTGTTTATATAGAGTATTCAAATCATCTGAGTATGAAATCGTTTGGCTCATTGAAACAACATCCGCAGAGATTTTTGCATTTCTTGAACGATTTTGACAAACAAGCAGTTTGTATCTGCGATCAGATGATCAAACGCACTGTCGCTGGCCAACTGATACTTTGTAAGAGAGCAGGGGGATTCCTCCAAGTTACTTGTAGCTCTATCGTTCGAAGATCATGGTGTCGCTGTAGACATTGCCGGTCAGCCAGAAGCTGATATGACAGTCTTAGGATTTTTTAGTTCCCTTTCCATGACATTTTCAAGTTCAAAGTGACCATACGCCCGGTCGTTAGGGTGACCAAGCGATCTATTTTTTACTCGGTAGGTAAACTTTCTGACTCTCTTGGTTGATCAGCTCCCACAATTGTTCACACGAAAGCACTTAAGCAACCCTTTTGGCCCCTAAAAGTTCATTGGGACCCAAATTACACCTGAGTGTCTCACTCCTGCCTCCTCATCCTTTGTATGGAGCAACCCGCAGGGAAGCCCTCAGCTCCCGAACATTTGGCCCTTTTCATGGATAGAAACTATTTTTTGGTAGATTCTCACCCAGTGAACAGATTTTTGCGGTACAAGTATCATGATAAATGTATCGACACCTGGAAAAATTTGAAAAATTTACGCTCGCCACAGGCGCGCTTGATTGAGTTATTACTGTAACGTATAGTAAAGTCGGGCTGTTTATCGCATGCCGAATCGCATATAAGGCACGACGCCTAGCTCGATCTTTTGTCCACTCATACTTGCGAGTAAGTTTTCTGAGATAATATCCGTTAAAGGATGAAGAATATTCACATTATCCCATCCTAAATTATTTAATCTAAATAAATTCTGTATCTTGAAATAGTAAAGGCTTCACTATAAACTGTATCAATTTAGGCAATTGAATTTCCTCGTGAGAATTCATGATTACCACGCATTTCCAACACCTCATCAAATTAGTCAAGTCATTGATTTAGCGATCGTACCCATCAACAAACGCTCTCGCATTCATGCTCAAGCAAATGAGCGAAACGGTCCTTCTAACGCGTTATATAGCCGATGCTGGCAGGTGCGTTATTCAACCCATCGACGTCAGGCAGTTACACTCGATCGTAATAGATACTACGCCAGATGCTGCTACTACCCATATATAGATAGTCACTCTCCCATATATTGATCAGTGAACATCTCATCGATACATGCAACTCGTACCGCAAATAACATTCCAATCTTGAAACTCTATACAAGATAATGTTATAATTTACGTATTAACCGAAAATGAATAATAGATGGATGGGAGCTGATTCTATGATTTATCGAACGCTATATCGATAAAACAGCAGGTGAGTTAGAAAAAAGAAAATTATGTTCTACCGAGCAAAGATTATTGCATTTCCAGGCCATAAGTTAGAGGAAGAAGAAAAGTAGTATTGGATCGGTCTGTTTGAGGTAGATAAGCCGCTTGGCTCTCTGTCTTTGTCCCGCTTGTGATCGAGAAGAAATCGAAAAGGGCAGGCATTCGTGAAATGAGTGAGTTTGCACGCATGCGCTCTTTTTCAACCCGTTGCTATAGACTTCGCAAGGTTTTCTATATAAAGTTAACGCATAGAGGCGATTGGTTTTCAGTGCGTCCCGTGAAAGCTTCTACGTTTCAAACTCATCTTCTTTCGAAATAGAATGCCACGTTTCACGATTCGTAAAAATTCAAATCCATTTTCCTGGAGATTTTTCACTGAGTACGTTAATTTTCATTGTGATAACGGTTTTGGCGAACGAAGTGGCTTGAAAAATTTCAAATGGTTGTTGGAAAATGTGGTATAGAAGATTTGATGAGATTAAGTTTGACGTCGACTCAAGGTAGTGTCGTTTAGAGTGATCAACAGCGAATGGCGATTGTTGGTGTAAAATTCAGCTGATTTTGATAAAACGAATTACATAGTGAGCTTGTTGACGTGTGAAGATCGCTAATTACCATTGACGATCTTGTGAAATCTATATTTTAACTGTTTAGAAGTGACAGAACTCGTACTGTTCTGCAAATCATTGATAAACCAATGGACAGAGATTATTTCAGGACATTTGAATGGTAGCGAATCATTCCATAGAATCGATAAAACCCGTCTCTGAAGCATTGAGCGACTATAGATCATCATGAAGCAAGAGGAATTGAGGAACGAGATTGGGAATTGTCCACTAATGAGTCGCAGCATGCACTCGATGAGCATCAAAAATTCTAGAGTTCTCTTGGTGACATCCGTTTACCTCAGTTTGCTGTTTGATAACATTCTCCTGACAGTCGTTGGTAGGTTTAAGTCTGCTTTAAATTGCCCACATCCATACTAACTAATTTTTCATACTAACAGTGCTCTTACTATACACGTTTGAAAGTGTGTGATTGATACCCGAGTTGGAATTGAGTTGTTACACATCTTTAGGTTTTTTATAGCACTCTAACCTAAAAATCGCAACTTTGAACATGATTTTTGGATTCTCGTGCTATAAAATATCTTATGAAACTGCGTGCAGATGGTTAGTTTTGTTACGAAGGACTTATAGCATTCGCTTTTCTCGTGCCATAAACAGTTCGTCCTCCATACAAAACTACCCATCTACGTGCAGTGTCATAATATAGGAGAGAGTGGGGCAAAATTGGACGGGGGCAAAATTGGATAAGTGAGATAGCTCGGTCGGAGGCGAGTCTAGGCTTTCGCCGCGTAAATTCTCTTTTAATACCATCACAGACAACGGTTTTTATCGCGGTTAGACCTCCCGAAACGATACTGGGAGTCCACGCTGACATAGGGGTGCTTTTTGAAGGCCTCACGCGGTTTATTTTCCAAATGCGAAAATTTACGCTACTTCCGCAAGAGTGGACGAGATTAATCGCCGTTTGGGGGTCGAAAACTACATTATAAAACGAAGATTTTGAGCCGTCGTGGGCCAAAATCGGTTCACTTGGGCTCAAGGAAGTACCGCACCTAAGAGATTTGACGCTGAGATTTTAATGAAACTCGTCACACACGTTGATATTGGTGTCAAAAGACTCCATGTGAATTTTGGTGAAGTTCGCCTACCCGGGACAAAAGTTATGTCGAATTCATTTTCGGTAATTTAACACGTGGTCTTATGGGAGGTGTCAGTTTTTCAGCTCTACCAGGAAACTCAACGCTGAGTTTTGGACAGAAAATTTTTCATAGATACAGAAGTCTCTGAAGTTATGAGAAACTTTTTTTCAAAATGAATGCCTACCTCGTTTATGTGAAAGAAAAAAATATTTTCGATGAAAATAAGACATGAAGTCACGAATATGTCAAGATTAAGACAAAGTGTCAAATTTTGTCGATTCATATCACCAGAACCATAACTGTTGGGCTTACAAAATTCACCATGAGCTTCAAATTGATTGTAACCCAACTTTTAGAATAGTCATCACGTGATTCTGTTCAGGTAGGAAAAATTCCCCCCTCGAGCGGTGCGGTACATCCTTAAATGATCACAATTCTGCGAAAAAAACGCCTGGGGGCATTTTTGGACGAATTGGTGGGGGTGAATTGGGACAGATTTTTGTTTTTCAACTTCAACAAAAACTATGAACGCTGAGACCTAGGGGTCTGGAAATTTTTTTACAATCTATTCAATAGTTGAACCTCGAAGTCTCATAGCGCGCCAAGCCCCAAGTATCGTCAGATAGCACCCCTGCAAAATCCGTCCAATTTTGCCCCACTCTCCTCTATTATTTCTGAAAGAGTAACGTCCATGGCCGAATCTATGAATTCCTAGAAGTAATGAATACTTGATCCCTCGCTTTGAAATCATCTACAGATGACAATGTGATTCCCAATTTTTGCGATGTTTGTATGACAACTTAGATTGGATCGATCACAATTCAGGTAGATCTTTCATGTAAATTCAATCAGGCTAGCCGGATTCTCAACCATTTAATTGAATTTTAAATAGGTTACTTGAATTTTCCTTTCAACCATGAAGTTGAATTTTGTCTTCAACCAGATGGTGTTATTGAAAGTGGTTCAATTCGGTGTCACGTCGATCAAAAATCCAGTTCAAGCAACGTTTCGGCGGTGATCGTATCGGGATAGTTGACCGCTCATCTTGCTTTAGTCTAGCTTTTGATCCCATGCAAGCTATAGGCCACGCAAACTAAAACAGGTGGTCACCCATCCCGATACGATCGCCACCGGAACGTTGCTCCACCTGGACTCATGACCGCAAAGATTCGTGAGGTGGCTCCGCCGACGTTTTTTTCCAATATTTTGATTACACAGAAACATGTTTCTCTCATCAAAAATATCGACCGAATACTACCGGCTACCCATCTCATGAGTCTCGTATGTTTTACCGGTAATAAAAGATTCGTCGAATTTTTCTGGAATCCTAATCTACATCCTTAATCCACATCCTAAATCTTGCATTTTCGTGACCATAGCGAGGTCGTCTTCGGGTATATGTATAGGGTCGAAACAAACCACTGAAGACCTAGAATTCAGTTTCTGCACCCTAATATCGGAATCATCTCATTTCAATAGCTGTGTGGGGAGAAAATCGAAAAATTGTGGCCAAGTATGGCACTCTTGCACAAACAACGGAGATAGTACATTTGAATACGAGGGTAAAAATGTTCGTTTATTGTCCACGGAATGATCTTTTTCGGATAAAAATTTTTCAGACAGAGTCGAAGATGAGGCTTGGGGTTATCACGAGGATGCAGAAATCATACCGCCCCTGTGCCGAGCACTATTTCTTCCTTCAACTGACCCCGAGAGTGTTTCAGATCCGAATCACGGATTCGATTGAAACTCTAGGAATAGTTTTCTTTCAGCACCAGAAAAATATACCTGAAATCATACACCCTTATTCTCAAACGTTTCCGCGCTGAATCGAAAAAGATTAGCACTTCCCGTATAGGCCCATGTTGAAAAATGATATGTATATATATACCACAATGTTTAGGTCACAGCCCGTAGCTCGAAAACGCTTGAGATTTAGGGTCTATCGTTCTGGATATTTTTTTTGCCTCTCAAAGAAGACTATTCCCAGAGTTTCAGCCAAATCCATGATCCAGATCTGAAACAGCCTCATGGTGAGAGGGGTGGTACGATCAAAAACTGCGGAAAAGCTAAATTGTTGCACAGAAGATGGAAGAAATATTTTCCATCGCGTCTGCAGGAGAGAGTTATTTTCGCATGGTCTTTTTGATTTTTTTACCGACGCTGACGATGGAAAAATATTCTTCGAGTTTCGGACGAGGTGGTTTCCGTTTTCGAGTGATGATTCCAACCCTCACCAAGACTTGGGGAGGAGAGACATCGTTTGAACTACGGAAACCAAAATTCCTGCCTGCGTATCGAAATGTACTTTATTTCATAAAACTACCCCTACCGGAACATAGTTGTAAGCTGAGCAGATTAGGGTTTGCATTCTGAGGTTCGCAAATTTGTCACGATTTTCCTAGATTTTCTTAGTTCGAGGGTCGTTGCAGTCGAGTAGTCTTGAAATCTATTTGGTGGAGTTGGAATTAATCTAATGCACAATACCCAAATGCAAAGATAAGACAAGTCACGATATCATCTTCTACATTCTATCAAATTTTGAAACTACAATACTAAAAACCTGCTGCTCCTGGAGACTAAGATTTGTAACAGTCATATCGCCGCACTCGTTAAATAAATCTCATCCTGGTTATTCGGTAATGCGTCATGCTCTCAATAGACTTTGACACGGATTCAAAGGAAAGAAATACCATGAATTCACTGTCAACGGCACTGTGAAAACCACGAAGCGGTTGACGGCTCATTTGTATGCGAAGCTCTCGTTTTGCCATTTCATTGCAAAATGTGACGATGCGCTTAGAAAATGAAACCACAATTATTTCTCGAGACAAAGCATATTCTCGCCAACGGTAGAAAGCTCTTAACTTTGCAATCTGAAGGAAATAATCCCTAAGGCACTTTTATAGATGTCATTTACCCAATCATTTCTTAACATTTTTTAGAATAAAGTCTCTGATATACATGATGGCATGTGGAATATTGAACGAAGAAATCTTTTATTCAGTACCAATGAAATAAATGACTGTATGAGAATGTTAGACTTTTAATGGCTACGATATGCTTTCAGGGCCCAGGCCATATTTGGGATTTTTCCGACTTTAACGCATGGGATGATATTCTTCCTTCGTGGTTTTCATTGAATTATATCTTATTGAGCTGCCAGGGTGTTATTTCATTGCTACAAGACTACGTCTCAGGGAAAATGAAGCTTGCAACTCCAATCTTAATTGTCTCCACAGTCTCGGTACAATCTTATTATACATTCACCGATTATTGAAACTTGGTAACCAAGATATGAGTATCCAGATTTTTATTCATCAATGGCATCAAACTCTTGTAAGCCTTGTCAGATGATCCTGTAAACAATGGTGCAGGCACAGGTGTCTTACAAGGAGAGGTCCAACCTTGCATGTCCTAGATTCGTCCCAAAGCCTGGGAATAGTCCTCTTCTGTTGAGAAATGAAGGTATCTCCGAGGATTCAATGCCATGGGCCTCTCATCCTGAGATAGGAGGCCCACGGCTTTGAAGAGTGGCATTGCCTATATACGTCCATGTTATAAAAGTCATATAAATACATTTATTGACGATGCTAATCTCAGGTTAGAAGGCTCATGGGATTGAACCCTTGGAGATACCTCCATTTCTCAACAGGAGAAGACTACTCTCAGACTCTGAGATGAATTCAGGACATGCAAAGTTGAACATCTCCTTGTTTTCCGCGTAAACCTTCAATCTGAATGGATTATCAATTTTTCGGAATCCAGTGACTTTTCATGAACGGGGATGTACAATACTATGAGCTTATATTTGCGGATATGATAGTGACAATATTTTCAAAGAAGTTACACACTCTCTTAGTACATTATTTTAATTTAATGTTCTTCCAAGCCTTTTCGTTCTTCACCCATTTGTGCAACTCACAAAGTTTTCATGAGGGGGTGATTTTGAGGTTATGTAGCGATGTCGATCATATTCGCATTAGAAAAACCCTAGCATAACTTTTCAAATTCTAGTTAGATAAGTGACTGTTCCCACAAAGAGACAATCATGTCATTTTACGTATTCTCTTTCAGTGCCAATTATCCCAGATTATCTCAATTCGTTGGAGGGAAACTCAAGTCTCACTGACGACTCTGGAATGGATGACAACAATCAGAATGGCCGCGTAGGACTGCTGCTCAGTTCTAAGGCGCTTGTACAGTTGATATTGAATCCAGCCGTAGGAAGTATTACTGGATCTTTTGGATACGCTAAACCCTTACTCCTCGGCAATATTAGTCTCTTGTTAGCATCCTTACGTGAGTAGAAAATGATGGACATACCTAGATCTCATCGTTTATTTTTCGCAATCGAAATAATGTAATCCAATTCACAGTCTTTGGCTTTGGCAAGTCCTACGAAGTTTTCTTCTTAGCAAGAAGCATTCAAGGAGTGTCATCAGCTTGCATCGGTGTTTCAGGAATGTCTCTAGTAGCATATCAGTATCCAGAAGAAGACAAAAGATCAAAAATCATGGGTTTTGTACTTGGAAGCATCGCTCTTGGAGTACTTATTGGATATCCCATGGGTTCAATTCTGTATGACTTTGAGGGCAAGACTGCGCCATTCATCCTTATATCTGGACTCATTATGCTCCTCATAGGTTTTTCATCGTCAATTATATTTGTAATTAATATGACTCCATTATATGAATTATTCTTTGCTTGACACAATGCCTTGTCAGACAAATGATTTTGGAACGGAGTTCCTTTACGCTCGTCTGAGGAGTAAAATCGCGCGCGATCAGCTGACCGACACGGCCCCGTGGAACGAGATTCGATGCAACCCGTCATACGATGCAACGAAAAAGCGACACTTTTGCGATATATTGCGCTGAGCAACCTCGCGTATACGTCTGCTATACGGTCTCCCGTCTGAATGCATGCAGCACTATTCGATTGTTGTTGACAGCAATACAATTATGAAAGTGACATCTATGTGTTTCTCTGGGCAGAATTCAAAATCTGAATGATCAAGATATTGCTTTTATATTCAAAAGGTTCTTGAATCCAATGATTCAGTGAATCCCAAAAAATTCTCTTCTTATTCAACACCTCTGATGCATTCTGTGAACCTTAATTAAGTGTTGAAAATCCAGATTCCAATTTAGAAGCTTTTTATGTCCCCCACCATAACCTTCTAAAGAGTCCACCCAAGGCCAAGGACTCGTCATTTTATTTACACAATAGTGCTTAATACTTGAAAAAATCATGCAAACTATCTCAATCACTCAGGGGCTTATTGGTGTGCATCTTCATTGATATCGATACATGATGAGCATTCAAAAACTTGAATCTCAGTTTCAAGTCGATCAAAGTTTTAGACTCTATTGACATTTCCAAACACCTTATCAGGGCGAGTTTCGGAACTCCGTTCCTTACGCGTTTCGCAAACGCACACAAATTTTTTAAATATTTCTGTTTTCCTTTTTACAAAAGACTGGTCGAGTACCAAAACAGGTCTTCTATGACATATGTAAAGTCATTGAAACAAAGTTTCGAACTACGCAATGATCAATGATATATTTTATCCATCTTTCAGGATTCCAACTGATTCTTTTGGATTTTGAGCCAGCAGAACAGGTTAGAAATTGCAGTAGAGAAGTCTCAATGTCTATGGTATTATCGATTCTGTTGATTCTAATTGTTTCTAGAATGAGAAGAGACAGCAAAGTTGGATGCATTTACTGCTGAACCCCTGGATCTTGATGATAGCCGGATCAATTTGGGTTTCCACGACACCAATGGCTATTTTAGAGCCTTGTTTACCGATTTGGCTCATGGGGCATATCAAACCAGAGGTACGGAAAGAGTATATGGCATAATTTTTCTATAAATACCAAGAAAATGTTCCCACTCGAGCGCACCCATGAGAGTGCTAACCTAAAAATCAAATCTATGAATATTCCAGTGATCGTTATCCATTTGTTGAAGGGAACTCTGACATCATTTCAGTCATCATAATTCCAGATGCCTTCATTCACAGTCTCAATTTGTAGTTGGCTCATCCTACAAAATATTCAAAAATTCAAAGTGAAAGTCTTACACGGCACATTCTTTATGAGTCTGTACTGATTATTGATGCAGTAAGAAAGATCTAGACATTGACTCGAGTAACAAATGAAATGGAATAGATCCATCACTCGTATTAGTAACTTTTTGCAGTTCCAAAATGAATAAATTGAGTTGTCAAAGACCATGTGTGCTCTTTCCGCAGAAATGGCAGCTCGGTACCGTCTTCATCCCAGACAGTGTGGGCTACCTAATTGGTACAAACTTTTTTGGTATGGTGGCTTACGGTTATGGTCGTCGAAAGACTGCTGTGATAGCATTATTACTGGTTGGCTTGAGTGCCATTGCCATACCTGCAGCTGATAGCATGACGCAATTGATTATTCCGCATTTGGGCCTTGGACTAGGAATTGGTATCGCAGATGCAGCCCTGGTACCTTTGCTGGCTAGCCTTGTCAATCCAAGTGCTGGATATGGGCCCGTCTATTCCATTCAACAGATAGCTGTTAGTCTCGCTTACTTCTTGGGTGAGGACATAGATTCTAATATGGCACCGCAAAATATACTCATACGTCACGGGCTCCTGGGCTTGATGACTTATTTTCTCTTGATACTAATTTTTACGAGTGATTCATGGGGACAACTAAGACGACGAGAGTCACCCGTCAGAAGCATTGACACATCGGACTTTAGTAAATAATATTTCAAATCCAAAGTTGCTGAAATATAATGAGATCATGGCTCGCTGATGTAGATGAGATGCTTCCACAGTTTCCAACCTTTTTTATCGTCAAAACCCTTTTCCCCAACAGTAATAAATTATGTCGTTAGTTCAAAAAAATATCTTACTGTCTTCCTTGAAACTATAGAACGTGAATTATTTTTCGAGAGAAGAACCAAAACATTAATTCTGGAATATTTTGCTCGAGTATGCAGAAAATCGCATTCTATGTACAACTCATTGCATCGATAGATCCACATCACATGTTGTTGAGAGCTACTTTCTTCTACAAGCTCTCTGAGACTGATCAAATATTACCTGTAATAGGGCATTATTCGCTTCCCTTATATTTCAAACACTTCGAGTACTCATGTAGGAAACCAAGAGATTCATATCTAATAACACTCTCTATCTAATAATACTCTCAATGAACAGAACTCAATAATTATTATCAAATTAATTTGACAGCGATCATTTTCGATTTAGAAGAGGCACATGAAGGTATCCAAGAATACGATATGGGAACCATTAATTCACGTATATATACTCATTGGTTGGTTACAGGTCCAATGGCAAGTGGTGAATTGGTGAAGAGCATCGGTTTCCCATGGGTCATGAGAGTTGCCGGTTTGGCAAACGTCATCTATTGCATTGCATTAGCTTATCTATCGATCGAACGTGGATCTGCTGTATTGAATGGAGATGGAATTCGTGATAGGAAAGAGTATGATACTTTTGGAAATGCTATTCAGAAACGCAGCACTGAGTATCAGAGATTCTACGACTCCGACGATGGGCTCTGATTATTTTATGTGGACTATTCAATTCAGAGGCAATACGAGATGATGGGTCGGCCATATCACTAGATTCGAGCGAGAATGTGACGAGAGATTGGAATTTACTGAGCTTCCCATTCGCTATACAGATCTTCATTACTTGCATATACTATTGTTTTATCTTCAACCAGTCAAGATTATTTGTATAACCTGCTATCTTGAATGAGCGATTTAAGCTATGAGATATCTATAGCTTAGTGTTCGTAAGAAGTTTCATGACAAACTATGATTGAATGGATTCTGAATACTTCATCGCATGTTGACCTAATTCTACATGTCCTCGTACATGTCTAAGGCTTCCAGGTGCACTGTAAAAAATTTGTGGAGAAAACTTCAACCAGTGGTTGAAGTTTTTCCCTCAACTATTGGTTGGGGACGAAAATCAACCAATTGGTTGTCTTTTGTCGGCAACTACTGGTTGCCTGCCAAATCAAACCGCTGGTTGACTTTTTTCTCACAGCGATATGGGGATGAAAACGGAGCCCACGAGATTGGTTAATGGTGATGCCCGGGCGACATTTCGGGTCAGAAAAACAAGTTTCTTCATATGTTCCCATAAACAAATAGAAATAAACACCAGTGGCAGCCGCGCGATCATTTTCGGAGGAAAATTCAGGTTAAGCAAAGTTTTGCGATTTATTCTTTGGATTGGTGACCGCTCGGCTGGGGCTGCCACGTTTAGCTCGTGTGAAAAATTCTTGGCCATTCTTTTAATATGGATTCAACACTGGACCCACGGGATTGGTCAATGGTGATGCTCGGGTGACATTTTTGGGTCAAAAAAAATTTATTCGTGTATTTTCATGGACAAATAGAAATGAACATCAGCGCCGCTGGCGTGGAAATTCTAGGGAAAAAATTTAGGTTAGGCAACGTTAGTGCTATTCACTATCCGGATCGGTGACCACTCGAGTGAGGCTGCCACATGAGTATAGATTGTAGGCTTGCTTGGGTAAGCCAGCAGCTCCACCCGAGCGGTTCCCGATCCGGATAATAGATTGCAAAAAATGTTGCTTAACCTGAAATTTTTGCTTTCTCTAAAGAAAAAGAATTGTTTTCGTGACAGCGAATGTTTGATCAATTCTTCCATTTAATCGCATATTTTTTTCAACAAAAGTCCTTTTATCTAATAGTTATTTCCGATACAAGAGACCTAAGAGCCTTATTATTACACGGCGTGAAGTAGAGAGGTTTCAAACAGCTGGAAACAAGACATTTTTCTGAACGATTAAAATTAACTCACTCACATGGTGTTAAATAGAATTGAGATACTATGTAAGTGTACCAAAGTTACCCCATCGGGGTCTCACTTTGGTACACTTCTTCAACTGCTAATAGCTCCAGTTTAGATACATCAAATTGAATTTTGTAGCCCATCAATAGAAAGCTGAGACTGTAAGCTCTAGATTGACTACTGATAGAAGTGGGTTTTGGTAATGTATGTTGGAATGCCGAGCTAAACAAAATGAAAAGCACCGAAAACGTACCAAAATGACCCAATTCGACGGTACCTAGAAAGGCAGAACTTGAACTGGTTAATTTTAGAAGAAGATGCGTTGCGGGAATAAACCACTTCCACGCATAGACATTCACACGAACGAAGGATATGATGTGATTTGATTTGTTCATTATAAAATTTAGCAAGAATTTGATCTGTAATGTATGATTCCCCATGAGAATGAAGATGGTTCCGATTATAATCAGACACCACGTAGAGAATGCATTCTATTAATCTCTTTCAGCAGCGCATTTTCAGGAAACTGAGGTCCATGCTAAGTAAATAAAATTTCTTCATTAACCAATCGATAGATTTAGCCGAAAAAATCATAGTTCAAGTAACCTTCTACCCCGTAAGACCGTGGTGGAAAAAGATATTCTCAAATGGAACCAGGGGTCTTTAGCAATTTTTGTTCAAAAAACCTTTTAATCAAATATGACTGGGAGAGTCGATTTGTCGAATCACTGGTCTTACTTTCGGATGGATCTGTATAATACCTAGAAAGGCAACAGTTGATTAGGTAAACTTCAGAAGAGGAAGCATGGTGGGAGAAAAAACAGCATACAGTCATGGTGGAAGAGACATATGGTGTGCTCACTTGGTGAACGCGTTTTCGTCTCGGTCTGCGCAGGGCCCACCGGCAGCCATCTTGGCGTACGAATTTCAAATTGCGACGAATTCCTTGTTAGTTGTCACAATTCAAAAAGTCTAAAATCGCGATTCACGGCCACGAGCAAATGTAAGTCTTCCTGGTTGAGGCTCGGTCATCAACAGAGTCACTCGCGTTCATGCAAATAACATCTAAGACATCTTATTATTATACAATGATCAAAAATCTTGGAACTTGGCGTGCGGACGATTGAATTGGCAATCAATAATAACAGTGCTACCAAATACTTCTAGATTGTGTGTGGAGTGGGATGGCTAACATTCTTCATCATAGTGGGAAAAATCACAAGTCACAACAACTCCCATAACCCGAGCCTCCCTTGGGGGGCCGATGAATCAGTACAGCTATTGAACTAAAATATTGATAGTACAGCATAGCTCCGTGGATAACCTTTTGCCTCACGATAAAGAGGTCGTGGGTTCAAACCCCACGTTGGCCCAATTTTTTTTTTTCTACTATACTGTTTGATGCATCACTTCCAACTTTTTCAAACAAATCACTGTATATTTCCTCAATTTTTCAGCATTTGTCTCGTATCTATATCTCAGCATGAATTATAATATGTCTATGAGTATCACTTCTCTCAAAATATTTTGAGTCTTCCGAAATAGTTCTATAAATATAATCATGAAACAATATTCCTAATGTTTGTAAAATTCTGTAATACTCGTTCCGCTTTAAAGTTTTGAGCTCGGATAGCAAGCATATTTGAGAAATTTCTATGCACTCTTAATGGGAATTTGAGGCAAGATGGATAATTCCTTATTAAGAAATCCCAATATTAATAGAAATATTCCAAGAATGGCTGAAATACATTCGAGAAAAATTCTCAAAGATATGAAAATGTTTACAAAGTAATTTAAAAAAATGTTAAAGAGTGAAGTATTGAAGTAATCCTTGCTAGAAAAAATTCTTAATTAAGGGAGGTTTTTGTATTTTTTGAAGAAATTTGCGACCTCTTAAGTTTAACGCTGGAGGCACTGTGTATAGGTATATTCATGAAACAAATTGAACTCAGTTTGAACCATGTGAGCTATTAAACGCGGTCGAATTTCCCGCTATGTTGTGATTGGCCGGAAGGTCAAGATGGCGTACGATTGGGCCGGGAATCCCATTGGCTAAGGTGCTCGCGCTGCGCGCGAGCACACCATATGTCTCTTCCACCATGCATACATTCATCCTTCGTTATACGCGGTTTTTTGATACGCGATTTGACGTATACGCGGTTTGTCAATTTCGACATCCCTCGTTTTACGTGGTTCTGAAATGGCCGTATACGCGGTTTTGTTGGAATGAATGCTCGAAAATTTTACTACGAAGAAACTTTGAAGATCTGTGTTTTGGAACATAACAACATTCAATATTAATCGTTCTTATGGTCATTCTGTTTACAATAGCTGTTGTTTACAATTCAACTTAACCAAATTTTTGTTAATTTACATTATCCGTGCAATTTTTCAAATTTATAATGGCTCCGAAGAACAAAAAATCTCCCGTAAAGAAGAAATCCCGCAGTGTAATGACTATTGCAGACAAGATTAAGATCTTAGATCTCTAGAAAAAAAGAGAGAAAGTTAGTGCCCTGGCTGCAAAATTTAAGGTGTATACAAGTATTGTATCGAATAACCTCATGTGTTCGTAAATTCCATTATAAATAGGTCAATGAATCAACGATTGGAACAATAAGAGGTAATAAGAAGAAGATCCGTGAAAGAGCCACTAATTTGGGAGCAAACTTGTCGAACTTGGCTAAAGTGAGCAGACCTGCAAACGTTGTGAAGATGGAAGATCTATTCATAGTGTGGCTACAAGATTTGATTCAAAAGAAAGTACCAGTTAGTAGTGCAATGATCGAAGGAAAGGCTATGATCTCTTATGAGCATGTCAAGAATAAATTTGGAGGTTCTGCGAACGAAAATTTTTCTGCAAGTGAAGGATGGTTTGAATCGTTCAGAAAGAGATTTGAGCTGCGCAGTGTTTCTTATACCGGCGAAAAAGCTTCGGCAGGGCACCAAGCGCCTCACAATTATCGACCGTACCTGAGACAGCTGATTGCTTAGAAAGGCTAGACTCCTGCACAAATTTTCGGTTGCGACGAAACTGGCCTTTACTGGAAGAAAATGCCTGGCAGGGCGTATCCGACCAAGGAAGAAATTTCAGCATTGGGATTCAAAGTTCAGAAAGATCGTTACACTTTGTTACTCTGTGCCAATGCGTCGGGTACATGCCGATGCAAGCCTATGCTTGTTTATCGTTCACAAGATCCAAGAGCTTTGAAGGGTAAAAATAAGGATCATTTGACAGTATTTTGGCGCGCTTATAAGAAAGCATGGGTCACTTGGAAAGTATGTATAGAATGATTCACCCAATCTTTTGTACCAGAAGTGAAAGAATTTTTGGCAAAACAGAATCTGGCCTTCAAAGTGTTGCTCTTGCTTGATAATGCTCCCGGTCATCCAGCAATTTTGCAGTCCCTACATCCCGGCGTCCAAGTCGAATTTTTGCCACCTAACACTACGTCGCTTCTTCAACCCATGGATCAGACTGTGATTGCTACATTCAAATACTACTACTTGAGAAAGGTGATGCAGAAAATGCTGTGGAGCATGCTCAATCATCAGTGGGTGATGCGATGATCGCCATCAAACAGTTTTGTAAGAAATTTTCAATTCTCGAGTCTGTAACTGTGGTGGAAGAGTGTTGGCGAGAGATTAAGGCATCTACGCTCAACCGTAGCTGGTGAAATTTACTGCCCGAAATAGTTGATCAAGGAGAATCACCAGCGCGTGGATCAAATGAAGTTATTCGTGAGATAGTTGCTTGTGCAAGGAACGTAGGTGGTGAAGGTTTCAGCGATATGCAGGAATCGGAAATTCCAGAGATTGTTGAGGCCGAAGGTGAAGATTAGAGTGTAGAAGACATTGAAAGTCTTGCAAATGAAGCTCGCGAGGGCGAAGAAAATAGCAGTGTGGATGATGAGATAAACATGTCGTCATCTGCAGTTTTTTTATCATTGAAATGATCCAGAATGCAATCGACCAGGCGATAAACAAAGATCCAATCATGACGAGATGTTCAAGCGCGCTTGTGAATTAGCTTTGAAGGAGTACGAGGAAATGCATAGAGACATTGTGAGGAGAGCAAGGCAAACTCACATTGACCAATACTTCTACAAAAAGTGATGAGATCAAACAGTTTGATCACAAATTTATTTTCGCTCGTCAATAAATGCATCCATAGTTTATCTAGTTTCTTTTGGATATACGTATAGAATGCTTATCAAGCGTCAGATGTGAAATTTCCAGACCTTTAGAGGTAGGTTCTAGTATACGCGGTTTCGGTACGCATTGCAGTAACGGAACCCTTGATTTCCTATAAGCGTAATGTTTCCATGTACGCGGTTTTATCGAGCTCTGGAGCGTAACCCCTCTTTTTCCATAAACGCAATGTTTCACTAAACGCGGTTTTTTTTATACGCGGCACCCTTCGGGAACGTAACTACCGCGTATAACGAGGGATGACTGTACGCGCATACACATTCACACGGGCAAGAAATATTATGTGATTGATTCATTATAAAAATAGAATTCAGCAAGAACTTAATCTGTAATATATGATTTCTCACGAAAACAGAAATGGTTCTGATTATAATCAGATACCGAGTAGAGAATGCATTCTGATAATCTCTTCTAGCATAGTATTTCCCCAAAATGGCTCGTGCGGCTGGCGTTGTTGTTTATTTCGATTTGTTTCATGAAAAAACTCGTCAAAACTTGTTTTTCTGACCCGGAAGTGTCATCCGGCGACGATCATCTGCCAATCTGATGGGCCTCGTATTCATCCCCATGTTTGCTGCGGGAAGGAAGTCAACCAGTCGTTGCCGACTTGGTGGGAAGTCAACCAACTTCTTACAGTGTAAGAGAAGTTTCGTTCACCAATCGAATAAATTCAATGTTTGTGTACTTAATCTAGAAATTATTCTGAAGCCCTATTTCGTGAGTTATATTGAGTGTTTGTGATCATCGGTCTTAATGAATCGACAATGAGATCGATGTACTACAGTTGTGGATATTTCGACACTCCTTAGGCAATTTCATGCACTTACGCATGAAATATTCTCCATCATTTGACGATAGCTCTTATGGCCCATGTTATTGGAACTATCACAAAAAACTCTGTAAAATGTATCAGAAATCACGATTTTAATCTCCATCTGAACCATAGCAACATCCAGTATTATTCTTCCTTGATAATTGATCATTTGATCATAATCTCACGTTTAGTGACTACTTCCCATTTTGCGGGAGAAGAAAGTTGTTCTGATGTCGAAACATTTGAACTTGAATAACTAATTTTGGCAGAGGGTTATCTTCCTCATTTGTTTCTAAAGTTTCTACATTCGAGTTGATAATGATTGATTTTGGAAACGAGTGACTATTACAAATTGTGACGGTTTTGGTGACTCGTCACTTGCAGGCAAGGCCTGCTTTCATTTGAGAAGCTTAGGGAGTGAGCGATTGCTGTAATTGTTCGAGAAATCAGGAGAGGGGAGCACTGCATGAGCGAACACTCGATTAAAATTATGAATGAAAGGGCATATATTCAAGAAAAACTATCTACAAATCGGTCCGCTGACCGTTCGGGTGAATCGAGCCCGAGCACGATTATCGAGGGCGCGTTTAGGAAAAAATACAATCTGTAAGCCCAGAAAGAGGAGAGAGAGATTTGCGAGAGGCACTTACAATATAAATGGCCTTGACACAGGATGGTCACTCGACCTCAGATCGGGCACCGGCCCTCGCAGCTCACGGCAATCAGGCAGCTCGCAATTGTCCCAGACGAAGATGATTTCGGTCATAGACCACGGCACAGGGTATATCAAATGCACGCACCGTAGCCCCGGCTAAATCATGCGAAGGACGGACTCCGGGTGGCGTGGACAACGGGCACGATAATAAGCTCGATAGACGCGTGCGAGCACTCCGAAACGTCACGACGGAATGTACACTAAAAGGTCGCTGGCCGTAGCAGCATTGGCTTGCGCCAGGGACGGCTCAAAATATGGGGCGCGCGGGTCCTACTACGGTGCCATCTCTCTGTCTCTCTCCATCTTACCTGGCTAAACTATGCAGCAACTCTTCTCGTGCTGAAGCTGTGACACAAAATGTTATAATTACAATATTCGGTCCAGGAAGAGAGGAAGACGGAATGACTCGGCCGTCACAAAATGAAAATAAAAATTGCCATCTCCTTCACAGTCTACTAACTTAGAATGAATCCACTTATGATCTGACTGAAGGATACAATGATTTCTCACTAGACTGCGGCGAATACTTACAATTTACATCTTTGTGTCACGAGACTACAGATTGCATGGTAAAACTACTGTTAATGAACAAGATATAGTCAGTTTAGCAGGAAATTTCACTATTTCTTGTTCATAGATATATTGGATATTTCAAATTACACAGGCTGATGAAATATCACTCCAGAAAAGTTCGCTGTGCTCGACGAAAGTGTCCAAAGTCACCCCGGCTGCCGGCACTCGAACAAATAATGTGGAAACCTAACGCGGAAGTACGCAGAATAGTCACACAAAAACGGAAGGATCCTCCGATCTCGTGACCACAAATTTCGTAAAAATTGCCCCCGCAAATACCTTTACAATTACTCCTGTTTCTATTTCTTTTTTTATAACGTCAATGAAATCACTGACCACTTTTCAATTGTGAACTATTGATGCAGCAGCGTGTGGGCAGCAAAGATCAATTGAGGGCAAAATATCTATAGATGATCGGATAGGCGTAGCTCATGCGTCATTTGTTTCATTAGCCACAGTTGATTGACGCTGAAGCATCCCCATGAATAGTTATTTATTCCATCATCTCCTCCTTGTCAACTTCAAACGTACGTGTTGCAGTTGTTTTGAACGACGGACAGTGTGTAATTTCCTACTATACTTTATGCCTCATCAAGGAACTTGGAAACTGGCATGAAGCGAGATTCAGTTAAACAATGACTGTTGGCTGAACCGAACGAGGAATCATGATCTGCGACGATTGATGTTCTTCATCAGGAAATGTAAATGTGAATCTAAAATTCATCCGTAAGTGTTGATATTCCTTAGAACGTAGACTTGTTGTACTGAATTCACAATTTCTCAACTCATCGTGAAGTGATCAAAAATATCTTTTATGATACTGCAGATAAATGTCATGGAACCTCTGGAAACTCGATATCTGCTTGCGAGGGAACTCAATAATATATTTTCATACTGAGCGTGGTAGACAATTTTGGGCACTAGAACAGACATGCCTTCCAGTGCCCAAAATGGGTTAGCAAGCGAGTCGCGGATACATTTTTTCATTACGAGAACCCTAAAATCCTATTTAACCGCGGTATTTTTCAAGTTAGAGTAATGAAAAGATATTTTCTGCGCAACTCTGATAGATACAATTTTTACCCCGGATTCGCCTGGAATCTTTGACAAAATTTCAGCACACGCAATCGAATAAATGTTTCATTACCGAATCAGTAAAAATCAGAATTGGATAAAATGACAGCGTTTATCATCCTTCGCATTGAAAACACAATATGAAGTCGATGGTACATTTTTAAAGCTTTTTGTACTAATTTGTCGATTATTGAACTGCATGAAAACCTTCCAAATCTTTTGATTACCTACTTTTTGGATATCAATAACTCATTGTTCGTGTGAGAGTTCTGATAGTTTTCACTTTCCTTAGATATTTCACGTTGATTCCCATTCCTGGAAAGAAGATCTTATAAGCGAAACAAAAGAGTTGTCAGGGATTGATAAGGAATAGGTTTGATTTATTGCAGTGATTATTAAGGCTTGATTGAAACGTACCGACAATCAACAGCTCTCCTTTAAACTCTTCAGTCAATGCTGAGATTTTGAAATGGTCTCAGAAAATGAGATTGGAATAAAAAGCGCGTGCATCTCATCTATTTATACGTCCATACGTAGAAACAAGCTGTTTGTGAGTACAGACGTATAAAACTGCACACGCGTCTCGTGCGGAAACATGTTTCCTTCGGGAAAACCACGCTGGACGATGCCTTGGCCCACGTCCAGCCCGGTTTCCCAGGGAAAAAATGTTTCCAGCACTCGACGCGTAATGTACTAATATTATTTGCGAGTTTATGAAAAACAAAACTGGGAGTTTGAATGAAAACTGATTGTTCAACGACCAATCTGCGCGAGTATGATTCATCATTTTATGATTCACCACATCGAGCTGAAGAAGTAATCAAATTAAACTCTAAAAAACGTTCTCGATCTCGTATATTTTGGAAATCCGCGGACGAAAACTTGGCCTCAATTTTTAGATGAAAATTATACGGTGAAGTTCTGTGGAAACATTCTATATTCCTTAATGTTTCTCCATGTTTGCGAATATTTTACCTCGAAAAACTATCCAGACATATGATTTTGCGATGGGAGTATCACAAATTACTCCTGAGCAGTAGTCACTCATCTCGGATTCCCGATTTCAAGACTCTAAGGAACGCGCTCCCAAGGGATCGGCAGGGGCGATGACCCCCCTCCCCCCCCGCTAATGAAAATTGAAGATTTTGCACAAAAGAGATAGAAAAATTCGCGCACGTGTGATCCAATTTTTGTGTTGAATGCTCCCACCACCCTTCAAATTCGATCTTTGGGACCACTTTTAATTCTAAAAAGTCTATAGATCTGCTCTACAACAGAACAATACGGTATGATAAAATTCTTAATCTCTATAGATTGCATGTCTAAGACTTCTTACAGTTGTAAGATGTAAGAAGTATAATAACAATTACTAAAATGGTGCTATACAAATTGCAAGTATCTGGTTCACCGAATAATTAGCGCGCAATTACGAAGAAACGTTCTCGCGGGTTATTCGAACCCTCGAAGGAATAGCCAAATTGAATTCAAACTTCTCTCCGTGAGTAACGCGACGCGAGTTTAGTTTGCTTGTAAAACTTGACCCGCATCAATCTCACGTTTATACCCTACATAAAGTCTTCGCTTCGCTAGGTATACATATACTTTGAGTACACGATACGAAAATCCCAACTACCTGCGATCACGTGAATAAAGTATTTTTTTCTCCCAAGCATCAAGTTGCTTGTATGCATTCACTACACTAGCACGAATAAACAAATACTCTCTAGAGAATAAGGGATATATGAGAATATTTACATGCGCAAAAGCCAGTCTTATTTTCTTATTCATGAGCATGAGTTATATCGCTGGCAAATGAAATACACAATTTTCAGCGCCTCGATAAACGCGTATAGACTTATGAGTGTGTGTGTTTGTTTTCTTTTGAGCCAATGGAAAGTTAGATTGTATTTTTAACATGCATAAACTTTGTGCCCCAATTTTCTGATTCTAATTTTGATTCCAATTTGATCAAGTATTGGCGGAGAAATGAGATAAATTTTCTGTTTTTCCATAAGACTAGAAAATCGGCTACGCATTGGAAATTTACGTTTGCAAATTGACATGTGACGAATGCGGAAGTTGAGGAAATTCAATTTCCAATCGAATGATTGCTCTCATACAAATTCACCGCGAGCACCAAATTTGCGATTTCTCGCAATTCTCTAAAATCGATACTATTAAACAGTAATTCGCTCTTGATGCGTTTGCCTGGATTCCACGAATTACTGAAATTCCACCGGTAAAATACGTCCAAGTTCTACCTCCACCTTTCTACTTCAACAACTTCATATATTTACCAATTATCAAAAGTCAGCATGCAACAAAGTATACACCAATATTGATTAAATTTCGTTCATTCATTGTTCATTGACATCAGAATTTCGTGTCTACCATCACCACGACTGTAAAGCTAAAGTGAAGAGGGAAGAATTTTATAGTAACACTTTCTAATCTTGTTAAAAGACGAGCAAGATGAGAACGCAAAGGGGAGAAACTCGAGTGCAAAAGAGGAAAAAAAGGTGAAAGAGGCTGCAAAAGAGAGTGAACGCTTCCACCCTTAATTCTTTACTCCGATCTTTTATCTCGACATGCGAGGCAGTAGAAGAGGCAGTCCAAGAGGGAAACTCTTATACACCCGTACTCGGTTAACGAACAGAAATTTTACACCTTGCGTGTTAGAATGAGGTGTCAACCTTAAGGAGTAGCTTTTTATAGGTCAAACATTCGAGTGATTGAGAATAGAAATTTTCATCAAATAATGTCAACGGGTGTACAATCTTATCAGTTTGACTTGTGCCCTTGTGCTATTTTCGATGGAAAAACTGATCGACTTTCTTGATGAAAGTATCCTCCATATGGGGAAATCCCAGCAGGGGTGTCAAGCGTAGTCGAGTCCCTCCCCTCAAGCCCCTCCAGTCAAGTGCAGCGTCGCGGTGAAGGAGCCCCCTCCCTGCGACGCCGCGGCGCGCTCTACACATGGTTGGAGGGGCTTGAGGGGAGGGACTCTACTACGCTTGACATCTCTGAATCCCAGAAAATTTTGACTTTTGCTGTCACTCCTCGATCATTTGGGCTGTACGACGTCTCATGAGGCCTGATCAGTCAAATTTTCTTCGTTCAGATGTCCTGAAAGTGGACACCGAATTTGGGATCGATTGGTGGATGCGGATAGATACTAGAGAAGGTCATGTGCGAAAAAACACCCGAAAATCGAGGAAGTGACGTGTCACTCTGACCGACTCTCTAAATCCGCTAAGCTCTCGTGGTTTTAACATACCACAGCAGATTCTGTACCCTTGCAGGCATGATTTTGATGATCCAAGGCTGTAATTTTTCTTTTAGAGTAAGATGTACATCGATGTACTCAGCCGTGACACGCATTGGACGGTCTGTCACTTCATGTCGATGAAAAATCATTACTCCTGTTCTTAAGCTCACACACTCTTCAGCGTATTCTAGAGGGGTTTCACACTAGAACGATTGTGTTACTATGCAAGAACAGAAAAATTGATCTACTTCAAATCCATGTACATCAACGGGAAAGTCAAGAAATCGCGTTCAACCGGAAAAAATGAGCGTTACTCAAGGTTTATTTACACTGTTCTCGTCGGTATACACTTGCTGTAACCAACGCCAACAGACGCACTGAAAAATACCGAGAAATAGTGAATAATACACGGATAAAGTTGGTTTTGAGTGGATAATTCATAGCAGGTTGTGATTCTCATAATATATTCGTGCCGACGTTAAATTGTCGGTTTTGTCGGTAGCTTGGGATCCAACAAATCTCACTTGGTTAGATTCACTTCATAATCAGTAAATCGAATAAATATCGAACATAACCAACATAGAGTTTGTTAGCCTAAGCAACTATTTATTTCCACGATCAAGATACCATATCCACTTCGCTACGCTCAGACTTGAGCGCGTTTTACAGTATCATTTGTTTGAATGAGGGCTTTAGAGAATTTCACATTACAAAATCGTTACGGAACGTTCTTTAAAATCTTTCAAAGAGCTCGAAGACAAGTTGGATTTTTATGAAAATAACTAGGTTTGCATTTGTTATTTGTATCTTGTATGGCAGTGAATGATGAAATCTGATACGAATATTCAGTTGGAAACTCAAGCAATATTTATGAAATATTGTGAATGTGAGTATTTAGTGCATGTATCTCACATTTCGGACTTTCACGTATCATAATACCGTGACTATACTATACCGGGAAAGTTCCCAGGGAATACCGAGCTTACCGGATTTTCATATTAATGACGAATGGAATCCTCTGCCCTATAGCTCTCAAAATACCTTAAGAAGTTGTAACCGAGGGGTTTTTTGGGGGTCAGAAAATCAGAGTTCAGGTGCATTTAAAGACTTCGGAGACAGCGTTTAATCAAGTGAAATAGATATATTGAACCCATATTTACAAGTAGTCATGAATGATAAATAGTCAGAAGGAATCCGATACTCATTACTGTGTATGTATTACAAATACGGTCTAGCCCGAGAGATGGTTGATACAGATTATGTACTGATACGGTTTACCATAGAGCCATGGAGAAGCTTCCTCTGGGTCAAACGCGGGAGCATAGCCGGTATGTCGTGTTCGACTCCTGGAGCTCCCAGGGAGCAGACGCGGGTGTATGATTCTACTGCCGCGGAGGAGCTCCCTCCATCAGGCCAAAAGTGTGTGTCCAAGTGACGGTGTAGCGGGCGTGGACTAGTGTGACTCTTGGCGCTCCCAAGAGATCGTCTACTGAATATTCTCATCTGTCCTTAGAGCCCCTGATAAAAGAGAAGAGTTGCCAGCTGCAAGACTCTAGAGCCATCTCTTGAACTAGAGCTCCTGGTGCCGAGACAGGCGCGTGAGTCCACAGCTCGGTGGAGTCCACCATCATCATCCAAAAATTGTATGAAAAATACAATGTGAGATTTATGTTGACATCATAATTAAAACTATATTATACTTTTTATGTATCTTTATTAACATCAATATAAATCTCGTAGATCAGATGTTCGTTAAAAAATTCTACATTCTCACAATAACAATACCAATTCAAAATCATCAATATCATCGACCACTTGACGAACTTTACGTTAAACCAAAATCTCATTCGAAGATTGAGATAAATGAGTCTTGAAGAGAGGTAGGAAGAAAAATTGAATATCAAGAAAAATTTTCAATTGTTTTTTGAATTATTTTTTGGAGGAAGCTTTTTAGAAGGATTTGAGCCATCTAGTCTGAGGTTTTTTCGGTGATATCTATTAAGAATTTGGATGCAATAGGTTTAAAAAGGCTCAAAAAGAAATTTTCGATGAAAATTTCAATTTTTTCCAAAATATCGAGGTTTCAAGGGATCAAATAGAATTTCTGTATTAACCAATCAATAGATCATGCAGAAAAAGCGATAGTTTAGGTCATTTGAATTGAGATAAGTGAGTCATAAAAAAAGGTAGGAGGGAAAAAAGGATATTGAGAAACATTTTCCATTATTTTTTGAGTTATCATTTAGAGGGAGCTTTTTAGAGAGAATTAAGTCATCTAGTCTAAGGTTTTTCCGATGATATTTATTGTTTGGTTGAGACAGAATTTGGATGCAGTAGGTTCAAAAGGCTCGAAAAGGAATTTTTGGTGAAAAGTTTGATTTTTTTGAAAATTTGGGATTTGTAGAGATTAAATGAAATTTTGGTATTAACCAATCGATAGATCTCGCAGAAAAAATCATAGTTTGGGTGACTCAATTCGTGGTGAGACCGTGTGAGAAAAAGATATTTATGTATTAAGAGTCGAAATTTAAGCTGTTTTGCTCTAAAAACCCCATGGATCAAATTTGACTGAGAGCTGAAAGCTGCCAAATCACTGGGCTCTCAGAAATTGGATTCTGTACAACTTGTAGAAAGCCAAAAATTGATAAGGTGAATAGTAAAAGAGAAAGCGTGTCCGATAGAAAACAACATACACACACACACACACACACACACACACACACATACACGGAAAAAGGGGTGCAAAGATGAGTCTCTGACGGGTTTGGAAGGGCATTAGGAGGAAAAGTGTTACCTACATTTGATAGATTTTGGCGAGAGGAAGAGAATGGTCTTTGGCTTTTTTAGATGAAAGGAATTTTGTTGAAGAATGTGTTGGTTTTAGTGGAAAATTTGATCGAATTTTCGTTGGGGTGTAAACAAAGCTTTCTCTTTAGAGAAAGCAATTGACCCCAATCAAAGAATTTCGCTGATTTTTAGTGAAATTTCACTGTAAACGAGTGAAAATGCACTGAATGGGATCAATATTTACTGATTCGTGCGGAGGAAGAAAGTACATCTTGTGCTTGTCCGTGTGTATGTGTGTATGTATGTTATCTTCCCATTGTCACGCGAGTTCTTCTGAACACCTAACCTTCTTGAATCTTTGAGGGTTTGTTCTGAATTTATCGATGATGCACCCAGTCCGTCGACAGCGCAATACTCTCGGTACTTCCTCTATCACGTCAAATTGATTACCTAAAATTCAATCCAATTTTCAGACCATGTTGGTCCGAACGTTCTGGCATCCAAGACTCTGAATATGAATTGTCATATATTTCTTCCTAAAATTTTCCAGAGAAAATTTTTTAATTTCACGTTCTATGCCACTCGAAATTTTGCGAACGCCTCGATAGATCTCTTTTAAATTTTGAGGCATTGTTCAATGTCCTTGTGCAATGAGCCCAGTCATTTTCGAGCGTCATCTACCGATTATTTTGTTCTGAGAAATGTTTCTACTTGAATTTCAGTTTTCGTGCATAGATTTTTGTACGAGAGTTTTTCGAGGTCTCTTTTTTTGTTTACTCAGTTCCTCAATGGAAGTTAATATATCTTACTCTACTTACCGAGATCTATAGAATAGTACCCCCATACATTCCATTTCCTAACGCTGTCTGAAAATTATATTGAAGTACAATTTGTGTATGCCCGTATCTTATTTTTATTTTCCCATTGTTACGCAACCTTCCCTCTGGACCCTCCGCCCGATCTTGGTGAGACTTCGAGGTATGTTCTAAATTGATCAGTGATGAGTTCAACCCATCTTCAGCTTCATACTCTTGATACTTCCTCCTTCACGTGGAATAGATGACCTCAAATTCAACATAATTTTCACCAAACACTCTAGCATCCAGTATTTAACACCTGAATCTCTTCAAGATCGTTCTCGGATATCACCTGGTCATCCCAAATTTGCACTTTTCCAAAAAAACTCTTAATTTTCTTCTAATTTGAACTTTTGAAGTTTCGCCAACGCCTCTATGCACCCCTTTTGGTATTCCGAGGCATTGTTCAAGTTCTTTGTGCGATGATCCCATTCTCATCATTAGAGTCTTCCACGGGGAATTTTCTCATGAAATTTTGATTGTGTGAATGTGAATCTGCACACTATAATTTGAAGAATTTTATCTCATTGTCACGTCATTGGACAGAAAAGTTTTCGTTATTTTCAATGTTTAAATAATCAATAGGAGGAGACAAAACATTCTGCAAATGTCTTTTCGCAGCATATTTTTATTCTCAAAAATGTTGTGCACGTATCAGGTATTTACATGGGACTATCCATAAATCACGCGAGAGTTTCAGGGAGCAAAGGGTCCCCCAATGTTCAATCTGCATGAAACTTGCAAGAGGGAGAGAGATCCAAGACCATGGAATTTACTTTTACGTGATTTGTGAATAGCCCCTCATAAGGAATTGTCTATTCATGATGTACAACGACAGTTTGGAAGTTATACAACAATTTTATGATCTACTCTATAAGTCTTGGGTTAGCAACGTATGAAGATAATAGTGAGTAACTAAGGTCAGATCTGACGTAATTTTCGATAAAAATTTTGAAACACCTTACAGAACTTTAAACATGTCATTGATCATATGCACGCGCGACTGATGGTATTGATATGCCCTCAGCCTGCGCTCAGTCAGGATGCGTAACGCTCAGGTATCTCATGAAATTATAATAATTAAGGAGCCAGGCAAAATTTGTCCGTCCACATACTGCGTATCGGGTCGCCTATGCGGAAGGGGTGAAGTGTGATGGGTGGGTGGATGGGTCATGAGTGGGTCGATGGGTGGGTGGGTTATAGGTGGGTGGATGGGTGAGTTGGTGGTTGGGTGGCTGGTTAGGTGTTCGGGTGGGTAGATAGATGGAAGGGAGTGTAAGTGGTCGGGTGGATGCGTTGGTTGGTGTGTCGATAGTTGACGGTTGATTATGCACGGTGGAAGGAGTCTGTCAATTGTTGACCTAAGCAGTTGACTTAGGCAGTTGACTTAGGCAGTTTACTTAGGCAGTTTACTAAGGCAGCTCACTAAGGCAGTTTACTTAGGCAGTTTACTTAGGCAGTTTACTAAGGCAGTTTACTTGGGCAGTTTACTTAGGCAGTTTACTTAGGCAGTTTACTAAAGCAGTTTACTTAGGCAGTTGACTTAGGCAGTTGACTAAGGCAGTTGACTTCAGAATAATGATTATAGACCGTTGGCTATAGACTGTTGCCAATACTGATTGTTACCAATTATCAAGTTACCAATTACTCAACTGATGAGTTGGTCTATCGAGCTGAACTTTTGTGCAAATCATCTTGTATACCTCTGTAATTCGGTCTAGTTTGGTCCAGTTCGGTATGATAGATGGCTGTATATGAGTGATGGGTAAGTGAACGCCTGGATGGATGGATGGAGGTTTAGGTTAGTGTAGGTCGGTCTAATCCGGTGTAGTTCGATCTAGTTTGTTCTTGTTTGGTCTAGTTCACTCTAAATGAGCCTCATTCGGTCTAGTTCAGTGTAGTTAAGTCTAGTTCGGTCCAATTCAATCTAATCTGGTTTCATTCGGTCCAATCAAGGCTAGCTCCGTCTAGCTGGGTCCAGTACATTGTGGTTCGATCTAGTTTGATCCAAATTGAGCTAATTTGGATCAGCTTGGTCTAATTCGGTATAGTTCGCACTAGTTCGGTCAAATTAGGTCTGATTTTGTCTAGTTCAGTCTAGTTCGGTCTAGAATGGCCTGATTCGGTCTAATTCGATACAGTTTGGTCTAGATTGGGCCAATTTGATCTAACTCGGTCTAGTTTGGTCTAATTAAGTCCAGCTCGGTCTTGCTCGGTCTAGTTCGGGGTAATTAGGTCTCATTCGGCCTAGTTCAGTTGAATTCGGTTTAGTTCAGTCTAATTTGGTTCAGTTGAGTCTGGTACGGTCTAATACGGTCTAACTCCATCGATTCCGGTCTGGTTCAGTCTAGTTCAAGCCAGGTCGATCTACTTCGTTCTAGCTCGGTCTAGCTCGGTCTAGCTCGGCCCAGCTTGGTCTAGTATGGTCAAGATCCAGTTTGGCCTCATTTGGTCTAGTTCGATGTGTTCAGGTTCATTTCGGGTTTTCGGGCTATTCAGGTCTATTCTGGTCCAGTGCGATCTAGTTTGGTCTAATGCGGCCTAGTTTGGTCTAGTCTCCTCGTTAGGTGTAGTTCGGTTAAATTAGGTCTAGTTCGATCTAATTCAGTCTAGTTCAGTCTAGTATTGTCAATTACGATCTAGTTTGGTCCAATTCAATATACTTCAATCTAGGTCGGTCTAGTTCGGTCTACTTCTGTCTAACTCGGTGTAGTCGGGTCTATATCGGGCCAATTCGTTCTAATTTGATCCACTTCGGTCTCATTAAGTCTAGCTCAGGGTGATTAGTTCTCGTTCGGTCTAGTTCGGGCTCATATGGTCTAGTTTAGTCTAGTATGATCCATTACGGTCTAGTTCGGTCGTATTCCGTCTAGACCAAAGTAGGCCAAAGTAGACCGAACTAGACCTAATTAGACCAAACCAAACCGAACTAGACTGAACTAGATTGTACTAGACCGAACTAGACCGTAATAGACCATACTAGTCTGAACTAGACCGAATCAAAGGTCAACTTATGCACACCGCACAATGATTTGGATAGACCTCGCTTTGATTTACCCTTTAGATATATGCCTTGTAACGATAGGTTTTTCAGCCTAATCGATTGGACAAAGAAATACCAGCTCAGCTAATTGAAAAGAAACTATAAAATTCCTCAATACTCATTATTTCCTACTTGGAGTTATATCTCCGCCATTAGCCAGCATAATTTAACCCGATACCAATTTTGTGGACAATTTTAACCTTTTTCTTTTTAGATACCCTGAACTGATCAGCAACCGCTATTTCACAACTTTTATTATTGAACTATGGAAGCATTTCTGGTGCCTATAACTTATCAAGAACATTTACTAGCCGAACGAGCGGTAGCGAGTAAGGCAAAAATGCTAGTGACCAATTAAAGCATTGTAGAATTGAACCATTTCACCACGGCGGGACCCACGGGTGGGTCCCGCGATTTTTCATTTTCCAATCTCATCCAGTCCGTAATGACTCGAAAAATACACCCAGTAAGAAATTTCCAAGATGACTCACTCTGTCTAGGGGACAACCAACGAACCAAAAAAAGTTTGCTCCGATCCAAGCATTTTTACCAAAATACCGAGGTCCAGTTGACGAGAGAAATAAAATCACGAAAAACCGGCTTCGCAGCGAACGTGTTAAATCGCCAGGTATTTCACGAATTTAACGCTTTGACTGTGTCACACATTTATGCAACATATGTAACTGCTCTGAGAATGATCTCATCATATTACCAGTTTCTCAATTGATTCTTACCAAAATTACCGGTTCTGAGCCTCTAAAATGTTGTGGTTCCAGATAAGGACTCACAATCTGCTGATTTATGGAACATTTGACGGAGTTGATGACTTTGGGATACTATAATCTTGTTGAAAATCATCCACGAAACAAAAGAATCGATCACCGTTGAGATACTTTCCGTTGCTTTAATTATATGAGGTCTCGGAACCAAATGATACCGCCTCTTTGCAAAAAATAGTCGTACTCATGATTTGTCAATACTCAAAAATTATTCGTTCACGATTATTCTGTGAAATATCCATGAAAAATCGCCTGTTAGACTGGGTATAATAATTTCAATGATTCATGTGTTTGAAAAAAAATCTGTGATCAACTTGCAGCTAAAGAGATCTATTCTTATTCAATTTTATCCTCACCAGTTAAATTTTTGCGATTCACCGAGTGATATATTCTGCAGAAGTGGCAACGTAGATCAATCCGTGATTATTTTGTGATTCCTACTCGATATCCTCAATGAATGATCCTATGAATTTGCATTCGTTCAATAGTTGATAAACATTGTCTGCTTATACCCTCTACAATAATAAAACTTCATAGTAGTTCAGACTTGTAAATATTTCTTTTCATGTATCGACGTCTAAGGAATTCCACCTCACAACTGTTATACTTGTTCATCATGAATCTTTGATGTAAGTACAATGTACACCCATCCAACTTTGTAAGAGTTTAACTGCAAGAAACGGACGAGTTTGAGGGGGACGAGTTTCACTGTCATCCAATGTCTACTTAATGGTCGTCTATGTGCAGGTAGATAGATACTTCCAAAGAGTTTCCATCCTTATCAATTTTCTACTGACCTACTCCGTTCGTGATTATCACATGAAAAGTAAAACTTTTCTGAAGCTATGACAGCTGAAGAACTTGTTGCGGTTTCATAATGATATCTTATGGAATATTTAAAACCTTGAGAGGAAATAAACCCTAGAAACCCGAGGAAATGACCAAATCAGTACACTTGCCAATATTTAATTTGTTCAGTATCGCCATTTTCAAGTATTTATTTCTCTATCTATTGTAATGAAGCTCAAGTTGTTTGTATGGCAAAACTTAAAGGAGCTCTTGATGGCCATAAAAATTAGAGGAACTTCTGGGTTTTGCACTATTAGACTAAGGAATACTTCAAATGTCTCACATTCTTAAAATAACAGAGTATTTTACATAATGATAAGTTGATTATAGCTCATTAAGACTGTTATGAAATAGTACATTTCGATACAAGCGTAGAAAAATAGGTTTGACACCCTTGTATCGAATACTATTTTTTGACAAACTGTAAGAGAAAGTGGAAAATCAGTGCAAAAAAGTCACTTTCTCGCACAGTGGGTCAAAAAAATGATTAAAAATCAGATCACTTTAATCAATACTTGTCATGTTGAGGGTACGGTATGCTGTGGTTGATTCAATTGAGATTTTTATCCATAACTTCAAATAGATGAAGCAAAACGGACCAACTCGCTCTGAATAAAAAATAAAACCTTCGGGCTAAACTTATTCACTTCCATCTAGCTTCCGTCCTCAGTTTGGCCGCATTTCCCGCTTCTTCCATTCTCCGCCTTCAAAGGGACTCTGGAAAAGGGTCACTTAGGGAGCGAGAATGGGGCAGGAAAACATCAAAATGCTCAGCTAGAAACTCTTGGCCTGTAACCAATATTCTAATATGGTAAGAGCACTCACCCGCACATTGGGAAGTTTTCAAAAATCTGTTCTAAAAATAACAAATTACTGCGTCATAATGTTCAACTAGTACTGAATTCTCAAATCAAGCTTAGTGAACTGACAGAAGTATAAAATGCCAGGTAAAATTTAACTGAATTCTTTTTCACGCTCTGTTGATTGTAGAAAAATGGGACACTTGGGTGCAGGGATGAATTTTCACTAGACTTTGACAATTTGAACGAACGGTTTTTTCACTTCATGTCTTGTGCATTCATTCGCGAGTGTACTGGTATTTCGAACGAGTGGGAATTTATTCTTTCACTAGTTTTGTATATATACACCGGTGAGCTGAAAGCTTATGACAAGCCTTTTGTACAATTCTCTTTGTTATATTTGTACAGCCTCCCTTCTAGCGTTTTGAGATGATTTGCCTCGTTTTTTTTGCAACTCGATTTAATTTGCCAATGTACTCTCCCGTCTGTCTCGAAAATGACACTCGAGTAAGCTCGAAATTCACGCGCCAGATGATTTGAAAAAACTCGGTATGTTGCAAAGCTTGACCTGTCGTTTCTCCATTGTTACGGTCAGTGGTGAGATTAACGAGGACCACTGGTACCCTAGCTTTTTTTAGGCTTTTGAGCAAAAATTAATCTCAACATCAGTTCATTTTTCACCAGTTTTTGGAATGGGGACAAATCTTAGGTATCCGGGAACTTAGAAGATTCCTTAGGGAATCATCACTTGCAAAAATCTAAATCAGTACACTAGAGCGAGGATTACAACTTTTCAAACGGAAATACTGCTCCATCATGATTGACAATTAAGTTAGTAATCAAAAGTAATAGCGAGGCTAGAAAATTATCAGTAGGATAAGCTTGTGAAATGAACATTTTTTTGATGAAACACAAAGTCTCACATCCAAATTTGTAGTCAAGAGGATTCCTAACGTTGGATTTCAAGAAGTAATCTTTTATTATCTCATGGTATTGTCCACAACTTTATGATAAATTTTCGAAGATTGATCCTGGTAGGTCCTCCAAAGTCCTTGCAAATTTTTGCGGAGTGTGTACTCAAATCATGCACTAAAGTCGAAAATAATATGTTGATTTTATCGATTAATGACCACAACTCTGAATTTCTGAGAATTCAGGAGAAGATCGCTGCAACTTTGTGACCCTGCAACAAGACTTTTCATGGGTCCCGCGTTTGTGAAGATCATACAAATAATTGAAAAAAATGAGAAAAAAAATTTCATGAAATTTGAGTTGAAAATGCCAATTTGCCTACCGATCTGTCTCTGCGAGGATTTTTCCATCGGAAATACTTTTTTCCTCGAATGGCATTAAGATCGGGGTCACTCTGAATCCAGGTGTATTTTCCCGAAATGCTCATTCTGATTTCCATCATTCATTTCAAAGAGCTACACCAAGAAAAATTGGTCGTACGGCGAATTGATTTGTCATATGACCGTAGGTCTGGTCGGAAAAGTGGTATAGCCAGGAGAGCAATACCAGTTTTGTCACTATGACAAGTCATCGAAATGTTTTTTCATCTAGTATTTTTGCCCGAATAAATAACAATAGCCCATCTATTTCAAATACTTTGATACTTGATGAAATTACAGATACATTACGATTATTTTACCAGGAAAGCCATCTAATTTTTCTTACGAAATGATACCAGTGAGAGAATCTATTTATTCAAAGATTTTTTGAGGTTATTCAACGGCAATAAGAAATCAAAATGCTGTATTGACAATCCAGTATTGGTCTGACAGCAATACCACGTTACAATGCAGCCATACTGTTCAAACTGCAATATTCTGTTCTCAGTGTAGCGTGATCATTCAAAACATCTTGACCGTCCATGAGCTCATCAGATTAGTTCAACAACATAACGCTGAGTCTGAGGAAAAAAAACCGTCAAATCTCATTCAAACATGGATTTTGGGGCGAACCATTCAAGGATCGAAATTACCTTTATTCAAATCTTCCTCAGTGCGCCCTACAACATTGTTACAGAACCATCGCAGCTGCCGCATCTCCATGCACCTTGAGATCCTCAATCTATGAACTCAAAACAGACTACTCATAATCTTCATAGTTTCTCAAAATATTCACCAAAACCCCTGAAAACAAGTTATTCCTTCTAAAGCCCTTCACAAAATATATATAAATAGCTACAAAAAGCTTCCCTCAAAACCGGAAGATTCTGCAGAAAACCACCGATTCTGGGTGTATAGGAGGGCACATATCGATTCCCGGTAGTCACCACCACCACCAGCAACAATCCGAAAAGGAGCGCTTGCGCGCACATCCCTTGGTCCGTTTTAGTATTCGTCGTCGGCTTTGGCCCTGTATATATATCTACAAGTAAAACCCAGCCCGGCTTACACATCAGTGTGTTACTCGGCGCGCGCATTCACCGGGCTCCTTTCTCATACTATCGTCGTCTAAAATCATCTTTCCAATACTTGCAAACCCCTACACACATACACACACACACACACACACACACTAATTCACAAAAGTGACACAGTGAGAAAGTGGTGCGCAGCGCAGAGAGAGTCTCTCGCTGGAAGGTAGAGCCTGGTAAAATTTTACTCAGTCTGTGGTGGTGGTCGGTCTAGATACGACAAAGCTATACTCTCAACGGTGACGTCTGACCGCAGCGTGACTCGTACTACTTGCTTGTTTATTCGCTCCCGATTTTTTTTTTTTAAAGACAGTGTGCGGTAAGTTTGTAAAACTCGGAATCGTGTAATCTATTGAGGACTGCGGATTCTGATTTGTTCAATTTTTGTGTACGCGTGTGAGATTAAAATGATTTGGATGTTAGTGTGAGGATAATTTGTGATTAAGTGGTGCAGAGACTGTGAGATATTGGAGGACAGATATTATGGAGATTGAAAGAAGAAAAAGAAGATGCTGCGGCTGTGGCGGTGAAGAAAAAAATAATTACGGACTGATAGGGTGAGTGATAGGATCAAATTTTATATTTGTAAGCGTGTGGTAGTAATGATTGATTAATCGAGTTTGATTATTTTTTGATAGAGTTTTGATTGGAAAGGATGATTGGTAGGCAATTCCAATTTTCGAAGTCAGTTTTTTCACTACCTGGAGTTGAAGTGATTGATTTTTTGAGGAATTTTCTAGGGAGTAGGTTGGTTGAGAGGGTTGATTTTAAGATGCCGGGTTTATGTCGTAATCTCGAGCACTTGGTCGTGTTCTTTCACGTTCGTTGACCCACGCTTTCACTGCTGCTGCCGGTATCTGAAGCAGAGAGAGTGTGGGAGAGATAAAATGTGTGAAACTGCTTCCACGCGTTCGTCATTTGTTACGTTATCGATACGGATGTATGTTCGAGCTGAACACTGCTGAGCTAATTGTTGTCTTGGCTAACTATACCTTCTTGTTTTTGTGAACTGTTACTGAAATTTTCTGTTCATTTTTTCACTGTGTTTTCTCTTTTGATACTTTGATGGTCAAGATTTGATAGGCAGCGATAAATTTCATATTTTTTCCGGGGAAATTCACGAAAGTTATGTAACATTTCATCAAAGTAGATGGCACAGCTTCCATTAAAAGTTCATCAATGTTTGTTTACTTATTTCGTAACTTATTCCAAATTTCACCCCGAACTACTAGATCTTCATTATTCAAATTTTAGTGAGTTGGTATTCTATCTCAAAGTTCAGAAATTGGTACATATTTTATTTACCAATAACCTCAACTTTGGGCTACTACTTCAACATCTTATTCAAGCATTCGGAATTATTTTGAAGTTTGGTTCAAGCAATTCAGATGAAACTGGAGCATATTGAGTCAAATCATACAATTTTCATCAAAGACTAATCTCAAAGTAGGGTTTGAGCTTCATGTTTTTTAAAGTGAAAATCAAAAAAGTAAATCAAAAGCCTACCGGCAAACGTGATCTGCGTTCAATAAACAGTGGTCCAAAATTCTTGTAAATAATCATGAGTTGACATATCGTCAATGCACCTACAGTGCAACGAAAATATACTTATTGATATAGGTACATTTCCATATTTGAGACCCTAAGGACAAGTCCTAATGAACCTCACACGTTTTGCATTCGTGTCCACATTTGCGCAAACATAAAATTGTATGGCTCTACCATGAGGATTTTATTTGATCAGTATCGAGTGCTGTAATCAGGGTTTTGAATTATTAGAGACAATCATGATTCCAAGTTAGCCAGTGGAGAGCTATCTAATGTTTATTATAAACTCAAATCAGAAGTTGCAGTCTGTACTCGTGCAAACCTTGGACAACAAAATGTGCATATGTGTGTGACATTGCTCTTTACTTCTCTCGTAGGCAAAACGTGCGTTTTAGTCAGTCTCACAACACATTAATGAATGAAAACATTCGATTTTGGCCAATGATAAAACTATCACACTGGTGACCACAGTTTGGTTGATAGTATCATCATTGATAGTCAATCTTGCAAGATTTCCTGATCTATACAAAGAAGCCCTTAACCAATGGATAATCCATCGATGTCTAGGGATAATTTGACCCAAAGTTCTTCTCTTCTTTTTTGAGTAAAGATGTTTCTTTCATCTCCAACGGATCAAAACACCTAATCGATATTTAATCAGTCAATCTTCGATCTAGGTTTTGACCTAAAACTTTTTATATACTTTGCGGAGACGTGTACTTTGAGTACACTTTATCATCTTCTACTCACAGTTTATTAGGTAATATAGTTGGGTGAACCGGAGTTTAACCTATTTTTTGCAGCTTTGTATCCTTGCATGCGACTCGGCTCGGAAATGCGTCAGTCGGTCGTGAGGAAATAATTTTGAGTCCTCGTATCAAAATGAATTGTTATTGCACCTTCGTGATGATCCCAATCTTCACCTGCGGTCCGGGCTAAAAACCTATCTCTAGACCACAGCAGCCGTGCGAATACGATGCAGAAATTTTCTTTCACCGTGAGAGTTCCAAGTCGCCGCTGCAGATATCGATTTAGGGCCAGGGGGATGGATAATTTTTCATGCAATATTCCGAAGTTTTGGTGTTAACTAAACTACATAAAATATTATTCGCACCTCATTCATGGGGTTCCCCGCTTTCGAGCGATTATTTCGACCCTCGTCTTCGGCTTGGGCCCAAAACCAATCTCTCAGAAGCGAGTTACATTCTCATGAACTCGGTACGAAATTTACTATCATCGCACTCCAACCTAAAAAATTACAGCTTTGAATACAATATTCATATCTATTCATCAAAATCGCAAAAAATACCCAATGGTATGCTGTCAATCATGATTGTGGGCCAAAAATCCACGCAAAAATTTGTAACTGAATTCAAGCATCGTTAGTTTAGAAACTCTTCACGAATATTCATCAAATCCAGATTGCAGAGCTAAAAGATGTTCACATCGTGCACACTTCCTGGAGTGCAAGGAAGAGTCTCACATAGAAATGTATTATATAGAGATCTTTAGCACTCAATCTCACCGGTAACCCAAGAGCCATACTGCAAAAGCCTCGGGCTAGCTATTCGTCGTCTATTTCACAGATGGTAAACTTGCCTCTCAATTCATCAAACTTTCACAGATCCTTATACCTCTGTCGTCCCATTCTCTTATTTTACAATATCTCTTGTTCGTTTAAAAGAAGGTTCATTTCTCGGGGTGGCAAACTCACGTAATAATTCTTCTTTCCGAGCGCAACGAACTTCAAACATTGTCATGCTCTCGAATAAGTATATCTGAATGAAAATTTGAAAGAGGAAATCTTTCTCTCAACGTAAACACTGTGGGAAAACAATAGACGGTATATAGACATTTTCATGCTTGGGATAACAGGTATATATGATGTTGAGCTTTGTACTGATTCTCGGTTCTTTGCTGTTGTCTATGCAAGAGTCGCAAACTGGGAAAATTGCCGTTGAGATAGAGTGAACAACCATGGCACGTTCATAGTCTTCGTGATCGGAGTAACGCTGGAGAGATTATATTTCACAGCACCTGTATTAAAAGTTGCCTCAGTCTCCGGTATAAATATCAGCGTACGAATATACTGCTTACTCCGTACTATTTCCGTAGGTTAAGTGCGTATTACGGACGTAGACAGGCGTAGCTTACGGTGAAATTTCTGTCTCAATAAGAAATAGAATTTATCCGAAGAAGATCTAAAAAAACAAGTCACAATCATTGAAAATCCACTGTTCTATTTGGAAATTAGCATTTTCGAAAAGATATTCAAGAGACCCATATAATCTCAATGAAATTGGATTCATTGAAGTGGAAATGGATTCGTGACGCACTACATGTAATCAGGGCATCCTCGAGACAGTATGTTCATTGTTCATCGAGTGAAACGTATGATGAAATTTTGAATCAGTATTTGGTTAATGATTTTTTTTTGTCAGATTCGGACCGATCAGAACTGAAGAACGCAATGCATTTTCAAGAATAATGCCACCACGATACACAAATACCTGAGATTCAGTTAATAGCCAACATCGTGAGCATATTCGAAAAATATTGGGATATTGCGTCCATAGCGTCCGTATCCCCAAGGTAGCTTACTGAGACTGTAGAATACGATGAGATTACGGCCGTAATTTGTTTAGTATTACAATTGTAACGTACGACTGTTGTATGACTGCCACACTGTGGGAAAAATCAAAATATTAAGCCAAAGAGTTATATTGCTCCAGGATCCCAATTTTGAGCTGAAAAATTGTAGTTTGTCCCACTATGCGTTGGCCATATAGTTTATGGTCCTATCACAACCGTATACCCAATAATTTTTCTACGAAGGATATTTTGAGATTGGAGTTCAACGAACGATGAATTGTTTTGTGCATAGGATTCTTTCCTCTTTGGAAGGATCATTTGTTTCGAAACTGTAATCAAAATGTAGCAAGATGAGCTGGTTGACTACGGCTAAGATGAAGAAATATTGGATTGCTGAAATATTCAGTGCGTTATTCTGTCATTGAGAATGTTTTTCTGGGAACTCATTTTCTCATCAGAGTTATGATTTCGGTGATGAAGATAACTTGTTCAAAATTGAAGACACTGAAAAATGTTGAATTCCTGGACAAGATCTCACGTAGATGAACATGTGGTGTACTTCAATTCCAATTTCAAATCGTTGTCGGACTGATTCGTTCGAATGTACTATCACAAAAAATTTGACATATTCGACGGTGTTGTCAATATTAGACATTTTTCAGCAATATTTGTTTGATATGTGGTAAGACAATACGAAAAATTCAAAGAAAATGTGCAGACTCCTCAATTAACTCTAGAAATGTACTCATTGTCAGTCTGATTCCCCTTAATGCATTTTCAGGTAGGTAATTTTACTTCAGTAGCTGATTCGAATCATCGAGAATCACTATTCAATATTCAGATATTTGAATGTGCTTGATGAGCCAGGGAAATTCTTTGAGATTTCAATTCTGACCTTTTTAGCATTAAAAACACTCCATTTTCAACTCCCGACTGATTCAGAGTTGGCTCCTGATGAAATGTGTTGAGCAGATTCTATGATATTATTTGAATTTTAGTCAGAGGTACATCAGGTTCTAAAAGCATCGTTTGGAATGCAAAACGAAGGCTCAATGATTTCGTAGATCTAACCTGTTTATTTACATCAATTTACGTACTTATCCCAGAAAACGTCACCATTTCAATGGTTTTTTGTTTAGAGTGCTTATACGCTTCTTTTTGTTTGTGGGATTTGTTCCGACAAATTTCTGTGAGAAAAGCAAATTGTCCAAGTTCTGATCATCAAAAATATCTAATCTAAACCTCCAATATTCCGATAATTCAAGTGCAAATTTTCTCTAGAGACCCAGGAGAAAATTTTTCAATATCCTGTCATTCATTTTTGCAATTCTGCGACCCATAACCAAGTTTCCTCCCCCTCCCCCACCTCTCACCACTTCCATTACATACCTTCTACCATTGAGAATAGCTTACCGATGTTCACACCGATGATAGCAGACTAAGGATCGGAGCCACAATAGGTCGTTGTGGGTATAGCTAAACGAGGTCTACAACCGCTACAGGGGCTCTGATGCTTACATCACAAGAGTCTACGAAGCTCAGTTTCTTTCAACCCAGCTCAGCGAACTACGCCCCCCCCCCTTCCCCACCCTCCACACTTTTATTCTTCCAAGCTTAAACCAATGAGCCATCCACTCTCGTTCTCTTTCTCTCTTCCTCTGTCCCGGATATTCATCCAACTTTCAAATTTCAAGTTCTTAATCTTTCTCCTTTCCTCCACCCCCCTCCTCATTTCCACGCAAAAACGAGTCTCGACGATTTCATTCCTGATATCGGATCATTCATCCATGTGCAGCAAGCCTTCTAATGGATATCATATATCGGTAGTTCTGCGGAAACTCCCATATTTGGGGGTCGATAATGTGCTAGCGCTAAATCTCACTTCGGAAGGTTCTAAGATGTATTTTTCGACTTTTTGAAACATATAAAGTATGAATAACTCGCGCATGAATGTAAATTTTCCCACTCATATCAGTACTATAAGAATAGCATGGAGAGACGCGGTAGCGTCACACAGACCTGACATTTTTAAGCAACACACGGGCCTGACATTTCGCCACTAAAATTGATCTCACGGTCGTACAGTTTGAGCTACAGCTTTGGGCTTTTGGAATTTCGATTTGACCATTGAATACTCTGAAAAAAGTGACTAGGACCTATGTAGTCTCGCGATTAAGGGTCGCACTAATACCACACAGACCTGACATGAAGATTTAGCAAAATCAGATTTTCGCGGGAAAGAGCTTCGCAAAGTATGGAAATGAATCTTTTTCGAAATTCTGAGGCATGGAAAAGTTGCGCCTGACGATTTACTTTAAGAATAAGTTGGTTTTGAAAAATCTAGGATGAGGCAAATTCATTTTTATCGAGGAAAACTGAGCGAGTAAAATTTGAGGCAAAATCGCGCCACAAAATGTACGTGCTCACGATGCCCACAAAAAGTGGTATTTGGGCTCTTATAGCAATGGGATTTGGTGTTCAATTGCATTGTATTTGATAAGTTTGCTTGCCTTAATCCCCAACGAGCTTCTTCGTGGTGCTACACCCTCACAAAAGCCGTAAAATGGAAAAATCACATCGCACGGACCTGACATTTTGACCCCTTTTTCGATGGTAATTTTTTTCAGTAGCCCCGGATCGAAAAACTGACGATTGCACCAGAAAGAGCACAAAAAGTACATCAAAAATGACGTTTGAGATTTTTTCCTCAAGCATTTGAAGGGTTCGTACAAGCAGGCACACATTATTTCAAAGTTTCCGCGGAACTACCTATATGGGTATTATCACGAAAACTTGTACGATGTAGTTAATTCCGTAGATAGCCCGGGACATCTCTTTATCGCTATCGAGCAAATCTTAGATTTTGTCTGATGCAGTAATATTTTTGAATAAAAAAAAGGAATAAATAAATGAATAAAAAAAATTGCGACAAAGTATGCAGTGGTGCAGTAAACCCTCATCGGACACGCTCAGAATCTCGTGGCTAGGTATCATGTCGCGCATTTCGGACTTGGAATTGCTATATGATAAATTCATGATAAAATGCGATCGTACAATTACAGTCGATTCCTCGTTTCTGCGATCCCCACATATGTGCGATTACTTAAGGGTGCGTCCCCAAATGATGCACATGCATGCATATGCAGTGCACACTGCGCATACGCACTGCGCATGTGCACATGTGCAGCTCATCGAATTTGAGCAAAAATTGAAGGGCTCGCATCAGAGAACTTTTGATGTGAATCAAGTTTTATCTCTGCTGCGTTACCGGCTGATCCAAAGCAGATCTAGACGAGTTCCATCTGGTTTTGGCTAAAATTTGATGAGTTGCACATGGTGCACATTGCACATTGTGTGCAGTGCATATGCATCATTTGGGGACGCACCCTAAGGCGATGCGGTTGCCGTGCAACCCGGAAATTATATCTCATTTAGATGTAAATCAAAAAATTTTCACAAAACGAAGTTGGAGATGATTAGTCCATTACGTATTATCATCTGAATTGTGGCGAAGAACTCATTATCTGTCGCCAATCACAAGACTATCATGAATGAACGAGAATAACTTGCCCACGGGTACCTTCTAACCTACAAATCGGCACATTTTCGTTCACAAAAATCTCAAAACCTTTTCAATTTGGGCTAAACGAAGACTTATCCAGGCCAAGTTAGATGATTACAAATCCTGGATAACTCGTCGTTTAGCCCAAATTGGAAAAGATTTTGAGAGTTTTGTGAACAAAGTTCAGCGAGCACGGTGACCACATCGCCTTAACTGACCCGGTATTCGCGGTTTGATAACTCAAGTTTTGAAATTTTGTTGAGTTGACAACTTTCTTTCAATATATTTGTGCGCGTTCGATTATCGCTTCTGTTTGCAAATCATGATCTTGCGTAATCACACAATAGCTACAATTTTCATCTCTCAAAGACGAATCATAGCTAAATTTCTAATGGTCAACATATTTAGACTCGTCGTTCAGAGAATTTTTTGATGTAGTCGAATTATTGGAGTTGGTATGATCCAGCTAATAGTGCATCTTAAATTCGATTGCATAATAATGACTCCAACTAAAGAAAGTTTGCATTTAGAAAAACGTGTGAAGAAGAGACCGAGAAAAATCCTTAAAGTTGCTACCAAGTTGAATATTTTAGAATTATTTGGAGGAGGGGAAAAAAATCAGTGTGCTTGCAAGGAGACGCGATATAAACAAATTCATGTCCCGTTCACTTCTTGAAGCTGACAGGTACTTGAGTGATCATAAAAAATACCACAAAATCACTCAGAACAAACTTGAACGACCACAAAATTTGGATTTTCAGAGAAAATGATTCCCGATTTCTGATGATTTTGAAAACGAAAACCCTCATGTACAACCCAATAATTCCACAATCGTCACGGTCCTTTTCAGGGACCGATTGACCACGAATACCGGAGTTTGCCTGAAAATCATCCTCCACAATATCACGAAGCAGAATACCTTCCTTTTGACACGTGAAAAATCATACATGGAATAACTGGCATAAAAGATGAGCGATCGACGAAGAATTGACTTGAAACACTATCACCAACTGTATTTCATTAGAATACGTGTAGCAAAATTTGAATGGAGTGATTTTAAGCTTGACCTTCAAAATGGTATGCAATCATACCTTCTGAGTGAATTTTTACGACAATACTCATATAGATACGAAAAAAATTTCTCCCCTCTAGCGAAATTTACCCTACTCAAAAAAAGACAATTCGACGCTTTCACTAGCATGTATTTCTATACACTATTATAATATTCGACCTCACTTTGACTATACTGATGGTCATTCTTCCCTTTTCCAACCATTTTACTCCTCAGTATCGGCAAGCTTTGAATTTTGAATTGTCTCTTGTGTGTATATATAGAGCGGTCTGGAGTCAAGAGTCATCGATCCCCTCTTTGTCTCTTATGCATTGTTAACCGGGGTAAAATGACTCGTGAGGGTAAAATTGCCACTCGAGGTCGTTCATGCTATATAGATGTATTGTAGATGTACACACAAGCCTCTCAAACTGTACGATAGCCCTCGATAGTATGTCTATACATATAATTCTGTATAGCGTGGTGTATACGCTCTCTTGATGTGTGTATACAAGCTATGGTACGGAGTAAACAAGATGCAGTCAAAAGATACGAAAGGTATACCATCCGATACACTCATCATATGATGCACGCTTCGATAAAATGCACAACGGATCTTCCGGATGCACAAAATTTGTATCAAAGTGAAATCGATTTCAGAATTTGGTTTGTTACTTCGAAAAATGACTGGTTGTTTGAAGTGTTCATTACAATGAGATTTAAATAAGTGATGTCTGACGCTGTTATTTATTTGATATCTGAGGATTCTAGATCTCTTGATTCATAGAAAATCATGATTTCTTCATTAATTCTAACAAAATGAAGCTCTACAATCCAATCCGTGTTATAGTAAAATACGTATCATGAGAGATATTGTAGATTTTTCGTCCTCGATGAAAAATATTAAAGTTGGAGTCTTGTCGATCTCCGTCTTTCAAGATCGACAAGACACCAACTTTAATAAGTAAAATACGTATTTCAATAGCACATTCCGACTGTTATCAATTTTCCTGATAAAAATTTTCAGGCCAGATATATCTGTTACTTTCTAACTATTCGACAGTCTGTATGAATATTCTTCGACTACAAGAAAGAACGTGTATTTGCTGGAAAAAAATCCCGAAAAAATTGACTTTTTTCTTCAATTTGTGCAGATGAAAGAATATCATGAACTTAGTGGGAACCACTTCGAGTGTTGATGAAATGATTTTGAATTTTTTTCTGACATCACAAATAGTCTACAAGGTTTCAAGGACACAGCTCAAATGGATTGCGCCTTAAATTAGTGCTTCGATGATTTTCATCAGCAGAAAGTCAGCAAGAGTGGGAATTCAAGTATTTGATCAATCTTGCACTTAAGGTACACTAAAGCTGAAAATACAGTGAAATCTCCGGTCGCACTGACACCTCTGATTAAATCAAAACTGTCCGCTATCCGGAGGTGTCCGCTAATCAGAGGTTCATTTCTGTGATTATACTTCTGCTGGTCGCAATGTCGCAAAAAATTGTCGGTTATTGAGAGGTGTACTCTAATAGGAGATATCCGTTAAGGGAGATTCTACTAAATACCAGAAAAACACCAAAGTTGGGGAGTATTTAGTTCAAGTGTTAATGAACACCTGTGCAAAATTTCAGAATGATTGACCGTTTTGTTTCGGAGTGGTAGCCATCAAAATCCGTTACTTTTAGCATTGCGCTCATGCGGGATCGTCGGCTCCCATATAAACGCAATGTTAAAACTGGCGGATTTTTTATGGCTACCACTTCAAAACAAAACGGTCAATCATTCTGAAATTTCGCACAGGTGTTCATTAACACTTGAACTAAATCCTCACCAACTTTGGCGACATTCTGGTATATTTTGCATTTTAGTGTACAACTACCTTAATTGAATCTCGTCGATCAAGTTGGTGCGAGATCGGTACAAGACATTAGAGGAATCTTGACAAAAATGAGAATGAGATATCTCGAAGGTCGACAGAATAACACTCGACTCGAGCTGACTCATTTTCGATTTTCCCCGCCGAAAATGGTGGAATGGGAAATCCATCACCAGTCGCACCTGTTTGATAAAATTTTCAAGAATTTCGAAGTAAAACACCTTGAATGAAAATAGAATTTGAAGCAACAAGTAAGGTTTCTTGCGTGAGTTTTCTACAATTTTCTACTATAATGAAAATTTGTTTGATGAACCTGAAAAATCTCAAAATTTGTTCAGTCAGATTGAGCGAAATCGAGGAGAAGAATTCGAAAGATTTAGGGAGTGCAAAAAAAGAGACAAGCCCAGAGATCCTACTCTTCCTCTCGATTCAAGATGAAATCAGACGTATAATGACTTAGACGAGCTGAAAATTTCATGGTTTCATGACCTATCTAGCTCTTAAGTGGTTTCATAAACAGATTATCATCGGTGCAACTGGGGATCATGTCCTTATATAATAAATGATAGTTATAAAGTTATGAATACGGTGAATTATCTCGTCTCAAACTTTGCGTTACAAAGATCTGAGATTTGAATTTAAATAGAATCCCACAATTGGAAATGGAAGTGATGTACATAAATTTTGACCCGAGTTACGCCATCTACTCTGAGAATGTTTTAAACGAAACCTGCTTTAGGTTTTCTACTAACTTCGAGTATGAATGAATGATGGAGCGTCAAATTGAATAATTTTGGTACGTTTTTGGTGCTTTTCATTTTGTTCAGCTCGGCATTCCAACATACATAGACAAAACCCACTTCTATTATTAGTCAATGCAGAACTTACAGTCTCAGCTTTCGATTGATGGGCTACAAAGTTCGATTTGATGTGTCTAAATTGGAGCTATTAGCAGTTGAAGAAGTGTCCAGAGTTGGACCCCAATAAGGCAACTTTGGTACACTTACAGAATATCTCAACTCTACCCACCACCATGCGAGTGACTCAATTTTAATCGTTCAGAAAAATGTCTTGTTTCCAGCTGTTTGAAACCTCTCAAAACCTAGTAGACCATCACTCCACTCAGGATGAGTTGAAAAGAAGCTGAATACATCAGAACTGAACCAAAGTTACCCTGCCGTAATGATTCTGACGTTGAGTGGGGTAACTTTCTTACAATTTTTCATCGTTTTTCCTCCATTAAAATTTCAAATGCTGTGAATACCCCAATGTAACGATGTTAAATCAGCCTTTTCAGAAAAAGCATCTGCAATTATTTACGCGGGACCTACTGTGGCTCAACATATTGTTTATGAGTGTTTCAAGATGGGAGGATAGGTTTCCGAAAGATAGAATCATTTATGTTGCAAAACGCAGCTTCGAAAGTCATTTTGCAGGGGTGTACCAAAGTTACACCCATTGTACCAAAATTACCAATTCAACGGTAGAAGAATAAAAATTTCAATATCAGAACTGTCGAGGTTCACAAAAAAATAACTATTTCATTGAAATTCATTCTCAAGAAAGATAATAGAAGACTGTAACCATGTTATTCCTCGATCAAAATCACTTAGACAAATGAGCCAATTCAAGAGATCAATGTCATCACTGCATCATAGACAATGAACATAATAAACGAGGCGTTCATCCTTCTGAACGATGATATTCTGGTGTTGATTCAAAGCCCGCAGCTTGCATCACACACGAGACGAAGCGTCTATTTTCGTTGCTTCTAAGCACATCTATCCCCTCAATCCCCCTTCCCAACCCACAAACACACACAAACATTTGTACACATTCTAGAGACAAACAACTCGGGAATGGAATCAACAGTATGAGCCGGTGTTAACCTATATATACCTTCTCCAACTCCGAAAGAGACAATAAGAGCCAAGATAAAAATACGGTATAACGGCAACATTGAGTCTTAGTCTGAGCCAACGTTGACTCTTACTACTTGCGTTCAACGCAAGAGGCGTATCTCTGAGACTGGGAATAGTATTGTATATGCGAAAGGATATTTGAGATTGTGAGATGGCATTTCGAGAGGAGATATCGAAGATCTTCGCAATGCGTTTTTTCAAGTGGACGGGGAGAGGAGGGGGAAAATTTGGACGGGAATAAAGGAGATTCTAGGATAGTATACATATAGCAAAATTTGAGACGTTCGGAATTTCCAGGCCAATCTGCGGATGCTACTGATTGACATGACGAGATTACTCCGACGCACGCGAGAATCGATTCGTAAAGCTTCTCTCGGTTCAGCCTGTATACATATACCTATATAGATGTAGATATGCGTGTTAGAAGCTCGGTATGATGACTTCTCTTATTAGCTTTGAGTGAAAACTCCAGTGAGTCCTTGACACTTATTGGCGTTATTAATTAAATTGATCTTGAGTCATTTGAATCAGGCAATATGAATTACTCAGTAGCACCTGATAATTCACAAGTGATATCATTTATTGATTCAACAATGATATTCGAGTCATCAGTACTAGTATTCGTAGATTTGTCAGTGGCAGTATATTTATAGCGTGCTACATCATTAGAGAAAATTATCGCGAATTGATCACCTGAATCCAGAGATTCGACTCAAAAGCTTTTGCGTAGTCAGTGACAGTGTACCTATTATTAATAAAAATGTTTGCAAACCATCAAAAACTCTGATTGACCACTCTTTAACTGATTCCAGCTTTCATTTCAACAATATTGAAAATGCCTGATTCATCAGTTTCATTCATTAGATTATTAGGCTTACAGTAATGGACCAATAAGTGATTAATTCAATTCATCGATGATCACACTAGTTGAAATTGTTCAGTAAATTCTTCCCGCATCGAGCAGTGATTTGTACCACTGTTTATCCAAACTAGTCAGTGAATCGATTTGACATGTGTGCGGACAAGGTGATTTGTTGAGTTATTATCGTCACTCGATGAATTATCTATTACCATTCATAACTAATAATTTATGATTTTTCTGAATAATCAATGGTACAATTGATTACTAAGTGTGTGCAATTGAATGTCAATAATACTGTCTATTCGTTCGTTATTTATATAACAATCGAGTAGAGTTGTTAAAATACACTGCACGTGCATTACACCCGCGTGTATTACACGTGCATCCGTGCATTCGTGCATTTGTGTATCGCCGTTAGCGCCGCTGTCGGTAAGCCTCGGTTATCAGCTGGGCTGGGGCAAAGCGGGGCAAGCAGCAGAACAGAAATTAAACAATATAACCTCCTGAAAATGTCATTTTCATCTCGCGAAAATTGATTGCTGCTGCAAGATGCGGGTTTTTTGTGCAGCAGACTATTTTTTATGATGCTTGATGAATTTTCAGTGATTTTGCAGAATGCGGCTAATGCGGCTGTTCTCGACCTCATAGTGTTTGTTGGTTAAGTTTGGTCCTTGATCAAAAAATTATTTTGTGAATAGTTCTAAAGCAGAAATGAAGAGGTGGATCCATTCATCTTTTGGCTGTAGCAGAATGTGACTAGATTCTGGTGCTGAGAAATAAGTATTTTTTTTCCTGAAAAAGTTCTCTGAGTGATAAATCAAGAAAGAAAGGGACTAGATGGTTAAACACGGTGGATTGGGCCTTGTCAGGTATGGCAACAGAAGTATCTTTCCCCACTTCCTAACCCCAAAATATGAGGGAAGCGATAAGCGAATTGTTTGTAGGTTCCAAAGTCACGCTTGTGTTGTGCAGCACTCTAAGAACCCTCTAAAAAACGCATAAAAATCTATATTCCTTCTACTAAATCGCATTTTGACGCATCTCAATAAATCGCTCTGCAGCTTTTTTCGTATACTCCTATGTTAAAATATTAATTAAGAAACTTGAAGAAATATAATCCAACAATTGATCAACAAAAATATTTTTTCATACCAAATACATTTAATTAAGTGATTCTACATAAAAAACCGCTTTGAAACATGTCACTCTAGGTTGTGGTCAGTAATCAAAAATACTAAAAACCGTTTTAAAAGCCAATTTTCATTCAGTAATTTGCATTTACTGCGCACGCATGTCCTTCTATGTCCCGGCAAGGATTTTCAATCGATAGCCAGTGTGATTTCCTTCAAAATGACCGGTTGAGGAAGTCGATTTGATGCAGTAGAGCTCAAAATTTCGAATAATTAAAAAGTCCAAGGTACAAAATCTGTGAAGTCGTGGCTCCTCCAATGGACCTGAAAAATGAAAATTTCAAGTCGGGCTATCTGAAGGGTGTGAACATATATTTTTGATGTATTTTTCGACTTAGGTACCGAATCCGCGTCAGTTTTGCTCCAAACCTTCAAGATTTTCTATGAGACTCAAAAAACCGACCTAGAGTGTACGCGGTCATCTCCATCCTTTTTCCACACATTTGAGATGTGGGCTGACCATGATTGTATGTGAGGATTTGAATTGGTCGCGGGTGAGTCACCACTATGTATTTTTTCGTGTTTTGACCAACTGAAAACGATGCTTATGGTTCTGAGGCTTGAAAATTAGTTGGTCATCAATGAAATTTTAGCGAACTCCACTGATTAGTCAATAAGGAGTCGTGCGAATGAATCGGTAATAATCTCACTGACAATCAAAGCATACGCACGATGAATCACACCAGCATGGATCGCTCCCACGAATCAGTGCTCATACATTGGTAATCAGCGAGCTCTCACTGATTGAGGTGGACAGAGCAGACCACCTTATGAATGACTCTGATTATAAATTGACTGATGAGTGACCTTCATGCGTTGATGGTATGATTTTCAAACCCGTTGCAGTTTTCAAAAATTTTCATCAGAATTCATTATCATCGATTGTATTTCTAATGGATTAGCAGTGAATACTAATCAACGCCACTTATAGTTCACTTTACTCGAGTTTTAAATATCTAAAATTTTTGTCATCATTTTATCTACCAGCGTCCGAATACTACATTCAGACGAATTTTCACAGACACATCCCATTGAATTAGCAAAAAAAAAAAGAAACCTCATCTGATCTAAAAGAAGATAATAAACGTGTCGAATAAGCAAAATTCTCCGTTAACAAAAAAGGTTTGAATTCTCCCACGAAATAAATTTTATTGACTCTCAAATGTGGCACAGGATTAACATTGAAAGAGTCTTCTGTTGACTTGATGAGACTACACGACGGTTTTTCGAATTGGATGGAGCTTGACAGCACTGAAGAAACACATATATAGAGAGCCAGTGTGTGTTATATACCTACTTTGGCAAAATGAGAAAGGTTGCCAGGCGGGCGAGAAGAGGAAACGATTCTTTTCAAGTTTTGTGCAATAAGCTGTGCTGTGTAAAAGCGCCGAGTGATGCTGCCGAGAGCAGACCTGTAGACACTAAAGGATACGCTCCGAATGAAACTTTTCAGTGCAACAACAGTTTGTATTTCTCGGATTACGACGTGTATTTGAAAAAGTTTTCCACGCCAAGCGCAAATCGCAGCTGAGTTTGAGATTTTTCCCAAGCTGCTCGTCAACGACGCAAAACACTTGAGTTTTTTTGTAGAATAAGATAATTGATACTGCCCGTCCGCAGGATAATACGGATACTTTTTTTCGGAACTTCTTCGATTCAAATGAAAACATTGGACCGACGCATTGGTGGGGTCGCTGAGTGCCAGCTCTTCCGATCATCGAAGTTAAGCAACGTTGGGCGCGGTTAGTACTTGGATGGGTGACCGCCCATCTCGGTCTAATCAACCTCGGCTTGCTGGCTTTTCTGATCGGTTGGTTGATGCTTACGACTTTTCAATGTGAACGGGAGGTGTAAAGTGTCGCAGATTGGGTATTTATATCCGAGATATATGCCCAATATGTAACACGATAGTGGCACCGAGCTCTCCGGGGCGGGTTTTCTTCCCTTACAAGGAAGTTTTCCCTTGCCCCACGGGTTAATCAATCCCGGGCGAATGCGGAGAGTGCATACACGTTACAGTCACTACACTGACACAAGTTCACGAGTTGCAACAACGGAGTCATCCACTCTGCTAGTAGACCACTGAGTCGAAAGCAGAGGTGGCTCGTGCCTTTCGACTACGAGAGAGCGAGGCACACGAGCTCACTGTGTGAGTAGAGCTAGTCTCGAAAGCAGAGGTGTCTCGTGCCTTTCGACTACGAGAGAGCGAGGCACACGAGCTCACTGTGTGAGTAAAACCTGGTGCGTCGAAAACAGTGATGCAGTGAACTATCTGACTACAGGTACCACTGCAGGGGTTGGCTCTGAGATAAGACCGTAAGCAACCCAGGTACATACAGAACACGAGTAACAATAACACACAGTACACAGTCAGCTGCATGAGCCCTTCTGGGCTCCAAAGCTTAATAAAAAAAAAAAAAAAAAAAAAAAAATGAAATCATTGATGAAAAACTTGAAGAATTTTAAGGAAATGATTACCCATCAAGATATAGTTCATCTTATGAATGTAGATATGATTGAAGGTTTGAAAGAAAATATTTGCATTTTCTATCGAACCGAGCCCTGACCAAATTCTTCTTACCGTAATTCTCATGCAAACAGGAATTATGATTCTAAGACTTGTCTAAGACGCTTCTTAGAGTACAGATGAAATTGCAATTTATACTTCGCACCCCTTTGAAAGGCTTTGAAATTGTGAATCTCGTTCGATTTTTCAGAATTTTTTATTCTGTTTAGACGTTATTCCCCGATGATTAGAAAATTTACTTGCTAGCACAACGAGGGTCTCATTCCTGGGTCACTGTATTTTTTATGAGTGATCGGATTGTATGTAGTATCATCATGGAATGATTGTTTCATCAAATATTGTGACTCGATCTCATCACAAAGTACTTCATGAGCGAAGGAGTTATCGTTCTGGACAATCTCTCAGATTAATTTTGTTAGAATTGGCTCTTTATTTTCGTGATTCGGAATCAATCGGAGTGAGTAAAAAAACTGGGGTTGTGTATTCAGTTTTGTAATTTTTGATCTTCCATGGGTTTTTGAACAATACGTCCATAAAATGAGAAAGTGTTCTGAAAATACGCAGATACATGCAAGTTCCTCAGGAAGACCTTCAGCGTATCTTTTCGAATGACTCAATTGAGTGAAATCAATTTGATTCGAAATCACACGAGGTAGGCAATTTTTATAACATCGGTATCCTTCCAATTTTTAGGAATAGACAATAATTGGTAATTGTCAAATTGATATTTTTGACACAGTTCTCCAATCTTATGGAGTGATGTAATTCCAATCTTGATGAAGACTGGATCATAAACAATTGAAACGTCGGTACAAAGCTGCTTGTAAAGATCGAGACGGGAGTCATCATCTTCTTTTTACTTGTAAATTTCATTACGGCAAAGAAATCAAACTCAATGGAAAATTGTGATACTACGTGAATCGGTACAAAGTGTAAACAATATTCAAATACCAATCACATGATTATTTGAATGAAATCACATGATCAGCATTTCGGTTCTGAAGTTCACCTTGATAAAATCTCCAATAAAAGAGGATTTTTGAAGGTGCCTCCAATTGGACGCATCACTCTTGCTCAATCTGCAAGGATACTCTTTGAAAACGACATTCCTTTCAAAAACTAGCTCATACACGAGGGAACGTTCATTATCTGAATTTAATATTCCTCTACTGCCAACGATTGCATTGACACTCTTTTGCGCATAGCAGCAAACGAATAAAATATTATATCAGTAGATCCGATACCATCAATATTTCATTATTCAGCGATATCACAAGGAAGGTCACGGAATTCTTTCAAAGAAGCATATCTACTTAATGGGAATCGATTTTTTCAATATTTAATAATCGTATTCATCAGAGCAACTAATCATTGATATCCCCACGATGATAAAAAATGGATCGCATTTCAACAATGCAAGTAAAATTCAAATGAATCATTTAAAAAATACTCGATGTTGCATAGAGAAAGCCAACACAGCAAAGTAATTAAGAGATTCGTTGTTCCGGTGAGTTTTCGAAATGAATTTTGTTCGGTATAGAGTTTAATAAGATCTCAAATTCACAACAAAGGAAGTAGTAATAAGAGAATTCTGAGCAAATGGAAAAATTTTCACTCGGTTCAGGCTGAGAATTTCTACGAAAGAAAACGAGTTAGTAAAACTTGATAAAGAATATTCACTGGGAGCAGACATTGCATTTGCTCGTTCACCATATTTAAATCCAGGCAGAAAATAGGCTCGCTCTTCTTGGTGAATAAATAGGATACATCTTCGATGCAATGTGGTTTCAAAACAAAAAGAGTAAGATGGAAGAAAGAGACGCCTCCAGCCAGGACTCTGTGAGAACTGGCATAACTGAATAAATTTTTTCCTCATCGCAAGCATCAGCTATACGAGTTCAGACTAATAAGATAAGCTCTCGGTACTGTATAGATAGAGATTTATGCTATACTTGATGCATTTATATACCTCATCCTCAATGCATGTACAAGGATGTACATGATATTAGAACATGATAATTGTGAAATTCCAACTAAAAGTGATCCTGGAGGAAGCTATTCAAGTACGACCAGTAAACCTCACTGTGAAGGCAATCTATTTGAAAAACGAGAGAAATATTTTAAAAACTAAGCGCCGCTTCCATGTGGTTTCCTTCTATTTGGGAGTTGGATTTTGTCTCTGCATTGATTCAACTTTCAGAAAAGTGGTATCGGACACATCGCTTTTGTCCCCGAGAAAAGTGGATTTTGGCGCTCAGAATTTTTGTTTCTGTGCTACACGTGTTTTCCAAGCCAGTGATTACGCGTATTGCACCCGGTCTCAATTGTGATTTTAGAACTTTATCCTTTTCCATTCGTTGTGCAGTTCCATTCGGTATCGTGTACCGAGAGGTCGAATGTTCCATTTCTTATTCAGTCGTATAACAATGAGGACGCGTATTGATTGATTCGAAAAATATCATTTTCCGTTCAACTTTATTGTGAATTCGATCCTTTTTCATTCCTCCCAAAATGATACATTGACTGAAAAACTGTTGATGAAATCAACAACACATTTCGTTTAGTTACCTGCTTCAGAAAAATATAAAATAAGGTACGTGTACTCAAGTTGCCTCCATATGTCGATCTCAGAAATGGGCACTTGTAAACCTTCCTGATAATTTTTCTTTACATTTGACATCTTAATATAGATGATCCAAATCGACCCCGAATCATTTCTGCCTTTTCCAGAGAGTTTGAGGTATGTCTCCGGGTTTTTCGATTTTCTAAGAAAGTTTCGAGAACTTCCCTACCGATTCAACCATTCATAACACACGTTTTGGTGAAATTTGGAGGAGCCTGTCCATTTCGTTTTTGAGGATCTAATTTTGAGAGTTCGAGTTTGTAACACGTAAAGGACAGGAACGGCGCAGCAGAAAGTGGTTTCTGCGGACGGCTCTTGTGAGTTCTCTGAGGACTTTTCTAAGAAGTTGATGGAAAATTGATGTGTTATTCATTAAACTGGTATCTACATCCTTGCCAAAAAAAGGAACCCGTGTCCATTTATTTTGTTTACTTGAAGACTCGGATGTTCGTGATGTTTGTCCGCACGTGACGCTGATTTTCTGCCTCCCGTTAAGCGTGTGTGTGCGAACGTGTATGTGCATACGAGCTGATATGTTGTGTGTACGCGAGTGTACACAAAACTGATAAAACGCGGCGAGCGTAAGTAATTGCGTTGCCATCAAAACAACACGGCTTGCCCAAACTTTTTCGCCTAATTGTCTCAAGAGACATACCGCAAAGTGATTTTTCCATTTTCCGTGTTTGCACAGGTAAGAAGTCCCCGAGGAGATTGCGTTCAGTGGAACCGGTGCCGATTTCTTTTAGTTTGACCAGTCCGCATTCAATTTCTTATTTCAAGACCTTCAACAATTTTTAGGATTGCAAATCTCAGATCTTGAGCTGTTTTATGTGCAAAATATATTTCATACGGAGATGAATTGTAAAACAAGAATGAGATGAACATTGAAGGATACACAAGATGACCCCATATGGTTATCTCGAAAGGGTATGCAGTTACGACTCTTTTACTCAGTACGTGTTTATCACGTCAAAATAAGTCGGAAATCGTCTTTTGGACCAGCGTAAAGCTTCAAATGTGGTTGCACGGCGATGAAAATGGATGGAAACGACTTTATGCCCATTGTTGTTGATTTACATTGTTTTAAATGATGGGAGCAAGTTCGGTAACATTTTTGTGAACTCTCAAAAATCACTTTTTGAGGAAATTGTTATAGCTCATCTCCAGTCCATCGAATTTATTAGACGTACTTCATCTCATTTTGAAAATCTTAAGACAAGCTTTGCAATGAGTTGAAGTGCGTTGGGGAATATTGAGATGGGCCATAGTTATCAAGAAAATGGCTTAATGGGAGCCAAGTTGGGTACACTTACCTCAAATTACATGTATCGAGTAGTAAATTCTATGGTAATCCAATTTGATGAGCCCAAAATTGATTTTTCAGTACACTTGCATCGAAAGCCTGTGGTTTCCGCCCCGATGCCGGGGCAGAAAATCCCGCATTGCCGCCCAGGGCAGAAAACGACTGAGCATGCGCATCAGACCTCGGGCTGCGCCCTCGGTCTGCTACAATGCGTGCTCCAACCTTTTCTAACCTGTGCGGTGGTGCGGGATTTTGCCCCGAAATCGTGTCGGAAACCATAGAATTTCGATGAAAGTGTACTGAAAAAAACTATACGCACCTCGGGACGAAAGCAACCCATTGCGGCCACGGGTATGCCGCCCTCGCCTGGCGGCTCGTGCGGTAACTTACCCGGGCCGCAATGTGTCACTTTCGGCCCCTCGCGGACGCAGGTGAGTAATATACTATAGTTTTTTCCCATAAGGTCATCAGAAAGTATGGGGGGGGGGCATCATCAGCTGATACTAAATTGCAGGTGTTCAACAGCATCTCTGAAGACTGAATAAAAAAGAAAAAAAAAGGTATGTGGGGGATCAATTCCTTTCTTCCTTCGAGATGAAATGGACGGGGTGATGTGAAGGAGGAGTAGAGGGGTGGTGAGAATGAAAGCCCAAAAGTCCTAAGCATATACTGAAACAACAAACGAAAAATAAAAAACCGTTTTCATCTCGAAAACGGTCATTTCCCTGAATTCTCTTCTTCATCGTGGTAAAATATCAACCTCAGAACCGTTCCGTGGATTCAGAATTCGAAAATTTACGAAATGAAAAAGAAATGAGTATATAAATCTGGATAAGCGTTAGGCGTCGTCGAGGTTACACACCAAAGCATAACACATTATTATGCAAGGGTAAACTTTGCACGCTTCCTCAATACAGCCCGCGTAAACAGCCTCGTCGATCATCGTTCGGGTGCACACGCGCGTGATTTGAAATTCTCCAACGTCTGCAAGCTTTCAATTTCGAGAACATCGTGCGTGCATGCACTCACCAGCACCGACGAGCCGCACACTATACGCGACAACCCCCCCCCCCCCCACACACACACACAGTTATTTGGCACATCTTTCAAAGCCTCTGATGTGTCACATGCAGATAGCCACCCCATACAATAGAGCCGTGTCCATCCCGAAATACCAGTTTACCTAAAAGCTTCATAGTCAAAAGCTTGGTCTTTAACAAGTCGAACTTGCAAGCGGGAAAATATCTAGCTGTACACATTCTTATTGCTTACATTTCGAATGTATCGTTGTACGAGTTTTCGAATTTAAAAGAGTTGAACATTTCGATGTCATTGACCAGTTACAGAATTTATAGGGCTGTTCTAAGTAATACGACCTGCAAGCATTACGTTGTAATGAATATTGCATTTAGACTAGAGCCGCAAGCTCGACTTCTCTAAGGTGGGTGGTAAACTTTGTCGGGTTCTACTGGTAGTGGGCTATATCTTTGTATAGTTTTGCAGTTTCCATGAATGTATAATAAGTTTGCGAAGCTTAATGGACGAGTGAACAAGGTTTACTTGTAAATTACACCGGTGAGAATATCATCTTGAACAACAAACTTGTTTCGAGTTTTGGTTTGAAATATAAAGATACATATTTATTGTGGTTATCAGGAATTTATGGTGGAAATGAGAATATGTCACGTGGGGTCGGGGGTCTCGAAGAAGAGAGTTAATGGAGTTGGAATAATCTGTCTGTAAAGAGGGACGGACGAACAACGGATAGACAGGGGTTATATTTACTCGATCAATCAAATATTCCGTCACTTGTTTACGGATTCATTTTTGGAGGGGCAGTTGACCCTTGACGGCGAAAATACCAAACTTCATGGATGGTAAGCTCTTACTTACTTGAGCTTCTAAACTCAGATGATTGATGATGCGGTCCTTATTTCTTGCATGTCTCTTCAAGAAAAAAGTCCATCAAGCTATAGATGCTTTGCTTGGTGGTATTTCAATCCATGATTTGGTTGCTCAATCTGGTTTATGGATGTATCGAATTTTTAGAAAAAATTTCAATCGATTGGTGAATATGTGCTGGAATGGTTCTATTTTTATCATTTGTTTCGTGGTCTTTAACCGCCAGCCGTACTCAAAATGTCGAATAAACTGGCTCATGTAATGTTCAATAATTTGCAACTAATCTTGAAGAAGATATCCGAAGAATCTGGAAAAGAAACTCACCAATTTGTTGAAACACAAAAGAATTGTATTGTCACACGAATTGATGTCCGAAACAAAATTCTCTTCGAGGAGAAAATAAGTTAGAATCTAGGGAACTTTGTGATCTTCAGCTTTGATATTTTTCACATTTTTAAGATGATCTTGAATGTTCCCAACTCCAAAAGGTCATTCCGCAAACCTGCAGGCATGAAGTTGATTTTGCAGTGAGCGAGCTAACTAATGAAACTCTGTTCAAACTCATAAATCAACGGAGTGATAGAATCATTCACGGCCATCATAAAATTCGAGATCTCTATCTAATGACACGTGACGATTAAACACATGTTCCGGACGATATTCCAATATTTCTCAAGATCAGAATCAACATTGTATTTGTGATTTATAACCAATATGTAAATGTTTGTAAATGAATCTATCAGGGTTTTCAAACGTTTCTAAAGAGCGAATTATTTGTGATTTGGGTCATAGTGAATTTATAAATTATTAGTTTCATGAATATAACCTTGAGATTGTATGAAGATGAAACGTAGAGGTTTCATCTTCACAGGCCGCGTGCACGTGAATCCAAATGGATTGCGGGGCCGCATCGCGCTCTTCAACGATTTAGATCGGTAATGGGAGAGACCGCGTCGTGGTAAGCGTAAAGGCGGACCCACGGACGCATTGGCCACCATACAAACTCAAGTTGAGACGACGATCGATAGTTGCCTTGGATACGTGTCTCCAATTATTTGTGATTGTTTTGAAGAAAAAGTTAGTGTTCGGTTGATTGTGGTTCTTAGCTCTTTCGTGACGTTTGTAGATTCAATTCTAATCTATACGGATATTTCCAGTTAATAAAGTCTCGTGTTTTCTCTCAAAAAATGAACCAGTGTCTAATTCTTCGGTGTCCGCGATCGATCGCAATATTTCTGGCAAACAACACATATTCATCATCAATATGATAATTTTTAAATATTTCATCTAAAACCATAATCATTGAAATCTCATAAGTATAGGAATACTCAGATGCTGCCACTTTCACTACTTATAGTCTTGACATCTGTGTCAGACATATCAACAGATCTTTAAGCTTGGGAAAATTTTCCAAATACTTTCAGCCCGTCACACCGTCATAAGCTACTACTTGTGACGAGCTGATACTTGTGGGGGAATATTTTAATCACCTTGCCCAGCATCCCGTTTTGATATCTGCATACCCATTATCATAATATACGAGCAGTTGCATTACAAAAATTAATCTGTCACTCTCGTCTATTAGAGCCATCGTATATATTATCGTCACGGCGTCCCGTAAACGACGAGAAAATATCGTGGATTTTTTTTTCACCGTCACATCAATTACCGATGAATTTCCCGAGAGAGGAAGAGTCTACAACCGATGCTTCGGTGTACCGCTTGAAGCATCATCCGTGGTACTTCAATCCATCCACGTAAGCCAAATTGAGTTTCCTTTCTGTTGATGAAAATTGACTCGTTCGTGAGCCCTTTTTTCCCCTCCCTTTCCCAATTTTTGTGATATAATTTTCCAGACACGTTGAAGGAGATCATGTTCGTGCGGACGAGATGAGCTGAGTGGATTGGACAAGTTTTCAAGGAGAATCTTGAAGCGTAGAAGAGCGGTATTCATTTGAACTCTATCTGAATTATAACCAGGAAGTTCTCTTTCATTAATGGAATTCCGGTACTAATTGAGCTCAAAATGATGAATTAAGGCGACGCAGTCGCCGTGTACGTTGAACTTTGTTCCCAAAAATCTCAAAATCTATTTGTTCAGCTAAACGACGAGTTAGCCAGGTTTCATCATCATCTAACTTGGCTTGGATAAATTGTCGTGTCTAGTCTACTGTTACATGGATTAGGAGGTCCCCGGGGGCAAGTTATTCTCGTTCATCTCCAACACTCTTGTAATCGGTGACGAATTACAAGTTGTCCACCACGATCCAGATAACAATCAGTAGTAAACAACTTGTCTCGAACTTCGTATCAACGAAATTTTGAGTTACATGGATATGAAATATGAATTTCCCGGTTACACGGCGACTGCATCGCCTTAAATGTAACGATGCTAATGGTTTCTAATTGTCCAGAAACTAATGAACAATATTCAAATCAGTATTGACTTTTTCCCTCTCTCCGTTATCTTTTTTCTTTTTTATCTGTGGTTGTGTGGCAAAAAACGTAGAATTGGTTTGAGCGTCATTGGACATTTTCGTTAATGATTTCATCTATAAATTCGATGGCGCTCATTCATGAAACATAATCTAATAGCAATCTTGGAATTTTTTTAACGCATTCCGACAGATATTGAGTTCTTCATACACTGGATTTCACACGAGGATCACGTTCAGCTTTGTTTGATGCAATCCGGATAGAATGTTTGAGATGTTCAAATTGAGTTGATGTCAATCGCATTGATTCTGGATGGGTCTGTATCTTGTAGTTGGAATTCTTCCTGAGTTCTCATAAGTCAAACTGAAACGATTATGTGATTTAATGAGTGACCAAAAAATGAATTTCGAATTTCTTTATGTATAGGACTAAGAGGATATTAGAAGTGTTCATGTCTGTGCGATGAGTTGATTCATCAGTGTTACGGACATGAAAACGGCAAAGTTCAACTGCACAATGTTGGCTAGTTAATAAGATTCCTTATGAAATTATTTTTCAATCTCCCAACTTATCACTTGGTGAGGAAAGATTGTTCATAGATCAATTAGATTGTGAATCAACACAATGATGAAATGATGTCATTGCTAGGATCTTCGCTATCTGATGATGCATTATGAAATCGTCCGTCGTCTCGATCAAAATTTTGAGTGAGAGTCGTCATAGCACTTGATCTCAAGAAAATACTATTATCCAGTAGCGTCACAAAAATCAAAATCGCCGATGCATGAGGCAAAATCGATTACAGGCGAGTTTCTATGATTCATGCTTAAATTATAACGGGATTTAGGGCCGTCTAATTCGATAAATGTGCCTCGGCTAAGTGCAATGCACGAGTGCAGTTAGGACGCAAGAGACTCTAATATTTGAGTGGCAAATGTATGATGGGGCTAGACATGCGTACCGCATGGCCCTTGCTGCCTACTCGGCCTCGTAGTAGTCGCCACAGGATACATATATTGATCCCACTAACTTTAATATATTCATATCAAAGGCGAAGAGAGGCATTTTCAAATGACAAAGCCGGCAGTTACATTAGAAAATTTGAAGGTTTGACTTCATTCTGGAAAATTAATACAAGTGAGGCGGATGGGAGCGCTCTCGCATCAGGTGTATTTGAAACACGAGAAAGAAAGCCGCACACATGGAGAGAGAGAGAGAGAGAGAGAGAGAGAGAGAGAGAGAGAGACACCCGCAAAGAGGAGAAAGAGAGGGAAGTAAGGCACCTCGAAGCAGGCGAATTACAGTGACTCTGCCGATTGAAACAGGAGAGGCCCAAATGATTCCAGGAGGAATCTGATGCACTGAAGAGGGAAGAAAGAAGAAAGAAGAGAGAAGAAAGAAGAAAGAGAGGGAACAATGAAGAATGAAGACAGAAGATGCCGACAAGTGGCCGAAGAGAGAAGATGGAGAAGAGGAACGCTCGCAATCGAGCGCGAGACATGCCGCTCATCCTGAAGTAATGCTCACGCGGTTCCGGGATGAGATGGTAGATGCAGGTGGATCTCCTTCTTGATTGCCCGATGCCCTAGGTATCGGACATCGAGGGGAGAGGGATATTACACGGCCGGGCCCACCTCTCGGTGGGCCCCACCCAAACCCGTGTCCCACCTGGTATGGCCTGCGTGGGCTATGCGTAGTCCGCGTGAGCTGAACCAGTCCGGTGTCTGGGGACGGATCCGAGGGATCCTGAGGCAGATTTTGCCCTCTAACCACCTTAAAAAAAAAAAAAAAAAAAAAAAAAAAAAAAAAAAAGAGAGAGAGAGAGAGAGAGAGAGAGAGGTATATATATTTGAGCGGGCACTTTTACATATCCGCACGCTCGCTACACCGGGCTGCTGCCCTGAGGATGATGTACACCTCAGTCGACTCTGCTACTGCTCGCTTAGCCTCGACGGGGACCTGGCTGAGTACTCGCTGTTGTCGGGTTGCCGGATGTCTCGGCCACCGCAGGCCCTGCGTCTGTGGTTGGGAACATTCTGGGCACGCACGACGCGAGAACCTTCGACACGGACAACTGTAAACGCACGAAGTGTTTCACGTTAGACGACCGGAACAAGTCTCTCTTCGCTCACGAATATCGCACGCAAGGTAATGATGGATTGGCGATTTTTGGGTGGAACCGAGTGGCAATCGCGCTATCTCTCTCTCTCTTCCATACCTATTGTGTGGTTGACACTCTCTGTGCTACTAATCGGTGCAACACCTGTAACATCTAGATCATTGTAATATACATGTGAATATATAGCGCCGAGGAGAGAGCGATGGGACTATTCCCGTCACAGAATATGGGGAATTTTTTCACAAAAAAAGCTATGTATTCATCGATCTTTGTGCATTAAATCAACTTAACCTAGCGATTCTCTCTGAGATTTCCTCAGAGGAATAATTCTAAAAATCAAACCAAAATAATGCCCGACACAAATGAAAACTCCACATACTAAAAAAAAATTTCAACATATTTTCATGATATAGTAGAAACTTCACAATACCGTACACTTCAGTGCACCATGAAAGTGTCCGCAATTGCAAAGTGTTTGCTATTCCGGGGATCGCCAAATGTGGGGCCTAGCGTGAGAATTTTTACAAGTTTATTGCATGTGAAAATATTCATCTGAATCAAAATTATCCATTATGACTCTGAATTGTGATCAAATATAATACTGCTGGTCAATCATCCATTCTTCGAGTTTACATTCTTCCATCAAAGAAGGATACTACAAATCAAGTGTAAAATAACTGATGATTCCAATTCCATTCCGATAGAAAGCCGACCCTCCATTCTCTTCCTCAAATTTGCATTTTGATACTCTGGATTTCAGAGATTTTTGACAAAGATAGACTCGCAATACTTTGAGTAAAAAGTTTTCTCAGTGTAAGCAAACATTTTCAGCCAGCGTTTCTCATGACAAATACTTTTCGAGGCAGACTCAAAATTCAAGTGTCCGGTATATCGAGGTGAATTAAAATGGGATTGACCAAATCGAGGGCGAAAAATGTGTCCGGTATGCGAGGTGTCTGCTATTGGCCCGTGTCCGCTATTCCAACGGTTCAATAGGATTCAAACGAAGCATCTAAAAATGTCCGGTATTTAAAGGTGTCCGTGAACCGAGTTTTCATTGTACAGTAATTACATTATGATTTCAGCCATATACTTCCTACGATGACCCCTCATGCACTCCATATTTACTTTTTTCAAATTAAAACTCGAAATCAGATCACAGAATACATCTGTAGCAAGTTTCCCCTCAACATTCTCACCGTTCACACAAAGAAACACGATAATATCCTAGCAATCCTTTTCTAACCTCAATCTCTTACCTTGACTACCCTCTTGAGGCCACGACAGGAAAACAATCGAACGATTGTCGTGGTAAAAAATTTTTCTTGGCCGAATCAACAGAGAGACAAAGTATAGTAGTAAATTCCAATACTACGTATCGGGAGGGGGGGGGGGCACAGATTCCTCCATCAGTTGTGTCCATTTTGTGCCTTGCTCTCCAAACCTAACCACCAATAGGTTGCTACGGAGGGTTACTATCCAATACCGCGACTCACACTATACATAGACAATTGAAATCGAACACATTGAATCTATGACCAATATAATACTCTCTTCCTCTCTGAATTATCTGTTGAACCGAGACCGTAACGACTGGTTTGAGCATGCCAACCGTGAGGGCATTGTAACCGTACCGCAATCTCTCATACATGTCCTTCAGACTCCTTGTTATGAGTTACCGGAGTTTTATCACCGTGAAAAATCTTGCGAGAGTTCTCGAAGTTATCTCATTACTGACAACTCCTTGTTCCAGTTCTGGTAACCAGGACTAGAAGCCCAGTTCACGTGAGGAATACTTCACTGAATTGTTAATTTTATATCCAAATTTTGTCATGCCACCCACTCTTATGCACTTCCATAGTTTAAAATTGCTCAGTCTTAGCTTCCATGTTTTGTCTTATTTGAATTGTTGTTACTTTTGCACTACGCCATGTATTTCAATGTGGAGAAAATCGGGTTTAACCCCCGCCCACAATAAATAATGAATCAATCAAATTAATCCTCCACTCTCAACGTATATATATCAAGAATCTGCGGCTAACTATCCTTTGCACACAGTTGTTCCACTCACACACATCCATAGCATTATATTAGCGGTAACGAGGCGCGCGTGCCTTTCTATATCCACGCGTTATTAGAATAATTGCTGGGAATTGTTTGAGCCTTTTCTTGTAACCTCAAATATGTATATATTTATTATCTATATACATACCTATAGATTGTGGAAGCTATATTTCGTTGTACACATCTAGGGCTGATACTATTGTACAGATAACCCCGTTAATTCGTAGCAAAGGTCCAATTAGACAAGCTCACTGACGGCTGCATTAATTAAAACGTTTGGATTTTCGCGGAGCGATAATACGCTTGTACATACCACATTGCCTGCTTAGTATCAGGCGTTCTCTATCTGCCTTGCCTTTCAACGATCTTGTTGTATATACTTGGATTGTATTCATCTCCTCTTACCACGAGATTTAATTAAAAAGTTGCTCACGAGTAGGGATGCACAACCTATCTCTGTATTATTCTTGTGAAGAAAAAAATCAACACAGGAATTGTTTGGTACCCTTAGTTTGTTGTGTGTGTGTGTGTGTGTGTGTGTGTGTGTGTGTGTGTGTGTGTGTGTGTGAATTACCCGTATGTTGGCAGAGTTGATAATTAGATGCTAGCTGATTATTGAGATGAGTTTTCTAATTATTAGCCAATTCAAGAGATGCAATTTCTTTTGAATCAAAATTAGTGGAACCCGACGGCAGTAACAAGTAAAGAACGGAGAAGTAATTAAGGGCAACGATTTTGGAATTCCAATAAGAAGTTGAAGGCTAGTTATCGCAATTCTGCGAGAGAAATGCTTTGGGATATTTTTGCACGGGGCAAATTAGAACCCAAGGTATATCCCATGTTAAATTGATCGACCGATAAGCGCCTGCCCGTGTTTTTCGAAGATAATTATTGCGTGCATCGAAGCGAGTATGCATTTATGCGAATTTTTCGAAACGCGGGAGGTCGAGGGTGGGTTAGGAGATTTGAAGATGGTTGGAAAAATTGAGTTACGATGTCGAAAAACCGACTCACGGATCAGATGATGGAGTTGGAAAGTCGCTTTCTACATGCTCGATACGATACTTATTTTATGCATTCTCGTTCTTGCATTAGCTGGCTTGATTGCCACACCCCATTTATTTCGGTCGTTGAAGTAGAGCAAACCTCAGCTCAACTAATATGATGGAAAATGGAGAAAAAATTCTGATCTTCAGAGCTGCAAGTCAATTGTCGGTTGTAGAATGACATGAAAATGAGTCGCTGGCTGCGATTAAGGGCGTGTCTCCAATTCAAGCGCACGCCATCCCACGGCGCACGACACGGCGCATCGCGCATGCACACAGGCTCACGTGCCGATGTTTGTTTTTGTTTACAAAGCCCTAAAAACTCATTGTCTCACATGCTGCCTCAACCTTTGGATGTAAAAATGCTTTCTCAACATCCAAGAGATGGAAAATTTCAACAGGAGCGCTTTATGCGAGGCTTTATGTATATATCCTAACGGATAATGTTATGTCGCGGGCGAGTTTTTCCACTCGATTTTAGGTTATTATCGCGTATTTCGGTGATTAGATGCAATTTGAATAGGCGAAGAATATCGCCGTAATGAAAGGCTATCCTAATTTTTTCCCCCATCAAAATTGTACAAAAGTGCCCCCAAGCCCACGGCGAATTAGAACACGTTGTTTCATTTCTAATATGCTAAAAAAGTATGAAAAAGCAGGAACCAGGGGCCCAGGAATTTTTTCCACAACTTACTTTTTAGGTTTATTTTTGAAGACTCTATAGCGTGTTTAGCCCCAAGAATCACCAGACAGCCCCACTGCAACACCTGTCTCAATTCGCCTCACCCTTCTCTAATTAGTTACAAAGTCTATACCAACAAAATTTGCGTGAAGGATGAAATAATGCTTGCGTCTCTGTCGACATGTTCGGCATCGCGTTAAAACGTCAACATTTGCAGATCTGCTCATTGTAAAGCCACGATCGTGTACTTGAAAATTGTAAGTTCGACGTTGGTGGACATTCTTCGGTTTTAGAGCTCCAAAATGATCAGTGTTCTCACCTCCAATTAACTTTATGCAAAGAAAATGATGCTATGAATTTGATGAAGTTTTTCAACGTCGTCAAATCCAAGAAACACCTTAGAATAAAATTTTAATTCACATGAGATTCACTAGGAAATATTGAATCGTGCTAGCGTTGGAAACATCGAAAGCTTATGTGAATTGGGTATCGATTGGTAAGTGTACATATTTTGTGAAAATCTTATCTTCTACAAATATTCTAGCTCAATCATTTTTGTATCGATGCCGTTTTAAGAAATTGCTGGCGCCCATGTAAAATGAAGATCATTAGGATAATCAATCTTGCACGTGACTTCAGAGGCGTTCGATAAATGAATTTCTCGCAATTCTCAAACGAGAAACTACAAATTGTGATTTGTTCTAAAAACACGAATAATGCCGGCATTCCGCACAACTCAAGACGCCAAGATGCGAAAAAGAGAGCGAAATATACAAGAATTTTCCCGCTGAAACAACAATTGATGCTTTTTTTTCTTCAGATCGAAAAAGCAGGTCATAGTTTAGACGAGGTGAAGCGAAGATTATACTTACCCTCTCGACGGCTCATCGGATCTTTCAACGCGCGCGGTATTCAAGAATTTTCTTTGCATGTATCACACACACCACACACGATTATACATACATGTACTTTTATATAGCACACGTACTGCAGTCCGCGAAAAACTAAACTCCTGAATATAGAGTGAGAGAAAAATACTAAAAAGGCTTGTGAAGCACTCGTACACACTGAAAACAGCATCCGCTCGACTAAGCTCTAAAACCGATCGATGAATATGATATAGGTGTGCGAGAAAAAGTCTACGTAAAAAAATGATATACAGAGTAGAAAAGATAGTCAAGACGTTCTCGAAGGTATATATGAAACTCTTTATGTGTAAGCGAGAGACTATTGAGGTGGCATATAGAGCACGCTACGGTAAGGTGACCTTAAAAGCTCGATGCGCAACCAGATGCGGCACTTCTGGCTTCGTGACGTGGGCATCAGAGTTTCTGGATGGAAAACGAAGAGAAAAGTACTATTTAATTGTGCGTCTTAGGCGCTTTCAGAAACCATTTGGAAATCATTAATTGTTTGTCAAAGAAAAAAATTAAAACGTTTTAGGGTACTGGAAAACTTTACTAATGTTTCTTTCGGCAACCGTATGGTCTGGAAATTGTACGTTTAGCGGCGCGTAGTCACCTCTAGAAGTAGGTGTTCTTATTCCTCTGAATCACGACTCATTCTTGTACAGGAGGTTTTAGGGCTTATGGTCGCCGGAGCATATGGAAATATGCAAAAATTGCGTTCTATAGCGCCTCCTTCGTATTTTGACGAATTTGATGTTCTTGGAAAAAATAGCAAGATTTTGTTGGTCAATTGTTCTGAGCCCACTCACTCACAGATATTTCTTACCTCTCTACAGTTGGTACGTGTACCCAACATGCCCTCTACCATAAGGCCTGTCCGGAGTTCGCGTAAAACTGAAACCAGACGGAATTATAGTTTATACGCTTTTATGGGGATTGGATAAGTTGGCCAGATAGTATCCCGCTTCCCAAATTTCACTCCATGAAGCCAAACAAAATCTCATAACATTGTGTTCACTAGGGAACGAAAAAAATATGAACAGATTACGGGTCGGACACAACGTTGACTCGCCTATTCCTATTTATTACTCAACAACATACTATTTCTAGCCAAAATCAGATAGTATCTCGCCTGTGAATTATATACTCGAATCGGATGAGCCCTTCCACGTCCGAAATTTTGAAACTTAGTTCGCAAAAAACGTGTGGGAGTATCGAGCAGTGTATCTTGCCCAGTGGATCGTAGGAAATGTTATGTTGTTGAGTAATGAATAGGAATAGGTGAGTCAACGCTGTGTCAGACCCCGTTACCTGTTCATGTTTTTTTCGTTTCGAACTGAGCAGAATGGTGTGAGATTTTGTATGGCCTCACAGAACGAGATTTGGAAGGCGAAATACTAGCTGGGCAACTCATCCAATACCAATAAAAGCGTATAAACAATAACTCCGTTATCTGAATCATTACATATAGCCGCAACCTGAAAGTACGCCGGTGCATGTCTGGTTGCGGTTCTGCGCGGGGACTCCGGAAAGGCCATAGGCCATTTTGTCGATATTTTTGCCCAAATTCAATATTTTTCAACGTACTTGGGCTCATTTTGAAGGTTATTCCAAGACCTTCGAAATCAAATGGAGTGAGTTAGATTTTGACCAACTAAAGCCAAGCAATCGAGATTTTCCCAAAAAGTGATTTTTTAAGAATTTGCGAAGGAGTGTAGCGAACATGCCCCCATCAAAGTATCTCTCAACAACTTTCGTCTACCTCAACATTTTTCAATGTACTTCAGCTCATTTTGAAGCTTGTTCGAAGACCCTCAGAATGAGCCAAGGTACGTCTGATTTCACTCAACTGGAGTCGAGCTGTCCTAATTCTTCCAAAAAAATACATAAGGTAAGTGTACCCAACTTGCCTCTGTACCCAACTTGCCCCCATATGCCGATCTCAGGAATGGGCGCTCGTTGACCTTCCCGCAATTTTTTTTTACGTTTGTTATGTTAAAATATGAGAAAATACGTAGTTTTCATCGACCCCGGATCATTTCTGCGTTCTCCAGAAAATATAAAGTGAGTTTTCCATTTTTCGTGTTTGCACGGCTAAGAAATCGAGGAGGAAATTGCGTTCACTAAAACCGGTGCCAATTTATTTTTATTCGACCAATCTTAACGTACCTTAGCGCATTCGATTCCTTGTCTCAAGACCTTCAAATTCCGCTCTTCAGGGTTGAAGAACTCTGATTTGGAGCAATTTTATGTACAAAACACGAAGATGGTTTGAGAATCAAAAGGCCGACATCGGAGTGTACCCAACATGCCCCCATATGGTTTTCTCGGAAAGGCGTGCAGTATGGCTTTTTTTACCACTCAGAACGTGTTTATCACGTCAAAATAGGTCGGAAACAGTGTTTTGGGCCAACTAAAAGCTACAAATGCCGCTGCGCGGTGATCAAAACGGATCAAAGCCATTTTTCGCATTTCATCGTCGATTTACATTGTTTTAAATGATGGGGGCAAGTTGGGTACACACTTCTGTAAACTCTCAAAAATCACCTTTGGGGAGAATTCAAACAGCTCGGCTCCACTTCATCCAAATTGGACGTATCTTAACTCATTTTAAAGGTCTTGAGACAAGCTTTAAAATGAGGTGAAGTACGTTGGGAAATATGGAGATGGGCCAAAGTTATTGAGAAAATGGCTTAATGGGGGCAAGTTGGGTACACTTACCTTATTTCTGCGGTAAAGTGCATAAAATCGTTTATATCAGCAGGCAACCACGTTTAGAGCTTTTTGCCGACCCAGAACAATACTTTCGACTCATTTTGACGTGATGAATACGTTTTGAGGGCTAAAAAAATTCGTACCACACTCCCTTTCGAGATAACCACATGGGCGCACGTTGGGTACACACCACTTTGGCCTTTCATGTTTTGCATCCGATCTTCTCATTGCGCTCATAAAGGATTTTGAGGTCCTTGGAAAGAAGGAATCAAATGCGATGAAGTGCGTTGAGATTGGTGGAAACGGAATTTTTTGGCACCAGTTTCACTAAACTCAATTTCGTCGACGTATTTAAGTGTACAAACACGAAAAATGCAAAAACTCACTTAATTATTTTTTGTGAGATGCAGGAGTCATCAACGGTCGGTCTCAATGATGAATTACCTCATATTTTTACATCACAAACGTAAAAAGGAAAAAAAAATTGCACGGAGGTTTACGAGCGCTGAGTTCTGAGATTGGCACATGGGGGCATGTTGGGTACACTTGCCTTACATCATCTTTTCGATACATGATACATGATATAGGCTGATACAACGAAAGTACAGATAAGAAGTGTCAAGGATAAGATAGCAAAAGTGTACGTTGTAATCCACTCTGCTCATCTTATTTTTCGTAGTTGTTCTATTAATTGGAGGTGCTTTGAAGCTATACCGCTTTGCAAAAGACAAGATATATAGCTTTGTAAGAGATTTTTCTATCAGTTTAGTGCTCCGAGCTGGAGAGGAAATCGATGGGGATCCGGGAATCGAATAGTTATGTTCCTCTTTTCCACCCCTTTCATCAATATTTGATGTGATGAAATGTCACAAATTCAGACCCTGATTTATGCCGATGATGTAAAAATTTTTTCATTTATCAAGTCCCCTCTAGACGCTAGCATTCTTCAGAAAGCTCTCTCTACACTCAACAGTTGGTCTATCAGAAATGGTTCGGAAGTCAACGTGAAAAAGTGCTCAGTAATCTCCTTCTCGAGATCTAAACAACCTATGAATTATCAATATCAGCTCAATGGTTTAGAGATTGCTCGAGTTAATGAGATATCTGATCTGGAAGTCATTTTCGATTCTAGTCTCAAGTTTGATAAACACATTGATACAATTTCTAAGAAATCTGTGAAAGTAATTGGATTCTTGAGGAGATCGCCATCGGACTTTACAAATCCTCAATCTATAGTATATCTTTACAAAGCTCTTGTTATGCCCATTTTCACATACGCATTGACCATATAGGCGCCTAGCACAAAACTGGTCCGAATCAAATAAGAAAGAGTCCGAAACAGAATGCTCCGTTACTTGAGCTATAAAGATAAAAACCCGATGCATTTCACAGACCATGATTATCACCCCGTTAGAGTGAAGTTCAAATTATCAGAACTGGCAATACGGCACTGCTATTTTAATTGTGTAACAGCATTCCAAATAATAAAATGAACTATGCTCCAGTGTACAAACTAATGCCCTATTCACTGGTAGATCAGTGGAGTACGAATTACACTCCATTAGAGCGGCGAAACAAAATTTCAGTAATTCTACTTGGGTCCACTGTTCTACTACTAATAGACTACAGCGTCTCTGGAATCGTCTTTCTCCGGAAATTCGGGACCAGGGATCGCTGGAAGTATTCAAATCCTCTCTGAGCATGTTATTTCAATCTACAGTCTTTTATGATGTCTTAACATCTGTATCAGAATAATTCACCCCAATCGCCTTATAAGCAAATTTGTCGGAATATCCTTGGGTTTGTAGTTAGTATGACAGTAATCTAAGTATTTTATCATATTAATGAGTGATTCTTTCCTCGCTCATATTTTGTAATATGTACAGTGTAAACCGGCAGAATTGCCCGTATACATTAATAAATGAATAAATAAATGAAAATAAATATTTCCCCTCATGTAGCCAAAAAGTAGGGTTTCTTTGGGTTTGAGAGAAGAAATATGATATGATGAGTATAGGTTGTGTGTCAATATATTATATTGAAGTATTCCCTTTTCTTATTAGTATTTCGTTTTATTTCATCAATACACGGTTTCAAAGATAATATGAAGTCGCGTAATAAGTACCTTAAGCATTTTACGGATATGAGGAATGATGATGATATTCCATATGTTGATGAAAATGATGACAAATTTACAATCAGCATATTAGAATGTTGAGTATGAAGACGACAAGGCCATCATATGAACCAAGATGCAACGATTCCATCTCATCTGGAGAATAGTCTCTTGCTCGAACACAATAATAATATGTAGGATTTTTGCACTTGGGAACTGTCTTGACTGTAGGGCCGGAGTGTCTTGGAGAATAGTCCATAGATCTAAATTTTCGGGATTAATTTGATCTCACAGACCACCAATCGAATTTTGCTTGATTTCAACTATAAAATTATATGCTGGAGATGATATCATAATCTCAACAGAGATTTGATAGGGGCGAGGCTGGTTTACCTTTTGCGATATGGTGGTTGCTATAGTGATGGATGTAGTGATCGTGATATGTAGATAGCGATTGAATAGAAGTGATTTAACAAATCATAAAAATTTTTTTTGGAAATCATCTTGCAATCACTCAAGCATTATCTCCTGATCGAATTACTTGTTCAGACTTTTATGTGGAGCAGCACAAGTTGAGAAGTGGCAAAAAAATTTTTTCCCAAAAAGTTGTGGGTTCTTAGTAGGACTTACCCATTCTTAGTAGGAATTGCAATTGAGTCAAAATTCATCAAAGAAAGATGTGTACCGCAAAGGATTAACCGACGAATGTTCTCATGATCTGTACAGTGCATGGGGCTATTTAATTTGTCATACAGTTGTTGAAGCATTTGATTATGAGCTATGCTCTATATGCAGCACAAAATCTATCAGTCATAAAGAACACGAGGATAAATTAATAGTTCCATGAAGCTTTTGATTCGTAATTTTTGAGTCGGATATTCTTTTTTCTCGGAGCTCCATCGTGGTTCTGGTGGAATCATTCACAAGATTTTGAACATCAAAAAAATTGTCTGGTAATATACAAAAATGATGCAATCATATGCATTTAATGGGAAGAATTGAAATTAATGATCCAGATTTTTCTACTTTTGTGTTACGAGACGATCTGCAAAGTGTACTCCACGAATCCAGCTTCCAGAGATTACTTTACACTGAAAGAAGATATCTATATTAACTATCAATATTCATTCGGTGTAAATTTATTCTTCCATCAGCTAATCGTATTCTTCAAATGTATAAAAACGACAAAACATCGAAGGAATGGAAGTAGACGCCTTCGATATTCAAAGAAAGCTCAGAAATCCCCTTTTCTCGACAATAGTCCTCTTCGAGCTTTCCGATGTCTATTGGAATCTGTCGACTTGGTGAGCTTATTCTTCATTTCTTTCTCATCGTGCATTTACGGATGACGAATAGATTCGCCGACTCATTAATGCAGTGTCACTCTCATTCTTCAGTCATCTCCGTGATCAGCTTTTTTTCAAATTCTCTGATGATTTTTTTTACCGATTGTGCGATGAGGTGGCATTTGTGCGCAGACATGAGATAACATAATTGAGTATGCCTATTTAACCTCCACTTCTGATTTTGGAAGAAGAACACCAAGCGTTCTTATTCATGACTAATCAATACACAGAGTATCCCGTTGCCATTTCATTCTCATCTACAATAATATGTATAATTTATTCTCATGATAGTAACTTAATGTAAATGATTCAAATGACAGAATATATTTTGTATTTTCAGCATCAGAACAATGAGATCTGATAACTCGAAATGACCTAAATTGTACTTCTTCGGAGCCAACAAAATGTTTTGTTTACCCCTATTTCTTCCAAAAACTTTGCATGGGTGCGCTTTGAGGTTTTCAACGACGGAACGATAGTCCTAATTTATTCATGTATCTTCTGCCTACTTTGTAAATTCGATGGTAAAATTGCGATCATCTAGCGGTTTGAATTTCGTTACAAAGGATGATAAGGGTACATTCGTATTTTGAGAGTCTATAAAATAACCACAGTATCATATTAAACCTTATGATACCATTTGAATTCGTAACCAGAATGCGTACACGAAACCCGAAAGAACTACATTTTTGAAATTGAGGTATTTTGTCTTGATTTCGTTCTTTCGCAGCGTCTTGGAAATTTCATAGCAATTACCTCAGAATAGTATTATTGCATTATTAGAAAAAAAATCTCCTATCAGGTCAGGTCGATAATCCAAATTTTGAGAGTCTCGAGATCAATCGGAGGCGTAAAACCATGCATGATAAAACAAACATAGAAATTTTATTTGAATTCTCCAAATTTTTTACATTATTAATTTGATTGGAATTCTAATTACCATGTACCTCTAGATGAATTTTTTTTCTAAAACGAGGGACTCCAAATGGAACCAATAATTACACATCTCAATCGAATCAATTAAATCTACCAAACAAACTCGTCACATCATCTCACTTACCTAAATATCGTCTCATCTATTTTTACCTACGTCACATTTCACGCAGTTGGCATAATATAACACTAAAAAAAGAGAGTTATCATTTTTCTTGCAACGCATACTCAACACACTCAGCTAAAATGCAACCCTCTAAGAAAGTGTCTCGGTGTCTCGAGTACAGTCTTTATATACCCCACTGTTCTATGCAACTCTAAAATCTCGAGTTTCAAGCTCTCTTTCCGAGTCTCTTTCTCTCGAGATATACGTACCACCACTACTACTGTAGCTCGTCTTTTCAAGCTTCTCTTCATCTTTCAAGAGAGAGAAAAAAAAGAGTGAATGAGTGAGTGAGTGAGTGAGTGATAGATAGATAGATAGATAACCTTTATTCGCCCGAGGGCAAAATTGAAAAATACAGTGGCATATGTCACATATGTTACACCTACATAATAAATATATAAAAAGTATAAATAATTGTCTTTTTGGTCAAGGAATATTAGGATTATCACAGAAAGTGACTAGTCATTTTAAGACATCGAGAGATGCATAAAAGTCAGGAAGAGAATGATAAAATACATTTCCATATATATATATATATCAGTGTTCACAAGAACTATCGAGGAGAGAGGACATTCTCACGTAGAAAGGCATATAAAGGCTTGGGCCAGCAGAAATATCACAGGAATTACAATTCAGTGGCGAAGTAGCCACGTATAACTCTTTTAAAAAAGGAAACGCCGGTTGAAAAGAGCCCAAGCCTATCACAGTTTAGAGATTAAAATAATGCCTCCTCTCCACATCAATCCTCTGAGAAGACTGAGTCAGAAGGAAATCTTTTAAGGCCTCTTTGAATACTGATATTTTCCTCAGCTGCCGAAAGCCCGGAGGGAGAAAGTTCCACAGATGAGCACATTGAGCCTGGAATGATCTTCTTCCGTACTCAAGTCTCATATTGGGAACCTTGAGTACCCGCTCTTCTGCGTCACCACGTGCGGGGCGTTCAGATTGGTACCTGGTAAACATCGCAGCTAGGTAGCCAGGTTCTCCAAGATGCATGATCTTATGCATTAAAAGTGCTGCGAAGTACATTCTCCGCGAATCAGTACGTAACCAACCCAAACGCTCCCTAAACGGGGTGATGTGCTTGTCTCTCCTAAGATCAAAAATGTACCTCACACATGAATTGCTCAGTCGCTGTATCCGTTGCCGCTGTTCGTCCGTGGCGTCGAGGTACACGACTGTGCAATAATCTAAATGCGGTTGAACTAATGACTCGACTAGGCGAATTCGGAGAGGTCTGGTGATACACGCCCTAAAAAACCGCAATCCGTATAGGGCTCTATTCACTTTCTTAGTTACTTGGTCGATGTGCGGTTTCCACGTCAGTTCACTGTCAAGTGTAACACCAAGACTCACGACCGTGTCGCTGAACGGAATGAACTTTCCTTCCTGTATCTCAACTCCTGGCAAGTCCATTCTCTTCAGGTCTTTGATATTCCTCTCAGAGCTGAAGAAGATTGCCTTGGTCTTGCCAGCGTTGAGACGCAGGCCGGAACTTCTGGCCCATTCAGCAATTAGTCGTCCTACTTCCCCTAGCCGAGTGATGCCTTCCTTGATCTTAGTTTTCTCGACTTGGAGATAAATTTGAAGATCATCCGCATAGAATAGATGATATACCGACTTTCCATCTAGCAAACCAGGTAAGTCATTAACATATAAGCTGAAGAGTAAAGGCCCGAGAACGGATCCCTGTGGAACACCCAGATTGGTTTCGAGCCAATCAGAACTACCGGATTTTGAAGTGACTATTTGGGTGCGGCCTTGTAAGTATGATTTTATCCACAGGAGTGCCGACCTTGAGAATCCAAGGTTTCGGAGCTTCCTCAACAGCTTTGACGGTGTTATTGTGTCGAAGGCTTTGCTAAAGTCGAATAGTAGGAGTAAGGTGATCTTCTTCCTATCAATGCCTACTCTGATGTCATCCGTCAACTTTAGCAAAGCTGTCTGGGTGCTGTGGTGTTGCCTGAAACCAGTCTGGAAGCGATCAAGAAGTTTCTCTACTTTCAAATACTCCGTGATTTGGTCATGTGCAATTTTTTCCAGAACCTTGGAAAGGAAGCACAGCAGCGCTATGGGACGGAAGTCCGAGACCGTTGATGGAGCTACAGTCTTTTTCAATGCAATCAGCTGCGCTTGCTTCCAAGTCTCAGGAAAAACGCTATGAGCGAAAGAGGAATTGAAAATATGTACAATAAGATCACCAACTGCCGGAAGAGCCTTCGCGATCACGCTCTGGGGGATCCCATCCACCCCACGGGCCTGCGAGGAGAAATGTTTAATAGCAAGGACTACATTGTTGAAATTTGTGGGCTTAAATTTAAACCCCTCCTCCGGTGCAGAGTTAATATCGTCCATTGCTTCATTGATATTTTCGTGAGGCGAAACGGAAACCCCCGCAAAGTGAGCGTTCAGCTCATCCGGTGTGAAACCGTGGAGTTCCTCCTCTTTGCTCTTGGGCAAGAGGCCGAGATTGCGCATCTCCTTCCAGATGTTCTTGTTCTGATCAAGAGCGTCTGAAAGATGGTTTTGAAGGAAGGAATTACGCTCTTGCTCAATGCGCAGATCGACCTCTTCGCTAAGCCGAAAGTATTCATTTTGAAGCTCAGGACACTTGCGCTGGTTGCGTTGCATGCGCTCCCAGCGCCTGCGCGTCGCGTTTCGCTTATTCATGAGCACCCTCAACTCAGGACCAATCCAAGGAGCATCATTTTTACGCGGGTTTATAGTTTTTTCCGGTGCTAGTTCATCTAAAACAATTTTTAAATTTTCATTCAAGCAGTGAATTGCGTCTTCCAAACTGGTTTCGGCATTTTCAAGAGCTGTCCAGTCACAGCGAAGCAGTGAGTGAGAGAACGAGTAATTGCTCTGCCGCATAAGTAACTTTTACAAGTTTCTCTGAAGTAGTGTACAAGCCTTCTCCCGGAAATTCGTATACGTCACATATCTTGAGGCGTTACAATTTTACATAGGTATACATTCACATACGTACATGAGTGATTCCACCGAAAGTGAGATTATTTGTGTTCTGAGTTCGCGTGAGTTTTAGCGATTTTTTTTTAGCATATCGGCAGCATTTTTCTAGAGTTAACTATAAGGCGCAACTGTATTAGTAGTTTTTAAGATTATTCCAAGCTTCCCGTATTTCATACCGCTCTTCAAGAGGTCTAAATATTAATTCAATCCCTCGCCCCACCCCCGTCTGCGGCTTTTCAAATCTTTCTGACCTGATGGGCTTTGCAGGATTCACTAACAATGTGTGGAATTACATATACAGCTTGAGCAACATTTCGTGTTCTCGGTAGGTCCATTGTCTCGTTTGAAATTCTGCACAAGTATTTCATATCGTACTTGAGGCCTACTAATAGTCATTTGATTTCAAGACTACTTCCTGTACATGGTTCAGATGACTTATTGGATTCGTAACAGTTACTCGTCAACGTGCGAAGCCTGTTATTGGCTCTTTGAGATTTTTGATAGAGGTACTAGAGTACGGACATATTCAAACAATGGAAGTGGAATTCAGACTTTTTTTTTATCAAGTCTACACTTTCAGAATATTCACAAATATTCAAAATCGTAGGAGAGCTCAGCTTGACGCTTCGGAAGATCGGTCCGAGTGATGTTTTTGAAGGTTTTATTAGTTTCTATATGGGCATTATCGAACGAGTATGCACATTTCGTACCGTCAAATTGGGTAATTTTGGAATAGTGGGGTAACTTTGGTACACCCTCCAAAGGCTTGTCGTACGTTCCAGGAGCAATAAATAGGATTCCATAGTATTAGAATTGATAAAAGAATTTGATTGGAGTGCTGTGAAATTAACTGAGTTGCTCCTGAGCGTTGTACAAGACTTCTGAGAGTGTACCAAAGTTACCCCACGTGTACCAAAATTACCCAATTTGACGGTATCTAAAAACCGAGAAGTTGAGAATTTAGTCTCCGTACGCCTATTTCAGATTCTTTCACTCCTTTTTGCATGAAGAATTATGATTTATCGTAAAATTTATCGAGAACTCTGGTCTCATTGTTTGTGTGTTTTATCCCAGTGAATATTCCAGGGAACAGCTCTTGGGTACACAAAACTGACAGTCCACAGAAATGACATTTTGCCCTTAGAAGTGCCCGTAAAAGTATCGTAAACCGAGGTCAATGTAGCCACCGGGGTAAATGTGGCCACTTTTCCGGAAAGAGATTGTAATAGTCGTAACTTCGATGCTGTACCACCTAGAAAGACGTGCGAAAGCGCATTTTGAAGCTTAGAATCCCTTCTTTCAAAATATGTCAGCTTATTTGTGATGGGACAGGTTCCATTTACCCTTTTTCCGTGAGAATGAAGTGAAAGTTGTCAAGTAAAAATTCAATGTCGCAAAAACTTACGTGAACGACTTAATAGATCCATTTTTATCTCTTTTCAATGATTTTTTCTTAGTAGGTAATGACGTCTTCTACATTTTGCGCTATTGCCGATTGAATTTGAATGCGACAGTTATTTAGAACGATCACTTGAACGAGAACTTGTGATTTCTCGGCTGCACGGGGTCGAATGTGGCCACTTTGTATCTTAAAAATCTCGGAAAAGCAAATGAGTGGAAGAGAATTCCAAAAACAGCATTCTGGAGGTGACTTCAAGACGCGTCGAATGACCTAAGATACATATAGGTTTGGTCGAAAAATTGCAATGAAACTCAAGTAGAAGCGTCAAAGTGTCCAAAACCAACCCAGACGCCACTCGAGACACAACCGTGCTTGAGACGCCAATGTAGTTTATGAATTCCAAATTGGCCGCTTCACTCGAGTTTTTGAGCTATCGAGATGAATCCAACGGTATTCTCTTCGTAATTAGATGAGCTAAGACATGTGTTATCCTCATTTTGTTTCAAACACGAAGCGTCCGGGTAGGGATTTGCTCAAACCATTATAATCGTGGTGCTCAACGAGGGTGGCCTTAGTCACCCCCGATGCCGGGGTGAATGTGTCTACCCTGTTTTTTTATACTTTTCAAGAGAGCAAATGGTTGAAATGGAATTCTAAAGTCAGCGTTTCGAAGAAGACGTCAAGACGCGTCGAATGACCTAAGACACATATAGGTTTGTTCGAAAAATCGCAACGAGAATTCGATCAGAAGGTGTGAGTGGCCACATTGGCTCCAGTTTACGGTAATAAAGCCGGCGCAGAACCCCCCCCCCCTCCCCCCGCATAGATTCCCCGTTCATCTATTACTATCATAAACTAATGAAAAAATTGTTTCCGCCCACATAACTTGGTCCTTAGTGAGAGGTGGAATGGTGTCCTCCGAACTGATAGAATTGATTACATGGCTGAACATGGCTATAAGAGTACTTATAGCCCTCAGAATTCCGATTCTGCTCAGTTTCTCTCACTAGCATCTGATTATTTGACATGTTCCGTTGAAATTTTGCTCAGGACGAAGTCGCTCAGAGAGGATGAGGGATGTGCTGTTGTGATTTTGGAAAAAATCCTCATCCCAAGTCAAAATTTGATTACAAGAAAGAGTCTCATAGCTTGCGGTCTAATTTAAGCATCCTGTTCATCAAGCCTATGAGAAGTAGTTTGTCTAACTTCGTATTTTGAAGATAAAATGTGAGAGGATCGACTGTATTGGCTATCCCAACGCTAACATTAAAGATATGCGTGGAACTCCAATTACTACAGTCCACAGAACAGATATTCCCAACCTCGATCTTTGAAAATGAAAACGATGACTTTACGGATCGACCTTAAATTCTCGTGACAAGTTTATTCCGGTAAATTACATGTGAAAGGAGGATGGAGTGATTTGAAGCTTTCTAGCTGAAATGTCAGACCAGCTCACGATCCGAGTAAGTTTGTGTGATAATCCCCCTATGCTTGCGCAGATGTAAAGTAACCCAACAAAAAGAATATCCATCAACGCTTCCTTCGATGGTGTCTGTGGTTCTAAGGGCTAAACTTGATATATATCTTTGTCTGATGTGGATTTTGAGCTCTGCAGCCCTAGGTACTTATTTCCGCGTTGAAAAAAATTGGAAATTATCTGCAACGATACCTCGAAGCTTATCCTGGTGATCTGGAGCATTTCGACTAAATACACTTCTTGCAACAAATTTTTGTCGCTGAACATCACACTTCTAGTGGAATCATCCATATATATTTATCCTTGCTCATTCTTAGTTCAATGTACATCGATCCATGTATGCTGAGCTAAGGGAGGATCTAAGCAGTCCGAGGAGCAATAGACGCGCGTTATGCTAATGGCAGCGCATTAGTCGCCGTCACGTCGTTGTAGAGCAGTAAGTAATTGAGCACCCAGTCATACTCTATACATATATTATACACTGCTGCATCGCCGACCACATGCACCAGTGAGACTAAGTGTAATTTACGCATTGGAGATGAGTGGCATCGTTTTGTCTGTACGAGCTGCAAATTATATATGTTGTATGAGCTGGGGTGTCTATTCGAACACCTCTATCATGCGAATCTCGGAATGTTGAATCTGTACTCGAATTTTTTTTTTCCAATCTTCACTAGTTTTGTTTTGAGAGAAGGTAGTGGAAGAGTTAGTTTCTGAAATTTACGTGAGTGTTATTTGGACTTTCTTGTTCTGTTGTGGGAGAATTATTCACATCCGATAAAATTGATAACACCGGAGAACAGAATGTGGGGCCCGTAAGCTCCTCTTCAGGAGAATATGATTTTCTCATGTATTTTTCACCGTAGAATCCGAAACCAACCTCCATTTTGGCCGGACACGTCTGGATCTTTTCCAATTCGCAAAAGAACCGATTCCCCAAAAAACGACGTTTTAGTGTTTTTTGCTAATTTTGTGAATTTATTGACAAAGTGACAAATCGTTCTTGTGGGTCAGAAGCGTATCGGCGCCATTTTTTTCCTACAAAATTTTGACCTACTGGACACGATAGCAGTGGCTTTAGAGAACTAGCATGCGCTCGCAAGAAATGACAAGCTGATTTTTTGAGTTGCTATCGGCAAGATTCCAGTGATTCCGCAAGAAATCTCCAAATGCTCACCAAATCAACCAGGGACGTCTTTTTTGAGCCTATGAGGGCGCACTACTTCGTTTTCATACATTGACTGGGTTCATTACACATATATTTCTCTGAAAAAGGCATTTTAAGCATCTTCTGAAGGGAGCTCAAGCCCCCTTAGTAATGAGTCAAATTTCGAACTTTGGGCCTCACGGTCTTCTAAATCTACACTGTAAAAATTTCTTTCGAAAAACTCCAACTATCCAGTTGAAAATTCGACCAATTGGTTGTGAAAACTGATTGATTTCTCAACCTTATGATTGAATTTCTCATTCAACTAGATAATTGAATTTTTCATCCAATCAGTTGGTTGAAGTTCTTCGAAGAAAATTTTCACAGTAGGGGAGAGTGGGGCGAATTTGGACGGGGGCAGAATTGGATAAGAAGGATAGCTCGGTCGGAGGCGAGTCTGGGGTTTCGCCGGATGACTTATTTTCTAATACCATAATAGTCAGCGGTTTAAATGGTGGTTAGATCTTCTGGGACGATATTGAGAGTCCACGCTGACATAAGGGGGCTTTTCGAGGGTATCGCGTGGTTGATTTTGAAGATGCAAGAATTTACGCTGCTCCTGCATAACTGAACGGACTCCATCGACATTCGGGTGTCGAAAACTACAATCCAAAATGAAGATTTTGAGCCATCGTGGGCCAAAATCGGTTTACTTGGACCCGAGTTATCACAATTTTGCGAAAAAACGCCTGGGGGCATTTTAGGACAAACTTGGGCGAATTAGGACAATGCTTAATCCCATCTAAAATCGTCCGACCGGTCGCGTGTCCGTGTTTTTCGATGATAATTGTCCGTATGGAGGCGCGTATGCGTTTTTGCGGATTTTCCGAAGCGCGGAAGGTTGAGGGTTAGTTAGGTGATTGAGAATGGTTGAAAAAATGAAGTTAACTATGTCCGATGGCGGTCATAAGAGTCAGATTAGAGGGCAAAAGTCGCTGTCAACGTGTTCGAAGATAATGCTCGATTCACGCATTCTGATTCTCGCATTCGCTGATATTAGGTTGATTGTGGCACTCCATCATTTGGATCGTCGACTAAGGGCGAGTAAGGGTACCTTCAATTTGAAGAAAAATGAATAACAGTCGACTCTTAGAAGCTGCGAGTCGATTACTGATTGCTGAAGACGGTAGTGCGCCAATGAAGCGCCCATTCCAATGATACTGAAGAATGACACAAAAATTCGTGTGCGTTTGAGAAACGCGTAAGGAACGGAGTTCCAAGGCTATCTTTAGATTGATGATTGAATATCGATATGATCTGGAAGTTTGGATGAGTTATAACTGATTTTCGAGATTTTCAAAGCTCATCATAACGGTATTTGAAACAGTATTTTTCGATTCGAGGGTGGGAAGTTTGGTTTTGCTTTTCGAGTGATTGTTTTCGGCCCGAGCCCTGGCGAGGGTCGAAATTAGCACGAGTAAAGCAAAAAAACCTTACGCCCGAGTATCGAAATACGTTTTTCGATCGACTGGGCGTAAAGTGAACATAAACTACCAAGCGTAAAGCAGTGCTTTACGCACAGTCGATCGAAAGAGATATTACGGCATTAAGCGCCTGAGTAATTGAGATAGTTGACATCATTTTCTCAAATATAATACACCATGCATTACCCAAATAGAATTATGACTTTAGCTTGGGATGGACTCCCCAAAATGTTATGATAGGAGACATATTTAAAAGAAGTTAGCAAATGTGATTCTCAATTATCAACACTGAGTTGTTCATGAAAGGCATCATAGCTGGTGAAATACGCTGCTAAATGAGATTAGCAGGATGCTTTCTCCTAGCGAAATAGTTTGAGAGGTTCACTGAAACTAATGAGAAATTTGCAAAACTGATCAAATTCCAAAATGATGATTGGGATTCCTACAAAATAGTTATATTTTTTAATCTAATTTAATTGCATTTCATATCACACTCACAATCCAATGATTGGATATAACCAATCGATGTAGAATGAGGGAAGAGTATCTCTCTAGTCCATTAAAAGGTGGATAGATTAGTTGTAGAGGGAGATATGAGGATAAAATGAATTTTAGCTGCAATTTTCTTCTAATATTTTGGGTTATTATTACGAGATTCACTTTTAGGGGAATAAACTGGGGTTTTTCATGGAAGATATGTAGTTTGGTTGAGGGAAAATTTTGATATAGTTGGTAAAAAGATCATAAAAATGGAGTTTGTTGAAAAAAATTTGGATATCTCGGGAATAAATTGGATTTTGAATGTATTTAGAAGGATTTTGAGAAATTCGGTATCAACTAATCGATTTAGAACGATGAAAAAGTATAAACTTAGTTGAGTAAAATTTGTATATATTAGTTTAGGGGGTGTAAGGATTCTAAAAATGGAGTATTTTGAAAAAATTTGGATTTTTCGGGAATGAATGGGATTTTGAATGTATTAAAACGGATTTTGAGAAAATTCGGTATCAACCAATCGATTTAGAACGATGAAAAAGTATCAAGTTAGTTGAGTAAAATTTGAATAAAGTAATTTAGAGGAGAGATATGAGGAAAGTATGAATATTGAAAAATATTTTTGTATATTTTGAGTTATTTTTTTTTGAGGAAAATAGTTATCGGGATTTGGGCTACCTAAAGTGAGGTTTTTTTTAGCAAAACGTGTAATTTGGTTAAAACAGAATTTCGATAGAATAGGTCTAAACATGCTCAAATTGCTGTTTTTGTTGGAAATTTGGGTTTTTTTATAAAAATTTACGTTGATGGAGTTTGAATGGAATTTCGGTATTAACCAAAAGATAGATTGAGCCAAAAAAACCATAGCCTAGGTAATCAAAATTGGGGTAAGGTAAAGTTAGAAAGAAATATTTTAGTATGAAAGTAAACAATTTCAGCGATTTTACCTCAAAAAACGTTTAAATTAAATTCGATTTGGAGAGGAGACCAGGCAAATCACTGGTCTCATCTCTGAGACATTCTCTACAAGTTGTAGAAAAGCAAAAATCGATAGAGTGGAGTGTAGAAGAGAAAGCGTGGCGCAAAAAAAAACAACACACATACACACACACACAGACACAGACAAAAGGCCGGAGAGATGAGTCACTCGGGGTTTTTTGAGGATTATAAGGGGAAGAGTGTTACTTACAATCGTTAGATTTTGGCGAGAGGAATAAGATGGTTAAAGCACTTTTTTGATAAGATGAATTATGTTGAAGAAAATATTGGGTTGAATGGGAGTATTTTGAAAAAATTTGGATTTTTCGGGAATAAATGGGATTTTGAATGTATTAAAACGTATTTTGAGAAAATTCGGTATCAACCAATCGATTTAGAACGATGAAAAAGTATCAACTTAGTTGAGTAAAATTTGGATAAAGTAGTTTAGAGGAGAGATATGAGGGAAGTATGAAATTTAAAAAAAATATTTTTGTATATTTTGAGTTATTTTTTTGAGGAAAATAGTTATGGGGATTTGGGCTACCTAAAGTGAGGTTTTTTTAGCAAAACGAGTAATTTGGTTAAAACAGAATTTCGATAGAATAAGTCTAAACATGCTCAAATTGCTGTTTTTGTTGGAAATTTTGGTTTTTTTTATAAAAATTCACGTTGATGGAGTTTGAATGGAATTTCGGTATTAACCAAAAGATAGATTGAGCCAAAAAAACCGTGGCCTAGGTAATCAAAATTGGGGTAAGGTAAAGTTAGGAAGAGATATTTTAGTATGAAAGTACACAATTTCAGCGATTTTGCCTAAAAAATCGTTTAAATTAAATTCGATTTGGAGAGGAGACCAGGCAAATCACTGGTCTCATCTCTGAGACATTCTCTAGAACCTGTAGAAAAGCAAAAATCGATAGAGTGGAGTGTAGAAGAGAAAGCGTGGCGCAAAAAAAAACAACACACATACACACACACACAGACACAGACAAAGGGCCGGAGAGATGAGTCACTGGGGGGTTTTTGAGGATTCTAAGGGGAAAAGTGTTACTTACAATCGTTAGATTTTGGCGAGAGGAATAAGATGGTTAAAGCACTTTTTTGATAAGATGAATTATGTTGAAGAAAATATTGGGTTGAATGGAAAAATTGATCAAAAATTCGCTGTGTCGAAAACAAAGCTTTCTCTTTAGAGAAAGCAAAACATGGTGGAAAGGTGTAAAAGTTTTCATTGGAATTGATTAGATCATTGAGACTAATTTGTAATGATTCAATGAATCAGTGTACTCATTTTGTGAAGGGATAAGCAATATCTCATTCATTTAAACTCTCCCTTTTGCCCAAAAAAGACAAACATCTTCTTGGAGCTGATTGAGGCTTTCGACGATGAATGTGTATTCTGAACAAATTTAGATTCTGATGGTTCCTCACACTTGCATCATTTCACTTTTCAATTGGAGCTCTAGAAAAATGATGAGAACTGTTTGAACCCATTAATTAAGCACGAGGATTAAAATTGACAATAATAGCTCTACAAACCGTGGGGGAATTTCGACTTTTGTCTCAAATTTTTGTTTGCATTGATGCCCTTATTCAACAATTTACAACATTATATCAAGTGATCTACTCTCTTAGATTGTCTTCACTTTATTTTAGGTTCATAGAGGATCACAAGTAGTATTCTCTGTTCATTTTCAAATAAATATTCAATGTATGTCAATGTGAGGAGTGCCTAACAACATCTGTAGAGTGGAAGTGATGATACGCGTAATCCATATTTAAACTTTTGGCCAAAGATGACTAAGGATTGAACTCTTTATGATTTGATGCAATCTCGTACTCACTGGATAGGATGAAAAACATTATCCCATTTATTAGCGAGATCATAGTTTGCCTGCTGTACAGAATACACACTCATTTCATCTAAGCAGGTTATGGGATTTGACGACAACAATGTTAGTTTCACAAGTTGATGCTGAGATGCTTCTGAACAACCTCCTTCAATTGAGAAAGAGTAGCTTCATGCTCTATAAAAATGAGGAAGAGTGTATTGCATGCAGCCATGGTTGAAGGCATTTATGCTTGACTAAAATTGATATTGGTGGACAATGAGATCTTAGAGGATTTTGACTTTTGTTGTAACGTGTAAGTGAGTCAATGCTCAACTCAATAAATTACAGCATTGCATGCCTCTCCTTGTCAAATCATGTTTCAGAATTTAGATGGGGATTTGAACATGTTTAAATGTGGAACAGTGGCATGTACGGGTTAAAAATGGTGGCATGCTAATAACCACATCTTTAATTAAGACCCCATATGGATCCAAAACAGTAATGCTTTAGTTGCTTCAAGAAATTACTTTCCAAATTAGGGTTAGAACAGATAGAAATATAGCTTACTAAATACTTTGAATTAAAATGAAGTAGGACAAACGAGAGTTCGGAAAAACTCTCGTTCTGGAGTATGGATTGTGTTTATATAGAGTTTGTTCAAACTCGGAAAACCCTCATCACCCACGCAATGAGGGCAAAATGAGGACCCACCACACGCAACACTGCACACTTTTTATCGGGATCACACCACCAAACACTCACAATCTGAATTTCCGTATAAACAACCCATATAGCAATCGAAAATTAGCGATGGAAGCATTACTCGTTCCATCATAATGCAGCAATAATACTAAATAACAATAAAAATCATATGTTGTTGTCAGTCGAGCTGTGTGCATGGAGAGCAGAGCAGACAGCAGACGGATCTTGGCGTTGGCATCTGTGATATGCTGAGAATACACGCGGTCCCTCAGCCCATGCAGTATACCTATATCGTATGTCGGTTTTTCGTTGCATCTGTAAGGCGGGTTGCATCGAATCTCGTTACGCGGGGTGGTGTCGGTCGCACGATTTCACTCCTCACCCAAACGAGCGTAAAGGAACTCCGTTCCAAAATGGCTCGCTTGTTGAAGCTTTGGGAGGATTTAGAAGTTGAGATCGGTTTTCCTCTTGGTTCCCTCTGGGTTATTACCACGTATTTTGGTCAACAAATTCGACTCTTATAGGTGAGGCAGAGTGCAGTGTACCTCAGTTTCCAAAGGCTGTCTAAACTTGCCCACAAAACTTGTCAGAAGTGCCCCCCCCCCCCCAAGCACGGGGCAAATTTGGACACATTTCCTTTTTTAAACTTCCAGAAAGAGTATGAACGCTGAGACCTAGGGGTTTGAAATTTTTTTACAATCTATTTAATAGTTGGACTTCAAAGTCCTATAGCGCACCTAACCCCAAGTATCGTCAGATAGCCCCACTGCAAAATCCGTCCAATTTTGCCTCGCTCTCCCCTATACTTGAATGATCTCGTCCCGTCATCATAATACGATATCTGTGGTCTCCGATACCTATACTTGGCTCACGACTATCATGTTTACATTATTTTCCAACTCAAGCCTACGACATACGGCGTTCTTGAGGAGTATTCTGCTCACGAGAATTAGCGTATGTCATTAAATAACACGTTAATTGAGTCAGTGCAAACATTTTCTCGTACTACGAGACTCCGTTATTATTCACATCTTCCCGTTATCCATTGCTTTTGAATAATTCCAAATAACTACTCTAAACTTCGATCTCCGAAATTCGTAGTTGCATGAGCAATCCGAAACACAGTGATTCTTAGATTAACGTACAATCTAGAATCTTGATTGACATACCCAAAATCACTAATTCCATATAAAAGTTTTTTTCGATTTATCAATATTGAATGGATCCCGAAAAACGTTATAAAAAAAGAGCAAGATTTTCAGGTCAACTTAAGGTGACTGCGCGCTCGTATAATTTTGGATTTGGAAATTTGAATAAAAATTTTACCGAACAAAACTGATTATCGCGTCCAACATACTAAATAAATTGTGATTCTGTGCTCGAATGACTCGATAAATTGATGATGGAACTCCCAAAGAGAACAACTCGAAAGTGAACGGATTTGAAAGCAAAATATATACGTGCTGAGAGCCGATTATCTTGTTCGCGCCTGATGTAACCGTACCACTCTACCTGATTAATAATAATCCGCGAATCGAGTATCGTTTTCGTTTTCCCACATACATGTATCATCCAATGCTCAATATAATTAGTCGATTATAATGATTGACCTGGTCAGTCGTGAGGCTATTATCGAATCGATCGGCCCCATCCAGAATTACTGTATTATTCAACAGTTGATTACTCTCATCGTTACCGCAAGATTTCAGCCACGTGAAAGTACAATACTCTCTCTACATTTTGAAATACTATTGATTAAATCCCAGAATTGCACAAGAATTGCACCGAGATGCCAACTTCTTGGTTTTTGACTTCGTCAGCAGAATCGTATCGAGATCCATTTTATGAACCGAATGTCAGTCATGTTTGTTTCTGATTTAAGATTCTTCCTTTACGATTCTTCTTCCATACATTGTACCTGCACCTTTCCTTCTCAAATACCCACGAACAACTCTTTATAAAAACTTTTTCTACCCCACAGCATTAAAAGTCCTCAACTCATACTCTGTAACCAACCCTCACACACGTTAACTCAGAATGTGAAAATCATTCAAATTTCACGTGAAAGAGTCATTGTTATTTGTTAATCAGAAGTTCTAGTCGCGAGCCTTACGCGAAGGCCATTCCCTCATATCCATAGTGACCAGAATTTAGTCTATAAATTTTCTTTCTTTTCGATCGCTACTGTGGTTTTTTTCTTGTTTGGTTAAAGTGAGATCACCATCTTGTGATCAACACAGACACATCAGTTCATCATAATTACGCTACGTCAGACTATTCTGTCTTAACCCAATTAACTTTGTTCTATTCCTTATCGCACTGGAAAACGGGATTCTCTATCACTTATAGGCATACATTCAAACCCCGGGATTTTATTTGATTCTTACCGACATTTCACTGTCTGTAACATTTATACCAGGGATAAATAGTGTACTACCTCAAAGCCCTTATTAATCTAAATCAATCAAACAATCGTCAACGATACTATGAATCTTGGGAACTAAATGGCAGTAAAATTATGTTGAATCTATAGATTGAATCACTTGCGTGTCGGAAAAGGCTCAGTCGTAAAACATCGACGACCGGAATCGATAAATTTGTAATTATGAAGAACTATCGTCGATGACTTTCCTCCAAGTTCCGATGTAAACACTGAAGCTGATTTATATTCGACGTGAATCCTAATGAGCTCTGAGATATCAACATGTCTGCTGTAAGCCCGGTTTTTCGTGATTTGATTTCGGTCATGAAGTGAACTCCCGTATTCTGGAGAATATGTCTTGATAGAAGCAACCTCTACTTTGACTTGTCATTTGAGCCCTGGGCAATGTAATTCAACTTGAAAGAATCTTATTGGGAATTTATTTTCGAGGTCATTACGGGTTCGTAGAGTTTGGAAAACGAAAATTTGCGGGACTCCCTTGAGGGTCCTTCCGCAATGAACGTATTAAAATAAGCTTCGTCTTTGTAAACTTCAAGGATTTTAGCTATCTTGCTGACTGAATATGAGCTGCCAATTGTACCGGTCAAAAGTTTGTGTACACTTGAAAAATTTCGATTTTGATCACTCGATTTCTCGGATCTCCTTGATCCAGAATGACTCTACTTGGGCTCATTTAATAGCTTTTTTCAAGCACGTTGAGGACTCGTTTTTGTGGGTTTTTTTCATCCAGCTCAACAGGATTCCAATAAGTCAAGTCAAATTCTTGGAGAAATTCATGAAATTTGGGTCAACACTCAGACTCCTGCGAATGCAAGACATGAGTCAATGGATCAGGGTGATCCGAAAAGCATTTGAAAGTGCAAGTTGAGAGCTTCAGAGTCCGTTTCTGGGAATTATTTTAGCATATTTTTGATCTGAGCTGTGTTTGTTTTTTCAAAGGAAGATGTTTCTTGAAGAGGAATCCCAGAAACCATGAAAGGTGAGGAAATTGGACTCACGGTGGTATTTCTCTAATTTCTTGCAAGTTTTTTCGTGTTGCCGGTGGTAGGAATCAAGATCAGTGCTTATACCTGAGAAAAAATCAGTTCATTCATAATTTCTCAATGACTGGTCCTTTTTTCGAGAGAAATCATCCCCTACAAAAAGAGTCACAGCTCGGACCAGAAACGAGCTAAAATAACATTCAAAAACGAATTTTGAAGCTCTTGACTTCTGCTTTCAGATGCTTTGTAAATCATCTGAATCCATCAATTTCCGCCCGGCTTGCAGAGGTTTGCGTATTGAGCCGATTTCAATAAAATTTTACAAGGCTTCGGATTAATTTTGCAAGATTTTCTATCGAGCTGCGCGAAAATACTAGATAGCTCTTGAAGTGTTGAAAAAAAAAAGAAAAAAAAAACTACAAAATGACTCAAGTAAAGTCATTTTGGACCAAGGGAATCCGGACGGTCGAATCAAAGTTAAAATTTTTTCTTCAGGTGTACACAAACTTTCGACCGGTGGTGTTCAACAAACAGCCCTTGAAAATGAAAATCATATCTCTTCCAGGCAAGTCTATCGTACGAATTATGTAGAACGATAATCAAACAATCAACCGGGTGATGAGATAATAACAAAACACTTTGAACTCGAAGGATTGAGGTGGTGTAAATGATCATCAGTCTACAAAATCGAAAGTGAGACAGGCACTTATCTTGATGCAAGAGTAAAGATGTGTATGACAATACTACAGACGTAAAGAAATATACATACATATATATATGTTTATGTATGTATATATAAATGGAGTAGACGAGATATAACGCAAACCGACGAGTTGAGCCCGATCAAAGCATGATTAAGCGAGCCGAGTGCAATTAAGCGGCTGGCAAGCTTGGGCGCTTGTATCAAGCTTATATTATCGATTGATTAAAGTTCCTTGTCTGCTGATGCACGCCACTGTTGTTCATACTTATCGTTAGTATGAATATGGAAGCAAAAATTACAAGAACCAGATATCAAAATTTCAGTAGGATGAATTGGGTTACATATTTGTAGATTAGCAATGGACAAGTTTTAACAACTCACTAGTTCAGAGGTCGTAAAAAAGGCAATTAGAAGAGTATACTATATTACCGAAGACTGGTTAACGATCTATGGCTGAGGGAATGTGTAAAGTGAGAATGGCGTCTAGTGTTGACGGGCAAAGTTTGCTCTGCAGATATCGTCACGGGCAATATTTCACAGTGAAAAATACGTTTCGACAACTTTATCCTCCATAAATTGCAGCCATATGACTGTACGATTACGAGAGCAGAAAATAGATGGCGATCCCTCACCAGTGTGATCGTGGGAACGCAGAGAAGTTTTTAATTTTTGCTCGCCCAGCGTCAGTAGTAAAAGTCAGGCTTCGGTCAGACAAGTAGACAAACAACCGCTTTGGTCAGACATACAGTAGTAATCAGTCGCTTTGGTCAGACGGCAGAAATACGAAATGGGGCTCTAGGTTTTGTAAAATTCAACGACGATCTAAAGAACTTGAATAGTTCGTTCATATCATCTCAAGATTGTGAAATTGGGATATTGGGTCCTGGAAGAAATATCGTATCTGACAGAGTGGCTGTCATTGGTCGATCGGCAAACATTCGTTGGATCGAAAAGTAATAGAGACGAAGCGCGAACTATACTTGACGGCTTGTGAATGACATTCACGAGTGGCATCGTGAGAAACTGCAAATATGTGTGGTGTTACAGTTTCCAGTACTCTTGCTTGCATGTATTCTTATGTGACTTTACTTATTGTTTGCAAAAGTATACTTTGGCAGTGCATCTTTTGAGTAAGTTTTCGTGAGGAAAGTTTGGCTTTTTCGAGCCTACTGTCAGCTGTCTTTGAATAGACTGAAAAGGGGGAATGAATTATTTCGGTGCTCAGTTCCGATGAGAAAAAGAATTATAAAGTGTTAGTATTATAGAGGACCACACCGTTCCATCTATGTATGTTGTTATCTATGGTGGAATTAGAAGATTTGAATCTTGAATATTAGAGATTTGTATCCGGGACCATTGGTATCCGGTTATTCATGAATTTTAGGAATTTCTCACTGAAATAAAGCCAGATTGATTTGTTGTGAGTCTGTGTGCTGATTTTGATTTCAACCGATAATTGTTCATTGACGGGGCTCGGAATTCCGCTTGCGGGAAACCTCGTCAATGAGAATGAAAATAAATTCACTCCCGCGTCTCGCTGGGCGGAGACGAGATAGTTGAGGGTTGAGCAGTCTTGTTTTGTTGAGTGGAGGCCTCGGCTTTCAACGCTCCGAGCAGCGCCAAGCGTTTGGCCTGTTGAAGTCCGTAGAGGTCTCGTCGGTGCTCCTCTTCGGAGCGGGGTACGTAGGTTTTGGAACGTCTCTGTCGTTGACTGGGACGGTCCATCCGTCCGGTCAAGGTGCGTGGGCGTCCTCACGACGTCGTTGGATTAGGGACGGGGTTAGGCACTCGAATAATTCTCACAGTTTCAAGATACAATTGCGACTCGGTACTCGAGGTGCGAAACACAAACACTATGCACACTTGGTCACTCATGCCACCGGGGCAACTTGGTACGGTCGCGGCGGGGCACGTTGAGTCGGGTGCGTCGAGGCCACGGCTGGGCCGAGTGTCGTGGAGACAGCGTCGCGACGGCGAGCTGGAGGAGACTGATGATGATTGACGTTCGGGAGCGCGGTCTTATATACCCGCGTTCTACCTATGTTCGTACGCTCGGGAAGCGTACGATCCTATGCCTCGTATACTACGTACGCTGCTGAAGCGTACGTTTGTATAGAGATTGATCATTCGTACGTCCCGGAGACGTACGAATTTCAATGATTCGAAAATCGTACGGTTGAAAGACGTACGTGTATTTGCATCTACTTGATTTATGAGTACCGTGGCGTACGCCTGAGAGGCGTACGAAAATGAGTCGATCCGATGTACGATTTCAAGTGTATCCGAACGTACGCGTAATCGGCGTACGAAAATGAGTTGATCTGATTTATGATTTGAAGTATATCCGAACGTACGCGTAATCGGCGTACGAAAATGAGTTGATCTGATTTATGATTTGGAGTATATCCGAACGTACGCCTAAGCGGCGTACGAAAATGAGTTGATTGATTTGTGGCTTTAAACGCGCTGAATCGTACGCTTGAGTAACGTACGATTTGGTTGCGTCGGTTGCGTAGGCGAGTGATTTGATGGCTTGTGTGCAAAAAATTGTATATTCGCGGCGATCAAAATTAAATGCGGGGGTATGCCCACGTCAAATCGTCCGGGGGATCGACGCGGATATTATTTTTGCATGAACAGTGCCGTGAGTGTGCATCGCATTCGGTACCTTGTCGACTTTTTATTCGACCAAACTAATTCTAAGATACATACTATGATTATACATGATTGATTATATATTCTGGCCAGATAGTCATACTTAATTATTGTTCCGGAGCTGGGGGATTCCTCCTACTCCTCAAGTTGTAGCGGTGGCTAGGCGGTGGGTAGGCGAGCTTGCGCTCGGCTTCTCTCCGTGCTGCTTCTGCTAAGGTAGGTCGCCCTCTACGTCGCTTCCATTGCTGGTTGCTCAGGACTCGGGGCGCATCCGCTACCCCTGGGTATGGTTCTGCCAAGATGTCCACCTCGGCAACGTTTGTCGGGGAGTCCTCCTCGACGTGGTTTGCGATGTCGTCCTGCGCACGATCAGGGGTCGTGGCAATGGGGACGGTTGCGGATCCATTCCGACCTTGGTCCTCGGACAAGTGGGCGTCCCCACCGGCAGGTGTGGTCGGCGGATGTGGCCGCTCGATTCGGGGTCCGTCTGCATCCTTGGCGCCGCTGGTTGCGGGGGATGGTGACCCAGGTTCAGCCGCAGGAGGGGCTGGAGCTGTGTGGTCTCGCTTGACCTGCGAGTGTGCACCTTCAGGGCGGTGTTTCCGGGACGGTCGACGGTGAACACCTGCGCTGAATGACAGTGGACGATCTCGTATGGGCCTTCCCATCTCGGGGCGAGGCCAGCGTTGAAGTTATCGGCAGCTTTGGAAAGGGGGTGCGTCTTGATGAACACCATGTCGCCCTCCGTGAAGACTTCATCCGAAGGTCTCCAGCTGCTGGTGAAGTGATCCTGTGCCTGATTGGCTGCAGCGATGCGGGTCTCGAGATCGTCCGATCGTGGCGAGACTCGTTCCCCTGGGCGAGCGATGTTGTGTCCCAGGAGCAGCTCACTAGGTGAGAATCCAGTGGCGGCGTTGCATCGGCGGCGCATGGCGAACAGGATTCTTGGGACCTCCAGGTCCCAGTTGGTTTGGTGTTGGTACGGAAGTAAGGCCAGGCGTAGTCCCTTCTTGATCTCTTGGTTCCGACGTTCCGTAGGATTCGCCTGGGGATGGTATGCAGGCGTAGTCCATACTTCGACTTGCCACTTGTCGCAGAGGCGAAGCCATTTTGCACCTTTGAACTGTGGTGCGTTGTCGGAGAGTACGGCTCCCGGGTATCCCCATCGTTGGAACACTTCCGTCTCCAGGACGTTGGCGATGACCTCGGTCGTCGATGATGAGATGGGGAAGGCTTCCGTCCATCAGGAGAACAAGTCCGTGACGACCAGAATGAACCGCTTCCCCCGGGGCGTCCGGGGATAAGGGCCCATCAGATCCAAGGCCACTTGTTCCCAAGGTCGTTTCGGCTTCCTGGCGATGTTGGCTCCGGCATCCGCTGGTCGTGCAGCCTTGGTGAGGTTGCAGGGTCCGCATGCTCGCACATGTTGTCGGACGTCGTTGCGAAGTCCGGGCCAGTAGTACTCTCCGCGTATCTGGCGGAGTGTCTCCGCAGCACCAGGATGGCCGGCGAGCGGGTCGTTGTGGAAATGGTGCAGGACGACGTCGCGTGCGGACTCAGGAACGTAGATCCTCGGGTTGGCCGGATCTCGGCAGTATGACAGCAAACCGTCGTGCGTGCTCCATTCCGGTCCTTGAGGTAGTTCCCTGGTGGATGAGGGCAGGATCCACCGGTGGCTGCTGTCGAGCTCCGGCTTGGGGATCCACAGGCTCGTCGAGTGGGACAACAGGCGATGGACCAGTCGGAGCAAGGTACCGGCGAGATGACCTTCGGCGTAGAGGCAGCTGTGCTCCGTCGAGGAGGGACTCGAGCTCCTGCTCCGAGCCAAGGGACCGCTAACGTTGGTGGCGTGTCACGCGAGCGGTGCGCTCAAGCGAGACGGTGCGTTGTTGATCCAGTTGGGCGCCACTGGGTGTTTCCACACTCCCAGAAGTGCTTGCCGCTGTCTGCCGGGTCGTCCGGGTTGCAGGCGGCGTCCGGGGAAGACTGCTCATCAGGTCGCAGGTCCTAGCATCTCCTGATGCCGACGAAGTCCAAAAAGTCCCTCGTTGGCCCCACGTTGGGCGCCAAATTGACGGGGCTCGGAATTCCGCTTGCGGGAAACCTCGTCAATGAGAATGAAAATAAATTCACTCCCGCGTCTCGCTGGGCGGAGACGAGATAGTTGAGGGTTGAGCAGTCTTGTTTTGTTGAGTGGAGGCCTCGGCTTTCAACGCTCCGAGCAGCGCCAAGCGTTTGGCCTGTTGAAGTCCGTAGAGGTCTCGTCGGTGCTCCTCTTCGGAGCGGGGTACGTAGGTTTTGGAACGTCTCTGTCGTTGACTGGGACGGTCCATCCGTCCGGTCAAGGTGCGTGGGCGTCCTCACGACGTCGTTGGATTAGGGACGGGGTTAGGCACTCGAATAATTCTCACAGTTTCAAGATACAATTGCGACTCGGTACTCGAGGTGCGAAACACAAACACTATGCACACTTGGTCACTCATGCCACCGGGGCAACTTGGTACGGTCGCGGCGGGGCACGTTGAGTCGGGTGCGTCGAGGCCACGGCTGGGCCGAGTGTCGTGGAGACAGCGTCGCGACGGCGAGCTGGAGGAGACTGATGATGATTGACGTTCGGGAGCGCGGTCTTATATACCCGCGTTCTACCTATGTTCGTACGCTCGGGAAGCGTACGATCCTATGCCTCGTATACTACGTACGCTGCTGAAGCGTACGTTTGTATAGAGATTGATCATTCGTACGTCCCGGAGACGTACGAATTTCAATGATTCGAAAATCGTACGGTTGAAAGACGTACGTGTATTTGCATCTACTTGATTTATGAGTACCGTGGCGTACGCCTGAGAGGCGTACGAAAATGAGTCGATCCGATGTACGATTTCAAGTGTATCCGAACGTACGCGTAATCGGCGTACGAAAATGAGTTGATCTGATTTATGATTTGGAGTATATCCGAACGTACGCCTAAGCGGCGTACGAAAATGAGTTGATTGATTTGTGGCTTTAAACGCGCTGAATCGTACGCTTGAGTAACGTACGATTTGGTTGCGTCGGTTGCGTAGGCGAGTGATTTGATGGCTTGTGTGCAAAAAATTGTATATTCGCGGCGATCAAAATTAAATGCGGGGGTATGCCCACGTCATCATGTTGTTAAAAAAATACTCAATGAAACGTAATGGGCCTTGATTATACTGTACAGTAGGGTGGTCCTTATTTCCCAAACTCTCTTTTCTGACGTCTTCCACGGGTTTCTTGCATTCCTATGACTATAAAATAGTGTTCTAACAAATTTCCTTCAAAAAGACTCCCTGATGAAGTCAATTTGATGTATCTCAACCAGAGTTATGAATGTTTTTAGAAAGTGGGAAAGTCCAATGTGTCAAGTCTGTGAGTCGAACAAGGGCCGTCTTTGACAGCTTGGACTCGTTCACTTCTCCAAAACAGTCATAACTCTTGTTAAAATGCATCAAATCGACTTTATCAAGGGGTCATTTTGAAGGAAATTCTACCAGCTATAGTTTAAAGATACTTTCACAAGCATACAATCACGCGCATGCGCAGGGAAGGCTAATAACTGGGTAAGAAATTTGATTTAAAAATCGCTCTGGCGGGTCGGTTAGAGATTTGTTTTTCGGCTTCCTCGCGGTTAGAACACTATTTTCTAGTCACAAGGGTGCAAGAAGACCGTGGAAGGAGTCGAGAAAGAGATTTTGGGAAATAAGGACCACCCTACTGTACAGTGATTAAAATTGACTCACTGAAGTACCGATAAAATATTATGGAAGCTCTGATGAAGTACTGCTCGAGTATAGCAAGAGTCATAGGTGAACCGATGTACATTTGAAATATCCACCGAGGACTCTGTGGATGACTTTAGCTTGTGCATTTTGTACACATCTCTGAAGCAATGATACCAATTCGTAATACCGATAGGGTGCATTTTTTCACCATCACTTTGTATGATACAGTGGATCATGCGATATGTAATTTTTGTTTGGTCTCGTAGTCGTTGATCCGAATTTTTTCCCATCGCGGATAATCAGAAATCCCCCAAAAATTTTTGGAATGTTAGATTTTCGCGGTACCATCCTCATCTTTTTGTTTTTTCTTCTATATGAGTCTTGAGAATTCCCTTTAATGATTCATGGACGATATCCTCAATCAACAGATCAATCCAATACTAAGGGCATGAATATTTTCAACTTGATACTCTAGCCGGATTGTATTCACACCTTGATAAAAAAGCCCAGTCTCTAAACTCGATACCTATTTGATTATTGTTTGTGAACAAAACGCTTGGATATTCCACGCCGACGATATAGTGCTCCAGAAAGATCCATTCGAATCCCAGTACCCCCGATAGATACTCAAATATTCATTCTATGAACTATCAGACTACTCCTAAATGTCTCGACCTTCGATGAATGGTTGAAATATTCTGGAAATGCTGTAGATTCCCTCAATGATCCACAAAATATGGGAATTTCAATAACGCACCTGAAGATCATGCGCAAACTTTACTAATAAACATCTTTTGCTTTTTTGCAGGCAGAATTTCAGAGCCCAATACTCTCAGCTCTCATCCAAGCACTGAATCATGATGGAAATTGGAAAATATCAACGGTAACGGAGGCTGGTCGCCCTTTAAAAGCGATCGAGCCTCTAAAGTGAACGGAAAATATCAAAGAACAATCATAGTACCCATAACAGTGGAGGTTCCATTTTTCAAAATCTCAGTTCATTAAGAAAATAGGCGATTTAGAACGATGACAAAAGTTTGTATGAAAATCGGATAATATGGAGGCTTCGCAGGAGCTGACAACGGACTCAGTGGCTACTACCCACGCAAATACAAATGATGAGGTGTTTATCCATTTCTATTTCTAAATCGTTCGCTGATTTTGAATCGCAATTTAATGCCTAGATCATATTCAACTATTCGATATATGTATTGAATGTGTATAGTATGGTATGCAACATGGAAGACGAGAATTAGGAGAACAAAGATAGATAGAGATAGAGTGGTTTTGATCGTTCTAACGTGATGTGGGAGGTGGACGAGATAATGAGATAAATTGTGGGACGAGGCTAGAGATGATTATGGAAATTATTCGCTCGAGAGGAATCGTGGCATAATAGATACTGATTCCATGGGTCTTATACAAAGGATTCTCACGATAATCAGAGAGTAGTCTCTAGAGAATATATGAGGTTCAAACGAGAATACTGAAGCGTTTGCCGATCAAATTTGACGGTTGGCCACGCAAAATTTCTTCAACCGAGTCAAATTCAAACTTTTTCCGGCCCATGCACTTCAATTTTTGGGCAACTGTACTCTGCGGACTCGTGAAAAGATTTTGGATAGACTGCATTCAGTGTGTTGGAAATTCTGTGATTGAACTGTACAGTTAAGCCGGTTTTAAGCTTTCAGTTTCAAGCTTTGGAGCTTCCGAGAATTTTTGGAGTTTTTCTTTCCAATTGATCCTAATCTCACGCAAATCTTGAGATAAACTCGAAGTATCAATTTTGCTGTGGGCACATTGGTGATCGAAACGAATTTGAGTTATTCCTATGATGTAGATCACCCATTCATCACAGTTCATTCTTTCCGCTATCATCGACCGTTAGCTACCAAAATTTTCTGAAAATAATCCAGTCAAAAGATGATCCCATTGTTCACAGAAAACAAAACAGATTATTCACGTCTTCATTCTAAATCTCACTCAATCATGATTCTAATCGTGATTAATTCATAATCATGATTCGCTGTAGAACCGCGTTCGTCTCCTAAATTCCGAAGTATTTCCTTGGATAACGGAATGAGTTACGCAATACGAGAGATGACAATGATCTCAATCCCGAATATTCTCCAGCGTTTTATTCATGTGTATCTCGATTTGCCTCTGCCAAACAAAGAATCAAATATCTCAGCCGTGAATCAGAGAATAATCAAAACGACAACGAGCGAATTGATCTCAATTCTACCTTCTGTTTAACGTTTTATGACAAATGTTGAATTATAAGAATACACATCCGGTCTGAGACTCAACTTTCGTGATTTTTTCAAACATTAATCAAACCGAGAAGAGACAATTGCAATTATTTTCCGCATGCTTTCTCTGAGCATCGAGCCAGCTCACTCAGGAGATTCCAACTCACCAATTACGAAAAGCGCATTTATAATATGAGAATGAATGGCTCCTTTGCTCGAGACGCCTTCTCTAAGCGAGCCAAAAGCTAAGTGCCCGCGAGAGAAAAGCAAACTCGTTGCATAATAGTCATGAACAAGATCAAGCTCATTCTCGCAGCTTTCGAGGATCACTAACACCCTCTCGGGGAAGAATTTTCCCCCTCTTCTAGATCTATTGTTAGTCATCCGACTGCAATTAGAAACTCAAAAGATTAGCTCTTAAATTCACACTTTCGTCAAATTATGGTATTTTCAACCTTCATTTGACAAACTTCTTGAACTGGAAACACGTACCATTCTGGATTCAAATCGTCTCCGAATATAAATTTGACGGATCTTAGAGTGCATCTATGTTTGGCTCTGATATTTCCTTCTATCATAGTTAAGGGTCCTCACTAAAAAGTTCTCCATATCGAGGGCTCAAGGACTGCTTTCCAAAATTCTGAAAAATCATTGTACGATTTCATTGATCGGAACTCACAACTTTTCTGCATAAGAAGGGCTTTACCAAGAACTTTGTTTTATTTGAGCGGCTATTCAAGAGTTTGAGTTAGAAACAAACGATGCGTGGTTTTCTCTACCTAAGAGCGGGAGCAATGATTAAAAATTTTTCTATCAGTAAAGTAAACTTGATAATCCTGACGAATAATATGTTGTTTTTCTTGCATTCATTGCAGAAGGAAGTCGTCGACAACAACAATTCACAAAATACAATGAAGATCTCGTCGTCAATGGAGAATTTGAAACCTCTGAAGGATCAGGCGGCAATACGACGTTGTTCGATAGCTTGCACTGATTTAACAAATGTAGATAGCCGTACGACAAGTATGACGGGTGGAAACGAGGACGAGCACATACCTAAGCTGACGCGACACGAGAGGTTCTCCTGTCAGGAGACTATACCCGAGAATGATGATTTTAATATGGAGAAGATTGGCAGGTAGGTAAACACTGAAAATTTGAGGAATGTGCTGTGAGATACTCGTGAGGAGTGTTGAAAATCTTGAGATAGTTCATCGAATCGGATGTTGTTTTATTGATAGGATTTTCTCTTGTCTCCCGAAATAGTTGCGATGATTTCATAGTTTCATCTGGTTGTGGTAAAATGACCAGAGTTTGCCATGTTCTATTTTTCCCAGAAAATCCTTCCGATTTTGTCATTTTGCAGTTTTAACGGTGGCAATCTGTGATGGAATTGCATGTAAATATTTTCCTAGATCAATATTGGATATTTATCTGTTAATCTACAAAAAATATTGAAGAGGGTATCAAAGAATGTTACAGTACCGTGCGAGAAATTGGAATGGATCTCACTGAAATAGCGATATCTTCTACGCTCTTGGGTTTCCGGTAGTTTACTTAAACAAAGAGCATTTAGAAGATAACGAAAAATCTAGCAAATCGTGTATCTTCAAATCAAATATGATCAAAATTTCATGCGTATGATGTATACGAAACATTAAAGAATTTTCTCGTTCCAATCACTTGTCCGTTATTCTTAGACAAATCATGGTAGGATGGGGATTCTTCGTTCTTCGCAAGATTTCCAAAATTATCTCTCTCAACGTGGTCCTACAATTCTTTCCATACGATTTGAGATCGGTCGGATGAAATATTTTTTGCATGTATTGAGGGTGTAGAAAACATGGAATATTTCCTGTACTACGAGATATTAAAGTAAAATTATCTGAGTCTTTTAAAATTCAAGACGAATTTGTGCTTAGGTATGATCGTATAATCTTTCGAGCGTTTAGACAAATAAATCGTGTGTCCCCCGATCGCTTTTGACTAGGATGTAAGAATTTGTAGATAATTGTCTGAGAGAAGAGATTACTGAACAGTTTTCCCACTATTATGATTTTCTTAGAAATGAAAGATGGGTGATAGAAAAACAAAAAAAACATTTTGGGTTTCATGTGTAACGATCACAGGCATAAAAATCGATAAAAAAATCCTGAAAAGGCATGATTCTGTGGATTTTCTCGTCATTTTCCAAATCTATTTGGAAAAATTGTCGTAGACTTGATAGCACTATCTTGGTAAAAATACCCGTGTCCCATCTTGTTTGCAACGTACTGTATGTATACTTTGTGCTGAGAAATTTGAGATCATTGAGATTTATATAATAATCCCGAGCTTTCCAATGTGGATGACATAACGGAACATCTATATTTAAAGAATAACAAACGGGGACGATATATAAATTCTATCTTATTTTAGATACATCTTTGCTGACTGAGCAATATTTACTGTAACGAATATTGGCGAATGTTTATACTTTCATGAGATGATATCCATCTAGACTCGTAAATAATGCAACTTCTGAAATTGACTTTCGTGATACGAAAACTCGACCCAGAGTTCTAAATTCGTTTCCAAATGGAAAGTAAGATATCTCGATCGAATTGCCAAACTACAGTCTGGATCTATTCACACAAGATTTTTATCACTTTTCCATATATGGAGGTACTTAGATTGAACTTCTAACAGTAGCTCAGTCGTATCGAACAAAATCTCAATGTAAAACTCGCAAACGTATAAGAATTTATGGCTTTTAATCGCGTGATGTATGTGAACATATCTCAAGGGATGCATATATTAAGTAGATATAGTAAACCGTAGAAAGTTTCACCTCCAGCAGTATTCCTCATTTTGATAAGATTATAACATTGCTAATACGATAACATGTCTTTCCTTTTGGCTCTTCTTGTAAAAAACGTGACATACTTGACTCTCGAGGATCCACGTCGTACGTCCCACGGTGCATCAATAATTCATTCACATGAATTATTTCTCCTCAGTTCCATCTTAGAGATACATTTCGCTTCTATGAAATTTTATGAGAATCTCGGATCCTTCAAGTTCTCGTTCGTCTAATGAAATTCCAAGACAGACTCCCTAAGTTTCCATTACTACTAGCTCTTTCATTTCATCTCCAATTTGAATTTTTCTGAGATTATTTTTTTGTCAACACAGCGCATAATTTGTTCCTAAAAAAATAATCTCCCCATTTCTCTTGAAAGCTCTGTGATATTTTTTCACATCAACCATTCCTTCTGAATCTTTATGATCTACCGACTGATAGTGAAATCCATAACTTAGTTTGTTTATTTGATTGAAATGCTCTGTGATAAGTTTCTTGGTCGAATGAGAGGTCAATCTCGAGATCAGTCTGATACGAAAGTCCTGCCACGAATTTCATTGTAATGAAGATTTAAACACTCGAGAAAGCTATTGTCCATTTTGAATCGTTACAATGACATCAATTTTCCGATCCATACCAAAACTTAGGAATTCAGCATTCGTCCCAGGAAGGGTATCATCCTAAGACTTGATGGATCTGCAACTCACATCTGGTCCCGTGGAATGAACATTAGAGACACAATAATCTTAGTACCCCGCGTAAGACCTTAGGAATATTAAATAGCCAGATTCGAATTTCCTGTCGACTCATTAAAGCGGTCAATGCAACTTTCTTGAATCTATGATTTTCATAATGTTGCTCAAGAGAATGTCGGACACTGACATTGTCGAGTCCTCCAGTATCTTCGTTCAGTTTTTGAGTTATTGGGGTGATTTGAAGTATAACACCGACTCTGAAAGTTGCAAAAGTCGGCTCTACTCCCGAGATATACAGTATCTGAAAATTTCATCGAAAGTTTCAAGAACTCTGTCAATGCCACCAACCAAGAGAGGTCATTTCATCCGGTTTACGGATTTGGCTGAAACTTTGGAAATAGTCTTTTTTAGTGACAAAAGATGAAAACCAAGATTCTAGACTAACGCTCAAACGTTCCCGAGCTACAGCCAATGACAGTAGTATGAGGTTGTGGTACGTTTTTTCTAATCCAGTTTTTCTAAAAAGAGTTTTTCAAAAACAAGTTTTTCTAAAATAAGTTTTTCTCAAATCTGTTTTTTTAATGAAATCCCTTTTCTGAAATTCATTTTTCTAATAAAATGCCTTTTCTCGATATAGATGGATACTTATACTACTTCAACATAGTAAGCGAGTATCAAGATCATTCCGATAGGGGAGCGGTCCTGGATTGTTGAGGAACATAGGGCACAATATCACAATGTAATTTGAAGTTCACACGATGAATCATATGGATAACCCTCTAATCAAATTCAGTATGCCCCGTGGATTTCGTGTAGGTACGCTATTAGAAAAAAAGTTATGAGTCATTAGAAAAAGAAGCTTTAGAAAAGGCACTCTATTAGAAAAATGCATTTCAGAAAAGGGCTTTCATTGGAAAAACAGATTTTAGAAAAATTTACTTTAGGAAAACTTTTCTTAGAAGAACATCTTTTAGAAAAACTGGATTAGAAAAAACGTACCCCAACGGTAGTATGAAGGTATATCTAGATGTATAATTTTAAACATGGGCCCATATGGACAATGTCATTGCCTGAATATGTAACTAGGAAACTGGATATCGTATTTTTATGCTAAGAAAAAACCATTCCCAGAGTTTCAACCAAATCCGTGATCCGGATGTGATGACCTATCCTGGTAAGTGTAAAATACTGATAGGACTTCGAAATCCTCTCAAGAATATACATGAACATCCTCAGAGAATTTTGAATCCAATTCTCATTTTCCAACCTATTGAATCTGCAGGTATCTTGAAGCAAATCCAGGCCAAGCTGAAGCATGGATTCGCGAAAATGCGAGTCCAGAATTAAAACTACGATTGCAAACTTGCTGCCTCAGTGCACCATGTACAAGCAAAAAATCATCATCGACAAGTCAACAACAGGATTCATCCGAAAGAAGTAAAGGCAACAGCGTTACCTCGGATCTATTTCAATCGTGGCTTGCATCAAGTTCACCAATTAAACGAAGCAGTCGCAGTCCAAGCAGGTAATCATCATTCCAACTTTTATACATCATAATCTTTTCCCTCATCTTAAAATATAACTAACTAAGGATCTTGGAAGTTTGTTACTGTCCTCGAGTGGTATGATACCCTGAGGAAAATTTCTTTCTTATCTGGTTCAACTTTTTTACGCGATGGTTGAAGGATCAAGAGGATGAAAGTTGCGCCAACCGTCGTCGTAAGAAGTTGAGATAGCCGAGTCGGTGGTGATAAGGTATTGCTGGAGAGACTTGGTGAGAGGTTAGAGGTTTTGTTAAGGAAGATAAGTTCTTTGAAGACTCCTTGAGGAGTGAGAGAATGGGGAGAAGAATTGGATTTGATTTCATGAGTAAAAATTGATTCCAAGAATTTGATGTCATTTGGATGAAGAGATTTGATGAAAGCATGATGCAAAATTGAAAAAAAAAAAAAAGAAACATGAGTAGGCACTCGTAAGGCAAGTGAAAATTTTCTGGAGGATATTTCACTCAATTCAGACGAAATGAGCAAATAGTGTTAGTATTTAGATGGCCAATCAGTTCTAAATCATACGAAGTACATCTGATTTTAATGAGTTGATTAAATGAAGAAAGATGGTGGGACGTGTCTGACCATCATTTTAGGTGGATCATTCCAGCATCCAGTTGAAGACAGATAAATCTATCCTTTAGAAATTGACATATGGGTTTCCTGAATTCTTAAGAGGAGAGTTCAAAATCTTCCACGAGAATCAAAACGCAACTTTTCTTTCCATTCTCTTATCAATTTCCACTTGTAAGTTCAGAAGTATTCATTTTTCCAAATGATACGTACAGTGAGTTCCCAAGGACTCTGAAAGGGCTTCGGTGAGTCTCACCGTACATAGAGACAGAATCGCGATTTCCGGCTCCACAGCGAATACTCGGAAGAATTATGCTTAGAGATAAGAAAATCTCAAACTCAGCCCAGTGAGAGCACGCTGAAGATTTAGAAATCGTAGCACTCGTTTAGAATCTTACTAACTCAACAAAAAAGCTCTTGACAGGTATTTTGCAAATATTACATGATTGGCTGAATGAAATAACTTCAATTTGTCTGCAGTACACGTAACTGGATTATATTATTTGTTGATTCGTGCAAGCTCGTAGTATTCTTCATCATGTAATAATGAGTTATCACTCATTGAGAACAGCTTTCATTGTGATTGATGACCCAATTCAAAACACTTCCGATCAAACAATATGTACCAATCGATTCATATATAGCTCTGTAACCAGTCGCGTTTTAGAATTTGATATGATTCAGATTCATTGATCGTCTGCAATGCATGCAAAATGCATAAGGAGACATCTGATTGGCTGGAAATATTACTGTATAGTCACTGATGCAACATGGAGACTTACGAAAAACATTTTTCCTCACTCTGATAGAAATTTAGGTGCTTCCAACATCACCCCTCGTTATGTCGTTTTTGTATCGATTTCGGCCCATTTAAACAATTTTTTAAATCTTGTTCAGATCATTGGAAATCACATTATAAGTCGTTCAAAATGGGCCAAGTTTTGTCTAACTCCGGCTAACTACAGCCGTGCTAACTGAAATTTCCCAAGAAATGATTTTTCTCGAATTCGCGAGGGGTGTACTGAATTTGTCCCTATTGTGTATAAGACATTTGCAGCTTGACAAAATCGACAGGATCCGTTAGCGTTTCGTAAAACTACGGTGTACCTTTACTCTTAGATATCTAAATGAGACGTTGCTTTGTCCATTCCACATCTTTCTCACAACTTCTCAGATAAATTCGTAATTTTTGGATGGAACTTTGAGGGGGTAAGTAGAAAGTTAGAAGAAAATACGCTGCAGAAAGATATTTGTGGGATTCTTTCTCATTCCCTAGTAACCATTCAAACATTTAAAACCATGGAAGCTACTATTCATTAGTGATCAATGTAAACTACAACTTGAACTCAATTTCTCCATGAACTTCTATTACCGTCAACCGGGGTAACTTTGGAACAAAAATCGCGTTTTTTTTCTTCAACCTCGCAAAACTTGAACGTCTTACATCAGAAGTGCATTGTATCTGTGGTTAATCGAAAGCTTACAATTTCAGCTTTCGATTGCGGGGCTCATAAGGTCCATTTGGACATCCCTGGTTGGAGCAAAGAGCGCTGAAAGTCGTTTTCCAAAGTTAGACACGAGCTGGGGTAAACTTTGGAACAGAAACTGTTATCATTCTTCATTCGTCAATTAATTCATGAACTCTAGGTCACGCAATCGATTTTCACCATCAATGATCGAAAGTTGAGTGTCCTAGCTTTCCGTTGATCTATTACAAAAGTCTATTTGGTTGAATTTGAATTCTACAATCGAGCATAGACACCTTCAGCATTTCTCACTGCCTGCGTCGTCGCGGCTAACTCTCGAGGGGGAAAATACCTTCACAGTCGTTTTCTGACAAAAACTGCCATAACTTGGCTTCAGCGGGTCGAAATGAGACGTTCTTTGGCTCATTCTGAAGCCCTCACCAACGACTACTCAGGTATGTAGAATTCAAGGATGATATGAATCTTGGGAAATGATTGAGAGTACATGGACAAGTGTTCCAAAGTTACCTCGGTTTCTGAAAAAAAATACATACTTGTCAGTTTTTACTCTACAAAACTGAAACTTCGTGAAATTACTCCAATGTAACAGGGGATTCGTCTAGATATGTGTACAGACAAGTGAAATCTAGCTCAGCTACCTCGAAGTCGACCTACTAAAGTCGAAACCACACCACTTTTTCTGAGGGACTGTTTGTTGGATTGAAAACGCACTGTTGAAGAAGTCAGCTTATGAACCGACTAATAGCTGATAAAGGCCCTCGCGCCGGAGCAAAACATTGATTATGCTTGTCTCAAGTGAAAGAAACCGGTATTAAGGCCTCAGAATCATTTGCCTAGCCAACTGTGCGTGTTAACCACTCTTTCATGGGTTGTTCCAAAGTTACCCCGGTTGACGGTATCTTATAGAATTTGCTGAGCTTGAAAGGAGAATTACCAATCGCACAATTCCAATCCCATGGAAATTGTATTCCAAATCATTTTTATCAAAAATTCATTATATTCATTCACAAATGAGATAATACTCTATTCATCCCAATAACCTAATCCTGTCATGATTTGTCTAAGAATAACGGATTGGATGGGTGTTCAGTGGTGAGAAAAAATTCAAGTTCATGTAAAGAACACTATTTGTGTCAAAACTGATCGTTGAATGGTTCTTGAAAATGACTAAGCTCATTGCACAAGAAAGTTGAACAATGCCTCAGAATTTCAAAGAGATCCGCCGGAGGGTAGATGGGAAATTTCTAGTGACATAGTGCTTGCAAATGTTTGAAAATCTTTCCTTCGGGAATTTGAGATTTTAGTCAAAATTCCGTATCGACTGATCTTTTTTTTGGACGGCGAGAGAATATTTAAATCGTCTTCAGATGAAGAAAAAAAAAAATCGTCTTTAGAAATAGATTTATGGGGTCAATACTAGATGCGAGAGCGTTTTGACGAACATAGTCTGAAAATTAGGTTGGATTTAAGGTAATTAGCTTAACGTAGGAAAGGGATTATTGATAGTTTGGGGCTGTCAATAGGCTGGGCCCATTACTGATCAATTTGGAATAAACACTCGAAGTGTCATGAAGATTGGTTGGAGGGCTCAGGAGATCTCGCGTGACAATGGGAAGATAATATACAGACACACATACAGACGGACATACACAAGGTGTAGATCAAAATAGTTCACAAACAGCATTCTATATTGGAAAAGAATTTTACAAGTGTATTAATCGATAGTTCTTGGTAATCAGAAACAGATAGATCAATTTTCACTTTGGGTAGAGTTTGAACTGAAGGGTCAAAAATGAGAAATTCGAAGAAATTTTATGCAAAAATTCCCGCACCGATGCATTATTTTCTCTTCGAAAAACCAAAAAATGGAAGTAAGTTAGTTACACTTCCAAGTTTTACCACTAGTCTCCGAACAAGAAATCGAATACGCTCTAAAGTATGTTGAGATTGGTTGGAACAAAACGTTTTTGAACCGGTTTTACGAAACGTTTTTGAACAAAGAATTTAATCTGTGCAAATGGGAAATATGCAAATTCACTCACTCGAAATGCAAAAGTTACCATTCGTGGTAGGTCTGAATCATTCATTCTTTTCTCCATACTTTACCATGATGAACATGAAAAAAAGAATTTGTAGCAAGGTCAACGAGTGCCCATTCCCAAACTCTGCATATGCAAGCAAATTGGGCACACTCACCTTAGTTCCCAGCTTTGGTATCACGAACCAAAATAGTTCACTCATATGTACTATAAGTAAGAAAACATGATAAATATCATCACAAAGGGTGTTTCAGGATTTTTTTAGCAGTGAAATAGAAAATTTCACAATTGATGCGTTCCTGGAATACGAAAACAATTCATTAATTTTCCCCCAATCAATTAGTACACAATCAATAAAATAAAATTTCTATGACGTCCAAGGCGCATAAATCTAGTCTCGCCAAATAACTCAATTTATAAGTAAACAATTCCTCTCAAATGGATAATTCAATCACACCGGTTTCATATTGTATGCATCTAATTTATCGAATATTAGATGAATTGACCCATTTATATCGCACGAATGCCACTTCTCTATGTCTCTCTCTTCCGTTCTTGCGTATAAAATTGACATTCCCAATTGTATAATAGTTAATATCCTCTCGAGGGAGAGACAAATCGACCATTTCAATATCATTTCCAAGCTAAGCTTGACACTGCTGACATAATTCAATTACGGTAAAGGAAATAAAATGCCCCGATCTACAAATATTTAACCATCGTTTACTGTGTCTCTTATATAAGAGAGTAAATTGATACATTGCACTCAGAGTTTCCGTGGCATCAAATTTTCCAACCTGCGAGGCAAGAAAGAATAGGCAAAAGTTAGTGTACGTACACAAATACAGACCACAGATACAGTATATAGAACAGTCTTAGTCGTTCATTCTCGTTTTCCGAGCCAATAAATCTGGACGCGCCATCCCCGTCACTTCGAACAATATATTTTCGATATCTCTTGAAGCATTGAGGAAAATTTTATCCTTCCTCAGTGATGCGATTTTTGGCTCTCATTGTGTGCACAGGATGTAGCCTTTCTTTTTCTATAAATACGGGTTGGTTATTCTTTGATATTCAGACTTTGACAATTTTCCACGCTACGTGATATCGCATCCCTCTTCATTCGGGAAGTATTTTTTCTCCCATTTGCTTCGACTAGAGTCCTTTTTTTTATCTATAGCCCTGTCGATTCTCGGCACATCCCAAATAGAGAGGAGATTCGATTTGACGGGCTCTAGAGCAGGTCTACACACTTCGACCAGTAAATTTCATCAATTCTTGAATGTAGATCGATGAAAGTGCTGAACGGTTTTCCGATTAAGTGAATTTGGACTGGTTATTGAACATTTGGAATTAACTTATTGTTATGCGTTCTATGGGAAGTCCATTGGAATAAGACGTGATTCCATTCTAATCTTCCCCTTTCTCTGATATGCCTAATTTTTTATATTTATGCCAACTTTTGATTGGTGCATTATACAAATCTGAGAAGAAAGTTTGGTCACTTTCAAAAACATCTGAGCACAAGAATCTTTGTATTACTACATTGGCATTATTGCGAGAACTTATCCGGAATGTGTGATGACCTTGTATTTCGACGAGCCAGCTCCGAACCACTCCACTTTAATTTCCCCACACGTGATCTATTGAAATACAAAATTCACCTGGTACTGGACTCACAGGTCGAACCGATGAGTAATCTCTCTTATTTTCAAAAAAATTGAGCGTCGAAATGTCAGTTCCGTGCATTGTTACATTTGGAGATCGACGTATACCTCCAGCACTAGCGTTGGAGTAAGAGTCGCTAAGGGTATGCTCAAAATTTTTCTTCGAATTAGAATGTTAAACCAACTATTTTTTATAGACATTATATTTTTTATGTCCAGAATGCTCAGTGCAGTCCCCGAGCCATGTGTCTCATTCTTGTTATGGGATTTTAATTGAAAATGAGGCATTTTCTTTACATGCCCACAGCGTATTCTAAATTCACTTTATGTCACTCTGTCGCGGGCAAAATTCCAAAAAATTATGTCAAATAACCACATGTCATTGTGAGACCTGGCTTAGGATCGAAATTCCGAGTACCGCATGAACATTCATAGCCGAAAATTAGTCATGTAACTCATTTTGTCAGTTCCGTGGACACTATTCTACCCTATCAAAAAACAATTCACGTGATCAGAAATAGTCACGGTCGTGAAATAGTATATTTCCGTAGTGACAAAGGGAGCACCAACCTTGCGGGTCCTGGATCTTGACAAAACTTTGAGAATCTCCTTGTTTTGGTGAGAAATGGAAGTACCCAGGGGGGGTTTGTTCGATGGGCCTCCTATCCTGCAATACACTCATGGAGGTTAGCATTGACAGTACATCTATATATATATATATGACTTTTCAACATGGGCCTATATGAACAATGTTGATTTCCATAGCTGTATCTTGGGATTGGGGGTCCATTGGACTTAACTTCTGGAGATACCTTCATTTTTCAACAAGACAAGAAGATTCCTAAAGTTTCGTCAAGATCCAGGACCCACAAGGTTGGTGTTCCCCTTGTGAGCGCGGTAGCCCATTTTGGGCACTAGGACAGACATGTCCTCCAGTGCCCGAAATAAACTCGCAAGCGAAGTGCGGATATATTTTTTCATTTCGAGAACCGAAAAATCGTATGCGGCATTTTTAGGTTAGAGTATAATGACAAAAAAAAAAAATTTCGTCAAAGTATGGTGGGGATAGACGAAATCTACGTGGAGAAATTTGGATGTCAACTCTTCCATTTTTTCGAGCGATTTTAGGGCGAAATGTCAGTTTTGTGTACTCTTTCCCCTATCGTCTTATACATGTGAATATCACATATCATACCGTCTTAAAACGTTCCAAACAACGTTCTGCATATGTTTTATCATATATTATCGCTCAATATGCGAAAAGGAATGAAAAAAAGTCGATTCACAGACGCGCAGACTCAAAACTCAATTTCTGGAATTTCAGGATCAAAGCGTGTAAGTTTGCGCAATAATGCCTTCATGCTTGTATTTTGAAACAATTTAGATAATCAAAATTTTGAATTTCCTGATTTCATCCTTGTTCCAACATTTTGCAACAATCTATCTACTTTATTTATTTTTGAAATTTCCTCCAACATCGGAAAGTGAGATCTAGAGTGAGCAATTTAATCAAGAGTACTTTGTGATTCAGTAATTTTAAGAAATCTACTTTTGTTGAACTTTGAAATCTTGTGAGATACTCGTGGTATTAGTTATAGTTCAATGTCAGATCGATTCCGATCTAATCCTCTCGTTTATTTGAAATTACCTTGACTCTTGCTGTTGTATACGCACACGCGTAAGATGAAAAGGGAGTGAGAGGGAGACAATTTTCCACTTGAGGAAATTATCTTTCTCCCTATTAATCACTGCCTATCTATCTCACAATATCCCGAAGCTGTTTTGAGAACTGAAGGTATTGGAACAATATCAAATATCCAATCGATTCGGATAGTAAACTCATTTTCATTTGGCCTTTAATTACAATAAAAGACCCCTTAGATACAACAAGATATGCACGTGCAAACAAACTGCGCATCACAAATCTTCTATAGAATAGTTTCCTTTGTAAGATTATACATCATCCGTATCGATGGATTATGATACATTCCATACAAGTTCGAATTCAAATCTACACGATATCAAAGACTGATTAGATAGGTTCGGAGGAGCTAAAGCTCAATTGTGATGAGGAGTTGCGATATTCCTTATTAGAGAGAGTGCGAGATATTAATTTTACCTTGACTCTATGCTTTGACTGAGACTACGTACGCACTTTACCAGTTAGTGAATAACTTTTGATCCTGAACTGATTCATATCGCAATAATTCTATATAGACATTCAAGGATGCAATATCGTATTTTGCATTTATCGAAATACAATTATTCATGGACACTTTGATGAATCACTGCGGACGTCAGAGAGTATAATTCATCAGAATGATTTATATCGATATATTTAGATGATGCATTTGAAAGTTTGACGGATAAGAATTTATGTGGATTCGAGTTTTACCTTGGCCTACGTTGGAGATCCACATTAAATCGTAAAGGTATATATTTTATTTTGCGATTATTAAAGCTCCAAAGAGCTTTATTACTCATTCAGTTATCGATGTAAGGCGTACATAATTTGACCGTCCCACTTTTATATCTCTTGAGTGATCTCTTTAGTAAAATATTTCAACAGCACTTGTCCCCCTTTTTCATACTCGATTTCACTTTCTATAAAGAGTCTTGAATATTGAAAACGACAAATTCATGCATACTGATGAGAATTTATTCGCAATATGCTATAATTCAGCCAGCGTTATGAATTTTTCATTAAATTCGATTCAAATCGATCCTAGAGTAGCTCTGTCATTTACCGTGAAACCATGTGGAATAATCTTTTTTAGCAGTGACAACCTTCATTTAATTTCTCATTCCAACTCATTTACTCGTGCAAAATATTTCATTTGTGAATGCATGGAGAACGTATTTCTAAACATCAGATACTCGTTCTTTGAATTATTCTCAGGAGAAGTTCCTTTATCATTTGTGATTCGAAAAAAGATCAAAATGTTGCATGGCTGTACAGAAATTGAAATTTCAAAATCAAATTCAAATGTTGAACTTAGGGATAAAGACTTTATCAAAATGAATAATAATTGGTCCGATGATGTGACAAGATGTTTTGGATTTGTAAAACGAATTCTTCGCCGATTCCGTTCTTTGCAATCTAGTTGTTTCAAGGACTCTGAGTCAATTTTTTTTATACGGATGGGGTCACATGGAAAATTTTTTCCAATCATTTTGGCCAGTCAAATAGAGTACCTTGACATGCAAATCCGATCACGCTATAGTTCCTGAGAATTTTATCAAAAAATGATCAAAATAGAGTACTCTCGCGCCTCTCAGCGTTAGTAATTTTATCAGACTCAAATCATTAAAATTTCAATCATTGAAAATGACGCTTTCGTTTGCATCGAGTGAAGCAAAACTAACGAAGAGTAATTATCTTTAAAATAATTATTTCTTAACGCACTGATTTCATAAAAAAAACTGTCTCAATCAAAAAGTATGACTATCAATTTAACAAAGTTGATATTTTCATCTACACATAATTATTAAAATGCATACTCACCAGTCATCCTCTGTTGTCTTTTGCAAGGAAAATTTACTCAATGTACTTTCAAGCTCAAATTATCAGATCAAATCGTGGAGAGTCGTAAGATCGCAAAACTGCTTGAGATACCTTACTATCGAAATAAAGATTTACACGTCGAGTATTTTATAACTGTAGCCCGAAAAAAAATTGCAAGAATATTGTTAGGCCATACAAGACGGAAAATCTTCAACCGTTTCATGAAGCATTTTCAGCATTCGTGGAATTTTTTCATCTTTCACAGATTTTAATCTAAAGCATATCATTTTTGATCACCGAAAAATTCAAATATTATTACTCAATTATGATGCAACGATAGAGTCCAATAAATTCAATTCTGACCACCGAAACTCACAATAAGGTTGATTGAGGATTTTCAAAAAAAAGTTGAGATGAGCAAGGTTATGTAAATTACCCAATCATCACCTTCTACAATGAAAAATATTTTTCATTGGTCTCTCAATGTATCTCCAAATGGTGGTGCGTTTTCCTCCGTGGGAAGTGACGATATTGTCAAAGAAAATTCATTGCTTTCATCAACTGTTTATTGATTTGATGTCTAACTTCATGGACTCAGACGTCCGAGATTTAGGGTACATCACATTCAGATATGTCAACTTTTCAATTCTCTGAAATGCAAATTCCTTCTCCGTAACGAATTGCGTCTCCATCTGATAATCCTCTCACGTGCCTAAGCAGCGCGTTTTTAAACTCGTTCCAAGAGCTTTCAGTTTAACTCAGGGTCGCGGAAAAATATTGAGATGCACTCAAGTAATGCATGTGAAAAGCTGTTGTATGATCTCATAGTTAGTGGAAGGATTAAGCCTTTATTTGAATAGAGGACATCGTAGTATTTCAATTCTAACCGAGATTCTTACCAAGGATTTCATCATTCATAGTACCTACTAATGATGTGATAAACTGTGCACGACCGCGTCCACAATTCCTCATGTGATCTTCGCCATGAATTTTTTGTGCCATCTCACCCATTCGTGTCTTAATGATACATTTTTTCTATAAACGCCCTCTCATTTTGATTTTGAGTGCTCAGAACTGACGATGTAGGTTGGCTATTTCATCTTTGACTATGTGGGCAGATGAATTTATTTTACATCCCTACCTCATGATTGTATTGTTCGTATTCTCAACAACGTCAAAACTTGGAATCCACATTTGCATGAAAGTGATAACTTGCATTAATCAATCAATCAAACCATGAAATTTGAATAAAATTTCAAATCGGATCTGACCAAGAGACGTCATCAAACCCGGATCACGGATTTGGCTAAATTTCTGGAAACCGTTTTCTTTTGAGCACAAAAAAAACGATATCCAAAATTATAGACTCTAGAGCTCTAACATTTTCGAGCCACAGCCAAGGACATTAGCATTGCAGGTATACGAATATTGATTTTAAAATGGGCTTATATAGACAATGCTGATATCTGAAGCTGTAACTACAGAACGCCTGAGTGTTAGAGTCTATAATTTTGGATACCGTAAATTGGGTCGACTTTGGGACGAGGAGGTGGGGATAACTTCGGGACAACCTATGAAGAACACTTTATCACGCGGAATCGGCAAAGGCAGATAATGTTAAAGCTTTGGAAACCGATTCCTCCCACTTGGGGCACACATGGTCAATGACTTGTGCCAGCGCTTTGGCCTCCATCAGCTTTGCGCTCGTTTTAAATATGAACAGACTTTTCAAAAGTAAATTTTTTTCAATCTAACAAAACGTCTTTCGGAAAAATTAGTGTGTTTACGACCTCTGCAGGACGACTCCGAAGTAACTAAAATAGATTTCACTCGTCTGTACAGATATTCCGACGAATTCATCGTTACATTAGTATATTTTCAGACCGTTCCAATTTTGTAGCGTCCTACGAAAATTGGTGCATTTTTTTCTTGCAAACTGGGGTAACATTGGGACACAACTCTGAGCGTCCATAACTCTCACCATGGAATCCGACTATAATTTTATTCCTGTCTATCCAGAGCTAGAACCGTAAGCTTTCGATTGACTACAAACACGATGCAATTCTGATGCATTCCTTGAACAAGATAAAACTCGATGAAACAGATTTACTCTCGCGATTATGAATATATCACCAGAATTCTAATCATCTCGATCAAGACATTGTTCAAAATATATTATCAACTGATCTCAACACTGCGTGAAAAGAGTGAAATTTTCCGCGTATAACAAGGAAAGCCGCATTTTTGGAACCGCGCTATTGACAATCCGCGTATAAGCAACCGCGTATAACCAGGATCGCCTTGTGCCTAAAAAAAGTGGCATGATATAGTATCTACCATCATCCAAGACATACTTTATTCACTTTTGGCTGAGACGCATTCTGGCACACCTCTCTTCAAGCTGCGATAAGTATCACAAAACTGACACCAAAATCCACCTATGAGGTGTTTTTCGAGGTGTTTTTCAGGAGATCCTACACAGTAAGGATCGATTTAGACCGAAATCGTACCGGTTCACCCCTCGAAATAAGCGAGTAAAAACATTTTTTCCGTGTATAAATATATGGAGGACCATTCCAATAAATCGGTGATTTTGCCATGTTTCCTCATTATTCTTTTGATAACTCAAGAACGGCTATTTTATCGAAAAATGTAAAGAGAAACTTTTTGTAGAGCTTCCAAAGATTTAAAAAATCATGCTCTGAGAAATTCTCAAACGGTGCGTCTACTTCGAGTTGTGAGGCGTCTTCATTACAAGTTTCATGGATTCTGAAATATTTCCATGGGACATCATGTCTCAAATTTCATATCTCTAACCACTTTCGCAATGTTGGAGGATGATTCAGGGGACGTTTCCTTATCAGTTATCGAGATTCTGTTTAATACAGCTCAAGAGGATCTTCCAGCATTCCATAGTATGTTGAGAATATGAGGTTCGAAATATGATGTACTATGGAAATATTTCAAAATCCATGGAACTTGTAATAAAGACGCCTCACGAATCGAAGTAGATGCACCGTTTGAGATACTTCGAGAGCATGATTTTTTAGATGTTTGTGAGCTCTACAAAATGTTTCTCTTAAACATTTCTCGATAAAATGGACCGTTTTTGAGTTATCAACAGAATAATGAGGAAACATTGCAAAATCACCAATTTATCGAAGTGGGCCTCCATGTACTTATACACGGGGAAAATGATTTTACTCGCCATTTCGAGGCGTGAACCGGTACGATTTCGGTCGAAGCGGATCCTTACTGTGTAGGATCTCCTGAAGAACATCCTATAGGTGGATTATGGTATCAGTTTAGTGATACTTATCGCAGCTTGAAGCGAGGTGTGCTGGTTTATCAACAGCAGACCCACCGACAAACACCGACATAAACACCGACTCTTGAGTGTTTTGCGTACGAACTTTCACTTTTTTCTAAAATTCACAGTGCTGGATAAAAAATACCTAACCACTTAAAGTTCTGATGAAATCATATATCCATCTACTACAATTATATTGTAAAAAAAAGTTCGATTCAGAGGTGTGACTGGCTTTGGTTATGATAACAGCCCTCATTTGTCGATGTAATTTGGTTTTGTGAAAAAATTTACCCTAGCTATAGTTTGCTAAGATGATGAAATACCTTGTCCGGAACGAAGAATGTAGAAGGGTGATTTCAAAGATCGAAACCAGACAAATCAAATCTTGTTTGGTTCCTTACTGTGCAATGATACAGAAAAATTCGGCACGTCTCGAAAGCTTATAAAATTGTCGCGCTACTGGCTCGGAAAATCGTCATTTTAGAGGGCACGCTTGGCACACGCAGGGAGGGCACAGGTTTAGAATGTTTCGCTCTTTTTTCTTCATCACAAGAGGGATATTTTACGGATACAAACGAAATGAGAGTACAGTATACTCCAGGAGTGTTGATTCGATTGTGGAGATTTTCATTGAATTCTGGAGAATTCAGTGATAAATTTTCTCCTAGAGTCGGTTCAGGCAAAATATAATCTCTAATAGCCATCTAAAGAATGATCAAAGTCGAATCTATTCGATCGAAGTTGCCCTGGTAGAAATTCATCCTAATGTAACACATTATTAGCCATAAAATGGCCATTTTCAGCCAAAATTGGCCAAAAATAGCCATCTTATGTCTGTTAATGTGTTACATCGAAGTAAATTTCTACCAGGGTGCTTTACAAATGTTCCAAGTGTCAAATTCCGCACTTCTGGTTTGGAATCAGATATCCGGGCTTGAAAATGAGTGACACCACTTCTTTCACATGTTTTCGAGGTTCAAGAATCATATGGAAATCATTCGAAATGTGTGCGATAAAAAAAAAACTTTCTTTCGTTCCAGAGGCTCGATAGTTAAAAGTTACGCAGAAACCCTCATATAGAAGTTCGTTAGAATCTTCCACGCTGAAAATATGAAATAGAACATGAGCACTTTCTTCCATAAGACCACATGTTAGAGTCCCACTATTTTGAGATCTCAGGAATTTCTTTCACAAGCAACCCAAGTCTCGAAAGTACGATTTTATTTACGGATACGCTTAGATGTGCCCAATTCAATCTAATACAATAAATTAGAAATGTCATCCCCCGATAACATGCAAATAACCAAAGAGGACCAATTCGGCAGTTATGATATTCTGGGTACCATTTTTCAGATGTTCTAGGTCACCAAATTCGATACAAGGTCGTCGCGATGAGCTCGCTCGTCTCAACGAGGCAGATTTATTCATGGAGCTGATCCGTGATGTGGCAAATGAGCTCGACATCAACGTGCTCTGTCATAAAATTCTAATCAACATAAATATGTTGACTCAAGCTGATAGAGGTAGCTTATTCCTAACCAAGGGAACTTCAGAGGATCGGTACCTAGTTGCAAAACTGTTCGATGTTACTGTGGATACTGAGTTCGAAGAGGCGGTCAAGAAAGCCAGCATGGAAGAGATCAGGATACCCTTCGGTTTGGGTATTGCCGGCTACGTTGCTCAGACCAAACAGATAGTCAATATCAAGGATGCTTATGAGGTGAGTAAGTGTGATATGTGGTTTTGGATCATGATAATAAGTAGACAGTAGGGTGACACTTATTTACCAATTTTCGATTTTCGGTCGGATCAACCCTTAAATCTCAACTTCACGGTGAAAAAAGCCGGAAGCAATTTTTTCCAGATTTTTAGTGGCAGACCTTATTGTGCCCATTTTGATATTTTGTTCGGGTTATAATGTCCATTTTGAGTTTTTTTCGACCAATTTTGATTCACTTTATTGCGTCTGCTGCGCATGCGCGTTATTCAACAGTGCAATTCTACTCAAATGACCACTTGAGAACGTCAATTTGATGTAATAGGTCGAGACACAGCTGGCTCAAGCGATAAAAAATTTTGAGGTACCAATTCCGTAAACGTAGAGTCTCTTCCAAGGTTTTTTGGACCCCTAAAAATGTGATTTTTGGGACGAAATTGTCCAACGGAGGAAATATGAGTTTCTCAATATTTTTCCAATGTAGAAACCAAATCCGTAGTCAGTTCTGTCCCGAACCTCTAAGATTTTTGCTAGACTCCTCAAAAAGTCAATTCACGAAATCTATTTCTCGAAATGTATACCTTGGTATTTTTCATCCCGATGTAAATGAGTGCATTCAAATTGTTTAAGTAAGATGAGAAAAGAAACCATTGAAATCAGGACAAAATGTCAAAATAGGGACTATAAGGGCTGCTTCTACAAAAGGTCTCTACCTCGCGAAACAAATTTGGCTGAAATCAAGCTATTTCGCGTTTATGATTTTATAATGATTTGAGCCAGTCTAAAATTTGTCCTTCCAGATCCCGCATGTCGGGTTTCTCACGTGGAAGGGGTATACTATGACAGGTCGTCATTTAGGACATGGGTGGGTGAGTAGGTGGTGGAGTGGTCGGGTGGATGGATGGGTGGGCTCGTCTGGTCCGATCTATCTCGGTCTCATACATTCTAGTTCGGTCTAGATCGAGGCTAGTATATATCTTCTACGGTACTACTAACGGTAGGACAGACAAAGACTGCACTAGTACCGGTAGGACTACACTGACATCTGTGATAACCCTAGGCCCACTAGGACTGCACTAGTCTCACTAGGACCACACTAAGACCGCTAGGGCAGTAGTACCGTTAAGACCGCATTATAGTAGCACTAGAATCGCACTAGTACCGTACTGTAATTGCTGTACTTGTCTAACAGTCAAATTGCGGTCTAGATCGTTTATATTCAGTCTAGTTCGGTCTAGTTTGGTGTAGTTTGGCGTAATTCGGTCCATCTTGCCTAATTTGATCTAATTTGATTAAACTCGGTCTTATTCGATCTAATTTGGTCTCGTTCGGTCTAGATCGATCTCATTCGGTCTAATTGGTTCTAATTTAGTCTGATTCGGTCTACTCCAACTCAATTCAATCTATTATGGTCAAGCTCGGTCTAGTGCCACCGGTCTAATCTGATCTAGTTCTGTGTATACATTCGGGCTACTTAGGTCAGACTCGATTTAGTTTGGTCTAATTCAGTCTACTTCAGCCTAATCAGGTCTATTTTGCCTAATTTAGTCTAATCCAGTGTATTTCGGCCAAATCCGTAATTTCGTCTAATTCGGTATAGTTCGGTATACTTTGGCCTAATTTAGTCTAGTACGGTCTAGCTCGATCTCATTCGATCTGATTCGGTCTAGTTTGGCCTGATTCGGTGAGAGGTATGGGTGGCTCTGACCAATGAATTATTGATCAATCAATATGTTGTCATCTTTCCGTGATTCATGAGAAACCTCTCTTCAATATGAAGAGTTGGTTATCACAAAACGTTTTTGAGACGCAAAAGCATTCTAGGAGCCTTTGACTTATCAAGAACATTTCCAAGCCGAACGAGCTCTGGCGAGAGAGGCAATAACACTCTCAATTGAAGCAATGAGAGAAGTATGTTTTCCGGTAGTTGTTCCAATAAAACCTGCCTTCTCCCAAGAAACGAGTGACGAATCCTTGGGAGTCCGGAGAATATAGGTTTTCTACGCTCAAAATCATTAAAATGCTCTCATGTTGGTCAGAGCGGTGCGTCAACAAAATTTCAAATTGTTTTTTATATGTATATATTTTCCTCTGAATATTCAAGATGGGATTTCCTCCAGGACCATGCTGCTTCTACAGTACCTTATACAGGTTTCTAGAGTCGAATAGAAGTAATTAACTTTGAATCGTCCTCAGTTATTTCAGATTGATAAGTTGAAAATCTTGAAATCGATCGCGGAAGACTAAGGTCTGCGAGGATGATGAAACATAGAATTCTTGCACACATAAGTATATTGCAACGTTTTATCTGCATATTTTGCAAACCTCTTCAGGCTGTAACAAAATTTCAACACATGTAGTATACATTATGGACATAGATTATATACAATAGCACGATTTACGATGGAGTTTCAAACAACAATTCACATACCTAAAACTTTTCGTTTTTTAGAACGATTATCACATTTTTAAATTATGATTAAAAACGTAGAAACACAGAAACTGAGATTCACGTCTTTTTTTTGTTCCGTATGTGGTTATCCCAGCTTTCGCCCGGGATGTACCTAGTACCACTATTTGCCTGTAGGGGCAGGATCGTCGTGTTAGCGCGGTTTGCGCGATTGATGTGAGTGGTGAGGACGGCTCTTGTCTATGTATGACGTGTGTACTTGTGTGAGCATCACTTATATTGGAACAGCTCACATGCATCTGCACTTCGTGATTCTTGTGGGCATTCTTATTACATATATACGACGTATACATATACTTAATTACTTACTTACCAAATACGGGATATATCGCACATTTGTACTGATTGGCCTCATTATTTTTACATAGGCATGTCATTTCTTAGAACGAAGTTCACTAATTTCATGATGAAGTCAAAATCCATCGTGTTTGCAAGGAATGATTTCTCGAAGTCTAATTGAATGTTGAACTTTCGAATGCTGTCGAAAAAACTTGCACGGTCTGCGTCGTATTGTTTGCACCTCCAAATAAGGTGTTCTAAAGTTTGTGGGCCCTCTAGGCAATCACATTCGTCATCGCGTAGTATGTTCTTTTTAACTAAGTAGTGTTTGGTTTGGACGTGACTACTTTTCAGCCTATTAAGTAAACAAATTGTTTTTCTATTCAATTTCGACTTCTCAAACCAGGTTTTGTTTGAAAATTTGGACTGAAGGTTCATATAAGCTCTTCCCCTAAAGCCCCCTTTATATTTGTCGCAATAATCAAACATGTTTTCTGTAATCACTTTGCGTATGTTGGATTTAAAATCTGAGTGCCAGCAGTGGCTTATTTCGATTTCTTCTAGATTTAAAGCTTCTTTTGCCAGTGTGTCTGCCTTATCGTTGCCGGCAATGCTTTTGTGGCTAGTAATCAACAAGAGTTTAATTTCGAAACCTCTATTTGCTAGTTTGTACAGACATTCCCTGATGTTGTTCATAAAAATGTGCGAGTCAGCTGTGAGGCCGTTTTTACTGAGGTTCGACAAAACGCTCAAAGAGTCTGAAAACAGGATAAGCTTCTTTGGACTTAAATTCTCCGTGATTTGGAGAGCACGCCATATTGCGGCGGCTTCACAACTAAAAATTGAGCTTTGTGAATGGGGTTGAAATGGAATTGATACTTCGTCGTGTGCAGAATATACGCCTGCACCGCAATTCCCGAATTCGTCTCTGGACCCGTTGGTGTAAAAAACGTACGAGTTTGGATGCTCCGATTGAGTGAAAATTGTGACCATCTCATTCAACTGTCCTAAGTGTTTTTTGTAGCTGATGGCTAGTGTGTTGTCGATTAGTTGACTGTGGAATCGAGAAAAATAGGGGATCGAATACTGTGAAGTGATAATGTGCGAATTTGATCTTTGCCTATTCCATGTTTGTTCCATAGATAGTACAAGAACTCAAACTCTCTTGAGAATTTTGATTCATTGTCACGACTGTCTAGATATGATTGAATGTATCTCAGTCTGGGAATGAGTTCGTTATCATAATATGTCGCGCATTTGGTCAAGTAATTCAGTGCTAAGTTTGTACGTCGCCAATGTAGAGTATCAGAACCGACTTAGTGGTGGAGAACGTTTTTTGGTGTTGTTCTCAAGCACCCTAGGCATCTTCGGAGTGCGGTGTTTTGTAGCACGTCTAGTTTGTTTGTGACGGTGTTGTGGCTGTTGGCAATCAGTGTGCTGCCCCAATCCAAGCGTGGTCTGATGATGGTTTTGTGAAAGGATAGCATAGTTAGGGGGTGTACCCCCCATGCCATATTCCCTATCGTGGAAAGCATATTTAATAGGCTAATATTGACGCTTTTTGCAGTTTTCGTGACCTGCGGTAACCACGTGTTTTGGTTATCTCAGATCACGCCTAAATCAGTGAATCTATCGGTGTTTTTTATAGTTGATTCTCCTACTGAGATAGGGAATTGTCCGCTCTGTGCGTTATCATCACCGAATATGACGTAGGAGCATTTAGGGATTGAAATTTTGAGGTTGAGATTGGCGAACCAGCTTTTTAGAATTGAGGCATTGGCTTCAAGTTGTCGGGTGATCGTGTGACTATCCGCGCCTCTACTGTATATCATTATATCGCCTGCAAAGGACAAGCATCTCACGCCTTGTGATAGAACTCTTATGACAAAACAGATGTAAATATTGAACAGGGGAGGGCTTAAAATGCACCCTTGCGGAAAACCTTTATTGGTGGAACCTTTGTGGAAGCAGCAGCCGTTGTAATAGGCGTGAATTTCTCTGTTATTGATCAGATTCTCGATAAATTTCTAATCTTAGGTGGGATGCCTAACTCTGCTAATATTTCGAGAAGTTTCACCAGATTGACGTTATCATAAGCGCCTTCCGAGTCGAGACTAAGGACCCCCCAACTTCTTCTCAATGTCCTGTAAGCACAGTCGGATCACAGTATTACAAGCGAATGTCTCAGCCTGCCGGCACTGTCAGATGTAAACAAAGATCGCGTGATTCGCGCCGTTGCAGTATGGACGTTTGAATTTCTAATATTCACCTCAAATTTGCACGGCGAAAGTCCGCTGTGAAAATTCAAAATTGCGGTGCAAGCGTAATGATTGAACTTGTCTTAGCATAAAAATAGAGATCGAAGCTAAACTCTAATTATTTGAACATGGAATTTAAAATATCACAGAAGGGTCTAATAAAATCGCGTAAGAAAGCCCACTTAGGTTAGACCCACTTGGCGAGTTGAAGAGTGATTATTCTGCAGATTCCCGCTGATGTTCCTATAGTCCTCCTCGGCTCCTGGTTGAGTCGTCTCCGAGTTGTATAGTTGATTTCTGTACACGTACTATTGCGTATATTATACCTCGCTTTTGTATCGCTCGATTTTAGACTGCGCGTCCTCACCGGTCAACGACTCGATTCAAACCTCCAGGGTTCCACGTCTTACGTCGATATTCGGTATATTGAGACTGATCGGTCCATGTTAATGTGTGTATATGGAAACGGGATGAGGAGAGAAAGAGAGAGACAACCAGGTGATTGAACGGGGAGAGGAAAGGGAAGGAGAAGGAGTTCTCAAAAGAAGCACCTATATGTCATAATCGACGATGAGACAAACTATAGTAGGAGAAAATTATAGACACGGTTTAGATGGAATTAAGTTAAATTGGAATTTTGTTACAGCCTGGAGAGGTTTGCAAAATATGCAGAACAAACGTTGCAATATACTTACATGTGCAAGAATTCTGGGTTTCTAGAGTCCATCTTAGGATCCGATGAACAGATTTCCCCAGATTCCACCACCGTCAGTTGTCTGACACCCTTAGTAAGAGTCACAAATTAATCTTTACAAATTATCATTAGGCGCTCATTACACCACAGGGTGTTACGTAACTCAAGCTCTGGAACTTTCGAGAAGTGTTTTTATCCCTCTGACCCGAAATCGTTGTCTGCAGTGGCAACTTTAGGCCCTCGGGATGTAAAAAAATTCTCCTCCTTATTCGCACTGCTATCTTGAGCCCGGGAGTGTTTTTTTACTCCGCTTATGAATCCAACGGTCCCAGGGACCGAAGTAGTGGTGCGAAAACAGGGCAGAAATGTACTATCTTGCGCAAGGACTGACATGTACTAGCTTCGTTCGTCAATGTGTTCAGAAATACGAACAGAAAAGATTCGTCAATATGTGAGAGGTTCTACAGACCTTTTGACATTTGGGCTACTGCAAAATTAAATTTTTTTTTTTCGTGGTACGCGTCTGGAATCAATTTTAGTGGTAACTATAACCTCAAAAATGAGTGGGAAAGTGCGTGCCCACTGATTTGGGAGAATGTTACTTTTGTACCAACCAAAAACGTTCTCAGACGTCCAAAGGATTCTTAGATACTCCCAGTCGAATGTAAACCCATCGGATCATTCACGCACTGCTGAATGTGGTTATCGGTCAGATTTTTGAGTAATTTTGACTGAAAATCAACGATTTTTTACCTCTCACCAGCTCGTTCTTACACCACGAGGAGTATTCATGGAAAATACCTCTGGAAATTAGTATCATTTCAACGCGTCTTTCTATGAATCGGGATCGTGATAATATATATTCAAATACTGAAATCCCAGAGTGTTTTTCGATCGACGATTTGGGGCAAAACACGTCAACTGGCCTGGGTTGCTTTTTGGAGGGTAAAACGTGTAGTTTTGAGCCATCTGTGGAGGCCGTAGACCCCACGTAGAAAAAAATCAATGACATCATTTCCGACGTATTTTTGCCTCAGCTTTCCGGTGGCGGGGTTTGTTCTCCGGTTTTGTGCCACCATAACCTCAAAAATTAGTAATCTAGATTTGAAATGGCGATAACTCAAAAATACCTCTGTTTTCGGCTATTTTGACATCAATAATAGAAAGATCAGAAGATTTTACATCGAATTAGCTCTCGGAAAAATGGGGGTTCTTCGATTTTCACTAGGAGTAAAGCAACGATGAAAGTACGAGTGGTCATTCACGTGCTGTTTACCTTTCGCGGGTGTTCTAGTCCGTTCAACTTGACGCAGGGAAACAATCAATCGAGGCATCTTCGACGTATTTTTGACTCATCTCTCCGATGGTAAGCTCCGTTTTATCTAATTTAGTTCAAAAAAAACCCAAAAAAGGAAATTATAAGTCGAAAATGTTCAAACTCGAACTAACCTATTTTTTCGTCTTCTCGATAGCCTGATTCAGGAGAATGGACAATTCTCAATGTAATTGATGATCCTTCATGTAATTTACAATCTCTAGTGATGAAATGGAGTCCGAATGACTAGATTCCTGCTTCTACGAGGAACGAAGCAGTGAATAACTGAGTCCTCGTCGTACGCGTGACATTAGGAATGCTTCTCTTCTTCATAATATCATTTCCCATGGGAATATTAAGAAAACCAATTATAAGACACTATTCCATCATAAACATAATTCCCCAAATATTGTCATCAAAAAGACGAAAAAGTAGGTTGAATTGAGTTAAGATTCCGTTTATTGAGGTTATGTTAAATCAAAATGTATAAACGGAGCTCTTCATCGGAAAGATGAGAGAAAAATACGTCGAAGGTGCCTCGATTCCCTGCGTCGAATTGAATGCCCCAGAACGCCCGCGAAAGGTAAAGAGCACGTGAACGACCACTCGTACTTACATCGTTGCTTTACTCCTAGTGGAAATCGAAAAACTCCTATCCTTTGGAGAGCTATTTCGAAGTAAAATCTCCTGATCTTTCGATAGGGAATGTCAAAAGAGCTGAAAAGGGGGGTAATTTTGAGTTACAACCATTTCAAAACTTGATTGCTAATTTTTGAGGTTATGATGGCACGAAACCGAAAAACAAACCCGGCCATTGGGAAGCTGAGGCAAAAATTCGTCGGAAATGATGTCATTGATTCTTTCGTATGTGGGATCTACGGTCTCTACAGATGGCACAAAACTACATGTTCTACCCTCCAAAAAACAACCCAGGATAGTTGACGTGTTTTGCCCCATATAAAGGTGGTGGCGAGAGGAGTAATAATCACGAGGTAGAGCTCCATATTTTGTTTCGTCAGATGAAAGAACAGGATAGATGAAAATATTTCTTTTTCAATATGAAAGGTATGTTCTACAATTTTCTTCCCTTCGAAGCTTTAAATTCAAAGTTTCATACACCTACCTCCCAGCCAAACTCCTCTTAGATTGATTGAAATCTCTCAGCCATTCCTTTTCGACTTTTTTCTTCTCCAATTGCTTCTCTCGTTTAAGTCTCGATTTTTCCTTCTTAACTCGAGCATTGTTTTCACTATTCTCCATGAATCAATAATATTGAATATCCTATCACAATCGACGATCCAGCACCACGTGAGCTTTTTTATGTATCTAACTTAGAATCCTTTCAAAGTTTTTAATACTCGATTCGCACAGAACCGTCGTTAAATGCCCGAAACCGATATCGATAGCAGAGCTTAGAATCAGGAAACAACTAGTTGCGCAAATATCTACAAGCCTCCCCCCTTTTCGTACACAGATCTCCAAAATTCTATACAATGTTTACCAATTAGCACAAACATACACATCTACAGCGTAATGCTGTGTCTATGTTTGATGAGCCTGTACGACAAGCGCGATCTCTCGAATTCCTGCTACTCGAGGTCTGGCGCCTCGTCCGTAATTCTTCAATTGAAAATTTTCGGAATCAAGTTTATGGTGGCATTTGAAGGTAAAAGAGGTTTTCTGGTGTGATTTATCTGCTTCCAAGATGATAGAGCGATTCCAACCTCATAGAAGTGCTAAGACGGGCTCGATCACATCAACCCCATCGATACAATTGTTGTAATGCTTCTCACTCAAATAACATTCCATATCAGGACATGGAAACTATGGGATATTGTTAAAAAAAAGGTGGAAAAAATGGGCAAAACATCCCAGGAGCCCGCCTCCTCCCCCTCGTGCCGTGAAAATTTGACCTTTTTCAGTCGAGTGGGCGCATGAACTGACCCGCCTTCTTGGTGCTATCATTTCAACGCAGTTGGTCGCACGCACCCAAACCAAACGGGATATTATTGGTGTTGTTTCAAGCTATTGAAATCCGTTTTGATCATGTAACTATCGCAAATGTTATTTTTTTCATAAGCCAAGTGCGGGGAATCTGAAATTTTTGTGAAAATCCGGTTACGTGACTTCGACGTTTGTTTATGAATGCCGCGTTGGAGGCACGCGTCTGAAACCAATCTTCTCTCAATATATAAGGTGCCTAAAATGTCACTGAATTTTGGCAGAATTTTTCGAGCAATGTTATTTTTGCAGCAGGCTGAAGAAATCAAAAAACGGCGCGAGTACGCTAAGAGATACCTAAGAAATGAGGGTTGCGGGCTGTGCTGTGGATAGCCAGATTCTTTTGACAGAACAGCGAATAGAGTATACATTCCGAGGCCCTGGAACTTATCCAAATCAACTCCGACAACTTGATAATCTTCTGAAGGTTCAGAGATAGCGTGCAGTACGCCTAATGTCAAAAGTTCTGTAGAACCTCTCATGTATTCATAAACCAGTCGACCCACCGCACGGAATCAATTGGAAATGTCCTTTTTCGATACTCGGGCGTGAAGTTTTTTGCTTCACTCGTGATAATTTCGACCCTTGCCAAGGCTCGGGCCGAAAACAATCACTCGAAAAGCAGAAACGGACTTCCCACTGTTGAATCGAAAAATATTATTTCATGTTGAATCAATAAGGAAAATTCATCCAACATATTTCCTCTGCGGTAGAGATCTATCTCTCCTTGTCAAATTTCAATCTTTGGCACATTTTTTCAGTGAGTGGGAAGTTACTCCACTTCGATTCTCCAGTTTTCAGAAATGTGTTATCCAAAAATTTTGCATAACTACCGTACTGGTATCCATTGGTAAATTTGTGAAGTGGTTGAATTTCATTGGCCATATCAATCTCGAGAATTCCCTCTGCAGATGGATCATTTTTGATTCTCAGGACTCGCTCATTTCGTAGACATCGAATATCGAAATATCGAAAAAGTTCCATACATAGTAATGTTGCAATTAATCATCCTTTCTCCACGAGCTATGGGTCTCACCACGTTCTTGCTCTATCAATTTGAACCGACAGATCTCTAAGGATTACCCGATTCTGTAGATCTATGACTCACTGCGAACTTCGTGAATTAGCCAGCGCTATTTGTAATGGACTTTCAGGTTCTGCTATGAGATATTCTGATATGAAAAATTCAAGAACAAAAAATTTACAAATTGTGTTTCTTCCTCGCATGTAGACTAAAGATTGAATCGTGCAGATATCGTTTTGAAAAATTTCAAGATTCAGCCAGAATACACGTAGGCTATGGTTTACAAAATAAAGTTCTAATCACTAATGCAAGATCTATGTCTGACCTAAATATCGACTCATTGATCCAAAACAAAAATAATCTTCTCGGTCACAGCTCACGCACTGGTGAATCATGATGGGCATATTACTGATGGGCCTGGATCCCAATTTTTTCCTGAGGACGTCTCCTGATTTTATAAGATAAAACAGCTATCAGGCTATAAGGAAATTTAAACATTTTCGCAAAATCATGCACCACCTCATTCTCTATAACGAATTGCTGCAAAAGAAGACTTAGGGACACGAATGAATGAGTAAAACTTTCAGTAATGTATGCAATATTGAATGAGCAAAAGAGTCTTCACTGTTCCATATAAATCGTCGCAATCCGATTTGTTTCCTCTGAAACGTGAGCAACCAGGTATTCCGACAAGCTTGAGATATATATCAAATTTTACATGACAGATGTTTGATATGAAACATTGAGCTCGATCGCCCCATACTCCGAAGGCTTTTATTTATTGACGCAGACTGTGAACTGATAAATGGCTCAAGCTTTGATTTCAAACGCGTTTCATATGGCAAAGAAAATTGCGCGGGACACACGCAGAGAACAAGTATGGCAAATGTTTGCGAACCGATCGACTCCGCTTCTATTTGATTGATACCTTTTCTTGCAAACAAGACATCGTATATAGAGTCCTAGAACATTATTGTCTCGATACGTTGTATCAAATGAATTTAAACTGAAAATGTATCGACCTAGAAAAGATACACATTGACAAGGATCCTTGTTATTTGAAAATGTGATTAATCTTTTTCTAATTGAAAGTGACATAATCAAAACTATAAATATCCCAAAGGCGATTCTCAACTCAGGTAATAAACTTTGGATCAGATGGATTCTAAAAGGAATAAGAATAAAATAAATAGTTAAAAAGAATTTTTAAGATACGCTTTTATTAACTGCGTCAAGAAACGTTGTAAAATTTGACATGGTTCAATCGAGAAAAAGTTGTGTTCAATGGAGAAACAGTCTGAGTATAGTATAACTATAGCTATAGCGAAGAAATATAATGGGTATCCATCGTATTTAAATGTGGCGCCATCATCCTGTCGCGAATCGTATTTGAATGTGGCGCCATCATTCTGTCGCGATTCACCCTCATGATTGAATACAGAATTGCATCATGTTGCACTGGTGATTGGCGCGAGTATAGATTCGTCAATTGACGCGATGAGTAGGCAGTCTTTTCCGGTGGGCAATCTCGCACACGTACTAATTCCACTAGATCGTGCGCAGAACCGGAAGCCGGTATAGTAACACCAAATAGGATTTGGGGGAACAACAGCTCGGTGAAGTAGAATAAAAGCGTATAAAAATGAAGTCACAGGGAGTTCATGCCAAAGCGTAACGTTAGCTGGTTCTTGTAACTATTTCAGAATTCTTTTATCGATCGATTGAACCATAAATGAAACATCAAACGGGTATTCTAGTATCGCGGTGTAATCAATTTTTCAGGATCACGATATCTTATGGATCGTATCCCGCATTTTTTTTAACATAAAATAGTATCACTCATCACAGATTTTGTGGAGATCAGTAAGATCTCCACAAAATCTGTGGATCGCATCCGCTCGGTAAGAGCGGATGCGATCTTACATCCTTCATGCAAAGAAAAAATGCACGTGACCGATTTACTAATTCCATTCTCGGACTTCAAAGGGGTGTATTTCAGAATACTTCGGCACGAATGAAGTCATTTATTGAATTAAGTTTCATAAAAATGTTATTGTGCTCACGACAAGGAATATTTTCATTCTAAGTGCCATGTTAGTCGAGAAAAAACAATGTCAAGTATTAGGGTAAAGCTGAAAAATGAAGTCCAATCTCTATGAATCCTTATTTTATTCTGAGTATAGTTCAAGCAAATATAGAACAATAGATATCTGAATCACATCCCATAACTGTAAGATGTCTAACTGTAATATAAGATTCCTGATGAATTTCTTCGTGCGTAAATATACTCATTGTCAGTCATTGGTGGTTTTCCGTTTTGATCGAGTCCTCACATAAGCAGTATCAATTTCAACTCAAGCATAATTTGGAAGTAGCGTTATTCCCTTTCTCTTTACCGCTCGTTTGGCTTGTAAATGTTCTTCATGAGTCGAAGGCCCCTGCCGTAGCTCAAATATGATATTTGTAAAATGATGGGCAATGATCAATTGATGGTATTAAAAAGAGAGGTTGCTCATGGAGCTCAAAGAGATGACGTTATGTTGAACTGGTGCTACTAATAGTTATGACCAGTCACCAGCTTGTCTCGCCACCCACACGGTCTACTATCAACCTAACCACCTATCGAATCTCACGCGCCCCACTCGTAACCCATACGGGGACGTATCATATTTTGGCCAGCCCAGCCTAGACCAGACCATCATAGACCGTCTCAGACCGTCCCAGATCATACCAGACTATTCTAGACCATCTCAGGCCATACCAGTCTATCCCAAACCGTTCCAGACCGTCCCACACTGTTCCAGACCATTCCACACTATTCGAGACTGCATCAGATTGCCCCAGACTGTTACAGACCATTCCAGACCACCTCGACACCGAGCCAGACCGTAGCTGACCATCCAAGATCACTTCAGATCGTCTCTGACTGTTCCAGAGCGTCCCACACTATTCCAGACTGTTTCAAACCGTATTAGACAATTCAAGACCGTCCCACACCGTTTCAGACCATTCCAGACCGTCCCAAATGGTTCCCGACAGTTCCAGACCATCCGAAATAGTTTCAGCCGTACCACACCGCTCCAGATCGTTTGGCACCGTTAAAAATGATTCCAGACCATTCCAGACTGTCCCACCTCTCCTATTAGGTAGTTACATTTCTCTTCGAAAGATGCTTCTGGTGAGAGAAACTGGCTAAACTGTGAACAACAGAACAATTTTGGGATTAAACGATATGTGTTGCATCCAATAATCGATTATAACGAGAATTATTGTTTTAAAATTGGGGAGTAGCCGCATAAATAAACAATGGAAACATGCAATTTTTCACGTCTTTTTTTATTTTTTCGTCATAAATCGGGAAACATCGAATATTCGGGGAAATTTGTGGAGAAATAATTTATAGATCCTTGAAAGAACTTATAAGATTGATTGCAACACTTTTCGTCGCAAATTGCGTTCCTTCGGAGTTATTATTCATTAAAGTCAACATCGAATTTGTTTAAACGAGTTCGCTAAAATTGTTTATAATCGGCTCAAACTATTTTTCTAAGATTATTGAGTGAATATGAAGTAGAAGAGGTCTCTTGGTATTTTTCCCAAGTTTAATCGTTTCCGAGTAATAAAAGTGGCCAGTTCTGCGACTCTTGACCCTAAAACCGTTCATAAAAGCGCCGTAATTGGCCGGATTGAAGGCTGGATGTCGCGAAATTGGTCATTTTCATTACTTAAAAACGATCAAACTTAGGATAATGCCAGGATACCTTTTTTGTTCCAAATATCCTCATTCGTCTTGATAAAATGGTTTGAACCGATCACAAACAATTTTGGTGAATTTGTTCAAACAAATTTAAAATTGGTCTCTGATAAGGAACAACTCCGAAAAGGTGCAATTTGCGAGGAAAAACGTCCTCAAGAGTTTTGTAGATCATCTAAAAATCTACAAATTATCTCTCCACAAATTTTCAGAAATAATCAATATCTTTCGACTCAAGACGGAGAAATCGAAAACGACGTGAAAAATTGCATGTTTAATTGTTTACTCATGTCACGACTCAATTTTTAAACAATAACTCACGATACTATAAGTTATAAGATGTACCACCCATCGTTCGAGTCCAGAATCATCATGTTGTGCCGAGTTTAGCCTTTTATTGATCGAATTTCGGGGGTAATTCAACCATGTAAAACTTGCATCTCCTATTTCCCAACACCCATCCCCCATCTTTCATCTCTCATCAATTTCCATCACAAAATACAGTACCGTGCGAAAATTCCTGAACGGGGGTATAAAATCTTCTTTTGCAAAAACGTCGATTGCTCGAGCCCAGATTGATGTGGAGAGAAAAAAGGCTAACGTTTATGGTGTTTGATTTTTCTCTCAGCCTTTTTCGGTACCTCGAAGAGCTGATGTAATTTCAAGGATTTCGAGAAAAAAATCATTTTGACTCTATGGGCTGTAATTTGGACGCGGATAAAGATAAAAAAATTTTGCGAAAAGCATCTTGGAGAGCGGAAAAAATGCCATTTGCAATGATTTTTCGCGCGAAGAAGAGTGTGAGAGCTCTCAAAGTAGCCAAAACCATGGTTTTTCACCATTTTCTGCTGTTTCCACTCGTATTTCACTGAAAATCCGAGAATCTGGCTACTTTGAGTGCTCTCTCACTCTTCTTCGCACGGCGTAAAAAATAATCGAAAAATCATTGCAAATGGCATTTTTTCCGCTCTTTGAGATGCTTTTTGCAAAATTGCTCTATCTTTATCTGCGTCCAAATTCACAGCCCATAGAGTAAAAACGGGTTTTTTCTCGAAATCCTTGAAATCACATCAGCTATTTGAGGTACCAAAAAAGGCTGAGAGAAAAATCAAACACCATAAAAAGTTAGCATTTTTTATGTCGGTGGAGTTTTGATCGTTCATGGATCGAATTTCTTTTTTTGCTCTATTTGTTCGGAAATTTCCTCAGGAACACGATGGAATGTTCAAAATTCCAGTCCGAGGTTTAAATCATGTCTAAAGAAAGGTTTTTGTTTCAAATAGATTTTTTTCTCGGTAACTACTAGCCGGAGACCGGTGAAAAGTCACCAGTTTTGTCTAAGAGGTCGAAAGACACACCACAGAATTTTTTCCGACCAGATCGGTTGCTGTGAAGACCTGGAAATGGAGCTCAGACTTCGAGCGATTTTCACTTCTATGTCGATTTTTTGGAGTTTATGGGTCGGAGACCGATAAATACTCCCGGAAAATATTTTCCAATTGGAAATATACACCCATATAATTTTTCGATCCGATCGATCGTTCGGAACACCCAAAATCGATACAATAGGAGGGCCGAAATGGGGTTTGTGTCCGTTTTTTTGGAGGTTATGGCCAGAAGACCGGTGGATTTTTCAGCATAATATTGTTACGTTGAGAATATATGCACATAATTTTTTTTAACCAGATCAATTCCTGGGAACACCCATAAACGAGGCAATGGAAGGGCAAGAATGGAGGTTTTCTCCGATTTTTTGGAGGTTATGGCCGAGAGACCGGTGTATACTGTCGGGATTAGTTGCTTGGATGAGGGATCGTACCACAGATTCTTTTCGACGGGATCGATTGCTGGGAAGACCTAGAAATGCGGCTCAGACTGAGACCGATATTCGTGACTATGTCGATTCCTTGGAGGTTATGAGTCGGAGACCGATAAATAGGCCCGGGAAATATTTTCCAATTGGCAAGATACACCCATATGATTTTTTGGATCGATCGATCGCTGGGAACACCCAAAATCGAGGAAATAGGTATGGCCAAAATGAGGTGTTTTAGTCCAATTCTTTGGAGGTCATCGCCGCGAAACCAGTGAATTCATCGGGATAATATTCTTACGTTGAAAATTTATGCACATAATTTTTTTCAAACCCATCAATTGCTGGGAACACCCATAAACGAAGCAATGGAAGGGCAAGAATGGGATTTTTCTCTGATTTCTTGGAGGTTATGGCCGAGATACCGGTGTATACTGTCGGAATTAGTTGCTTGGATGAGGGATCGTACCACAGATTTTTTTCGACCAGATCGATGGCTGGGAAGACCTAGAAATGCGGCTCAGACTGAGACCGATATTCATTTCTATGTCGATTCCTTCGAGGTTATGGGTCGGAGACCGATAAATACTCCCGGAAAATATTTTCCGATTGGAAATATACACCCATATAATTTTTCGATCCGATCGATCGTTCGGAACACCCAAAATCGATACAATAGGAGGGCCGAAATGGGGTTTGTGTCCATTTTTTGGAGGTTATGGCCGGGAGACCGGTGTATACTTTCGGAATTAGTTGCTTGGATGAGGGATCGTATCACAGATTCTTCTCGACCAGAACAGTTGCTGGGGAGACCTAGAAATGGGGCTCAGACTGAGAGCGTCATTCATTTCTATGTCGATTCCTTGGAGGTTATGGGTTGGAGACCAATAAATACTCCTGGATTTATTTTCCAATTGGCAAGATACACCCAAATGATTTCTTGAACCGATCGATCGCTGGGAACACCCAAAATCGAGGCAATGGGTATGGCCAAAATGAGATTTTTGTCCGATTCTTTGGAGGTTATGGCCGCGAGACCGGTGAATTCATTGGGATAATATTCTTACATTGAAAATTCATGCACATAATTCTTTTCAGCCCGAATAATTGCTGGGAACACCCACGAACGAGGCAATGGAAGGGCAAGAATGGGGGTTCTCTCCGATTTTTTGGAGGTTATGGCCGAGAGACCGGTGTATACTGTCGGAATTAGTTGCTTGGATGAGGGATCGTACCAAAAAAATCATGTGCATGAATTTTCAACGTAAGGATATTATCTCGATGAATTCACCGGTCCCGCGGCCATAACCTCCAAAGAATTGGACAGAAACCCCATTTCGGTCCCCCCATTGCATCGAATTTGGGTGTTCCCAGTGATCGATCGGTTCGAAAAAATATATGGGTGTATCTTTCCAATTGGAAAATATTTTCCGGGAGTATTTATCGGTCTCCGACCCATAAGCTCCAAGGAATCGACATAGAAATGAATATCACTCTCAGTCTGAGCCGCATTTCTAGGTCTTCCAGCAATCGATCTGGTCGAAAAAAATCTGTGGTACGATCCCTCATCCAAGCAACTAATTCCAAAAGTATACACCGGTCTCCCGGCCATAACCTCCAAGAAAACGGACAGAAACCCCATTTCGGCCCTCCCATTGTATCAATTTTGGGTGTTCTCAGCGATCGATCGGGTCGAAAAATCATATGGGTGTATATTTCCAATCGGAAAATATTTTCCGGGTGTATTTATTGGTCTCCGACCCATAACCTCCAGAAATTCGAAGAAGTGAAAATCGCTTGAAGTCTGAGCCCCATCTTCAGGTCTTCCCAGCAACCGATCTGGTCGGAGAAAAATCTGTGGTGTGTCTTTCGACCTCTTGGACAAAACTGGTGACTTTTCACCGGTCTCCGGCTAGTAGTTACCAGGAAAAAAAATTATTTGATACAAAAACCTTTTTTTAAGACATGATTTAAACCTCGGACTGGAATTTTGAACATTCTATCGTCTTCCTGAGGAAATTTCCGAACAAATAGAGCAAAAAAAATTCGATCCATGATCGATCAAAACTTCACCGACATCATTTTTTCTCATCTTCAAGATGCTTTTCTCGAAATTCCTCTACATCAATCTGGGCTCGAGCAATCAACATTTTTGCTAGAGAGGATTTCATACCCCCGTTCAGGAATTTTTGCACGGTACTGTATATTTCAATGATCAATCATCAATCAGGATTGAAAAATTGTATGCAACAAATATTTCTCTCCAATTATTAGTATTTAAGTACCTCAGACACATTCAAGACATATCATCATTATGCATTAAACAACTCAGTATTTCCACGAAAAGACATGCATCGTATCAAAACTTCAAAATCCCTCAAGTCCCTGTGAACCAAGAATGAAATCAACCACACGTAGCAACAGTATCAAATAAAGCCACCCTTGGAATTTCAGGATCCTCGCTTCAACAGCGAAATAGACGAGCGAACTGGTTACAAAACAAGCCTAATCCTAGCGATGCCAATCTGCAACTACGAAGGTGATGTCATAGGAGTTGCCCAAATAATCAACAAAACCAACGGAGGCAAAGAATTTTCCGACCACGACGTCGAAATATTTCAACGATATCTCACCTTCTGCGGCATTGGAATTCAAAATGCTCAATTATTCGAGCTCTCCGTCCTTGAGTATCGTCGAAATCAGATTCTTTTGAATCTCGCTCGAAATATTTTTGAGGAGCAGAACAATCTCGAATGCTTAGTCACTAAAATCATGACCGAGGCCAAGGAGCTACTAAAATGTGAAAGATGTATCGTCTATCTGCTCGACCTCGATTGCGGCGAAAAGGTATTTAGAAAAAATATAAACTTTTGAATCGGCTTTTCATATAAAAAAACTCTCATTCAGTGAAGCAGTCATTAGACATTCGAGTATTATATGTCGCGTAGGAAGGTGAAAAGTATTGATATGATGGTGTATGTTGCCCTTGCTTTGAGAATTGGAGATTCGTAGTTAAAAATATCTATGTCAAGCCTTTGAATTTGAATTTAATACCTCTATTGAGATTCTCGTCACGTTTTGTGCATTCCTCGATGCATCACTTCATATATTTCATATAAAACGGCTCTGGGGCTACTGCGGTGCTTATGTGAAAGCTGAGATACTTTTTGTAAGCTTTGGATCGAATTCCACTTTTCCACGTTTGTACACGTTGATGAAACTCAAAGTTGTATCACGGGTACTCCAAGTGGTATTATTATTAATAATATCCTTGAACTTCTGAGCTCTTTGAGGATTTGAGATTCTCACTTGATGCTATGATGTTTTTTGCTCAGGGACATCTGGATAAAATTGTACAAAGGCCAGGGAAAGCGATACAAGAGTCAAGGAAACCCCTCTCCAGAAGAGAAGTAAGTTTTCTTTGATATTGGGATTATACTAATGGTGATGATTGATGGAATATATTTTTAATGATGACATTTTTATTTCATTGAATAGAGTAACAACATCGAGATGGAAGACATCGTATCCCAGCTTGTGAGTGAACATGTGTTTTTGGTCCACTTTTTAATTCCTTTTATCACCCGTGTTAAAGTAAGAGACGCGTATAAAGATTTCGGATAAAATTGACATGAATTTCTGTTTGAACACTTCTGGTCTGTGAGACAGAATAATTTCTATGAGTGTAACTGATATTTCTTCATTTTTTTTGACAGTGCACAAATTTGATTATCATAGGAAAGTAGAAAACTCACTGTACATAAATTCTTCACAGATTTTGAAAAATTTATCGTCTCTAGGATGATGTTTAAATTTGAACCAAGGTGTTTGTCTTGTCTTATTAACCGAAACTTCGTCCTCATCCCTTCAGAATTTGATTCTATGGATTCTAGTTTCAGGTTTTTGAACAAAAACTCATGGAAGAAAATGCCTACTCCTCCGATATGTTTTGAATTCATGTCCGGCGAGTGTACGATTGACGGACTTCTCCTTTTGTAACATTTTCGAAATTATCCATCTCCTTTCAATCTTTAAATATATTATACATATCGACTGGATGACACATGGTTATTCTTATTATTATTATTTTTTCGTGGAACATGCTTGAAACAGGAAGTCGAGACGAGCAAATTCACGCTGGTGTTCGAGATGGAAAACGGTACGCAGGAAGCAAAAATCTACAGGCCAACGAGAGGGAACTTGGCGAGTCCTCTGGGTCAGATTGCGAGCTACGTCGCAGCTACAGGCCAGATACTCAATATAGGTGACGTTGCCTCATGGTCTAAGAGGCAAATTTTTCAGGTGAGACGAAAAAAATAAATCACGAAACTTTATTCTAACAATAGGTATTTGAGGTATTCTCTTGAGCGTACTGAGTTTGCTTCTTCACGAGTTACTCTCACATGATAAGGGCTCAAAAATTTTTGGTAGATGAGTTTTAGGCCGTATTGTATCGGGCTCGTAAGTTAAGAAACTCAAGCGCGAAATTATTACGTGGTTCAATGTTCGAAATTCATTGGAATACTGTTTGCATCGATTCAGCCCTTTCTCTTTGTACGTCTGAGTCAATATTCAGTAAATTGTTAGACGGGCAGGGAAATCCATGCAAAACCTTCACACACACTCGTTACGTTGGCAGATTGCCAGTGTGCTTATTTATTTGAAAAAATTCTTATACTGCGGCATTGTTAGAGTTGCGAGAATTCGGATTACAAGTGTTGTTCAAATCGATACAACGGAAGTGTGAATCGTTTCACTTTCTAGTAAGATAAAAAAAAATTGCAGAAGCCTCATAGGTAGTCGGCAACTGTCCAAATCCAGTGTAGCGACCTGTATAATAAAGAAGATTCAAAATTATCTGCTCGAAGGCGTGTAGTCAATGTTGGTAGCGTACTAGAATGCTGATGTAGCCTAGGCTATGAAGAAAAAAGCATGAAGGAAAAAGTCGAGAAAAGTAGAAAAAGTCAGTCTTGTGATTTGCAACTTGCAAGGAGAGGTCATGGTCTATGACCCACAGACCATATGACCTCATCTTGTTAGAGAAATTTGACGCCTCGAATTTGATTTCAATGAAATTAATATATTCTGCTATTCAATCGTATGTTGATGATTTTGCCCCACAGATTTTTAGCTCCAACATTACGTTGCCTATAAATGAGTAATTTCCATTAGATTATAGGGTGCAAGAATTTTGCGAGGCATACTTATTTTGTCTTGAACAGATCAAAATGCTGAACTTGTCAACTCGAAACAACCTTAATCTGATGTGATTTTTTTAATCTCCGCGAAAAAACTCGGAACAAAAAATGCGGAAAAACTCCACACCCCTGGTTTTGTCGACCACTTCATAGAATTGGTTCTTCCGAAGTCGGTAACAGAATTGGATTCAAAATTATGTGCAAGAGTGAAGAATTCAGCACAAATAAGACAGAGTTGTATTGGTCCGTTGACTGCACATCTCCAAAATATAACGTTAACCACACATGGGGTCAGTCAGACCCCATGCAGGATATTGTTGCCCATTTTTCAACGAATGGATGTAAAGTGGGACATCCGCATTGATGACTAATGGCACCAGATGCATGATTTCAAACATTCGGAAGGCGAGTTTGAATGTTGAAAGTGGTTTGGGTCCAGGTGAACCCTAGTGTAGTCAACAGGTTGATTTTCAGTATCTCAGCAAGGCACTATAACTCACATCCACATAGAAGTATAATTCCTAAATCTCATCGCTCGACAGATATATCCTCCACAAAGAAAACATGCTCATCAAATTCAGTCAACTATATTACAAGGCACACTCAATATTTCAGTCATTACTCATGCAAATCCGCCAATCGAATTTTCCTCTCACCCATAAACAATAGATCAAATAATTGTGTACATAAGCCCATCCCATACACAGAGAACTCATTGTCATTCAACAAGCTACCCTACCAACTATATCGCATCTTCCTCCTACATAATACATACAAAATCAATCAATAATCCAATTTCACCCTAAACAAGACATCACACATAATCAAAGTTGTATTATATGTGTACACAGGTGGGTTCAGAGCCAACCCGTAGCATTCTATGTATGCCAGTGGCAAATGGTCAGCGTGAAGTTATTGGAGTTGCACAGCTGATAAACAAGGACAATGGATTCTCATTTACCGATTCTGACGTAACGATATTCGAAGCTTTTGCAATTTTTTGTGGATTAGGAATACATAATACTCAGATGTACGAATCGGCTTGCAAGCTCATGGCTAAACAAAAAGTTGCTCTAGAGTGTCTTAGTTATCATGCAACTGCAAGTAATGAAGACGCCATCAAACTCATGACTGACGAAGTTCAGTCTGCTGAAATTTACAATTTGTACAGTTTTACATTCATAGATTTTGATCTGACGGATGATGATACTTGCAAGGCTACAATACAAATGTTTAAATCTTGCGATCTTATCAACAAATTTCATATACCGTATGACGTCCTGTGCAGATGGATACTCAGCGTCAAGAAAAATTATAGGTGAGTTTGTTTGTATGAGTTTTTAGAGTATTGACATCATTCTTCACTGGGGTTTTTTTTATTGTGAGAATCGTGGGATGGGCTGGGTGTGTACACGTCGCATGGCGTTCTGCATTGATTTTATAGTAAATGAAAGTGAATTCTCGATTACAAGATTTAAGATGATTTGGGATTCTTAAGATGACCTTTACCTGTTAATTGATGTGCAATTCAAGGTTGCAAAAGGTATTGACTTGTGTTGAGTAAGGAAAAATAGAGTGATTCATTTCCTGAACGATGATTTTTTCTTGGTTTTGCAATACTAGCTTAGAGTCGAAATCTCAAGACCAGCCGCTCCGATTTCGTATTGAATTTTATTCAAAAATCAACCAATCAGCTCACAAGCAGTTGAAGTCAATTTTCCCACTCAAAATTATCGAGAACTTACGAAACCTCGGTTTTTCAATCAATACAAGAAACTTGCACTGTAAAAAATTGGTTAAATTTATATTGATCTCGACGAGTATTTTTGTGTAAAGTTTTGAGAAACTCAGGTTATAGCCTGAGTTTCTCAAAACTTTACACAAGAATGAGTAATTCTTAAAAAGGACTAGCCTTGGAATTCCATTGATATCTATTCGAAAAAGTACCATGTGGAAACTCTCACGAGGAATTTGATGGTATATAAAAATGAGCCGCTATTCAAACGTAAAAATAACTAAAATCGCTACTTTGGAGAACCAAAATAGGAAATTGATAATAAGGTTGTTACTATAAAAGTACACGATGTGAATTCCCAGCTCTTCGCAACTGATTCCGCAATAAAATTTAGCATTTTACAGTACATATTGGGTACAATTAAATGCAGCATTGAAAAATGATGTACTCGATTTTCAACAATGAATAAAAAATAATATGAATTTCCAGGCCTGTAAAATACCACAACTGGAGACACGCTCTTAACGTGGCTCAGATGATGTTTGCAGTGCTAAAAACCGGCAAGATGGAACAATTCATGACCGACATAGAAATTTTGGGTCTATTGGTCGCCTGTCTATGTCACGATCTCGATCATCGGGGCACCAACAATGCCTTCCAAACCAAAACTGAATCACCCCTGGCTATTCTCTACTCAACCAGTACTATGGAACATCATCATTTTGATCAATGCGTTATGATACTCAATTCGGACAGTAATAACATATTTCAATCTCTATCAATGGCCGATTACCGAAGGGTCATGAGGGTAGTCGAGAATTCGATACTTTCAACTGATCTCGCAGTCTATTTCAAAAAGAAAAATTATTTCATGGAGCTCATTGAAGATGGTGAATTTGATTGGCAAAGCGAGGATAAAAAAGAACGTGAGTATGATCGTTAACTCTTCATTTTGTTTCGATTATGATCGATCTTTTTTTTTTTAGATAAAAATCGACGAAATGAGGGCATGTGTCAGAGTTGAAATACGGTATTGAGAACAATGCGGTATTACTGCAGACTTTTTGAGTGGAATGGTCTGATGGTTTTGCGATATTATCATTCGATGTAGAAAGAGAGACAGTCTGCGATGGAATTTTCTCTTATTATATTACCCGTCTTTTGTTCTCGTTAGAATAGTTTCGAGAGTAGCGACTGCGAGAAGGATACAATCGCTAATGATCGCGCGTTCGCGTTAACTCGTTCAACTCTCGTGATTTATTCACGTTGTTCTAAATTGCATTCTGACCGAGCTTCATAATTGGTATGAGTATAGATCTACACGACGTAGCTTGCACTATTTTATACTAGCATCTAGAACGATTCGAATTCGTTTGAAATTTATAAGGTATTCTTGCCGTGTAGAGATTATTGATACTCGTTTGAAGAAGTTTTTTATCACTTTCCCTTATTGAGGAGTAAATTAAAGGTAAGCCGATTGCCGAACTTTGAGTATTTGCATGAAACAGATTTGAATGAATTTTATGAAGTTGACGGTGAATTCAATCACCTCAGAAAAATGATTCCTGATTAAGCTCCTTTCTTAGTGGAAATAGTAGGATATCAGCTCTGCAGTATCACGGCCGATAAAAGAAATCTTGAATTCTTCACCGCTTACCAAACTGATCAGAGATTTTGTCAAATTTCAGTTCCAATCATTGCAAATACGAGAGATCGTCAATGTTATTCCAAAACCAATCACGAATAGTTATAAGATTTTTGAAGCTGTGTCGGCATGGATAAGTCATAAAGACTCTATTGCAGGAAATGTCGATTGGTATCTTTTTCGATCCTTATCTCCATCAGAAGTGACCATTTTGATGGGAACTTCAGGGAAAATTTAGTGCAATTGAGAAATTTGAAAAGGTTAAAAAATGTTGTATAAGTATAATTCCATAAAGAAAGTTTAACCCAGGAACTCAGACTCTGTCAGAAACACTTCAAAAATGGATATTCCAATCGACACTCAAAATTGTCGTAAATCCATTTAAAATTTCAAAGGCACAAATACGTTACAGGGTTAACCATAAGTTTTTACAAAAATAAGTAGTAAAAGTCCGGCATTGGTCAGACGCATCGCGACATCGCAAAATCTGTCCAACTCTCATTTTGCTTTTCATTAGTTCTCGTCACCTTGAACTCACTTTCTCTTTTCACTATAGCATTCACGAATGTATCGACAAATTCAACAATACGCATTTCACGCATTTGCGTCCTTGTTCAATACACAAAATTTCCTATCTGCGCGAGGCTCAATAATATCAATGTCAAACAAACTCACAAAGCCAATTAGTATACACACATACAATACCTCTTTTTGAACCATTCCTTTTTTTTCGCAGTTCTATGCGGAATGATGATGACCGCATGCGACGTGAGTGCAATTTCAAAGCCATGGGAGATTCAACACAAGGTTGCAAAACTAGTGGCGGATGAATTTTTTGATCAGGGTGACCTTGAAAAACTCCAGCTTAAAGAGCAGCCAGTAGCAATGATGGATCGTGAAAAAAGAGATGAGTTGCCCACGATGCAAGTTGGATTTATCGATTGTGTCTGTTTACCTCTTTACAAAGTTCTTTCTGAAACTTTTCCATGGATGCAACCATTATACGATGGTACACTTGAGAATAAGAGGCATTGGCAAGATTTGGCTGAAAAAGTTGCTATGGGTCTCACATGGATTGATCATGATACGATCGAGGAACCTGTAGAAGAATTTGTTACGGCTGAGCCAAAAGATATTGAATTTACTCTTACTACGCTCAATTGCAGTCATAGTGCTGATAAGAAGGATCCGGTGAGTTGAATTTTCATATTATTTTGTAGGGAAAACTCTGGGATTGACCCGTTGACTTTTGATGTTCAATATTATACTGGACAAGGGCTATTTTCGATATTTGATGATAACGGTTGATGTGAACATTGAAAAAATTTGCAAATAGTCTGGAAACACCTTGTGTGTCAGTCAAACACAGAATTACAAAGAAATCGTTGCGAAATATTACCAAAGAAGATATTTTGAAATTATCACTGGTGAGAGTCAAAGTGCCGATTTTTGACCATATTCTCTCAAATCGACTTCTAATGGCTAATCATTCCAAATAATTATTCATAAATAAATAATTATTCAAAATCTATTTATAATGGAAGAGTTTCCAAAGTAATCTAAGCAAAAATTGACATGGATTGCTCAGGACTTGTATGTTCATCATCCTAACTCATAAAAATGATCGAAAGTTGGACTTCTTTTGGAATTTTTCAAAGAGTAGAACATGAGTTTATGAGATTGTAGCAGCTCACCTGTGACTCAGACCAAAAACCAATCGCTCGGAAGAAAAAAACCTCAGTCTGGAGAGCATGAGCGAGTCGCAAATACAATATCTTGACATGCGAGAAAGTGTCTTTTTTGTACTGATTTTCCACTTTCTCTCACAGTTTATGACAAAACACAGTCCGATACCCGGGAGTGAAACCTGTTTCCACGCTCTTGTATCGAAATGTATTATTCTACATGCAATTTTGTAGGCACCAAAACATCGGGAAATTGCATAAGCATTATGGCGCTTAGGACTTATAAACGAAATACTTTTCATCATATCGACGCCTCTTACGAAGATTAACACCTCTTTTCTTGTGACTGACGAAGATTAACACATTCTCGTTAAGTCCACGAAGATTAACACTTATTCCTTAGGGGCACGAAGACTAACACTTACTGCTCAACGGCCCATGAAACTAGCACTTACTCCTGAACGGTATGAAGACTATAACACACTTGCACACGTTCTCCTTCAAAGGGACGGAGGCCAAGGATGTCATCTTAGGGCCACGGAAAAAAACACATTCTCATTAGTGGCACGAAAATTAACGCATCCGTAGACTTCTTTCATGGAGGGACAGAGACTGTAAGTATTTCGTTTAAGACGAAGCACATATAATCTCCGTCCCTTCAAGAATGAAGTCTACGAATGTGTTAATCTTCGTACCGCTAAGGAGAATGTGTTACTTTTCGTGGCCTTAAGACGGAATACTTTGCGAGGTTGGGATATTAGTATACTTATTTTACTAATAATTTTCCGAGCAAACGAGTTGCATAGCTTACCATTTGCAACTATATATATCTATGCGATACCGCTCCGCTACTCTGCTTGCACTGGAAAAGCTACTTACGTATTATTCGGATCGATCGAACACCTCGTCTTTTCGATCGGTCAATCGGGGATGCTGCTATTGGGATAATCTGCATTCGAATTATACTAGCCGAAATGGCATGCTACTGCCACACGTTATTCAAAGAAAATTATTTAAAGCGCAAATATATCGTTTTGTATAAGTAAGATGAGCTCATAAGTGAATTATATCGAAATTTCGTATTTCTACATTTCAATCGATGCGCACGCCGGTACACAGGCAATTTTTGCTATGGCTATATGTATGTGGGCTCTAATGAAAGATATTGGATTATATTACATGCCCAAACGATAATATAGCCCAGAAAAATCGGCTAACCCATACGTGTACCCGATCAAACGTTAATTTTACGGAAATTCTACCTTTAAAACAAGCATGCAGGATTTCGTTATTTCTTGAATATATAATTGAAATCTATTGATCTAATACTACTTTCTGATTGATATTATATATAGCTAAGTGGCGCTTTATGTAAAAACTTTGATTTTAAACGGGAGGACCTGAAAATATTTAAAATAATATTGGGGAAGAAAATTATCAGGGTGATCTCTCATGAAAAGATTGTTGTTCGATTAAATTACTCATTTATTAATTTAAACTATATTTCAAACCACAGTCGCAACCGTGTACATAGAAATATCAAAATTTGTCCATATATTGGTATTTTCATGATTTTATACGATTTTACATGTAATATTGGTATTCAAACTGCCTCGTCTATCTGTAACATATAATAAGCGTGATCTGTTCCCTGCCTAATTTCCTATTGAAATTGTGTGTAATAAATTGTTATATGACGGTGTTCGGGCCACCGCAAAGACTCGAATACGCGTGATTTTCGGCTCATCGCACAGACTTGAATTATAAAAATATGGTTTTCTGGCGCGGACGCGATACAATTTCCTATCTGTAAAATCCTACACGATCCATATGCACTGGGTAATGCGGGTCGGTCGTGAGTCAATTCCCCATCCTGGCTAAAGAGACGGCCGACGCACGCTTGGCAGTGTGCCTGGATTTTATATTTTATGAGCCACCGCGAGCTAATATAATGCCCAAGTATTTCGTCCCTGTCTATGCAGGTTTATTCATACCGGGGCCGCGATTATTGCCTAATCCCATTCCAAATACATCTCGAGGATGCCTTATGGTGGGATTCTTTATATTCTAATATAATATCGCACCCGGGCGATGACTTACTTGGATCTCGGGGAGACCTGCTCGTTCGTGGGTATAGATTTTTGGAAGAAGTTCCACTTCGGCTTTTCAGGAGCAAGAGGCCAGCTTTGCTCGCGCAGCGATTCATATACCCTCGGACGGCCAGAGCCCCACTTCGAGACACTTTTCGGCGGCTTGAACCCTGCGTCGACATAGACACGCGTAATTACCGTTACATGCAAATATCGATTCCGAATATCGGGATCGATTGGTTGAATTCTAGTATAAGTGAATCGATGAGGAATCGATTGGAAAGGGTATGAATCTATATCGGCTTTATATATATGTTACTACGAGCGATGCGATGGAATTGATCTAACGTGCATATATATATATGCACGGTGGTTAATACACAAACTTGCAAGCATATATGGGTTAGTATTAGTTTTTACCGACACCAACACATATGATTCTACTTACACGACTGGTCTGATGGTCATCTGCACAAGTGTTTGACTGAAAATTCTTATTTCTAAAATTTTTAAAATTATCTGAAAATTGCAGACGTTGCAACTTATAGTCTTCGTCCCATCAAGAAAAAAATGCGCGAATGTGTTAATCTTCGTGCAGTTTGAGGAGTAATTAAGCAGTAAGAGATAATCTTCGTGGCGCTGAGGCGTAAGTGTTGATCTTCGTGGCATACACGCTAAGTGTTAATCTTCGTGGACGTAACAAAGCAAATGCTAATCTTCGGCCCCCGTGTTAGTCTTCGTGGGCGTTAGCGTATGTGTTAATCTTCGTAAGAGGCGTCGCACAGTGGGAAAGACCGAAATTTTTCAGCTCAAAAGTTAACACGCTCGAGCCATTTGACTTTTGAGCTAAAAAATTTCGATCTTTCCCACTGTGCGTCGATATGGAATCATGGAAATTCTTTCATATTTGTCATTTTCCGCAAATAATGATAAAACAGAATAGCTCTAGTTGTCTGTCACGTGGGTCGAAGTCAAGTAATTCTCTCTTGAATAACCAAAGGGTTGACTAACGAGGTTGAATAACCCATTCTCTCCAAAACTATCAGTGAGAGCTCACTGAACTTCAGTTAGTCCAGGATCAATTCTGACTGAAGACTTCAGTCGGTAGTTTCAATGAGTATCCACTGAAGTTGCACTGAAACTTCAGTGACCTTGGATGGTCGAATGAGTCCCCACCACTGAAGTTTCAGTGAGCACCACTGAAATTTCAGTGGGACCATCCACGTGGAATTTCAGTGAACTTTGGTGTCAGACGAGTCCTCATCATTGAAGTTTCAGTGACCATTGAAGTTGGCCGGGCCATCGTCCGACACGAAGGTCACTAAAATTTCACGTGGATGGTCCCACTGAAATTTCAGTGGTGCTCACTGAAAGTTGAGTGATGGGGACTCGTCCGACTCCAAAGACCACTGAAATTTCAGTGATTGGTCTCACTGAAACTCCAGTGATGGGGACTCATTCGACCATCCAAGGTCACTGAAGTTTCAGTGCGACTTCAGTAGATACTGACTGAAACTACTCATTGAAGTCTTCAGTCAGAGTTGATCCCAGACTAACTGGAGTTCAGTGAGTTCTCACTGATGGTTTCGGAGAGAGCAGGTTAGCAATTGACTATTGGTATAAAATCCATGAAAAAAAAATGTTAAAACTGCTTACAGGCTGCAACAGGAGTACAGGAATCCACCAAAACCCTTGGAAAATTTGCATCACTTCGAAAAGGTAGTAGAAATCTACGTAAAGGTGTACGCCATAAGTTCAGCCGAAGCCTTTACTCTAAAAGCCGATCCGAAGATTCTAGTCCAAGTTCAACTCAAAGCCAACAACAACAACAACAGTGTTCAAGTACTCCTATGCCAACGACCCCAACCGCAACTACCACAACAACATTTGCTAACATGTTTAGTGGCAAAGAATATCAACAGCCTCAAACGGCGGCAAAAGTATTGGGTACTGAGCGTAAAAGCCGTAACAAACTTTGCATGCTCATATGACGTCTTACCTCCGGGTCAACCTTAGAAAGCATACCCGAGATTGAGTGATGTGTTTTCGACTGACTGATATGATTGGTGGATATGAAACTCTAAATGATGGATAATGACTCGTGCAGGACACGAGATAAATGTTGCCATATAGTATTATATTGTTGTCATTATCCAAATGTGAATACTATGATGAATTTTGAGATTTCCGATGTGGAAATATCTTGAATTTTCAGGGTCGACTGTTAATTTCTCGCATGCCCGAGCTCACTGTGAGTCTATGTGATAAATGTACTATTATGTACTCGCTCGAGGGACATTGTTGTGTATAGAATGAATCTTTTTAAAATAATTCAGGATTCATCTTGATTGTAAGTAAATTTTTCTAGTCAATACAATACTCTGGTCACTACACGTACTGCCCTTGCGTGATTGATTTATTTTTCCTTTCTTCAAGAATTATACTTGCAGGATATAATTGTGATGAGACTCTGACACTTCCTCACTTGTCTTTTTATCGTTTTTATTGATTGTCCCGAAGCATTTAAATGTAAATTTTGTTGATCTTGATGGAAATCATCAATCAGCCGATACATGATCGGACAATTTATGTTGAATGTTACCAAACTTGAAGATGTTTCAACACCGAAATAAAATGTTTCGAATACCCTCTATCTATCTCATCGAATTGGAATGGGGAGCTATTTCCAGTTGGAGAACGATGTCAAAAATTGCTTCGTCAATGATGAAGATTGATGAATCTATGAGCATCCAAAATTTTAAAGGATAAATCTTGTAGAGATTGTGAAGATTCGAGAGATCTTGAATACTGATAAAGAATGTTGATCAAAAGAAGAGTACTTCACTACTATTGTTGTCTCAATCATGTGTAACAGCAGGTTAAAAAGAGTCCTAATAATAAGACCCACATTGTCTCTCATTTTGAAAAAAAAATTCTTTGTTAAAAAATTCTCATTATATGAATGTACTTGAGATGTGTACATTTACGCGGTTATGAAACCGTTGATGTCTGAAAGTTGAAAACCATCCCTCCCATTCACTACAGAACAATTGAAAATTTGAAAATACTAATGGAACTCTTGATGCGTACGGATCTCATATGGATGTCATGTAGATTTTACAAGCATTGCCTGCTTCCTCGCAGTCATTTGAATCGTCAATTAATCATGGCTCAATTCTACTTGTAGGTAAATGCTTCCAATTCGTGGATGTGCATATCGTTTTTTATTCAGTATCCAGTTCGGCCTCGTAATTTTTCCAAAAAATTGTACGAAATATTAGTCACTTTTACACTCAATTGAAGAAAAATACAACATGTGGTTATTCCCACACGCTATTTAATATTCAAATTACACGGTTTCAGAGTCTTCTCCAAGCTGTTCATGTACCAAATTTTTTTTAGGCATTTAGTTTCCAGTTGATCAGGTCCATTATCAATCCCTATAAGGCATGTATCCGATTGATAGACTCTTTTTCGGCTAATTTTTTGTGTTATTCATAAAGTAAATTTCCACACTAGATTGAAATCGGGAACATTTTTTATGCAAGTTGTATAAGTAGGTAAAGTTTGAAAAATGAAAGATCGTGGACCGCAACGGTGGAGCCCATCGCATTGGATGCTTAAGAAAATTTGATTTCGGATGATACCAGCCCACGCGTTTTAGCGATTTTGCCTCGGAGAGTGAAACAGTAATTTCTACACTTTTCTTTCAAGCAAAATAGAGAGACCTTTTTCCTCTTATTGGTTGAAACTCGGGTAGGTATTCGCTTCGAAAATGTTTTTTTTGTTAGCCCACGAGCAAAATGGTCATTTCAAACCATCAAATAGTTACGAGTCAGGGAATCGCCAATGCAGTATGAAGTATAATTTCTACTATTGTCATTGGATACATTACATGATAGAGTGCGAAAATATGGAGTGAATTCGAGATCTCCCCTTATTATATTAGATGCATTGATTTGATGAATGAAAAAATTTTCCCTGAGCATTGATGACTGTACATCTCGGTCAACATCCAGTTCGACTTCAATCATAAAAAGCCTGAATAAATAAGAGCTCAATTTGGAGTGAAAAGATATGTATAAAGATGTGTACGAAAAATTATGCATACACCTAACTAGAGTTTGTCAGAGACGAGGTTTAATGATTTCTCTAAAAATAAAAAGTCCTAGAAGAGTGATTACATGTTTGAGATTGACCATCTGCACAGTATTCAATCATCATTATTGATGAAAATTGAAAGCAAGTAACATTTTAGCATTCATAGTGGCTAATTTTGGCGTACAAACAAGGGTAAATTGCTCTGAAAAGTTCTTTGGAGTGATCATGTTTGTAAAATATTCAAGAGTTTTTCAATAGACCTCGCCCATTTGCCTGAAAGGATGATGGGCTCGATGATGGGGCATTGGGAGATCAAAAATCATCTCATCTCATTGAGAGAGATCAACAAATATCTCTTTATTTCAAATTATTCCGTCCCAAAATTCTGAAACCCACATTTTCAAGATCGAAAAATAAAACACTACCAGTCTTATAATAGGGGTTTGAGATGTATTTGAGCAAAGAAACCCTGCCTGACTCTAAATATTATGGAAAAGGTGAATTTGAATCAAAATTATTGTATTTTGGTCTAATAAAATGAATTTGCATAGAAAATAGTCCCACTCTCTTGTTATTCCAAGAAGTGAAGAATATACACGTATTTACACAATGATGACCGAATAAATAAAAGGTGAGACAGTCTGTCACTGAGGTGAGTATATCTCTCGATATATCATTCATGCATACCACGGATATTTTCATAATTCAAGTCTCATAAATATGGTTACCCCTGAATAGTTTAGTCAACTCTTGTAGATATAACATTTAAGCTTGAAAATCGAATAGCTTTTTTTATCTAGAATCCAACTTTAACCGGTCCATCTCAGTCGGATTAGTGTACTTTTCTTTTCTTTCATAAGCAATCCTTGGTATTCGCGGAAGTTGCGTTCCAGGACGGTGGCCATAAATACGAAATCCGTGAATACTGAAGCACTGCTCTCATAGAAAAACGGGGTTCATCTTCTTTGACCGGCAGAAAAGATACAACACTAACGTTCAAAAGCTAACTTCAAAGTTTTATAAAAGGCATTTGTCAATGAATGATGGTATGTTTCATTCTTTAGTATACTAAAGAATCATCATCTAAAATGAAAAACTCGTAAGAACTATCGAATGGATTCATGTGAATAATCATCAATGAGTTGGGGAAGTCTGCGAGCATCCAACATCTTGCAAGCTTTCACCGCCAATTTCTCGAGTTTCTTGAGCTTTGCTATCAAATATTTCAGACAACACTGATATATCTACTTTGCTTCAGTAATTTCAGGATTTCGATTCTTGTCACCCAATTTTTGAATTTTCCATCTCCTCCTTTATTCATGGCTTCACTTGGTGGATCCGTGATAGATTTCTCATTATTCCATGACTATAAAAAGCACGCTCTGTCGATATTTCTTACTCGACATAACAATGGAATTACAACAAGAAGCGCAAACTCTAACTCTCTGAAAATCTGGTTTTGGATTGGGGTTTTGGGATAATTTAGTTCTGACGACCAATTCACAGTCTGCGAGTAAGCAAAGCAGATGCCGGGAATACAAAAGAGGGTCGAAAATGGCAAGTCGTGGATAAACATAGTTCATCAACATTTTATTTGTGATTAGCACATTTTACCAGGAGAGGTCATCACATCCGGATCACGGATTCGGCTGAAACTTTGGAAATAGTCTTTTTCTTGTGCCAAAAGATGTTATCCAAAATTATAGGCCCTAACTCTCAAAAGTTTCCGAGCTACATCTCCAGACAATAACAATGTCCACATGGGCCCATGTTAAAAAATGATAAATACATACCTGCAATGCTAATGTCCATAGCTGTAGCTCGGAAACGCTTGAGCGTTAGGGCCTATAATTTTGGATATCGTCTTTTTGCGCTAAATGAAGACTATTCCCAGAGTTTCAGCAAAATCCGTGATCCGGATGTGATGACCTCTCCTGGTAAGATAAAATTGGCAACTAACTAATAATAGTTCAGTGGCAAAATGCAGGCGTCTTAGCTTCGCTTTCGCCACAGTGTCATAATATTGAGAATGCGATCCACAAAGAGTCGGAAATTGCCAACCGGAAAAAACGAGATCGAGATCCAAATCTTGAAGATATCGCAACTATTACGCATTAGACATAGCATCGATCTTTGTCTCTTTCATTAATGTAGAAACCCTACCAGTACCGTAAACCGGGTATATAGACTTTGGCCACTTTGGAGCTTCTAATCAAATTCTTATTGCGATTTTTCGACCAAACTCATATTCATCCTAGGTCATTTGACGCGTCTTGACTTCTTCTTTGAAATACTGCGTTCAGAATTTAATTTCACCTATTTGCATTCTTAACACGTTCACCGCGACGCCTTTTTTTCGTAATGTTATTTTGGTCATATGAACTGGGCCTTGGACCGCATTTCGGTAAAAACGCTCATATGGGTCTAGTATATCTCTTTTATCTCATTGTTTACGTACTTGGAAATGTAAACCACCATGATAGATTTTTTTTGGGAAAATTTTCCGAGCAAGTCTGAGTCGGCAAAGATTATAAGATGAAGAATCGCGGGTCCCACCGGTGGGACTTGTCACACCAAACGTGTTAAACAGTCACGCCCAAATTCAATTAGCGATAGTGCAAAACGTAGAGGACGTCATTGCTTACTAAGAAAAAAGCCTTGGAAGCAGATAGAAAAGGGTCTAGTGAGTTGCTAGGTAGATTCTTGCGACATGAATGTTTTACTTGGAAATTTCCACTTTATTCCAGCGAAAAAAAGGCCAATAGAGAACCCATCTTACCGCAAATGAGCTCGCATATCCTGACAGTAGAGTTTCTAAGATTTAAAATGAGCTTTTGGACGTCTCCTAGGTGGTAAAAACGTCGGAGCTACGACTTTCACTAATTTTTCCCGGAACAGTAGCCGCAATCCCCTCACTTTAAAGTAATAATAATATTATTCGTTCCTCATTAGGTGGCCGTTTTACAACGCACCACTCAGCGCATTGCAAAATGGATAATATGGTGATGTCAGTGTTCCAATGAGAGTAATTGTTTTTCAACTATGAAAAAATGCTATAGAGATTAAATTCGCGGCTACAGGGATCGATCGTAGTTTCCCGTGGCACTTGCATCATTTGATGAATTTTTCAACCGTGACATCGTTTTATGGCTTCATAAGTATCTTATTAAATAGTCCCATATATTGTGTCAAACAATTTCCAACTATTTATAATTGTTTCCGTTTGGAAACCTTTAGCAAGTTTATTTTGGATTAAGAGAAAGTTCAATCAGTAATCTAAATTTCAAAAAATATTTTTGTGAGTTATGAAAAAAAAGTTCAATAGGTGAAACCCCTATAGAGAATGCGTCTGAATGAGGTAGATTCAATATATTTAGAATTAGATATTTAATGAAATGCACTTCAGTTAGTCGACTCTGACCGATAATAGTCCATCTTACAATGATGGGAATTCATTTAGGTCATTACAAAGTCAATGTTTTAAAACGGATTTATTCAAATGATTCCATCAATTTGTCGAGTATGAATCTTTTTATTTCTAAAATCATAAGAAATTGAATAATATTCTCAAAATGGCTCTTTAGAATTGTGGTCATTATTCAATTGATTTTGATTTGATGATGGGTGAGGGGTGAAGAAAAAGCGACTTTGATGAGTAACAAAATGTTTTGTTCGCGATTCTCAACAAGTAAAAGCTTAAAAGAAAACCATATCCACTGATATTTTATAAATAATCTATGAATTGCATATTTTACACGAGACCCTTTGGATCAACTCTCTAAATCAAATCTTCTTCCAAAGATCACGAAATACCACGACGTTTTTCATCCTTCAGACAAAACAATTATCGACCTGAGTAAGCTATTAATTGATCAGTTTCATGCTATAAAAGAGTAAGACTCATTTGGTCAACAAATCTTAATAAAATGTCAAATGTACTAATGATAGAATTTCATTCACATAAATTTTTTTTCAGAATGTCCTCTGATCACAATGAACTCAGAGACATATTTTAAAAGAGCTATGCTCAGTTTCACCTGCATGTATCCATAGAATCACATAGTAATATCAAAAACTAAAGTTAATGTAAAACTCAAATAAATATATCGATGCTATTCCTGTTCAATTAAAAAGTTGTGAGTTCATCTCTCTACTTTCTTATTTTACCAGCCAATCTACGGATCTTACAAAACCAATTATGAAAATGTGATACTTTTGAGTAAGTCAGTGAAGGGTATGCAAAATAGCCACACTTCATTCTGTAGCTTAAGATAGAGTGTCCTCAGATCATTTACTCTAGCCTGCACTTATTGAAAATAAAATTCTTTATCGAGTCAACAGGCTAGAAGAACTTTTGGAAGATTAAATTTGAAAGTTCAAAGTGATAACTACAAGACTGAGTTTCCATAGTCTAACCAACCCAACACTTCAGATATTGGGGACAAACAACTTCCAGGCTTTGGAGAATTTTCTATTGATAAAAAATCACTAGATTTTTGATTAGTAACTTGATGTCATTTTTGGGTAGATTTAGTACATAAAATACTGTTCTTCAGTGAAAATGCTTCAATTCTATAATGAGTATTGTGAGTCAGTTTCTATAACCACACAGTGTAATTCTACAAGCTAAATTGATCAACAGTGTCTTATATGTTCCCTTTTATAGCTCATTTAATCTGGCAGTCACATCAAATAATTCTTGTACAGATTTTGACTTGATGATATAAGAACTCGCATCATTGAATCCAGTCTAAGCGGGATCAGACGTACGAGATATTAGTATAAACAGTTCAAGTATCTCGCGATTGGTGTATAATTGAGTCTGAAATGGAAATGGTGTCAAGCTTTAGTAAAATATATGAGTTATATCATCAGAACTAGTAAGTGAAAGATCAATGAGACCCTTCATACTTACATTGTTCAATTATGTTTTGTGTGGATATTTCATGAAAACTTGATTGTGTATGCCAAATATGATATTTGATCATTTTAGCGCTATGACTCTGATCTTTGACCACACAAAGTAAAATACCACCATTATGGAAAGAAAATTTTTCTCCAGATCAAGCATTCATCTACTCAACATCCTAGTTCTACTATACAAGATACTTAGCTCATGACTGCTCAGATCATTTGAAAAGACTAACAATTGGACAACGACCAAACAGAGTAGAGAAACAGTGAAACTACCAGTGGCATACTGACACTTGACACACATGAACAGGCAATTGTAAAATCTTCTCTCACAACTTCATAGATTAGAGGACAACTCACATCTTAAGACATGAATGACTGGATCAATGTTTTCTTAAAAATTCTAAACGAATTAAAGTCACATGAAGATCTCAGCAGATCGGCTTGAATGCAGTCACGATGCAGGCCTATCTAAGACTGTGATTTCTATTAGTCTCAGGCCCCGAGTTGTTGGATCAGTCAGTAATAGTCCACGAGGCCTGTAAACTCTGTCATTTTGTTCACTTACAAACTTGGCAATCTTGCGTAGACATTTTTCATAATGTGTCTCTGTACATATGTATATGAGGTAACCAGTTAGACAAGCCAAGCACCCTTCACAGTATGTTGAACAGCTCGCTCTTTCAGCTTCAGCAAAGTAATTGTTGAGTTGGTTGATTGTGTACTCGAATGACTGTCTATCCAACTGTTCGTTGAAAAAAAAGTCTTCATTAAGAAAGAGCAATTAGAGTATAGCATATGCAATTTTGAAAAACAGTCTTCATGAGATAAATAAAATTGGTTTTGAAAGTAATCTGGTAATCTATTACATATATGTGATGTTAAAAACTCAACTTTAAGGTAATGGTCACCAAGGATAGAGGAGATCCATTTCAAGCAAAAGATCAAAGATAATCTGAAATGCAAGGCTCACAAAAGATGCAAATGAAAATAGTTATGTGCAAGAGACCTCAGTAGTCAACTAATCATGATTGATGTGAGGCATCTTATCAAGACTCATCGTAATAGATTATGCAAGCAAAGGAGATACACTCACCCGATCACCAAGTTCTGTAGGAAACCTTGTCTGAAATTTGACCATAGTACCCTCACTGTAATCTCTTTGGATAAAAATTTTCTGGCAGTTCTGTGGAGGGTTTCCGCCACCTTGTCCTCGACCAGCTGACATGTCTTCCAGTGGTGTGTGATTGCTCTGTAGTTGATAATTGTGTGGGAGTGAACGACTGATCAAACTTTGTTCAACTATTCACCCACAGTTATTCACATTACTAACTGATGGAGGATGTTACAATGATGGAGAGAATGTGAATGGTGAGAGATTAATGATGATGAAGCGTGCCAAAGAAAATTATCAAAATACAAACGAAACGAGCACAACATAGAAATGAGCAATAAGCACAGTCAAGTCAAGTACAGTTATGAGGCTCTATATACCATGGGCATTTTGAGCCTCGTAATGAAAGCTGGTCGAAGACAGGTAAAAATCAAGATCCACCGCGGGGGTGTCAAGTGTCAGAACTCAGCAGCCGTGATGTATTGGGTGCTGGAGCTGCCTATCACCACTATCACTACGAGAATCTTCTAGTATTTGCCGTCAGTTTGGGGTTCACGATCCGAGACGAGGTTCCTCTAATCACAACTTTTCCAAACTATTATCACCATATCAGCCGCTCCTTTCTCTTGGATAATATTGCTGATTGCTGTTGACTAGTTGCACACTAACACATATTCACGAGGAGGATTTGCACATATATATGATGTGGTGGGAGTCGATCGAGCAGAAAACTTCCAACACTGAAATTACAGAATGAAGTTAATTGAATGAAGGATCAATCATTCAGACATTCATCATTTCGGTCGATTCTCATCGATTTTCATCGAGTTCCTTCAAAACCATTATTAACTTTAAAATTTCGAATATTTTCATGAGAGAGTAGAATAAAGGCTGCTTTTTCACGACTGCAATCCGTTGCTGCAACCTCGCGAGATTGCTGCAATTTTCATGCGCGCGAAATTCAAAATATAGCTTACCGAGGTAACCTAAGATGGAAATGGAGTGTCTCCGAAGAACCCACTGGTCAAAAATTGTTTTGTCCAATGTTTTTGAAGATGCTGAACACGAATATGAACCTCATTTCCTTCCAACGGCGGAGAAAATGCGTGAAAATCGACTTTGAAGCCAGAACGTCTCATTTTCGGATTCAAATGTGATTTTTAGAAGTTTTCTTCATAATAGATGAGAACAGAGTTCGTATTCGTGTTCAGCACACTCAAGAAGATAGGCGAGAATAATTTTCAACCAGTGGGTTTTTCGGAGTCACTCCATTTCCATCTTAGGTGACCTCGGTAAGCTATATTTTGAATTTCGCGCGCATGAAAATTGCAGCAATCTCGCGAGGTTGCCGCAACGGATTGCAGTCGTGAAAAAGCAGCCTTAACTGTTGTTGGCAAAGCAGGTGCCATCACTTGGTGTTGGTGGGCAGCCTACTAAAATAATTCCAGATTCCACTAGATTCCACTATAGGTACCTGGAGGGTCTCTAGATTCCACTAGAGACCCGAGACTCTTATGGAGAGCACTCTATGTTGTAGGGTCGACAGTTTTCGAACAAGTTCAAACACGCGCGAACAACCACCGGCGAATGTGGGCGAATGCATAATAAGTAAGCAGTATACTCGGCTCGGTACTCGGTGAGTATCTAAATGTTTTTTCATAAAATATTCATAAATAAATGAATCTATAATTCTCGACGAATTTTCATGCATGTTGGAAACGGTTTGTTGACTCATAGAAGTGTGATCAATCAGCCTTCTCGAGAGTCGAGAGTGGTCGAGAGCCTTCTAGTTCGTTATCACCGTCATCATGTCGAGAATTAAGGATTTGGAGATCAGGGGTATCCGGAATTTTGGAGATGAGAGTGCCAAGGCGCAGATTCATTTTTCCAAACCTTTGACTTTGATCCTTGGGCCAAATGGTACTGGCAAAACAACGATCATTGAAGCACTCAAATATGTCACTTCTGGCGAATATCCACCCGATTCAGACAGAGGCAAAGCTTTCGTTCATGAGCCCAAAAGCGCCCTAAATCACACTGTAAGTATCAGTATATTTTCATGTGAAAACGAAGATCTTTGCTGCATAGGATAGCAGGATTTCTCAGAAGTGATGCTTCTTTCCTCCAACTCTTTGTTATTTCATCATCTCTTGCTGCATATTCAAATTTCTTTTGGCCATACTTCATCGTTGTAGTGAGAGTTGAATCAGTTTTGACGATTGGATATGATGAATTCCCTTGCTATGGTATTGAGTTATATCATAGAGCTCCTAGTCAATAAGAATATGTTGTATCTCATTAAGTAGTAGTGGAAAATTTTGCCATTTTGTCTAACCTTGAAATCATTTGTTGACAATTTTAACTAATCTTGTGGTTCAAAATGTGACAGGTAAAAGGTAATGTAAAAGGAAGAATAATCGATAGAACTGGGCAAGAACTCATTGTTGCAAGAACAGTCCAAGTGACTCGTCAAAAGAATGGCACTCTGAAGTTCCAAGCTCTCGATAATACAATAACAAAGTTGGATAAAGTAACCAAAGAGGTAAATAAATCTATTTCTGTCTATGTCTTATTCATACTGTTTTCAACTTTTGTGTGTTATCCTTAGAAAATACAGATTACCAACAAGTGTTGTGACATCGATGCGGAAATGTTGAGAGCTATGGGAGTGTCGAAACCAATTCTAAACTATGTCATATTCTGTCACCAAGAAGAATCCAATTGGCCTTTAGAGGATGGTAAAAAATTGAAAGATAGATTTGATGAAATATTTGACACATCAAGATACAATAAAGCTATGGATACCACTACTAAACTCATCAAAGAGCTCAATAGTGAACTGAATGCTATTGACAAGGTGAAAGAAAAGTTGAAAGATATCTTAGATGAAGCAGTGAGTCAGGAGGAACAGTTGAGAGACAAAGAGAGAAGAGAATTGGAAGCCAAGAATAGACTTGCCGAAATTGATGTGTTGATTTCACCTGCAGATGAAAGAATGAAAGAAATTCTTGAAGTCAAAGACCGTTACAATAAACTAGAAGAAAAAATGAGTCAGTACATATTTTGATGGCTATGCCAGAATGAATTTTCTAACACTAATTCCATCTTCAATTACAGAGGAAATTCAAACTGATCATAAATTAACTACCAGCTACATTGAAAGTTTAAAGAAACACATAAAGAATATTCACACTGGATCCAAAGAAGAGCTTCAGAGAAAACTAGACGATTTTGATCAAACCCTCACGCAAAAAATGGTGAAGAGACAAGGGGTGAGTAACTGTGGTACTGCAGCTTTTGTGATTTTGTGAATCAAAATGCCTGATGTTGAGTTGTGTTACAGTGTGAGGGTGAATTGGAAGGGGTAGAAAGGAAAGAAGAGTATCTTTCAAAGAAACTTGCTGAGTCAAGAATCCAGTTAGGTTCATTAAAACAGAAAAAAATGGCATTTGATGAAAAAGTTTTGAGGCGGAATGAATTACTAGAGAAAGCACTCTTTACTTGGGATATTCCTCAATTAAATTCAAGATTCCCTGAAGAAGGTAGTTGATCCTGAATTAGTTGACAAAAGATGTGCTGTTTGATGTATTACTGAGTCATTTTTGTCGTATTACAGAGGTCAAAGACTATTTGATTCAAATTAAGAATAAGTTTGAAGAATCTGCTTCATTCATGAGAAACAAAGTGCAAGAGCATGAACGAGAGGAGAAACATGTACAACGAGAAGTTGATGCCTGCAGGACGGAGAAAACTGGCATAGAATCAGAAATGTCTCTTAAAGATAAAGAAAAGAAGGAGATTCATACAGAAATTAATAATCTGAGAGAAAAAATCCGACAGGTACTGTTGCTTATTGGTTAATTATAGATTTCTGTTTGAGATTTGATGGATTTACTTGATCTGAACTAAACTATTGCACACTAGGCAGGTGAAGCTGGGAATAAATTGAGCAGTGTAGAATCAAATTTACTAAATGCTACTAATAAATATGAAAGTCTCGCCAATAGTTTTGATGAAAACTCAGAGAAAGAAAAGTTGTCAAAAGACATGATAATGAAGAAAGAGCTTAACGAAAAATTGAATCGAATAGATGAAGAATTGGCTTCTTTGCACCAACAAAGTTCCCAGCAAGCTGAGCTAGAACTACATCAAGGTAGATTGAAAGAAAAAGAAAGTCTCATTGCATCTATACTGAACAAACACGAGAGTGATCTACAACAGCTTTTCAATGGAGATGTACCAAAAAAAAATTTCAAACATCAATTAGACAAGCTACAAAATTCTCTGGTAAAACACTATCAATTATTTGACTATTTCATCCTCTCGACATATTGATAATTTCAAATAATTCTTACAGGCGAATGAAAAAAAAGATTTGACCAAAATAATCGAAAATGAACAACATCAATTGACCAAATTACAAACCGCTCTGCATTGCAAGAGAAAAGACAGAGCTAGATTGGAATCAGAGCTCAAGTGTAAGAAATTTAATTTAAATTTCATAATACGCGTCTACGGAAAAAAAATCAGGCGTTGGAGGTCCGATTAAATATCTTTTCAAGCTTTTTCAATGCAACCGAGCGTCTCAGTATGGACTACTAATTATTTCAATTTTTAGACTTAATTTTCAATACTATGATTTGAAATAAGTGTAAAAGAAGTGGTCTCGATTTGCTTCTCATTCTGATTTTCTTCAACAGCCCACAAGGACAAGATAAACTCTGAATGCCATGGAAAAGATTACAATGAATTGTTACTGTTGCAAGAACGTAAAGTGAAGTCTCTTCAAGATCAAAGAGGGATTTATGCTAACCAATCTCTCATGTACGAGGAATATCTCAAATTTTTGAGCAAAAAACCATGTTGTCCTCTGTGTGAGAGGAATTTTGATGATGCTTCTGAGAGAGAAAAGTTGAAGCAGAAATTGAACGCCGAAATAAAAACAAGTCCTTTGAGTTTGCAAAAATGTGAAACAGAATTGAAACAGGAGCAGTTGAGACGTGACACTCTTCAGCAGTTAAAACCAATTATGGAACAAATCATTGAAATTGAAGATAAGAAGCTGACTAAGATGCAGTAAGAGTCAATTGCTATCTACTCAACCTTATCTATACTTGATATTCCATAGATTTTATGTTCTATAGGTTCATTAAATTCGTTGCACTGATATGTGATTCAATTTTATAGTATTATTGTAAGTTTTTACGAAAATTAAATTTACAGGTCGGATGAGACTGATTATGAAAATAAAATTGCAAAATGCCAAATCCAGCTAGAAGATGCGAAAATGGTGCTTCTCGAGCCAGAAGAAAAGCTTGCTATTTGTAAGAGTATTATCGGAGATTTGGCACTTCTAGACAGTCACATGAACGAGAAAGATTCTCTGTCTACACAAATAGAAACTATTGAGTGCAAAATGCGCCAAGGAGGTGAGCTATGATTCTCATGAGAACATTATTTCTTCTGAGTTTATCAAGATAACAATCTTGTAGGAAAAATTGGCAATCGAAGTATGCAGGAAGCTCAGAACGAATCTCAGGCTGTTAAGAAGAGATTGATTGCTATTGAAAATAGTATTGAAACTATCCAAAAACGCTTACAAGATAATCAAGAGAAAATTCAGAAAGCAAGGGAGATAAAAAATAAATTGAATGAAGAAGTCATTCAAATAAGACAGACCATGCAAGCAGTGAAGCAACTGAAAGATAAAGTCAATGAATTGTATGATAAAGAAAGCTCACTTGATAAATCCTTAACTTCTCTAAGACAAAAACTTGTAGATGCCGAGCAACAATTGACTAAAAGAGTTGAAGAATTGAACGATCTTAAGGTACACTTGACTTGATAGAACCGTATAAACATCGAGACACGATTGAGAAACCAATTTTCATTATTTTGTAGACGAAAAATCGAAGTGAGCAGGAAAAAGATACAAATTTCAAATCCAAAACCTCAACCGAAATTCATGAGCTGGAAACTGTTCAAAAAGAGGTTGACAAGTTTATCTCTAGCAAAATAGAAGAGAACTTGATTAAAGTCGAAGGAGATGTCGACAAAATAAAGGCTGAGTGTGATCAAGTGAAAAATCAAAAGTTAACTCTTGAAGAAAAGATACGCTTTTTGGGTGAAGAATGTAGTACTCAGGAATCGGGTAAAAAAGAGCTAGAAAATAATGTTGAGCTCTTGAAGAAACAAGAACATTTGGAAAATGTCAACGAAAAGCTCTCTGAATGTAAAACTCAATTGGAAAACCTACGTTTTGATGACTTGAAAAAAGAGTATTTGCGGCTGCAAGAAGAAAAGGATCAGTTTGAGAAAGAAGTGAGAATCTTCAATTTGATTTAATATTTCGTGAACTTATATTAACCATCTCGTTCATTTATTACTCAGAAAAATGAAATCAGAGGAGGTCAAAGAGAATTGGAAAGCAGTATCAAAACTCTGAGGCAAAGTCTGAATCAAGAAAAGTATAGAATGGCTCGACGGAATCACAGGGAGAAGCAACTTCAATTAGTGGTCAGGAAATCTTTCTAACATATTTTGCGATGATTGTAATAGGTTGTTGAGGGCTGATCTTCAAATTGCTCTGTATTTCAGGTTCAACAAGAAGCTATTAGTAATTTAAAAGCTTATGTCACTGTGTTGGACAAAGCCATGATCAATTTCCACGAGGAAAGAATGAACACTGTTAACAAAATTATGAAACAGTTATGGACATTAGTTTATAGTGGAAATGACACGTCATCTATTCAGATTCGTGTCCAAACCACCGAGGGAATTGGGGATAAAAAGCGTTCATACAATTACAAATTGGTTCAAGTTAAAAGATCATCTGAAATGGACATGAAAGGCAAATGTAGTGCTGGTCAAAAGGTATCATCAATTTATGACGACTTTTCAAGATCAGTCTCAAAAGTCTTGATACTCTTATCTAATCTTGAGTTTTCTCCCAGGTACTAGCTTCAATCATTATTCGCATGGCATTAGCTGAAACATTTTGCAGTGAATGTGCTGTCCTAGCTCTGGATGAACCTACAACTAATTTGGATGAAGAGAACGCAACTAATTTGGCCCAAACTCTCTCAAAGTATTTGATTTTATAGTAGCATCAATTTGTATTACCTAAAGTTCATCTATGTTAACTGAAACCTAATTTTCAGAGTTATACAATTGAGAGCTCAACACCAAAAAAACTTTCAATTGATTGTTATTAGTCACGATGAAAAATTCATATCTCATCTATCGAATTTGAGTGGAAAGCAAATGTTCCAGGAACTTTACAGAAATGTGGAGTAAGTATTTGAACAACCTCCTTCACCTTGCAGCTTTTAAATTTGCATTGTTCTATTCTAAACCTGTTTCATTTTTTAAAAGTGGATACAGTGTGGTTAGACGCAGAGATATGACCGAGTATACCAGGAATAGTTCTCAAAATGTAGATTCTAAAGTAGAAGAGGATACTGAGGATGAAGATGAACCGAATGATCATGGGTCTCGAAATTCACGAAAGAGACATTTGAGTTTGGATGATTCTCCCCCTCACAGTCGCGCAACTAAAAGGCGAGCACGCTAATAATAATCATTCCACTGAGAATTTTTCCGTTTCAGTTTGACGTTGGAAATGTAACATCTTTCATGTAGTCTTAGTGTTTATATTCCGGTGGTTACCTTGTCAAATGTTATGAATGTGTTTTCGTTCGTGATAGATCATCTGTACTCGTCATGAATTGATCTAACAATCTACTCTAAATTGATAACGGAGCCAGAATTTCTAACGTGAAATTCTAATAAACATTATATGAAGAACTCGCTGGATAGAGATCTGAGGAAGCCGAGCTTCCTAAAGTATTTTCATGTTGGTGCCGTGTTTGTACATGTAAACTATATGATTGAAAAGTATTTTACCACATGATTTTGATTATAAAGTTTTAATTACTTCTGCTATTCCATGTTTGAAAGAGCTCAATATTTTCTTATGTAGTATCCGAAAACGTACTGAATACAGTGATTGGAAGTTGTTCATGTGGTTAGAACTTCGTGTTTGTATTGGACATTAAAGGTTTTTTTGAAAATACCTAATCTCGTCTGCTTCACTCTCTTTCATCATTGTTATCACAACGTCGCACCAGCCCTGACCTTTTTATTTGTGATGTATTTCTCGAATAGATTTGTACAGGTTTACGGAAATCGATTCGTTCGATCGAATTTTTCGTGATTCGATTTCCAGTTCCGTTAATGCTTTGAAAATTGTCCATTTAACATATAGTAAAACGTGTTATTCACAACTTGTTAATAATATAATCGTATGAGTGTATATGATTTGATAGATATTATCGAATTGCGGTGCAAATTTTGTTTATCGAATACCTCACACGTTACAGGCTGAAGAAGGAAGAAAAATTATCGAAGAAGAGAGGAAAAAGGAGAGTATCTTCATAACAAGAAAGTATTCGGGATTAACAGGCGATTTGAGGGCGGTTAGTGAATAAAAGATTTTCACTCCTTTTAGATTACAATCTCAAAGACTAACTACTGCTTTTGAATTTTACGAGCAATAGCCACCGGAAAACTGACAAAACATCAATTGCCTTAATTTGATACGATTGCAACGCCAAGATATGAAATGATAAGAATAGGATCGACTATTTCCAAATGGCCAAAATGATTTGAATGAAGACACAATTTATTCTTACGAAATATGTGCAGTCTTGATAATATTATATTTCTGATTCTTTTTCGACTCTAATGTCCAGCAATCATCAATGATCGTGGAGTATGAATTTGATGTTTCTTTATAGACTATTTTGTTCTATTAATAGGGAACAATCGACGTTTTTAGTTTATTGGCAATATCTAGAGTTTGATTGCGCAACGGAATTTTGATACAGTTAGTTTGAATATACTCAAAACGGAGTTTTCGTTGAAAAATTTCATTTTTTCTAACAATTTAGGTTTATGGGGATTAAAAGTAATTTGGGTATCGACTGACCGATAGATTAAGCCAAAAAAAACCATAGCCTAGCTGGTACCCCAAATTGCCGTGATATCAAGTTAGAAAAAGATATTTTAGTATGAAAGTAAACAATTTTAGCGATTTTACCTCAAAAAACCTCTAAATCAAATTCGATTGGGAGAGGAGAGCAGCCAAATCACTGGTCTCATCTCAGAGTGAATCTCTACAATTCGTAGAAAAGCAAAAATTGATAGAGTGGAGTGTAGGAGAGAAAGTGGGGCGCAAAAAAAAAACAATAACATACACACCCACACACAAAGGGACAGAGAGATGAGTCCTTCGAAGGTTTTTGCGGATTGTAGAATACAATCTTTAGATTTTGGCAAGAGGAACAAAATGGTCAATGCATTATGGTAATAAGATGAGTTCTGTTGAAGAAAATATCGGATTGAATGAAAAAATTGATCAAAAATTTGCTGGACTAAAACAAAGCCTTCTCTTGAGAGAAAGCAATAGTTCGTGCCTATCATGAACAATTTTAGCAAATTTATTCTCAAGGGAAAATCCAATTGACTCGCCATTTCGAGGCATGAACCCATACGATTTGGTTCAGAACGGCAGAGTAAGCACAAGTTGGCACCAACTTTGTCAGGTATAGAAATTCTAAAAAGTGATTTAGATAGAAAAAGAACACCTTATTCCGAAATCGCGTTCCAAAAAAACTCCTTATTCCTGTATATTTTATAATTAATCGACGACTATGTGCATTGCATTCAACGCTGTGTGGCTTCCCCGTAGCTCGTACCGACACGCAAGTAGACTTAAAAAATTCCAATTCTCCTAATAAAAACTCCTCCTTCACAGTTTTGGGATCCGATGATTACTTATTTCGCAATTCATATAATAATTCATCACACCTGAGGCCCAGATCACCACAAGGATCACGTAATGTAGTACAACTGGTGATCTGGGCTTCAGGTGTGATAATTTATTATATGAATTGCGAAATAAATAATCATCGGATCCCAAAACTGTGAAGGAGGAGTTTTTATTAGGAAAATTGGAATTTTTCCAAGCTACTTGCATCTCAGTACGAGGCGCAGGGGGAACCACACAGCATGGAGTGCTATGCGCATATTCATCGATTAATTATTAAAAATACAGGAGTAAGGTGTTTTTTTGAAACGCGTTTCCGGAATACGGTGTTTTTTTCTATCTAAATCACTTTTTGGAATTTCTATACCTGACAAAGTTGGTGCCAACTTGTACCACTAGCTGATTCTTATTGCGTACGAGCTCCCGAGAAACACCTCATAGATGGATTTTGGTGTCAGTTTAGTGATACTAATTGAACTTTGAAGCGAAGTGTGCTTCACTTTCGATTTCAATTAATTGCTGATCATTGTGACTATTATCCCCCAATTATACTCAAATAATCATTATTCATGATCATTTGAATGAACTTGAGTACTGAGTGAGTAGATAAATTCTCATCCATCATTGAGAATACCCAGAGTCTTTATAAGATTGTATGGGTAAATAATCAACATATATGATTTTTCCGAGGAAAAATGAGAAGGAAACAAGGCTCCCAAACAGGAATCTACATCAGCTATGAAAACAAGATTTGAAACGAGTTCACTCCAAGGTCAATCAATCAAGATGGAATTATTTGGAATGCCAGGATGAGAGAGAAAGAAAGAGTTTGAAAATAACATGCCAGGGGGTCTATACAGCGCGTCTGACTGAATACTGCATTGCTCTACTTGAAAATTGGCCTAGATAGCTCACGAAAAACTCCATGCGCAGTAGAGACAGAAACTAGATGTGGAATTTACCAGTTTATTTTGTGCACGAGGAAATTGAGTTTGCAAATTCCTCTTTGGAATTTATACTCCAGCATCACACGGCTCGTCGAATGGAATGAATGAAAAATATTCATGCTCTTTTTCACGCGTTTTTTAACATCCCCTCGCAAAATTTGCAAATCTCATTCACGAAAAGTTCGTTGCGTGTGCTCGAATAGTGAATGAATATTAATGAATATCAATCCTCATGATGTTCTTTCTCTTCAAATTGGTTAGTTCCCCATGAGAAATGATTTTTGAAACTTGCGATGAGTTTTAAAAATAATAAATGGTGTAATCACGATGCTTTTAAAGTCAGTTCAACCAAAATGTGCTTGCCCTTCAAAAGTTTTTTCTATAACTGAAAGTACGTGATGAACTTAATATTCTCTCGCAAGAATAAAAATTGCAAGCACACTCCTGTTTTCAAAAACACCTATAATCTCCAAGAGAAGAAATGTCATAGTTGTGTCTTTTTCGTAGTTTTATCTCAATGAATTCTGAGGAATACAATTTACCAAAAAATGTGATGTATTCTTCGATGATATTTTGTAGTTCTTTCAATGGTTTCCCAGATGCTATACTCACATAAATCCGAAGATGAGATCAACTTCGTAAGATTGAAACATATTGAAGGAAATGAGCGGAAAGTTGGACGATTTGAGCGATATTTTTCGCTTATCTATGTAAACTTGCAGAATCTCTGGCAAAAAGTATGCAACCATTCCCGAAGATCTTTCAGAAATCTACAAGAAAATTCCATATCAATTGACTAATAAACAACTCTTTTGTGAAGATGAATGAAACTCATTGCTGAAATCCTTCATTTCCTTGCTCAAATCCATCATTATTCTTCCATACTACGATGAACGATGTAGCTCTTATTTTTGGACAAATGTGAACATAAAAGAACTACAAAAACCTATTGATGTTCACATCTCATTTTTTGCGCAGAACTGCGAAAAAAGATAAAACTGAGACAATTTCTTTCTATGGAAATTATAATAGAAAATATTTTTTGTGTTTTTTTTTCGGAAACAGAAACGGTTACGGTTCCTATTTTTACGGGGAAAATTCATTCTTCGTGTATGCACACATAAGAAGAAGAACTTTTGAAGTGTAAGCACCTTTGGGTTAAACTCACCTTAAGAGCTTCGTGTAATAAAAGAGTTTGATATCCGTGAGCAATGTGAAGATGATGAGATACGTGAATTGTATGATATCTTTTTTTTTTCTTTAGGCTATCTTTGAAATTGATGGAAGTTCTGGAAGACGAGAGACGAATTAATTGGTAATTTTGGCGAATTCCGGAATAGGCATTAATGGAATTGTACCACACGCTAATTTGCTCCCATACCATATCGCATTTTTAACACGTTCGCTGCGAAGGCGAAAATTGCGATTCCGCCCCATATTGCTAGAGCGCTCAAAAGCGCGTTTCCGCACTTAGAACAGCCAAACCTCATGGAAAGTCATGTATTTGACATCTATTTACATGATTACCAAGAATTGTTTTGGGACCCACCGGTGGGTCCCAAAACAATTCAAAACAAAAAGTGGGATACTGCATAGCGCTATGTACAGAATGTTATAGCAAAAGTATATTACTGCACCGTGCTAATATTCAATTGTAAGTTTTAATCGGTTTTATTACAACAATCCAAACAGTAATGGGAAGCGTTTTTAAAATTTTGGAGATCATACTGCAACTTTCTCATATACTTGTAAAATGCTACACACATTTTCCCTCGCATTTTCCGATTGAGTCTAGCGATTTCTCTCGATTCCTGAGTATAACACGTATCACTCCACTTAGAAATTGGAGATGTACTCTGCCCTCTCGAGAATTCGACCTTTTACATCATCTAAATCAACGAGCCCAAGGACAAGTTATTCTCCAAGATCTAATATCGATATTCTGTTTTTACTGACATGCGTCGAATACATATGCAACGCATATTGACGAAAGCTTCTCTAGTCGTGATTACCTTCTGATACCATTTCAGGCTTTCACTTGGGGGGTGGTAAGAAGACATTGAAGACATTCAGATACATCCATTTCTTTTGTGGCTTAGTTCAAGTCAAGAAAGTGCTGTGTAGCCTCTTAGCCACCTCTCCTTTATTATTACATCCATACATGCAGCGTTCTTACGATAACAGGGAGTTATCCTTCATCACGGAGAACTGCGGTAATTCAACTCGGAGTCACTCAAATCATGCATATTTAGGCTCAACTTGTAGCTTCTGATGTCAGCTTCAAAATGAGCTAGGTGACGTTGGAAAATTTTGTGCACAAGTCTAAAATTGCGCCCATCTACCCTCAATTTCGTTTTTAACGAAAATTGGGATTAGAATGGGAATTTTGCACTGGCTTGTCGAAATCAAAATCTACACCGAAACTGGATTGCACAGATGTTTTTAGAGTCATATTCAACGGTAAAAAATAGCTCCATAAGCCATTAGACATGTCTAATGGCTTATGGAGCTGGATCGTTGGATGCACACTAATAGAAGCTGATAAAATGCGGGACCCACCCGTGGGTCCCGCCGCAGCGAACGTGTTAAGTAACTATTGGCTTATAATTTTATCAATGTAATTTTGGTCACATTGATTCTTGATGGTAACGCTTGCATTCGTTCACTGTCCGCAAATTGAGGATCATATTGCAATCAATAGTTTTATAAGATTTTTGGTCTTAAGGCTCACCAGATGGCTCACGACTTCTAATGTTCCTATTAGTGTGTAAATGGTGTTCTCTCGTCATTCCGAAAATCAGTTTGTCTTGTTTATTCTGAAAACTCATCCAAGTCTAACTCGTTGATGTCCTTGCACATGAATATTCAACCTGGCCGGCATGAGGTGATGAACCTCTGAGTTTGCGGCCGAGAGAAGGAATAGGTCAATGCTCAGAACGTAATATGCAATCAAATGAAAATCGACGAAAAATAGTGATTTGAGTCAATTTTTATGACAGCAATTGGGTTAATTTCGCTCAAAGAAATTTCCTGACTTACAATTAGCCTTCCACGGTGCGCCTCCAGGGACGATAAGTTTGACGAAAAATGACGACAAAAACTGAGGACGGCTGTGATTATACGAGCTGTGAAAAGTAGAACTTGATTTCGAACAAAGTTGTATCAGCTCTTCGTTTTGAGTAATTGTCGAATTAGTATTCCCCATTATAAAGTGCATATAAGAAATTTCGGCAATTCCTCGTTTTTTCGCTTCACCGCAGATTTCTCGCAATAACTCGAAAACAATGAGTTCAAACGAAAAAATGTGAAGAATAGTTTCTTAGAGGATTTTCAAAAGTCTACAGAATGATGTACTCGTATCAATCGAAATATCGGGCCTACCCAAGAATATAACATGTCTTTGGAGGAAATGAGCTGAAAAATCAGAGTTTGCTGTAATTTTTCTCTGTTATCTGAGAATGAGGGCAAATCGTAAGACAATCTAAGTGAACTGAATATAAAATTATAATCTCTAAGATATATCTTACCTCCCCCTCACTCCACTTTTTCCAAAAGTATAACTTGGCGAGTATGACCATCCTTTCCCCCTATCACTTCATCTGGGATCAAAAATTGAATTTCAACTCTTGAGGGTCATGAAATCAGGGGAAACATGTCGAGTAACTATTTAGCAAAATTTAGCAAAATTTAAACATGAAACAAATGGGTAGAAAATGAAAAATATTAATTTCAACTCTTGAGAGTCGTGAGATCAAGAAAAGTATGTCGAGTAATTGTTTTGCAAAATCTGAACGTGAAACGCATGGAAAAGGATTGATTACATTACGATTTGACTTTGTCGGTAATTTTGACTCAACTTGAGTTTCTCACCATCTCCTTCGTCTATGAAATGTAATGAAAATGAATCATTCAGACCATTGAGAAGAAAAGGAAACCAGAAAATTCAATCTAGCATTGATCGGTTTAGTTTAAAATTCAGTAGAGATGGTGAGTAACTCAAGATGAGTCAAAATTACCGAGAAAGTCAAATCGTAATGTAATCAATCCTTCTCCATGCGTTTCACGTTCAGATTTTGCAAAACAATTACTCGACATACTTTTCTTGATCTCACGACTCTCAAGAGTTGAAATTAATATTTTTCATTTTCTACCCATTTGTTTCATGTTTAAATTTTGCTAAATTTTGCTAAATAGTTACTCGACATGTTTCCCCTGATTTCATGACCCTCAAGAGTTGAAATTCAATTTTTGATCCCAGATGAAGTGATAGGGGGAAAGGATGGCCATACTCGCCAAGTTATACTTTTGGAAAAAGTGGAGTGAGGGGGAGGAGATTTCAACACTTGGCTATGGTAATGACTGAATATCCTGAGATTGAAAAACATGCTGTAAATAGTAGCATGTAGGAAAACAAAAAAAAATTCTATGTATCTCATCCATAAAAATCATTCTCCTAATTAACACTAGTGTGTTTCATCCCAAGATGAACATTTTTTGATCATGAACAAAGAAAAATCTGGAGAAGGACAACTTTGTATTTTTGATAGCAAGACTCTTGAAATTAGTTCAGGGAATTGACTTGAGTTGATGCGAAGACTCCTAACCCACTTGTGATGGTGCTTGCAAGAGAAAATTTTTGGATCACGAGGAACTTCTAGATTGTGAAAATTCGCCTGATGATGAACTACATCCACTCTTCAGCAAGAGAGCATACTAAATATCAGAGTGAATAACTAATAACTAATTGATAACTGAAAAATAGAATTATGGCACGACATCTGTTGTTCAACATTTTCCAAGGACCAAAAACTGAAACAAATTCCATGTAGCACATTGGTAATTCATAACACATCAAGAAGTTAGAGCAATTCGTGCGAACTCATTCCAAGGGTAATGAAGGTTCAGTAGCATTATGTGATATGTGTTTGAATGATCCTCAACATACTTCCAGATAGATGATGTATGGATCCAGTTTGTTTAGTGATTGACAACTCGAGTAATAATTTTTTCAATTTGAACTTACCACTTCCCACCAAGAGCGTAAAAGTGCCTTTCTTTCTTCATGATACTCTTGATGAAACAGGTGAACCCTGTACAACTTTCTTATCCTATTCAGAATTTAGTGTCAAGAAAGTAAAATCCATATACCATATGAGAGTAAGAGTCTAGCGGAGACCTTTGGGTTAGAGTATTACGCAATGGACATATCATATTCAAAAGTAATAACCAGAGCAACACCAAATATCAGTGCTTATATTTCACAACAACTGTTCTTGGACAGTCGTCAATTGACTGACCTGTCTTACAACATCTAAATGTGAGAGACGATCCCTCTTAATGTGTTGGACATTGACAGGTCTACGAAAAGCAACACGAAGGATATTCTATTGGTCACACTCTTCTTCAACTAGAGTGGTTTATCAAATTTTCTTTGAGATGCACAATTTTTCAGAGTTGGGTCTCTCTGAAGTATTGAGGAAACTGAAAGTCAATACACGGCTGAAATGTAGATTTACACTGGCACTCATTTTTCCTCACGCTCAAATCCTAAATTTCCCAAATATTTTTGAAGATCAATTCTTGACACTGCACAACAGCGAGAATAACACACATTTTGGCCTTTGGCCTTTTATTCTTATATCACTCCAGACAAGGAAACCCACAACAATAAGTGGCTCTTATTCCCTCAACAATGAGAGCTGATTTCTAAAAGCTCGCTGCAGGCGGTGCTACGATTGGCTTTCAATCTCTGCTTCAAAATAGTCAGAAAAGTTACATGTTACTGCAACAACATGTTATTGCTGGAGCGGAATAACGCCTTCTGCTACACATGCGGCTGCATCAAAACATCACCCGTGTGTTCTCGCGGTCGATCGTCCCGCGTGGTCGACTCCAACAATCGATTGTGTTCGACTTCGAGTGTCGTAACGCGGCTGAAATCTTGACGCGAAAAAATTGGGAAGGGGCGAAATTAGTGAGTAAGATATTTTGGCACTAAACGCTGTCAGCGGCGAAATGACTTGCCAATATCCTTGTTGAGGACCGAAATAACGGGTTCAGAGGGAATGAGACCCTCCTGAACCCAGAAAAGCATGAAATAAGTAAGTTCGAAAAAATGTGTGAGGTTAAAACGGCCCAACTCAGCGTATATAAGGCACGGCAGCCTTGCGCGCGCTCTCTCTCTTTCTCACATGTTCTTCTCTTTTTCATATACTCGCCAGCAAGGCGCTGCCGCGCCTTTTGACCAAGAATAACAAGACAGTGCAATCCACGTTATCTGAAACTATAGAGTTATGGCGAAAATTTTTTGCATTTTTCGACCACTTTCTTCAATAAACCTGGATATTATGGAAAAGGCTCAATTTTCCCAGAAATATATGAGTACACAATATTTTGTACGTTTCCATACACTCTAGAAGAAACTATTCTTCACATTTTTTGTCAAGACCCATTTTCAACTAGCGTTATAACGCTTATATTGCCTTACTCGCTACCGCTCGCTCGGCTTGTAAATAGCCTTGATAAGTCAGAGGCCCCTGAAATACTTTTGTAGCTCAATGATGATGGTTGTAAAATAATGATTGATGATAGACTCAAGCTGTCAAGAAAAAGTTTTTTATATAATTCGCAAAAATGATATTATCTTGAATGATACCCGCTGATAGATATATTATATTAGAAAATTCCGATTTATGGTTCTCAATTTTCGGAACGGCTGAGTTGGCTAAATCAAAGTCCCGAACTGTGAACACTGGTATTGATAGTCGTTGTTGACCTGAGGGTTAAGAGTTGTTCCGTGGGTGAGGCGCTGTAGTCGGTGTGGCATCAGAATGAACTGAAGTCTCTGCATCTACTTTAGATTCCTTCAGTACACTAATGCAGCAGAACACCAGAGAATCGGACTGATTCTTTGGTCACGGCGACTACAGCGCCTGAAACGCGGAAGGACACTAAACCGCGGGTTATCGATGACTATGAATAGCAGTGTGAGAGATTTTTCTGTTGAACTGGTTTGAATTAGACCGGGCTAGACTGAACTAGGTCGCATTAAATCAAACTAGATCGCACTGGACTAGAGTAGACCTGAATAGCCCGAAAAACCGAAATGAACCTGACTACACCGAACTAGACCCAATGAGGCCAAACTGGATGCAACTTGACCATACTAGACGGAGCTAGACCGAGCTAGACCGAGCTAGAACGAAGTAGATCAACCTGGCTTGAACTAGACCGAACCAGACCAGAATCGATGGAGTCAGACCGTATTAGACCGTACCAGACTCAACTAAACCAAATTAGACTGGACTAAACCGAATTCAACTGATCTAGACCGAATGAGACCTAATTACCCCGAACTAGACCGAGCAAGACCGAGCTGGACTTAATTAGATCAAACTAGGTCGAGTTAGATCGAATTGGGCCGATCTAGACCAAATTGCATCGAATTAGACCAATTCAGGCCATTCTAGACCGAACTAGAAAAACTAGACCGAACTAGACTGAACTAGACGAAATCAGACCTAATTTGACCGAACTTGACCTCATTTGACCGAGCTAGAGCAAACCATACCGAATTAGACCAAGCTGGTCAAAATTAGCTCCATTTAGATCGAACTAGATCGAACTACGATGTACTGGACCGAGCTAGACCGAGCTAGCCTTGATTGAACCGAACGAAACCAGATTAGATTGAATTGGACCAAACTAGACTTAACTACACCGAACTAGACCGAATGAGGCTCATTTAGAGTGAACTAGACCAAATAAGAACAAACTAGATCGAACTACACCAGACTAGACCGACTCACAATAACCTAAACCTAATTTGACCAAACTTGACCAATTAAGAGCGAATTGGACCGAACCAGACCCAAGTACACTAAACTAGACGGGACTAGACCTAATCGGACAGAACTGGATGGAATTAGATGGAATTGGACCAAATTCGGCCTAACTCCATGCGCACCAGACCGAACTAGATCGGACTAGACCTAATTACACCAAACAATACGAAATTAGATCGAATTAGACAGAAATGGTTTAACTAAACCGCGACAGACCGAACATGATCTAACCGACCCCAACGGCATAATCACACAGTACCAGACCGAACTAGATTGAACTATCTGAGTTCACCGAATCTCCATCCCCATTTCCATCCCCATCATCAGCCACGGACATAGACTCAGCCCCAGCCACAGCGCCAGCCTCAGCTCCAGCCACAGCCCTAGCCATAATTCTAGTCACAGCCCCAGCCACGACCCCCAGCTCCAGCCCCAGCCACAGTCCCAGCCTCAGCCTGTTAATTGATACTGAGGCAAAGTATATACATTTATCGAAAAGATACCAAACAGCCTATGAATATTGGCTTCATAAATCCTATTCCACCTGTAATTTGTATCCGAACAAAACCGAACTAGACCGAAGTAGACCTACTCAAACCAAACTAGACTGAACTCAATCGAGTTACACTGAACTTACCCTAATTACGCCGAATTAGACCGATCTAGACCAAATTGATACAGTATTTCTCATTCTGATCTCCGTCCCCATCCACCAATCCAGACATTCACCTACTCTTCACTCATATACAGCCATCTATCATAACGAAGTGGACCAAACTAGATCGAACTAGACCGAATTACAACGGTATACGAGATGGTCCGCACAATAATTCAGCTTGGTACACCAACCCATCAGTTGAGTAATTGGTAACTTGATAATTGGTAACAATCATTATTGGCAACAGCCTGAAGCCAATAGTCTATAGTCAACGGTTGATAATCAACGTTCTAAAGTCAATTGCCTGAGTCGACTACCTAAGTCAATTGCCTTAGTCAACTGCGTGAATCAACTGTCTTAGTCAACTGCCTAAGTCAACTGCCTTAGTCAACTGCCTGAGTCAACTGCCTAAGTCAACTGCCTAAGTCAACTGCCTAAGTCAACTGCCTTAGTCAACTGCCTAAGTCAACTGCCTAAGTCAACTGCCTAAGTCGACTGCCTAAGTCAACTGCCTAAGTCGACTGCCTAAGTCAACTGCCTACTATCGGTCTAAAAAAAATGACACCTCGAGAATTTTTGCTATCCTGGGTCCAAAAAAATTCGGTAATATTTGACTGGGATAATATCAAAGCACATTTAGTTGCGGCCATGATAAAATTGTTTCGAAGTCGATCGGATGATAACTGCGGCCGTGGCTGTTATCGAATAGTAGATCATCAATTAACAGACATCATCCACCGTACATAATCAACCGTGAACTATCAACACACCAATAAATGCATCCACCCGACCACCTAGACTCCCCTCCATCTATCTACCCGCCCGAACACTTACCCAGCCACCCAACCACAAACTCACCCATCCACCCACCCATAACCCACCCACATAGGCAACCCGATACGCGGGATGCTGACGGACAAATTTTGGCTGGGCTTTCAATTATTTCAATTATTGCGATAAATTCCCGATAAAATGGAGAGAACGGTAAATTGCCGGGATTTTCTATGTGCACTTTATTATAGATAATACTAATTTGGCAGTTAATCAAAACGGTGATCTGGTACGATTCCGTTTGGAATCAGGTTCCACTCATGACAGCTCGTAGAATAACACCCCTATCTCAGTTTTTGTCGTCATTCTTGTCAAACTTATTCTCCTCGGAGACGCACCGGACTTCCTCAACATATAACATTCGTCACATTCAAATAGACCTGATGATGTCGAATATCAGATTACATCTTCATATTTTGACTCAAAAATCGAAACATTCGATCGCGGGTGCTCAAAATTGTGATGATTACCTAGCTCCCATTCATACAGCTGGTGATCTTTCTTTCTATTCCAGTAGCAATTACACGATTCGAGACGAGGGTTGCAGCGCACATGAGCAAATCTCAGAATTTGGGCCGTTTTAATTGAAAAAATTTCAAAATCACAGGACGTACACGTGAAATTCTTGTTTAGATCGAGTAGTTTTCAAACAATGATAAGATACTTGGGTAACTCATTTTGCAGCTTTGCCGTGCATTATGCGGTTGAATAAACAATATGATCATGCATTTAAATGAGTATTTTATAAGCTTACAATTATTCTAATGAGTACACTTCCTGATGGAGATGAGGTGACTCTGGTGTGAGAAGAGTGAGGAAAAGGCCGATGAAATAGTTAGCAGGTTAATACTTTACGGTGCCTCTCAATGGCTTCTGGGAAAATTATAAGATAGACCTCCTCTCGCGATCAAAGAAACGAGCCGAAACGGCAGATAGCAAGTCAAAATCGAAAAGTATACATTTCTATGAAGTGGCTCGAATCAGCGAACGTTCGAGATGAAGTTCCTAATATAGAATAGAGTCATGCTCAATGTAATAGATTTCGCCATCGCCGACGACAAAATATCGTGGATAAAACTCAAAGGCCGCCTGAATGCATTTCTTAATGTCCGCGTTCCCACAAAGAATAAAGAGGACACGATCAAAGACGAATTCCACGAGTAGTCCATTTCAGCGCAGTTGAATTTTTTCAGGAATTATGACACAAAAATCGTGATTAGAGATTTCAGTGCGGAAGTAGGCAGAGAGGAGGAACACAGAAGCGTCACCGAGTCGGAAAGCCCTCGCAAGCATGATAACGCGATAAGAACCATCAACCTCGCGGTAGAAAGAGACATGGTCATCAAAAGCACGGTCTTTCACCGGAAAAATATCCACAAAATAACTTGTTCATCCCCTGATGGATCTACACACAATCAAATCGATCACATACTCATTGACAGAAGAAGGCAATCGTGCCTGGAAAATGTCAAATCTCTCAGGTGCGCGGATTTGGCGAGTCAGATCATTATCTCATGGTCGACTACATTCACGACAGGATTAGAAGCAATGCTCGAGCTTACGTGGACCAGAAACCTCATATTTAGAAGGATTGTTTTTCTGGAACCCTTCTCTTGGAGTATAGAGTCACCCATTGGAATATCTCAAGAATGTAATTCACTGAATCAACGAAATAATCCTGTATCAACACTCTCATTTTGAACGGTGCGAATGCGTTGCGAGGCCAGATTCACAATTCCAGGAGCGACAATTCCATTAATTTCTCTTTCAATTTTGATGATTGTATATCGGTTTGATTCAGAGGGAACTAATGGTCTATTGCTATCTAAGTTTTCCTCTTCACGCAACGTTTGACTTTGTGCAGAGAAGATGATTTCATAGGGACTTATTGACAAAACGAATGCGTTTTAACCAAGGCTGGTACACCGTCGAGGTCATAATTCTATTCGAAGTTCATCTTGTCCGAAATTTTGTCGTAGGTCGAAAAATGCCTATACCAGACTCTATCGATTTGGCTAGGGACGAATTTTGTTCGTCTTGACCAGGGTTGCCTGTAAAATTCAACGAAAACTGACGCTCCTTAAAAGTCTCATCTCATGTCAGAAATCAAGAATATTTAACATTTACAGAGGCTGCAGGGAATGAGATTTATATACAATGCCCATCCATGTAAACTAATCACCAAAAATTCTCATTCATACACAGAAGGAACTATGTACAAAACGCATTGGAATATGATCATCTTTGAATCCAATAGCTTCTAAGCTAAAAATCCCGCCAAACTTCCTTTCACTCTCTCTCTCTCTCTCTTATTCCACGGTCTCTCAAACAATCAATGCTCACAGTGGGTTTCATGAACTGTGAACTGGGCCACATTGTAAAAAGTCCAATCATGACAAAACTTTATCCATCGCATGGCTGCCGTTCATTTTTCCGGCGCTTCGGCAACTTTCTCATTCCACTATCTCTCCGCATGCTGCCTGCCATGGCTGAATTCCTACTTTATCTGTAAAAGTTATCTCCTTCTTTTTGCATTTTTATGCATCAGAATTCGAAACAGCCCGCAACGCATCAGCTCGTAACCGCTGAAATTTTTCTGAAAAGTACTGAGATGCCCAAGCGCTAACACCTAGTGGTTGCGAGAAAACAAGCGGCATTCCCGAGGCGTGGAAGAGCGTGATGAAAACAATGGAAAATCGTGAATTGTTACAGAGAGAATCCTTTTGCGCAACCGATGCAAGGTCGAATAATTTTCCAGACGTTCTTCCAGTTCTTGATCAAAACTTTGGCAATGACTGTGACAAAGCAGATGCGAAAAAAAATTTGAATTAAAATAAAATATAAGAATGAAAATAAATATTGAGTATTGTCTGTAGATCATTGTGATTGTTCAATATTGATTTGTTTTTGTTCTGTCATGTTTGCTCATTTTTCAAGATTCGCTAGATAGAGAATGTTCCATCACAAAAAACATTCGAAATCTCGTTTGGAATGGAAATAATTGAGCGCCAGCCCAAAATTTGTCCGTCCGCATCCCTCGTATCGGGTTGCCTATGTGGAAGGAGTGAAGTATGATGGGTGTGTGGGTCGGTGAAATCACAGACTGTGTAAAAGTTTAGAATTTAATCATCGAATACCTCTTGGTATACCACGTTTTTAGTATAGAATGGGAGTAAGAATCCTTCTTTATTTCTTTTTCCTGGTATCACGTATACCGTTTTGTTTGAGAAACACTTTGAGATTTGTACTTGACGTAACACTCGATAATGCTACATAAAGTTGTCTTTAGATTCACAAAATGAACTATTGGCTCCCTCATACGGTCGTTTTTTTTTTCAATTTTCACATAACCGTCGAGTATTTTCAATCAAACAATTATGATGACCAAAAATGATAAATTTGATTGTTAGAGTACCCACAATAATTTGTATTTCTTCATTTTTCGTATTCGCATTTATTCATTCCATGAGATTTTTGAAACTCCTTTCAAAAAGTCGTCAGCGGAGCGAGCGGAAGCGAGCGCAGCAATTCCGCTAGTTGTCATTATAACGTACCTCAGCTCAAAGTCGATCTACCTATTCTGCATCATGCATCACATACACTACCGGTCAAAAGTCTCAATAAACCTGGGAATCATTCTGATAATATTCATAACTGGATATCAGATTATTATTAGTAGGTAGGATAGGATGATCAAATCATAAATTTTTCCAGTATCAATCATTTATATTGTTACTCTCTTATGCTTTATCTCAAGAAGTACCGCAAATATTGTATGAATTACTCATCAGATACTCTTTCCATCAGTCATAATCATAAGTATGCCAGTATTAATTGGCCCATTTCTGTATGAATCTTATAAGTGCTGAATAGGGTTATACCCAATATAGCCTCAATAAATGTTTAATCAATCAATAAATCAATCAATCTCAGAACCTATTGGTCGTAGAAAACTCTGCGTGGTCGCATTTTGTAGCTCATATCAAGTACTTCCAAATCTATTTTCTTTGTTTCTCGTCCCGCGTATAATACCAGAGACACACGAGTCAGAGAAATGACTTTTATCTCAATTTCCCACCCAAGGTACAAGTGCCTGCAAATTTTGAAAAAATTGTTGGATTGCTACGAGACCTATCATATCTTTAAGCCCATGGGAAGATCTTCATGATCCATTTTTGGACGTACGTCTCTCAAAGTGGTTCTGGTTTCGAGATCTAACTGATGTAGTGAGGGTATTTTTTCTCAAAAAATCACACGATTATCCCAAACTGATGAGAAACAGAACAGTTCAAGGTGGGTACCCTTCGTTTTCGATGGTTATCCCGATGTTGACTCAAACTCTTGCAGGAATGGGGATCAAATGCCCCAAAGTGGGCTGTTTCTCATCATTTTTGGATTATCGTGTGATTTTTTGAGAGAAAAACACCCGCAGACAATCTGTCTCATCTCGAAACCAGAACAACTTTGAGAGACGTTCAAAAACGATTCTTTTCATGCCACTTTAAAATGGCATTGGTCTCATAGCGATCCAACAATCTCTCCAAAATTGGCAGGCGTTCGTATCTTGGCTGGAAAATTGCGAAAGAAGAAATTTTTCTGACTCGTGTATCTATGGTATAATACGCGGGACGGGGAATACATAAAATATACTTGAAAGTGCTCGATATGAGCTACAAAATGCGACCACTCAGAGCTCTCTACGACCAATAGGTTCTGAGATACATTTATAGCTCTGAAGATCAGCAGTTTGATTCCCAGGTGTATTGACCAGGAGAGGTCATCACATCCGGATCACGGATTTGTCTGAAACTTTGGAAATAATCTTCTTTTAGTGCCAAAAGATGAAACCCAGAATAGACACTAACGCTCAAACGTTTCCAAGCTACAGCCAAGGACAATAGCACTGAAGGTATACCTTTATTTATGATTTTTAACATGGGCCCATTCGGGTAATGCTAATGTCCATAGCTGTAGCTCGGAAACGCTTGATCGTTAGGGTCTATGATTTCAGATTTCATCTTTTGGCACTAAAAGAAGACTATTTCCAAAGTTTCAGCAAAATCCGTGATCCGGATGTGATGACCTCTCCTGGTGAGACTTTTGACCGGTAGTGTACTTCATCGCAATTTTACGATCAATTATCCACACCCTTTGACTGTAAATAACAACCTACTGTATCAAAGTGAATGTATGGTCTGGTGTTAAACTGAATAGCTTCTGAGGAGTCTCACTCTGACAATATCTAAAATATGCATTATAGAGATAGACTATAATTCCGTTATTGGCTCCAGGTTTCTCATTGATCTGGCTAGAGGTACTTGAGCAGATTTCGCAGAGATAAAAATTGATCGATCGTCAAGGGAAAGTGCTGCTCGTGTCCTCACCCTCTTCCCCCCCCCTTTCATGCACTCTCCAGTTATCGTTCTGAAGTTATCGAATCTTGTAATGAGAGCAGGCACCTTAAGGCATCGAAGCTTGCTTTTTCTACTTGAGTGGCTGCAAAAGCTACATCAATATAGATATGTGTACGATACTTGACTCGTGACAGTGGCTGGTCTATTTCTGAGTTGTCTCAAAGTATTACGTCAAACTCCTTTCAAAATCTTTCTCTGAAGGAAATCAGCTTATATTCGAGCCCTTTTTTTGGTACAATGAGTCCAGTCACTTTTCTGGTTTTGTGTGAATTCTTTCGGTAGATTAAAACAGAGTTCAATACGATGTTTTATGAATAAAAATGTAAAAATTGAATTTCCTTTGGGATATTTTTCCATATTTGAGAATGAGAGCTCGTTATACTGCTAAATTTGGGATCAGAAATAGTGCATCGACCGGACCATGATATACTTGTGCACCCCTAATCATGAATGAACCGTGTAAAATTGAACTGATGGTAATTTTAATTTGATGGAGGAATGTTTATTTGAAAAGTACATACAACATTGGGGTGTCCGTTATTTCTCAAGTTCCTCTTATCTCTTGTGCCAACCCTCACAACCTAATCATTTTGTAAGATATTGCGATGAAAAAAATTTCGGGGACCTAGTTTTTGAAGTGCTGTCCCACCTGAAGCGTTCTTGTCTGAATCATGACCTCAAAGCAAATTTTGATTCAGTAATCAGCATTTCTTGCACAGGTGTGTGCTTCTATATTCCCGAAAGCACCCTTAATCGATAGCTAGTACAATATCTTTTGAAATTATCCCTTGTTAGAGTCGATTTGATGGAGTAGAACTAGAGCTATGGCTGTTTTCGAAAATTAGAAAATTCTAAAAATAGTAGCTCTAACAGAATTGGCTGTAAATTTCGATTTTCTATCAAGTTCACGCTTGAAACTCTCCAAAAATCAGTCCAGTTTGAGGAATTTCGATCATTTGGCTGAGAGATCAAAGTCACAACATTCTAAAAATAATTCAAACTAATCATTCGCGTAGCGACTCATTGCTTGGGATGTTATCTATCCGAGCTGTAATGCAAATTTCATTCACAACTTCTTATCTAATTATGGCTAAAGAATTGCACCAAATGAAAAAGCTACATTCGATTATCCTCGTCATTAAAATTTTCTAACAGGATCGCATTCAGACTTTCACAAAATTTGATTCGTTCATCTCCACTGGCACTCAACCCGGCACCCAACTCCTCGCGTTGCGAATGCTCAAAATTGGGACACCGACACATAACCTCGGCACTAGACCACGTTTGTGACAACAAAACAATTGATCCTTCTGCTAATCCCATCTGATCCCCGCGCATCTGATCTCTCCGATCCCATCTAATCACCAAAATCTGATAATTTTCAACATCCAAGTAATTTTTCAAATCAACTCGAATTACTTCGCAAAAAATTTGCAAAACTCACGACGTGTCAGACTTTCGGAATTTCTCGACTGTCCGAGTACTCATGATTCATGTTGTATATATATGGGCGGCTCCGGATCAGAACGGTATAAGTCCATTTTTTCCATTTCTGGAAAATGCGCCTCAAAGTTTTTGTGATATGGAAAATTCGAGTTATCATCTGAAGTAAATATTCTTATTCTACCGTGTAGTGAGTGTGTTTTCATCTCATCTTTCGCGTGGGGCGTATTGATTTTCAATTTTTTACACTTTTTACATCTCATTTTGCAATAAAAAATGGACTTATACCGTTCTGATCCGGAAAATTTCTCGACTCTTTTTCCGGATCAGAACGGTATAAGTCCACCATTTTTGAAAAAAATTCACATTTAATATTTTAGATCGGGAGAAGTTGTTGATATGATGAATTTTTACCGTTTGAAGTAGGAAAATGTCGAGAAACTATGAGTTTTCACCTTTGAGATCAAAAAACGTTAAAAAACCACGGACTTATGCCGATTTGAGCGAGAAAAAAAGTGGAAAAATTTTCCAGATCAGAAGGGTATAAATTGAGAATTCTTTGGATTTTTAATGACTGTCCTCGACTTTTTCTCACAGTAAACAAAATTCCTCTCTAATTTAGGATGACTTTTATAAAATCTCATTGACAGCCGAGACTGTTCTTCGCAAAGAGATCTCATTCAGGATATCGCGACTGAGGATATATTTCCAACATTGAGGTCAACAAGCGTCTATTTGGAAATCCAGTCAAGAAGAGTTTACTCAAGCGGCCCGGTGCGAAGTATAGTTTTTGGGGATCACATAGCACGCAGCTTTACGTCATGCATTCAGAGGCAATTTAAGGGTGTATAGGAAAAATCGCAATGCAGAGACTTTAATCGACCAGAGAATCCAAACGATGAATTGGGACTGATCCCCACTCAACAAACAGAATTGTTGATCAACCGTAGAATGAGGTTAAGATTAGTTGCAGATATCTCAATTGTGGAAGGCTATCTTCATCTACGAGATTTGCCCAAATGACGTTCACTTGTACCGAGTGGCGGGGAGATCGAAATGAAGGCCGGATGACTGTTAATGAAAAGAACCCCAGTTGATAGATCACAACCGCCTTCATAGTGAAATTGTAACCGAAATTCTGTAATGAAGCTATAGTCTTTCTCTACCATTGGCATTGTTCCTAAGGAGGAAGTGCATAGCTTAGTTGAGTTTGTCGTATCACGGACGCAGTTGATTTTTCTTCAGAGAAGATGCCTGAAAACATGATGCAAAATCAAATTTCTTTGGAAGCTCAGTACCGATCGCTCTCATTACTACGCTTTTGGAACCATCACCAAGAAATTCGGCTCTTTCAATGACGATAAGAGATAAGAAAATGAGACACCAGGGCTTCTAGAGAAAGATCCTAGGCCCATGCGATTACTGACCGGTGGTTGTTCATCTTCATAGGACTCCCCTGTGTCCAAACGCGTGAAAGAGAAGTGAGCGGTTTTCGGCCCACCTCCTTCGAAACCACTCGATGCAATCATTTGGACAACATAACAAACCCTACTTGTAGTTTCTGAGAGTAGCTATGACTTCTAACTATGCATAAAAGCACGACAAATGAACGTGGAAGACCCAAAAGCGATATTATTGAGCGAGAACATGGACTTATACCGTTCTGATCCGGAAAAAAAGTCGAAACTTTTTTCGGGACAAAAACGGTCGTGTCGCTTGTGATGCCTCAAAATGCATTTCTACTTCCGGAGTTGTACATACATGTTTTCACATGTATTTTCTATCGTTTCCCGTCAAAAACTCAATTTTCACCAAAATGGACTTATACCGTTCTGATCCGGAGCCGCCCATATATATATATTATAATCTACGCCGGTAAAACTCTATTCGTTTTCTCTGGTGCATGAAAATTTTTCTTCCGTGTGCGGATTATTCAGGGATTGGATGAAATACTCCGTGCCAAACCTTCATTCATTCAAAATCATCTGGTGAACGAGTTTGTAGCCTGATCTCTTTTTCGTCTCCGGAGCTGAAGAACGCGACGACAATGATAAGAATTCCGTATAGAAGAGATTAGGTCGTCATGCAACGGATAGGAGGACAATAAATATTCTATCATTTTCATAATTCTTGAGCTTCTGTTGATTAAAAGTCCGAGAAACGAATACTACTAGCACAATGACTAATGCAAAACTTTCTCGAGCTCTAACTGTTGCCGAGAAAGGCATTCAATCTTTGCAAACGAGGCAGTTAATCAAGTGTCACGATTCAATTAAATGAATATGCCATCGCATTTACTGCACTCATTTCTGTTGGCAGCTTGACGTAGTTTCTAGATTGTAGAGATGGTAACGGAATTCTCCAGTGCCTCTGTATTATTTCCATCAATCCTCATCAAGCTCATCCTCCGTTGAATGAGCGCAAGTCTTTGTTAACTATATCCGTTGCATCAATGAGCGATATTTACACTGTAAAGATTTTGTGGGGAAAACTTCAACCACTGGTTGGTGCCCAAAATCAACCACTGGTTGATATTTCGCGTCAACCACTGGTTGCCTGCCGAAATCAACCACTCGTTGACTTTTTTCCCACAGCAAATATGGAGATGAATACGGGGCCCCCGAGATTAGTCAATATGGTGGTTCCCAAGTGACACTTGATGGGGGGGGGGCAGAAAAACAAGTTCTTTCATTAAAAAAATCGAAATAAACAACAGCCCCAGCCGCACGAGATTTTCAGGAAAAAAATTTCAGGTTAAGCACGTTTTTGCGGTTCAGTATCCGGATTGGTGACTGTTCGAATGGGGCGGCCGCATGGGTATAGATTATAAGCTTTCTCGGGTAATTCGGCAGCCGCAACCGAGCCGTCATTAACCCGGATACTGAATCGCAAGAACGTGCCTCACCTGAAATTCCGTTCCGAAAAATCACGCGCAGCCGGCATTGTTGTTTATTTCGATTTGTTCATGGAAAAACTTGTTTCTCTGAACCAAAAGTGTCACCTCGGCACCACCATTGACCAATTTTGGGAGCCCCGTATTCATCTCCATATTTGCTGTGGGCAAAAAGTCAACCAGTGGTTGAATTTTGTAGGCAACCAGTGGTTGATTTTTGGCCCCAACCACTGGTTGATAACTTGTTGGAAAGTCAACCAATTTTTTACAGTGTACGTTTTCAAGTGATTCTACCTACCCCTATAATATTTCAAAAATCTACGAAAGTATCAAAACTGATCGAACCTTTACAGAGTTTTCTGGAGCTTTACTAAGGTGAATTTTTAGCGAGAAAGTTCAACCAGGCTTCATCAATTTTAGACATGAATTTTTGACACTCGCCTTGGAATATCAATGTTTTGAGGTGATACTACCCTGGTACGGCAATACTTGCAGTTAATTACCGATATAATCGAAAACTGCCTCTTCAGATCGTATCCTCAGAGGGTCAGGATTGAGTGGCAAGGGGAATGAGTCGGATTCAGTACTCCAAAAGAATTTTTCCATTGCAAATAATTGAGTACAGGCAGCCCTCCGTATTCGCGGAATTCATGCAATATTCGCGGTTCCCTCGGGTGCGACATTCCTCTGTATTCGCCGGTCCCAGCCACCGTGTTCGCGTTTTGATTCAGGTTCTTCGAAATAACTTAGACCTTGGAATAATATTCAACGATGGTACCGCCATACGAATGAGGCATTCCTAAACAACTTCAAGCATTGAATCGGGCGTATGTTCAAATCGTAATGATATATATTATCTTTCTTAAGAATCGGTTTGCTGGTGATTATCAAAGTCATGGCCCCTGCCTCAAAAGAAAGAGCCTAATCCTGGCGAAGTTCGGGAATCTAGTTTGACTGGGCAAATAATCTCATTTCAGACTCCTGAGTGGAATGCAAAACATCGCTGATGAGTTCTTAGGAAGAGACCCAATCATTTTCCAACATAAAATTGGCAAAATGGCCTTGATCTCTCATCAAGAACCAGCCAGAAATTACACCCGTGTAGCTCACCAGGCAAAAGTCACAGAATATTTTGGTCAAACTCAAAATTTACCTCATATTACTTAATTTTACTAGTACTTGGGAGGAATCCCGAATTGCATTTCATACCATCTTGATTTTTCCGACAGAATTATCCCTATAAACAAGAATCTTTGAATAAATTGGGTATTTCCGTCAAGGTCTCTTTCAGTTTTGGGCACCTTTAAATGCACTGGTGTACCTAACCTCCAAATTTCCATAAGCACAAGATCCCTGCATTCACGATTTCGGTATTCGCGGCATCTGCGATGTACGCATTAAGCGCGAGTACCGAGGGCTGCCTGTAGTAGTTTCCGGTTTTCAAGATAAATAAGTGTTATGATATCGCTCTCAATCGATATCAGTTTGAAAATATCTTGATTCTTTATCTTAAACGTATGAAAAAATGTAAACAACTCAGCAAACCAAGCAAGAGTTTTATTGATATTGTGATCAATTAGTGCTCAATTCCTCAAGAGTTTAGGAAGACTGAGTAACTGATACTGGCTGATCCAAGGTCAGGTATAGAAAATCGTGGAAAATCGTGAAGAATGATAACCAGAAAAAGTTGGATTCCTTATCGTTAAGACTAAACACTGCTCAGATCTTCATATCTTTCACGATTCCGAAATAGTTTGAATGTTGGCAATGTATTTTTAAATAAGCATGGAAAGTTCCTACCTCTATACTCTAACTGTGCCGACGCCAAGATGATGGAAATCTCGAAAACTTACTCTGAATCATGAAAAGTATTTCAAAATGATAACTGTGTTCTCATTAACTGGTTTCTTAGTTATGACATAGCTGAAGCACTCTGTCAAACTTTTTGCATCATTGTTTCCGAAATACGTTTGAGGCTTGTAAAAAATCTTGATATAGGTGAGATACTGGATGAGAGTCGTTCATTGGGCGAGCTTCAGCAAACATTGAAACTCAAATTTTAGTCTGAATGAGGTACCAAAAAAGTAGTCATTCAATCTGAATAGACAAATGTATTCACGAAAAATTTTAAGCTGTCTCCTATCGTTGAGCTTCTCTGACGGGTACTAACATCAGGATATTGGCAGATCAGTCGATACTTCCATGTTTCATGTTCGACAGATATCAAGTCCCTTGATTGACGTAGATGGGATGGTCGACAGGTTGAAACTTCTTCCTGTGAGCGAACGATATAGGGCTTGATCTATTTCTCGGGTATCGAAGTAAAGACTCAAAGTGCTGAAAAAGCTTGACCTGGGTCACAAGTTTCTAGTTTATCAATGAATTGAGGTTAATTCATCTTATTCTTCCAAAGTCGATGCATCCAATCGACCTGAAACTCCACGCATATAATTTTGAAGAATTTGGTACCAAGAATCGATTGGGAAAATCATCTCAGATACTCCAGGCATGGTATTCCCTAAGAACAGTTGACTTTCCGAAGAACACAGGGTTTTTCGAGTTGTATTGATGAAATTTCGACGTTAGTACTATTCAATTTCATACACATAATCTCATTATTAACGATGATCTTTTGATGGATTTCTTGAGTCAGTTTAAAATGATTGCACACGATCTCGCATTTATGGGAGGAGCGAATATTTTCAGTGCTGGAAGGTTCTATTTACTAAATACTTCTATAAGCCAAACAATATATCTGTTCCCTCGAGTATTCAATCTAAACCATTGACTACTTCAGTAAAAGACGGTGGTCATCCACACCCATTCCGTACCACGGACGACGTACTCGCTAGAAAAGGTCTTACAATACGTTTTCGAGGGTGCTGAATACGAATATGAACTCTGTTCTTCCCAAAAATTAGGGGAACCATGTCAAAATCGACTTTTTAGGTGAACATAAGAAATTTGAGATTCTTAGAATTTTCGTGTTCACATCGCTTGATCTCCGAGGTGGGAGAATATTTCTCCTTTTCAGAAATTTCGGGGATACCATTATAAACTCATTTGGAAGGTATTAGAACTAGACTGGAGTCTTCAAAGCATTTCCCGCCTCCTCAGGAGTTTTTTAGGAAATTTTTCTCCGGATTCATCATATTCATCTTCAAAAGCAAGAGTTGAGTGAGAAACTTCTCAGAATTGTATTCTCTCCTATACGATTACAAAGTTGATGATCTGAAGAAGTTTTTCGCATAGTTTTCAGATCGGGAAATTCAACGGAGGAAAACGGTCACGACTTTTGATACGAAGGCTCCGCCGAACGAAACTAGCTCGGGCCTAGTGTGATGGCTTTTGAGCGTGCTACTCGTATTTTAAGATATGTCTTGATGTTCACTATAATTTTACTACCCGCTGAATTGATTCCGCTAGATATTTTGCTCGAAAAACGTAGGTATTGTTAATAACAGTTTTCATTGCAAAATTACAGTTTTTGGCAATTTTCTCGAAAAATATTGGCTTTTACGGGAAAGCGCACGAGATCAAAGTTGTAGATCCTAAAATTCCCTACAAAAAATATTTTCTCAAGTTTCCTGGAAAATCCAAGTCCGAGCCGAGAAAACCGTGGAAACGCTCTTGCACATACATGACGCGGGCTACCGGGCGGCTTTATGCAGCGCTTATCATGGATCCGCTGCGGCCGTTTTGACAATTAATGACAAAACTGAGCGAAGCATCTTAAAAAGTAAACAATAGCGTACAAGGTGATCGCTTTCATATACCGCGGTATTTGTATCTCTTCATCGAATTCAAAATAGGTCGCAGTTTTCATGACAAAAACGTGAGCATTTTCAAGTGCATTTGTGTCTTCTCGTGGCCTCCTCGAACTGATTTCGATGATTTAGCCATAAAATGAGATTCGCTACGGTTCCTACGAATCTAATAGCGCTGTATTACCCGGCCCGTGTCATCCCGTATCAGGTGCGGGCAAAAGCGTTTCCACGTTTTCTCGGCTCGGACTTGGATTTTCCTGGAAACTTGTGAAAACCTGTTTTGTAGGGAATTTCAAGATCTACAACTTTGGTATTCCGGGTTTTTTTCCGTGAAAGTGAATATGTTTCGAAATAATTGCCAAAAACTGTAATTTTGCAATAAAAATTGTTATTGATAATCAAACCCTACGTTTTTCGAGCAAAATACCTAGCGGAATCGATTCAGCGGGCTAAAATATCATAGTCAACACCAAGAAATATCTCAAAATACGATTAGCACGCTCAAAATCCATCACACTAGGCCCACGCTAGTTTCGTTCGGCAGAGCCTTCGTATCAAAAGTCATGAAAGTTTTCCCTCGTTGAATTTTCCGATCTGAATACCCTGCGAAAGACTTCTTCAGATCATCAACTTTGAAATTGTATAGCAGAGAATAAGATTCTGAAAAATTTCTCCCCCAACTTCTGCTTTTGAAGATGAATAAAACGATTACGGAGAAAAATTTTCCCAAAAGTTCCAAAGGAGGCAAAAAATGCTTTGAAGACTCCGGTCTAGTTTTAATGTCTTTCGAATGAGTTCAAAATGGTATATCCAAAATTTCGAGGAGATATATTCATACACCTCGGAAATCGAGCGAGATGAAGACGAAAATTTTAAGAATCTCAAATTTCTCATTTTCACCTAAAAAGACGATTTTGACATGGTTCCCCCAATTTTAGAGAAGAACAAAGTATCCAGCATCCCCGAAAACATGAAGTAAGAACTTTTCTAGCGAGTAGCTCGTGCGTGGTCGCTATTTTGTTAACGGAGCAACTTTTTGGCCACTTCCCGCTTGCCTACATGCAAAATACCTCGAGAACACGTATAAAATGGACATTTTCCGCGGAGCGCCCGGGCGGCCCATTTGAAGAGCTTGCAAGCCCAACGTCTGTTTCTGTCCGTTCGGCTCGTTCGGTTGCTTCCGTCTCGCCAAAAATACAGAGTCCAGCAGGCCCTTCTCTGCCCGTGAGATTTTTTCCTTTATTGTCCGTGCAATCTGTCCGTTTTCTATTCGTCCCACAGAGAATACCGAATCAAGCATGCCCGTTTCTGCTCTTAAAAGTTATACTCCCCATCTTCCATTAAAGTAGAAACTGTCATCAACAAAAGCGTGGAATTATTACAATTGGATTGGTGCAACCTATCTACGAGAACATGATTCGACCAACAAATACTTCGATTCGCATGTGACTAGGGAAGAAGACCACAGTTTCGTTTTCATTCCTTTCTCATTTTTAACCTCCTTATTTCACCTGTTTGTGAAAGGCATATTTCACTCTCGTTTCGGTTCAGACTCAACATTACTACAGAGAATTCATAAGCATCCAGCTCTGGTAGCTCGACCACAAGATTATTTTGCATCTCTCGCATATAGGTCGTGCGGCGTGGTGGCAACGTATTAGAAAATATGCTCTTGTCACGACTCTCATTTGACTCCGAGTCTTACGAACCTACATTCACTGCCGTATACGTCTCCTTATAAATTATGTATAGCACCCAGAGGCTGCGTTGCAATCTACAACTGCTTCTGTGAAGTCGAAAGTAATGCAGAAAAGAGAAAAGATAGCATGTCAGGATGAGATATGCGCCATTCAGAGAAAAATCCGATATTCAATATCGTTAAGAAGGAATTGACGGTAGGTATGATCAATGATTTTGATATACATACAAGTAGAAAGAATCCCTGGGAGATTCGTATATATCAATGATTTATCTATCCTCGCTCTTCTCTATTTATCTCATATCTACTCCTCTCATTTGTTCAACTTGGATTCCACTTCCCATCCACAAAAAAATTTTCTTGAACAAGACGAGTCAATGACCCGTTTCAAAAGGACAAAAGATGAGAAAATTACAAATTTAAGAATTTTTGGTTTCTTCCAGTGTCTTTCAAATTGAAATTATTTCTATTTTGCAATTTTTCGATGTTTGGGGCCTACAGGATTGCAAAACATTGAACTCTCATGAACGAGGCGCATGATATTTGCACCTCGTTCATGAAATTCCCCGCTTCCCAGTGATTATTCTGACCTCCGCGTGCAGCTGAGACCGAAAATCAATGGCTCAGAAGCGAACTACAGTCTCATGAACTCAGTGCCAAAATGTACTAAAAGTCTTCCTTCTTCAATGTGGAGTTCTCATTAAACTAGCGTTACAAACGATTTCCGGAAATTTTTTCATATATATCTGACTTAATTAGTCACAAGTATTGGTTCCTTGGGCATGTTTACTTATGTGGACGTTACTACTCAAAAAAGCAGAGATAGTTTGATCGCGAAAGAAGAGTCGATAAAATTACAAAAATAATTTTTCAACTATAGAGGAATATTCACATATTGCACGAAAGGCAGTGAGTAAATAAGATTGATTGGAGTTCATCCATACACAGGATTATGCCCATTTTGTCTACATCTATGAGAAACTTATTCCAACTTATTTATTGTAATTTTGATTGCATTCGATGACCTCCCTCAAATCTCGGATCTATAAGTATGTGAAACCCAAAAGCATCTCATAACGAGATAACCCTTTCGTTAATTTACATTATATGAAGTAATAATTACCGTAGTAGAAATAAACGCAATCAAGACTGTGGTTATCGTTGAGCTGTATGAGTGATGTGAAAGTTCAGAGCCGAAGACGAGTATCGATCTCGAACAAAAAGTGAATAGATATATGTATCTATTCACTCATCTGGAATTTTTCCTGATTTTTTTCTGTCAGTGTGCGTGACATATATTCGCCAGGACGAGAATGCATCTGCTAAATGAGCGCGGGTAGAGAAGATAGTATGAACTGGGATGCTGGTCGTGATTAGGTACAAGAGGAGCAAATGGACTCGCGTTAATTGAATTGCGGCCACGTGCAAGAACAAGTAATTTACGTTGATTCTCATTCGTCTTTGTGTTTCTGACTTACACTCCACAAAGGAGATCAAAGTCACCGCTTGGCAAAGTGAGCTTGTCAACCAACCGTGTAGATTGCACTTGAAATACTTTGATGCCAAATTATTTGATGGTTTACATGACTGTGCCGTGTTGAATTAAATTCCTTAATTTTCCTGATTTTAAAAGTTCAGCTACTTTTTCAACATCTATGTTCTCGTTCATCACTTTACATTAGCCTAGGCCAATCCACTCTTCCCGGGAATGGTCTCATTCCACTAGTAAAATTCTAGTGGTTTTAGACAAGAAACGAATAAAAATGTTTTCCGTTACCTGATTGATGAGATGTTCAGGTAAAGAAGGGTCTGGGGATCATAACTGTAATTGTTCAAAAAGTGCCATTTGATGGTTTTTGTTATATTAGTGGCTCTGTGAAAACTTCAAAATAACGTGTGCCTACTTGTATGAGCCCTTTGTACAAAATCAGGGCCTTCAACCAGATAAGAACACTCTTGAGTAATCGGTACAAAGAAATATATTCACACAGCAGTATATAAAACAGAAAATTTACACAAGTTCTAAATCGTTCACGAAAAAGCGAAGCACGCGGCATCTAATGCTCGCTCGCGTGGATCACGCCTGACTGACTCTGATCCGTTCCAGAAAGGCTCAGGGCGCCCTCTGGAACTGCTTATTTCTAACCCCCTTGAAATGCTTGGGATAAAAATCGTACAGCCATTTTCGGCGAATTTTTTTGCGCTCTTCCTGTGCAATCGTTAGTTTTAAAATCCAGGATCACCCAAAAATATTATCATCAAAAGAGAGGTCGAAATGCCAGTTTCGTGCGTTGTGGTTTTTCATTCTTTCGATCTTTGTGAGTGTGAAGAGTCGGGGTGGGACTCGTTCGAGATTCGCGCGGGCGGATACATCAAACATAATGCCATCAAGCACCAAATGCCACTGTTATATGAGCCATAAGACCACTTTTTGTGTGCATGAGCACGTACATTTTGTCACCTAATTTCAACTAAAATGTTACTTACAAGGAGAACACCAACCTTGTGGGTCCTGGATTTTGACGAAACTTAGGAAATCTTGTTTTGGTGGGAAATGAAGGTACCCAGAAGGGTTTTGTCCAGTGGGCCTCCTATCTTGAGATACAGCTATGGAAATTAGCATTGTCCATAATGGCCCATGTTAAAATAACATATATAGATATACTAACAATGTTCATCTCTATGGCTGAATCTCGAAATAGGAGGCCCATGGGATTGAACCCTTGGAAACACCTTCATTTCTCACCAAAACAAGAAGATTCCCAAAGTTTCGTTAAGATCCAGGACCCGCAAGGTTGGTGCTCCCCTCGTTAGTTCTCTTCGATAAAAGCGAATTTGCCTCATTCCAGGCCTTTTGATACTCACTTTTCCTTGACGCAAATCGTCAGGCGCAACTTTACCATGCCCCAAAGTATCAAAAAATTGATTTTCACACTTTGGTTAGTCCTTTTTCGCAGAAATCTGCTTTTGCTCAATTTTTATGTCAGGTCCGTGTGGTACTAGTGCGACCCTTAAATGCCAGACTCCACAGGTCCTAGTGAGCTCTTTTCGAAGTATCTGGAGGCCAAATTAAAACTCCAAGACCTCAAGATCGTAGCTCAAAGCGTTTGGCCGTAAGATCAATTACAGTGCCAAATGTCAGTTTCCGTGCCCGCTACCGTATCATCTGTGTTATTCCTACGGTACCTATACGAGTGGAAAAATTTTACATCCGTGCGCGACTCAGTTCTCACTTTATATGTCTTGAAAAGTCCGAAAATACATCTTAGAATCCTGGGAAGTAAAATTTGTGGTTGGCACATTTTTTACCCTCAAATATCAAAATTTCCGCGGAACTACTCATATCGAAATTGGCACTTTCCTGAGAAATACGTTGTAATAGACTCATAAGCATCCTGAGATATGATTCCTAGGTATTTCGACCTCTTCAACACAATCCTGATGGTAAAAAGGAGCTGGAATGGATTAGGAACGATGAAGATATGAGTTATCCTTTTTATCAAGTTTTCATAAGACCTGACCTTCTTTATTAGGGTTTTTATCGGAGTATGTTGGTTTTCTGGACTATCTTATTGTTTTCGCTAAAAAGCCAATGGAAGGATATTCCAGAAAACCCAAATATCTTTATACCAACCGTAACTCTTCGATCCACCTGGCTATAAAAAAGTATCAACAAAGACTGGCCTTTTTCGCTAGTTTATGTTCCATGTATAATGCATTCTGAATTCTTGGAATCATTAGGATTACTTCCGAAAGGGCAAATACCTATGAAATCATAGTTTATAGTCCGTGCACCAATTAGAATGCATTGTTCACAAACATACTGATCTGAAAGCACAAAGAAGATCCATAAATGGAACATTTTTACATGTTCCTCATTGTGAATCTCTGAGTATAGAGAGCACCATCTAAAGAACTCACATTTTGATACGTGGCAAAATTTTGTCATTCATCCCTCACGAAAGTACAAGAGAATTTTACCAGTGCAAAGTGATTTTCAAAAAGTAGATTTTAAGCCCACGCTGAGCAACGGAACTTTTATTAAGAATACGGGGTCGGTACATTGATTTTGATGTAGAATTCTGTATAACTAACAGAAAATCTTTATACTCGATTGTTTCAGAAAGGTACCTGTTATTCGAATCATGAAAATATTGCAATAATCTTAACCTTTATGATACAGGACATCTTTGCCGATATGAGCACATGTATTGAGACTTTGATTGGTGATCAAGATCAGTAATTTAATCATCCACGTACTCAAAGAAAAAATAGATTCGGAAATCATCAAATTTTATGATGAATATCTTCCACTAATATTTAGAGTGAAGGAGCAAAAAAATTGATTCTAGCCTCAGGACAAGTGAACCAATATTCCAGCGATCGTTTAAAAGAGAAATGATGCTCAAAGTTTGGCCAACGCCCTACCTCTTCCTGAAAAGATTTAGTTCAAGAGGGGATCGAATTTTTTTTCCAACCCGTCCCAACTCTAAGAGTGATCCTTCAGACTTTACGGGACTGCACTTTGTACTACTCTCACTTGGTCGCTTTGCTCATTTTTTCTCGTAGGATTTGAGGGATTGAACGATCCAAGTTTTAAAACTACGCTCTCGTGAAATGAATCGAGTTCTGAGAGAAAATTTGACAAACTTTCGGTTACAAAGTTGAATTTTCTACGCTCAATCCAGAAAAAAGTCAGTTCATTGAGGCTATTTTTCTCGTGAAATTTCTGCTTTTAATATTTCATCAGAGAAATGTATGTTGATTTTGTGGATCCTTGGAGAACAAATAGTTATCTTCAGTGCAATGAAAAAGACTCCCGTTTCATCGAAGGTCTATCACGTCATCAGAAATTGAGGAAAAATACAAGATTCTTCATTTTATAACCATTGGATGACATCTTAGTTGTGTGAGAAAGCTGACGGTACAAATTTTAAAGAGACGATAAAAACTTGTCGCTCATTCTCCCGCGGTCTTTTGCTCCGCGTACAAGCTATATACGGTCGTCACCCTTTATATCCTCTTCGCCAAACTAATCTGAGGGGCGTACAGTTTGTGCAAACGGTGTCACATTTTACGATGCGGAAACTCACGAGAATACGAGTTACCTTAACAGAGACGTGCGGATGATCAAATTGTCAAAGACTCGAGACCCGTATGCTTGCCGAGCGCGTCTGACTAAAGCCAGAGTTATACTACTTGCACATTTGATTCCATCTTTGATATATGCTATACAGTTTGTCCCTTTGAGTTTACTAGACATTGGATTTTATATGACAGAGGTTCAAGATTTTTGGTCGATCTGGTATTCTGAAGGAGAAATAATATTTTTGTAAAGAAATTGTTCATCGTGAAATTTTTGGTATTTGGATGCAATTTTGAATTTGATGGATCTGGTAATGTTCCAGGATATGACCAAGTAAATAACAATTGATAACAGGCATTTCACCTACCTAATGGTTGTGAAATATATATCTACGTCTTTATTAGAGTCATTTGGATTGATTATCAACAGAGACAGGGTTCAAAATTCCAAGTCAATATTTGAGATGTCTTTGGCTCAAAACCCTACCATTTCGATCTCAGCGAGAAGCAAGCGATCCGAATAATCATACCGATTATAATCAGTCATATCACTTTCAATTGTTAATTGAGAAGAGTAATATTCAGATGGCTCATTCTCAGTTCTCCCATGGTATGTGATCAAAGTGATGGATATTCGATCCTTGAATGATGGCATGAAAAATTGGATATAGATGCTCGGACCGTATCTTCTTCTATCTGAATAATACCATTTCGGTTAACTGAAGATGACGAAATGAATGAAGACTCCAAAAAGAAGGAACATGAGATAGATCTTTCCATTTAGCGACGAAAAGCAGTGAATGAATAGAATAGATGTACCCGATTTGTCCCCACTATCTTAGATCTGCTCATGAATTAGTCCCATCTCAATATTTTTCAAATTATCTTCAATCATTATAGCTACTTCCATCTCCAGATCCACAAAACTGATTCATTGATGCAAAGATATTTTCTTCCGCATTCAAAAGAAGATGTTCATAAAGTCACATTCGTCGGCAATTTCTGGCTATCTAAATTTGATATGAAGTGGGTAAAAAAAGACAATGTTCATATCTGAATGCAAATTATTTCAAATTAAATTAAGCAGTTCTTGAGCTCGATCTCAAGAAGGCAAACCATTGAATCTATCCAGCTAGGGATGTACAAGATTACGAGAACAAACTCGAGGTAGGATTAAAAAACAGGAAATTCAACAATTATATTTGGGTTGATATTCACGGGTCGATGTATTGCAAAAATATTCTTTTTGGCGTAGCTTTATTTTCTCAATGATTCTGCCATGGGAAACAAACGAGAGTTTTCCAACCTTACGAAAGTGAAAAACCGTTGTCAGTCCGTTGTTCCTTACAATGAATTTTCAAAGCGAGCTCTAACAAAGCAAATGTTTTTTTTGCGGTCTGTGCAAAAGAGCGCCATATGTTAGTTGCGTACAGGATTCTACTCATCACCTCGATACACACTGAAATTCTCTTTCTCTTGCCACGTATTTCTACTTTAAAATAGGTGTCTTGAGAAACAGAAGTGATAGTCATTTTCAACATAGGAATATATATAGAAAAAGTCATTGGACTTTTTCTTCGATAATTGAAAAATTCTGATGATGGTTTTCATATCGTACGTTACAACTCAAAGTACTTGATTGCATGCTTTGAGAAAAGTCTTTTATAAGGGAATTAGCCATCCCAATTGAGTAGAATTTGAGAAACTTGGCTGTATTTTTCTGTGATCTAACTTCTCTTACATCCTCTGGGCGAGACTCGTTCTTCTGCAGGCAGATTGAGGATTCAACATTACATCGCATCACTTTTGAAATTATGCGAGAAATCATGTATATCGGAGCAAGTGGGTTCACTGGGTCTTACGTATTCATCTGATGATGCAGCCCTAAAGACGCGAATAATAGAATTGTTTACACGTTAGTTGTCAGGGTATAATGAAGTAGGACAATTTAATGAGAGGTATCTACAAATTTCGAACCGAGGATACAAATTATGTGAGGTAAGTGTACCCAACTTGCTTCTGTACCTAACTCGCCTCCATATGCCGATCTCAGAAATGGGCACTTGAAGACCTTCCCGCATATTTTTTTTACGTTTGCTATGTTGATATATGAGAAAGTACGTAGTTTGCACTGACTTTGAATCATTTCTGCGTTCTCCAGGAAAATTTAGAGTGACTTTTCCATTTTTCGTGTTTGGACGGCTAAGAAATCACCGAGGAAATCGCGTTCACTAAAACCAGTGCGAATTTGTTTTCATTTGAGCAATCTCAACGTACCTTAACGCATTCGGCTCCTTGTCCCAGGACCTTCAAAATCCGCTCTTCAGAGTTGCAAAACTCTGATTTGAAACGATTTTATGTACAAAACACGGAGATGATTTGAGAATCTAGAAGGCTGACATCGGAGTGTACCCAACATGCGCCCATTTGGTTATCTCGGAAAAGCGTGCAGGATGGCCTTTTTCAACACTCAGAACAAGTTTACCGCATCAAAATAAGTCGGAAACAGTGTTTTGGGCCAGCTAGAAGCTAAAAATATCGCTGCATTGTGATAAAAACGGATCAAAGCGATTTTATGTACCTCATCGCCGATTTACATTGTTTTAAATAATGGAGGCAAGTTGGGTACACACTTTTTTAGACTCTCAAAAATCGCCTTTTGGGAGAATCAAAACAGTTTGGCTCCAGTTGGTTCAAATTGGATGTTCTTCAACTCATTTTAAAGGTCTTGAGACAATCTTTAAAATGAGTTAAAGCACGTTGAAAAATATTGCGATGGGCCACAGTTATTGAGAAAATGGCTCAATGGTGGCAAGTTGGGTACACTTACCTTATTATCGACAGTATGTATGTGCGTGCTTGATATTTTCGAATTACCCCTATCGTAACGAATTTTATGATTCATTGATGTGAGTTATATCAGAGTTTGGGTCTCTGAATTTACTGTAAAAAAGTAGTACTTCATCGTCAATTAGCGAATCGTGACTCACAGCCGGGTAGGTTCACGATATTTGAGCGTACTGACTTTGTGTCGGAGTATGGCTCCTTTATTTGTACGGATGTGAAATGGGGTATGCGTCTCAATTCTCAGTTTTCAGTGAGAATAGTAGGGCATGCAGAAATAAATGTATTTAATTTTACAGGTTGGGGAAAATGCTTCGTCCAGATTGTCTCGAAATGTGACTCTGAGTCAGCTCCTTACCATCAAGCGTTTCACACTCTGTGAACTTCAACAAGGATGCTAGGGCATAGTAGATCAACTGGTATATTTTGACATACATTTGAAGCCCTTTATCCATCACTTTGTATGAATACTGTAACATTGGCCATGTTAGTATAAATAACTAGTGGGATTGAAAATCACTCACTTTGATTCTGAGATTGAAATGTGATTTACCTATCAAACACGGAGATTTGAACGGGACTCCGATTTCCCGTTTAGGAATTTAGGTCAATCAAATTAGCTCGGAAGGGACGTCATTTTAGCGGTGGAAGGTAAATGCGGGTTTTACTTTTTTTTAGATGCAGGACACCTCTTACAAGGAGGGTGCCAGGCCTTCGGATCACCAATCCTCCTGGGACTCTAGGATATGTTTTGTTATACCAAAACATGTAACAAACCACTCTTATAACTTGCCAACGCTCCCTAGAATCACCCTGAGTACCAGGGTCAATATCCCAGCAAATAGGCCTTTTCCAGGTGGATTGATGCATCCATAGCTCTCCATAAGCTGGCTATTCTACGCCGTGGGACTTTCCTTTAGACTAATAAGAATAGTTACATGACATAGAGACTGAAAAGAACAAATTCCAGCTATGAAAGACTGGTATAGCTCATCTCAACCATGGATGAGGGAAGTTGAGGCTCAAAAAACTGGCAAAATTGAGTTTTTCATCGACGGAATGATGAGTCTGAGAGAATATATGACTTTTCAATAAACATACATTAATGAATATGATTTACTCACATTCAGAGACCATCACTTTCCCAATTAATGTTGTCAAATTGCACCTGCAATGTGTAAACTGCCAAGGCCAGCCAAGGAGAGTCACAACCAATAGCAGATCCTGCGACTGACCTGTAAAAATTTGACAACAAAGTATCGTGCTCAGCTCACACGCTGACTCTGCATATTCTACACTGATTTTACATGTTTCTATCCACAAGTTGATTGAAAAAATTCAATCTGAACTAATCTGAAATAGCTCTGTTGACACAAAGTTAACCTGATTTTGACCACGTTTAGGTTAGAACAACATCACAAGCAAATTCTACAGCACCCAAAAATAAGTACTCATCTGAAAACCCCAAACTGCAATCAGCCACGGATTTTCAAGATGTTTAATTGTCGACGATGGGTGGTAAATTGTGAATTTCTCTCAAGCAGACTAATGAATATCAGGCCAGGTGATGGTCTACAAGAAACTGTATTGCACCGGCAGAGTTTGCCATGCTAATGCTATAAAGGAGCAGACGACAAAAGTCATACAAGTCAAAGTGTCGTATTTTTCACTCCTTGTTTAGCTTTAGGGCGAAATTACTTACATGGACGGAGTAGAGCGGAAAAATCAGAGAGGAGCGTGAAATCTGGCAGCCAATCACAACACACGAGTTTCAAAATATTGGCGCGCTCTCTGAACTCGAATGTTTTGTTTGCAGTTTCAATGAAATTTCTTAATTCAGTTGAAATTGAGGAGATATTCGTGCAACTGAGTAATTATAGACAATAACTATGTGATTAGACTGCATTACTTCACTTTTCTAATCGTATAAAATTAGGTGATAGCTCAGTCTCAGTAGACGGTTCTATTTCGAGGTTAGGATCAAGCGATTGCGTAAAGGCTAACTATATATTTCAGCTGCTTAATCTTCGTCCGTTGTTTGAATAATCACTGAATGTTGTTGAGATTGTCCATATTATTCTATCAAAGCTAAGTACAGTCGCATTCTGAAAAATTTCGGCGACCGCGACATGAATGCGAGAACCTGAGCAGCTGCATTCAGCAGACGACACGCTGTTTTTTCCGCTCCCTCTTTCGCGTGGTCCCCAGTTTACATGGACCGTAGTTTGGACGGAGTAGCGTGAAAATGCAATCTTCAAAATTTTCTCTGAGAATTTTAGAGAGCCCAAATCATCATTGACGACTTCATATTCTATCAATATTCATGACAGAAGATGATGAGTTTATTTGCACGAAGCATAATCAATTAATTTTTGAGATGAAATATTTTACGCCGTGTTTTTTTCCTCTCTCCTGCGCCCATGTAAACGGGGTACCACGCTGTTGGAAGGAGCGGGAAGTTGAGAGCGCTCTGATTGGCCAGCATTTTTACGCTCCTCTCTGATTTTTCCGCTCTACTCCGTCCATGTAATTTCGCCCTTAGGCTGCTTTTTCACGACTGCAACCCGTTGCTGCAACCTCGCGAGATTGCTGCAATTTTCATGCGCGCGAAATTCAAAATATAGCTTACCGAGGTAACCTAAGATGGAAATGGAGTGACTCCGAAAAATCCACCGGTTGAAAATTGTTCTGTCCAATGTTTTTGAGGATGCTGAACACGAATATGAACTTCATTCCCTCCAGACGGCGGAGAAAATGTATGAAAATGAATTTTGAAGCCTTCGGTTTCAAATGTAACTTTCAGACTTTTTCTTCACCACTCGATGGGAACAGAGTTCGTATCCGTGTTCAGCACATTGAAAATAAACGAGAATAATTTTCAACGAGTAGTTTTTCCTCAGTATACAGGTTTGAACGCAATTCGCACCACGCACCCCAACCGCCAACGTGATCAAATGTTGTTTATTCGTCGTTGAGAACAGTTGAGGATTTCGATCGAGCTGGTCTCGACAACCTATTCATCAGCACGGGTAAGTAATTTTATAGATTATCATTATTTTATTCCCTATTTCCAGATCAAGTTGTGTGACCATCTCTATGCAACAACTATATTTGTTGGCTGATTGAATTATTTGAATGGTTGTTGAGAAATAATTTTTGTAGGTTAGGAAAATCCCGCAATCTTCAATATTGATTGCCCTTACTTATGGTTGAAATTGAACAGATGTCTGACAATTTGATGTCTTATTTCTACCTGATCTCGCCTCATTTCTTCTTGGAAGCTCTATAATACTAATATTGCTTGACTCTTGGTTAATTTATTATCATTCCCAATGCATAGGTACATACATACAATGTCCAATAATGAAAGCCAAAATGATGGAGTACTACCTTGCAAATTCTGTAAGAAAACTATGGCCATACAGCAGGTCGAGTCTCATGAATGTTTTCTGGGATTCGATGGTGTGATGGTTAGCAGAGATAACGAGCTTGTTGGATTTTACTGTGAGTAGACGATGATTTTCTAATTGAAGCTCAATCACTGTTCCTAATAATATTTGTGCTTTTCTTCTGCACTCTGTACTTATAGATGAGAATTCACCCAACATGTTTAAATGTCCTGATGAAAATTCAAATGAATTTAATGACGATGAGCTGCCCGATGATGATTGTGGTAAACAATTTTGTCTACTGAAGATGAAAATCTTCCTGCTCTTTTACTGAGATCTCCTTTAACATTTATCATACATTCCAGATGATAATATGGACACAGAAGAAATAGGTTGTAGCAACGAAAACAGTATTGAGCCAGAAGAGTGCGAAGATGAGATCAATGGTGCTGGTGATGCAGAGGTTGATTGTAATGAACTCTTAATAGAAGCAGTAAAGCTTAGACCAGTTTTGTGGGATTTTACAAATAAAAATCTCTTACCTGATAGAAATCCGACAAACAAAAAACGATTGTGGAAAGAAGTTAACGAAGCTGTCAAAGGTTAGTTGACCATATATCTTATATTATATTTGACTACTCTCTAATCATGTCTTCTGATGGAATATTATTCCTCCTTACAGATCATTTTCCTAATGTTACGGCTGTCAAGAATAAGTGGAGGAATTTAACGATCACCTTTAATAAAAATCTCAAAGCAGCCAATCCCAAAAAAGTGAGTGGGATGGAGGGACAACCTCCAAAAGAGGTCAAGTGGAAATACTATAAACTCATGTCTTTCCTTAGCAAATCTAATCTTTCTTATAATAGGTGAGAGTGAATATAAATTCCTTGATTGGGTAATACTACAATGACCTTCTTTCTTATAAACTTTGACACTTGTAGTTTCACAGAGAGCAGCATGGACAGCGACTCTCAATCTCAAACAACTAATAATGATGACTGTGAGAGTCAAGATGGATCTATCCAAGGTGCAGAAAGAATTGGACAGCGTAAGTTTAATGTGGACAAACTGAGTTTTTAGATTCACCCTATCAAGTTGATTCATATTGTTTTTGCTCATAATATTTTTATAGGAAAAACAAAGAAAAGAAGGACTGAGGATGCTCTACATGCTATTCTTGAAGCTGTAGCCAATCCCCCACCGATCCAGTTTCCAAACATAAGTTTGCCACCGCCACCACCACCACCACCACCACCACCACCAGTGATGCCTACCTCACCTTCATCGAGGGGACGTAAGATGGATGCCATCAAGGCATTCATCACTTTTGTAGAGGAAAAACTGAGAGAGTACCCAAAACAAATAGCTGCACGCCTTATGTTGAAAATGCACGAGCTTTTCTTCACAGAAGAAGACAGTTCCTAGTTTCCTCTCTCTCTCTCTACCATGATTTTAAATCAGATTCAACTTGTCAGTTTTGCTTACAAAAAATGATTTTGTACTTAGATTTGAAGATATCTATGAATGTAGTCAAGTCATCTCATAGATATGACTCTGAAGTTCCAATCGATTATCTTAATCGAAAGTCGAAAAAATTTTTTTCTTGAATTCGAACCTCTGTTCCAAAATTTCTCGATTGGGATCGCTTTCTTGTGACGAAAGAAGGTGCCTGAATTTTATGCAACCCCCCCGGTGAATGCCGACACCCCCAAATGGGGGGTTGAAAATCGGGAATTTTTTTAGAACAGGCCAGGAGGCTCTGTTCCAAAATTTCTCGATTGGGAACGCTTTCTTGTGACGAAAGAAGGTGCCTGAATTTTTTGCAACCCCCCCGGTGAATGCCGACACCCCCAAATCGGGGGTTGAAATTCGGGAATTTTTTTAGAACGGGCCAGGAGGCTCTGTTCCAAAATTTCTCGATTAAAATCGCTTTCTTGTGACGAAAGAAGGTGCCTGAATTTTTTGCAGCCCCCTCCGTGAATGCCGACACCCCCAAAGCGGGGGTTGAAAATCGGGAATTTTTTTGAGAACGGGCCAGGAGGCTCTGTTCCAAAATTTTTCGATTGGGATCGCTTTCTTGTGACGAAAGAAGGTGCCTGAATTTTTTGCAACCCCCCCGGTGAATGCCGACAGCCCCAAATCGGGGGTTGAAATTCGGGAATTTTTTTAGAACGGGCCAGGAGGCTCTGTTCCAAAATTTCTCCATTGGGATCGCTTTCTTGTGACTAAAGAAGGTGCCTGAATTTTTTGCAACCCCCCCGGTGAATGCCGACACCCCCAAATGGGGGGTTGAAAATCGGGAATTTTTTTAGAACAGGCCAGGAGGCTCTGTTCCAAAATTTCTCGATTGGGAACGCTTTCTTGTGACGGAAGAAGGTGCCTGAATTTTTTGCAACCCCCCCGGTGAATGCCGTCACCCCCAAATGGGGGGTTGAAAATCGGGAATTATTTTAGAACAGGCCAGGAGGCTCTGTTCCAGAATTTCTCGATTGGGAACGCTTTCTTGTGACAAAAGAAGGTGCCTGAATTTTTTGCAACCCCCAAGGTGATACCGACACCCCCAAATCGGGGGTTGGAATTCGGGAATTTTTTTAGAACGGGCCAGGAGGCTCTGTTCCAAAATTTCTCGATTGGGATCGCTTTCTTGTGACGAAAGACGGTGCCTGAATTTTTTGCAACCCCCACGGTGAATGCCGACACCCCCAAATCGGGGGTTGGAATTCGGGAATTTTTTTAGAACGGGCCAGGAGGCTCTGTTCCAAAATTTCTCGATTGGGATCGCTTTCTTGTGACGAAAGACGGTGCCTGAATTTTTTGCAACCCCCACGGTGAATGCCGACACCCCCAAATCGGGGGTTGAAAATCGGGAATTTTTTTAGAACAGGCCAGGAGGCTCTGTTCCAAAATTTCTCGATTGGGAACGCTTTCTTGTGACGAAAGAAGGTGCCTGAATTTTTTGCAACCCCCCGGTGATACCGACACCCCCAAATCGGGGGTTGGAATTCGGGAATTTTTTTAGAACGGGCCAGGAGGCTCTGTTCCAAAATTTCTCGATTGGGATCGCTTTCTTGTGACGAAAGACGGTGCCTGAATTTTTTGCAACCCCCCCGGTGAATGCCGACACCCCCAAATCGGGGGTTGAAATTCGGGAATTTTTTTAGAACAGGCCAGGAGGCTCTGTTCCGAAATTTCTCGATTGGGAACGCTTTCTTGTGACGAAAGAAGGTGCCTGAATTTTTTGCAGCCCCCTCGGTGAATGCCGACACCCCCAAAGCGGGGGTCCAAAATCGGGAATATTTTTAAGAACGGGCCAGGAGGCTCTGTTCCAAAATTTCTCGATTGGGATCGCTCTCTTGTGACGAAAAAAGGTGCCTGAATTTTTTGCAACCCCCTCGGTGAATGCCGACACCCCCAAAGCGGGGGTTGAAAATCGGGAATTTTTTTGAGAACGGGCCAGAAGGCTCTGTTCCAAAATTTCTCGATCGGGATCGCTTTCTTGTGACGACAGAAGGTGCCTGAATTTTTTGCAACCCCCCCGGTGAATGCCGACACCCCCAAATCGGGGGTTGAAAATCGGGAATTTTTTTAGAACAGGCCAGGAGGCTCTGTTCCAAAATTTCTCGATTGAGATCGCTTCCTTGTGACGAAAGAAGGTGCCTGAATTTTTTGCAGCCCCCTCGGTGAATGCCGACACCCCCAAAGCGGGCGTTGAAAATCGGGAATTTTTTTAGAACAGGCCAGGAGGCTCTGTTCCAAAATTTCTCGATTGGGATCGCTTCCTTGGGACGAAAGAAAGTGCCTGAATTTTTTGCAGCCCCCTCGGTGAATGCCGACACCCCCAAATCGGGGGTGAAAATCGTGAATTTTTTTAGAACAGGCCAGGAGGCTCTGTTCCAAAATTTCTCGATTGGGATCGCTTCCTTGTGACTAAAGAAGATGCCTGAATTTTTTGCAGCCCCCTCGGTGAATGCCGACAACCCCCAAAGCGGGGGTTGAAAATCGGGAATTTTTTTGAGAACGGGCCATTCGGCTCTGTTCCAAAATTTCTCGATTGGGATCGCTTTCTTGTGACGAAAGAAGGTGCCTGAATTTTTTGCAACCCCCCCGGTGAATGCCGACACCCCCAAATCGGGGGTTGAAATTCGGGAATTTTTTTAGAACGGGCCAGGAGGCTCTGTTCCAAAATTTCTCGATTGGGATCGCTTTCTTGTGACTAAAGAAGATGCCTGAATTTTTTGCAGCCTCCTCGGTGAATGCCGACACCCCCAAAGCGGGGGTTGAAAATCGGGAATTTTTTTGAGAACGGGCCAGGAGGCTCTGTTCCAAAATTTTTCGATTGGGATCGCTTTCTTGTGACGAAAGAAGGTGCCTGAATTTTTTGCAACCCCCCCGGTGAATGCCGACAGCCCCAAATCGGGGGTTGAAATTCGGGAATTTTTTTAGAACGGGCCAGGAGACTCTGTTCCAAAATTTCTCCTCCGGGATCGCTTTCTTGTGACTAAAGAAGGTGCCTGAATTTTTTGCAACCCCCCCGGTGAATGCCGACACCCCCAAATGGGGGGTTGAAAATCGGGAATTTTTTTAGAACAGGCCAGGAGGCTCTGTTCCAAAATTTCTCGATTGGGAACGCTTTCTTGTGACGGAAGAAGGTGCCTGAATTTTTTGCAACCCCCCCGGTGAATGCCGTCACCCCCAAATGGGGGGTTGAAAATCGGGAATTATTTTAGAACAGGCCAGGAGGCTCTGTTCCAAAATTTCTCGATTGGGAACGCTTTCTTGTGACGAAAGAAGGTGCCTGAATTTTTTGCAACCCCCCCGGTGAATGCCGACACCCCCAAATGGGGGGTTGAAAATCGGGAATTTTTTTAGAACAGGCCAGGAGGCTCTGTTCCAAAATTTCTCGATCGGGAACGCTTTCTTGTGACGAAAGAAGGTGCCTGAATTTTTTGCAACCCCCCCGGTGAATGCCGACACCCCCAAATGGGGGGTTGAAAATCGGGAATTTTTTTAGAACAGGCCAGGAGGCTCTGTTCCAAAATTTCTCGATTGGGAACGCTTTCTTGTGACAAAAGAAGGTGCCTGAATTTTTTGCAACCCCCCCGGTGAATGCCGACACCCCCAAATGGGGGGTTGAAAATCGGGAATTTTTTTAGAACAGGCCAGGAGGCTCTGTTCCAAAATTTCTCGATTGGGAACGCTTTCTTGTGACGAAAGAAGGTGCCTGAATTTTTTGCAACCCCCCCGGTGAATGCCGACACCCCCAAATCGGGGGTTGAAATTCGGGAATTTTTTTAGAACGGGCCAGGAGGCTCTGTTCCAAAATTTCTCGATTAAAATCGCTTTCTTGTGACGAAAGAAGGTGCCTGAATTTTTTGCAGCCCCCTCGGTGAATGCCGACACCCCCAAAGCGGGGGTTGAAAATCGGGAATTTTTTTGAGAACGGGCCAGGAGGCTCTGTTCCAAAATTTTTCGATTGGGATCGCTTTCTTGTGACGAAAGAAGGTGCCTGAATTTTTTGCAACCCCCCCGGTGAATGCCGACAGCCCCAAATCGGGGGTTGAAATTCGGGAATTTTTTTAGAACGGGCCAGGAGGCTCTGTTCCAAAATTTCTCCATTGGGATCGCTTTCTTGTGACTAAAGAAGGTGCCTGAATTTTTTGCAACCCCCCCGGTGAATGCCGACACCCCCAAATGGGGGGTTGAAAATCGGGAATTTTTTTAGAACAGGCCAGGAGGCTCTGTTCCAAAATTTCTCGATTGGGAACGCTTTCTTGTGACGGAAGAAGGTGCCTGAATTTTTTGCAACCCCCCCGGTGAATGCCGTCACCCCCAAATGGGGGGTTGAAAATCGGGAATTATTTTAGAACAGGCCAGGAGGCTCTGTTCCCGAATTTCTCGATTGGGAACGCTTTCTTGTGACGAAAGAAGGTGCCTGAATTTTTTGCAGCCCCCTCGGTGAATGCCGACACCCCCAAAGCGGGGGTCCAAAATCGGGAATATTTTTAAGAACGGGCCAGGAGGCTCTGTTCCAAAATTTCTCGATTGGGATCGCTTTCTTGTGACGAAAGACGGTGCCTGAATTTTTTGCAACCCCCACGGTGAATGCCGACACCCCCAAATCGGGGGTTGGAATTCGGGAATTTTTTTAGAACGGGCCAGGAGGCTCTGTTCCAAAATTTCTCGATTGGGATCGCTTTCTTGTGACGAAAGACGGTGCCTGAATTTTTTGCAACCCCCACGGTGAATGCCGACACCCCCAAATCGGGGGTTGAAAATCGGGAATTTTTTTAGAACAGGCCAGGAGGCTCTGTTCCAAAATTTCTCGATTGGGAACGCTTTCTTGTGACGAAAGAAGGTGCCTGAATTTTTTGCAACCCCCTCGGTGATACCGACACCCCCAAATCGGGGGTTGGAATTCGGGAATTTTTTTAGAACGGGCCAGGAGGCTCTGTTCCAAAATTTCTCGATTGGGATCGCTTTCTTGTGACGAAAGACGGTGCCTGAATTTTTTGCAACCCCCCCGGTGAATGCCGACACCCCCAAATCGGGGGTTGAAATTCGGGAATTTTTTTAGAACAGGCCAGGAGGCTCTGTTCCGAAATTTCTCGATTGGGAACGCTTTCTTGTGACGAAAGAAGGTGCCTGAATTTTTTGCAGCCCCCTCGGTGAATGCCGACACCCCCAAAGCGGGGGTCCAAAATCGGGAATATTTTTAAGAACGGGCCAGGAGGCTCTGTTCCAAAATTTCTCGATTGGGATCGCTCTCTTGTGACGAAAAAAGGTGCCTGAATTTTTTGCAACCCCCTCGGTGAATGCCGACACCCCCAAAGCGGGGGTTGAAAATCGGGAATTTTTTTTGAGAACGGGCCAGAAGGCTCTGTTCCAAAATTTCTCGATCGGGATCGCTTTCTTGTGACGACAGAAGGTGCCTGAATTTTTTGCAACCCCCCCGGTGAATGCCGACACCCCCAAATCGGGGGTTGAAAATCGGGAATTTTTTTAGAACAGGCCAGGAGGCTCTGTTCCAAAATTTCTCGATTGAGATCGCTTCCTTGTGACGAAAGAAGGTGCCTGAATTTTTTGCAGCCCCCTCGGTGAATGCCGACACCCCCAAATCGGGGGTGAAAATCGTGAATTTTTTTAGAACAGGCTAGGAGGCTCTGTTCCAAAATTTCTCGATTGGGATCGCTTCCTTGTGACGAAAGAAGATGCCTGAATTTTTTGCAGCCCCCTCGGTGAATGCCGACAACCCCCAAAGCGGGGGTTGAAAATCGGGAATTTTTTTGAGAACGGGCCATTCGGCTCTGTTCCAAAATTTCTCGATTGGGATCGCTTTCTTGTGACGAAAGAAGGTGCCTGAATTTTTTGCAACCCCCCCGGTGAATGCCGACACCCCCAAATCGGGGGTTGAAATTCGGGAATTTTTTTAGAACGGGCCAGGAGGCTCTGTTCCAAAATTTCTCGATTGGGATCGCTTTCTTGTGACGAAAGAAGGTGCCTGAATTTTTTGCAGCCTCCTCGGTGAATGCCGACACCCCCAAAGCGGGGGTTGAAAATCGGGAATTTTTTTGAGAACGGGCCAGGAGGCTCTGTTCCAAAATTTTTCGATTGGGATCGCTTTCTTGTGACGGAAGAAGGTGCCTGAATTTTTTGCAACCCCCCCGGTGAATGCCGACAGCCTCAAATCGGGGGTTGAAATTCGGGAATTTTTTTAGAACGGGCCAGGAGGCTCTGTTCCAAAATTTCTCCTTCGGGATCGCTTTCTTGTGACTAAAGAAGGTGCCTGAATTTTTTGCAACCCCCCCGGTGAATGCCGACACCCCCAAATGGGGGGTTGAAAATCGGGAATTTTTTTAGAACAGGCCAGGAGGCTCTGTTCCAAAATTTCTCGATTGGGAACGCTTTCTTGTGACGGAAGAAGGTGCCTGAATTTTTTGCAACCCCCCCGGTGAATGCCGTCACCCCCAAATGGGGGGTTGAAAATCGGGAATTATTTTAGAACAGGCCAGGAGGCTCTGTTCCAAAATTTCTCGATTGGGAACGCTTTCTTGTGACGAAAGAAGGTGCCTGAATTTTTTGCAACCCCCAAGGTGATACCGACACCCCCAAATCGGGGGTTGGAATTCGGGAATTTTTTTAGAACGGGCCAGGAGGCTCTGTTCCAAAATTTCTCGATCGGGATCGCTTTCTTGTGACGAAAGACGGTGCCTGAATTTTTTGCAACCCCCACGGTGAATGCCGACACCCCCAAATCGGGGGTTGGAATTCGGGAATTTTTTTAGAACGGGCCAGGAGGCTCTGTTCCAAAATTTCTCGATTGGGATCGCATTCTTGTGACGAAAGACGGTGCCTGAATTTTTTGCAACCCCCACGGTGAATGCCGACACCCCCAAATCGGGGGTTGAAAATCGGGAATTTTTTCAGAACAGGCCAGGAGGCTCTGTTCCAAAATTTCTCGATTGGGAACGCTTTCTTGTGACGAAAGAAGGTGCCTGAATTTTTTGCAACCCCCTCGGTGAATGCCGACACCCCCAAAGCGGGGGTTGAAAATCGGGAATTTTTTTGAGAACGGGCCAGAAGGCTCTGTTCCAAAATTTCGCGATTGGGATCGCTTTCTTGTGACGACAGAAGGTGCCTGAATTTTTTGCAACCCCCCCGGTGAATGCCGACACCCCCAAATCGGGGGTTGAAAATCGGGAATTTTTTTAGAACAGGCCAGGAGGCTCTGTTCCAAAATTTCTCGATTGGGATCGCTTCCTTGTGACGAAAGAAGGTGCCTGAATTTTTTGCAGCCCCCTCGGTGAATGCCGACACCCCCAAAGCGTGCGTTGAAAATCGGGAATTTTTTGAGAACAGGCCAGGAGGCTCTGTTCCAAAATTTCTCGATTGGGATCGCTTCCTTGGGACGAAAGAAAGTGCCTGAATTTTTTGCAACCCCCCCGGTGAATGCCGACACCCCCAAATCGGGGGTTGAAAATCGGGAATTTTTTTAGAACAGGCCAGGAGGCTCTGTCCCAAAATTTCTCGATTGGGATCGCTTTCTTGTGACGAAAGAAGGTGCCTGAATTTTTTGCAGCCCCCTCGGTGAATGCCGACACCCCCAAAGCGGGGGTTGAAAATCGGGAATTTTTTTGAGAACGGGCCAGGAGGCTCTGTTCCAAAATTTTTCGATTGGGATCGCTTTCTTGTGACGAAAGAAGGTGCCTGAATTTTTTGCAACCCCCCCCGGTGAATGCCGACAGCCCCAAATCGGGGGTTGAAATTTGGGAATTTTTTTAGAACGGGCCAGGAGGCTCTGTTCCAAAATTTCTCCATTGGGATCGCTTTCTTGTGACTAAAGAAGGTGCCTGAATTTTTTGCAACCCCCCCGGTGAATGCCGACACCCCCAAAGCGGGGGTTGAAAATCGGGAATTTTTTTGAGAACGGGCCAGAAGGCTCTGTTCCAAAATTTCTCGATCGGGATCGCTTTCTTGTGACGACAGAAGGTGCCTGAATTTTTTGCAACCCCCCCCGGTGATACCGACACCCCCAAATCGGGGGTTGGAATTCGGGAATTTTTTTAGAACGGGCCAGGAGGCTCTGTTCCAAAATTTCTCGATTGGGATCGCTTTCTTGTGACGAAAGAAGGTGCCTGAATTTTTTGCAGCCCCCTCGGTGAATGCCGACACCCCCAAAGCGGGGGTTGAAAATCGGGAATATTTTCAAGAACGGGCCAGGAGGCTCTGTTCCAAAATTTCTCGATTGGGATCGCTCTCTTGTGACGAAAAAAGGTGCCTGAATTTTTTGCAACCCCCTCGGTGAATGCCGACACCCCCAAAGCGGGGGTTGAAAATCGGGAATTTTTTTGAGAACGGGCCAGAAGGCTCTGTTCCAAAATTTCTCGATTGGGATCGCTTCCTTGTGACGAAAGAAGGTGCCTGAATTTTTTGCAGCCCCCTCGGTGAATGCCGACACCCCCAAAGCGGGCGTTGAAAATCGGGAATTATTTTAGAACAGGCCAGGAGGCTCTGTTCCAAAATTTCTCGATTGGGATCGCTTCCTTGGGACGAAAGAAAGTGCCTGAATTTTTTGCAACCCCCTCGGTGAATGCCGACACCCCCAAAGCGGGGGTTGAAAATCGGGAATATTGTTAAGAACGGGCCAGGAGGCTCTGTTCCAAAATTTCTCGATTGGGATCGCTTTCTTGTGACGAAAGAAGGTGCCTGAATTTTTTGCAACCCCCCCGGTGAATGCCGACACCCCCAAATCGGGGGTTGAAATTCGGGAATTTTTTTAGAACGGGCCAGGAGGCTCTGTTCCAAAATTTCTCGATTGGGATCGCTTTATTGTGACGAGAGAAGGTGCCTGAATTTTTCGCAACCCCCCCGGTGAATGCCGACACCCCAAAATCGGGGGTTGAAAATCGGGAATTTTTTTAGAACAGGCCAGGAGGCTCTGTGCCAGAATTTCTCGATTGATATCTGTATACATTGTAATCTCCTGAAATCACTCACAAAAAAAGGCCCAGAATATCATAATCGCGATATATGATGCTTCCATGACGAATTGTTCCGTCGTAATGTATGATAGTTTTAAATGAGAGCCCTCTCAGGACTTGCCAGCAGCTTTACCGGTATTAAATCGACAGTCTTTTCGGACTTTTTAATAAATTTTCGTACGCAAGATTGGATACAAGATTGCATACGAGTAGATCAGAATCCGCGCCTGATTGAGATGTGGCTGGTCTCGAAAGCTCAGAATATTATACAAAAGTCATTGGCGATAGTGAAAATCAATAACAATGGTAGTCCAGGAGATTAGTTTGATATGGCACACAGCCAAAAATACTCGGTGGAGAGAAGTCGAGCAATGAATATCATTGAGACCCAGTTGCATGTGATAGTATTTCAAATTTACTTAGGTTAATGAGAAAGAGGATAAGGAACATATTTGTCAAAATGTTCGGATAATTGCAAATTTTCAAATTAAATATCCAGTTGAAAGAAAACAGTGCGGCGGAGGAAGGAAATCAGTGTGGAAGAAGTATGACGTTATGTTGGCCACGCTAGAAGATTAATTATGATGAGAAAATCTTCTAGCTAGGCAGCATGGTGGGGCTACAAGCCGGGAACAAAAATGGGAACCGAAAAATTGAATGCCAAATATGTGGCGTTGATGAGTCAAATAGGGATGAAGTCAGTCAAAACTGGGACAAAATACATAATAACTAGAGAGGAGGTGTCGCTCGTGCTGACATAATTATACAAGCAAACGGATATCGAGGTATCATAGGTAGGGAATACGGTCTCAATTCACGGAAGAAAATGTGCACCCCGAACAGGGTTTGGAGATGATGAAAACTGAATCTTTTTGTGACTGTAGAATTGATGAGAGAAGATTTCATCATGGACTCAAGTCCAAGAGGCTGGCAAACCATAACTGGGTTGAACAAAAAGATGACACCGATTATTGCGAGTGCAACAAATTCAGGGCCGGGCATCCAGAATTGATGCTGATAACGAGTGGCTCGTTTCTAGGACAGATCTGGGTTATGTAGTCAAATGCGAAAGATATCAATTTTTCGAGACTCATTTTTTTCAAGAAATGAGAAATCCGTGAGGATAGCGGAACAACAAAAGAACTTTTCACGAAGATTTGTGATGATTCACCAAGTTGTCGTAGTACCTGACCAAACGGGGGAGGTTTGGGATTTTTGAAAGGGTGGCGATATCGGGATTTTGTGAAAACTGTGGGATGAGGAACATGACAGCCTCGCAACAATGGGAAAAAATTCCAGTGTCGCTCCACGTGCCCAGATGAAAGGGATGATATGTGGGTATACATATTTATATATATCCATACCAATTTGATTATTCAACGGATTATCTTGAATCCCACGCGAAAGATATTGAAAAAGGGGGGGGGGCGACGAGAGAGACAAACAAGGGGGTGGAGGAAGTGATTCGTGGCTTGGTTGATTGATCGATTGATTGATTGTTTCATTTTTTGATAGAAGTTGGAGCATTTCATTGAGGACATGGCACAAAGACCCTATTGATCCAGCGAATTGCTATACATAACAAGGCGTTAGCGTTATCTATTTATCGGATAAAAGAGAAGGAGGGGGAAAAGCTAGTGAGTGATAGCGAGGGAGCGAGAGAGAGAAAGAGAGAGATTGATTGGTTGATTGATTGATCGATTGATCGCTGTATCTTAGTTGTCCGCAGACAAAAGAGTTCTTTACGGATACATTTATCACATGAAAGATGAGAAAGTGGAGGATATATAGAGAGAGATAGATAGATAGATAGATAGATAGGTACATGTGCTTTTTGCCGCCTATATCAAGACGGCGATCACCCGAAAAGAAGAGCGAGAACGGGCATTGCAGCGTCAAGCAAGGGGCGCTGCATAGCGAACAACGACGACTTGAAGAGTGATCATCGACGACGAAGAGAGAAGACAGAAGAGCGGATACACCGAAGAGGGACGCCTCATGGCGCGCGATACGCCTCCCACCCTGAAGTAATGCTAACGCGGTTCCGGGGTGGGTTGGTTAGATAGTGGTTAGCTGCCCCCAGTTCTGCAATGATGGCTTGCCAACATCGTAGGGCTGAGAGCAGAAGGTTTTAGCCCCCAGGGCACACGGACGTTGGATTCATGCTCATCCGGTTCACCGGGTGAGCAAAATGAAAGCGCTTATGGTCTGCCGGTGGGAGATCCATTAGGGATAGCCTGTCATCAGATTTTTCCTCATATTCCACTTAAAAAAAAAAAAAAAAAAGGTACATGTGCTTTATTCGTCCGTAGACGAAAATCCGATTACACAAGTCATATGTGCTTACATGAAAGAAAGAGAGAGAGAAAGAGAGAGATTGATTGGTTGATTGATTGATCGATCGATTGATCGCTGTATCTTAGTTGTCCGCAGACAAAAGAGTTCTTTACGGATATATTTATCACATGAAAGATGAGAAAGTGGAGGATATATAGAAAGAGATGGATAGATAGATAGATAGATAGATAGGTACATGTGCTTTATTCGTCCGTGGACGAAAATCCAATTACATATGTCATATGTGCTTACATAAAAGAAAGAGAGAGAGAGAAAGAGAGAGATTGATTGGTTGATTGATTGATCGATCGATTGATCGCTGTATCTTAGTTGTCCGCAGACAAAAGAGTTCTTTACGGATACATTTATCACATGAAAGATGAGAAAGTGGAGGATATATAGAAAGAGATGGATAGATAGATAGATAGATAGGTACATGTGCTTTATTCGTCCGTAGACGAAAATCCGATTACATATGTCATATGTGCTTACATAAAAGAAAGAGAGAGAGAGAAAGAGAGAGATTGATTGGTTGATTGATTGATCGATCGATTGATCGCTGTATCTTAGTTGTCCGCAGACAAAAGAGTTCTTTACGGATACATTTATCACATGAAAGATGAGAAAGTGGAGGATATATAGAAAGAGATAGATAGATAGATAGATAGATAGGTACATGTGCTTTATTCGTCCGTAGACGAAAATCCGATTACATATGTCATATGTGCTTACATAAAAGAAAGAGAGAGAGAGAAAGAGATTGGTTGATTGATTGATCGATCGATTGATCGCTGTATCTTAGTTGTCCGCAGACAAAAGAGTTCTTTACGGATACATTTATCACATGAAAGATGAGAAAGTGGAGGATATATAGAAAGAGATGGATAGATAGATAGATAGATAGGTACATGTGCTTTATTCGTCCGTAGACGAAAATCCGATTACACAAGTCATATGTGCTTACATAAAAGAAAGAGAGAGAAAAAGAGAGAGATTGATTGGTTGATTGATTGATCGATCAATTGATCGCTGTATCTTAGTTGTCCGCAGACAAAAGAGACTACAAAAGGACACCAACTTTCCGCACAGATATATCAAAATAGTACATTTCGATACAAGGGCGTAAAACGTTTTATTCGAGTCCGAGTGATGGGTTTCCGTCCCGAGCCGCAGGCGAGGGTCGGAATCATCACGAGGATGCGAATAAAATAGGTTTTACGGCCGTGTATCTAACTATACTTTTCGATAAACTGTGAGTCAAAGTCGACAAACTGTGCGCAAAGTTTACTTTTACGCACCGTGTATCGAAAAGAATCGTAAGCAACTCGGGCGCAATTTTACGCCCTCGTTCCCGAAATTTTCGTGCGTAAAAGTGAACTTTTTACGCACAGTTGTAACTTTGGGCACAGCGCAAATTACTTTCCCGCGTAAAAACGGATTCTATTGGCAATATATTGGCGCAATATGGGCCATTGCTCTGACCAATATATTGGCAATATATTGGAAAAGCAATTTCCAATATAGCGCCAATATTGCGGCAAAGAGCCATATCCAATATTGCGCCAATATATTGCTAAGAAAAATCAAAAATTTCAAAATAGCCGAATTTCCTATTCAAACAGCATTTAACGGTTAACAATAGCATGGACATCATGCTACTCTGCCATGTGGCCAGGCGTGGCTTGTTCAAAATTGAATTTGAAATTGTAATAGAGCAAAGAGAACTTGTATTGAGCTTCAAATATTTATTCATGAATCGCTTACAATGTACACCAAACCATCAGTTAGTGCATCCAACTTCTTGAAATCTCAGCCCGAAGTATGATTTATACGATTGATAAAAGGAATTGTGTGTTTGCTCTGGCAGCTATTGGAAAATATCACATAAAGAATTTCAAAATACGCAATGAAAGACAATAATATGACAGCGATCTAGTAGCAACTATGAGCAGTTTGTGCACGATATAATATCATTTAGAGACAATTTACAATGAGTTATAACACATTTCGGCGGCGTGTGTTCTAATAGAATTTTCGTTGTCTTTGCGTCTCATCAAATAATGGTCAGTTGGGCCTCTTTGAAAACTCAGCGTCTCCGTCATCATCACACGAAAAAGAGATCTTGGCGATTCCCTTCTCGATTCTGAATAGTTCTCGCCGAGCCGATCATATCTCGACCTGCAAAATACAATGCGACACAGAGCATCAGATTTCATCAAATTTGAAATGAGATGTAGTTAGACGACCTCGTAACATCGAAAGGAGAGGAGTGAATTTTGAAACCGGTCATACACATCACGAGCTTATGTTTTATATTATGAAAATGTTCAAAATGACCACACAACCGAGAGTCGATGTGATAAATGAGATACACAACAAAATTATTGAAGGTTATCTGTGAAAACTGTATTTGTTGAGCTTAGAGGTTCTGATGAATATACGATTAAGTTAATTTGGAGTACTTATCTGACTCGTCGTTTGATGACATGGCTCGATATTCTATTGCCAATGGCCCAATCCTCGCAAAATCTTTCAACAAAACGATTTAGTTCGGCGCCCAAGAATTATTCTCTTGCGAACCAAGCAGACTGATTCGAGGCAAGATGACGTGGTCGTGTAAACAAACAGACTTGTCTACAGATCAGTCTGCTTGGTTCGCAAGAGAAAAATTATTGGGTGCCGAACTAAATCGTTTTGTCGAAAGATTTTGCGAGGATTGGGCCATTGGCAATAGAATATCGAGCCATGTCATCAAACGACGAGTCAGATAAGTACTCCAAATTAACTTAATCGTATATTCATCAGAACCTCTAAGCTCAACAAATACAGTTTTCACAGATAACCTTCAATAATTTTGTTGTGTATCTCATTTATCACATCGACTCTCGGTTGTGTGGTCATTTTGAACATTTCCATAATATAAAACATAAGCTCGTGATGTGTATGACCGGTTTCAAAATTCATTCCTCTCCTTCCGATGTTACGAGGTCGTCTAACTACATCTCATTTCCAATTTGATGGAATCTGATGCTCTGTGTCGCATTGTATTTTGCAGGTCGAGATATGATCGGCTCGGCGAGAACTATTCAGAATCGAGAAGGGAATCGCCAAGATCTCTTTTTCGTGTGATGATGACGGAGGAGCTGAATTTTCAAAGAAGCCCAACTGACCATTATTTGATGAGACGCAAAGACAACGAAAATTCTATTAGAACACACGCCGCCGAAATGTGTTGTAACTCATTGTAAATTGTCTCTAAATGATGTTATATCGTGCACAAAGTGCTCATAGTTGCTACTAGATCGCTGTTATATTATTGTCTTTCATTGCGTATTTTGAAATTCTTCATGTGATATTTTTCAATAGCTGCCAGAGCAAACACACAATTCCTTTTATCAATCGTATAAATCATACTTCGGGCTGAGATTTCAAGAAGTTGGATGCACTAACTGATGATTTGGTGTACATTGTAAGCGATTCATGAATAAATATTTGAAGCTCAATACAAGTTCTCCTTGCTCTATCACAATTTCAAATTCAATTTTGAACAAGCCACGCCTGGCCACATCGCAGAGTAGCATGATGTCCATGCTGTTGTTAACCGTTAAATGCTGTTTGAATAGGAAATTCGGCTATTTTGAAATTTTTGATTCTTCTTAGCAATATATTGGCGCAATATTGGATATGGCTCTTTGCCGCAATATTGGCGCTATATTGGAAATTGCTTTTCCAATATATTGCCAATATATTGGTCAGAGCAATGGCCCATATTGCGCCAATATATTGCCAATAAAGTCCATTTTTACGCGGGTTTGCGCATTGCGCAAAAGTTACAACTGTGCGCAAAATTCACTTTTACGCACTCATTTCGGGAACTCGTGCGTAAAATTTCTTTTCGATACACTGTGCGTAAAAGTGCACTTTGCGCACAGTTTGTCGACTTTTACTCACAGTTTATCGAAAAGTATACTTAGATACACGGGCATAAAACCTATTATTCGCATCCTCGTGATGATTCACCCATCACTCGTGAAACCCATCACTCGGACGCGAATAAAACGTTTTACGTCCCTGTATCGAAATGTACTATTGCGCCCTTGTTGATTAATGTACTATTCTGATATTGTGTGCGTAGAGTTGTGCCGAAAAGTTACTTTGCGGGTGAGTGTGCGGTGCGCAAAGTTGAGCGAATTCGTTTTTACGCGCAATCTCCAGTGCGCAAAGTTTGAAATCGTGCGCAAAGTTGTCATAATCGTGCGAAAAGTTCGCTTATAAGTGTGCAAAGTTGTTTGTGTTACCACAATGTAAAGAAGTTTTTTGTACTCAACAAAGCTCAAACATTGAAACATGATGCCTCATAAAATGGGAATACATGTGAGTCATTCTGGAGCGAGCTGGACAGAACCGTCACCAGGGGGGTCTGGGAAAAATCCGCAAAAATTTTTTTCCATTAGTACTATGTTAAAATAGTACGAAAATAGTATATTACGCAACAAGTGCGAGAAGGTCAATTTCCGCACAAGTTGCCAAACGAGTGCGAGAAGTTAATATTCACGCACACTTGGGAACTTCTCGCACAGCCAGAAGAACACATTTCGCGAAGCGAGCGTGCGTAAATATGTACTTCTGGGTGTGCGAGAAGTTTCGAAGTGTGCGTGAATGTTACTTCTCGCGCGAGTTGGCAACGTGTGCGGAAACTTCTCGCACGTGTTGCGTATACTATTTTTTGCAACTGTGCGCGAAGTTGTAATTAAATGCACCACTGTCCGAGCAAGATTATTTTGAAAACGAAGTTTTCAAGAAAGGCCAAATCCAGAGGGATGACGTGACATCATATTTTAGAACTGTGCGTGAATGAAAATGCATAAGAGCGAGAAGTTACATTCACGCACACTCCACCAGTGCGTAAATGTAAAGACTGTGCCAGAAGTCATTCACGCATTACTTCTCGCACTGTAAATAATGAAGAGAAGTCTCATTTTTTTACAACTTCGCGCACACAGTTGCAAAAAATTTTTTTCAGATTTTTTCGGCCCCCCCCCCCTGTGGGCCCCAGGGCCCATGAAAGGGCCATTTTAGGCCCTTTTTTAGCCTATTCTAAGAAATTCATAGTTCCAATGCAATTCAATATTTTTCAACGTACTTGGGCGCATTTTTCTCGTCGAGACTAGTACTTTTGAAAAAAGAATTGTCCAAGGCCACTCAGTGAGCCTGACGGCTTCTGCAAGCTATTTATCGAGAGCAAATTTTAGCGATTTTTGGGTCTGCTTCAAAGCGATCTAGCTCCTACTAGACATGTGATAATCGACTTCTGCAGGTAGTCATTTTGAAGGTCTTGGAAAAACCTACAATTTGACCACCTGCAGAAGTCGAATATCGTACTTTTCATAGGAGCTATAGCCGATATAAGTTGAGCTATTTACGAAAAAGTCGAAAATTCAGGACTCGATTCCAAAAATATATCTTGATTTTTTCTCACCAAACTTGTGCAAAAATGTTCTTACTTTCAGTAAAAAAAATTTGGCGGAGGTTATTTTTTTTGATTTTTTTTGCCGAGCGTTACAAAATGCCGCATTTCGTGATTTTAGCAAAAACGGCATCTTTAACCACGGTAACATACGCTCCCATCTGGACTGATGCGCACCAATCTGTGCATGTGAAAGTACTCCCCAAAGTACCCCCAAGTACGCGTGAGAAGTTGCGGGGACGTGCCTCCAGCCAGGAGCGAGCTGTAGGTTCTTTTTACCGTGTCCAAAATAGGCATTATTTTGGTTATTCGAGCGTAAGCGACCGAGAGCATGATTTTACTTGTTCTGGCTTGCAAATGAGATAATGGGCTAGAATGAGGATCCAAACATACTTTTCCGACTCAAAATGACCATCTGAACACAATGCCGAGGTCAGTTCTGCTCTAAATATTCGTCCCTCTGCCCCTTAAGAACTTAGATTCTGTCGACGGGTTCTGACACCGTTGAGGCACTAGACGACATTCTAGAGCTAAACTGACCTCGGAATTGTGTTCAGGTGGTTATTTTGAGTCGGAAAAGTATGTTTGGATCCTCATTCTAGCCCATTATCTCATTTGCAAGCCAGAACAAGTAAAATCATGCTCTCGGTCGCTTACGCTCGAATAACCAAAATAATGCCTATTTTTGACACGGTAAACAGAACCTACAGTTCGCTCCTGGCTGGAGGCACGTCCCCGCAACTTCTCACACGTACTTGGGGGTACTTTGGGGAGTACTTTCACACAGATTGGTGCACATCAGTCCAGCCGGGAGCGTATGTGACCGTGGTCAAAGATGCCGTTTTTGCTAAAACCACAAAATGCGGCATTTTGTAACGCTCGGCAAAAAAAATCAAAAAAAATAACCTCCGCCAAATTTTTTTTACTGAAAGTAGATGTCTGGAAGAACATTTTTGCACAAGTTTGGTGAAAAAAATTGAGATATATTCTTGGAATTGAGTCCTGAATTTTCGACTTTTTCGTAAATAGCTCAACTTGTATCGGCTATAGCTCCTATGAAAAGTACAATAATCGACTTTTGCAATTGGTCAAATTGTAGGTTTTTCCAAGACCTTCAAAATGACCACCTGCAGAAGTCGATTATCACATGTCTAGTAGGAGCTAGATCGCTTTGAAGCAGACCCAAAAATCGCTAAAATTTGCCCTCGATAATTAGCTTGCAGAAGCCGTCAGGCTCACTGAGTGGCCTTGGACAATTCTTTTTTCAAAAGTACTAGTCTCGACGAGAAAAATGCGCCCAAGTACGTTGAAAAATATTGAATTGCATTGGAACTATGATTTTCTTAGAATAGGCTAAAAAAGGGCCTAAGATGGCCCTTTCATGGGCCCTGGGGCCCACAAGGGGGGCCGAAAAAATCTGAAAAAAAATTTTCTCGTACTATTTTAACATAGTACTAATGGAAAAAAATTTTTGCGGATTTTTTCCAGACCTCCCTGGTGACGGTTTTGTCAACCTTGCTCCAGAATGACTCATGTACAATACCATTGAATCTACTGTTCGCATCTAACAATTGATTAAAATAACTAAGTACTGACTCACATGGAAATGTGGGCTTTTCTAGGATAATCAACACGATATGGTTGATCTCGACCATTCCCTGGAGGATAGTTCTCATTTTTCATTCGAAACTTCCTGATTACTCAAAACTTTCACCCATTTGTCAATAAAATGTTGAAAGTTTCTTGGATATTTAACTTCCAAATTCTATCCAAGTCACAGCGTACTCATATAGTGTTTCAAATTTGATCATTGATGCCTGATTGGTAATTCTGAATATTTTCTCCCTAATATATCCATATTTTCCAGTCAGAATGGTCCATGTTAGCAAAAACTCAATAAATTCCACATCCACGAGTTTTGTCCTAATTTTTGACAATAAGATTCAGTTGCCAAATATCCAAAGGACTAGAAATCTTTTGCCGTGAAGTTTGATGATGAAGCTTTCTTTAAAAGGAAATTTTCCCATTATACAAACTTCTCGTTTGATACTGATGGTAATACTTCTTTGGTGGGAGTACTTGCATATCTTATATTTGTCTACTATTAGTACTTCTGAAAGTTGAAATCAAAATTTTTTAGCTATGCGATAAAATATGATTTATTATGGGGAGATTTACTTATGATACTTTTTAGGAATTTTTTTTCAGAACCCCCCGGCGGGGGCTCCGCCCCTGGATCCCGCCCTTCAGGGTATATACCGCGGGGAACAAGTTTCTGCACCAATATCAAAATGTATAGTAAGCAACACGGGCGCAACTTTTCCGAACTCGTTCCCAAAATTTTCGTGCGTAGAAGTGAAACTTTGCGCACGCTTCGCCGTGCGTAAAGTTTACTGGGCTGTGCGCAAAGATATTTTGGGCTCAGCGCAAAACACTTTGCTCACGTCGCAGAATTTACAACTGTGCGCAAAGTTCACTTTTACGCACTCATTCCGGAAACTCGTGCGTAATAGTATATTACGCAACGATGTCAAAAAGGTGGATTTACGCACGAGTGAAAATCTTTAAACACGAGTGTAAGTCTTTACGCTATGGTGAGATTTTTTACGCACGAGCCGCGTAGCGGCAAGTTCAGTATCTCAATCAAAACGTTAAGTATCTCAACTGTGCGTAAAGATTCACATCTCGTGTGTAAGGTTTTGCCGAGTGCGGAAACCTTTCGAATGAGTTGCGTACGATATTTTTCGAAATTTTGTGCGGAAAGTTAGTATTCTGTCGGTCACCTCATACGCCGGTAATCAAATTGTGATCGGGCAGGTAGCAGAAGAGGGCGCACATCGGGGTTCAGGGACGGGAGCCCCTGGGGGGGGGGGGTCTGAACAACAAATTCTGAAAATGTATCAGAAAAAGATCTTCTGTTTTATATACCAAATATTACCGCATAGTTTGAAGATATCGATCTCAATTCTCAAAAGTACTAATAGTGGACAAGATCCGAAATATGTAAGTTCATAAGATATTATCAATTCTGAATTTCGAGGAAAATTATTATAGAGTTTTATTAAAATCGTCAAGGACGGGCAAAAAAAATCAAAGGATTGATGGAATAATATGCTATTCCGATGGTTCAATAGAAAGAATTTGGACAATTACAATGATAATAATAATGTTCTGAATACACGTGATAGAAAGCGATTTCGAAAGGAGAAAACCTATGGATTCTTTCTTGTAAAAGAATATGAATACATCATCAACACTCTTCGTTGAGGCGAAGTATCCGAAGAGTGAATTCATATTTCCTTTGGACGTACGGTCCAAGGTAGATTTCAAACCAACGAAACTACGGTGGAAGCACTCCAAAAAGGTCTCAGTCGTATATATTGTATTGAACTAAATTTAATTCATAATCCACCGGAGTGAACTATTTCTATGTTCAACACGATGGCCGACCAGAATATTTCAATCGTATGGACTTATCGAGGGAGCAAGATTGAGTATAACAATTTAGAGAGCTCGTAAGTATTCATTCTATCGAGTGAAAGAAGTCATTACAACTGCTTTGGGCAGCGTCGAATTAACGATTGGAGCACTCCGATAATACAGAATGAATACAGAGATCATTTTGCTAAACAACGCAGAAACTTCAAGAGATGTTGTAGAATATCAGGCTAGAAAGAAAATACAGCAGTGCGTAAAGATACGTACAGTTGTGTAAAGACATACCTTACGCACTGTTGGTGACTTTACGCACAGGTCTTTACGCATTCCGTGCGCAAAAATTTCTTCACGCACGGAAAAATGTTCCTTACGCACTAACTTTACGCACATGATTTCGAAAAAGTACTTTGCGCCCTTGTTACTTAATGTACTATATCTTTCAGAATATTCCATCAGATTTTGCCTTGAATGTGATCTATAGGGGCAAAACACGAAATTAAACAATTCCTCCAATAAAACTTGAGAAATCGGGGTTGCCTCCAATCCAAGACAGAATCTGATCAAATATCCTAAAAGATTAGATCATTTCACTTCAAAATCATGTGACATGATATTTTTTTGATTTATTTTTGCGCTAAAGTAGAGCAAGGCGTACGAAACAGGCGCCACGCGCGGTATCTCCATGAACAGTCCATGTAATATAAAATTACCATTTCAAGCCCGTTACATGGACAGAAAAGGTCGTAGAGGGAACTCCAGGAAGAGGAAATTGTAGGTTATGCAAAGATCTACAAGATCCCGTAAGAATTTTTGTAATCGGATCACTCCCGCTAAAGTTGTAGGTGAATGATTGAACGAGAAATTTTTCAGCTTTCCATCGTTGGCTACAGGCACTCAAAAAGGACGCAAGGAAAGTTTTAAACAGATGAATTCATAGGTTTTTTTGTGATCTTTGAGATGCCTTTTTCAAACTCCCGTGCGACCAAGTGTTATAAAAAATATAACTGTTTCAGTGACACCATACTTGATCTATTATTTGGGAGAGGGACTGTATATGTTTGAGTTTTGATACTGAATATAGATCAGATCAGGAGTAAAAAACCCATCTTGTAGGACTAGAAGTCAACTTTTGTCTTTCGTCTATTTTTCGGTCTCTTCCGAGCAAATTTCCGCGGGTCTACTGATATACTATATAGACTCTGAATGAATCGCGAGTAAGCTGGATGCCTCACTTATTGTACTCCTTGCCTGATCACTTCAGAGGTCAAATATTAAATCGTGATCATACATTGAGCTGTATCGGGTAAAATATGTTGTGATATGATGTTTGGTGCACGATGATTGAAAAATTGTTATAAATAATTAAGATTCAAATTTTGTTGGGGATATAGACTGGGAAAAATCGCTCCCCCGTCGTCTATTTGGCTAGGGATAATTCCACTTAGCTTTTCGGTATCGCCATCCAGTGAATTGGAAGAAACTCAAAACTAGACGGCTCGGCGCGATTGTTTTGCATCTCTGCTATCGCCGAAAGTGATATCTGAGAGCACGAAAACTATGTATCATCGCACGCGTATTCAAATCTAGTTCCTCGAGATGGTAAGGCTCGCCTGATTATGGGGATCTGACATGCTTGCCGGGTTGCTTGCGCACGGGCGTTTTTTTCCAAGATGGCCGACGAAGAGAGCAGTTTTAACATTGGATGCATAGGGCCGTGATGGTAGTATTGAATTTCTAGCTCTCCCGGGTTGACTAACATCTATCAAGCCCAAGAGTAGGAGGATCAGGTCGTTACATAAGTGTTCTGTGCCAGACTGTGGGAGATGAGACTTCAATGGAGCCAAACCCTTATGCTACCAATGCTAAATCTGCTCTGTTACGCAGACATTTTACCCCTGTATGCAGGCAACCCCACATCGATATCACATCCCTATAGCTGAGTTTTGCTTATACCAAGCATAGCCTGTCATCGTAACGAAGTCTCACAAGAGCTCATTTGATCGAGGAATTCCAGTTATTTCGAAATCTGTTATCTGTTTACATCGTTACCTTGAAACAAATTCAAGATTTATCCAATAAACTGTTTTACATATGAGTAGCTCAGCGTTAAACGGACCTACGAACCAAAAAAAGGGTAGTTTGTCAAAATTTTTCCTAATATTTTTCATTCAATTGTATAAGAGTAATTCCATGAGGAAACCATATATGGTCAAACTTAGGGTCTCAGATTTCTTTTGGAGTGAACTTTTTCGATTTCATGGGTTAAAATAAGATCATCCGTCACGATTACAGAAACTCGGAAATTTTCGTTTGGACCCTGGTACACAATTCAGAATCATGTATTCAACTTTTCTTCACAAAATTTTCGTATCTTTTTCACGGTTCAGCCCATGGGGCAGGTGAGCAAACCACCGATCGAAAAGCACTCGGAAATTCTTGTTCTCATATCATCTCTATTATAAACAATCTTATACCGAAGGTGTGTATATTATGTTAGCGGGGGGTAGCAAAAAAATTGTAAATTTTATTCGTGCATTTAAAATTTTTTGTGAACCCTCGTGGTTCTTGTAACTCTTCCGCAAAGTATGGCATTTTAGTGTAACGCTAGCCGTGTAATGATTTGTCATCTTCTGCTGTACAGTTTCGCGTACGCGAGGCTGGACCTCACGCGTGCGAGAATCTCTGTCCGGCAGGGGCCGGATTACGAGCAAGCGAGCGAGCACCTAGAGCGACGCGAGCGCGCGACACGAGCCCAAGTGCGAGAAACGAGCGATCGAACGACGAAGCGCGTGACCCACACGTACCCCCACTCCACCTCCCCGGTGTAAAAGGTATAGGGGCCGGTATGGTGGGAGTACTCGTGGTTCGCGCGCTCCATCGTTCGGTCGCTCGTTTCTCGCGCTTGAGCTCGTGTCGCGCGCTCGCGTCGCTCGAGGTGCTCGCTCGCTTGCTCGTAATCCGGCCCCTGCCGGTCAGAGATTCTCGCACGCGTGAGGTCCAGCCTCGCGTAAGCGAAACTGTACAGCAGAAGATGACTAATCATTACACGTCTGGCGTTACTCTAAGATGCCATACTTTGCGGAAGAGTGACAAGAACCACGAGGGTTTACAAAAAATTTTCAAATGCACGAATAAAATTCACAATTGTTTTGCTACAGCCCGGTAATCGTATGTACACACCTTCTGTAACAGATTGTACGAACGATCCCGTGGGAGTAATTTTTTTCAAAAAGCTATTTTTTGGTTCATTGAAAGAAACATTCTTTCGTGTGAAAACTCGTGTTCGTCACTAATGAAATTTTTCAATCTGCATGCTTCTTATTGAGTTGTTTTCTGAGCGCTTTTTTGATTCCAAAGACAGGAAACCTCAATTTATTGCCCATAAGCGCGAGATTTTGAGATTTCAAAACCAATCATTCTGAAAAGCTGTGAGAATGATATCTTTTAGTGACCGCCCATTGAGTTCGGTTTCATCAACTAGAACCGGAGTTGCAATCTCTATGGTTGCAGCACCCAAATCATGAAGAACGGTCTGAGTGGAAATATGAAGGCTTCCAGGTAATGAATGCGCGCCCAGAATTTTTCGGTAAAATTTACGGGCACGGTTAGGGTAATCGTGGAGCGTCCGACATTTCAGCCTACTTATTGCGGATAAGTGTCGAGAAAAATTAAATTGTGTCTGGTAAATTTCAGTTCACTTCAGAAGTTGTAACGAATTTGGTGAAGAAGTGCGGTGAATTTGGGTAAATTTTGCGGGCACTTGTAGGGTCATTCTTACCGTACCAGTATGAAGAAGAGCTGCGTGCGACTGCGGGCGCCGCGAGCTCGCCAGCTCGGCATCTCATCTGACCTCACAAAAACTTCGGTATCGACGTACATTATTTGACTCGTTCTGATGGAGATGCCTGAATTCTGAACCAAGGCCGAAGCATACGAACTGATGAAACTGTTTACGATTTGCTGAGTCATATTCATTCTTACTCCTGGTGATATAAATATTCATCAAAGCAATATCGCTGTAAGTGGCATGGGAGAGAGCATCTTCCTGGCAAAAAATTCAGGCACCTTCTTTCGTCACAAGAAAGCGATCCCAATCGAGAAATTTTGGAACAGAGCCTCCTGGCCCGTTCTTAAAAAAATTCCCGATTTTCAACCCCCGCTTTGGGGGTGTCGGCATTCACCGAGGGGGCTGCAAAAAATTCAGGCACCTTCTTTCGTCACAAGAAAGCGATCCCAATCGAGAAATTTTGGAACAGAGCCTCCTGGCCCGTTCTTAAAAAAATTCCCGATTTTCAACCCCCGCTTTGGGGGTGTCGGCATTCACCGGGGGGGTTGCAAAAAATTCAGGCACCTTCTTTCGTCACAAGAAAGCGATCCCAATCGAGAAATTTTGGAACAGAGCCTCCTGGCCCGTTCTAAAAGAATTCCCGAATTTCAACCCCCGATTTGGGGGTGTCGGCATTCACCGGGGGGGTTGCAAAAAATTCAAGCACCTTCTTTCGTCACAAGAAAGCGTTCCCAATCGAGAAATTTTGGAACAGAGCCTCCTGGCCTGTTCTAAAAAAATTCCCGATTTTCAACCCCCGATTTGGGGGTGTCGGCATTCACCGTGGGGGTTGCAAAAAATTCAGGCACCTTCTTTCGTCACAAGAAAGCGATCCCAATCGAGAAATTTTGAAACAGAGCCTCCTGGCCCGTTCTTAAAAAAATTCCCGATTTTCAACCCCCGCTTTGGGGGTGTCGGCATTCACCGAGGGCGCTGCAAAAAATTCAGGCACCTTCTTTCGTCACAAGAAAGCGATCCCAATCGAGAAATTTTGGAACAGAGCCTCCTGGCCCGTTCTTAAAAAAATTCCCGATTCTCAACCCCCGCTTTGGGGGTGTCGGCATTCACCGGGGGGGTTGCAAAAAATTCAGGCACCTTCTTTCGTCACAAGAGAGCGATCCCAATCGAGAAATTTTGGAACAGAGCCTCCTGGCCCGTTCTAAAAAAATTCCCGAATTTCAACCCCCGATTGGGGGTGTCAGCATTCACCGGGGGGGGTTGCAAAAAATTCAGGCACCTTCTTTCGTCACAAGGAAGCGATCCCAATTGAGAAATTTTGGAACAGAGCCTCCTGGCCCGTTCTCAAAAAAATTCCCGATTTTCAACCCCCGCTTTGGGGGTGTCGGCATTCACCGAGGGGGCTGCAAAAAATTCAGGCACCTTCTTTCGTCACAAGAAAGCGATCCCAATCGAAAAATTTTGGAACAGAGCCTCCTGGCCCGTTCTCAAAAAAATTCCCGATTTTCAACCCCCGCTTTGGGGGTGTCGGCATTCACCGAGGGGGCTGCAAAAAATTCAGGCACCTTCTTTCGTCACAAGAAAGCGATCCCAATCGAGAAATTTTGGAACAGAGCCTCCTGGCCTGTTCTAAAAAAGTTCCCGATTTTCAACCCCCGCTTTGGGGGTGTCGGCATTCACCGGGGGGGTTGCAAAAAATTCAGGCACCTTCTTTCGTCACAAGAAAGCGATCCCAATCGAGAAATTTTGGAACAGAGCCTCCTGGCCCGTTCTTAAAAAAATTCCCGATTTTCAACCCCCGCTTTGGGGGTGTCGGCATTCACCGAGGGGGTTGCAAAAAATTCAGGCACCTTCTTTCGTCACAAGAAAGCGATCCCAATCGAGAAATTTTGGAACAGAGCCTCCTGGCCCGTTCTTAAAAAAATTCCCGATTTTCAACCCCCGCTTTGGGGGTGTCGGCATTCACCGAGGGGGCTGCAAAAAATTCAGGCACCTTCTTTCGTCACAAGAAAGCGATCCCAATCGAGAAATTTTGGAACAGAGACTCCTGGCCTGTTCTAAAAAAATTCCCGATTTTCAACCCCCGATTTGGGGGTGTCGGCATTCACCGGGGGGGTTGCAAAGAATTCAGGCACCTTCTTTCGTCACAAAAAAGCGATCCCAATCGAGAAATTTTGGAACAGAGCCTCCTGGCCCGTTCTAAAAAAATTCCCGATTTTCAACCCCCGATTTGGGGGTGCCGGCATTCACCGGGGGGGGGGTTGCAAAGAATTCAGGCACCTTCTTTCGTCACAGAAAAGCGATCCCAATTGAGAAATTTTGGAACAGAGCCTCCTGGCCCGTTCTCAAAAAATTTCCCGATTTTCAACCCCCGCTTTGGGGGTGTCGGCATTCACCGAGGGGGCTGCAAAAAATTCAGGCACCTTCTTTCGTCACAAGAAAGCGATCCCAATCGAAAAATTTTGGAACAGAGCCTCCTGGCCCGTTCTCAAAAAAATTCCCGATTTTCAACCCCCGCTTTGGGGGTGTCGGCATTCACCGAGGGGGCTGCAAAAAATTCAGGCACCTTCTTTCGTCACAAGAAAGCGATCCCAATCGAGAAATTTTGGAACAGAGCCTCCTGGCCTGTTCTAAAAAAATTCCCGAATTTCAACCCCCGATTTGGGGGTGTCGGCATTCACCGGGGTGGTTGCAAAAAATTCAGGCACCTTCTTTCGTCACAAGAAAGCGTTCCCAATCGAGGAATTTTGGAACAGAGCCTCCTGGCCTGTTCTAAAAAAATTCCCGATTTTCAACCCCCCATTTGGGGGTGTCGGCATTCACCGGGGGGGTTGCAAAAAATTCAGGCACCTTCTTTCGTCACAATAAAGCGATCCCAATCGAGAAATTTTGGAACAGAGCCTCCTGGCCCGTTCTAAAAAAATTCCCGAATTTCAACCCCCGATCTGGGAGTGTCGGCATTCACCGGGGGGGTTGCAAAAAATTCAGGCACCTTCTTTCGTCACAAGAAAGCGTTCCCAATCGAGAAATTTTGGAACAGAGCCTCCTGGCCTGTTCTAAAAAATTCCCGATTTTCAACCCCCCATTTGGGGGTGTCGGCATTCACCGGGGGGGGGGTTGCAAAAAATTCAGGCACCTTCTTTCGTCACAAGAAAGCGATCCCAATCGAGAAATTTTGGAACAGAGGTTCGAATTCAAGAAAAAAATTTTTTCGACTTTCGATTAAGATAATCGATTGGAACTTCAGAGTCATCTCATAGATAGTTCATGCTTCGCAGTGATCTGTGATATAGATCCTGGTGCTAGATTTGTCTAATTTCCGTAGTTGATCATTTGAAATGTAGAGAAGGATATGTGCTTCAGCAAGTGCCAAAGTGACATTCAAAGGTCAGTTGACTGCTCAATTGAAAACACTATGTGTTACATGTATTATGTGAATGTTTTATGTACAAACTGAGTAGAATGCTAGAGATAGCTCTTATTTTTTGTTACGTATACATGCAATTTCATATACTATTTATGACTCATGGGAACCAGTCTGGTACATGGAAAAAAAAATGTGTTGTAGCAAGGCTTATATACATTTTGAGCTCATTCGAGTTGAAGTCACTATGTTGATTAGCTGTCACTAAGGTACAGATTATGTTTTAAACCTAGAGGTTTACCCTCTCGTTAGTTATGTATGTATCTTTGACAAACTCCTAGTTGTCTCAACTAGTCTTGTGCAAGCTTCAATATTGATTATTGAAGTTTGTTAAGTACTACTTCTAGCTTCATTCAGAGTGGTGCTAAAAAACTTGCAGAAGCCACACACTAATTTTGTCCAATTTTCAGTTCTATTGAATCACAGCACTTGTGGGATGAGACATCAGAAGCTCTCAAACGATTTGTATGATGACATTATAACTGTTTCAGAGCATGAATCCCAAGTTTTATTTTTAGTTGAATGCAGAAACATTAGACGGGTAACTTTTATTTTTTCTTGCAATTATGCTCCTAGTTGCTTTGAATTTGTAATTTATCCAGCTGAAACAATTATTTGATTTTGTCGAGTTTTATAAGTGTATTAGGGGCTGCCCATAGATTACGTGGGGATCAGCTATACTCCTGGCGACCCCCTCTTTTAGTGTTCTTAATAGAAAATCGACGATCTTCATGTGGAAGTTCCAAGACGAAATACATGGCGTAGGGTTAACAGGTGAAACTTCTTGAGACTCAGCTTCTACCCTTACAACGTAATGTATGAACAGCCCCTGTGGAGGACTACCGTACAGTCAAGTGCTGTCAAAGATGTTTCGGTACTTGTGCTTTCTGTGTTTTGGTTCCGATCATCTGGTTAAAGAAAACCTCTATAATAGAATTTTGAAATAGTACATTTCACTAACTCTATTTGGAGTGCATGTTTTGTTTCTTGATCCAAAGTTAATAAATGAATGTTGATTGAACAGTTCTATTGTACCTCCTCTTACCAAGCACAAAACTCTTATTCAATAGTAAATAGATGGTTATTTGTTAGGAAGAGCCAATCAACAAATGGTAATGGTAGAAGTATTTTTATTTCGTTGTTATTACCATAATCTGCTTAGATGTGGTCATATTGCCAAGGAAGGGCATATTCATTATTATAAAGATCACAAAACATTTCTCTCGTATGAAGAGCAAGCCTGCTAGGATTTTGTTGAGTTTCCAACATATTTTCAAAGGCAGTGACTTGGTTCCTGTTCTCTTGTCTCCAAGTGCCTGGAATCATTTCACCATTCTCACCTTCTCGATCAACAAGACCAGGAGGTACATAATCTTCATCAGACATCCTGAGCCAATTATAGAGACAGACAGTTGCTTTGATCATCTTGACAACGTTGAGAGGATCCATCAGTATAGGCTTGCGGAAGATTCTCCACCTGCTGGCCAAGATTCCAAAAGTGTTTTCAATCCTTCGTCTTGGCCACCCCACACGATAGTTGAAAACTTTCTTTGCTAGTGAGCAATTTGCTTTTCCAGGGTACGGTCTCAGTACATTTGGGAGAAGAGGAAAAGCCTCATCAGCAACAAAGCAGTAAGGAAACCGAGGCCCTCCTTCGACTACTAACTCTGGTGGAGGGATATTCAAAGATCCATCAGCTAAGCATTGGGCAAAAAGGCTGTCTGAAAACACTCCACCATCACTTCTTCGGCCATAAGACCCAACATCAATATAAGTAAATTCATAATCTGCATTACAAACTGCGAGCAAAATAATGCTGTGGAATCCTTTGAAGTTGTAATAGGTGGACCCTGCATTCGGTGGACACTATGGGGTTCAAACATTTTTATGGTCAGAGAACTCAACAGCATATGAAGAGTGCGCTTGCATAATATCAAACTGGAGATAACTTACTTGAATGTTGACATGCTTTCCATCGATGGCTCCCAAACAGTGTATACAATGAGTTTTGTGATGGAAAGTTTTTGATATTTTTTTCCAGTCGCTTATGGTCCATTTCTTGAAAACAATGTTTTTCAAATTTTTCCAGATAGCGCAATCAACATCATGAATTATGTGGCATACAGTAGGACAACCAATTAGGTAATGAGTTGATAGAGAACTCATGGAATCCCCCGAAGCCAAAAATCTAAACATGTACACATAATAGAAGTCATGATTAGGAGTAGCTTTCATTTTGGTATTATTCTTCTGTATAAAATATCTTTATTACCTCAATGTTAAGACTAAACGTTGCCTTACTGGAATGGCCTCCCTAAGGAACGTCATTTTATAAATATCACCCCCAATTAGCTGAACAAGTTCTTCTAGTTGGGTGGGTGACATTCGCAGGTAGTTCTTGAACCTGAGGTCCTCTAAATGCAGAATGGGAAAGACAGTGTTGTAGAACCCTCGAGTATTTCTGTATTCTAGAACAGGTGAAACCCAATATCGCTTCTTTCTGTACTTATTCTTAGAGCAAACTGCAAGTACAGCTGCTCCAATGAGTCTTCTTTTTCTGGTTTCCATTAGTTGATAAAGATACATCCCTATTGCTGCCTTCGTAGTCCATTCCAGATAGTATGGACACCAAACATTCGTATACCAGTCATAGTAATTAGAATATTCATCAGATACTGAATCACCCACAGATAAGCAGCACAGAATAAGTACAAGAATTATTGCTGCCTTCATTTTTAGGCCACTTTACACTGTGTGGTTTGGTGGAATTAATAATACTGACAGTCACAGTAAATAAGAAAGTGTTTCTGATTAACACTACACTCAGTATGATAAAGACACCTGATGCACTCCAATACTTTGTAAAATGTCTTGAATTAACTATAAACCTAACCTAGCAGAAACATGACAAGGCTGTCATGGCTTGACACTATATATTATTCCTGATATTTCAAAACTAGGTGTATGTACCTCACTTGTCGTATCTACAGAGAGATTTTACTATTTTATATTTATGATAAATTGCCTTTGTACGTTGATGTGGATATCACGTTCAGTATGTTGACGGATTAGCTGGATTTTGAATTTCGCGCGCATGAAAATTGCAGCAATCTCGCGAGGTTGCAGCAACGAGTTGCAGTCGTGAAAAAGCAGCCTTAGAGAAACTCGCACTTGATTACTTTTCCATCGCTAAAATCGTCGACAACCATACAACCATCCTGACAGTCCGTGGCAGACAGCCTGCGGTTTGGAATTCTCAGATAAGTATTCATTTTGAGGTGCTTAACAAGACTTTCCTTCTGACATTGTTCTGAACGTGGTCAAAATCAGGTTGACTTTGTGTCAACAGAGCTATTTCAGATTAGTTCAGATTGAATTTTTTCAATCAACTTGTGGATAGAAACATGTAAAATCAGTGTAGAATATGCAGAGTCAGAGTGTGAGTTGAGCACGATGTTTTGTTGTCAAATTTTTACAGGTCAGTCGCAGGATCTGCTATTGCGGTTGTGACTCTCCTTGGCTGGCCTTGGCAGTTTACACAGTGCATGTGCAATTTGACAACATTAATTGGGAAAGTGATGGTCTCTGAATGTGAGTAAATCATATTCATTAATGTATGTTTATTGAAAAGTCTTATATTCTCTCAGACTCATCATTCCGTCGATGAAAAACTCAATTTTGCCAGTTTTTTGATCCTCAACTTCCCTCATCCATGGTTGAGATGAGCTATACCAGTCTTATATAGCTGGAATTTGTTCTTTTCAGTCTCTATTTCATGTAACTATTCTTATTAGTCTAAAGGAAAGTCCCACGGCATAGAATAGCCAGCTTATGGAGAACTATGGATGCATCAATCCACCCGGAAAAGGCCTATTTGCTGGGATATTGACCCGGGTACTCAGGATGATTCTAGGGAGCGTTGGCAAGTTATGAGAGTGGTTTGTTACATGTTTTGGTATAACAAAACATATCCTAGAGTTCCAGGAGGATTGGTGATCCGAAGGCCTGGCACCCTCCTTGTTAGAACCATATCTACCACTTCCAAACAAATTTGGCCTGCTGGAAAGAATCATTAACCTTTTCTGACCGACACCTATTTCCCGTCAATGGGAAAAATTTCTTGGTAAATTCTAGTCAAGGAAGTGCCAAAAAATGTTTTGAGTACCAAACATATGAGTGAAACAATCGTTGCATAAGAGTTCCGACTATGTTAAAAAATGTAGACATCAGGTCGATGGGGAATGAAAATATCAACGATTGATTCTTGAGATCACCGATTAATGTCAGAACTTCATTTACGTTGACTTTTTCTGATCCGGGAAAATGAATGTCTCTTCGTTTTCATCCCAAGAATATAATTATTATAACATGGACAAAAATCAAATTTCTCAAAAATGCTCAATTTTATTTCGAATACTTGAGAATGAGATATGGAAGTCAGTCCGAAAATTCGTCATACATTTTTGAGGTGAGAAGTATTGTTCACCTCTTGTTCACACTCATGTTTCTCCAACACAAGTATGTAGAGAAGAGTGGGGCAAAATCAGACGGATTTTGCAGTGGGACCATTTGACGATACTTGGGTCTAGGCGCGCTATGGGACTTTGAAGTTCAACTATTGAATAGATTGTCAAAACATTTTCAGACCCCTAGGTCTCAGTCTTCATACTTTTTCTTGAAGTTGAAAAAAAAAATCTGTCCAAATTTGCCCCGAGCTTGGGGGCACTTTTGACAAGTTTTGGGAGCAAAGGACCCCGCTCCGAGAGATAGGATTTTGGCTTGAGGTTAATTTTGTCGGGGAAGAAATATGTTGTCAAGCACAAAATTCTGAACAAAAAGTCCAGTGGGCTCGAAGACGGAAAATGGCTAGTTTTTTCAGTATAAATCAAATAAATACCAATGAATGGGAGGTTACGAGGTTATCTAGAACAACAACAAAGGCTTGTCTGCAGCGTTCGAATTTGAATTGGAAATGTACAATTTGAGTGTGATGTAGCTAAAAGGTCATCACTTTGGTAATTGAAATATTTTATCTGAAACCTTCGATACAAGAAGCAAATAAATGCATGCAAAAAAAGTGATAATGCGCGATTGACAAATAAATCATAACGGCTTGTATTCTCAACAAATACATTTCATTTCAATCAATGTAGCAGCTGACGCTGGAGCTGGATCATAAGGCTGTGCTGACTTGATGCAACGAGTACATGATCTTGAGAGCCCAGATATGGGGCGGGAGCGGCTTTTTGACATCGACATCATCGCATAGCATGAGGCTCGCGCTTTGAATAGTTGATGAAAGGTGTCCGATAATGCATGGCTGCAATCAAATTCTATGGAATGAATCAAAATTAATCTTGAATCGCGTGAGACTAGTGTCTGCCAAATATTTCGAGGATATGGAGATCGAATCTCATATTGCCGTATCTCGAGATCATATCGCGTAAGAGGCTGCGGGGTCGAGAGCAAGCGACTATCAAAATCGAGCTCGAAAAGTCGAGTGGAGGGTGTTTTTGAGGTATTTCAAGGTCGCTGAATACGAATATGACATTGCCTTGCGTCCTAATCGAGTTGCGTGGGCGGCTGCGGGGGCGGAGGCGCGAATTGACCGAGATCGAAGCTCGAGACCTGAGTAAGGGTGTTTTTGGGGTATTTTGGGGTCGCTAAGCACGAATTTGAGATCGTCCAGCCTCCAAGTCATGTTGCGTGGGCGGTTGGGGGGGGGGACGTCGAGTAGAGGCACAAATTGACCAAGATTGGAGTTTGAGAGTTGGGTAGGGGTTGTTTTTGAAGTATTTTGGCATCGCTAAGCACGTATTTGAGACTACACAGCTCCCGAATAGTGTTGAATGGGTGGCTGCAAGAGCAAGGACGCGTGTTAAACTAAATAAAACTGGAAGAACCGGCGGGGGGGGGGGGTCTTCGATATCTCGAGATCAATGGACACAAATCTCAGATCACCCAGCCTCAGAACCGTATTGGGTCGGCGGCTGTGATGGTGAATTCGATGTAGTTTTCTGACAATGATCATTTCCTGAGATAGAATCTGACCAGGATTGTAAGCCGAATTAAGGCATCGGGACCAGACCACGAGCATACGCCAAGTTCTCCTTCAACCGAGGGATCGAGCGATATCCTGTTTATCGAAATTCCGAATCGCTAGGTATGTTATCATAATTCTCGATCACGGAATAGGCCACAAATAGTTTCAGGCGTGAATCTGCGAGAGAGTGGTGACTGCAAGCAGATTCGAGAGCTGAATCTCTATTCTGGCCAAAGTTCCAGGCGGAGTCCCATCTCATCATGCGCGAAGCATGACCACTTCACAACGACCATGACCAGAGCGTGATGTGATAGCAGCGGGATTGGGTAATGACTTAGGGGATGTGATACTGAAATCTCAGCTCTGTAACCGGAAATCTTAAAAAGCAGTCGATTATCATATATTGACGGGCGAAAATCACGCATACCACGAGCCTAAGCCAACTGTGTTTGTGGAATGGAGCACCGTGCAATATCCTAGGGATTCGAACTCTGATCCTCTAGCTATGTGATCATAATCCTCAATGATGGAATGGACTACAAATCGTTGCGGGCGAGAATCTACGAGAGGGTGATGACTGCAAGAAGATCCAAGCGTTAGATCTCTATTTTGACTGTTTTCACAAGCGAAATCTGATCTCATGTACCGAGAAGCATGGTAACCATACAACCACCCAGAACTATTACATGATCCAATAGCCTAGGGATCAGGAGATATCCCAGGACGTGCGATTATGAAATCTTAACTCTGCGATCATAAATCTCGAGGAGGAGCCTATTCTCGTAGATTTACGAGCGTGAATCTACTTCTCGATAGTCACGATCAGGAGATTTGAGTTCTCCCTTGCTGAATCTGGACATCCCCACGGGTTAAATCTGATCCCAAGTAGTGGGATGACTTTCGTTATTCGGTCACCTTACCACGAACCTAAGCATAGTGTGTTCAGTGGCCGAAAATTCGAGCAATATTCTGGGCACGGAAATTACGATCCTCTAGCTATGTGATCACAATTATTGATAACGGAATGGACTACAAATTTTTTCGGGCGTGAATCTAGGAAAAGGTGTTGACTGCAAGGAGATTCCAGCATTAAATCTCTATCCTGGCCATCTTTACAAGCAGAATCTGATCTCATGTATCGAGAAGCATGGTGACCATACAACGGCCCAGAACCAACACGTGATTCAATAGCCTAGGGATCGGGAGATAACCTCGGACGTCCGATTCTGAAATCCTAGCTATGTGGTCAAACATCTCGAGGAGGATTCGATTCGAATACATTGGCGGACGTGAATCTACTACTCGATACTGACGGGTAGGAGATTCGAGTGTTTCTTTGCTGAATCTGGACATCCCCACGGATGAAATCTGATCCCAAGTCGTGGGAAGACTCACATTGAATTCACTTGATTATGCTAGTTCGGAGCGCTCGGAGCGCTCCTACCCCCGATTCTCTCTTTTCAAACGCATTGAGTAAGAGAGAGAGAGAGAGAGAGATCCCAGAGTTCGGACCGCTGTAATTCAGATCACGAATCCCGCGATCCGCGAGACTGGACCAGCTGTTAGTGGCCGTGGTTATGCTCGAAAGACCATAGGGGGCACAGCTGTATACAGCTGCTACTACTCGCCGTCGCTCAAGACGCACGAATTTGAAGACGAGCTCCATGACCTAGAAGAGGATGTGAGGCAATGGGGGGGGGGGGCCCAGCTATAATCGCGGGAGATTTCAACTCCAAGGAACCGACTTGGAGCGGGGGGCCGCGCGATAGACGGGGGGTAATACTCGCTGATGCCATGGAGGCATTGGGATTAGTGCTCGCGAACGAGACGGGGGTTATCACCTATTACCGGCACGACACTCGGTCCCGGGAGGGAGGTTCATCATCGGTCCTCGACCTGACGTTCATGAGCCCGTTGCTCATGGGACGTATGACATCGTGGGAAGTTCTGGACACGGAAACATTGAGTGACCATCGACATATTCGGTTTCGACTTAGGACTGACGGACAGAGACAGACGACACGCAGACCGCGACCAACGGGGTGGCAGGTACGGAAGCTGGACGAGGGAAAATTCCGGGAATCGATAGAAACAGTCGAAGATCTCCCGATGAACTCCGCCTCGGACGAAGCTGTGGCGATGGTAACATCCGCCATCACGAGAGCTTGCGACGCGTCGATGCCTCGCAGGACAACACCATGTTTCTGGAGGAAACCAGAGTACTGGATCACCGATGAGATCAAGGCTCTACGAAGAACGAGCAACAAGAAAAGGAGGACCGCATGGCGATCAAGGAAGCTGCAACGACCATCGCTGGCGGAAGATGACAGAGCGTACAAAGAAGCAAAGTAGGCTCTCGTTCTAGCCATCCGGAGGAGCAAAGAGAAGTGCTGGGGTGAACTGTGCGACATGGTCAACGAAGACCCCTGGGGCACGCCATATCGCGTGGTCATGTCAAAGGTCCGACCCCGGAGGGGCAACCCAGCACCGACCGATGCAGCAACATTGCGCACCATCGTGGAAGACCTCTTCCCAGCAGGAGAACCCAGAGTTACATTCCCTACGGAGAGCGAAGACCTCATCCCGCTCTTCACTATGCAAAAGCTACTCATAGCGGCGAAGAGAATGCCGAACGGCAAGGCCCCTGGCCTGGATGGCATCCCAAACGAGGCTCTGAAACTGGTCTTCAAATACAAGCCAGATCTACTCCCCGACCTCTTCAACATCTGTCTGAGCGCGGGAACTTTCCCGGACAAGTGGAAACGCCAGAAGCTGGTCCTGATACCTAAGGGTCAAGGAGGTCAACGCCCTCTCAGCATGCTCGACAATATCGGGAAAATGTACGAGAGGAAGGTGCTCAACAGGGTGGAAAAAGCCTACGAAGAAGGCGGTGGGCTATCACCAATGCAGTTCGGGTTCCGGAAGGGACGGAGCACTGTGCACGCGATCGAGGCGGTCCAAGAACGGGTTCAAGCGTCGGTAGGGAACCCATACCAAGGAAGAGGAGGATTCTGTGCCATCATTGCGTTGGACATAAAGAACGCATTCAACTGCGCGAGCTGGGAGCAGGTCTATCAATCCCAAGCAGATAAAGTGCCCCCTTATCTACTAGCCGTCACGAGTGACTACCTGCGGAACAGGACCCTCGTGTACGACACCGACGAGGGACAAGAGATTCGGGTACTGTCCGCCGGAATCGGACAGGGATCGGTCTCCGGGCCGTTCAACTGGAACACCCAGTATGACAGCTTACTGTCTATCGAACTGCCAGAAGGAGTGATAATAGTGGCTTTCGCGGACGACGCGGGACTCATAGTATGGGCTGACAACGAGGAACTCTTGGGTGGACGCGCGAACGAAGCGCTGGCCCGAGTCTACGAGTGGATGATTAGCAGGCTTCTGGAGCTTGCTGTCAAGAAGTGCGAAGCGATCGTGGTCACAAGGCGTAGGAAGTTTGACCTACCCCGGTTTCATATCAACGGGCAAGAGATTCCACGGAAGACAGAGCTGAAATACCTCGGTGTATGGCTCGACGACAAGTGGTCGTTCAAGAAGCACATCCAGGAAGCCGCCCAGAAGGCGAGCAGGGTCGGTGCGGCGCTCCAGCGGCTTATGCCGAATATCGGAGGACCCAAGGAAAAGAGGCGCGCACTTCTCAACACCGTCACTACCTCCATCATGCTGTACGGTGCACCCGTGTGGGGGAAGAGAGTAGAGAAGACCATCATCGAGAAGAGAATGGGGCCTGTCCACCGAAGAGCGGCCCTGAGGAGTATCCGTGCCTACCGCACTGTGTCAGGAGATGCGGCTCACGTATTGGCGAGTACTCCGCCCATCCACTTGCTCGTCGCGGAGCGAGTGAGGATCTGGGACCGCCAGAAAGTGATCGGAGCCGAACGAGTACTCACTCCGACGATGAAGGAGATCATCCGCGACAACGAGAAGGAAACGACCCTTGAGCATTGGCAAACTGAGTGGGATTCGCCATTTGCAAACGGCAGATGGACGCACCGGCTGATCCGTGACGTAGCCAAGTGGGCGGGACGCACCCACGGAGAGATGGACTACTGGACGACGCAGGCACTGAGCGATCATGGTTGCTTCGGTTCCTATCTAACCAGGTTCAAGAAGAGGACGACCCCAGCATGTCAGTCATGCGGGGACGAATGGGATGACGCCGAACATGCCCTGTTCAAGTGCAGCAACACCCGGAGAGAGCGCGCCGAGCTGAATGAATGGCTGGGTGCTCAACTAACACCTGAGAATCTCGTCCCGTACTTGCTCCGCAACCAGGAGACATGGGATAGACTCACCGGATACATCAAGCTGGTGATGACCCGCAAAGAGGAGAAAGAGAGGGAAGTAAGGCGCCTCGAAGCAGGCGAATCACAGTGACTCTGCCGATTGAAACAGAAGAGGCCCAAATGATTCCAGGAGGAATCTGATGCACTGAAGAGGGAAGAAAGAAGAAAGAGGAGAGAAAAAAGAAGATGAAGAATGAAGAGATGGAAGAAGATCGAAGAAAGGGAAACAACACCTGCGAGTCGTGAGAAGAGAGACGCTCGATCCTGAGCGCGAGACGCCGCCGGCCCTGAAGTGATGCTCACGCGGTGCCGGGGCCGGATTGGTAAGTTGGTGGATCTCTCCCTTGTCCGATGGCCAGCGCCAAAGGGGAAGGGAGCGAGGGTTTATCTGGTACGGATGGCCGCATCGATGCGGAATCCAGCCCGGAAGCCTTGAGAAGTATCGGCCATGCGTAATTGTCCGTCCGGAACCTCTCTGTGGCTACGTCGCAGCGTGTTCACCTTACAACCACCTAAAAAAAAAAAAAAAAAAAAAAAAAAAAAAAAAAAAAAAAAAAAAAAAAAAAAAAGATCCCAGAGTTCGGAGCGCTCCGACCAGCATATTCGAATGAACCTGTTATCTGTCACCATACCTCGAGACTACACCGAGTGTGTTTGGTGGTCCAAAGATCGAGCAATTTTCTAGGGATTGAAGCTACGATCCTCTAGCTATGAGATCACAATTCTTGATATTGGTATGGACTACGAATCTTTTCGGGCGTGAATCTATGGGAGGGCGGTGACTGCAAGGAGATTTGAGAGCCGATTCACTATTCTGTCCGATTTCACAGGGAGTATCATCTGATCCTGCGAGGAGCATGACTACAATACAACGACCGTGGCCAGAGCACGATTTCAAAGCAGCTTGATCGTGTGGTATTTCAGGGAGTGTGATCCTGGAATCTCAGCGTGTGATCGAAAATCTTGAGAAAGAGTCGGGTAGATTCCTGAGTTCTTTGCCACAGAGCTAAGATTTCAGAATCGCACGTCCTGGGATATCTTCCGATCCTTAGGCTATTGGATCACGTGGTGATTCTGGGCGTTGTTTGGTCATCGTGCCTCTCGGTACATCCAATCAGATCCTGCTTGTGAAAACGGGTAGAATAGAGATTTAACGGTCAAATCTCCTGGCAGTGACCACTTTCTCGCAGATTCACGCCTGAAACTATTTGTGGCCTATTCCGTGATCGAGAATTGCTTACATACCTAGCGATTCGGAATTTCGATAAACAGGATATCGCTCGATCCCTCGGTTAAAGGAGATACTTGGCGTATGCTCGTGGTCTGGTCCCGATGCCTTAATTCGGCTCACAATCCTGGTCAGATTCTATCTCAGAGGATTATCATTCTCAGAGAACTACATCGAATTCACCATCACAGCCACTCACCTAATACGGTTCTGAGGCTGAGTGATCTAAGATTTGTGTCCAGTGATCTCGAGATATCAAGGACCCTCCCCACCGGCTCTTCCAGTTTTATTTAGTTTGACACGCGTCCTTGCTCTTGCAGCCACCCATTCAACACTATTCGGGAGCTGTGTAGTCTCAAATACGTGCTTAGCGATGCCAAAATACTTCAAAAACAACCCCTACCCAACTCTCAAACTCCAATCTTGGTCAATTTGTGCCTCTACTCGACGCCCCCCCCCCCAACCGCCCACGCAGCATGACTTGGAGGCTGGACGATCTCAAATTCGTGCTTAGCGACCCCAAAATACCCCAAAAACACCCTTACTCAAGTCTCGAGCTTCGATCTCGGTCAATTCGCGCCTCCGCCCCCGCAGCCGCCCACGCAACACTATTAGGACGCAAGGTAATGTCATATTCGTATTCAGCGACCTTGAAATACCTCAAAAACACCCTCCACTCGACTTTTCGAGCTCGATTTTGATAGTCGCTTGCTCTCGACCCCGCAGCCTCTTACGCGATATGATCTCGAGATACGGCAATATGAGATTTAATCTCCATATCCTCGAAATAGTCGGCAGACACTAGTCTCACGCGATTCAAGATTAATTTTGATTCATTCCATAGAATTTGATTGCAGCCATGCATTATCGGACACCTTTCATCAACTATTCAAAGCGCGAGCCTCATGCTATGCGATGATGTCGATGTCAAAAAGCCGCCCCCGCCCCATATCTGGGCTCTCAAGATCATGTAAAATTAACCGAAAGCCAAAATCCTATCTCTCGGAGCGGGGTCCTTTGGACAGCCTTCCAGAATTGAGGTATACGGCATTATTCCTTACCTATTAGTGGCGCATTTGCTCATCAAAACACATGGTAATAACCCAGAACCAAAAGGGAAACCCGCCTGAGACTTTTACATCCTCCCATAGCCCGAGCAAGCGAGCCATTTTTGTGTCATTTTTCAGCATTATTGAAATAGGCGCTTCATTGGTGCACTATCGTCTCCAGCAGTCAGCAGTCGATTCGCGGCTTCCAGGAGTCGATTTTCTTTCGTTTTTCTTCATATTGGAGGTACCCATACTCACCCTAAGTCAACGATCCAAATGATAGTGCGCGACAATCAACCGGATATCAGCGAATGCGAGAGTGAAAATGCTTAAATCGAGGACTATCTTGGAACACGTTGAAAGCGACTTCTGACCTCTAAACTGACTCCTAAGACGGCCATTGGACATCGTAACTTCATTTTCTCACCCATTTTCAATCACCTAACTAACCCTGAATCTCCCGCGTTTCGAAAAACTCGCACAAACGCATACGCGCCTCGACACGGGCAATTATCCTCGAAAAACACGACAGGAGATCGGTCGACCGATTTTAGATGGGATTTAGCATTGTCCAAATTCGCCCCCACCAATTCGTCCAAGAATGCCCCCAGGCATTTTTTTCGCAGAATTGTCATCATTTGGGCCCAAGTGAACTGATTTCGGCCCACGACGGCTCAAAATCTTCGTTTTGTAATGTAGTTTGTGACCCCCAAACGGCGATTAAGCTCGTCCACTTTTGCAGAAGGAGCGTGAATTTTTGCATTTGGAAAATAAACCGCGTGAGGCCCTCGGAAAGCACCCCTATGTCAGCGTAGACTCCCAGTATCGTTTCAGGAGGTCTAACCGCGATGAAAACCATTGTCTGTGATGGTTTTGAAAATGTTTTTATGCGGCGGAAACCTAGAGTCACCCACAACCGAGCTATCTCACTCATCCAATTTTGCCCCCGTCCAATTTTGCCCCACTCTTCCCTATACCGCGTGAGCCTGGTGTACATGTGTAAAAACAGAGTGTACATGAACGGCAATTCTAAATGCTTTTACTTTTCGCGACCGATCTTGTGGCAGTAGTTCCTCTTGCCTGAGAAATATACAATGATATTTCAATCCGATTCTTGAACCTCATCAAGTACTTAGTGCCAACGATTTTCGGTCTTTTCTGACGAACAGATTTCTCGATCTGATTGATTTGCACGAAAGAGTAACTAACAATCGGGTTCTTGGAGTGAAAACAATGCGATATTCAGTGATTCGGGCCAGCATAAGGGATCGCACAATATTTTTTGGTGAATCTTCAAATTCAGCCCATAGAGCCGACTCGAACATGCGTCCATACATGAGAGTTTCCATGGAACTTTTAACCATTGACCCTCTGAAATAAGGAAAAAAAAATTTTATCGTACACTTTTGAAATGGATTTTATGTGATTCTAAGACCTCGAAAACGTGTAGAGAAAGTGGTGCCACTCTCTTCCAAGCCAAGGTATCTGGTTCAGAACGACAAGTTCGGAATTCCACTCTCGAAATATTTGTGAATCAATTCCAATCGAGTAGATTCGATTCAAAATATTATCTAGACGATTGATAGGGATTATAATTCGCCTGACTTGACTTTAAGATGAATTTTATTATTGATTTTTCCAACATTCGATATAAATTTCCAAAATCGAGTCACGACTTATGAGTCTCATTTGAATTTCTACAGTATATGGTGTTATTTTGTTCATATTCCAGCCGTATATTATTTAGAAATCAAGAAATCCGCGACTCCATCACATTTAGAGGCTTATTCAGCTTACCACCGGGATTCAAATATATATTTCTCCTCAGCTTCTCACAGAAATACCGGTCGACAATTGCATCTCAAAACAGTGCAGTCCTTTCTGTGATGAAGAGAAAAGAGCATAACATTCCAATCTTGTGCTTTACGTCTCCTGAGTATGCCATCCCTGAGTAAGCCAGTGGCGCGATAACTTTATGAGCTTTGAAGCTCTATAAAGTTTGTCCAGATCAACACACACTCACAAACCAAACAGGATTCGATTCGTCTTCTTTTTAACTTAGAAAACTCGTTGCTAAATTCCCCGTTTCGCACAAGGTATTTCATCATTTTCGTAAACAATAGCCAGAGAAAGCTTCCCCACAAAACTCGGTTACATCGATAAATAAGAGCTAATATCATAGCCAAATCAGCGCACATCTCTGAATCCATGATTTTCTCAAAATATGAGATTGGTAGATGGATATATCATTCCACCGAAGTAGTTGAGGCATAGGTATTCTAGTTACAGCCCTATCAATTCAAAAAATTGCGTTGGTTCGTAAACTACGCAAAAATCATCTCTTGCGGTCTTCTGTTGACAAATCAGGATGCGTTTCAACAAGAAAGAATGTAGGCCATATTGAATGATACCAAAAACTATACAATGCCGCTCCTGCGCACTCCCCATGGTTCAGAATACTCCAGGAACATTGCAGTAACACAAAAATCAAAAGTTCCGTGGAAACCCTCATATGTGTACACTGGTCAGAAGAGGTTAATGATAAAAAACTGCAAGATCCGACACTATTTGCGATTTGACTCCCATAGCTGAGTGGGTATAATTTTTAGCGGTTTTGCTGTGATTCCATCTTGTTCCTGATGATAAAACTTACAAACTGAGAATAAATACATCGATCTAGCACATTTTTTGTTCGAGTCACATCGGTTTGAGCGAAAACCGACCTGTCTTATGAACAAATGGTTGTTAATCTTTCAACAATTAACTAATGAGGCTCAAGACCTGGGGATTTGATAGTGCTCGTTGGGGATAATAAGCATACCGAAGTTGGTGACGACTAGTTGAACGGTTTTCGAACAACCCTATTTGTTTATAAAGAATTGGTCTTCAGGAGCAGTGGCGTAAATTTCTTCATGCACAAACATGATATTTTGAGAGTAAACCAGGGTAATCTCTAGAGATCTGCTCTTCAATATCCCGTTGAAATAATCATCATACTCTGTTCAGACGATTTCTGAGAGCTGATTGTTCATAGGTCTAACACATGCCTCACACTATGTCATGAAATCCCAAAATACATCCATTGCATGAGGAGGAACTCGAGGATGGTACCAACCCATGGCGTTTCTTCCTCGAGCTACCTCAGATTAGTAAAATGAGGCTAACCGGCCACGTACAATAAGAAATATTGAAAAAAAAAAGTACTCTGCGCTCAATCATGAATTACACAATTTTCTACGCGCCACGAACCAAGCGAAGCATATCTTCCGGCGTGATTCAGAATCGAGAGCCGAGTATATTTTTGCAATATTTCTGGTTCTACGTGACCGTTATTCTCTATTCAACTTTTGATCAGGTGTAGCTCGAGAAAGAAAGCGTTGCCTGGTTCAATTTATGGGTCTCTCATAATCTAATAGATGTAATTTGAGATTGGACAAATCTCACGAATTGTGCGATTTGGCCGAACAGGCCAGTTTCCACGTTGGGAGAAGAGTACTCCCGTTCTTCCCGCCACTCGCACTGGGTCATTTCGAAGATCTACTCATATTCAATAGTTCTTCGTCATTCAGAAGTCTATCAATTTTCGATCGAACAGGGCCATAATCCTTTCTCGCCTTAGCTCGTGGCAGGCGGGGCGGTCCACCGATCGGTCTGAAAATTGAATATGTGATAGATTATAATGTGAAAAAGCATATAATTTTCGCCCAATGCTGTGCCTATAGATGCGTCAGGGTGACGATGATTCGTTTGAGCGAACTTCGATTATACATTTTCTCCTGTATTGCTGTTCTAATGGATGCAGCACTCGGGGCGGTGAATATTTCGTGTCTGTAGGAATGACATCCTATTCTACTCCCAAAAACCTACAAATCTAGCCCAAGAACGATAGTGTGCTCGATTACGCATGAAGGTGTGGCTTGAAATGAGAAAAGTTATATTTGCGTAAATCGAGTAAAAAAATCGTTTCTGTGTAGCACACGAAAATTTCGATTCCGTTGGGATTGAAACCAAGTGTGAACTAACAAGGGGGACCCATGAAGTGCGGGTCACCAAAGCTCACTAGACTTTTCTCACAGTCTTGTACCACCTAGAATATGAAGAATCCAGAGTCACTCCGTCAAATGGGCCCTCTGTCCGAAGTTACAGCCTATGACATTAGCATTGCCCATATAGGCTCATGTTAAAAAGTAATATGTATATAGATATACTGACAATGCTAACATTTCTAGTCGTAGCTCTGAGCAAGGAGCCCATTTGATGGAGTTACTCTGGATTCTTCATATTCTAGGAGGTACGGAACTGTGAAAAAAGTTTGGTGAGAATTGGTGACCCGCACTTCGTGGGTCCCCCTTGTAAGTCTCATACCTCAAAAAATGACTATGAGAATCGCCCCTACTACAGCCTCATCTCGGTCGTGATGCGAGGCTTGTGAGGATTGACAAATTATGAAAATGAGCATTTCGGCGGCTGAAGCACATCTTCATTTTGTACCACAGAGCTTCAGATGACACTGTAAACTATTAAACGTATCTTTTTTCCTCTATTCCAACACCGAGGATGCCATATATTCACATACGCATGTGCCAATTAGAATAACGGGAATATGAGGTTCCCATTCAAATACATAGGAAAATCTTCTATTCCCTCACAAATCCAGGGAGGAGCTCCTTAGAGATTCACGCAAGTATTTCATCATTGTTTGAGCATGACTTGGACCAAAGAAAATTCCATGGGAGGTGTGCTGCCATTCTGAAATTCTCGAAATTTGAAAGTCGAAATCGCACAGTTCCTGAGATTTGCCCATGTGATGAAAGGCGTGTGCAAAAATTGTAAACAATTAGCTCTGAAAAACCACCGGAACAGGATATTGAAGAATAGACTTCTGGGTATCGTCCTGATTGATCCCAAAACACCATATTAATTTATAAAAAATTTACGCCACTTTTCCTGGAGAACAATTCATCATATACAAATAGGGGGGTTCGAAAACGGTTCAACTAATCGTCACCAACTTTGGTATGCTTATTACCCCCAATGAGCACTATCAATTCTCCGGTCCTTTAGCCTCATTAGTTAATTTTTGGAAGATTGACAACCGTTTATTTTTTGACGGGAATAGTTCCATTGCTCTCTATTTGCCGCTATATATTATTTTCATATATATCATAATGATTTAGATCTTACAAGCGTCGCAGCGATTAGCAGCACAGAGAGAGTCAACCACACAATAGGTATGGAAGAGAGAGAGAGATATATATATAGTGCGGTTGCCACTCTGCACCCCCAAAATATCGCAAATACTTCATTACCTCGCGCGCGACATTCGCGAGCGAAGGAAGACTGTTCCGGTCGTCTAACGTGAAATTCTTCGTGTGTTCACAGTTGTCCGTGTCGAAGCTTCTCGCATCGCGCGTGCCCAGGATGTTCCCGACCACAGACGCAAAGCCTGCAGTGGCCGAGACATCCAGCAACCCGACAACAGCGAGTACGCATCCAGGTCCCCGTCGAGGCTAAAGCGAGCAGTAGCGGAGTCAACTCCAGTTGTGCATCATTCTCAGGTCAGCGGCCCGGTGTAGCGAGCGTGTGAGTGTGTAAGTGTCCGTTCAAATATACAATGCGAATACGATATTTCTGACAAAACATACACACAGGGCATGGGAATAACCTCCAAATTTTGCCAGAAATATCGTGGTCACATGGTATATCTGCCTCACCATGTGTGTGGCTCTTTCTCGCGTTTCGAATACACGTGATGCGCTTTTCCTGTATTATTTACCTGAATAAACTCGACCCTTCTTACTTTCCAATTTAACTGCCGGCCTTGTCATTTGAGAATGCCCCTCCTCGTCTTTGATATGAGTATATTAGAATGCGTGATCGTTCAGAGTCGAGGTAGCCGCCGTCATCAATTAGGACAACCAACGTATCTTGTGGAGACTACGAGGAGGCCGAGGCAGCAGCATGGGCCATATGGGTTGCATGTTAGCCCCAACATATATTTATCACCCAAACACTAGAGTCTCTTGAGTCCTAACTTCACTCGTGCATCGCGCTTAGCCGAGATGCATTTATCGAATTAGACGGCCCTAAACCCCGTCATAGTTTATAAAACAGGTCTGTATTCATTCAAGCTAATGTGACTCCAACGAAAAATGGGCTATAAATCGATGCATCTTTATTCTCAATTTGTAAGTTTTCCCATCAGGTATAAGATGAAATCAGAGCGAACCCGTTCACAATTATATCTACTGAACTATAGGCGTCAAATTGCACAAAGTGTCGATTTTTACCTATCTTTCGTCATTAAGGCGATGCATTCACCATGCAAGATGAAAGTCATTCCCATTTTTCTGCCACTCTCTCGCAACTTAGGCTGAACGACGAGTACACGAATACTTCTTATCGTCTAACTTGGATTTGTCCACTCGTCACCTTAGCCCAAATCGGTAGAGAATCGCAGAGAGATGGGAACGAAGATGTGCCTGTATTATGGATTAGGGGGTGCCTGCGATCAACTTGTTTACATTTTTCTTCGATCCTCTTATAATTTGAGCTAAACGACGAGTTGTGGAATCCAAGTTGGACAATGACAAGGTTTCGACAACTCATAGTGCACGGTGACCGCATCGCCTTAACAATTGTTTCTGGCAGGCTAAATTTGTTCGGGAGTGGTAAACATGATTGTAGGGGGTAACCTGCGCCCAAAAGAAAGAAATTAAAACGCACACCTACTTTCCATCGCAAGAAAGAACTTCTAATTCTACTGGCCTAAAAGAGAGAATAACATGACATAATGGTTCTACTAATACATTGTTGTTCACCCGAAAAGAGTATCAAAAGACTTGAGAGATCCCACAGGATCTGTTCGGAGTGGGGAATCCGGTTTCTCCAAGACTGACTCATCATAACTGTGAAAAACTAGAGTATATCTTTAATCAAATCATACAAGTATGAATTTTCATATGCATATTTATATTTCTACATACGCTACGTGATATATATCGATCATAATTGCTACTTCGCGAGATAAGATAGAACATCAATCAATTGATTGATGGATCAAATCAGGTTAATCGAATCTCGAATAGGATTACTTGCGAGTGAGAGTGGTGCATTGATCCGAACTTCAAGGGAGAAAAAACAGCTCAAGCGATGTTCAAACTGATCTCGTGTGCGCCAACAGAATTCGAAATGAGTTCCATAGACATCTGAATCTGGTCTTTAACGTAGTATCTATAGGCAGCGTCGGAGAAGCAACTCTACAAATACTATCATCTTTGCATAAAAAAGAGGAAAGATGGAAATTTGCCTCATCTCGATTATTAAATTTCATATGAACTTCATAGAATTAGCCAGCTAGTGAGAAAAGTTTTATCAGCATTTTTATTTGATTTGTATATGGTACAGAAAATTAGTTCCTCGTCAACTATCCATCCCACCTTCATTGAGTTGTTTCGCGAGGAATTACTAAAAAGTAACGTACTTGCAGATTTCCTGTCCACTTTGATTGTTAATCTCTTGAAATCTGACACATGTGGGCCACTCTAATGTTCCGCACATAGAAGTTAAACGTTACTGCTAGTTTTAATACGCGAGTTTTACAGTGTTCCGATAGGAGAAACACAGACTTCACAACATCACCAATCTTTCTTATGTTATCAAGATACAGTTATGATAAATTCATCACTCGCTATCTCAACACATACACTGATGAAAAATTAGTTTCCCGATTGTTTCATTTCCTAAGCTGTTCTAATCTTGCTTGAATTCGCGCACCATGTATCAAAACGAGGAAATTTTTTCCTAGAAATTTTGAGCCAAAATTTCAGTTGAATGTATCTCGAGTTCTGAAGAGGGCAAGTGTGAAACAACGGATCAAACACACGTGATCAATACATCCATCAACATATAAATGCAAGTAGCCTATAGATGAGGCGAGATTATATTAGCCGGCATAGTTGATCAAGATACGTAACGGATTTTGCGTTTTTCAGGCACATTCTGCCAAAAATTCCAACTCGAAAGTTGGCCGTTTGGAGGATGAGAGATAAAGAAGAGCGAGGAGGTGAGCTTCAGTGACGGAATTTAATTAAACTGCTGCAGTCAATGGGTGACAGAATCGTTTCATCGTCGGTCAGGGAGATTTAAATGGTTCACGTGTGGACGAAATGTTTTGTCGAACTTTGCTGTGGCTGCGGTTTAGTGGTCACGAGTCATATATTCGTAGAACATTCACCGGAATTTCTTGGTATAGTCAGGATATAAGTATAGGATATTCTGTGGTTAGGCTAACCACGATTTTTATCGGCATTTTTTCCCAGATATTATCCGCAAGGTGCCTATTACGATTCACAAGGAAAATCAACCAATTCGGGGTAAATTGATGCTTTTTAAGATTTAGTGAGGAATTTGAACAAAGGATTAGAACCCGTCTGGGTCAATACATGGGCTAATCGTGATGCTATGATGAAGTAATATTCAACGTGACAGGAGTCATAATTTGTGCCAAATTACGACTTGCACTAACAAGGAGGGACCACGGGGTCCGGGTCGCGTATCTACCCCAAGATTTTTTTACAGTTATGTACTACCTAGAAGATGTAACAGAGTAACTCCGTCAAATGGCTCTGTCCGAAGTTACAGCCTATGACATTAGCATTGCTCATATAGGCCCATGTTGAAACTGGTAATGCTAACGTTTCTGGTTGTAGCTCTGAACAAAAGGCCCATTGAACGGAGTTACTCTGGATTCTTCATACTTTTGGTAACACAATACTGTGAAAAAAATTTGGGTATGATTGTCGACTCGGACCCAGTGGTCCCCCCTTGTAAGAATCTTTTCAAATTCAATTGTCCTCATTTTCGAATGCCTCTCAAGTCGATACTTCTTTTTGGACTAATGATGCAAGAAATAAGGCAAGTGTGCCTTTATATACCCGCACGTGAAGAAAAGGCATATTTCCATGTGATTACACGGGTTTTTTTGTATTTTCAGGATATTTCGGCTGCCAGACCTCCAGATAAGACGTATTTCAGCGCATTTTGCAGCTTTTACCACGTCCTCCTGAATTCTGAGATAGAAATTGATCAATTTCGATGGAGTGAAGAACGAATTTGAAAAAAGACTATGGAGCATAATAGGCACACTGCACTTCTTTTTTAGTAATATGAGCGTAGAATCGGCTAGAAATCAAATCTCGCAATTATTCAAAGAGCATTTTGGAGTTGGGACAAAGACAGGTAAAATGAGTTGAAGTACGTCAAAATTTATTTCATCCATTTTGTTTGTTCTGAGAAATGCGCGAGTCATATAGGATCAGCCCGGAACATTCATTTTTGAATATTCTAACGTAACAAACATAAGGATAATGCGCGGCAAGATCTGCGGCTACGTACATTTGATAATTTGAGTGGGGGCATCTTAGGCACACTTACCTTATTATGTGAAGAAGACACGATCTTTTGGATGTCACAAGGATTTTGAAATCCAAGCCTTAGCTTATAGATTTGACGGCGATGATTAACTATCACAAACACTCGATGGGCGATGAACTATGTATAGATATAGAAATCAAAGTCTCCTTTTCTCTAGTTTGTCTTTATCAACATGAGTGAACAGATGGAAAATGTTGATGTGTCACAACAATTTTGACATTTTTCGCAATCGCTGCTTACCATTATTACTTACAAGTCTGCAATCGAGATAGTGGGATGAGATTCTAGAAAAACTATCTGATTCTGGGGGAGGAAAACTCACAAATACATCTAAGTTTTATTGATATCATCAAATTCTGGCGAGGACACGTGAGATAAATGATCAACCAATCGAACCTCTGATTTGTAGTATACTAAAAAATTTCAGAGTTGTTCATGGAGAGTGGTTGTTTCCGTCTGTCAATGAATTACCAAATCACTTAAACATTCTTGATCCCAACTCACCAATTGATGTAGTCATCTTTCAGTGATCGGTGATCTATAACCTATAGAAATTTGAAGGGCCCCGATACTTATGATCAACAAGCATCTTACTCGAGGAAAGCTTTTTTGGCGATGATTGAGCAGCAACTCTTGATAATGCAATAGTTTTATGGAATTTCACCATGTGTGAGTTTGAAATCATGAGGCAGCTCTGGGAGGCTCGCCACAAACGTCTACTGATTCTTTGAGGGTGTTATCCGAAAATTTCAAATACTCAAAAGACGCCAGTCATCAGGACTTTGTATTACTCAAGGACGAACATTTCCATCAAAGTCTTAATCTTGATGAACAAGTGGAATCTATCCTCTCTAGTTATAGGGCCGAGATAGAGATTTATCGATAGCGTCAAACTCTTCATCGATAATCATTCACACATATTGTACTTTTCTGATTCAGTGAGCATTCTGAACATCCAAAACTTATTGGTCAAGTAAGCTTAAATTAGTCTGCGCACTATAGATTCAAGTCTGCAGCAGACCGAACTCGATTCACGTGAAATTTTGCGAATGAGAGAATATGAGCGATGGTATCAGTATGGAGGCCCGGAGCTCTCGGAAATGGTTATGGTTCCCTGAATTCCTCTTCCCCTTGTTCAATCACCTGGTTAGCCCGACCCTTGTGAATTTCTGGAAGAGCGACCAAGCTACCTATGTAAAATAGGTCAGAGAGCATTCACAATGAACTGTTCAACGGCCGCTCTATTCAAAATTCCATTTCTGGAATACAATGGAGGAAAATTTTTATTTACGAGTATCATCGCAAGAACTCACACGCTTTGATCTTTGAAGTCCAGAAGTTTGAAATTGAGCCTCCGCATACTTATTTTGTGCCAATTCTTATTATTCATTCTTGCGCATGAAATAATGATTCATCATAAGACGGATGGAGAAGTATAGTTCCATTTTTAATGCATTTGTTCTATTGATTATCCCAGAAAATATCTTGTAATTCCACACAACTGACATGCAGGGAATCGACAAAGTTAATTACATGCCTAGTTTTTGTCTATAAATGTACAATTGTACATGCAGTTCTCGTATTCTATCTCATTCCCGAACCGTTTCTCGCACTGGGATTTGATTGTTTGACATTATTCCATGAAGGTTTGTCCGAGACAAAGTCATTTAGAGTGGATTAGGAATGTGCTGAGTGATTTCCAAATAATTTTTCATCTTCAGTAAAAATCCCATCACAAGGAAGAGGCTCATGACTCGTGGAGTAATCTGAGCGTTCTAGTTATGAAATCTATAAAGAAATAGCCAGTTCAGTATCATCTTTCGAGATCAGAATTTGAGGAACTATATTGATCACCTCAATGCTAGTACTAAAAGTATGCATGGAACTTCAATTATTACAGCCCACAGGACTGAAATTCTGATCTTGGATTTTCGTTAATAAAGAGACGAGTGAGTCAAACTGAAACTCTTAAATCAACACCATTTCTATGCAATGAGTGTAAGATGATCCAAATGGAGTAATTCAGAGCTCACAAGTTGAAATGGAAAGCCGTCACACGTTTTGTGTGAGTTTCTACAAAATTACCCATGTATGTACGTGCTTATGCAACTTAGTTGATGAATGAGCTTCAAAATATTGGGTTGTTATGTGTTTTGTCTGAATTACTCATTGGGAATCATGTGAGTTTTATGACACGAGTTTATATTGTAGTGAGGTTTCTGATCTCTAATGATATAAAGTCCTGGGTCATGAATGGTCGTGCTTACAAAAATGGTTTACAAGTTATCTGTTAGTCCAGGTTATTACATTATATTAAGTCGCGTGACGACTGTTTGGTATCCAGAAATACTAGATTTTTCCGCTAGATGGTAGCCTAACCCTTCAGAAATGTCCCTAGAACGGTTTTAACCTAACCCGACCTGACCCGTTATTATAGAATATTTCACTAGACCCTTCTGACCTAACCTTACCTGATTTTTTCTAGAGAGAAATATCCCTAGATTTTACTAACCTAACCTGACCTGACCCAAAATCTGCGCGCTAGCGTTTTAACCTAAGCTGACTTGATTTTCCTCCAGAGAGAAATATCCCTAGATAGATGATTGTGATGTAATGGAATGAATGATTACCTCACCCTTCTACTTGAATGTGAATTTGGACGCAACCTCTGCACCTGAAGGTGGCTTACCTGCGTAGAATTTTCCTTCAAGTAGGCGATCATTGGCGAATTTATGATGAATGCGATGAGGTGGTGAGAATTATGTGGAAAAGGGGATGTGATGGTGGGAAGTAGGAAATGGTATGAAAGATGGTGAGATGGAATGAAGGTAAGATGGAATGGAAAAAGAGAAGGGGAAGAGATGAAGAAAAAGTAGGGAAGGAAATGAGATGGTATTGTTACGGAATTGTTGTTAATCCGCGCATATCAAGATTGATTTTAGCCAGGGCTCGCGCCCTAAAACTGTGAAGGCGAGGGAACGCGCACGAAGCCTGATCTGCGCCGAAGTTTAGGAAGGGTCTCCAAATAATCTGAAAATACTCCTGTCGAGGAGTGAATGTCAAATAATATGGAATTACTCCTGTCGAGGAGTGAATGTCGAATGATATGGGGATACTCCTGCCGAGGAGTGATTGTCAAATAATCTGAAAATACTCCTGTCGAGGAGTGTATGTCAAATAATATGGAATTACTCCTGTCGAGGAGTGAATGTCCAATAATCTGAAAATACTCCTGCCGAGGAGTGAATGTCAATTAAGCTGAAAATACTCCTGCCGAGGAGTGAAGTCAATTAATCTGAAAATACTCCTGTCTAGGCGTGAGTGTCAAATAATATGGAATTACTCCTGTCGAGGAGTGAATGTCCAATAATCTGAAAATACTCCTGCCGAGGAGTGAATGTCGAATAATATGAATAATATGGAATTACTCCTGTCGAGGAGTGAATGTCCAATAATCTGAAAATGCTCCTGCCGAGGAGTGAATGTCGAATAATCTGAAAATACTCCTGTCTAGGAGTGAATGTCAATTAAGCTGAAAATACTCCTGCCGAGGAGTGAAGTCGATTAATCTGAAAATAGTTCTGTCTAGGAGTGAGTGTCAACCGAACAAGATCTTGGAAAAAGGGTATGGCCTCTAGGTTGGACGTAAATTATTTCAAGGGAATTGAGAGCTCTTATTTTTATTCTCCAAACGAGGTTGGAGACGGGTGGCTCTCGGAAAGGTTCGGGGATATTGGTTGTCCTTGGGTCGACGTGCGCGGTAGCCTGGAAGTTGGATCTGCGGCGAGTAGTTGAATGCCGGTGGCCGTGGGCTGTGTCCGCCGTCGAGGAAGGGTTGGTGGCGTATGGCATCCGCCGATGGTCCCTGGGCCGCGGTCCGTCGGTGTCGGAACTATCCTGGTCCAACCGTGTCCCTTGATCCGGTTCACTCCTCGACTCCGTAAAATCGCTCCATGGTCCGATGATTCTTCCCCTGCTTCCCTGGGCGATCAGGTCCACAGTGGCGAGGCCCCTAGGTAGATTGAATCCAAACGGGATGTCTGCCTTGTCAAAACTCCTAATGCCGGACGAGCATTAGCAAAATGCATCCGAACAAAATGACTTGGCGTGACGGATGCGGGAATGGCGCTCACTAAGAACTGATTAACCGCTATCTGCGTCGCTTTAGATATCCAAGCCGAAATGCTCTGCGGTGTCCTGATGCAGAACGGCGCAGCAACGTACAGCTGGCCCTAAGGATAGCGTTCGACCGGGCAGCTGTATGTTGACGACTGCTACTGCTAGCGAGAGCAAGGCTCTCGACTGAATGCCACCCGTTGTTTTTTTTTTTCTTTCTTGTTTGACAGACCGGAGAGGGGAGATCTTCATAGACACCCACTAGAGCGTGGGTAGTGTCGGATTCACCTGAAGGGCGCCTACCGACTAAAACCCCTCTCCGTTGGACACCAACCAAACAAGTGGTTATAGTTCCGAAGAAGAAAGAAGGGGAGATGGGAGAAGAAAGATGAGAGAAGTAGAGAGAAAGAGAAGGAAGGATAGAGAGTAGGCAAAGTATAATAGGCTTGCGAAAAACGGAGGACCCTATTCAGCGTAGAGTCGCCGGGAGAATCACTTGCGCTAAGAGCGAGGCACGGAGGAGGAGCGCCTCCAGGCGTCCGGTACGAGTAAGCAGCAGGGCCGCTTCACTCTGTCGAAGGTTTTTGGGGCATAATTCGCGAGGGTGGAAATGGTGGGATTGGGGTGGGATAGAACGGAGGCTCGGAGATTCTTCGCGTGGGAAACAGCTGATTTGGCGAGAGTGAGGACTTTGGTCTCACGCCGGATCTGAGCATTTCTTACGTACCAAGGGTAGCCAGTGACTGAGCGCAGGATCTTGTTGAAAGCTCCCTGGAGAGGTTTCAACCGAGCAGGGTCGACTGAGTCCCAGGTTGGTATGGCGTAGGTGCAGACACTTCGAATTATGGCGTTGAAAGTTCGAAGTTTGGTGCGGGGCGAGATTTTCCGGTTCGCGAAAAATGGTTTCAGTGCGATGAAAGCCCCGTAAGCTTTCGCGCGAGTGTGCTTGACATGGCGAGTCCATGAGAAGTTCTCGTCGAAAGTTACGCCTAGGTACTTGGCAGACTTACTCCAAGGAATTCTGTGTGAGTTGATGCAGAAACCTTTGGTGGGGTATCTTCCTCTTTGAGAGAAGAAGATCCCGATTGACTTCGTCTCATTTATGGTGAGACGCCAAGTGTTGTACCAGCCCATGAGAGAGGGGAGGAAGCGGTTGATCTTTGAGGGGCTAAACTCGACTTGGGGAGTTGAGGAGATGAGGGCAACGTCATCGGCGTAGAGGGCCATCAGGATTTCTGGATTTTGAGGCATGTCGTGACCGAAGAGGTTGAAGATGGTAGGGGATAGTGGAGGGCCTTGAGGGACTCCGGCTGAAAGTCCTATCAGAGAGGAAGGATTTGATGAGGCAAGTTAGATAAAGGGAGAAGTCGAGGTCGATCATCTTTTTGACCAACCCGTCCCGCCAAACTCTATCGAAGGCTTGTTGGGTATCGAGTAGGAGCATGGACGTATGCCACCTCTTGTTCATTTTCTCGGCTATGTACTCCGAGACTCTGAGCAATTGGTGGCCTGTGCCATGATTGCGCCGGAAACCGTGTTGAAAATCGGGTATGGCGTTTGATAACTCGAGGTGGTCTTCGACTCGATCCAAAACAATTGTCTCAGTTAATTTGCTAAGAGCGCGGAGGAGGCTAACTGGCCGGTAGCTAGACGCCACGGAGAGAGGTTTCCCTGGCTTGGGTAGACATACCACCGTGGCTTCTTTCCAGGCGAGGGGGAAGTAGCTGAAACGCAAAATGGCGTTTACAATACTACAGATTGCTGCAATGTGTTTGCGGGGGAGGATTTTTAGCACTCCGTTGCGGATCTGGTCACTGCCAGGTGCCTTCCGGTTCTTCAGGTTGCGGATGAGATATCGGATCTCTCCTGGGTCCGTGGGTCGGATGTCGGGGTTGATGGGGGTAGGAAAATTCTGGACTTCTCGCGAGATGGCGTCGTGTAGGTCCGCCAGCTCTGGGAGGCTTGGGTTTGGGGAACACTGGGCTTCGATAGAGTCGGCAAAAATTTCAGCCTTCTCGTCCAGTGAGAAAGATTGGTTGTCCTTCACTAAAGCTGGAAGGACCGGTTGCTTGTTGCGAAGGGACTTGACGACTTTCCAAGCCCGTTTGGGGTTGATCTCGGCTTCCTCGAGGTATTTCTCGAAGGAAGCACTGCGGATCTCGGTAAGGCGCATCTTGATCTGACGTTGGAGAGCGTTGACTCTTGTCCTGAAAGGACTAAATCTGCTTCTAGACCAGAGATTACGGTAATGGTTTTTCTCCTTGATGAGTTCTTCAACGTTATCCGGGAGTTTGAAGTTGTTCTTCCGAACCGGGCGAAGGGAGGTTGCTTCTGCAGTGGCACGCGTGATGTCCGAGGTGAGCTCGTCGATCGCGGTGTCAATGTCCGCAGTCGACCGGATGAGCCGACATTTCAGGGGAGAGGTCTCCAACAGGTAGCGAAGGTGGAGCCAGTCGATGCTCTCGACTGTGTTCGCGTTTGCAAGGGTCGTCAGCGGGATCTTCAGCAGAACCGGGTTGTGGTCGGACGAGGTGTCAACCACAGTCCAGGGCTCAGTGGGAAGGTTGACATTTTTTGTGATGAAAATGTCGAGGATGTCGGAGTCGTGCCGCTCATTGTAGGGGATGTGAGTGGGCTCACGGGGGGCCTCTATGGTGAACAGATCCTTAAGAGAGGATTCGAGTAGCGAGATTCCTCTGGGGTTGTCATGAGCGCAGCCCCAAGCGGAATGTTTAGCATTCAGATCACCTGCGAGGATGGTCGGAGTGGTGGCATCGAACAGGCGAGAGAGTTTGGAGAACTTCTCTGTGTCCTTCGGGGGTGAGTAGATCGCTACGATACGTAGAGGTTGACCGGTGGTGGAAATTTCAATGCCAACCGATTCAAAAGAGTCGTCGGTGCGGATCGCTCTATGGCGGATCGACGTTTGAATGACGATCGCCACTCCTCCTCCGCCCTTGCCATTTGATCTGTCTTTTCTGTAGATTGCATAGCCTGGCAGGAAGGGTTTATCTTTGGGTGTCAGGTGTGTTTCCGAGATGCAGGCGATGCTGACATCGTGGTCACTGAGGAGTTTCCGGAGCTCGAGCTCTCTGCTCTTGACTCCGTGGGCGTTCCAGTTGAGGAGGGTTATCTCTTCAGGGGGTGTACGGGCCATGACTGAGTTGAGAGATGGCGACAGTGAGGGATTGTGCGAATTGCTGCACTATGCAATTCAGCAGAGCAGGTGGAAGCACTGGGAGGGGAAGTGGGGGGGGGCGTGTGGGGTCGGAGGTTGATTAGAGCTCCTGCTTGCTGCCCTTGCGTGAGAGGGGGCGTTGTCTGGCCGACTGGGTGGGGGAGGAGGAGGTCGAGACGCAACGGTTGCGGCAGGTTTCAGCTTTTGCTTAGGGGCGGATTCGGTCTTTTTGGGGGCTTTGGGGCATCCTCTGTAGGTGGCTCTGTGTTCGCCCTTGCAGTTGCTGCATGTGGGCTTCTTCTGCTTGTCGTCTTTGGAGCGACAAGCTGGGGTGGCGTGGCCGCGACTGCAGAAAGCGCAGACCCATGCGGCATGACAGTAGTTGTGTGTGTGGTTGAACTTCTGACAGCGGGAGCACTGTGGGACTTTGGATGACTTCCGTTTCGCCTCTACTTTGACACTGAGGCCACAGAGGGATTCGAGGTCGAAGATGGTCTTTGAGGATGGCGCGGATTTGTCGAGATGAACGGCGACAAGCGGCCAGATCTTCTCTCCGTTTTTCATCCGGTGGACTCGATTGATGGAAGGTATCTTCTTGGAGAGCTCTCCCTTGATCTGTTCTTCCGAGAGGCCTTGATCAACCCCACGGATGACTACGACGAGCTCACGGTCTTTGTGGAGCTGGTGGGTAGTATATTCGAGTTGTTTCGATTCGAGGTACTGGGTGAGGGTCCGGAAGTCCTCAGTGGTGCGCGTGAAAACTCGCACACCATTCGAGGTGTTGATAGCACGGCGGACGCCGATGTTGTTGGAGGCGATGGCCTGCTGTACTCTGGGCCATGAGAGGTTGTCACATATGACGATAGGAGGGGGAGAGCGTTCGGCAATAGAGGACTCTTCGTCAGACGAGTCTGAGTCGGAGTCCTCAGCGCTGCTAGAGTTCTGCTGGCGCCGGCGTTTCCGTGCTTTACGGGAAGTAACGGTCTCGAAACCGTCTTCTTGGGTGTTGGTATCCATAGGGGAGTGGGATGGGGCTGTCTGCTCCGTGCCGGAGCTCGAGGTGGAAGAAAAAGAAGGTGGGGATGGTAGAGCAGGATTAAGCGCGGGAGGAGATGGGGTACCGCTGGGTGACTGGGCAGAAGCTCCAATCAGAGACTTGAGTGACATCACTTCGTCGAAGAGTCCGAGGATGATGGCTTGCAGCTGATCGGGCGAGCGGCCGGAAAGAGAGTTCGCGAAAGCTTCGCGGGAGGTAGCCATGTTGTGTTGCGTCAGCGTCTGAGATTGGGTGGGTGTCATGGTTGAAGAGGAGACATGTATATGTGGTATGTGTATGTGTGCGTGTTTGTGTGTGTGTGTGTGTGTGTGTGTGTGTGTGTGTGTGTAAGTGTGAGTGGGCGAGTGATTGAGAGACGGAGGGGGAGAGAGAGAGAGAGCGAGAGAGAGAGAGAGAGATAGAGCGTGTCAGACAGGTGAAGATAGAAGTAAGTAGACGAAAACAGCAAAGTGGTGATTAATTCCACTAAGTCTGAGCAAAAAGAGCTCAGACTAGTGAGGTGAGAGAGATGCCCCGGAAAGGGGGGGGGGCGAGTGGTCAGGCCGCGAGGCTCATGTTAGCTCTGCGTTCAGGCGGACGCTCAGGTCACATCTGGTTGCTCGGCGAACCCGAGAGACCAGCCGGTGGCGGGGAGTGAGAAGCAGCGAGAGGTCTGTCTTTGACAAGCGCCGACGGCAGACTCGATGAGACTCGCCACCCGTTGCCAAAGTGGCCACGTATTAAAGGGGAGCGCGGACGTCGAAGAGAGACCGGGCTCAAAAATCCCATCGCTTGCCTGGTTTTGTGCGTGTCGTTGTTCTTTTCTTCGCTTTTGTAGCCTATTATCCTCCCTCATCCGAGCTTTTCCCTTAACCTTCCCTTCTCCCACATACATATCTATGAAAAAAAAAAGTACTAAGACATATCTTGAGGGCTACCTGTGAAAATTAATCAACGAGAGGATACACCATAACCACGGGCGCGTGTGCCCTTACCGCTCAAAATTATGGTATGAAACTCTAGAAACCGCGGCTGACATATTCCTAGTTTACAAATTTACATCGGAGGTACTCTGAATACTTGACTAACCTACACAGATACAATTCTGGATATTACATTAAGAAATATGTTGACTATACCACATAATCTATACCGCATATTGTAAGGAATAGAAATTATTTCGAATAATCTATACTGGTGTAATCTTAATCTATACAGAATGTTGCAATAAAGAAAAATACGTTGAATAATCGTAATCTATATTGAGTATTGCAATACGTTGAATAATCTTAATCTGGTATAACCTTAATGGTTAATCATAGCATGCCCAGTTTACCTTGGCTAGTATATTAATAGTGTCTAAATAATAGTCTCAAGGTCGAAATAGTAGGTGACACGTTTGACTTTGCAAACGATCGTATCCACGAGCGCGGACGTCAGAGAGAGACCCCGTTTTCTCTGGTACGGCTTTGCCAAGGGCCGTCCACCTAGCCCCAAGCTCACAATAATAGGTGACACATTTGGTTTCGCGAACGATCGTGTCCGCAAGCGCAGACGTCAGAGAGAGGCCCCGTTTTCTCTGGTGCGGCCTTGCTGGGCGCTGCTCTAGACCTGCTTGATGCGCTTCTCTCCACTTTGCCGTTCGAAATGGATTTTCCCTCTAGCAAACTGTTACTCTTTTGCAGTGCTGCGCGTGCGCTGGCCTTGGGGAATCATAGTTCCGGGACGACTGGTGCTGGAGGGGGTATTACTCTCGAAATGCTCGCGATGTTTCTCGCACGGAAGTCGGGGCGAAAGTGAGTTTTCTCTAGCTTCCCTTCTTGTTCCGCGACCAACGACACAGGCGCGTGCTTCAAGGTCGAGGGGAGTTTTGCTTCGCCTCTTGCCTTGTCTCCTCTCTCGGCAAATTGTCTTCGAGAGAACCACACAAGAAAAACAGAAGAGGGAAAAAAAACTTACGATATATCTAGAACTCGAAGGCGACGTCACAGTATAAATGAAGAGTATGAAATGAAATATGAGATAGGGATGAGATGAAACATGCAATGAATAACAAGATAGTTTGTGAAGTGTGATATGGATGGATGAGTGTGATTATTAGTTAGAGTGTGATAGAAAGGATGATCGCCTCGCCCTCCTCCTTGGAAGTGAATTCCGACGCAACCTCTGCACCTGGAGGCGGCTTCTCTGCGTGCAAGAATCCAGCTCCAAGTAGGCGATCATTGGATGATTTAGGAGGAATGCGATGAGGTGGTGAGAATGATGTAGAAAGGAAATGAGATAGCGGTGAAGTAAAAAATGGTACAAGAGATGATGAGATTGAATGAAGGTAAGATAGAAGAAAGGAAGAGGGGGGAAAGAGGTGAAGAGAAAGTAGGGAAGGAGATGAGATGGTATAAATGAAGAGTATGCAATGGAATATGGAATAGGAATGAGCTGAAATATGCAATGAATGACGAAATAGTTTGTGATGTGTGATAAGGATGGATGAGTGTGATTATGAGTTAGAGTGTGATAGAAAGGATGATCGCCTTGCCCTCCGCCTTGGAAGTGAATTCCGACGCAACCTCTGCACCCGAAAGCGACTTACCTGCGTGCAAGAATTCCCCTCCAAGTAGGTGATCATTGGCGGATTCACGATGAATGCGATGAGGTGTTAAGAATGATGTAGAAAAGATGAGGGTAAAGTACAAAATGGTATGAAAGATGATGAGATTGAATGAAGGTGAGGTAGAATAGAAGAAGAGAAGGGGGAGAGATGATGAAAAACTAGGAAAGGAAATGAGATCGTATGAATGAAGAGTAGGGGATGAAATATGGAATAGAAATGAGATGAAACATACAAAGAATGTCGAAATGTTTGTGATGTGTGGAATGGATGAATGATTGTAATTATGAGTTAGAGTGTGGTAGGAAGAAGGAATCGCCTCACCGTCCTAGTTGGAAGTGAATTCGGACGCAACCTGTGCATCCGAAGCGGGTTTACCTGCGAGCAAGAATTTCCCTCTAAGTAGGCGATCATTAGCGAATTTATGATGAATGTGATAAGGTCGTGAGAATGATGTTGAAACGGAAATGAGACGACGGTAAAGTAGAAAATGGTATAAGAGATGATGAGATCGAATGAAGGTGAGATAGAATAGAAGAAAAGAAGGGAAAGAGACGAAGAAGAAGTAGGGAGGAAATGAGGTGGTGTAAATGAAGAGTATGGAATGAAATATGGAATAGAAATGAGATGAAACATGCAATAAATGACGAAATTGTATGTGATGTGTGAAATGGATGGATGAGTGTGGTTATGAGTTAGATTCAGTAAGTGCTTAATTTATTCAAAATGAAACACTTATTGAGAAATATTACGATTCGACTATCGCATCTCCCCCCAAAGACCCTTAAGCGTAGCGAGCGTAAGCGAGCGGAGCAATTCTGCTAGTTACAGGTATATTTCAAAGTTTCGTATAACATCTCCAGCTGCATTTCGTATCTCTGATCTGTCAGGAATTTGCCGAAAACTGGTGAATGCTCATCACGAATCAATACGATCTTGATATCCACGCATAATTATTCCGTTTCCATACAAGATACCTACTAATTGATCATCTCAATATCTTCGGGAATTTTTGGTAGGTTCAGGAGCTCGATTCAAACTCAAATGAGTTTTAGGCAAGTAAATCTTGCTCACCAGGACTCAAGTGAACTCAATAACTTTGCTGTTTAATCTTAAAATTGGCTTGTGCAATTCGGATTAAGGTTAGTGTACCCAACTTGCCCCTATTAAGCCATTTTCTTGATTACTCTGGCCCATCTCAATATTTTCCAACGTTTCTTAGCTCATTTTGAAGCTTGTCTCAAGACCTTCAGAATGAGTTGAAGAACATTCAATTTGGACCAACTGTAGCTAATTGTTTTAATTCTCCTAAAAGGTGATTTTTGTAGTTTACAAAAGTGTGTACCCAACTTGCGCCAATCATTTAAGAGTGCTCTCTACCTTTTGAAAAGCGATGGTGGCGACTCTAGCGGTCAAATTGGTATATTGTCAATAACAATTTTTAAAAACAAAGAGGGAGTCGACGAATAGTACCGCTCCCTCCGGACTATTTTTCTTCGAATTCTAAAAAAAGTTTCATCGAGATCGGTGCAAAATTCAGCTCAAAAATTTGCAGATAGATTTGTTCAGTGTTGCTGAATTGTATCTGCAAATTTTTGAGCTCAATTTTGCACCGATCTCGATGAAATTTTTTTATTATTTGAAGAAGAATAATCCGCAGGGAGCGGTACTATTGGTTTCCTTCCTCTTTGTTTTTAAAAATTGTTATTGGCAACATACCAATTTGACCGCTAGAGGAGCCACCATTTCTTTTCCAGAGAAAGAGAGCACTCTTAAAACAATGTAAATCAGCGATAAAGTGCATAAAATCCTTTGATCCGTTTTTGTCACCGTGCACGCACATTTGGAGCTTTTTGCCGGTCTAAATCACTACATCCGACCTATTTTGACGTCATAAACACGTTCTGAGTGGTGAAAAAGTCGTTCTGCATGCCCTTTGAAGATAAACATATAGGGGCATGTTGGGTACACTCCGATGCCGGCATCTTGATTCTCAAATCATCTCCATCTTTTGTACATAAAATCGTTCCAAATCAGAATTTTGCAACCCTTAGGAGCGGATTCCGAAGGTCTCGAGACAAGAAATCGAATGCCCTAATGTACATCAAGATTGGTTGGATAGAAATGACTTGGCACCGGTTTTAGTGAACGCGATTTCCTCGCTGATTACTTAGCCCCGCAAACACGAAGAATGGAAAAATCACTATAAATTTTGTGGAGAACGCAGAAATGATCCGGGGTCGATGCAAACTACGTACTTTCTCACATTTTAACATCACAAACATAAAAACAAATATGCGGAAAGGTCCACGAGTGCCCATTTCTGCGATCGGCATATGGGGGCGAGTTGGGTACACTTGCCTTATACGAACATGAATAGCCTCTTCGTTCTTGCAAATTATGAACATTTTAAAGCATCAGATAGGAAGATTACACAAAATCAAATTCTTTAATCCATGCAAGGCACTTGATCATTCAGAAATTGTTCTTTTCTTAATCTTCCAAAATAGAGAAAAATAAAAATAAATGCCTCAAAATTCAAGCACGAGCAGCATAGCAAGTCCGGAGTATGAAATAGGGTACATTAACCCGAGATTGATTGGACGATCTCTATAAGCCCATCAATGCTCTTGTTCAGTTCAATGAGATGAAATATATATTGGCTCTTGAGTAATAGTGCAAGTGAGAGATGGATGACGGCGATGGTAATCACACGGCGTTATAGCTATACAAGAGAGGCGCGAGGATCTTGAAATTATCGAGTACCCTCAGGATACGCCATTCGGCTTTTGAATCGAGTGAGATCCTTGTAAAGGGGCTGCTCGAAAGCAATCGTGCTCGAAATGGCTCTTGGAACTTTGCAAATTCTACAATTCCGTTGCACATTATGATCGCGCCGCGATTGCTCTATGAATATGGTCCAATTTATGATGTATTATTCCCGATTCCAGAGACTTTTGATGGAAAAATTAGTTATACACTTCGGGTGTGTATAATTTTTCACTTACAAGGAAGGGGTCAGGGCTTCGGATCATGGATTTGTCTAAAACTCTGGGAATAATCTTCTTTTAGCCCCAAAAAATATGCCCAGAGCCTGAGAGTCTAACGCTCAAGCGTTTCTGAGCTACAGCGTACGCCCCATGCATTACAGTATACCTACATTCATCGATAATTGTATATATAGATATACCGCAATGCATATGTTTTATCCTGCAGCTCAAGATGCTCGAGCGTTGGCAAGCGCGGTTTTGGGTATCTTTTTTCTGTACTAAAAGGAGGCTATTCCCAGAGTTTCAGGCAAATCCGTGACCCGAAGGCCTGACCCCCTCCTCGTTAGTCATCATCTGGAATTTGTTTTATTTTTTTGGAACGCTGAAGATGTTGAACCCATTGTGAGCATCAAAAATTGTCAATTTGAATGATTCCGACCTTGTCTAAATCTTGACTGTCCTATAAATGAATTTTGATTAGATGGACGGGGGTGTTGATAGGTTGACTCACGAACCCTGTGAGCAGAGTCTCTGACGTGATTAATTGAACATTAAGCAAAGTTACTGCAAGAAAAGCCAATCTGTCAGATGAAAATAGAATATCGAAAGAATCAATAATGGACTCGATCTATCCAGATGATGGATTCCATATTCATTTCTCTGCTTAGCAACGGGTCATCACATTGACGAGTCGTTCGTTATAAATACGCTTTATACATGGTCAGTTTAAATAATTTTTATCGAAATCGGAGAATGGAGAGAATTCCCAGTACTAGCATGTCACGTGGAGTGAAATATGAGGTGATAGTGAGTTGAATACTCCAAATCTCAGTCCTGATAGAATTTGCCTCTTCAATGGATCTAATACAACTTGGGTTTCATGAAGATCCATTAATCTGAATCATATGAGAGATTTGGCTATGATTCCCTCTAAGACCCATACTTTCAACTATTTATCTGACAAAATCTGGATACAGATGGTCTCAATTGCTTACGCAAGAGTAAATTATTGATAAAAAGTTAAAAAATTATTTTTACGGTATTCCTTTGAATTTGGGACCCTTCTCTCAGCTGCGACATCAGAATTTCACGAGAGAGCTTGGGAAGTTAAAATCGTAGTTATGGGAAAGGATTTGTTACCAGTGAAATAAGTCACTTATCTTAATTTACAATTGAGGGGGTGCGTGGAAGAAGGGCGTAATTACAAAGGGGTCATTTTGAGAAAATCGATAAAAACTTGACCAGAGTCACCAGGGGTATGATTGGGTAAAATAACCCGGCTCACTCCAAAGGGAATGGCATCCATGAAATATCAGTGCAAGGCTCGAAGAATTAGAGTCGATTCTATGGATTCTACAGCCATTTTAGAAATGCAGCTACACCCTTTTTCCAAATCACGGTCGAATTTTCCGTGCACTTGCCGTACACAATATTGAATAAATTCCCCAAATCGAGTTCAATCAATCTCAAAACCCATGATCATGCATTTACGTACCTACTGAAAGATGTTTTATAGCGGCGAAGAGAATCGACCCATGCCCAGGAGCTCTATACTCACGAAAAGCTTCCCGTGTTCCGGTTTTTTAGCACCTCACCCCTGTACATTCCCCAACGGTTTGAACCAACCTAGCCGATGGGATTTGGCAACTTCAGAGCGTATGGCAAAAGCACGTGCGAGATGAAGGTACCTGAAATTGACGAATTCAACGGCTAGGTCAGTTCGGACCTTTGGGAAGTGTACCTGTGATTGGATTCTGCATTGGAAAGTGGACGAATCTACATACCCGCAATGTCTTTCACTCGCCATTCCGCTAGTACAAGAAATACCTATTCATCTGTCAAAGATCGTTTTTCCAAAACTCGTAAACTGAACCTTTTGTTTTGTTTGTAATAAGGCAATTAACCCTGGATTAAAAACAAGATTCAGCGTGAACCAGGTAATATCCTTCAGGCTTGAAATGAGACTGACATGAGATCCAATATCTTTCAGAAATCACTGACTTGGGCAGGAGCTTTCGACAGAGTGGGTAGCTCAGCGCAAAGAAAATAAAAAGTTCTCGTCGTGAAAAACGAGTCCGATTAAAGATTGATGCTAATTTTCAAACTGCCAAATCTTTTTGCTGATTCCCATTTGTACAATGTAGCTAGATGCGTGAATAATGTTTGGGACAGCTCTAGCCACCTAGTACCGCGGTGTCTTGACAAAAAAACGTACCTATTTCTAACATTTACATCAATCTGATGGTGGAAATGAAATAAAAGAAGTCAAAACTCGAAGTTGAAATTATTTTTGCTCCCTTACTTTCCTTTTCCGTATTCCTCGTGCTCCGACCTGTTGTATGATCTGTTATTTGCATCAACAGGTTTTTTTCATCTATTTTCCACAGATCTTCGTGAAGCTTACAAAAAGAATAATCACCGGCTATTGTGAATTGAGAAATCCGGCAGATTTGATAAATAGGACTGTTTCCACTACGGTATCGCACGAGTTTTCATCTTTAACCACTTTATGAACTCAAAATACAACAGCTATCATCTGTGGCAATGAATATTCTGACGCCCATGAATAGCAAAATGAAATTGCTGAGGAAATTAGTGGCACGATTATGAGATATATCACAGAAAATGGCTACTTGACCTAAGCTCATTCATGACGAAAATTGGCCCGACAGATTGTGAATCAGAGCACCGAGGTAATACTCAAAAACGGCCTCGGTATGAGAGGAGCCACTTTCAAAAGTCGAGTGCATCAGTCAAGTGGAACTATTGTGGTCCTGACAGACGATTGCTGAAAGAGAGCAAGGGCTCATAAATATCGCCAGATGTCTGCCTCCAGCTCTGAATTCTATAACGTGCGACTCTCTCGAGCACAAAGAAAGGTTGACAAGTGTCGACGCTCCTCGACAATTGACCGGTATTTTTACAAGAATGTATGTTGTGTCAATTACAGTATTTGTATTGTGCAAAGTACTTGCTTTGGCTGAATAGGAGGCGACTTGTGTCCAAAAACCAACATTTTTGGGAATTTTCCATACTTAGGGCCTGAGAAATCCTGATACTACTTCTTTTCACGAGAGAATAAGCTTTATTTGAGCTATAAGGAGAGCCTCGAATTCAATCTAACGTAACGCGGAAACAGATTGGAAATTCTACTTTGTCGATGGGACGAGGGAACAAAAGTTAAGAAAACGAATTTTACATACAAAACAGCACTTTAACATAATGTTATCTTCTGAGTGTTATTTTTGCTGTAGAGCTCGAAGAAAAAGTTGCTTCCATTCCTAGACGTCAGAGTTTTTCCAGATTTGTAAGCTCTGATTGTACAGAATTTCGGTATTTCTATTTTATGAAGAGGTTTCGAAAGCTGATAGCTGTTTTAATAGTCAATAAAATTACTCGAAACTTGGTTTTAACGCAATGCGATCACCATACACTGTGCACGCTTGAAGTTATTCGCACCTTTCTCCGATACTCTTGCGAGTTGGATAAATCGACAAGAAGACGAATACTTCATCAACTAACTTCATCATCTAACTTCATCATCTAACTTGAATTTGTTTTTCTCGTCGTTTACCCAAAATCGCAATAGTATTGGACAAAAATGCGAATAACTTTCAGCGTGCACGGTGACCGCATGGTTTTAAGCGTCTTCTAGCTCAACAAGCTCAGCGAGCATTGAGTTCTTGTTTTTTCTGCACCTCGAAATTCAAAAACTTACTCTGATATAAGCATGAGAGGAGGGGGCTCTCTCATTGTCTCAAGATAAACAGGGATGAATATATTGAACCTTAATAGAAGCTCCTAATATGCAAATGTATTGCCACCACGTAAAGCTGTACAATTTGTGATTGTTTATGTTCTCAGAATTCACATTTTCAAATGACGATCTACTCAGACGGACACATGATAAAAACTAGCGTAAAATAATAATCAGAGACTCGGATAACGTACCGCGTATAAAAGTTGCGAACGGAAGCCTAACTTTCTTTTTCATATCAATCAAACTATGTGCAAACCATTGCGCATTATGGTCTCCATGAAATCGCGACCGCAGATGCAAATAAATCCCACATTGGATCGACCGATTGGAGACCGGCTATGGCACCGGATATGGCAGGTACGGACTCTGGTTTTGATTCGATACTTTGAGATGAGTCAAAAATGCAGATGTAATCGATCAAGATGTGCGTATTTCCGTAGTTGTTTGGTGGATAAAAAAGCCATTGGTTCCAACCCCAGTGTGATCAGCGATCCATGTGGGTATCGACGACGTGAATCTGTCGGATTAGCGTGCCAAATGATTTTAAGGCGATGCGGTCACCGTGCACCGTGACCATGGACCTTGGAAATACACCTTACATAAAAAGTTTGACGATTCAAAGTGTGAGACGAGTTGGCGAATACTTGTTATTATTCAACTCGTATTCCTCAATCCGTTGCTTAGCCCAGATCATAAGAGAATCGGAGAAAAGTGGGAATAACTCGGCCGCGGGAACCTCCTAACCTATAATATACGCACATTTTCATTCCCAACTTTCTCCGATTCTATTGCAATTTTGGCTTAACGACGAGCGGACAAATCTGAGTTAGACGATAACAAATATTTGTGCGCTCGTCGTTTAGCCCAAATCGCAACAGAATCGGAGAAAGTTGGGAATGATTTCCAGCTTGCATGGTGACCGCATTGCCTTAATCACTACTCCATAGATGGCGCCACGGTAATTTGGATAGCGTAATTCAAACAATATCCAATTTTTAAATAGTTGCAAACACTTTTCGGACCAAATCATTGAGTCAGCGCGCTTCCCGATAAAATTTCTAAGCGGTTGAGCTTCGTTGCGTCTCAAAACTCGTGATATATTTTGCGAGATTTGGAAAATGACAATCATGCATGACAGCGTGGTTCCTACGATGAGGCAGCCCAGCTCAAGATTGCAGAGTTCCAAATTCTGCAAAATATATCGCGAATTTTGAGATGCAACAAAGCTCAAATGATTGGAAATTTCATTGGGAAGCGCGCTGACACAATGGACTTGATCCGAAAAGTGTTAACTGTTATTCAAAAATTGGATATTGGCGGAAAACCTGAATATACTCCGGTGCGTGTCTGGTTGCACTTCTGCGGGACTACGGACTGATGGCCTTAAAATCCCTTAAGAATACAATCAAGTCAGTCGAAACATTAAAATTACGGATGGTCTCTTCTACATTAACCCAGAAACCAGCTTGTCGAGGGCTATAAACAACAATAAGTACAGAGCACTGTTGTGTGATTAGATCTGAGCATTGTTATTTGATGCTTCAAGACATTTACGGTTGAGTTCCGGTGAACTGGTCAACACCGTGCATTGAAGTGAAACGTAAACGCGAAGACCCAAATCCACTCCGTTTCTACCAGTCCTGTGAGTTTGAGTGAGGTACCATCCCGAGAAATATTACCAACCAAAATCATGATGCAGTAATAAGAAGAACAGTTGATCGCGGCTTCGCAATCAATAGTTCATCCTTACGAATAATATTGAGTTTTTGATATAGTTGTCGAAAGTGAATCTACCAGGATAATAATTAAAAACAACACATGAAAAATAGCAATGTCTCGGATCGGTTTCTCGTAGTTTTGATTCGATTCAGTAGTCCAAAATTTGAAGTTACCACCCACTAGGAGGTCCCAAAAAAATTTCGGAGTTGCCTGCGCAGCTATTTCTGTTTCGCTTTTCGATTCCATCAGAGCATCAAAATCATGATCTCTTTTTACAAAATTGAATATATCTCGAGTTTGGCTCAAGATAATGCAACCCGGTTTGCGCCATTCAAAAGATCTTGAAAAAAACCTATCCAAAATGACCTTGAAAATTTTTGTTCAGCCTTTTCAGACCCTGATCGGGCAAAATCCCGAAAAACCAGGCTAACCTGATTATCCAAAAAAGCAAATTTTCAAAATTCTTCGAAAATATGATTTCTCATGTAAAATTGCACGATCTTTGCGATGGATTTAGTCCAAAGTTGATTTTTCACGGTTTTATGCGTTTTTTGGTCAATTTTCCGATTTTTCATCCTCCAACCAATCAGAAAACAGAGATCTCTGCACATGCGCGTGGTTCACCGGATTTCAGAGTAGTTCCAATCGAAAGCTGAGAAAATTTCCTTCAAAATGATCTGTTACAGAACTCCATGCAATCGACTGGAATTGAGGGTACAAGATTCTTTAGACATCAAGATTATTAACACCACTAGCAGCATGGCTGCAAGAGAAGGTCTCAAGTTCACGATGGATAGGTCATCTCGCACTGGCCGTCCTTCTTTTCCAATGAGGGTGCCGTAGATACTGACTGGGAATATGTAATTGTTTTTTGCAAGGGATCATTTTCAAAGAAATTTCCTCAGCTTTTGATTGAAACTACTTCAAAATCCGGTAAACCATGCGCATGCGCAGAAACCTCTGTTTTCTGATTGATCGGAGAATAAAAAATCGGAAAATTGACCATAAAACGCACAAAACCCTAAGTAAACAACTTAGGACTAACTCCATCTCAAAGATCGTGCAATTTTGCAAAGAAATCATATTTTTTAAAGATTAAAAAAATTGCTTCTTGAGATAATCAGATAAGCCTGATTTTTCCGATTTTTCATAGATTTTTTAAAGATCTTCTGAATGGCGAAAACTGGGTTGCATTATCTTCAGCCAAACTCGAGATATATTCAATTTTGTAAAAAAAGATCATGATTTTGATGCTCTGATGGAATCGAAAAGCGAAACAGAAATAGCTGCGCAGGCAACTCCGAAATTTTTTTGGGACCTCCTAGCGGGTGGAAACTTTAAATTTTGGACTACTAAATTGAATCAAAACTACGAGAAACCGATCCGAAACGTCACTATTCTTCATGTGTCGTTTTTAAATGGAATCCATCAATAGTCATCGATAGTTATACTCAACTTGATTCTTGACTATAGACTCGTTGGCTATGGGCTGGTCACTTTTTTCAAATCTGGTACAATAATGGTACATTTCCATCGTGATCAATTCTTAGTCTTGAGACAATTATAGAATAAGAATTATTTTTTCTTAGAACTCCCAAGTGAAGAAAAAAGATGATCCGGTTGATATTCGGTCATCTTCCACGTTATACTCTAATTTTAGATCTATTATTCTTTTGTGCTGAATACTCCTTTCCTGTCGACAGTTATTCGCGTGAACTGTTCAACAGAGTTTTATAAAATTAGCATCGCAGGAAGACAGCAATAATGACAAAGAATCCAAGTACAGCCCAATTGACGATTGACAAACTTTAGGGGAGTTGAAGCTTCTATTATCGTCAGCCTGCATCTCACAAGATCTCTCAGACATGGAATTGTTATCTAATCTGAATGACATAGATATATTGAGCTGTTGCGTGATATTCGAGTTAATTCTACTCACACACTTGGGAAAGATCAGAATTTTATTCAGTTTTAATGCGTGCGGGAATCTGCTACGAGAACGTAAGGGGCTATCGATGAATTACTTGAAGGTATTAGAAGAAGAGGGGATAGTGAATTTTTTATCCTGCACGCATGGATTAGCAAAGTCACAATTAGAAAATCTTACGAGGAACAGAGCGGTTCTGAGGGCTTAAAATGTGTCCTTAAGGGCATGCAGTAGCCGTGCAGCACGGTCGTAAAGTTTCATTCACCACTTATGTGAAAAATTTTATGGTACAAAGTTTGAGATGAGTTGTTTAGTTATTGTTATCATCCGATTTATTCTCGACAACTCAATGTTCAGCCCAATTCATTAGAATATTGCAGAAAAGTGGGAATCACTGGGCGCCTGGGACATCCTAACCTATAATATACACACATTTTTGTTCCCAGAATACTCAAATTCTTTTGCGATTTTGGCTAAACGACGAGTTGAGCCATTTAAGTTGGATGATAACAAAGGCGCGACAACTCGTCGTTTAGCCAAAATCGCAAAAGAATTTGAGTATTCTGGGAACAAAATTTAGCTTGCACGGCTACCGCATGGCCTTAAGGATAGTTGATGGTAAGCCTCTCATGATGAATCTTGCCGCGGAACAGTGAATTGAAAATTCATCAGGCCAACCCATCAGCTCGTTAAACTGCAGCAATTAATCAGCTCATGAAATTTCCAAGATTCTCAATTATTGATGTTCGTTAGCTGAAAATAGAATCGTTCGGATCGAAATTAGACACAAAATTTCGAAACTCTCCCAAAATTCCCGGCAACATTTGCAAAGTGGTTTCGGTGCAGATGAATTGAGTCGTTTCTTGCCTGGGAGCTTCGGCCCGAGAATAATGAAAAATCGATTGACGTTTATGCCGCTGCCAGTTGAGTGCCATATGTACGTGATGCATCTCTTTACGTGATCTTTCTGCAAGCTTCATATTCTCTTGGCTCGCGGACCTTATATTTTGTGGTAGCGATTTGCATCTCAAATGCTAAAATATATGAAGGAACTGAACGTCGCAGTGGCATTATGCATGCATGCGGAATAATCCAATGAAGCTATACATGGCCCCCCTCAAGCTTGGAAATTTATTGAGCCACTTCAGAATTCAGATATTGCCAGCAACAACATTGTAATCAGGGTCTGTATTGAGACTATCATTTTACATTCATATAACTCTTCTGTGGCTCACTTTATAGTATCTGCTAGATTTCCCGGAACGGTACGATATTTCAAGAAAACCATTCTTCCGTTATAAACATACTGAGCAGTCCGTGAACAGATCCACAGGATTTTCAAACAATGGCGCCAAATCTCTGAGTCTTGGGATTTTCAGAATCATTCATTCTCTTATCCAAGTGGAAAGTTGATCAAAATTTTTGCAGGTAATAGGGCTATTCCAGTTAAGACCGTCCAATAAAGTAAGGTCAAGGAAGGAGATTCCCTCCCCGGTAAAATATATGGTTCTAGAGCTAAAATGAGGGAACACGTGTTTTCCCGCTTAGCCCAAATCGACTTTGCATCGGAGCTATGCGAATTTCCAGGAGCCGAAAATTGAGATTGCCATTCTGAAATTGGTAGAAGCTCCACAACTGTGCTCCTAATGGGTCTCTTAAGATGGAGCTGCTTAATGGGAAATATCAAATACAACATATTTTATCAGAATGGAATTCCATGATACTCGGAATTTCACATAGAATCCCAAAAGCGCCAATTTGATGAAAAATGAAAAAATGCAATTAGTAAAAAACATAAATTTGTATCCCTCTGAATTTTTTTCGGAGTACTTTGAACGATGCCAAATATAATGCTTCTGCTCCGGTAGACGCTAAGAATTCGTGTGAGGCGCTAAAGAAAGTTTCTGGGGAGAAAAATGTCAAAACCAAATTATTGTTGAAATTCAGTAACAACTATTGTGGAAAGGTTTATTCCCTCTGCCAAGAGTATCGTAATCCCATGAAAGTTTCTCAAGATGACCAATTCCCGGATATATTGCTAAACTGAGCTGTGATCACTCAAAAGGGGAAATTAGCTATAGATCCCGAAATCAATCACATTGGGATACTCCCATGGAATCACGATACTCTTGGTAGAGGAAACAGACCTTTCCACAATAGTTGTTACGAATTTCAATCTTTAGCGCCTCACACGAATTTTTGCTGCTCACCGGAGCATCATGTTTGGCATCGTTCAGAGAACTCTTAAAAAAAATTTCAAAGGGATACGAACTTATGTTTTTGAGTAATGGCATTCATTCATTCTTCATCGAATCGTCGCTTTTTGGGACTCTATGCGGAATTTTGGGCACCATAAGATTCTATTCTGATAGAATACTTTGTGTTCGGTATTCCCCATCGAGTCTCATATCAAAAGACCTATTAGGAGCAAAGTTGTGGAGCTTTTACCAATTTTAGAATGCCAATCTCAATTTTCGGCTCCAAACAGGAAATTCGCATACCCCCGATGCAAAGTCGATCTGGACTAAACGGGAAACCACGTGTATAGTGAGTATTAGCGATCCTTACCTGGAGGATCGCTAGTGAGTGTTAGCTATGGTCAAATTGCTTGCGCGAGACAACTAGCGGCTAGCTCGGGCGTTACGCCGTGGTCCTCACGCAGACATACAACGTTTCCATGTTCATGAGATCTCGGTCTCCCCGCTCACTCCCCGCAGCGACCGCGCAACTTGCTCGGACCACCACAGTTTCATGTTATTTTCTGCCATAGGCAGCGCTGCAGTCTACTTTCTTTTATATAGCACATTCGTCACCATAGCCAATACTATTCCATTTTATCCAGCTAGTTTGGTATGTTTTCCAACTAGGAATGAATTCTGACTCTATAATCACGCTCTATAACTCGAGAAGGAGTATAATATAATAGAGGACCCATAGAGGATCCTCTATATAATAGAGGATCTCGGACATTGAAATGACAATCTATGACATGTGATTACATTCCGTCAGAAAACTGTTACATTTCTGAACTTTTCATGGCCACAGACCCAATAATGCTCACTGTGTCGCCAAATCCTGTTGAATTCATGTGCCAGTTCGATTACTTATGCGTGATCTCACGTGTTTAATTCTTTAACGTTTCTACAACGCTCCATGAAAAATGCTATCAACTGCCATAGCAACAAAAAACTTCTAATCCATGAGCTGACCATACGCATGGAAGGTCTCTAGTACGCGAAAAAACATTTACAAATTTTATTGGCCGAGCCACGACCGAACAGTGAGTTTCGAATTCTGGATGAAAGAAATTCTATAGTGCACTTCTCGCATTTTGACCATTGAGACGCAACGAACCTTCATTCAGCTACACTTTCCAATTGGTCTTGCGTGGGTATCTGAATCTTAATGGTACCTGTAAACCCCGAGCTGGTGGTGCTCTTCTCGAGTGGCTTTTCATTCTGGATTTTTAAGCTTAATCGATTGTTTTCTGGAGGGATTTCAAGTTTAACTTGCCATTGAGCTCGACCGTTCGTACAAAGTCGCCAGTGGGACTATGGAAGCTGATTTTTTCGGTCCCTCATAATCCATGATCAATTCTCATTTAGAAAGTCCACTTTGATGCAAAAAAGCTATCTATCACGTGGTATATTCTGGTCAGTGGCCATAAAGAAGTCGAAAATATGTAACAATTTTTGGGAGAGTTTATTACTTCAAGTTCCAAATCAGGCACTCCAAACACCATCATCGTGTGACCCCCAAAAAAAATTTTTATCACGATAAAGAATATTCTCTAATTTCTTTGATATTTGGCAGATTATAATTTCGTTATCATTTAGGGTATGTATGTGCAATAAACGTGAGTACACCATAAGGTGTTTTCAAGGGCTATCGATAAAATTGGTGTCTACATATTTTCGATGTCGATCTTTTCTTATCAATCATCTTGATGATCACTCTATATATGGTGTATCTGCGTTGATATAAGTTCAGTTCATCCAATATCTCTTGAATTGATTCGTCATATATCAATGCCGTGAGATGAGATTATTCTATCATTATGGGACTCCTTCTAATAGCAAAAATTCAATCGCAAGTAGGGAAAAAGGTTAGAAAGGATCCAGATATTTCACCCAATAGATGGCGCTTCGATCTGTCTATGCATGCGATCGGATAACGTTAGTGATTTTTTTTGCTCGCAGCATTAGACCCTCTTATATTTGTCTAAGAGTGAGTAATAGAGGCGGAGCATCATGAAAATTCCAATCGAATCGAATGATATCTCACTTATGCATTATTTCCTTTCTCAAGAGGATCATAATTCTTTAGCTTGCTAAGCAAGGTATCCTGCTCGATGTTAATACCTCTTCACGTTTTTGCGAACTAAATTTCGAGTTTTTCGACGTGGAAAGGCTCATCCGATCAGATATTTCAATGCACAGGCGGGATGCTATCTGATTTTGGGAGGAAATGTTACGTTGTTGAAAAATTAGTAGGAATAGGTGAAGCACCGCCGCATTGGGCTATGTATTGCCTTCTTGTTTTTCTCGTTCCCTAGTGAACAGAATGTCATGGTATTTTGTTTGGCTTCATGAAGTGAGATTTCGGAAGCGGGATACTATCTGGCCAACTTATCCAATCCCCATAAAATCGTATAAACTATAATTCCGCTCTCAGAATCATTACATATAGCCGCAACCTGAAAGTACGCCGGTGCATGTCTGGTTGCGGTTCTGCGGGGACTCCGAACTGGCCTTAAGATGTGGAAAAAAGATGGGTTTGAGATTTTGAAGGATTAGAGAGAAGTGGTGAGAGAGAGAGGTGCAACAACAGGGGTTGTGTTCAAATGTAGCTGTCGGCGATGTACTTGTCGAGAGATCATTTACTCAGCTGATGAATTTCTGTTGCCGGAGGGAAATTGGTTTGTCACAAGTGGGTGGACTATCATTTTCTTAGCTAGATTTATAACATCAAGCTTCAGCCCTTGCTACTTCACTAACGCGTAGTCAACTGTACTGCAAAGATGGCATGGAAGTTATTCTAGCAGACCATGTTTCAAATTTTCAACATCCAATTACTTCGACTTGATTGGCTTGCTTCTGACCATAGGTACACCTTATTATCCTGTGGAATTATTTCCTCTCGATTATCTTCTAGTCATCTTTGGGAGAAAGGAATTAATTTTCCTCCTTTGCCGCTTCTAAAACCAATTCCATAGTATATTGGTACCGCTGAAATGTATAAGAAAAGTTGTGTCCACCTTTTTTGAAGAATGTTATTTGAAGAATGATGTGGACTTCGTCTATCATTTATTCGTCAAGATTAGAGACTTTCAGCGTAGATGACTCGTGAATGGTACAATATGATGGTTGATGAATATATTGTTCCATCCGTTCGCTCAACTTCTATTCCCAGAACTGAGATCTTTCGTTTATACTCGTCAACTTTCACTTTTTTGCGCCCATAGAGTTGCCGAAAGGATGTGCATTTTTTGCTCTTCCAAGGCTTCCCCACCCAAGTTATCATGAGCTTGGTGATGTGAGGACTACATACAAAGTGGATATCTATCATCAGCTGAGGCCGTAGTCCGCCAAAAGCTCTAAATTCGTTAGGAGAATATGTCGATTTTTACTCAACTAAATGACTTGGGATTTTACATGCACCTACAGAATGCATGTCTAAAGGGGGCTACGAAGCCAGTAAAATTTGATATATCCTCCGAATGGATTCAGGGTAACATTCAATATGGTGGCTGACTACGGTCTGGACTTCACGTCAAATTTTTTCACCTGGAAAAATCAGCTTTGCCGAGCCTTAAGGGACTGGATAAGTTCCCTCAGCTCATCCCTCAAATAACAGTCTCTATAGCCACCTCATTGGAGTCCATGGTAATTCTTCATACGTCAAAGTAAAATGGGCAATAGAATTTGGGAGCGGCATCTGCTCATTATTTGAGTAACAATGGCTTATTTGGTTCGTCTTTGAGCTTGAATCGTCCTCTTTTTGTATAATATGGTGAGATCACTTAAATCGATCATGGAGGACTGGGAATCGTGTGAATAAAGACACACGATTAATAATGCAAATTTTGTTTGTATTTGCTACGTTTCGTCATTGCAATTCAATGACCTCATCAGGCTGTAAAAGAGATTCATATCGAGATCTTAGGCAACTTTACACAACCAGGCACTTCACAGATGTTCAGAAATTTTTTTAACGAAATACATACCACTTAAATAGCACTGTTTACAATTACATTATAAAATGATTCATAAAGTAGACTGACTATGTCTACAATATCGCGTCAGCTGTTCAATATGACGAATGATTGATAATCAAGTGACAGGTACGTTAGTATACAATTACTCGACATCGCGAGCCACATTTTTACAAAAGAACTTTGAGTGAGATGATTTTCATCAACTCAGATGAAAATAATATCAATTTAAGAACCGACACGCGATATCTTAACCGATTATATGGATCAATTTTGAAATAATTTTGACAAACTTTCACTACTATTCTTTCCGTCTCTGCGCAATTCTATCCTTCTCTATCTCACTGCTTGACTCTTCGTTTCCTCTCTCTTGCTCACTCCCCCCGTTATGTACTCTCTCCCACCTGATGTCGAGTAATTGTATACTAACGTACCTGTCACTTGATTATCAATCATTCGTCATATTGAACAGCTGACGCGATATTGTAGACATAGTCAGTCTACTTTATGAATCATTTTATAATGTAATTGTAAACAGTGCTATTTAAGTGGTATGTATTTCGTTAAAAAAATTTCTGAACATCTGTGAAGTGCCTGGTTGTGTAAAGTTGCCTAAGATCTCGATATGAATCTCTTTTACAGCCTGATGAGGTCATTGAATTGCAATGACGAAACGTAGCAAATACAAAAAAAATTTGCATCATTAATCGTGTGTCTTTATTCACACGATTCCCAGTCTTCCATGATCGATTTAAGTGATCTCACCAACAATGGCTTATGTTATTTTTTGAGGTGGTGGGCGCGATAATTCTTCAAAGTTCATCTTTGTAGACCTTTCGTCCGAATGATGTGTCGCTGACAAACGAAGAACCATTTTGATCGTCTATTCTTACTCTTCAATTTCCCACAACTCGGTTTATGCTAACTCGAATGTCATTTTTGTTACATACGAGAGAGTGAAGGGAGTGAGTATTCCCAAAAAGTGAGTTACACTTTTCATGGAAGCACGTCTCTGACCAAGCATGTGAGTCGCTATCAGAACTTTCTCGTGATTGAATGGAGTTCGAAGAGTCACATATGATTCTCCCAGATTTTCTGGGACAATGTTATTTTATCCACAGGCTGAGGAGTTTTAAAAGGTCGAGTCACATCGAAGAAGTGTAAATTCAGACGATATTTGAATCTTCATCAAGAGCATTTCACACGTATCGTGAAAAATCGATAGAATACCATTCTGAGAACCATTGGAATTAAATAAATAGTCTCCCCAGAGCATGGAAGTCACCATCTCATTGGAATGCTGTATGATACACTAATAGTTAAAGTGAATTCCATATTGCGAGAATAATCACTCAAAGAGAAAGAGGATGAGAAGGTTTAGAATGGTGTAAGAGAAAGACATCTCATCTCAGATAATTAAATTTGATTGGAATAATTTTTCACTATTATTCACCTACAAAAGATAGCATAAAAGAATCTCAAGTATCGATCTCTAAGGTTTTATTCATGATCACTTTATGAATTCATGGGGGAAGGAGATTTCTAAAAAACTTGGACATTTACCATCATAACTGGGAACCCGACAGACCCGTGACTCGAATAAGCCCTGATTACTCTTGGATAACGAATTCAAATCATCACGTTAATCAATTTTCTTTGGCTTTTGCATTGCTGATCGGTGCTTGCTGAAGAGAATGATTCTTTCTGAGGTTAAAAAAGGAACCTCAAAGAGTATACTGAATAAGAATGCCAGGATAACTGATAGGATTAAGTCACCTACGAAAGAGTTCAGCTAAGAATAAAGAGAAAGATTTCATCGATTAGTGAGCAGAAAGTGTAACCGTACTTTTATATGATATTCAGGAGTTAGATACTTACAATTTGATAATCGTTGAAATATGCCGGAACTCTCGAAGCACCAATCCTCAAAGTTGGAAAGATCATGTGTATCAAGTATACACTGTAGGATAACCTACTGAGGGGTAAAAAATATTTCCACGATAATATTCTGCTGACTATACCTGCAAAAACAGATAACTGTTGTAAGGGATGAAATTATTTATACTGGAGATGAGCACTATATGGGGTCGGTATATCTGTCTTTTTTGAACAAACAGGAATTTGATTACTCAATCGATGGTTCCGATCGTTCCTCTGACGGTAGTTAGGTCAAGATGGAAGGTATGCGTTTTTACGGGTACTAACAATTTAGGATAATACATGATTCTACATCCTCACAATTCATCGATTCGGAATTGTTCTGTAATAGATTGATTCTTGCTGAATTTTTCAACAATCTTTGGAAACCTAGATAAAAATTCGAGGGAGTCTCGTGTGTTTTTCGTAGTCGAGACAGGGAACTAGCCAATAATAGTACATCACGCGTCGAGTGCTGGAAAAATGTTTCCGCACGAGACGCGTATGCAGTTTTATACGTCTGTACGTAGAAACATTATTCCAACGTTTTTATTTCCCGTGTTACACTACCGGTCAAAAGTCTGAGGACACCTGGGAATCAAGCTGATGATCTTCAGAGTTGGATATCTCAGAACTTATTAGCCGTAGAGAGCTCTGCGTGGTCACATTTTGTAGCTGATATCGAGCACTTTCAAATCTATTTTCAGTATCTTCTGTCCTGCGTATAATATCGGAGACACACGAGTCAGAAAAATGACTTTTTTCGCAATTTTTCAGGCTAGGTACGAACGCCTGACGATTTTGGAGAGATTGTTGGATCGCTATGAGATCAATGACATCTTCAAGCCCACGAAAAGACCTCCAAAATCAGTTGTTGAACGTTTCTCAAAGTGAATCTAGTCCCGACATCCAAGTGATTTAGAGAGGGAGTTTTTCTCTCAAAAAATTACACGGTTAATCCAAAAATGATGAGAAAAAGCCCACTTTGGGTCAGCTGACCCTCATTCCTGCAAGAGTTTGAGTCAATATCTGGATATCGAAAATGAAGGGTACCGACCTTGAACTGGGCTGTTTCTCATCATTTTCGGATTAACCGTGTAATTTTTTGAGAGAAAAACACCCGCAGACAATCTGTCATATCTCAATGCCAGAACCACTTTAAGAGACGTCCAAAAACGGATTTCAAGGTTTTTCCATGGGCTTTAAGATATGATAGGTCTCATAGCGATCCAACAATCTCTCCAAAATCGTCAGGCGTTCGTACCTAGCCTGAAAAATTGCGAAAAAAAGTCATTTTTCTGACTCGTGTGTCTCCGATATTATACGCGGGATGGAAGATACTGAAAATAGATTTGAAAGTGCTCGATATCAGCTACAAAATGTGACCACGCAGAGCTCTCTACGACAAATAGGTTCTGAGATATCCAACTCTGAAAATCATCAGCTTGATTCCCAGGTGTCCTCAGACTTTTGACCGGTACTGTACGTTGCCCTGTAGCTATAGGTATTTGAGCCCAGAGGAAGGATGAGTGAGTTACAATGGTCAGATCACTTCTGACACAGAAGAGTTGGCCATTGAATCAATTTTTCATGCAAAATTCAGTGACCTGTAATGTTGTCACGAGCAGGGTGGGTTTCACGAAATATAGTATAGGGTACTAATGGTAATATTTTTCGGAATTTGATGTCATTATCTTCAAGGAACACCGGTCGCATATATCATCTTAATTTCCAAGGCAAAATCCTCAAATTTATCATTACATTACTGTTAGTATTTTTGAAGAATATTTCCATACCTGTGCGATCAGTTATGCTGCAATAAATAATCCAACAAATGACGATTGACCAAATCACTTTAGCGAATAACATGAACATAACATCCCGTATAAAATTTGGCTCTGGAGACAAAGCCACATTTCTGATGCAGATGAGTAGGGTAACGAAGCCTGCGCTTGCTGTTGACCACCCGATGATCTTAATCCACTGTGAAATAGAAATACCGAATCAGAATAATAATCTTGATGTATCGAACATTCTATCAATAAAAAGTGGGGTTGATGCGTGTACTGATTGTACAGTTTTACCAGCGGTATCAAAGATTCAGAAAAAATATATAATAGGGTGGGCCGAAAAAGGGCTTTTTTCGAAAATCGATACGCCCTAGCGTGGAAATGTTGTGTTTGTACATATAGATGGGAAAAAAATTTTGCTGGACGCTGAGAAATGAGATTTAAGGTCCCAGCAAGAGCCATCAAGCTTTTATCAAAATTAACGTAGGTTTAAATGGGAATGTGCCTAATTCGGCACTTTTTTCTTCCTAACTGCGCTCGCATTTCTGGCGCATCCAAGCATTTCTAACGCACTTTAGCTCATTTTGAAGCTTGTTCCAAAACCTACATAATGAGCTAAAGTACGTCTAATTTCGACTAACCCAAGCCAATCTATCTCAACTTTCCCAAAAAGTGATCATTATTAAAAATCCCAAAAATAGGGCGATTCTCCCTTCAAACTTTGCTCGTATTTCTGGTGCATCTGAACATTTTCCAACGTACTTCAGCTCATTTTAAGGCTTGTTCCAAAACCTACAAAATGAGCTAAAGTACGTCCAATTTTGACTAACCCGAGCCAATCTATCTCAACTTTTTCATTTCGAGTTTTGAAAGGAGTGAGGCGGGAGGGGGGAGTCGTTTATTTTCGGATTTTTCAAAACCAATCATTTTTTAGAAAAATTGAGATAGATTGGCTCGGATCAGTCGAAATTGGACGTACTTCAGCTCATTTTGTAGGTTTTGGAACGAGCTTCGAAATGAGCTGAAGTACGTTGGAAAATGTTCAGATGCACCAGAAATACAAGCAAAATTTGAAGGGAGAATCGCCCTATTTTTGGGATTTTTAATAATGATCACTTTTTGGAAAAATTGAGATAGATTGGCTCGGGTTAGTCGAAATTGGACGTACTTTAGCTCATTTTGTAGGATTTGGAACAAGCTTCAAAATGAGCTGAAGTATGTTGAAAAATGCTTGAATGCGCCAAAAATGCGAGCGAAATTAGGAAGAAAAAAGTGCCGGATTAGGCACATTCCCGTTTAAACCTGTGTTAATTTTCATAAAAGCTTGATGGCTCTTGCTGGGACCTACAATCTTATTTCTCAGCGTCCAGCAAAATTTTTTTCACATCTATATGTACAAACACAACATTTCCACGCTAGGGCGTATCGATTTTCGAAAAAAGTCCTTTTTTGGCTCACCCTAATATATAAGGTATCAGTGACCAGACCCACAAGCGCTAGTGGCAATGTGGTTTTTCGGGGACGTGGGATTCAATTTTATAGCAATGTGGATCATACATGAGATCAAAATTACTTAGCAAAACAGCAAAAATTGAAATAGAAATACAAGTTGGATATTGTGACACACTCTCTCATGAATTAGTACTAGTTCGTAGCAGAATTTTATTAGATCATAGTGGAAATTTCATTGTGAACCAGTGAGAATGCTTTAATTGGAATAATCCGGGATAGGATAAGTATTTACTCAATTCGTACGGAGTGGGTGTGAGTAATATAACGTTCATAAGTATGATCTCATCCCTGCTAAAAATAATTCCGAGGGACCTCATGGGACTTCGTGAGGCCTGATGGCCCTGAAAAAATGTCCAATCTTGATTCTTACGAAATTTGCGCATTGGAGACGTGTAGCATACAAATTTCGACCAGAATCGACCAAATTTAACTATTTCTTGAAGAGAAAAGGTCTATATTCGTATGCTGCACGTCTTGGATGCCCATTCCAAGTGTCAATATTAATAGTTATCCCAGGGCCAGGTTCCACGGAATTATTTTCAGCAGAGATATTGGTTGCTATTGATTTCTCCACAGATTAACAGAAATCTGAGCTCATGCCGACACACATAATTTCAATATAATAATATGACAGAATAAACAAGTTTAATTGTGTAATCCATGTTCGAACATATATCCAAATAAAATCACGTGATCGGTGAAAATTTATTACAAAACGTTACTAAAATTCATTAGTCTAGATTGCAAAGTTGCAAACTTCCCTCATCTCTCATCCAATATAATCACAAATATCGTGCTATTAAGTGATTTTGGATACGTACCCTGTTTGGTCTCAGATTCTTGGAAACCATAAATCCCAGGATAATTCCAAAAAGCCAAGGAGACGCTCTCGTGTAGGGTACCTGATATAACTCATTATAGGACTCTTGCATCAGAGTTAGGCTGAAAATATTTCTCAATGTAGAGTAGATTCCGCAATTTGATCATTTGAATAGAGTTCAAATCCTTGTTCAAATCATACTCACTTCCATTCCCGTGTTAGATACAATACAGGATAGCTATTAATTCCAGTTATTGAAGCTGCAACAACTTGACAAATCACAATAAGAAATGCCAATAGTGCGAGGCCCATTTTTGGCTTTTTGTACAGGGTGATGAGGATTATTGGAGATATCAAAAATAACTGCATGTCAACAGCCAAGTACCAGGTGTGCATTATCCTCTATAGATATTATCATTAGAGTGTGGATTAATATCTTAGATATTTTGTTATTCCTGAATCGAATAGAATATAGAACACATTTAGCAATACTCACATAGTCATATTTATTTACGAAATTTTGGATGTAGAGTAGTGAATAAAGCCAGTTATCTCGTAATTTTGTGATGAAAAGCTTCATCAACCATTCCCAACGTGGCCCTGAAGCTATCCTTGGTACTACGGCTATGGTTGAATACACGAGGACTATGATTGGAGGTGTCAATCTAAATATTCAAATTATCGAACGACTAAACTCACTATTTGTAATTGATTAATCATGATATCTTCGATCTCACTCTCACCTGATGAATCTGTGTAAATAATGCATAGGAATATTGAAATTTTCATTTCTTTGCATCTTTTTCATAAAGCCATAAGTCATTAAAAAACCACTCAAAATGAAGAATGTGTCTACTGAATTGCTCATGACTATCAGAGTGACAGCTCTCCATGATTCAAACCACTAAAACACAATTATAGAGTACGTGTACAATGATTATGGAAAATATCCAAACAAAAGTGACCCTTGGTGCAATATTCATAGTACGTCAATGTGTGTATTATTGAAATTCATCCGAGTAATTACAATCATCAAAATTTGAGCATACCTCTGTTATGACCACGATATGATTGATATTGACGGCAAAAAACTGCATGGCATAAGTGTGAAATAACACAATAAGCGTAATGCTAATAAAACGCAAGCCATTTATTGCTCCCAAAGTGTCAATTTGTGTTGTCAAATTCAGTATCGATTGGCTACTTTTTATAAGAGATAATTCTGACAAATTTTGAACGATATTGAGCCAGCTGCTATTGGGACACACACGATCACTGATCATGTGAAGTAATGTACAAAGTACGAGGAAACCTGTATAGCTGGCCATCACTAACCTGGAATAGAAAAACTTAATTGGCTCATCGTTTTGAGAAATTCAAGTGTTCTTGAATTCTTTTGATACGATTAGTGAATGATTATTCTTGATTTGATAAGAATGCAATATTATGAGAGTCTCAATTTAAGTGCAATTGAATAATTCTCATGCATAACACTGCAAGAAGAAGTCGTCATTCTCAGATTGACGCAGAAGTCTAACCTAGTCTGATCCTCAGATAGATAAACTGTCATCTTCTCTTGGTTTCAGGAAAAAAGACCCCGATATTAAGATCATTTGCATTCAATCAAGGTTCATCGTCTGGAAATCTGGTGATTTTCATCTCCTTTTTAGAACCACGCACATTTTATACGACGAACGAACTATGTTTCGATATGAAAATGATCGAAATTGAGTACATGATCGCAGTGGAGATAATTTTGTGTATAACGATGATATTCATGTGTTCATGAGTCGAAAAAATTTCGATCGTGAATCTATCTTAGTTTCTAGGAAAAAAATTCATTTTTTTCCATCACTCGCGTATTGGAAAAAATGATTCAACTTAATATATTTAAAATAACAAACACCGTTTAGACTAAGAGTTCTGAAGTTCAGTTATGAATGATGTAATTGTAAGGTCAAATCCCGATTCAGATGAAATGCTCACCCATTTTGAATATTTTTCATCTTGAATTTGTTACATCATGTTCTAAGAACGAAATTGAAGTGAGAGCAAGGAATTTTTTCTCACAATTATAAATTATTGTTGCACAAGACCGGGTGGGTTGAGGTATAAGGAAATAGAAAAATCCCTCTGGGGTAAGATTCAACATGATTCTGCGGTCACTAATCAAAATCATCCGTCAGGCAATTTTAAAATATTTTCAATCGATATTTCCATATGTCGGACAGACTCGCGTCCTGCGAGGCTATCATTTCAGCTTAAAAAAATGCTCGTGCCAATTCAACCTGATTACTTTTGTTGCAAAATTGTTTCATCCTCCAAGATTTGTGATCAGTATTCGCCCAGAAGTTGGTTTCTTGTATTTTTTTTTCTTAAGCCTTCTCAGGTCCTTTCTTGGAGTCCTATTTGGACTGACAGAGTGATGGCCGTTCAGCTGTGTTTGTTTTGTGTACTGTAACTCGTAACGTGTAACCGTGCACTATAACACTAAAGCCTGCCTGGAAGAGGACACATGTTAGAATGGCAGTGCACCCTCTGTTTTCCGACGCTTCCGACGACTGCTCACAGGGTGCCGTCACGGGCCCGAGACTTAGAACCAAATCCAGATGCACCTTTGCTTTCGACGACATGGCGTCTACTATAGCAGAGTGGAAGGTCTCATCTGTAGCGTGAAATCGAGATTAGACAGTATGTCAGTGTAATGCGTATGTACACTCGGACGTAGTTTATTCTTCCCGAGCATGCGACCGCCTGCCCCGACGACAACGTTTCATTGTGGATGAGGTTTTTGATGCGCGTGCGCAGTGGCAGTAAATTCCTCACGACCAGACCAGACCAGACGATGCAGCAGATGTTTCGGTGTTGTCCAAGTGTGTCCAGGTCAAGTTTTCGCAACGCAGCGAATGATTTTCCGCCCTCCGAGTTCTCCGGGTGTAGACAGGACGAACACCACAACATCGGCTGCGTCATCTGGTCTGAAAACTAAGGCCACTGCGCGCGCGAATCAAAGACCGCATCCACAACGAAACGTTGCCGTCGGGGCAGGCGGTCGCACGCTCGGAAAGAATCAACTATACCGCCGAGTGTACATGCGTGTGTGTGGACTCTTCGCATTTGCCCGGGATTGATTTATCCCGCGAGGCGAGGGAAAACTTCCTTGTGAGGAAAAAACCTGCCTGGAAGAGTTCGGCGTCCTTATCGTGTTACCGATTGGCAATGGATCTCACGCCTCAACTATCAATAAATACCAAACCTGTAACACTTCGCGCCTTCCGCTTGCATTGCCGAATCGCGTAAGCATCAACCCAACGATCCGAAAAGTCAACAAAACCGATACGGCAAACTCGAATGAGCGGTCACCCATCCAAGTACTAACCGCGCCAAACGATGCTCGACTTCATTGATCGGAAGAGCTGGCACTCAGCGACCCAACCAATGCGGTGGTGGTTTCTTATGATGGAATCTGATTATTCAACCAAAATGAGTATAGTTTCTCATTGTTTTTTGGTGGAAACTCCCGTGAATGACGATAAAATCTACAGAATTTTCAAGCGCCTTTCGAAACATGGGATCTAGTCACTCTCGGATCCGAAATCTAAAACAAATATCACAAGAAACACGATAATTAGCCATGATGACGAGACAATCAATCGGGGAGAGAATATTCTAATAACCAGTTTATGACTTGCTCCGCCAAATAATCGCGCGATATCAATCCTCAACCATTGAACGTCTAGTAGATATATATGGATATCCAAGATTGAATTTGGATTCCAACATTGAACTTAAGGATTCTGTGAATTTTAGCTTGTCATTTGCGGGAATTTTCATCAAAGAATCAACGAGAAAATATATATTTTGGTGGAATAATCAGATTCCATTGTAAGAGACCAGCTTATCTGGGTGAATACTGATCGCAAATCTTGAAAGATCACACAATTGAAAATATCCATTGGAAAATCGAAAAATTGACTTTATTTTGAAATTCCCCGACGGATGATCTTGATAAATAATCGTGAAATCATGTAGAATCACACCCCAAGAAAATTTATTTTTCCCATACCACAAGTTCCCCAGTCTTCTGATCCACCATGCAACATATGGTTAATTCGGTGCAGCGGGAATCTCATTTATTGTCCGATAAACTATACGAAAAGAAGATTTTACGAGAATGAAATCAAGAATCAAATAGTACGACTTGATTATACAGAGGGGAGCGTCTCTTTGCTTATATGAACATATGCATGTAAAACTTTATTTTCGCCAACTATACAGAAATTATCATATAACCATGATCATCATGCTTTTCAACTCGAAACAATCACAAAAACAGAGGGTACCGATGTAGAGCAAAATATAAGATTATAGTGAATTGATCAACTCACAACCAAATGATGAATTCTTTATCGGATAGCTTCAACTTATTTTCAGTGCAGTGGGCATGGGCGACTGAAATGTCCAAGTTTGTCATTCGCTCAGATTTTTTGATGGCACCTATAACTAGATCGATAACGGTCCGAGCCGTACAAGTTGACGGCAAGCATATCGACATAGTAGGCTTAATAGGCATCACCTCATTATCTTCTTCAATGAGATTGATGGAGTACATGCAGTGCCGACCATGTATGGAGTTTCCCAAATAACTTCCTTGCACTTCCAGGCACTGGTCAAATACTCCCATGTCAATGATATTCCCATCTAAAATGCCTGGGGGTATCCTTGATGATGCATCCAACACTGATCGGATAGATTATCTAAATTACTATAGGTTCTTGGATGTCTTGATCGATATGAATGCATTGTCCTAGAGATAATTTATTCGAACCTGTACATCATTGATCTGTCTCACACAAGTACGCATTTCTAAGTATAAAATAAATTTACCCGAATTTCCCTTCCATGCCGATCACAGAAATTGGCACTCGCTGACCTTGGTGCGAGATTTTTGTCATATTAATTATGTTGAATCATCATGGAACGAGAGATTCAGAGTGACACTAGATAATCAATGTAAATCTCAGAAATTTCGAAGCGAGATTCGCAATTCTATTCTGTTTTATACAGAGTTACCGGGGAAATAGCGTGGGGTAAAATCGGTGCCAAAACTTTTGGATTCAATTAAATTCGACTTGATTCAAAGCATTCGATTTCTTGTCTCGAGACTTCCAAGATTCATAAATTTTAAGTTGCAAAAGCCACATTGGGAGCCACCTTATTGATATATCTAATGATGATTAGTGAAACGAAGATGCCAATATCGGAGTGTATCCAACATGCCCCCACACGGTTATCTCAAAAGGGCGTGCAGTATGACTATGCAATAATACATGTATGAAACCAGTGGTTTGAACAAATGAAAAAGCTCCAAATGAAGTAGCAAGGTGGGAAAAACTATTCCACGTTCCATCTGCAATTCACTGTATTTGGCATCCAGAAGCTCTCCCAAGATGCCCTATCTGTGGCAAACTAGGCTGATGAGCATCATCTCACACTGAATTTTGAAAAATCTATCGTTATGATCCTCGAAAGTGCTGCGTTCTTCCGTGAAATAAACTTGTCAACACTTCCCAAAATCACGAATGCAAAAATCTAGGCTTACTTATGACCCCTGGCCTACTGACGTGGGAATCTCAAGTGAACGCCACTGAATCGAAGGTACATTGATGACTTGAATCACTAAAATTTTAGAAACACTCCCTCACACACGATCTCCGTGAAACCCTAGATAAGTCTCTAATCTTTTCTAATCTCGATTATGGATACATAGTATACAATGATGTAAGTTCAGGAGGAAATCTGCATTTTCAGAGAGCCTTGAATGCCTGTGTCCGTTTTGTCATTAGTAATATACCCTATCGAGGTCATGTAACCCCACATAGGGTTGCGGGAGGCTGGTTATCTACATTCAGACGAAGACAGTTTCTCCTCGGTTCACTAGCCTTCTCTACTGTCTTAACCAGAAACCAAACAACATTACTAGACACTTATCCTATCTTTCTGAGGGACCTGACATTAGTCGTTCCGAGAGAAACACTTGCAAACCTTTTCTTCCATCCATCGCCAGAACCTCATCCCTCAGAAAGTCGTTTCACTATGAAGCATCAGAACTCCTTAATTCAGCATCCTAAGTAGAATTTGAACGAAAAAACATTTGGTTTTACAAATTAACTCGCTTCAACAAATTTTTGGAAGACGATGAAAAAGACTCAAGAGCGCGAGTTGTGACTGAACCCTTAGTGATTATACTGTGGGGGCGCTGGAGGTCCAACACATGCAATTCTGCTGTCCGTGCGCGTGTGAGAGTTGACGCATTACTCTCCCACACAGATACACACTAGTGCACACTGACGTACACGCACAGCAAAATCCATGTGTTGGGGAGCTTATTTGACCATCAGTGCCGCCCTGGTGGACGTTTCTCGCTATAGGCTCATTGACGCACTCGAGCTGAAGCTTCATCTTCCGTGGGCTGTAACTTCGAGCCAAATTGATGAAATTGACTTTGTGAACCGGTCATTGTTAAGGAAATTTTGTTGGCTTTCTGATGGAATTGGTTTCAACTCTTGAAACCAATTCCATCAGAAGTTCCTGCGTACGAGCAGTGAACGGACAATTTCAAACTGCCTAAGAAATGGGTTTGCAAAAATTGGAGAAAAACAGGCCTTAGACAGGACCTTGGAAAACGAAATCGGGACCACTTTTCCTTGAAAGAACACGGAATTTTACATCAAATATGTGATTTTTAGGAATTACAAATAGATAGGCAACTGAGAAATTCACTGTTCAGTGATTTTTACATTTTTGCTTGTATAAGCCGCCCATAATCTCAAAATGAGTTTTTCAATAGCGATTTCGATAGATTTTTGAGAGACCTTTTGAATGCCGCAAACCGCATATCTCTATCTGTAAGAAAACTCGACTTATTCGTATTTTAGTGAACAAAGCTGCTAGAATTAAAAAAAATGTACTTGACTTCATTTTCGAAAATTCTCGCCATGGGATCAAAAAAATTTTTCGGGACCGCAAAAGTAGTGGAAAGTTTATATTTTGTACCATAGAATCGAATAAGAATGTTAACAAAAAGATCTGAGACATGACCCTTTTTCGTAGGTCGCTTTCGCGTGAAAATAATCATGTGTTATTTTGACCAACCTCATTCACTTTTTCAAAATCTCGTATTATATATATTTATTGATGTGTATGATTGCTTTTTAGACCAGATGGGATAATATCCCGTGGCCAAAATAGAAAACTGCTCTATTCTATTTTATTCTATTTCATTCTATTTTGAAAAATGGGCGGGGGCATACTGACTTCGTCCCCTCGCAAACTCGCTAGCTCCCTGAATATCACTTGTAGGAAAATTATGATAGCTTGGCTTCAATTGATTAGAATTGGACATATCTGAGCTCATCCTCAATGTCTCAACATAAGCTTTACAATTAACTGAGAAGCGTTGAAGAATATTGAGTTTGTCCGACCATAGAGATGGAAACGGTCTGACTGACGTGACCGCCCTCATCTAACCTGACCGCACGCGCGATCGGCCGTAGTTTAATCTGACCAAGGCCAGACCAGCTGCTCCCTTTCCAATGCAGTGTAAATACTCTGAGGAATGCAATTCTTTGTGTATTAAGGTAGATTCAATACCGAAGAAATGAGCCCTTTGGCAACAATCTCCTCGAGACAAATCATAGTTAAGGTGAGGCCGTGGTCCGCTGAATAGACGTAAATCCGTTCGGAGGATAAGTCGAGTTTTACTTGACCAAATGACTTGGGATTTTACATGCATGTATAGAATGCATGTCTAAATCGCGCTACGAAGCCAAATATGTCAATCTCACTGAAAAAAAATGTCCAGATCAGATTCACTCGAGATGTCGTAGCTTGCCGCTCTCTAGCAGACGACGTTTGTATACATCTCGTTTGGATACTTTTTTGAGTGAAATTGACATATTTGGCTTCGTAGCGCGATTGAGACATGCATTCTATAGATGTATGTAAAATTTCAAGTCATTTGGTCGAGTAAAATTTGACTTATTCTCCGAACGGATTCAGGGCTACATTCAATATGGCGGTGGACTACGGCCTGGCCTTGAGCTTGTGTAACGGGAAAAGGTTCGTCCGACTTGGTCAGGTTAAACTCTGCCGAACGCGCTTGATCAGGTCAGATCAAGGTCGTTACGTCAGCCAGACCGGTCTGATGTCAATAATAGAATGAAACTATTTGACGTAGGTTAGAGGAATTCGCAAAATAGCCAAAGCAGGGCATGTTGGATACACTTACCTTATTCAAAGTTTACTTTGACTGTGAATTGTGATTCCTGAGACTGAAATGTTTCACATATTCTTGAACTTCTATTCACAATATGAACCTAATCAATCTTCTCAGGGATTCTATTCTCAACACATTACTTGAAGTATTTTCTATCAATTTTCGAGCTGGCTTTTGGGTAAAGTATCTTGGCATTCAGAAAAATAAGAATGTCATCCCATGTGGTTGGCTATCGAAGCATTTGAAACCTCATTCTCGATACACATAAAGATAATTGAGTAGACTGTCAAGAATTGATTCTCATACCGAAAACATTTTTGTGGCCTCTGAAATGAATTTATATGAAATATTACTCGTCCAATTAGATCGTTGAAGAATTTTGATTGTGGCTGATAATTTTTTCCATATCATTACATTTACACGAATCATTATACGCAACTGAAGAAATTTTCCTCGAGTCATCGCATAGGAACAAAACACAAAAACAGATTCTCGTTGATCTATGTATGTGACACTGACCAGTGGTTTTTTCATTCCGATCAATTCAGGGAGGAATATGATTGGATTTACGAGATGCGGTGGCTTCTCAGATGAATTCATCAAGACGTAGATTTGAGAATTTGTGGCAAAGTCATATGAAATTGCCTGGCCACAAATTAGGTCACGCAAAAATTGATGTCGCATGGGCTTACGGTCACTCATTGCCAACAATGAATTGAAATATTAAAATTTAGTCGAATGATAAGGTCTGTACGACATATGAGAGATTGACAGTCCTCATCCTTGAAGTGAAAAATGATATTAAAGTGTTTAAATTTCCGTAACATTTTCATGAGATAAGACTTCGTTCGCATCAAGCGTCAAATATTTTGAGATTGTGTGATTGATAGCCAACTCCTTGACATTTTATCAATTTCGCTCAAGGTACGATCAATCTTGAGTCTATTTTCGAAACTCTGGTCTTATAACAATAACCACTTAAGTAAAAATATTCTAAGGTGAGTGTAGTCGACCCGCGATGCTTCTTGTACCCAACATGTCCCCGTAAGCTGATCTCACGGCTGAGCACTTGTTCACCTTCCTTCACATGTTTCTATGTTTTTTGTTCAAAATATAAGGTAATGAGTGATTTGGGGTCGACACCGAATGATTACTGCGTTGCCAGAAAAAATTTAAAGTGATTTTTGCCTTTTTCATGCTTGCACAGCTGAGAGATCACCGAGGCTATCGAGTTCAGTGAAACTAGTGCCAGCTTTCTTTAGTCCAACCAACCTTAACGTACTGTGGCGCATTTGAAACCTTCAAAATCCACCTTTTAGAACCGTGAAACACGAAGGCCAACAATGGAGTGTAACCAACATGCCCCCATATGGTTATCTCGAAAGGGCGTGCAGTACGATTATTTTTACCATTCAAAACGTGTTTATCACGTCAAAAAAGGTCGGAAAGAGTGTTTTGGGCCAGCTAAAAGCTACAAATGTGGTTGCACGGTGATGAAAACGGATAAAAACGAATTAATGCACTTTATCGACGATCCACACTGTTTCAAAAAATGCGAGCAAGTTGGGTACACCCATTTGTGAACTCTCGAAAATACTTTTTGAGAAAATTGAGACAACTCATCCGGTCGAAATTAGATGCCTTTCAGCTCATTTAGAAGGTCTTTTTGAGACAAGCTTCAGAATGAGTTGGAGTGCGTTAAAAGTATTGAGGTAGACCAGAGTTGTTGAGGGAATGTCTCAATGGGAACAAGTAGGCTAGACTAACCTTATGATTCATAAATTCAAAATCTTCAATTGCGAAAATTATATGGTACGTCCTTTTGCCCATCTCAGAGGATAGTTTTTGAAAATTCGTCTTTCGGGTAAGGTAATGGGCAAAATTAGTTACCCTTCAAATTCCTTGCTTTATTTACTCTGATAAGCTCAATCTGAGATCATTCGGATTAGAGATTTGGGAGTGATTATGCTGATCTACTGTCAATCATTACCCATCAAAGCATTCCTTTTGGGTGCAAGCAAAAGATCTTCCCACGTGCTGATCCATCATTCGTACGACAGCTGAATATTGAACACAAAAATGAAAAGTTTCTGTCTCATATTACGCCCCCATTGCACGCGTAGATTGGACGGGTGTCCAGTTTGCTCCCTCTGACTGCAGTATATCATTGTCTCGTGTATTTGTGATGACTCAGATTATTTGTTGGAACGATTCGATATTTTTGCGCGCATGATGAGATCACAGAATGAATTTGACTCAAATATTCAAGAACTTAGCAATAATGTTGAGCTTCAGAGATCAGTCAGACTAAAATGTCAAAAAAGTGGCAACCGATCGGAGAACTATATACGATGAGAATTGATATTTTCTCGAGACATAAATATGTTCATTAATTCTATTAGTGAAGGAATTGAGCAAATCATTTTGGCGAAGGAGAATTCCCCGACATTTTTGGTATTATGTACATATTTTGGCAAAGGGGAGAGTATCTGAGAATCTTGGGGTGAGGAACCATAGTGAAAGCGTTAATTCATGGATTGTCTGATAGTTAAATGATTGTGACATGGAATTAATCTGGTCACCATTCTTTTTCGTTCATAAGAGAACCTGCTGCAAATTGTGAAAGCTTGTGATACTGTTCTGCCACTGGATCAACATGAGAAATTTGATTATCGTTCCTTGTAAATTTTATTTATGTGGAAAAAATAACCAAAAACAGCGAGCTTGAATAGGTTCCTATTATTTCTCTGATTTTGATCATACAATAAAATGATACTCACTAGTCAGAGCCCAACGGTCCTGTTTCTCTAAAGCATCAGTGAAGTAGATTATATCACGGACACATCCATCATCAGTGATATTATCTCGATCGTTTTCAAGTAGCAATTTTTTAGGACTCAGTAGCTCAAAAATCTCTTTGACGTAAGGACTCTGCAGAATTTCACGAAAACTCTTCTTAGGTGCGCAATTTGTGCTGGAAATTGAAGTTATCGCAAGTATTGGTATGAAATACACGAAAAGAATTGAAGTCTTCATTGCGTTATGAAGCAGAAATTTCAAGATCTGAGTTTCGGTGCTTATACAATGTAACTTCTTGCAAAGTTGAGCTTGGACTGTTTGGAAAATAATAAATATTAAAGGCAAGCTGTCTGCGATACTATAATTGCAAAGCTCACATTTCTCGCTTCATTGTGATAACGGTTTGATGCAATGACGGATTGAAGTAATAATTACTTCATTTGATATGAATATTCTCCCTAAACCCGTTGGAGTCAAATTTCACGCAAACGTGAGTCAATTATCACTCTTAAGATTGAGTAAAATGATTCAGAAAACGAACTTTTTAACATTCTAGATACTGCTTTAAGAAAATTATATCACGGCGTACACACTTATTTCAATTGATTTCCTGGTAATTCTAAATATTAATATTCTATAAAAAATGTATTCAACGTGAATTTTGGCAAATGTGTTCGTATCGATGGGGATTTGAACCCGCACACTCCTGGTTGTCAGGCAAGTGTCTTAACCATTAGACAAATGTGATATCATCATACAGTTAAGAAAGCCTATGTACGGTTGTGAACGGTCGATACGAGGTTTTACATATACCCGAAAGGTGTTTCGAAGGGAAACTCGAAACAGAGCAGCATCATTCAACACTTCAAAAGTTCTCTACTTTCTTCATAAAAGTTCCGCAAATCATTCTGGGATTATACCCTGACCTATAAAAATCGATTTCACTCAATGTGAGGAGTCAATTTCCACCCATCTCAGAGGGAAAATCGACTCAAGCTTGGAGCGAATGTAATATTTCTGTGGTTTCACTCCCTATGAGTCAAATTTTCACTCTAATATGAGTCATTCTCAGTCATTCCGAGGATCACTCCAGGCTTTGAGTCAAAATTTCACTCCAACAGTTTTAGAGAGTTCTATTAGGCTCAAATTGGTGTTAGCTTGGCGATGGAAACGGTCGATACATTATGCTTTCTGAGATATTACCACCAACTCACCGAAGCTCATCTAACGAGATAACCAGCTCATTCAGATCTGATTCAATGTTAGAAGAAATTTTGGTCTCAAATTCGAATTCTATTCTCCGAAATCTCTCAAAATTTAATATATCTAAATTCACTTGCGGCTATCGAACGCAAGTACGCGCAACCGCCACCTTCACACCTACATCATGCTACAAGCCAACGGAGCGATCCAGAGCAGCAATCCGAGGGACAATCCGGATCGCATCACGTGCACGTATATACTCATCATATAATCAACACCGCTATATCCGGCATGGAATTGATTTGAATGATTTTCCAAGACCATTGTATAGAGTCTTCATTACCAAATTGTATGACTATAATCAACTTGTAATAAAAAGTCGACTACGAAGAGGATGACCCACGGGGAGGATGTTCTGCAAGCTCGTCTCTTCCCGGGGCTCGGGTGTTGGGATAGCCGTGCGTCAATCCATGGGGCACGTGGATGGTAATAGAATCGGTACCGTCAAATTGGGTAATTTTGGTACAGTGGGTGCAACTTCGGTACACCTCTGAAAAATGACTTCCAACGATGCTTTCAGCAAGGTAAATGATTCTATCGCTCTGAAACGTACTCTCCTCCCTCGACAGTCGACACACTCATGAACAATGTGTTGAACGACCGCAGATCTCGTGTGGATGATTGTGGTCGTTTATTGAAGCTTTTTCCGAAATGGCTGATTCAGCAGCGATGTGTGGGTGGTCCAATCTCTGTACCTGGCGAGAACTGTTCCAGAACGAACTACGGGTGAATAACGGTACATTTTGACTACATTAAGCACCATATTGAAGAAACCATCAATTTATTAAGATATTTACAGCATTTGGAATTTTAACGAATGAAAAATCGTGAAAAAACCATAAAAAAATTCGTGTGCGTTTGAGAAAAGCGTAAAGAACGGAGTTCCAAGGCTGTCTTTGGATTGATGATTGGATATTGATATGATCTGGAAGTTTGGATGAGTTATAACTGATTTCCGAAATTTTCGAAGCTCATCATAACCGTATTTGAAAAAGATATTACGGTATTAAGCCTTTGAGTGATTGAGATAGCTGACATCATTTTCTCAAATATAATATACCATGCCTTACCCAAATAGAATTATGACTTTAGCTTGGGATGGACTCCTCAAAATGTTATGATAGGAGACATATTTAAAAGAAGTTAGCAAATGTGATTCTCAATTATCAACACTAAGTTGCTCATGAAAGGCATCATAGCCGGTGAAAAAGAAAATTTCATTGGAATTGATTGGATCATTGAGACTAATTTTAAATGATCCAATGAATCCGTGTACCCATTTGGTAAAGTGAGAAGCAATATCTCATTCATTTAAACTCTACTTTTTGCCCAAAGAAGACAAACATTTTCTTGGAGCTGATTGAGGCTTTCGACGATGAATGTCTATTCTGAACAAATTTAGATTCTGATGGTTCCCCACACTTACATCATTTCACTTTTCAATTGGAGCTCTAGAGAAATTATGAGAATCTATTTGAACACATTCATTAAGAATTTCAAGATGGGACTCTATTGCATTAATTAATTAAGCATTGATTAAGCACAATGATTGAAATTGACAATAATAGCTCTACAAACCAAGGGGGAATTTCGACTTTTGTCCCAAGTTTTTGATTGAATTGATGCCCTTATTCAACAATTTACAACATTACATCAAGTGATCTACTCTCTTAGATTGTCTTCACTATATTTTAGATCCATAGAGGATCAAAAGTAGTATTCTTTGTTCATTTTTACATAGATATTCAATGTATGTCAATGTGAGGAGTGCCTAACAACATTCGTAGAGTGGAAGTGATGACACGCGTAACCCATATTCAAACTTTTGGCCAAAGATGATCAATTATGCTTCAATCCTTGTTCTCATGATTAATAATGTAGTACACCGTGATTCGGTGACTTGGCCACGAATATTTAGAGACGAAGTTGAAGCGGTATCCCCATGAACGTAGCTGCGTTCGGTTGTCTTCATATCGTTTTTTCGTGTTGACAAGAGCACACGTAAAAATTCTGAGACGATTGTAATTATTGTGATATTTATCAAGAAATTACAAAAATGAAGCGGCAAAGCAGAGAACGAGAGTACGAGAGAAGGAAGCGTCATAGACATCGTCAACGCAGCCGATCTACGCCTTCATCGTCACGCAGGAGCTCCTCGCGGTCAGAAAGTCGAGGTTATGGTCGCCAACGACGACGTCGCTACAGCCGATCAGATCGTAGCAGAACCCGCGTTCGGCGAAGCCGAAATGATCGAAGCCGGAGCTACATCAGCCGCCGCGAGAGACGCAAGCGCTATCTATCTACCAGCTCGTCGAGCGTTTCGTCAAACGATCGTCGTCAACAACGCCGTGATACAAGGTCCAGCTCATCGAGTAGGTCCAGCAGCTCTCGCTCACAGTGTCGTGGAAGACGACGAGATTGCCGGACCGAGTCGCCGAGGCGGAATGACCGTCGTAAGTTAGTCGAGCAAAGCTCGAAATCTAGACATAAGCCTAGACAACGCTCGTCGAGCGAGGAGTCGCGGTATACACCGCCGCCCTATACAGGGTCACCGACTCTGCCCCACGACGACGCAGAGGAGATGAGAGCACCCACTCCGCAAGCGGTAATAAATGCTCCATCAAGTACCAGTGCATCGACCTCTATGCAACCTACTGCGGTCGTTACATCTCAAAACGATGGAAATCCACGTAGTACTGAGAACATAATGAGCAATGTGGCTAATGATGCAGATGGTGAATAATCATGCAGCTATATCAGCTACGACCCTCTGTGGATTGGGCATATTGAATATTTATCCCTGTCTAATTACAGTGACAATAGTTGCTCAAACAGCCGACAAGGGCAATCGAGAAATTGAGCTTGATGACGACGCCTTGAGAGTGCTAGGAGTCGACCCGAGTAAACCTCTTGAGTCTAAAAATCCACTGCGGCCGGAGCTCACAGTAAGATGGACCGTTTGGAAATCTGATGGCTTGGACGATGATACTAAAAAAGAGCTTCTGGATAAATACGTACCCGATACGACACTTGCAGCTCAAAAACTGAACCCAGAGCTTCTGAGTATCTTGTCTGAAGCCGCTATTAAGCGCGATAGTCATATTGAATCAAATCAAAAATTGACCGGGACTGCTCTCACAGCTCTAGGATCTGCAGTTTCTTCTCTCTTGACTTGCAAAAATTATAGTCGCGTGAAATTACTAGAAACACTCCATGATACTGGAAAGATATTATCCGAATTACATCATGAACAGCTTGAGAGCAGAAAAGCTTGCATATTACCAATAACTAACAAAAATATGAAATCAGTCCTCCAAAAAGCCAAGCCAGACGAGTATCTGTTTGGTAGTAATCTTTCCGATAAAATCAAAGAAGCAAAAGTCATGGAAAAAGTTGGAAACGACCTGAAATCTGTGCCGATCAAAAAACCTTTCAACAAAAATAATTTTCGGAATCCTCAAAAGAAAATTGCCCCAGATCAAAATCAATCAAATTACGAAAATCAGACGAATACGCAGAAAAAATCATCTATACCTCGAAGGCAAACAAGATCTCAGACGTCTCGCAACCGCCCAGATACACGCAAACGTTAGATAGCGTTCGTATTGCTGGTCGACTATCAAAATTTTGCAATAGATGGAAAGAAATTACTAGTGATCCTTTTATTTTGAGTTGTATCAGAGGTTACGACATAAAATTTGACTATCCCGTTCGACAAAGTCATGTCAAAAAAGAACCGTTACGATCCAAATCGGATATGTTAGATATTTGGAGTGCTATTTCTGAATTGTTAAAAATAGGTGCAGTCGAGTATTGCAAACATGATGAAGATGAATTCATTTCTCCATATTTTTTGCGAAAGAAACCAGATGGAACGAATCGATTCATCATAAATCTCAAAAAATTGAACGAGTTCATAATCACTAAGCATTTCAAAATGGAAGATATACGCATGGCTTGCAAAACTCTAAATCACGATGACTTCATGTGTTCTTTGGATTTAAAGAATGCTTTTCTACTCGTGAGAGTCTCTAAAAGAAGTAGAAAATATTTCCGGTTTATATTTGATGGGCGTTTATTCGAGTTCACATGCTTACCTTTTGGCTATTGCCTCAGTCCATATATATTCACAAAAATATTGAAACCCATCTTTGCCATCTTACGTGCTAGAGGATGGAGATCAAACAGATATTTGGATGATTTCTTGCTGTATGGAAGGTCACACTCTGAGTGTTTAAGAAATTTGGAAGAGACAACGTTACTTCTTGATCATTTTGGATTCATTATCAACTTTGATAAAAGTAATCTGTGTCCTTCGAAAAAATGCAAAATTCTTGGCTTTATTATTAATTCTGAACGTTACTCAGTCGAATTAACTCAGGATAAAAAGGAGAAAGTTTTGAAGAGAATCAAATCAATCAAACCGCACAAACTTTATAAAATCAGAGACATTGCTGAGATTATAGGCTTACTGATTTCATGCACACCTGGTGTTGAGTATGGCATGCTATATACTAAGAATCTAGAGCGTGACAAGGCAAAAGCACTCCACAAAAGCGATCGAAACTTTGATGAACCTATGAAAATTTCTGAAGAAAGCTTCAAAGATTTACAATGGTGGAAGTCCCATATCATGACATCATTTAAGATCATCAGAGAACCTAGTTATAGTCTAGAAATATTTACAGATGCTTCCCTTACTGGTTGGGGAGCATCGTGCAATAATGAAAATATTCACGGATTCTGGACTCGAGAAGAAAAACAACATTCCATCAATTATTTGGAATTGTTTGCAGTTTTCTTAGCCCTCAAAGCTTTTGCTAGTACAATGATTGACTGTAATATTTTATTACGAATCGATAATACGACAGCGATCTCGTACGTGAATCGTATGGGTGGCTCACGCTACAAAAAGTACAACGTACTATCATCATCTATCTGGAAATGGGCAGAGGATAGAAGAATCTGGCTATTTGCATCTTATATTCCCAGCAAAGAAAATGTCGAAGCAGATTTTCAATCGCGATTGCACAATATTGATACTGAATGGGAACTATCGACTAGTGCATATCTCCAAGTCAAAAACATATTTGGCTCGCCTGAAGTCGACTTGTTTGCCACTCGTATAAATACGAAATCTTGTACGAAATGTCACTATTTTTGCTCGTGGTTCAAAGAACCAGACGCTTTCGCAATAGATGCATTTACAATTACTTGGAGTGGTTTAACATTTTATGCATTTCCTCCATTTGCACTAATACCAAGAGTTTTGCGAAAAATCATTCACGAGAAAGCTTGCGGTATAGTCGTAGTTCCTTATTGGACTTCTCAGTCTTGGTACCCTATATTCAATCAGCTGCTAATCTCAGACCCTCTAGTTCTTGAAGCAAGCCCTGATTTACTTCTATCCCCTTGTAGATCACTCGTGCACCCACTAGCGAATCAACTCAGTCTGTTGGTCGGGAAATTATCCGGAGAGCGTATAGCAGAAAGGATTTGACTCAACACACTATCGACATTATGATGTCCGCTCTTGCTGAAAGCACAATCAAGCAGTATTCGTCAGTACTTGTGGATTGGATTGAGAATTGCGAGTTAAAGAGAATCTGCCCTTTCTCAGCTTCTATACAAGAAATCTTAGATTTTCTCAGTGAAAAATCCCATAATGGTGCTAGTTATGGCACTTTGAATTCTGCGAGGGCTGCCATTTCTTTGATTTCTGATCAGCCCTTGTCAGACAATGCATTACTATCCAAATTTTTCAAAGGCGTTTACAAAATTCGACCAGTTCGGCCAAAGTATGATAGGATGTGGGACCCAAGTATTGTTCTAGAAAGTCTATCTAAATGGATGCCTTTAAACGAGATGTCAATTGAAAAAATTTCAAAAAAGTTGGTAGTACTACTAGCACTCATAACCGCCCATCGAATACAAACACTGGCATCAATCGAGATACAGAATATCATCCACTATGACGATAAGATTGAGATCGAAATTCCTCAAATCATTAAGACCTCAAACCCAGGCAAATGTCAGCCATTACTAACTTTACCATATTTTGTAGAAAAGCCAGAATTATGCGCTGCGTCTACGCTTGATTTCTATATTGAAAAAACAGCATCGTTAAGAGGAGAATACAAAAAGCTATTCATTTCAACAAAACGACCTTTCAAGCCTGTGACCTCTCAAACATTGAGTAAATGGATCAAATCTGTACTAAGCGAGAGTGGAATTAATATGCAAATGTTTTCAAGCTATTCAACTCGACATGCGTCAACGTCAAAAGCCAATCTTAAAGGGATTGATCTAAATATTATAAAAAGCACGGCTGGATGGTCTGAAAAATCAGCAGTATTTGCAAAGTTTTATAATAAGCCTCTATCAAAAGATAAATTCTTGTTTGCAAAAGCTGTTATATCATAAAATTAAGTTGTTCTGAATTGTTATAAGCTATTCATTATCAAAAGTTCAATAAAGAGCTGAAAGAATATCCATTTCGATTAACACTCGATGGAATCTACCGGAATAATTGCTATATGCTGACTCTAAACAACTACATTATTAATCATGAGAACAAGGATTGAAGCATAATTAACGATCAAACGAACTTACCTGTAAGTGAAGTTCGATCGGAATTATGCGAAATCCTTGTTCGAGTGATTAATACCCTACCCTTTAGTAATTATCTAACATATCCCTCCCTGCTAGCATTGGCTTTCATATAGCAATTACACTCTGAAAAGATATGAAGACAACCGAACGCAGCTACGTTCATGGGGATACCGCTTCAACTTCGTCTCTAAATATTCGTGGCCAAGTCACCGAATCACGGTGTACTACATTATTAATCACTCGAACAAGGATTTCGCATAATTCCGATCGAACTTCACTTACAGGTAAGTTCGTTTGATCGTTAAGTATTGAACTCTTCATGATTTGGTGCAATCTTGTACTCACTGGATAGGATGAAAAACATTATCCTATTGATTAACGAGATCACAGTTTACCTGCTGTACACTCATTTCATCTAAGCAGTATATGGGATTTGACGACAGCAATTTTAGTTTCACAAGTTGAAGCTGAGATGCTTCTGAACAACCTCCTCCAATTGAAAAAGAGTAAGTTAATGCTCTAAAGAAATTAGGAGAAGTGTATTGCATGCAGCCATGGTTGAATGCATTTATGTTTGACTAAAATTGATATTGGTGGAAAATGAGATCTTAGAGGATTTTGACTTTTGTTGTAACGGGTAAGTGAGTCAATGCTCAACTTGCTCAACTCAATAAATTGCAGCATTGTAGGCCCTTCCTTGTCAATTCATGTTTCAGAATTTAGATGGGGATTTGAACATAAACGATGGCATGTATGAATAATGGTGGCACACGAATAACCACATCTTTGATTAAGACCCCTCATTCAACCAGAACAGAAATGTTTTGGTTGCTTCAAGAAATTACTTCCCAAATTAGGGTTAGAACAGATAGAATGAGCTTGCTGGATACTTGAAATTAAATTGAAGCAGGACAAAAGAGAGTTCGGAAAAACTCTCGTTCTGGAGTACGGATTGTATTTATATAGCGTTTATTCAAACCCAGAAAACCCCCATCACCCACGCAATGAGGGCACAATGAAGACCCACCTCACACGACACTGCACATTTTTTATTGGGATCACACCACCAAACACTCACGATCTGAATTTTCGTATACAACCCGTATATCAAACGAAAATTATGGAAGCATTACTCGTTCCAGAATAATGCAGCAATAATACTAAATAACAATAAGAATTATATGTTGTTGTCAGTCGTGCTGTGTGCATTGGAGAGCAGAGCAGACAGCAGACCGATCTTGCCATTGGCACGATATGCTGAGAATACACGCGGTCCCTCAGCCCATGCAGTGTACCTATATCGTATGTCGGTTTTTCGTTGCATCTGTATGGCGGGTCACATCAAATCTCGTTACGCGGGGGGGTGTCGGTCGCACGATTTCACTCCTTACCCAATGAGCGTGAAGGAACTCCGTTCCAAAAATCGTACCAAAGTTGACCCACTCTCCGTAAGAAGCATTACGGTAAGGTAACTTTGGTTCAATTTTGTATTGCAGCTTTTTCTTAACTCATCTCGATTCGAGATGATGGTGTATACGGTTTTAAAATGTTTCAAACAGCTTAGAACGAGAATAATGAATGATTAAACCTAATTACCCCGCATAGTATGGGTGGAATTGGAATATTTTGTAAGTGTACCAAACTTGCTCCATCGGGGTCTAACTTTGGTACACTTCCAGAAGTGTTAACAGCTCCTGCTTAGATACACCAAATTTGACTCTGTAGCCCGTCAATCGAAAGTTGAGACTGTAAACTTTCAATTATCTACTCATACGGGTGGGTTTTGTCAATGTTTACAGGAATGCCAAGCCAAACAAAATGAAAAGTACCGAAACCGTGCCAAAATTACCCAATTTGACGGTATGCAATGAATTATTTTCATCGTGAGAACTCGCACACGCGTTTTGCGACACATTCATTCATATGCCATACTGCATAAAATATGCGATAGAAACTAGTGGAAAATTCATACTCTACACGATTTACAGTTTTTAGATGATTGTGCGTGGAACAAATACAGAAAAGGGCGACCGCGACGGGATGGGCAGCCGGGTCGGTGGCAAACTCGTGTACAGAGCTTCGCCGTCAGGAGAACGTGGCCGGACGATTGTCTGCGGCCCTCGTTTTTCGAATCCTTATATACTAAATCGTAAGCATAATGTGATAGGAAAGATCGTCACGTGACCCAATTACCGGTCACGTGATGCTATTATAGGTCACATGATGGGTATTTCCATCACCAGGTCCAAACGAGCATCGCGTGCTGGCGATGGGGTCACAGGGGTTTTCCTCTGAACAGATGTTTGCGGAATGGCATCTCGTGCCGTCATTATAGGTCACGGGGGTCTACCCCGAACACAACACTAAGTATTTACGTTGACACAAAGAATGACTTACCTATGATTCACTTTTCTACATTATTCAGAAGTTTGAGAACTCACACTCCTTATCATTAGCTCTATGAAGTTTGCAGAGGTGCTTTGAATTATGAACGTGATCGTCAGGATCCTAAAAACTCGAAGTGTGGGCCCTGGCTGCGGCTGTACACACGTCAACCTGAAACTTCATTCAATAGCTAGATCTGAAAATGAGGTTCTGGGAATCCAGGAAGACTTGAATGCAATAGCCCGTTGATGCGAAGATAATGGGTTCACTCAAACTCAATGCAAAAAATGCAGTTCAATTTCATTCTTCAGAGGAACTTGTTCATTTATATTTGAATATAAGTTAGGTGATTCAGCCTTAACTAGAGTTTCTGTCGTGAAGGATTTGGGCATTTAATTGACTCTAAAATGGAATTTCGACATCATATTGATTTCATAGTGGGAAAATTTAGTAGACTCATTGGAATGGTTAAGCATCAAACAAAAAACTCTTCTAACATGAGATGCGTAGTGAATCTTCATAAAACTCTTTTCCTGGCATGGTTTCTTCATGGCTGCTAGATATGGAGACCTTATGTAGCTTTTAAGTTAAGGATATTGGAGACTGTTCATCATGAAATGATGAGACATTTGGCCCTCAAATATGGGTGACCCATGCACTATACTGATCATGACTACTCAACGATTTCTAGCTCATCTGGCCTTACCTCGATAGATTCATATTTTTGTTATCATGACTCCCTGCTCGCCTATAGAATCATGCATTATCATGTCAATGATCTTGAAGACCAAATCAATTTTGACTTAAGAGCGGTGAATTATCCAATATGTCATATGAGACTTCTCGTTGAGATCATGTCTAGTTGGGATTAACATTTTCACTCGTGTAGTATCAGACTTGAAAGAATGTGGAATGCACTTCCCCACAACATCAGATCTCTTAGGTTGGGTCAATTTGAAAATTATATAAAAACTATTGTTGATTAGTAACTCTGTAGTTTCATTGAGGCCGCAAAAAGATTTATCTTGATTCATTATTTTCTTGTTGATTTATTTTGTAGTATATAGAAGTCTGATTTACTCTACATGGTTTGCGACTAGATAACGCTACCGCATATTATATTATATGTAAGGTAAGTGTACCCAACTTGCCCCCATATGCCGATCTCAGGAATGGGCGCTCGTTGACCTTCCCGCAATTTTTTTTTACGTTTGTTGTGTTAAAGTATGAGAAAATACGTAGTTTTCAACGACCCCGGATCAATTCTGCGTTCTCCAGAAAATATAAAGTGAGTTTTCCATTTTTCTTGTTTGCACGTCTGAGAAATCACGGAGGAGATCACGTTCACTAAAACCGGTGCCAATTTATTTTTATTCGACCAATCTCCACGTACCTTAGCGCACTCGATTCCTTGTCTCAAGACCTTGAAAATCCGCTCTTCAGGGTTGCAGAACTCTGATTTGGAGCGATTTTATGTACAAAACACGAAGATGGTTTGAGAATCAAGAAGACCGACATCGGAGTGTACCCAACATGCCCCCATATGGTTATCTCAGAAAGGCGTGCTGTATGACTTTTTTTTACCACTCAGAAGGTGTTTATCACGTCAAAATAGGTCGGAAACAATGTCTTGGGCCAGCCCAAAGCTACAAATGTCGCTGCACGGTGATCAAAAGGGATCAAAGCAATTTTATTCACTTCATCGCCGATTTACATTGTTTTAAATGATGGGGGCAAGTTGGGTACACACTTTTGTAAACTCTCAAAAATCACCTTTTGGGAGAATTCAAACAGTTCGGCTCCACTTCATCCAAAGTGGACGTATCTTAGCTCATTTTAAAGGTCTTGAGACAAGCTTCAAAATGAGTTAAAGTACGTTGGAAAATATTGAGATTAGCCAGAATTATTAAGAAAATGGCTTAATGGGGGCAAGTTGGGTACACTGACCTTACTTTCTGTAAGGGCTCTTGGCCCGTATAATGTTTGAAATAAAAATAAAAAAAAGATTAACATCCTGTTCGGTTGGATTTTTTTTTGTCTTTCATTCTGACTCATTTTCTCTTGAAAGATGCTCCGAATAGTGCACGTGATGAAGGATCATGCGGATTCACGAGAATTCGATGACTATAGTTGAATTTTCTGGAAGGTTGACATAATGCTCAGCTTGGGGATTATCATCAGTTCTATCTGTAGCTGTTATACTATCTCTGAGGAAAATCGTTCATAATGAAATAATTTTTGTGTGCCTATTTCGATGAAATTTCTAGGAATCCAGGCATAGCAATTATCAATTCCATCAAGTTTTCAACGTCATTAGGCCGAAATCTATCAACATTGTTCAGAAATGTTGAATTTTGCTTTGTTTATGAAATTCCGTCTCAATTCCGCTTTGTTGACTAAAAACAAAGAAATTTGGGTAAAATATCTCTCAAATGACACCTGTTTCAGGCTATACATCTCACGAGCTCACCTAAAATTTATGGATACACAAAGTGCTCTCAGAGTTTCGGCTTGCGCACTTTGATCGTTAAATATCTAGTTCGTTCGAGTCAGAATATATACATTCATGCTAAATGTCTCTTGCGTAGTCATACCGTTCAAATATTTGCACGCGGATGACCGAGAATAACAAAAGCTCAATTCATGTCGAAATGTTTAGGCCATAACTATGACAATGGCTCAACCCGTTAACACTTGAGCGTGATTTTGCTGATATCATTCACGATTTGGAAGAGCTCATGCATGGATAGTTGAAACCCCGAAGTAAGCATCTGGCAATAAAGATGATGACAGCTTATTGCTTTCTCTAAAGAGAAAGCTTTGTTTTCGACACAGCAAATATTTGATCAATTTTTCCATTCAACCCAATATTTTCTTCAACATAATTCATCTTATCAAAAAAGTGCTTTAACCATCTTATTCTTCTCGCCAAAATCTAACGATTGTAAGTAACACTTTTCCCCTTAGAATCCTCAAAAACCCCCCAGTGACTCATCTCTCCGGCCCTTTGTCTGTGTCTGTGTGTGTGTGTGTATGTGTGTTGTTTTTTTTTTGCGCCACGCTTTCTCTTCTACACTCCACTTTATCGATTTTTGCTTTTCTACAAGTTGTAGAGAATCACTCAGAGATGAGACCAGTGATTTGTCTGGTCTCCTCTCCAAATCGAATCTGATTTAAACGTTTTTTGAGGTAAAATCGCTGAAATTGTGTACTTTCATACTAAAATATCTCTTTCTAACTTCACCTTACCCCAATTTTGATTACCTAGGCTATGATTTTTTTGGCTCAATCTATCTTTTGGTTAATACCGAAATTCCATTCAAACTCCATCAACGTAAATTTTTATAAAAAAACCAAAATTTCCAACAAAAACAGCAATTTGAGCATGTTTAGACCTATTCTATCGAAATTCTGTTTTAACCAAATTACACGTTTTGCTAAAGAAACCTCACTTTAGGTAGCCCAAATCCCGATAACTATTTTCCTCAAAAAAATAACTCAAAATATACAAAAATATTTTTTTCAATATTCATACTTTCCTCATATCTCTCCTCTAAACTACTTTATTCAAATTTTACTCAACTAAGTTGATACTTTTTCATCGTTCTAAATCAATTGGTTGATACCGAATTTTCTCAAAATCCGTTTTAATACATTCAAAATCCCATTTATTCCCGAAAAATCCAAATTTTTTCAAAATACTCCCATTCAACCCAATATTTTCTTCAACATAATTCATCTTATCAAAAAAGTGCTTTAACCATCTTATTCCTCTCGCCAAAATTTAACGATTGTAAGTAACACTTTTCCCCTTATAACCCTCAAAAACCCCCCAGTGACTCATCTCTCCGGCCCTTTGTCTGTGTCTGTGTGTGTGTGTATGTGTGTTGTTTTTTTTGCGCCACGCTTTCTCTTCTACAGTCCACTCTATCGATTTTTGCCTTTCTACAAGTTGTAGAGAATGTCTCAGAGATGAGACCAGTGATTTGTCTGGTCTCCTCTCCAAATCGAATCTGATTTAAACGTTTTTTGAGGTAAAATCGCTGAAATTGTGTACTTTCATACTAAAATATCTCTTTCTAACTTCACCTTACCCCAATTTTGATTACCTAGGCTATGGTTTTTTTGGCTCAATCTATCTTTTGGTTAATACCGAAATTCCATTCAAACTCCATCAACGTGAATTTTTATAAAAAAACCAAAATTTCCAACAAAAACAGCAATTTGAGCATGTTCAGACCTATTCTATCGAAATGCTGTTTTAACCAAATTACACGTTTTGCTAAAAAAACCTCACTTTAGGTAGCCCAAATCCCGATAACTGTTTTCCTCAAAAAAATATCTCAAAATATACAAAAATATTTTTTTCAATATTCATACTTTTCTCATATCTCTCCTCTAAATTACTTTATTCAAATTTTACTCAACTAAGTTGATACTTTTTCATCGTTCTAAATCGATTGGTTGATACCGAATTTTCTCAAAATCCGTTTTAATACATTCAAAATCCGATTTATTCCCGGAAAATCCAAATTTTTTCAAAATACTCCATTTTTATAATCCTTACACCAACTATATTAAAATTTGCCCTCAACCATACTACATATATTCCATGGAAAACCCTAGTTTAGGTCATCTGAATTCCCCTAAAAGGCAATCTCCTTATAGTAACTCAAAATATCAGAAGGAAATCGCATCTAAAATTCATTTTCCGCTATTACCCACCCCCTAAACTAATATATACAAATTTTACTCAACTAAGTTTATACTTTTTCATCGTTCTAAATCGATTAGTTGATACGGAATTTTTCAAAATCCTTTTAAATACATTCAATATCCAATTTATTCCCGAAAAATCCAAATTTTCTTTAAAAAACTCCATTTTTATGATCTTCTCACCAACTGTATCAAAATTTTCCCTCAACCAGACTACATATCTTCCATTAAAAACCCCAGTTTAGGTCATCTTAATTCCCCTAAAAGTGAATCTCGTAACAATAACCCAAAATATTAGAGGAAAATTGCAGCTAAAATTCATTTTATCCTCATATCTCCCTCTACAACTAATCTATCCACCTTTTAATGGACTAGAGAGATACTTTTCCCTCATTCTACATCGATTGGTTGGATCCAATCATTGGATTGTGAGTGTGATATAAAATGCAATTAAATTAGATTAAAAAATAAAACTATTCCGTAGGAATCCCAATCATCATTTTGGAATTTGATCAGTTTTGCAAATTTCTCATTACTTTCAGTGAACCTCTTAAACTATTTCGCTAAGAGAAAGCATTCTGCTAATCTCATTTAGCAGCGTATTTTTTCGGGCATCACAAAACGGACAATTGATATGATATGATGACTATGAGGTAGAATCGTATTCAGCCGTGGAAGGATTTCTACAAATTCATTACAGGAAATGATGAGTACTCAATCTACAAAAAGTCCTAAGCCGCAGAAATCAGCACGCTAGAAAAACTGTAGCAATATCTTCAATCAATTATTATACACGATAAGCGAATGTAACTAGACACTGAGATTATTAGCATGATAATTGCAATATAGTGATTAAATATAATTGAATAATGTTTTGGGCCGACACAGTTGGAGGGGCCGCTGAGTGTCAGCTCGGCTGATCATCGAAGTTAAGCATCGTTTTGCGCGGTTAGTACTTGGATGGGTGACCGCCCATCTCGGTCTAAACAACCTTGACGAGCTGACTTTTCTGATCGATTAGTTGACAATTACACCTCAGCAACGTGAGCGGAAGGCACGAAATGTTACAATTGCGTTGTTCATGCTCACGAAATGTGGCATGAGCACCATAAGGGTAGTGTGATAAATGTGCCGAACTCTCCGGAGCAGGTTTTCTCCCCTCAGGAGTTTTCCCTCGCTCCACGGGCATGATTCCCGGGCAAATGCGGAGAGAATCAGGTGAGGGTGAGTGGCTGGATCTCAAAAATACGCCACGATAGAACACGAAATGTGAAACCCATGAGATCCGCCTCGGTTGTAATAGGCCATTGGCTGAAGGCGACCACATTTAAAAAGGCTGAGGTTGAACACATAAAAAAAAAAAAAAAAATTATAATGTCTTGGATGTTTAAATATATGGGCGACTCCGCCGAAAGTGGGATGTTTTGGGGCCAAAATCGTCACTGGGAGTGATTTGGGTCAAAAAATCATTTCAGCCCCAGACGAGTTTTGGTGATTCGTTCCAGTTGGTTTCCACTCGTTTAGGCACAAAAAGAAAGTACCAAGAGCTACGTAGCTCAAAATTGAAGCCGGACAAAGATATGTCGAGTGTAAAGGGCGTAGAGGAGGACGGAAAGGACTTTTCGTCTCTAAAATTATTCCCATGGACCGATTTTCCGTATAGAATGGATTTTATTCAATCGAACCAAATACAACAAGAAATTGTGTTTTATAAAACGGTACCGTACGCACTCTCCACCCAAACACCGGAGTACTCGCCGGAGTAGGTACCGAATATGGGATTTAAAAATCTTTCGACGAGTGTTCCCTCTTAACTTGAGTACCAGCACGGGGTTTTTGAAATTGAAAACGGTCAGTCTATTGCGTAAATTGACCAAAAAATTGATTCGCATCCAATAGAGATCGGAAAATGAGAGATTTGGATGTCAATCGATGTGCCTAGTATCACCATCCCCAACTTCTCAGGTTCCTAACTCGCGGCTTATTCAACAATATTCACAATTATTTTGGGTTTACATTGAGATTTAGCGTTGCATAGTGCGAAGGTGCGGGCGTGTTCCTGGTAGATATGAGAGCTCAAGTGCAACAATTTTGATCTGCAAGAGTCGTGATTGGTGCGTTCAATTATTTGGGTTGCAGAAGGATTTTGTGCAACGATTGGTGAATAATTGAACTCAAGCAATTCTTATTCAATTCCAATGTGTCAACTGCTTTGGAATGTTGCTTCTCTATCTACCCATGATAATAAAAGGGAAATCGAGATTGAATCTTGAGGGAATAGAGAATATCGAGAATGAGTTTCATCCTTACATGAAGAGTGCAGGCTTGGGTGTACCTTGAAAAAATTTCAAAGCGAGACAATAAATGTTACTCTATGATGTGGTGACCTCGACCTGCAAGTATTAGGTTCTAAAGGTACACATTTCAGTTATTCAAGTCCCCGTTGTATCAGACTTGTTACTGAGAGGAAGAAATCCTTACGAGCAACACTGAAGATAGCCACTAATCACGCGAGCACTCGTTGTCAATGGACTTGATTCTCTAGTATCCTCCTTTCCTCCCAATAATACGATCAGTTTCTATCTATCCCTCATTTTCAAAATTTCTTCCCGAGCCGCATTATAAGTTATTACAATCTTTCATTGAATAGCCATACACACACGAGGAAATATCTATAGCCTCCGAACGGTACAAACATTCTAATTAAAATGACTTGGGAAGTAACTCCCTTAGGGTGTGTCCACAAATAGCGCAGCGCACGGCGCATGGCGCAGCTGACGGCACACGCGCTATGGCTCACTGAGACGGCCTATATGCATCACAACCTTTTGGTGCATGGGATTATGGTGAAATTATTGAAATGTGACCACTTTCAGAAGTTTTCGAGGAATGGGAAGCGAATAGGCCGGCGAAGTGAGCGCTAGCGCGTGTGCCATGAGCTGCGCCGTGTGCCGTGCGCTGCGCTATTTGTGGACACACCCTTATAGGATTCTTAGTCCCCACTCTAATCTACTTTCTTTATCATCCTAGGGTATAGAAAGATAGTCAAGCTCGTGCAGCTAGTTTTTTTCCTTGTCACGAAACAAGCAGAGTCTCGCTGTTACATATTCGCATTGCATGCATTAGAAAGATTGCATTTTTCCTACATATCTCCAGGGATTTCAAGCTCTGAGCATCAATCAGCTGTTTTCTGAAATTTTTTTGATCTCTGGAATCTCAATCATGCACGAGGGATGTGTTGCGTGTTGACATGTTGCTCTGGTCGGAAGCTGATATACTGCCTTGGCAATTTGCTTATTGAGTCATTTCTAAATTGAAGAGAGGAAAAAATGCAGAAATGATTGTTTGTAATTCTCAATCAAAATTTGAACGATGCAAAGTGACTCAACAACTGTACAACTCTGTCATTAAGGAATTCATGTCGTGACCCGATGTCTACCTCTAAAATAAGTTCCTGAACATTGATATAGTGACTTTAGAACTTCCATATTTTAGCGCATCCATATTGAACTCCTTGTGAGTCTAGAGCTCCTCAGCATGCGTCGAACAACTTCTGCGCTATTTATATCTTTCAGTAGGTACCTGCAAACATGATCGTGAATTTTGACTCGATTTTCAAACTTAATTCAACTTTTTGTACGGCACATAACTACAACTCTTGAATGGCTACAAAATCCATGGAATCGACTTTAATCCTCCAACTCTTGTACAGATGATTCGAGAAAATGCCACCCCCTTTGGAATGAGCCAGGTTGTTTCATCCAATCATGCCTCTGGTGACTTTGATCAAGTTTTTATCAATTTTCTCTCGGTTAGAGTCTTCTCGGCCTTGAATCGTGTTTTAGACTATATCTGCAATGCCTCCATCAGTATCTGAATTTGCTTCCATTTCAGGTTTCAAATCCCGTTTAAAACACTCGATGGTGCTCTGATTAATCGTATCTTTGAAAGCATCATCAACTTCTGCTTCATTCACACATTTGGACGCAAGAATTTGCCGAGCAATATCACGGACTCGATTTGCCAACGCAATAACGGTCTCTTCATCGCGTTCGTATTAAATTCCAAGTTTACCGCGCCATTGGTGCACAGATTTGGCTGTTGCATAAATACCTTTGATGTATATATTGCAATCTATCAATGCTTCGATGTTTTCAAATGATCGGCAATGAATAGCAGTACGCGTCTTTTCGATTACTTTATGGTCACCGGGCTACAATCTAGCACATTGCGCGCGCCAACGCGGCCTTGACGGACGCGTAGACGGCCCGCAATGTGCTAGATTGTTGCCCGGCGACGACCATAAAAAATCATATGCACCTCGTGTCGCAATTGCGGCTTTCCATAACGAGTGCTGCAAACGAAGTTTGCAGCACTCGTCATGGAAATTCCGCGATTGCGGCACTCGGGTACATAATCTACTATTTCCTCCTTGAAGTTTTGTAATGTTAGTTTCATTCGCGGGGCCCAACACCTCTTTGGCTTCGTCGCAGCCCTCAAAGAAAAAAGTGAGATGTGATTTCACACCATTGAACTCGGGCAAGACCTTGAGCGCGTCCTAAAGGATCACAACAGCCATTTTTGATGCCAGTTAGGATACAGGCTCACGACTACTTGGAGAGATTGGGACAATTTCTATTTCAGTGGAGAATTAATGATGCCGAGTGATGTCAAAGGTTCACTACTGACAAGAAGGACCCACGAAGTGCGGGTCACCAAAGCTCACCAAACTTTTTTCACAGTCTCGTACCACCTAGAATATGAAGAAACCAGAGTAACTCCGTCAAATGAGCCCTCTGTCCGAAGTTACACCCTATGATATCAGCATTGCCCATATAAGCCCATGTTAAAAAGTGAAATATATAAGGTAACTGTGCCTAATTTGCCCCCATTCCCTAATTTGCCCCCACTCAAGTTCTCAAATGTATGCACCCGCAGACGCTGCCACGCATTTTTTTCACGTTTGTTACGTTAAAATATGAGAAAATAAATGTTTTGGACCGATCCTAGATGACCCGCGCCTTTCTCAGAACAGAAAAACTGATTTCGCTACTTCCGACTTCTTTTTTGTTATTCACTAAAAGTTATGCCAAACAAAATTGATGGGATCAATTTTAACGTGCCTTAACTCATTTTCTTTGTCTTTGTCCCAACTTTAGAATGCTTTTTGCAGAATTGCAAAATTCGATTTTTAGCCGATTCTACGCCCATATCAATAGAAAAAGTGCAGTGTTCCTAATTTGCCCCTATAGTCTTTTTCCAAACTCATTCCTCGCTCCATTAAGATGCACCAATTTACCTCAAAAAATTTCAAAGGCGGTAAAAAAAGCTACAAAATGAGCTAAAGTACGTCTCATTTGGCGGTCTGGGAGCCGAGATATCCCGATTATACGAAAAACCCGTATAATCTCATGAAAATAGGCCTCTTTTCCTTGTGGGGGCAAATTAGGAACACACTGACAAAAACTCGCAAAAAATCTTCTTTCGCGAAAATCAAGGTATCTCGGCTCCAATTTGTTGTAATTGAACGTACCTTAGCTCATTTTTAAGGTCTTGAAACAAGCTTCAAAATGAGCTAAAGTACGTTGAAAAATATAGCGATGAGTTGAAATGGCGAGCAAAACAAAAGTAGTGGGGGCAAATTAGGCACACTTACCTTAGATATACTCGCAATGCTAATGTTTTAGCTTGTCGCTCTGAACAGGGGGCCCATTTGACGGAGTTACTCTGGATTCTTTATATTCTAGGTGGTACAAGACTGTGAAAAAAGTCTGGAGAGCTTTGGTGACCCGCAGTCCGTGGGTCCCCCTTGTGAGTGTAATACTATCTGCAAAGCGTCAGACTGTCTATCCGAGTCAAAATTACCACTTAAAAATTAAAAGCTCTCTTTGTAGTTGGGCCTGAATTGATTCTAATCGACCTCGAACTTCAATGAGGGATCACCACTATTAATTGGGGAAAATTTTGTAGAAAATCTTCGAGCTCAGATTATTTTCGAGTCAACGGGAAAATCATGGCCAACGATATTCTCGTGATATTATTTTTGATGAAAATCTACCACAAAGATCTTTAATTGAATAGATGTTACCAAAATACGAAATATTCATTGATTAAGAAATCAGTGAAGGAATTGCTGTATGTATCCTCGGTAGACAAAAGCATTATAGATTACCAACAAATTTATACATATCAACGCAATTACCGTCAAATTTGTAGGTATCCTCTAGAATTATTCGAGGAGACACCAGCATTATTCAAACCAGCAATCGTTTCTAGATATCCAAGTTTTTCTTGAAAGATGACGCAAAAGTCTTGTATATACAATGAGATAGACATAAAATACGGGAGACGTATGTACCCACCACTTCGTTCTTGGATGACATAGAATGCATGAGAACGAGATAACCCGCAGCAAATGTCGAATTTATATTCAGAGATTATAAAACTCCGCAACTTGCTTCATAGCACGAATGAAATGAAATTATCAACTCCCACGTCTCTCGTCAACGAAAACTGAGTTAAGTATGCAAGAATAATAGCATTTCAAAACTCTCATCTCCGGCTTAAAATGAATTACGCTCGACGGTAAATTAATCCTACCACGCTCGAGATAGAATCCTCCAACTTTTTCGTTGCGGGAAGTATTCGTTAATCCAAATTGAAGCATGAGAATTCTTTAAATGTATGTAATAAAATAATCTCATCAGTCTAGGAATGAATCCTAACCAAAATTTGGGAGTTATAACAACCTTTGCTTGTGTTAGCAGAAAATCATCCACATACGACATATTCGTGTCAGGTAAAGAGGAGTGAACAGTATTCACTCAAAATCCAGTGAAGACCCGCCGTACCGGTGTTCAAAAACAAATGAGAGAAACTTGAAAATGGTAAATTTGGGCCAAAAATTCAAAAGTGCTTAGAATTGGATGGAATCATCGCAATGGAGGATGAAGAAATATCGATAGACAAGAGTCAACACACAGGTATTTCGGGTTGAAATGAATAGGTCAAGAATTCATCAAGTGAACGGAGGAAGCTACGGACCGGAATAGTTTTTTTGGTATTTCCTGAACGCTCGGATAGTTATGCGAGTAGCTTTGGCAATAGAAAAACTCACATTTCAGTGAACCACGGAATTCGATTTTATGCTCGACTTCTCTCTTAAAGACGATATACTCGTATCGATCGACTCTTATAAGTTCGAGGAGATACAGGTATTTTGGCATGCAAAAGTTTGCTACAGAATTTGGAATCCACTCAGAGTCTGCGGCGTTTCGCATTTTTCCTGCATAATTTGTTCTGTGACAGAATATTTGGAGACTAGGAATGAAATTTTATAAACTATATTTACTCAATCCGAAAAGGAATTTCTGATACAGACAATAACAACAATACAGCGGGTAGATTCGATGACTTTTCCCATTTTGACTAACCAATATTGCCGTACATAGTAAGAAAGTACGTAACCGCCATTTTTGGAGATTTTGAGCCTTATTTATATCGTTGAATAGTTGCTGAAATACTCTTTCTTATCATGCAAATAAAAAAATTCAGAACAAATTGGGAATGCTAAGAATTTGAACAAGTTTTGAGAAAAATGCAGATTTTGGGAACAGAGTTGACGCAAGCGACATGAACTGTGTAAAGTGATGACGTAGAGCCCCCTCCCCACACAGCATGGAAATATTCCAAAGAACGATTCAGGGAAATAAATATTCCTGGCAATATTTCATGAAATCTTGCAGAAAGGTGTCTAAAGTGGGACATATCTTTATTGAGGGAAGCTTTTAGTGAAATCTTTCTGAAAGATTCTCGGGTTTTCCTGATAGTTTGCAGGAAGGTTTCTGAAAGATTCTCATGCTGTGTGGGCCGAAAGGACGACGCAAGTGCCCTTGCGGCGCTCTTACTGTGTATCGCTATGTATCACAAGCGCAGGCAGGCCCTCGCGTACAAAGTTAAAAGTCATTCTTGGCCCATGCGTTACTTATGGAGAGAGCGATGCAAAAGTGAACTCTGTGTAATCGCGAAATGGTGAAATGACGCAAGTGACATGAAAATTTTTCTGATAAGAGAATGCAGATTCTGATTTCACCGTCTGATAGAGAAAACCCGATTGACTGAAGAATCTAAGTTTTGTTGTTTTCGGACGAGTGTTTCACCAATTTTTGGACCCTCAAAGTCTGTCGCGATTTTCTCGATTCCAACCGAATGGTGGTTACGTACTTTCTCACTATGTACGGCAGAATAAGTTGGAATTTCGATACCGACACAATTGGTGGGGTTATTGAGTATCAGCTCGGCCGATCATCGCAGTTAAGCAACGGTGGGTGCTGTTAGTACTTGGATGGGTGACCACCAATCTCGGTCTAATCAATCTCGGCTTGCTGACTTTTCTGATAAATTAGTTGACACTTACACCTCAGCAACGTCAGTGGGATACGAAATGTTACAGTTTCGATGCTCATGCTCACGAAAAGTGGCTCCGGGTAAATGCGGAGAGGGGCTCGCTTGGCATTCGGGCGAGAAAAGACAATGAATATAATGGTATTAAATAACATATCTCACTGCTCTAAGAGCCAAAATACCACTTCTTGTGTGCTCGGGGAGCTCGTACATTTTGTCACGCGATTTTGACTGAAATTCTACCCAATTAATTCTCCTCGATAAAAGTGAAACTGCCTATTCCAGGCATTTCTGCAGAATTCAACCTGGAAGTGAAATGTGAGGTGCAACTTTTCCATTCCTCAAAGTGTCACCAGAAATAGATTTCCACGATCTGCGAAACTGACCAAAAAATTTAGCAAAAGCGAAAACTCTCTCGCAGAAATCTGCCTTTTCTAAATTTTTTGGTCGGTTCGGTGTTCTACTAGTGTGACCCTTGAACAGAATACTACGGAGGCTCCAAACAACTTCTTTCAAAGTATTTGATGGTCATATCAAGACCCCATGACCTCAAGTCTGCAGCTTTAACCGATTGGCCGTTAGATGAATTTAGTGGGAAATCGATCTGATGTCCTCCTAATGAGAACCTTCCAAAATCAATGGATCATCCACAGTCTCACTAAATCCATGATTATCTCCGACCCACTTGATTGTGAGAAGATTCTGAGAAAAGCATCTTGAAGATCATAAAAGAATCTATAGGTTCATGTGTTCCAAATATTTTTATGTGCTTTTTAAGTATTCGCACTCGACGTTGAAAATCAAAAAAAGTTATTCTCCAGTGGATCATCACCTATATAGCCGTTTTACACGGCCTCCCGAATTCTAGACACGGATCATTCACTCGACCACTGGAGATACTCACTCCCTATAGATGCGAAGATGATCCTATAACGTCAATGGGAGTGATCCAATCAAAAAAATCTTACGGGATCCTGTCGGTCGTTTCAAAACCTACAATTTCCTCTTTCTAAAGTTTTCTCTACGACCTTCGCTGTCCAAGTAAGGATCTTGGAGAGAAAAATTTTATATAACATAGGGTGCTTATGGAGATACCGAAGCTGGCACCTGTTTTGTTCCGTCTTGCTCTATTCTAGGACAAAAATTCATCAAAAAAATATAGCGCCACATGATTCTGATTTTAAAAAATCTTATACACCCGATAACTCTCAAAGATTTCACGAGGTCATATGATTATGATTGGAATTCTCTCCTTTCCAAATTATTTTACTTCCATGTAGATACTCTTCTTGATTCAAGATCCAGCCATATGATATAATAATTATGAGAATATCCAATCATATTCAGATTTCAGACATATTGTCATTGGTAACTGATACAGGGAATAGACCAATATAAATACGGCCGATATGAATAACTCTAAAATTTTAATTGAGACAAATATTTTTTGAAATAGGTGAGAAGTTTCCCGACTTGAATGATTGGTTTCATCATGCATTATTCGATAGCTCATTCTCTTCAAATTGCGATTTAATATACGAATATATCAATTCTATATGGCTATTAGTATCACAATCAATCATTTCACGCTGCATCAATATATCAGCGCTGCTTCTGATCTTCATGTTCCCGTTATCGGCAGAAATTAGCAGCACTTTCGGATACATGATAAGTAGATTAGCGTAAATTCCACTAATAGATTGACAAAGCCATGCATTTCCGATATTTCTATCATACACTCCCCAACTGAATGTATTAATTTTGTGAGGTATATATTCGAATGGTTGTATGATTGCTCTCCCGGGGAGCAATTTCCTGAGTAATTTCTCTTCATAATATTTTGACTTAAGAGATTCTCGCGAGGAGGGGATCTATGACTCATTCTCATATTCCTGTGTTCTAAAAATTTGTTCTAAAAATCGATCTACCTAACGATAGAACAAGTTCTGCTGAGTGAGTTTTGGTCATGATAGACTTGCATCCCACTTTGATTTCCATTCGAACCTGGGGCACTTAAAACCTCTCTCTTGTACTTGGCCTTCGGAAGTCAATTCATAGGCTGGCTCTGCAACCTCATGCTGTACGCTCTGCGTTGTTGTTGAATTCAATACTGTAGTTGTAAAATTACGGTTATGAATACGGGATCCATGATGGATAGTTAGGTGGTGGGCCCCTGGGGACCTTATAGGACCAAAAATAAATGTTTCATCAAGACTTCTTGCTAATAAACAAGAATCATCATCTGAGGGGTGGAGCTCATCATTTATAATCCCGGATGCCCAGTTTTTGCCTCGCCACATTTTAGGTCATTTACGGCGCGAATTTCGAAATACCTCGTGAGATACAAATGAATTCGGCCTGATGTCCCAAAAGTTTACCATTCCATTGTGAGCGCCAATTTCATCTCACATGTGTAATCACATATCACCTGTAGACGAGATATATGGGGTTCCAATCTTTGCAGTATGTTTGCCATAACTTGAAATCGACTGATCGGATAGTTCTATAAATATATCCCTTGTCATGTTCCAACAGTTCAAATCCTTCAACATCGTCAAAGATCCGAGAGGAGATAAAGACAAAATATTATAAGTTGGAATTTTTTCAGTGATTCTCTCCATCTTTCCACGCCAAACAACGCGTGGAAACATTAATGGTACATAACCACTTAATCTAAGGTTCTGTAGAGTTTCGGGTCCATTGGAATATCCTACAACCCACAGTGGCGTCATAACTGTGCAGATAACTGCTCAAAGCTCGATTTTTCCCTGTTTCGGGCCTTATAGCCGAGGGTGCTGACTGGTAATAAGTTCTCTGGGCATCAGAGATAGTACGTGACTACTCGATCTAGGGTTCTGTAGAGTTTCGGGTCCATTGGGACTCTCTGCATCCCCCCGTGACTCCTCGACTGCGACTATAATAACTTGAAGCAGGATCTCCCCTGTTTTGGGCCCTATGATCGAGTTTGCTGATTCGTTATCGATTCCCTATTATCTCTGAAGACTCAGTGTACCCTGCTCATCGTCAGACAGGTTCCCGTATGCGATGGAATTTTTTCATTCGCACCTTATTGTACAGAGGTAGCTCAGTCTATCATATATTCCTCATCTCGCCCCGCTCCAGCTCTCGTCCAGCATCAGGCCCAAATATCTGTTTCCTCTTGGTCTTGGGACTATCTCGACTATACCTTTTGAGAGTGATAAAAAAGTAATAAAATCCTGTGTAGTTCTGAGTGTCCTCGAAGCTACGCCTGCATATGGTGTTCGCTAGCGTAAGCTTACGCTAGCGAAAACGACCATATTTCAGCTGAATCATATCACACGCATATTTTGAGGACATATTCTGAGAGTAATAAAAAAGTAATAAAAAATGAGCTATTGCTCATTCCCGTACGATCTTTCCCCGGCCACGTGTTCGCTAGCGTAAGCTTCCGCTAGCGAAAACTCTCGTATTCCGGGCCCATGACCGGTAATAAATTTTTTTCTTTGGTAATAAATTAGTAATAAAATAGTAATAAAAAGTGAAATTGGTTTGGGCCCGGTTTGTGAGTTAGTGTTCGCTAGCTTCAGGTACCCAGACAATTTTCATCCTCACCAAGGTCTCATTGGTCACTAAAGGGATACTGGCGTCCGAAGACACGTACGCACTCAGCGACGATCGCTATGAACACGGCCAGCATGTTTGTGGTGAATGATCGGTTGTGAATATGATGGGAGACGAAATGAAAAAATGGTGGCCACAGTCTCCTAGTTGGAGATGAATACGGTCGTAATGTCTGCATCGTAAAGTGACTAACCTGCGTGCAGAAATCCACTTCCTATTACTTAGGCGATCATTGGCGACAAATGGTCAATTGAGTGAGGAAAATTGACAGAGAGATAAAATGATTGAGTCGGGTAAGTGATGGAGTGGATGATGAATGATGATTTGTGGAAGAGCGATGTGATTATGTTTGTGATGAATGATCATATTGGAATCAAGGTAAGTGGGAGGGAGTGGGTGATGAAAGATGATGAATTGAATTAGGATTGAATAATAACTTTTCTTGTTCTCTAAATTTAACCAGCAGCTCTTATTGAGAAATTCATGGGCCGTTGATTGATTCATTTTTATATCTCGCAGAACGGAGTGAGCGTAAGCGAGTGACAATGTCGCTAGTAAAACAATTACTAGAACAAACTGGAAATCAACATTATTCTCTGAACAGAACGTTCCTTTTGTAAGTGACCGAATAAAATGACTTACAAAAAGTCTTTGTGCTAAAAAATATATCAAATGTCATATTAAAGTGGGATTACGGGCTCTACATCTTTTCAAACCTCAAATAAATTCGTCTGGCAAAGTAAGTGACGCTCTTGGAGTCACGAAGGCTTGTGGTGGATTCGTGGTGGACCACAGAAGCGCGTCGCTTGAATTTTGCTCGCTCGAACAAACTTGAGCCAGGGGAGTCTTTGACAAATGCGGTTAGCATGAGCTTTCTAGGGGTTTGTCTGCTTTTGTATTTGTGAGAGTCGCGTCACGTCACCAATAAGCTAGATCAGCGTACTTAAGCCGGTCTTTGTTGTTGTATTTGCTGATATTAAACTGATCTTACTGGATTCTGAACGAGATTGATTGATCCGCTCTTCTGCTTTAACACATTGAATCACTTGAAGAATGATGACAAATTATCCAACCCTCCTTACATCAGGATTTTGTTACTGCTCTTCCATCAGGAAATAGCTCAGGTAGAATGTATGATCGATCGCGTGTTTTGCTAATCCAGATTTGATCTCATCTCAAATTTCTCAGATTTTGACAATTTTATACTGCCAGGAAAATTATTTATCGTGAGCTCACGTAGCACAACCATTGTAAATGATTTATTTACAATTCTATTGATTTCCGAAATATTTGCTGTCCATTATTAGTGATTTCTTATGACCAAAGGATGGAAGTCGTCGACATATAATCCGAATATCATATGTCAGCCTCTTCATATCACCTGACTCGTGAGAGTTTTCAAAATTTTACACGAAAAATATTAATTATGGGCTTTCGAACACCATTCTGAGCAATACCATCGAGTATGAGTTGCTCTCCTCATCAACATCAATCGTAGACATACGAAGAATTTCTCCGGTCCTTAGATAAATTATGAATTCCGGATGATGATTATATCTCGTACATTCAATAATTCTTGAGATTTTTAATCTGTTAGCGATACATCGAGAAATGGAACTCCTCGTGGAAACGAAATTTCATCTACTCCCTTGTATTTTTATAATTAAAATAATTAAGAGCCCAGCAAAAATTTGTCCGTCAGCATCTCGCGTCTCGGGTTGCCTATTGGCAGGGGGTGAAGGGCGATGGGTGGCCGTATGGGTCATGGTTGGGTCATGGGTGAGTGGTCAGGTGGGTTGTTTGGTGGATGGATGGAGTGGAAATCACTAAAGTCCAAGTGATACGTTTCACTGAAATTCAGTGAAAATGCACCAAAAATTCAACGAGAATTTCACTAAAAAATCAGTGAGAATTTTACTAAAATTTCAGTGAAAAACTCACTAAAAATCAGTGAAAATTCCACTAAAATTTCAGTGAAAATTTCACTAAAACTCCAGTGGAAATTCCACTAATATTTCAGTAAAAATCGCTTGAATTTTAGTGGAAGTTCTATTGAGATTTCAATGAAAATCGTTGAAAATCGTTGAAAATCGTTGAAAATCGTTCAAGTTTCAGTGAAACTTTCACTGAAATTCTCGTGGAAATTTCTAGAGTTTCAGTGGAACTTCCACTGAAACTTCAGTGAAAATCGCTCAAGTTTTCACCGTCTATTAGATTCGAATAGTTGTCTATTTTAGTATAATTGCATCACCGGATGTGAATGACTATTTCGAACTTAGTGTATTGATTGAGTCAAACGAGATGGGCAATAAGGGTATACATGTTATTCATTGATGAAGAGAGAAATATCCTTCGTGATTAGTTTTTCATCTAGGTACAAATCATTAGTGGGATAGGATTCATAAGGCGAATAATCGTAAATTTCGCGATATCCTTCCAACAAATTAAATTAATTAAGCCTTTAACAAAGGGGGGTTGGTGTGTGTTGATGAAGAGTCGGGGCGTTGGTGGTGCCCCCTAGGGATCCTTTGTCACTGGTCACGTTCGGCACAACTCGGACGATGAGGATGTTGAGGTTCGTGGTGCGGATGAGGTTGATGAAGTTGAGGTTGAGTGAATTCGCACACAATATTTTCACACAATTCTGACACAGGAACCAAAGTGCGTGAAACAATTATGGAATGTTCACTAGGTCGCGGTGATGACGTTCCTGACGGCACCAGGATACGTCGGAGTAACGGAGCAGCATGGCCACGGCTGGGCCAAGTGTCGTGGAGTATGCGTCGCGACGGCGGTTCGAATTTGGACTGTGTCTAAAGCTTGGACAGCTCGGGTTTATATAAGCGGTGTCAGTGGTAACGATAAGCAGCGTTACCCGTGTAATGTAATGGGAAGCGCCGTTACGTAACGGTAGGTGGCGTTACGTAATGCGAGGTTACGTTACGTAACGCAGAACTGCGTTACGTATCGAAAGGGAACGTTACGTAATGGTCCGGTGCGTTACGTAACGCTAAGAGTCGTTACATGTGGAATTTGCGTTACAAATGTTTGGAAATGGTATGAGTATGATTTTGATTGATACACACGGAAAACAATGTGGTCGACGGAAAAAATAGATGTGTGAATGCACGCGTCACCTTATATAATAAAAAAAAAATTAATTGAGCGAAATTTCCAGATTCTTACTGGAGATTTCCTACTTCACTATGCGCAACATTACACCAACTCAATAGTATTCAATCACAGTTACAGTGGAACCTGTTGAGTTGGACACTCCCTATGTTGGACACCTCACTAAGTTTTACCCTTTTCATCGGAACCGAAAAAAATTACATTAGTTCAAATGGGAATTTTTCTCTGTATGTTGGACACTCTGTATGTTGGACACCTCGCTAAGTTTCACCCCTCTCTGGGAATCCAAAGATAGTATTTCAATGTATGAAAACCTTCAAAGTTGGACATTTGGAAATATAATATATACTAGATCTTCACCAGCTGACTTTACGAGAAGATATTTAGCCTAATGACCATCAGATAATGTGATGTATACACAAACATGGTGTTCAAGATGCAAACAAGCGCGCTTGTACTGAGTTAATTGATATACCTTGGCTCAATTTCGAAAAAGGTCAGTATCGGCTGATTGCTCGCAGAGCTCTTTTCTTCAATATTCCACTTGCAATTGTGCGAAATAATTCGTCGCGATGAACAAAAAACGAAAAAATGTTGTGAAATTGTGCATTGATGAAAAGAAGAATGAGCTCGATTTACGTAGTCAAAGATCAAGCCTTAGAGCTGTGGCTCAGCAGTTTGGCATCAGTAAGACTACAGTTGTGAATATTGAAAAAGGCAGAGAAAAGATTATAAAAATATGGGAAGCTAACTGTAGCGATAAAAGGAAATGGAAGTTGAGGACCAAGGTCGAGGAGAGCATCTACAAGAAAATTGCTCTGTCAAGACAGTCAAAAATCGATGAATTTTTGTTGAAGAAATGAAATATTTGATGAAACTTTTTTTACATCAATACATATGAGTAGTTCCACGCGAAAGCGACCCTCGAAAAAGGGTCATGTCTCAGATCCTTTTGTAAACATTCTTATTCGATTCTATGGTACAAAATATGAACTTTTAACTACCTATGGGGTCCCAAAAAAATTTTTTGGTCCCATGGCGAGAATTTTCGAAAATGAAGTAAAATACATTTTCTTAAAATTCTAGCAGCTTTTTTGCACTAAAATGCGAATAAGTCGAGTTTGCTCCCAGATAAAGATATGCGGCTTGCGGCATTCAAAAGGTCTTTCAAAAACCTATCAAAATCGCTATTGGAAAGTTGTTTTTGGGGTTATGGGCAGCCTGTACGAGCAAAAGTGTAAGAATCACTAAACAGTGAGTTTCTCAGTTGCCTATTTTTTTCAATTTTTGAAAATCACATATTTGATGTAAAATTTTGTGTTCTTCCAGAAAAAAGTGGTCCCGATTTCCTTTTCCGACGTCTAAGGCCCGTTTCTTCAAATTTTCGCAAACCTATTTTTTAGGCAGTTTGGAACCGTCTGTTTACTGCGCATGCGCAGGAATTTGGACTGTTAGAACCAATTCCATTGAGAAGCCAAGAAAATTTCCTTCAAAATGACCACTTGGCAAAGTCAATTTCATCAATTTGGCTCGGAGTTACAGCCTACAAAAGATGAAGCTTCAGCTTGAGTGCGTCAATAGGCAAACGATACATCGGGCCAGAGATCGTGCCCGGATTTTCCTACTATTGTCGCGGTGTCTCCGTCCACCTCTTGTTGGTTATCGAGATTCGGTGGTCTTTCAAACGTTGTAGCTCCGAGCCAAATTGATGAAATTGACTTTGCCAAGTGGTCATTTTGAAGAAAATTTTCTTGGCTTCCCAATGAAATTGGTTCTAACAGTCCAAATTCCTGCGCATGCGCAGTAAACAGACGATTCCAAACTGCCTAAAAAATAGGTTTGCGAAAATTCGAAGAAACAGGCCTTAGACGTCGGAAAAGGAAATCGGGACCACTTTTTTCTGGAAGAACACAAAATTTTACATCAAATATGTGATTTTCAAAAATTGAAAAAAATAGGCAACTGAGAAACTCACTGTTTAGTGATTTTTACACTTTTGCTCGTACAGGCTGCCCATAACCCCAAAATCAATTTTTCAATAGCGATTTTGATAGGTTTTCGAAAGACCTTTCGAATGCCGCAAGCCGCATATCTTTATCTGGGAGCAAACTCGACTTATTCGCATTTTAGTGCAAAAAAGCTGCTAGAATTTTAAGAAAATGTATTTTACTTCATTTTCGAAAATTCTCGCCATGGGACCGAAAATTTTTTTGGGACCCCAGAAGTAGTGAAAAGTTTATATTTTGTACCATGGAATCGAATAAGAATGTTAACAAAAGGATCTGAGACATGACCCTTTTTCGTGGGTCGCTTTCGCGTGGAACTATTCATATTTGAATACGATATCTTAATTTCTTGAATATGGCTCAGCCATTTATTGTCAATCAATTAATGTACATAATACAGATTATCTTGATTCATTCGTTGGATGGTTTGAAATGATGAACGGTTAACTGCCGAAATAATTTGTAATTGCTTTGCTCAATTTCTTTATACAGATATTTGAATACGATATCTTGAATGTTTAAAAATGACTCAGTTATTTATCAATTTTTCAATAAATTAGTGTTTATATCATGGATAATCAGATCTATTCATTGAAAGACTTGACGGTACGAAAAGTTGATCTTTTGGCATGTTTCTGTATGTTGGATACCTCGCTATGTTGGACACTTTCTTTTGGAACCAAAGTGTCCAACTTAGACAGGTTATACTGTACTAGGTTACATCAAGGAAATTATTTTTTCCGAATCCACTGTATTATGAAATCTCAACGTTACATTGTTGAACTACAGAAGCATTTCAGGGGCTCATACCATATCAGAGACACTTCCAAGTCGGACGAGCGTTAGCGAGGTAGGCAATAACGCTAGTATCTATGAATTTAGGAGTGGGTAATTCAAATAATTGGTGGAGCTATAAGAGGTGAGAGTGATATTTTTACAAACACAGGATTTGCCTAATACAAGTACAAGGGCATTCATCGAGCGGTTCATTCTATTTTGCACTCGAGAGTATATCAGAGTATCTCCAAATCTCATTACAAATTCTATTGATAGCACTTGAAATAAATCTGAGCATGCAGTTCGGAATATCCTTCCGTATTCAGAGAGGGATCAACGCGCCATCTACATCAGTAGTACGAGTCGAGATTTAATCAGGCCATCTCTCATTTCCACTTGTTTTCACGCCTCCCCACACTATTGATGTAGAGAATCTTAGTCTCTGCTTGAATTGATAAAGCATACCGGCATCACACCATGAATCATGGAAATCTTGGAAGGCTAATGAAGATCTATAGAAATAATCTTCGAAAATAATTTCCACAAAATTACGAAATGACTGGATTTATGTTAAGGAACTTAATGTTTTTGATACCAATTTGATCAAGGTGATTGTGATCTGCTATCCGAAAAAAAACAATTGAGGAGATTCAATATGAAGAGCATAATCTCATCGAAGATTCCTAATATTGCTAAAAGCATCGCAAAGCCTATGGAAACCGTATAACTTTGTGGACTCCTCAGTAGAGTTTCATTTTGTGAAATAAAAATCTTTTTTGAATATCAGAATATAGCTATGTCCCGTTTCGTGTATCAAAATATTACAGCATCCAGAGTCCTTTAGTTCAATGTGAAATATCATGTTTAGAATAGGTAAGCTCAAATAAGTAATTGACACAAAAAGTTTGCAAGTGAATCATTATCAGAAGTCCTGATAGGCACTTGGTGAATTTGAGTAATCGAATTTTCTTCAAAAAAGTGTACCCGCATAAATTGGAAAATTGGCCGGAATTCAGTTAAACCCTCTAGAAAAAATGTATGATCATTATTTCAATCATTGTCGGTGGGATCCAGCACTACTACGACTCGCTAGTATGCAATTTCATCCAAAATCCATGATTTTCCAATCGAAGAGTGGTAGTAGTCGCACGAGATAAGCCCACGTAATTTGAAACTACAATGTCATGGAGGTGCGAGTATGTGGAATGTACGCTGCGCATATTGACGAAGCAATTATTCCACATTTGGTATATTTTACATATTTAATAAATATTCAAACAACCTCATATCACATACAAAGACTTCTATACTCAATTTGCGTACGTTCTAGTGAGCGGAATGCAGCATCAATAACAATGCATTCCACTCAGCCAGGGATAAAATTTTGCGTGACAGTATTCCGTAGTTTCGTGAAAAGAGTGATACCATTAAATTCAATCCAAACGCTCACCTACTTCCACCTCCGTGCGCAAACTTTGCCATCACTAATCGTCGGTTGTCAAAAGGCAGAACAAACGGACGAATCAAAAAGCTCAATCACGAGACATAATTGGAAACAGCGTACTCGACAAAGTCCATCGATTAAGCAAGCACGAAGCTGAAACGATAAACTCGCACATTCCTTCAGTGTTGTCGTTTATTTTTCGTCACAGCTCGAACCCTCATCAAAACCAATGAGATGGAAATACAATGGGTGATGGTTTTATGACAACCTATAATTGGAGGGTCACAATTTCAATAGCCATTAGCTCTATATTCGCCTACTTGGACTTTGAATGCTTCTTTTCCACATATTTTGCTTCCTCTGAAGATAAAGGGTTGGTCCTGGTCCAGCAAATTTTTGGTCAAATTTTCCATTCAATCCAATATTCTCTTCAACAAAATTCCTCTCATCACAACTTTTCGTTTTCCATGAGTTATAGAGAATAATTAAAGAATGAGGTCGGTGATTTGCTGGCTCTCTTTTCCCAATGAAATTTGATTTAGAGTTATTCGAGGTAAAATCGCTCAAATAGTGTACTTTTATAGTAAAATATCTTCCTCCACCTTGGTCCTACTGCGATATGGGTTACCTAGGCTATAGTTTCTTTGGCTTAATCTATCGATTGGTTAAGAAACCGAAATCTTATTCAATCTCCATCAACCTAAATTTTGGAATAAAACAAAACTTTTCAACAAAAACTGCATTTTGAGCATATTTAAATCAACTGTAACGAAATTTCGTTTCAACCCAATGACAGATATTGCTGAAAAGTCTCAATTAGGAAGCCCAAATTGCCATAATGAGCTTCCTCAAAAGATAACTCGAACTATACAAAAATAAATTTTTCAATATTCATATTTTCCTCGTATCTCCCCCACAAAATAATCCATTCAAATTTTGATGAACTAAGTTGAATCTTTTCCGTCATTTTGAATCGATTGGTTGATACCGAATTTCTCAGAATTTGCTCGAATATAATTGAACTTCAATTTATTGTCGAAGAATCAAAATTTTGAAAAAAAATAGTACATTCTGATACAAGGGTGGAAAAACTTTTTTTCGCGTCCGAAGGATGGGTTTCCGGCCCGAGCCACAGGCAAGATCTCCTGCTACAACTAATGTCTTCACCTTTCAATGAACTAGAGAGAAAAATTTTTAACATTCTACATCAATTGGTTGAGACCGAATTAGATTGCACTACGTTTGAACGTGATTAAAATTCAATTATTCAACCAAGCTACGGACCTTGCTAAAAAAATCGCAGTTTTGATGCCCAAAATCCCCCTGAAGTTATCATTGGTGGAGAATATTGAAGAAACCTTCGCTTATCTCAGATAAATCATCGTAAGATTGTAGTGGAAAGAGATATTTTGAGATTTTCATCAATTTTAGTCTAATAAACGCATAATAAATCGAATACGACTGCAGAAAGAGAACTGAAAAATCACTGGACTTATATTTGGGTAACGATTGACGAGCCTTAGAAGAGCTCAAATTCATGAGATGAGTGGTACAGAAAGGTTACTGGAGCATGAAAAATAACTCACAAATACGCATTAACAAAGGTCAGGGAAAATAAGCATCTCGTCGGTTTGACCAGAAGGCGGTGATATCCAGAGTTCACTGGGGGCACTACTCAGATATATTTTTGGATGATGATTCAACACCACAAATACATCAAAAACTAATGTGAATTGACAGTTGTGTAATTCAGTAGAATTAGAATAGGCTATGATTCTTCATGAGTATGACGGTGGTTGGGACATCAACCTCCGGAATCACCCTAATAACTAGCAGATACCGCTTTGAGGAAGCTTTCTGCTGATCTCTTTTATACTGTCAGCCGTCAGCATATACTGTCACAAAATTTACGCTGCTTATCAGATTCTTGGTGATGAACTAAATTATCTATTGGAAGGAGACTAAGCCAGAGTACAACGAGAAAGCGGAAATTCTTATACACTCAGATTTCCGAGTAACTAATGAGGCCAAACCCAGGAAAACGGTCTGGCTGTTCGGCTAAGCATAAGCTCGATGATTGGGAGCCCCGATCGTCGTGCCATGCGGAGCTGTATCCCAATCTATGAAAACCCGATAACATTTTGTCTCCGCTAATCGACAATATCCCAGACATACTTGCTAACATTGTTTTCGAGATGAAGAGAAATTTCTATCATTGACATTTATACTTACATATTCACTTGCAATAGTCTGAAGAATGAAGATGGTCCGGAACATGACAATTTTGAAATTTCAATTCGCGACAGATGTGTTTCTGTTCGTAGATATGAAAGTCCTGTCTTAAAATTTACGGAAATACTCTTCCAGCCCTAGAAAGAACTTTGGAGCTGGAATGAATGATACCGTCAACCGGGGCAGATGATCCTGAGGCCTTAATACCGGTTTCTCCTACTTGAGACAAGCATAACCAATGTTTTGCATTGGCGCGAGGGCCTGCATCAGCTGTAAGTTTATTTGAAAGAGACTTTCCCAAGAGTATGATTACAATCCAACAGGAAGTCTCTCGGAAAAAGTGGTGTGGTTCCGACTTTAGCAGATCGACTTCGAGGTAGCTGAGCTTGATTTCACTTGTCTGTACACAAATCTCGACGAATTCAATATTCCATTGGAGTATTTTCACGAAGTTTCAATTTTGTAGAGTAAAAACTGACAAGTATGTTTTTTTTTTTTCAGAAACCGAGGTAACTTTGGAACACATGTTCATGTACTCTAAATTATCTCCCAATTTCTATATCATCATCGAATTCTACTCACTTGAGTAGTCGTTGATGAGAGCTTCAAGATGAGCCAAAGAACGTTCCATTTCGACCCACGGAAGCCGAGTTATGGCAGTTTTTGTCAGAAACCGACTGTGAAGGTATTTTCCTCCTCGAGAGTTAGCCATGGTGCAGACAGTGAGGTGCTGAAGGTGTCTATGCTCGATTGTAAAAGTTAAATTCAACCAAATGGATTTTTACAATATAGGTCAATGGAAAGCTAAGACACTCAGCTTTCGATTACTGATGGTGGAAATTGATTGCGTGGCCTAGTCTATGAATTGATTGACGAATAAATAATGATCACAATTTCTGTTCCAAAGTTACCTTAGTCCTTGTCTAACTTTGGAACACGACTTTCAGCGCTCATTGCTCCAACCAGATATGTCCAAATGGACCTTGTAAGCACCACAATCGAAAGCTGAAACTGTAAGCTTTCGTTTGACCACAGATACAATGCACTTCTGATGTAAGACGTACGAGTTTCGCGAGGTTTAAGGGAAAAAATGCAATTTTTGTTCCAAAGTTACCCCGGTTGACGGTAATTCATGGAAAGTGCTGTTTGAGGGTTTTCGGTCTACCTTCAAATCAGTATTCCTATAAACCTGGCTTTCTAAGTAGCATACGAGTGGACTGAATTACATCGTCCCACACATTTCTAATACCTCCTGAACACGACCCCACTAGTTTCAGAAAGCGAGAATGCCCTAAAAATGAGATATGAACTATGGTAATGATGGTCGGAAGATACATGGGAAGTGCTGTTTGAAGATTTCGGAGTCTTATTCAAAGCGGCATTTCTCTGAATAATGCGTCACGACCGATATATGAGCCGTTCAAGCCGCGTTTTCACATGTAATTTACCCTCCCAAAAACGACTTCGGTGGTTTTGGTGAGTAGAGATGCTAAAAAATGAGGTGAGACTTCACCGATTCACCAATTTCCAATAATTTTGACGCAATCTGATCACTTTTGCCAGTCAATATCTCATTTTTCATGCATTTTCACTTCCTCAAACCCCAGAGACCGTTCATGAGAGATTAGAATACGCAGGGAGCAATGGTTCAAAACATTTGCAAGCCAATTGTAAAGTAGTCCGTATGAGTCCCCCGATTTGTATGGAAAAGGGGAATCCATAATTAGCACTTTCCTTACTTTTCAAATCATCACTTTAGGGGTGTTACGAGAAGTCATCCCTGTTGATCCTGCAAGAAATCTTCCATTTCTACTGGTAAAAACGCAAGTTTTGCCACCCCAGGCAAGCCAAAATTCCAAGAATTTCATGCTACAGTCCACCATTATGAGTATGCCTACGCGTAAAAATAGAATATCAACTCAACATATTCAGCTAGGGCGATTTACAGTCACAAATTTTCTCCGCAGATGACACGTCAATTTAGTTGATGATGACAAGTGTGAGACTCAAAAATGTGAGAAAGTCAGGTTCGAAGCTAGTCTACTGGGTATTTTTAGCTCAGAACTATAATGATGATAGATGTAGTGATAGGAGTGGGAGAGAGTTTGAGAGTCAAAAAATTGGGGGCCATAACGAGTATTCAGTCGATTTGACTTCAATCCCAGGGATGACAAGTTCTCTAACATCATTCCGGCTATTTGGACAGCGCTGCCAGATAGTCTAGTTCTTTTTCACCTTGATGAAATATGTTAGACAGGCGTATACCGTAGCTCTCACGGTCCCATCACACTATTATTGGAATTCTTCTTCCCACATTTTGTTATCACTGTATTTACCTTCTCACATATAACAAAAACGATTCTCATTCTAATTCCTCTAAAATGCATCTGAAGGTGGAAAATATTACAATGTGAATAATCGTATCACTCGAGCGGGTAATTATGCACAAACGGTGATGAGATCTATTGAAATGAAGTGAATACCCGTTCATCCATTAAACTGTCTTACAGCAAAATTCACGCACCTTGTTAGAACCAACAAGATGTATGGTCTCTGAGACTCGAATTGGCTATCCAGTAACACCACTATCATCGTATCTGCACAGTAGAATTAGTAAAGCCAGAGAGTTAAGGTACGAGGCCATGGAGTCGCAGCTTGAGCTTAACTACGAGTCAGTCATGTATTAGTGTAGCTCAGTGGGGTATGAGTTTTAAGGTGTGAGAATGGGCAGACTTGGGAGCCCCGTTGAGAAGAGGTTACAGGACAAAAGTGGGTCACTCGGTGCAGCAATAAAACCCCCTACCTGTGGTTTGCTTTTCTGTGATTCCAGAGACTTCAGCCAGCTCTTTCAGAAATATAGGGTGCTTGCAATAAATTTCCAGCTACATATTTTGAAGAATGTGATGAGAGTTTTGATTGGTTTTGATCAAATTATCAAGATGATCTACCCACAGTATAGGGTTTAATTTTCATGATGCATTTCCACAGGCCTATTGATGAATCGGAACGCATCTAGTAAATCGAAATCAAGTTCAAAAATAATAAAAAAAAATGCAAAAACTGGCACTTTTTTCAAAATCTGTTTTCATCAATTAAAAAAAAAACCCCTGCCATGTAAGCAGGACGACGTGATCGGTTTCTACGCCGAAAAATACACAAGAAAACCATTGCCCAGTCCATGCACTATTTCCGACCTAAAATTTTGTTGCCCAGTGTTACCTGACAGTCTATTGAGCAACAAGGGCGCCATCAGATATTCGCGCACGAGTTGCCACAACGAGTACCTATGCAAACGTTTCATTTGTGTCCTGCGTAAACAGTGAAACTGTGCGCAACGAAACGTTTGCACACGGGTACGGGGACGAGTGCAAAAATGTTGGCTCCCGAGTCGCCTACGATATTTTTTGTTATTTCTGTGAGCAAAAATGTAACTCACCCTAACAACTAGTGGACGCTGCAAAAGTTGGACGTCGTCTCAAGAGTCGACGGGCTTTGTTCTTCTTTTTGCGTTTGTGTGTACGAATTCCAGCACGAGTGAAAAAAATTCTGAAAAATGTATCAAAAAAGAGTCTTGTTGTTATAGCGTGTTACGACGTAGCTCGAAACTATCGCCAGCTATCAAAAGATCTAATTTTGATAGTTCATATGTAAATTTGTGTAGCGATTATTGATCATCTTCATAAATTTGAGGAGATAGTCTCAGAGACTATGAACATCTCCATCTCTATCGATCGAGTGAATATTTGTACTATGAATTCGTCTGAAACAATGAGTAATTGGAGGTCTCATATTCGTTTCTAAGCGACACATAACTATTTTTCAAATCATCCACAGTTATGAAACCATAGTTTTGACTTTGTTACTGAGAGTAGAATGATCAGGGTACCTATTGGAGTGAAAATTCACGCAAATCTCACGCGCGTGGGCACAATTTCGCGCGCGTAGAATGTATTGATTTTCCCCGCGAGTGCCGTATCATAACCTATTTGAAAAGATTAGGTAATAATAAAATAGTTCCAACAAACTCTTTTGATTGCACGTATTGAGACAGGCGACGATGCATCTTTAGTCAAGAGTACTCAAGAGTCAATAAGATATTCTTGATGATCATAGAAAGACACTACCGAGGTCTACTACAAAAAAACTGGACGTGGTGAGGAAATTTTTCAAAGTAGACATAGAAATTGGTTCTGCATACCGAGGTCAGAACAGTGAGATATTTCATCATTTTCTCACATTACTTGTCAACAATGACTCAGGTGTTAACAAAAATCGTGACACTGGTCAGACGTCTTACCGCAGTATCCCGAAGCTGCAATTTTGATGTTTGCTTCGAAGATTTTCCTGCTATGTCCTGTTTTTTGGGAATGTCGATAGTGTCTTTGTGTGTTTATCGAGAATATTTTTTTTCACACTTGACTGAACGTGCACCGTTACGCCTGTCACCGAAGCTGTCACAATAAGTGCGGTCAAATAAGAAAACGACAATCAATTAAAATTTCTCTATGAAGTCCGCAAAAGCTCTAGAGCATCCAAGCGTTGCAACAAAAATCTACCAAGATTGCTTCCACGTAGTTTTTCATCATTTTAAAGAGACTGGTTAATTTGGATTTTTGATCAAAATTCCCATTTTGCGAAAAAAGAATTTTCATCTCCATTCTATTTCGTTCGAAAACTTGTAGACACCTCCGCCAATCTCTCTGAATATTTGATACAATCTTCAACATCCCTTTTGCGATGGGCCCACGCATTTTCAAGCGATATTCTTCGATAAATTATGACCCTCGGGAGTTATTCAACTTGGAAGATGAATTATAGTATCAAGTATACGATACAGCATTTGTGAGTGAATATGGAGAATAACTGAATCGAAATGATTAAAAAAATATTTCTGATAGATCTCGTAGGAATCAGAACTTTTATTTTATAGATGAGCGGGTTAGTTTGATGATAAATCTCCATGAGGAAAATTAAAAGGGTTGTTTGTTGGATTGAAATAACACAGACAGAAAGCATTCCGCAAATGGTTTATTGGAGCGTATTTTTCAAGAAATCATCCCAATCTGAATTTTGAATATCCTTCCAAATCTCATTTTGTAAGAACTTGCCCAGATCTTTCTGATTAGTTCGAAAAAAATAAATAGCTCGATAAATACCATCCAAGAAAATTTGGAAGCTCTTTGTTTACCGACCTTGAGGACTTCATGTGAGATCGGTCTATTGACTTGCCATAACATGGCGATCCAAAAAAATTGTTGGTATTCAAGGTGAGTGAATTGGTTGAAATGCATATGAACGTGCAATGTTTAGGCGTACGAAATCGAAGATTCCCGATAAGATTTAGGATGACTTTCTTCGATTTCATCCTAATGGACTTAATCTGTTACATGCTGAATATCAATCAATCGATTGACGGAGATATTTTGACTGACTCAAGTTTTGAACGAAGATTGGTATGCACTGTGTTTGTTGAGATAATTAGTTACCCGACTCGAACTATTATGATTTTTCGTGTAAGAAATCATTTTTTCCCACCCACCGAATCGTTATGAATTCATCATGCAACTCTCATTCGAAAGCTAGAAATTTACGATTGCGGTGCTTTCAAGAATCTGTGGAATTTTCATTACGCAGAATTCCGAGAACTGCTATGTCGAATAAAAAGTTTTTGCTCTGGAACTCTAATGGCAGCTCATTCCTCTTATTCATAAAAATATGTAGCACTGTCTCATCCAACGCTATTGAGTAAGATCTCAATATACATGATTTTTGTCGAAGATTCAAGTCAGCTATCAGAAATGCATCTCCCAATAGAGCAAGAAGAAAGCTGTATTTTCGAAAAGATTTCCACAGAAAGTGACAATGCTGCAAACACGTCACGTGTGAGAGACGAAATCCGATTCGAGAATGTATGCAGCAGAAAAAAAGTGTATGGATACAAGCAGATTCCATTCGACGCTTGCAGTGTGTGAAATGCTTGGTGCAAAGAATTGTCGAGGGATCGCATCTTTACGACATGAAGCACGATGTGACTTGAGACTTCTACCGTACTCACCAACAGTTTCCCTTCTTCCTTAGAATTTTGCCGAAGTCACGTAGGAATTTGAATGCCTTCCTTCTAGGATAATGCAGAGACAGGAACTGGTGTATTTGAAATTTGGTATTATAATGTTTTTACTTTCATGTCTAGCGACTGTAGATTACTGGAACGATAAATTCTCCTTGTTGAAGAGGAATTTTGTACATATTAGTGGTAACGAGCCCCTTGATACGTTCGTTGTGACGTCAATTTTCCGTAATCTGGAAAATATGTCTGTATGGGAGCGAACTCATTTTTGAGTCATTGTTCATGCTGATAGTGAAGTAAATTACTTATGAAATATTCTCATTGGGAATATTCTCCGAGCCATTACGAGTCGGTAAGGATTTAAAAATGAAAAATTGCGGGGTCCACTGGTGGGTCCCGCCGAGTGAACTTGTTGATAAATGATGTGAAAAGTGATGGATACACTAGCATTTTATGGAAAATTGATGGAAGGAAACGTTTTTGAGATTAGATCGAGTCAGTCAGACAGGTTAAAACTACTCTATTCTGGTATACATTACAGAGCAGGTCTCGCACAGTTGTTCGGTGCGAGGGTATTATACTCCGCGTGCCAGAAATTTAACTTGGATTTATGAATTAGATTTTCTTTCATCTACAGAGTGAAAGTTTCCAAAGGACCCCGCCATAAATCACAGGGAATTGGCTTTCGGTAATTATTGATGAGAGTGGATCCAAACAATAAATCTCGGCGCACTGATCAGAAGTTGTCATGGGCAAAAAATCCGACGAGGTTCTCATTTTGAGGTGTCTTGTCTCAAAGATGCTCCTTGCTGCCTTAGAAATAGGGTTATGAGTCGATTTTTAATTAATCATCCAAACAAAGAGCATGTGGAATTGACATCTGCACTTGCTTGCGCGAATCTAACGATCTCATATTTTCGTCAAGAAGATTATGAACTATTATTATGATCTGCAGTTCTCATCAAAACGGTAAGGTACTTTCATTACATTGTAATAGGATGAAACTCGTATTAAACCTGGAATGGCTCCAAAATCGAATCATACGTTTGCAATCTGCGGTAAAGCTTTTCGAAAAGAGAAGAGTGATTGTCAGATCTCAGGTTGCTGTGTTGTTGTCTCGGTACGTTGATTGCGCATTTGATTTCTTCCTCTATCAATGTTATTTTTCATATAATACCCAGCTTTTTTCACCAGATCACTCACTTCCGGGGAGCTATTTTCATAAATAAAGAACGGGATAATCAGATCTTTATCCGAGCTTTATCCCAAAACGATGCAAGTGAATCCACAATTTAGTGTGTGGTTCGATAAAAATCGATTCATAACCCTATTTTCGTCGAGGCATCAGGCGACATATTCAAAACGAGATATCTCAAAATTGAGATATCTTCAGATTTTGCGCCAATGACAACCTCTGATCAGCGTGCTAAAATTTATTGTTTGAATCCACTCTCATCAATAATTACCAAAATTCCTATGATTTATGGCGGGGTCCTTTGGGATACAAGAGCAAACAGGGGTCAATATTTCTTCCCAAGAAGGGCATTTTGAAGGATTCCTATACAGGCTGAAGAGCTTGGAGTCACACTCTACATTGTTTGGGTCAGAGCTCCACCACACTAGGATGAAATTTTCCTCCGAAAATTTACTAAAAAGTTGCCAATTGAGTTCAACTGAAATTTCTGCCCAAGAACATGCAAAACTGAAACGTTTTTCACATATGATGTGACAACCTAAATATGAATCTTAGAAGCAGACAGTAGCAATTTATAAAATTTTTCGTCGCATTCAAAAGTTTCCTGGAGTTTCTAACAGAAGATGTGAGTTTTTCAAGCTCTATGAGAATTAGTAAGATAATCTTACATCGAGCATGGTTCTGTAAGGAGTGCACAGTACGTATATAGTATATTAAGCAACAAGGGCGCCAAAAGATATTTGCGCACGAGTCACCGCAACGAGTGTGCAAACGCCTCATTTACGCACAGTTTCATCGTTTACGCAGTGTGCAAATGGCTCATTTGCGCACGCAGTGCGCAAATCAGCCATTTGCGCACTGCGTGAACGACGAAACTGTGCGCAAATGGAACGTTTGCACACGAGTTGCGGGGACGAGTGCGCAAAAGTCGGCGCCCGAGTTGCTTACGATATTTTTTGTTATTTCTGTGAGCAAAAATGTAACCCGCCTCCTAAAACACATCAAAAAATTAGGGGATGCTGTGAGACTTGGGCGTCGTCTCGAGAGTTGACGGACTTTGTTCCTTTTTCGCATTGGTGTGTACGAACTTTCCGAGTCCTTTGTCCTCCTCAAACAAATTATGAACCATTTTCATTTGAACTACTTGGGATCCATGACGATTTTCTGAAAAATTTTGACAGTAGCGAGGAGTGACCGAAGCATCACCTGCAACGAATGATCAATGCATCTCAAGCATTCAGAAGAACATGGCACGACGGGGTCACAGGAGGGCGGAGGAGGGGGTCCAGGGGCGGAGCCCCGGCGGGGGTGCAGGGGGCGGAGCCCCCGCCGGGGGGTTCGGGGGGCGGAGCCCCCCGACTGAAAAAAAATTCTGAGAAATGTATCAGAAAAAACTCTATCGCCCATATAGTATGTCACCACGTTGCTCAAAACTGTCGCTGGTGCTCGAAAGATCGAAGTTAGATATTCTTCACAATTATGTATGATGATGATATATAGATAGATGATGGTATAGAGTGATCAGGAAACAACTCAAGTCCAATGCGCAAACGAAATTTGCACAGTGCGCAAATGCCTCATTTGCACACTGTTCTTCGTTTACGCAGTGCGCAAACGAGTATTTGCGCACTGATGCCTCATTTGCGCACTGCGTGAAAAAATATTTGCACACAGTTGTGTCGGAATAATGTGCAAATTCGCTATTTGCACACGCACACTTGCGTCTAAATGGCCATTTTTGCGCACAGAATAACAAAAAAAAGGTATTTCAAATTGTACAAATTTGGCTAAGATCAAATAATCCATACGAAGATATCATTTCGTGTTGCAGATACAGATCCTCAAGGAGCTGAAATTGGGATTAGTTGAAGAAAAACTCCGATACTGGCCTAATGGTTTAGTTAACAGAGATAATCATAAGAAGCTCTCCGATCCCAGCTTCAACTGAAAATTCCCCCAGTACAACTCGTAGACTGAGATTCCAGTACCTTGGGGTGGAAATCTACCCATAAATAAAAAAATGAGGTGAGGAGTGAAAAAATGAGGAATGAAATATAAGGAACTCACAAAGCCAAAATTGCAATAGTGTTTTTAGAGTGAATTTGTGAATGACAATTATGCATCAAAAGCGAGAAGCCAAGAATCGTGCCGTATTCGTATGTTAGATTAAAACTTCTTATTGAAAACGTAGTCGACTGAATTATCATTCTCTACAGTGCCATATTTCAGCGGTCTGAATCTGCTACATATGAAAAGCTTCATGCTGTTTTTCTGCTATTACTATAAATAATCGGTGCTCGTCCTCTCTTTTCTGGTGGTTTTCTTACGATACAAATCCATCATTGTAAATTTCAATTGTATCAAAGACTTTTTAATCCTATATGTATACAACAAACCATATGTTAATTTCTCCTGGAAAAGCTGCAGTAAAAACACGTGCTTTGAAATCAAGCTTTGAATACTCGTTTAAACGAACCACAGACGTATAAAAGATCTCGAATTACGAAAACAGAAAAAACTCGCATCTGTCCTTTATTACACAGTCGCCAATGGAAATTTGATGCCATATTTTATCACATCGATCGCTTGGTTGTAATCATGTTTTCAATCCTCTTTGAAGACTCGAAGCAGTATATTTTGTACCATGTTGAATTTTGAAATGCTTAAATAGTCGTACAGGAGCCCTTCGTTATCCGTGGATGTTTGGTTCTAAAAAAATATTGCGAATAGCAAAACAACAGATAATAAGACCTTGACCTCATGGTAAATGGGGGGGGGGGGGGGGGTAGTTCAGAATCTAGAATGAGGATGAGTGATCAATTATTATTGAACTGATTACAATACTGCTTGTGAAAGCGTTTCACAATGTTGTTCATACAAATATCACATGTAAGTTCAATCAATGGATTCTCGATCTTCCTAAAAATGCAGAAAAAACTGTCCAAAATTTCGAAAAAAATTAGTCATCCTCGACTACTCTGTTTATCTTAAATTGTAGGGGAGAGTTGGGCAAATTTGGACGGGGGTGAGATTGGATAAGAGGGATAGCTCGGTCCGAGGCGAGTCTGGGGTTTCGCCGCGTAATTTATTTTCTAATACCATAACAGTCAACGGTTTTTATGGCAGTTAGACCTCTTCGGACGATATTGAGAGTCCACGCTGATATAAGGGGGCTTTTCGAGGGTATCGCGTGGTTTATTTTGAAAATGCAAGAATTTACGCTGCTCCTGCATAACTGGACGGACTCCATCGCCATTCGGGGGTCGAAAACTACATTACAAAACGAAGATTTTGAGCCATCGTGGGTCGGAATTGATTGAATTGGACACGAGTAATCGCAATTTTGCGAAAAGAAAGGGTCGGGGGCATTTTAGGACAAACTGGATGGGGCGAATTAGGACAATGCTAAATCCCATCTAAAATCGTCCGACCGATCTCCTGTCGTGTTTTTCGAGGATAATTGCCCGTGTCGAGGCGCGTATGCGTTTGTGCGAGTTTTTCGGAGAGCGGGAGATTCAGGGTTAGTTAGGTGATTGGAAACGGGTGAGAAAATGAAGTTACGGTGTCCATTGACGTCTTAGGAGTCAATTTAGAGGTCAGAAGTCACTTTCAACGTGTTCTAAGATAGTGCTAGATTCTCGCATTTTTCACTGTCGTATTTCCTGATATCCGGTTGATTGTCGCACCTTATCGCTTGGATCGTTGACATAGGCGCGAGTATGAATACCTCCAATGTGAAGAAAAACGAAAGAAAGTCGACTCTTAGAAGCCGCAGTCGATTACTGATTGCTGAAGACGGTAGTGCACCAATGAAGTGCCTATTCCAATAATGTTAAGAAATGACACAAAAATGGCTCGCTTGCTCGGGCTTTGGTAGGATTTAAAAGTCTCAGGCGGGTTTCCCTTTTGGTTCTGGGTTATTACCACGTGTTTTGATGAGCAAATGCGCCACTAATAGGTAAGGAATAATGCCGTATACCTCAATTTTGGAAGGCTGTCCAAATTTGCCCCCAAAACTTGTCAAAAGTGCCCCCAAGCTCGGGGCGAATTTGGACAGATTTTTATTTCAACTTCAAGGAATGAAGAATATGAACGTTGAGACTTAGGGGGTCTAAAAAATTTTTTACGATCTATTCAATAGTTGAATTTCAAAGTCCCATAGCGCGCCTAGCTCCAAGTATCGTCAGATAGCCCCACTGCAAAATCCATCCAATTTTGCCCCATTCTCCCCTACCTGTGCATACCCCCAAACCTCTGCCCACAAGCGTTTAAATGAGTCTCCGAGTCATTAAAGGGGTTCGATAGTTACTGACTTTTTCGGCCAGGGAGCTGGGAAACTAAATGTACGAAGCTTAAATTCTGTACTCCTTGGCAAATCGATGAAAATAGGGAGTTGACGAACGATTTGAAGAGAGTTCTTGAATACAAACTGATAGCGCGGAGTTTATGCATGTAACTCCCGTGCTCATTGCGGCGAGGTTACGGTAGTCGAGCGATAAACCAAAAATCATGATTCTCGATTTCACAGATTTTATCATTGTAAAAATGATTTCTGGCCTCATCTTAATTCATATTTTGAATTTACAGATAGAAATCTAAGCAGTCAGCAACGCGAATATGGATTTTTGGTTCAATATGCTATAACTATCGGTTTTCACCTTAACTCGCGAGTCGTTATCAAACACCCTTAAGAGTGACTAATCGTGAGTCATCCACAAATCTCTAACCTGCAATTCGAGGTTTATGATTCACACAATCGAATTTGAGCCAGATAGCTGCTCAGGTTTATTATTGACAAGTTTTTTTGCCGTTTCCTTGCCGGTCGAGCTTGTCTGTGGTTTAATTGCAAGCTCCTCGATCTCTCATGTCGGTTAAATTTATTTGGGCAAACGAGATTTTGAGATTGTATCAACAAAGAAGTTCATTCTAGCTTCACAGTCGGGATATTGATTGAATATGATGTGGAAATGGTCCATCTCCCACGAGCGAAGTTTCAAATGAACGAAATAGGTTTTGGGCTGTGACAGCCATTGACCACCAAAACACATGAATGTTTTTGCGATAACCGGCCGCCTCACTGTTCCAAAATTACGAGGAAAAAGTCCTCGCTGACACCGGGTATCCGAATACGCTTTTCCGACGCAAAATGACCGTCTGAAAACGATTCCTTCGTTCGTTTTGTAATTCTATGTCAGTATCATTGTCCACGTCAAAAAAAAACTATTAAAAATAAACAATCTTTCGCAATTGAAAAAAAATTCTGACGTTCTCGCGCAAATCTGGACTGGGATTCGGGTTCAACGTCAAAAAATACGCGTGAGGAAATCATGGTTCGATCTATACGACATTCCGACCCCAAAATTTCGTTGTATAGTGTAATAGATCCGCAGGTAGCGAGGGATTCTCATATTTCAATTAAAAATTCATATCAATAGAATGTACTCGAGTCATGAGGTCTGAAAAGTATATGATGAATGCCTATTGATTTTGGAAAGTAACAAAATCATCATAAAACTTTGCGCGATTGATAGGAGTACAAGTACTACGGTTATGTTTGGAACAAACAAGTGACATTCAAAATGAACCAAGTAATGGAGTACTGGTATGACTCCATGATCCAAAAATACGAGCTTCATCTTAATTTTTTTCTAAAAATCAATTTGATATCAATAACAAAAAATTCATTCACCCTCAAGATTGTCTTTTCCACGGAAGAATTTAAGCGAAGAGTGCGGCTCGGTACCTGAGTTAATGCAGTAATAATTTTTCGTTATCACGGGAGGCTCGATGAATTTGCATGAATCCAAGCCCATTGATTGTCAGTAATTACTAATCAGAACTAAGTAGATTCAGACAATTTTAAACTCTCACAAATTCGTGTTAATTTCTTCGAGATCGTGTGATTTTATAGTCTTCCAGAAAAATCTGTGAAACACTGCTTTAAGTTGACTAAAGAATTATCCCGTGCCATGACAACTAAAGAAAAGAATCTTCGAAGTCCGAATTCACTTTTCTGAAAATGTAATTCTGATTTGTGACTAAATCAGGGCTGGGTTCAGTCGATACTTGTATCATCAGTTAGGACCTTTTATACCGGGAATATTGAAGATGGAACTGAATTTCTTACTCAAAAATTGGAAGAGACACGCCTTTGATGGAAAATTAAGCCTGACATAATTTTGCGAGAGTAGACTTTTTTACTCTCCTTCCACTGGTAAACTCTTGAGTCTTACAATTTAATGTTACAAAAAGTGTCGGAAAACACCTTTTACTACTAATGGGTCGGTTTATGGGTCGTCAGTGTAGTCTGTAGAGAAAATGGATACCTATATAGTTCAGAAATTGGAAAAATGATCAAGCCAAGGAGCTAGAGCAGGAAAATTGTGAATGAGATGTCAATCCCACTTCCATTCAAAAAACTAAATTCCATTGCATTACTCAATTAACTAACCTTCCTCGATTAACTAACCTCGATTGAGCTACCTCGATGAACTAACCTCTTTTCAATGAATTTGATGCTAATTATCTCAGAATATCAATTTCGTTGCATTGATATGAATTTTTATACTATTCTGATACACTCGATACAGGATTGCGGCAATTTGACAGGTAGAACCAAGTATAATGGGAATAAAGTATCTTTAAGGGCATGTGAAAGCTGACTTTTACCGACTGAGCGGACCGTGCTATGAGCAAGGAAGGTTGGGTGAGATATCCTTATATATATCATAAGGACGGGGGCGGAGGGGTATCGTGACTTAGGAGAGAATGTAACTCGACGATTAGTCAACATATCAGTCGCAATACGACCTGATTTATACATAATAGCTGTATCTCTATGCTCGAGTCCATGCTTCTTGATGCATACATAGACTCATGACTGAATACCTTGCTATCTGCAAGTTATACTGATGATGATGGAGATTACTGATGCGGAGATTAAAGGTTCCCGTTCACATTTTTTATATACTTTCAAGTATATTTTTTATGTGACATCTAGTGATGATTCTGGTGGGGCTCACATTTTGTATATACTTGCATTCAAGTATATTTTTTATGCGACATCTAATGATAATTCTGGTGGGGCTCACATTTTGTATATACTTGCATTCAAGTATATTTTTTATGCGACATCTAATGATAATTCTGGTGGGGCTCACATTTTCTATATACTTGCATTCAAGTATATTTTTTATGTGACATCTAGTGATGATTCTGGTGGGGCTCACATTTTCTATATACTTGCATTCAAGTATATTTTTTATGCGACATCTAATGATAATTCTGCTGGGGCTCACATTTTCTATATACTTGCATTCAAGTATATTTTTTATGTGTCATTTTTGCTGAACTATCACTTTCACTCTTAAAAACACATTTTTGTACTATGTGTATTCATTTTAAGTGAAGTGATTTTTGCAGAAATATTTTCCTTGGTAACTTTTTCTCCAAGCAATCACTCGTATGCACATCTCTACACGTCCTTGAGTTACTTTGTCAGTTCCAAGAAAAGAAAACCTGTTCAAATCTGTTTTGATTCTGACACCTAACTGCCTCTCGTTGGCCAAAGTCATGTATTAATGTTACCGCTGGACCTGAAAGAATTCTTGATGTTAGTATCACTACTCATGTTTTAGGTATTCTTCAGATTGTATTGAATGTATTATTCAGATTGTAGACTCAAATTCGACTCTATTTGAGACTCAAAACAATTCCAGAATTTCATGCGGAGCAACTCGACAAAGATAATTTGTTCCAAAAATTTTGGGATACAAAGTTCAAGATTAATAATAAACAACTAGAAATCAGTAAATACAGATAGAAGCTATGAAGATATTATTGGAGTACATACATTCATGACATTCCTTGAAATGAAGATGAAATCACACCGCTGGAATACAAACATAATTGGGAGCTCGTAGCATACCCAAGATCAGCTTTTGCTTTCGAAGTCACTCAAGCAAGCTATTCTGAACAAATACTTCAAGGTATTCTGGTTGAAACCTTGAGAAGAATGATGAGATTGATCAGAGATAATATAAGGGCACACAAATAACAATGAGTTTCTGAATTCCACCAATAAATCCATGGTATTATGGAATTTACCATCTAAGTTCCCAATTTCAAGTCACAAAAGCTCCACAACTGAGCCAATTCTCAATAGATTCAAAAAAGTGAATATGAAATCACCCCTCTAAAATACAGGGATCTCAGCAGACAAAAGTTGGATCTCATAGCAATGACCACTCATTTACTTTTGCTCTAAGAGTCACCCGGGTGCGCCATTTGATCTTGGTAATTTTAAGATATTCTAGTTGAAACCTTTAGTAACATGGTGAGATCAATCAAATATGTTCCAGTGATCAACTCATGACAATAAGATTCTCAATTTTATCATTTCATTCTTTGTAGAGTGAAATCCACCTTGTGACTTTCCAACTCCGGGTCACAAAATTTCCAAGACTAAGCTCTAATGCTCAATAGATCTAAATGAATGAATGTGGATTCACCCCTCTATAGTACAGGGATTTTAGTAAACACAAATTGAAGCTTGTTGCAAACTCCAAATATTTACTTCTGCTCTAAGACTTACCTGTGCTCGCTATTTTCACCAAGTATTTTGACATATTGTTGTTGAAACATCAAACAGAATCATTAGTTTGTTATGATATCATCTGGAGGCCTTCACATTACAGGAACATTCTGAGCTGCATCAATACATTCATAGCACAAATAGCTAAAGTTTGGTGAGACCGAAAGGTTGTAAACCTATCTGATAAGCTATCTCATGAATCTGTGTAGAGATAGCATTTTTTGCAAGTTTGGTGGAAGCATGCCTTTCTACTCAGTTTATCGATCAAATGGTTTCTTCTCTGATCTGTTTTAGTGTATAACTTTATCAATATCTTGAGTAATGCTAACTCCACATTCTGTATATAAATATCTGATGTCCACGAAAGACAATCCCATACCTCGAAAGGCTCAGATTTGGATGTCAATATCAATAAGGCCTTGCCTCACATTACTGTTTCTGTTAATTACTAAGTCACTTCAAGGCTCAGAATGATTATCACTGTCACTCTTATATATTCACTGCTTTTCAAATCAAGGAGCAAGTAATTGCCTCAAGAAACAGGATTGTCACTCAGATTGTCAATACTTGGATTGGTTCTCCTCAGATATGAACAAAGTTATTACTATTTTTCATAAAGTTTTGCCAACGAATGAATTTTCTGTTCCTGATTTTTATTATGTGCAAGTCAAATATAAGTACCGCGCGACAACTCACGACAGTCCATCATCGTTCATTCAAAACAATAACAACAGCTGGTGTGGGCGGTAGATGACCTAACCCAACCTTGCCTCGACTCAGCCAAAATCACAGCTCATGGGCCTTCCGCAATGTCATACTTCTGATCATTTTCTGAACTCTTTGAGGACGATTTCGGAAAAAGTACTCCCAAGTATGGAAGCTTTCGGATGTGATCTATCATTTGAAAAAAGAATCGATATAATTGATTGGATATTGCCTTCAAACTTTGGTTTCGAAGTCAGGCGTGTGAGTATTTTCTCATGCAATGGTCAACTTCGAAACCAAAGTTTGAAGGCAATATTCAACCGATCAACTCGATTCTTTTTTTGAATGATAGATCTGATTCTAAAGCTTCCATACTTGGAATCACTTTTTTGAGATTCACCGTAGAACTCGGGAGAAAAATCGATTTGTCAGTGGTTAGGGTCGTCGGTAAAAGTTGGCTTTCACATGCCCTTAACACTGAATATAAAAAATAACTCTCATTCCTCTAACTAATTTATGATTCAAAATCGAGATCTTCATTGTATTATATTCAACTAAAGGATTTGGAGAGGCCAAAAAAGAATTCAGAGCTTGACTTTTCAAGCATTAAAAATTCAACTATCAAGTAGTATAGCTCAAGTTTGAGTCAGACATTGTGATCCAGGACGCTAAAAGATTCGATCATCCGCACGTATTTCAAAAGGAATCCATGCTACGGTGCGCTTTGCCATCGTAAAACTTAACAGCACACGCACAAATGGTACGCCTCACGGATAAGTTGGGAACAGAAGAGCATAAAAAGGTCTCTAGCAACCGCACAACGTAAAGACCGCGGAAATAGGTGAGAGGGAGGCGGGGATAAGTTTTTATCGTCACTGTAAAATGTGCCGTCAGCACTTGCTCTCTCACTCCTTTTTCTTTCCTCAACTGTATAGTCATCTGCTATACCTGGCTCAGGAGTCACTGCCAGACAATCTAGAGATAAAATTTTGTTTCATCAGAACAATTTTCATTGGTGAATGATATGCCAACATGTTTGGATGTTTCTCACGTCAGAGTACCTGGGACCTTATTCTAATACATTTTTTCCGCGACGGGGTGGGAGAAAACCCAGCACTTCCAATTTCCGCCTAGTTTACATTTAGTAAACAAACTAGTTTGTAGCATTCATTGCTACGAAAATATCATCAGGATATACTTAATGGCGTATCCTTCCGAACCCTCAAACATTTTTTAACATCACACAACCCTAAAATTAGGCCAAAAATCATCTCAACAAGAAATTGGATCACTTTTCGATCACAACCAAAACGACAGGTTAGTAAGCGGAAATGTTGTGGTTTAAAAATGATTCAATCTCATGTTTTAAGATGACTTTTTGGCCAAAACCAAAGAATTGTGTGGTGCTAAAAAATGTTTGAGGGTTCGGAAGGATAAGCCATTAAGTATATCCTGATGATATTTTCATGGCAATGAATGCTACAAACTAGTTTGTTTACTAAATGAAAACTAGGCGGAAATTGGAAGTGCTGGGTTTTCTCCCACCTCGTCGCGGGAAAAATGTATTAGAATAAGGCCCCTGATGGGCGAGTTTTTCTTCTAGATTTGTGCCTGAACAATTATCTAGTTTCCTCGGTAGTTTTTTGGTTTCTCACATTTATAAAACAGGATTCTCCATTGATCAACGTTGTAGATTCTGATTCTGGTATGAGTGTAGGGTGTTTGGCTGTACTAAGCAATTTCTTATAAATACCAGTCTATGTACTGGTTTTCATACATACCCAATTAAATGTATCATATTTTGAGTATGTGTACTTTCGAGCTTTGGTTTAATACGAAGTTGCATCGAAGGATTTCGATGGATAGATTTTGAGATGATGGAGGAAACATAGATAGAAATTTGTCAAAGTTTGAAAAAATTATTTTAAACGCGGATAGCGTTTCGTCTTCCGATAGTGCGGCGTTTGGAAGAGGGGCAGAGTAGACGCACACTATTAGGCTCTGCCCGACGCTGATGTTACTCGCATCGGAGCGTCTTGCGAATTTGACGATTTGAGAATTTTCAAATGGATTTGCCTTGTTACGTTTGCCGTTTTATATGCGTTGTAGATTTCGACTTGGAACGACACCGATTCACAACTCATTATCGACTATCACATCTTGGCAAATCTGTTGATTCCAAAGATTTCATTCCACAATATCAGATTATTTTCATTCGTATTTGAGAAAATTCCAAGAGATTGAAGTACGAACTCTTTCATTTCTAATAGTTTTGATGACAGATTTTTTATGGTATATTACAAAAAATGTTTCCCAGTAGGATACACTTTTTATGAAAATCGGGTGAAAAATGCTCAAATTAAGATTCTAAAAATGTTGCGTTCCTCAGCCTTACTCAGAGAGTGGAAGAAAAATTCCATTGTTGAATCAAGAGGAGACGTAATTCCTAAACAATGACACAATATTCAGGATTTCCCAAACCGTCCCTCCTTGTTAAACAAGAGCTCTCGAAAATTTACTGGAAAAATTGAGTATTGTAAATACAGCAGTAGTTGCTACAGAAGTTGAAAGATTAAGGGACAATCCCCCCCCCCCCCAAGCTCTTCCCATTTTCGAAGGAAATTACATCCTATCCTTCCACGGTGGCATGAAAAGAATCATCAATGAAAATTTTCGTTAATTCATTGGCGACCATTGATACTTTTCAACTTTGATCGCATTTACTTATTCACAACGATTAGGTTTCATATCAATGTTCGTGAAATAGTCTCCATGATGTCAGCAATATGATAAGTTATGAAGTTTTAGTACATGATATAAGATCGCTGAAAGATGATGTAAGTAGTAAAAAGACTCAAGCTTTTGAAAGGTGAAGGGCGTGGTGTCGCGCAAATATTATGACAGTCGAGAGCCAGGCATATATATATATATATATATAGAGTAAGAGAGAGAAAATGGCATGGAAAATGAAAGCGAAAGAGGGAGATGATAAGGGACAGGGAGCAAATTCCAAGCTGAATGGAGCTACAATATCTAGAGCTGGAAATCGATAGAAGCGATAAAGCGTGTAACTGGCTTAACGTACTCCTTTGCTTTTCAACAGATCGATGAGAGAGACACTTCTCCAAATTTGTCGTCCTTCTTCTGATACTTTGTATTTTGTTTCAGTACGAGTACATCAAAGAAGTCTCGGCTTGTGAAAAATGTTCGATAACATGAAATCGATATCGAAACGACTGAGAATGGTGATGACATTATTCAGTTTTTTGATCTTTATTGCGAACCAAATTTTTCTCGTTCCGAAATGAAATCCATACACATAAAAATACAGCCACCAAGGCACGTAAATAACAAATTTTGCATCAACTCTGAATATCATTAGAATAAAATATTGCAGAACTTTATAATCTTCGGAACACATATTTTCACGCAATTCAGGGTCGAGATGGATTCATAAGAGAGTTTTCTCGAGTTCTTTGTTGTTCTCCCTTCTATTTCGCGGAAATTTTCGCATATAGAACTGATCCATGTGTCTTAATTTGAATCAGCGATGGTCTCCAAATATATCACTCCTACTCTCTAAACCTGTTGGAGTCAATTTTGACTCCAAGCTTTGAGTCGCACGAATCTGACTCCAAGTGAGTCAAATTTGACTCACTTGGAGTGAAATTTAAGTGAAGCTCACTCCAACGAATTAAGCATGTATACGATTCTTGGATAGTTGCAATCAGAATGGTTGATTTAGTCCAATTTTGGGATTCTTGATTCTACGGACTTTTACATGGAGTTGTTCTACTCTTTCAATCATTAAAGCTCTTGAAGGGCTGAAATACCTTGAAAATAATGAGATTCTCTTATGATGTTCGATGAAAGTATTGGCAAGATATCGTTCTAAATAGAATATCACCGTCATCTCTCCTAGAGTGTATCAAGGCAATGGAGAGGTCTTAAGCCCTTCAAAGTATGAAAAGACTTCTCGAACTGAAAGCGCTTCTCGAGCTCACCTCAACCTCTATATGCTATATGATTATATAGAACTTTTAACATTTGGGTTGCTAAAAAAGTGAAATTTGTTTTCTCATGGCACGCGTCTAGAATCAATTTTGCTGGTTAGTAGGACCTGCTAAATGAGTGGAAAAACACTTGCCCACTGGTTTGGAATGATGTTATTTCTGTAATTGATGAAGACCATAATTAGCCGTCTGAAATCCATTGAGTGAGCTCGATTGAATCCTAATCTACGCACACACAACACGCAGAAGCTAATTTAATCATAGATACACACTGTGTTTCACTAGTTTTCCATTTTTTGACCATGTTGGACGAGTGGGAGTACTCGAGTTCCACCTATTTGCGTTTTAGCGTCCCCATCCGTATTTTCACAGAATTCACCATAAAACTCCTAAATTGAGTCTATAGTGAAACTTATGGAAAATAAATGGGTTCTTCAGTGTATTATAGTTGTTTTCGAGTTTGATATGAACGATTGCAATGCCATACAAGCGCCCACATTAGCTCGATCATATTTGTTTTCATCGATAAAATTTTTGTAATGCTTCTCATTCGAATAAAATTCGATTTCACGACCTAAAAACTGTAGGATATTTTTTGTAATAAGGTGAAGAAAAATGGGCAAAACATTTCAGGAGCGTGCCCCCCCCCCCCCCCCCTCGCCCTTCCCATGACATTAGAAGGTCGCACGCACGTAAACCAAATGGGATATTGTTTCAAGCTATCGAAATCCATTTCGATCATGTACTTATCGCAAATATTATTTTTTTCTATAAGCTAACAATAGGTACGGGAGATCTCAATTTGTTGTAAAAACTCGGTTACGCGACGTCGACGTTCATTCATGATTGTAACATCAAAGGCACGCGACTAAAACCAATGCTCTCTCAAACTATAAGGTGTCTAGATACTCACTAAATGTTGGCAAAATTTTTCGAGCAATGTTATTTTTGCAGCAGGCTTAAGAAATCAGGAAATGGCGCGAGTACGCTGAGAGATATCCAGAAAATGATGGTTGCGGGCCGTGCTGCGCATAGCCAGTTTCTTTTGACAGAACAATGGATCAAATACAAATTCAGAGTCCCTCGAACCTATCAAATTCAGCTTCGACATAACTTGACAATCATTTGAAGGTTCGGGGGCAGCGTGCAGTACGCACAATGTCAAAAGTTCTGTAGAATCACTCATATGAGTATTATTGCGAAAACTCACGTGGAACGTAAAATAGACTCCCATTTCGGCAAGTGAGCCTTAAATCACTCCATTCAAATTCTTATTCGCGTATTCTATAAGAATACATCCGGTACTCAAGTTTCAGCTCGATTTATCCACCCATCTCTTTCATTTTCAAAAAATGAGGGTCGGACTGTCACTTCCGCGAACAATCATAATTGCAATTTCAGGTATACCCTTCAGAGTTATCGTCCTAGTAATTTATCAATCAAATTATCTAACACTGTTCTAAGTAAATACTCATCACTCCTCATTAACTGCCACCGTGCTATGAATAATTGCAAAACTCAAATATGACACTACATATGTATCCCAAACAACCACAATTGAGCACACCAACGAGATCAAATGGAGCGACTAGCCGAAAGTTAATTATCGGAAGTCACGTGATATGACCAAAATTACTAGATCTAGGACGGAGAAAACACCAACTCGGTGAAGTGTAATAAAAGCGTATAATAAAAAGTGTGTACCATTACGCGATAACAATCGCTCAAATATCTCTGAGGTTTGAATAAGATTTAGTGAACCAGAACTGATAGCAAATTATGACAGATATTTTCGATTCTCATCTTTCTTCCAAATGTCGCAATACAACCGCTCGATACAAGTATGGACTTGATATTCAGTTTCTCGATAACCATAGATAGAAGCGTGACCGGAAGTTCCATCATAATTCAAGATGCAATATTGAAATACGGTTACGACAAGCGTTCAAACAATGTTACAGGTTCTCCATAAGCAAAGAGGAAGCTGTCGACACCTCCAACGCTATATATACAAAGGCTCTACTGAGTTACTCTTGCTTTAGAATTGAATATATATATATATATATATGTAGATGAAAGGTATGAGGCATCGCCACATGCCAGACGCAATTACCTGTTAGTTGGTTCTCATCCTTTATAATTGAGCTGAGGTATTCGCGTGGTGGTTCTCTTTGTGAGTTGATGTTACTCTGCACAACACTGTTAAAGTCGGTTTGTATATATAAATATATATATGCTTTTATGTTACGACAAGGCAAGACATAATTGAGCTAGCACCAACTTCTCACTTGTTCGTGATTCAATTAGCCGAAGAACCTTTAGTCGCTTCGCATGATTGGTTATAAATGTAACCGGTGATTTTTTTTTCTTTTTTTCTAATGATGTATGCAGAATAAATATATGGTGCATAGTCCGAATTATTTCCATCTATCCATCTGCGAGGCAACTGATATCTGATTGATTTTTCTCTTGAATCATTTATGAGGGAATCTACAGAACCTATGACTTTTAGTGTACCATACAGTATTTAATTGAGATCGGGAATTTCACGCGCTGAAGAAATGTTTTTCAAATAGGTTCTATAGTTTCCAGGATGGTATTCTGTCGATTCTTTATGACAAGTGTGAAGTGTTCTTGATGAAAATTGGAATATCGTCTGATTGTGCACTTTTTCAATGTAACTGACTCGAATTCCGATACTCCTCAGCCTGTGAAGGAAATAACTTCGTTCCAAAAAATTTGAGAAAATTCCATTCTCTAAACCTGATATAATCATAAGAAATTTGTTCTGATAGCGACTCAGATCCTCGGTCAACACAGGGCTTCCATAAAGAGTGTAACTCACTTTTTTGAAAATGATCACTTCCTCCACTTTTTTGTATGTGAAAAAAAATTATTTTCAAGCTAGGATGAATCGGGTGGTGGGAGTTTATAGAGTGAGAACAGACGATTGGAACATGTCTTGGTTTGTCAGTGACACATCATTCGGACGGAAGGTCTACCAAGATAATCGCGCCCACCACTTCAAAAGAACAACATAAGCCATTGCTACTCGAATAATGAGCAGACGTCGCTCCCAAATCCTATTGCACATTTTACTTTTAAGTATCATGAATTACCATGCACTTCAATGAAGTGGCTATAACGATTGTTATTTTAGGGAGGAGCTCGGAAAACTTATTCCTCCTCGCAAAGCTGATTTTTCCGGTCGAAAAAGATGCACGTAACAGATCTAAGTAATAGCTATCGACTTTTTACGTAGTTCTCACATTATTTTCACACTTCAAGCTCATCATAATTCAAGTGAGGAAGCTTTGGAAAAGCAAAAATTGCATAGACCTCCGACAACTGTGTGGACGCAGGAAAATTGAAACTCGATTAGTATAACGGAAAGAGGCTCAGTTCTGGGAATGAAATTCGATTGAACGCATAGAACAACATCTTCATCAACCGTCATACAGCACTATTTCCGATCCATTTACTCGGAGAGCCTTTAAAAAAGGCTTTAGAAAATGCAAGTTCGCGTAAACGTGTACCCAACATGCCCCAATCCTTTAAGAAAATGTAAATTGGCGATAAGGTACTTGAATTCATTTTTATCTCCGTGCTACCACATTCAAAGCTTTCTTATTGATCCAAATCACTATTACTGGCTCATATCGATGAGATAACCACGTTCCGAGTATCGCACAGAGGTGTTGCTGCAAACACTTCTAAGATACACTGCTGGTCAAAAGTTTCAGGACACCCAAAATTTTTTTTTCAATTTTGTAGATGGAACTACTTGGCTCTACTTTACCAAAAAAAAACTTCATCAGGGCTCATTTTGGAGGTCATTTTGCTTAATTCAAGACGACATTATTCATTGTTATCAGTACAAATCGGGATTTTTCCAATTTGAGCTTGAAAAAGTGCCAATTTCGATGATTTTTGGAAGAATCTCCTGGCTCCCGTAGCCCAAAGGTACAGGAATATTTTGGAATGGAATTTAACAGACCTGGAAGTATAAGTTTACAGCTTTGAAATCCGTTTTTGAACCTCCCTCTACGTTACTCCTACTCTGAGCTATGACATTTTTTCTGAGGAGAATTTTTTCGAAAAAAGTAGCACCCTTATTAAAAAATGACGTAGAAACTCACTTTTTGGGGCATGTCTCGAAGATTCCTTGTTCTCTTGATCATGATATAGGAGACAGATACCAGGATCAGAGATTATATTCCCATTAAAATGCATTTGTCTGTCTTCATCGAATTTAGGTGCTACTTTTTTTTGGAAAAACTCTCGTCAGAGAAAATGTCATAGCTCGGAGTAGGAGTAACGTAAAAAGATGTTGAAGAGCGGATTTTGAAGCTTAAGACTTGTACTCGTAGGCTTTTTAAAATTCATTCCAGAATATCCCTGTACCTTTGCTCTACCCGATTCGGGAGATTCTTCCAAAAATCATCGAAATTGGCACTTTTTCAAGCTCGAATTCGGAAGATTCAGATTCGTACTTATGAAAATGAATAATACCATCTCCAAGTACGTAAAAGTACCTTAAAGATGAGCCCTGATAAAGTCCTTTTCAATCAAGTGAAGCCTAGTAGTTCTACTTACGAAATCGGAGTGAAAAATTTCGGGTGTCCTGAAACTTTTGACCGGGAGTGTAAATTGGAAGAATTTTCGTTACATAGGACTGTGATGGGGATACCGTGCTTGCCACCGGTTTCAATTCTTGTTACTCCATGATAGTGTGAAAATGCACCAAAAAACATGTACGATTTCAAGTGCAGTACTCTCACATTTCAAAAAATGCTATCAGATTCTGTTTCAAATGTTAACGAAAGAGATTTTCTTCCAATAAGTCTTAAATTTACGAACAAAAGTTGAAAAAGTGCTTATAGGTCACATTCTAGTGAAAATTTGGAAGCATTTCCTGAAAGATGAGATCATTTGACGTTGAAATAATGTAGCATATTGATCATTTATGCATTGTGGTTTGCAGTTTTTCCCACAAATTTATCTCAGTGTAGGTACGCTCAGAGCTTGGTCGTCCAAGCTGCCCCTGCGGAGAGCAAATTCGCCCTCAACTCAAATTCGATTAGTTGACAGGAAACCGGAGAGATTTTTGAGTTTTAGAAAGATGTTTATAATAGGCTCTTTTGGGATGTGAGACCTTGTCATTGCCGGGCACACACCGAGAAGTTCTGGAATAAGACACAAATTCGTGATTTTGAGTTACTTCAAATCGATTTAGCCCAAGAATAACTATTGACCCAGCTTTGTCTGGTCATTTTTCATGATCTCGATACGTAGTTGACCCTCACGTGGACGAGATGATAAGAGTATGCAGAATGTCAGATTTTCCGGTAGAATTAACTATATATCGATTGGTTTTTCTGCTCTTTAATGAACGATATCGACAAAAAATACTTCCATGCTTGATCTTCACTGGCAATCTTTTATTGGGCAGTTCGCCCAATTAAAACTAACCATATAATTTCCATGCAGCACAGCTTTCAAACTCCTCCATTTCCTGTCATTCCACCGCACAACACGTATATGAGCAAAGCTTATTTTCCAACAGCGAGGTTATAGCAAGAACAAATGATAAGATCCTGACTTCCTCAAAATCACACATTTATGGCTCATTGGGAGATAGCCTTTTCAGTCACATTTGAGACAGAACCTGATGGCGTTTTTTGAAAGATGAGAGCACTCGACTTGGAATCGTATTTTTTTTTCTTTTTATGAATTTTCATACTGTTATAGAGACGACAGGAGATGGAACAGGTGCCAAGTACGGCATCCATAAGAATCCTATGTAATAGGAATTCTTCTAATTTATCTCAAAAGGGTTTGCAGTGCAACCTCTTTCCAATACTCGGAACGTGGTTATCACATCGAAATGAGCCGGAAATAGTGATTTGGATTAATGATAAAGCTTTGAGCCACTGTCCAAAGCCACTGACATGTACAGACCTCTCTAAGCCAGTACCAGAATCATATTGCAACCTTGTGTGAAAATCTGTAACCATGCAAATATCAAACTGAGAGAGGGGAAAACATGAAATAGCTATATCATGGCTACAAGCTAGGGAATTTAAACCAATGGCTATGCGGCCTGAAGGGTAGTCGAGTGATCATTATGAATCATAATCATCACTAGAAGTCTATAGATCATTCTAATTGGCTTTCTCTTCGCAGCCATTGATACTGGTTTAATTGTTCCGGAACATAGTCCATCATAGGCTTTTCTCAATTTTCGTCTTTTGCCGCGACTGCATACATAATTCACCCAAATATTGACAAAGAGTGGCTTCGTTATCTTACAGTGGAATGAACGGATTCCTTTTATCATGCGCCAATGATACAACAAATGAAGTGGAATGGTCCGACGCGTTATTATTTTATAGTTGAATAATGGAATAGGCTATTCAAATTCCGGGAATGCGTGAAATAAATGCGAGTATAGATCCCGCAATGCTATGGAAACTTTTTAAGGAGAGCCGAAATTTCTTGTAAGAAAGCTCGATAGTATGGGATAAGGATCGGGCAAGCGAAATCCTTGAAAATGCGAGGTCTTCCGAGACTCCGAGTGAGGTGACAAAATGGAATGCATTAGGGAATACAGCTAGGGTCGGGGTCGAGTATGCCACGAACAGAACTGATATTACGAGATTCAGAGAGAAAATATACTAAAAACGTGTGAGAATCCGACAGTGTTTTGGATCGATTCTGTTCTTCTTGCAAGACTGTTTCGACTACCTATCTTAAATTATACCCAAGTAATCTCTGTATCTCAGAAATTTTTCTATACCTACACTAAATTGAATTTTTGACTGCTTAATATAAAAAACGGCAATTTTGCTACTCCATCAATACACGTCAGAATCCGGTGTTTCTGAATGTTACAATTTCTGAGTTATTTGAGTTACTCAAATCCTGAGAAATGGTGGATAGATGATGATTCAAAAAATACCATCGTGTCAACACTAACAAGTGAAGAATCAGGTGTGCGGATCACCAATCTTGTCCAAATTTTTTTTCGATTTTGTACCACCTAAAATATGAAGAATCCAGAATAACTCTGTCAAATGGACCCTCTGTCTCAAACTACAGACACCGAGATTATCATTGGTCATATAGTCCCACGTTAAAAAGTTATATATGAAACTAATCCACGAAACGTGGTAATTTGGGGAGGAAAGAAATTTTGAAAATTTTATCCATCGCACATTATTCGAGTTTCACATACGCTCAGTTACCGGTGTCTAGGACTCAAATCAACTCGCGTGACCGATTCTTACGAGAAGGCGTGGGGTGGGTCAGAGAAAACCGGAAGTGGCAATAAGAGCAATGCTACTGCCACGTACACGAATACTTTCTATCACCACTCAATTGACCGCTGACGAGGATGGAAAGTATCGAACTCATAACCAAAAAACTCGAGGAGATCATTTTTATAATATACACGTTATTCAATAGCCCAGCAATGTTATTGCCGAAAATCCCCTTGAAGAATGGGAAAAGTAGCTTGTACAATTGAACAACGGAATATTGGATCACGCAGTTACTTTACTTGGTATCAAATACAATGGAAGCGGGAGATTACAAGCCAAACTGTATCGGTTCGACCCGTCTTGTTTGTGTGCGCTTCAAAAAACATGATTTCGTGAAGCAATCACTGGAAGAATTACACGCAAAAATATATATTTCTATATTTCGAAAATGCAATGGATCGACGCTCTCACCTGTCGATCCTTGTGGTAGTAGGTATTTTAAAACAATGCAAACTATTGCGGAAAATGAGTTTCTACGTATAGAAACTATCAGCTAAATGATAATTTGCCATTTTGTTAGAAAATTCGTATATTAGGAAAATTGAAAAAAAAATCGATTTTCTGGGAAATAATATTTACATATATTCTGGGATTGTGGGTGCATAGACGTAATGAAAAGATCATAAGATAGAGGTAAAATGTCAAAGCCGTACATTGTCTGTCTTGAAAAATATAATACTTGAGATTTGTTAATTCATTCGAAATTGCTTCTAAACATCTCAAATCCCTTGGTGCGAGACCACGTACATATAATCAGCTCAGAAGTAGCAAAATTCTGTTGCTTCTTATATTCTTCTCGGCCTGGTGGATTCACTTCACGTGAATATGCCTCTGTACCTTGTAAATTGATTCAGATTATTCTGTGAACATTCCAAAGCGAAAAGAAATTATCTTTGGGCTGTCTTCACATAGATATTAGCCCTTGCTGCATATATGAAATTTTATTGATTTTAAGTGATGATAAAAATTACTCTACTGATTTTAATTGATTTTAGCACGACACCAACCCACTGATTTGATGCCCTAACACGGTACGAATACCAAGTCATTTGGTAGCGTTGCCGGTTGCCTGCGCAATGTTCTTTCTTCGAAGAACTGGCTCGAAATTCTGAATTTTTATATTTTAGAAATTTACTGAAATCAATCGATCTATTATCGATATTTTTACAGAATTTTGAGCCTGGCTCGTACAACTGTTGGTAGGTGGACTGGTATTTTCCCAACCTCGCGACGCGGATGATGATGATTATTCCTGGATATCGCAGCCAAGCGTTGGGACGCATCTATCCAGAATCACCCACTTAATTTATTCACTTCGGAAACCCAGAGATAAAGTGTGCACATAATATTCAAAATTTTCACTTTTCACTCGATCACTCTACTTACGTCGCAAAAATTGATCTAATGGAATTTAGATCGGTCGAGTGGTGGTGCTCGTGACTGCGAGGACCTGGTGCGACGTTGTTATTGAAAGAGGTCGTGGGATCGAGACCCACCTCGGGTGAATTTCTTTCATCCCTGATCTTTCTCTCAAAAAATGCTCCAAGTAGTGGATGTAAAATAACGTTCTTTGGAGCGCCGAAAATTTGATGTTTTAATCGAATTTTCGAGAGGGCTGTTAAAATACAGCTTGAATATCATTGTCAGTTCTTACCTGGCAATGATAGATGGATTTGGCTCGTATAACCGATAAATTCATTCTAGTAATATTGAATTTCCGCACGAGCGATAGATGCAAAAACGATCGATTCCTCCTATATCGATCAAAACTTTGATAATTTGACGACTATGTTATCATGTTCATTCTTCTACAATGTAAGAAGAGTAAATAGGATCTATTGATTTTCGGATCTACGTATATAAAGTTTTTTTAAGCGACGGATGATGTGACAGTGGTTGACGCTTTTATCCGCTTCCATTGCTCTTGTCCATTCGAGTACCTGCACACTGTACACACACCCGTATGCCAAACACAGTATCGGTGTTATCCGATTATTTGCTTGAATCTCTCGATTCTGTTTGACCAAAGCTTCACTGTTCACGGATTTGTTTCAACTTTGATTTTCAATTTCACCATCATGAATGCAATTATTCTGGTCAGCAGAAAATAATGTAGATCGTCCATATTGCTTGATACTATTGAAAATCCTGGCATTAATAAGAGGTACATTCAAATCCAGATTCCATCTCTACAAAACTAAAACACTCAAGATAAAATTTTAAATTTCGAAAGTAAAAGGTTGGCGTATGAGTTGCAGAAGGAAGACCGAGATCTAGATTGTCAATGATACAAAGATGTGTACTATAGTGTGGGTCGGAGAATGAAAATTCTTGAATTTCAACATGCTCGGGGTGGCAAAACCTGTAAATTTACATGTACATACGAAAAAATTTTGGTACATGCTCAGAGATGATATTTTCTGGGATGGCATGAGACATGTAATTTGGAACAGAAATGTGTGTAAGGTGCCATTTGAGGGTTCCTCCTTGTCGCACTCTTTCCTTTCAAATCACTGTTACCTTGGTTGCTGCATTCTAACCAACAAACATGCATTTTGTAAAAAGAGTTCTTCCACACTGAAAAACTCGTGGTGCAGATTGCCACCACAAAAGCGGGTCGAATTCTGTGCACCACGCGTGGTGCAAAAGTTCACCACAGTGGTACAGCGTCGCTCCACGCCGTTGCGCGGAGTGACAGCACAGCGATATACCCCCTCCACCGGCAGCTCGGCTCGAGCTGTGGTGGCATTTCGCACCACGCTGTGGAGCGGATCGTCGCCACGGGTAAGGTTGCATCATGGCGTAAAGATTAGAGAGGATCAAATCTTTTGCAGATCAATTGTTCAGATCATATCCTTTTTAGAAATTCTGAGCATTCCAATATGGACCCATGTAGAACATAAGATTCCATGAACATATATGATCATGAAATCAGTGGATTCCATGTTCATGTATGATCAGACATAAAATCGGTTTGAAAATTTATCATTTTTATTCCGGAAAGACGTGGTATACTAATTTACGACTGGTGTAACATTTAGTACCTCACTTATTGATCAAACATCACTCAGAAAAACCTTTCCCGGAGTCATTCTCAGGTATTGAACATTTGAAGCACTGAACAGAAAGGTTTCTTGAAAAATGTCACTTTTTTGAAACTTGAGACTGACTTCTGGGAAGATTTTTTTCTAGTAGTATGATCAGTACCGTGACATATTCATGTTAGAATAGGTTTGAATCAGTATATCACAACTTTTTGGAATAAAAAAGAATGTTTGAAACTGTTTTACGTATGATCATATATGACAATGGAATCCTCCGATTCCATGATCGTATATGTTCATGGAATCGTATGTTTTACATGGGGGATGCTCAGAATCAAAATACTCTTTTTCCGTTTCCGTCCAAAATACGTTTCTTCCCTGTCTCATAGTGTTGAAAAAAGATATTTCCAACAGTTTATAGGACCAAACAATTTTTTTGCATCACCCAGGTCTATATAAGTGGTTTTTCCATAAATCCAAGATTTGAAATATTGCCTCGGCAATTTGCATATAACTTTCGACCATCCTCACCAATCGCAATTCGGCTTATGGCATTCGAAAGGAGGGTCAAAAACCTATCGATTTAACATCTGCAAAGCCTTCTAAAAGACGTTCTGGCCCTTGCCAGACCAAAAAATAACCTTGATTTACGGTGTAGCCCGTATCTTTTTTGACCCCTCCAAGAAAAGATTTTTTAATTTTTTTTTCGACTGATATGGTTCCAGCCTACACTTTAATAAAATTTGGAGTATTTCTTCTGAGATATGGCTATTCTGGACTTTTTTTTGAGCGTAAAAATGTCAAAAAATTAGAAAACGATTTCTCATGAAGTCGGAACTCCTTGTAAAGCTCTGAATTTATTTTCATCGTATTCGCCGAGTCATTTTACATCGAAAATGTATTTTTTCAGAATCATTTGAGTCATTAAAAGTCGTCAAAACACTGGGAAAGAATTTTCAAAGTACATTCTTGAACAGAAAATGGCCTCACCAGCATGCCCATTAGGTTTTGGGCTGGTGAAACTATCTTTAAACGATAGCCCTTGAAATTTCCTTCATTACCCGCCAGACACCTGACATTACCACAGCACAGCTGCCGCCGTTCAACACGGGAGCCGACTGCCTCTGTAGGGCACATTCGAAACACACTGTGGTGCATTTTGGCAATACTACTCTGTGGTGCGGAGCTGGCGCACTGTGGTGCAGATTTGCACCACAGCGTGGAGCGCCGCTGTACCACGCACCGTGGTGCGGATTCGTCTACGATTTGTGGTGGCAATCTGCACCACAAGTTTTTCAGTGGAGGTATTTTTACCTCTATAATTTTTTTCTCGCCAACGAGAAATAAAAAAAAGCAGGTAAAAGAAGAATTTCCGAATTAGACCCAACTTGATCAGAAACTATCTATCGCCCATCCAAAATATAAGGTAAGTGTACCCAACCTGCGCCCGTTAAGCATTTTTCTCAATAACTTTAGTTCACCTCAACAGTTTTCAACGTGTTTTACCTCATTTGGAAGCTTGTTCTAAAACCTAGAAAATCGATTTTGGAAGGTTCAAATTCGAGCAACTGGAGCTGAGGAGTGCCCATTCTTCCAAAAAGTGATTTTTCAAAGTTTACAAAAGGTTGTCACCAATTTGCCCCCTTAAGCCATTTTCCCAGCAACTTTGGTCTGCCTCACCATTCAAGGCGATGCGGTCACCGTGCACCGTGCATGCTGAAAGTTATTCGCACTTTTCTTTGACATTCTTGCGATTTGGACCAAACGATGAGAAGACGAGTGTTTATCATCATCTACCTTGAGTTCGTTTTCTCGTCGTTTAGCTCAAATCGCAAGAGAATTGGATAAAAGTGCGAATAACTTGAACGCAGGCACTTCCTAACCTATAATATAGGTACTTTGTAATTTTCACTTTCATCCGATTCTTTTGCGATTTGAGCTAAACGACGAGAAGACGAACTCAAGTTGGATGATAATAAACACTCGTCTTCTCGTCGTTTCGCCCAAATCGCAAGCAAATTTAATAAAAGTGCGAATAACTTTCAGCGTGCACGGTGACCGCATCGCCTTAACAACGCTCTTTTGCTCATTTTGAAGTTTGTTTCAAGACTTTCAAATTTCACCGAACTACGTCCAATTTCGATCAATGAGAGCCTTACCGTCTCAATTTTTCCGAAATGAACGATGGAAATCGTCAATAAGGTTTTTTTTTATCATGTCGTGCACCCACGTTTGGAGCTTTTTGCCGGCCTTGAACACTATTTTTGATCTTTTTGAACGTAATGAACACGTTCTGAGTGATAAAAAAAGTTGTACTGCACACCCTCACGAGATTACCGTATGGGGGCGTGTTGGGTACACTCTGTTGTTGGCCTTACTGTTTTACAAACCATCTCCGTTTTTTGCACATAAAAGACAGTACCTTCCAAAATTAATGGATCATGCATGGTCTCACTAAATCCATGATAACTTTGAATCCCTCGTAGCTCGTTTCAAAACCTACAATTTCCTTCTTTTAAAGTTTCCTCTGGCTCTATTCCAGTGCAAAAATTCATCAAAAAAATATCACGTCACATGATTTTGACGTAAAATGATCTCACCTTCCAGAATATTTTATCAGATTTTGTCTCAAATGTGACCTATTGGAGAAAAACACGAAATGTATCAATTTTCACATCAAATTTCGAGAAATTGTTGCTACCTCAAATTTTTGACAAAATCTGATGAAATATTCTGAAAGATGGCAACATTTTACGTCGAAGTCATGTGCCATGATATTTTTCAAATCCAATGTTGCCCGAGAATAGAGCGAGAGAAAATCAAACTGGTGGCAGGCTTGGTATCTCCATAAGCCCCCTATGTTAATACAAAGTTTTCTTTCGGAGCTCATCAGTCAGATGGAAAGTGTCGCACGAAAATTTTACAGAAGACCAAATTTTTAGGTTTTTGAACGATCTACAAGATCCTGTGAGTATTTTTGTGATCGGATCTCTCCCGTCAAAATTGTAGGTGATCCACTGAAAAAGAATTTTTCTTAGATTTTCAATGTCGATTACGGGCACTCAAAAAGCAATTGAAAAATGCTTGAAATACATGAATCGATAGATTTTTTTGTGATCTTTGAGATCCTTTTCTTAAAATTTTTATACGATGGAAGGGGTTCGGAGTTATCATGGATTTAGTGAGACCATGCATGATCCATTGATTCTGGAAGGTACTGTAGCTTCAGATCAAGGTTCTGCAACTCTAAAGAACAGATTTCGAAGGTCTTGAGACAAGAAAACGAATGCGCCAATATACGTCAAGATTGGTTGAACTCAAAAAATTGGGCACCGGTTTTACTGAAGCCAATTCCCTTGGTGCATTCTTAGGTAACCAATCACGAATAAAAACAGAAAAATCACTTTGAATCCTCTGGAGAACGCAAAAATGATTCGGCATCGATGTAAATTACTTACTTCTTCATATTTCAACATAACAGATGTAAAAAAAATTGCCGGAAGGCCACAGAGTGCCCATTCCCGAGATCGGCATACGAGGGCAAATTAAGTACACTCACCTTATAACACAAGACACACCATGAACAAAGAATATGCTCTCAAGTTAATCCAATTCATTCAAAACCACTCTCAAATCCTCAGCATCAGCCCACCATTATAACTCATCGTCCAGCATAAAGCTCATCCCATTCCTGACCTATTTACCCACATCCATCAATTCCTATCCCAATAAAACAGAAAGACTGTACCAACCTATCAGTCATCCTCCTTTCTTATCACCTTTTCTCACACACAGCTAAAATTCAACCCCAAGCTACACAATGCAAAAAAAAATTTCAAGCCATTCTATATAGGCTATATCTATAGATAAAATTCCTCCTCTCCTGTGGCACCACGTTGGAAATGTACAGCGCAAGCTCCATCGAAGAGAGCGAGCTTGCGTTGAACACCACCGCGCTGCTTCGTATTATATAGATGGAGGACGACACAGTACGGCACCGGGCAGAGGCATCAGAGCTTGGCGGCAACTGCTGGCTGATTTGCTCCGGTTTGCAATGTCAGTCAGTCAGTCAGTCAGCCAGTCTTGGCCGAGCGAGCCGCGCGTTTACATCGCAAGACCCGCAAATTACCCTTAAATTCAACCCTTAATTTTTCATTCAAAGTTTCGTGCATGTGATGACCAATTTGTTTGATAATTTGTTGATTTTCACTTGAGTATTCTAAAATAACAATGTGTTTCATCATCGAATGTGACGTGGATGTGAAATTTTGAAGTGAACATGAATTGGTGTAGTAATGGAAGTGATCTATTCAGTCTTTGGATTTGATAAAAGGATGAAGGATCAGAAAAACATCATTGATGAAGGTACACCCACACAAATGAGTGTCTCTTTGAATGGTCTGTCTCGGAAAGTGATAAATTGAGGCATGTCCGTGAGGGAATTTTTTTTTCCCCCACTTTGGTATCAAGTTTGATGAATGAGTGTCTGGATAATACTAGAGATACACATTCATCCACGAAATGATTTTTTGTCCTCGCAAATACGTGAAAAGATTCCCCCAGAATGAATTCAAAAAGTCGGGCAATTTTTTTCCATCTAGATATTGAAAAGCTCAAAAGTCGTACACCGACTTCGAACTATGCTATTCAATTGCAACAGGTGAGCATTTGGGGCTCTTTTGAAAGGGGTTAAAGCTGCCGTGAGAAAATGCCAAACCAGGTGCAAAGTTTAGAAAGGCACGAAATGTTGTGTATATTATAGTGTCGGTACCAAAGCCAGACTACAAAGTTTTGGCGATAGTGCCGTGCAGACTGTATATTTACTTTGAAGAAACTCGAGCGAGGACTACACTTGTTCATATATATATATATATATATTGCCGGCCTGAGATGCACGAGTTCACAACCCAATTGAATACTCGGAGCGAAAAGTAGTAAGTAGTAACGGACGAGTATTGACAGATAACCTACACTAGTCGAGCTATATATGTATGTCTCTATGTGATCTGTAGCAACTCGTTAATTACTAGCTTGCAGTTTGAATGAGGTATTGGAAGGGCTGAGTGCACTACGAGGTTTACACTGTAATGAGACAGATGTTTGATGGATGCATTTATCGGAAAATCGAGCTTCATGCTCAAGAATTATGGTCCTCTGGATATGGAAATCTAAGAAATGAGCTTTAGCTTATATTTTGATGATTTTGGATGCAGGCTTCTGAACAAGTAGTAGGATTTATGTCGAAAAAAATTCAATCTCCGAGGGACGAAATCATAAAAGGAGAAGAATCATGAAGTCAAATTTTTTTGTGTAGCTTTTCGTAATTTTGCAGCACCGTACGAATTTTTACCCGGAAAATTTAACTTTACAGAGGCCAGACTTGACCGGAGATTCGTAGAAAAGCTTTCGGATAGTTGAAAACAATTTTTAAGAGATTCAATGAGGGAATTCTGATGAATTTTTTAATTACATGCAAGGCGCTAAAATCTCTGTGCTCGGATAATTTGAAAATTCATTGTTCCATCAAAACCTGAATTCACCAACTTCAAACGGCAGAGGGGTTTTCTCACGGAATATCAAATTTCGAATTTCACTTCAGATTCATCAAGCTCGAATCCATACGTTTGATCATTTTTATTTCATATTCAATGATATGACAAAATACTAACTTGCAATAGCTGTCAAAGAACCTCAATATTACAATATATTTCGTTAGATAACATAAAAATTCGGTAAATCTATCCGTTAGAGTTATGGTACTTAATTTTCACCAGGTTATTCGTCCGAAAAAAGTATGTTTTCAATGATGACAAGCTATACAATAGAAATGCCTCACGTAATACTTTCAGAAGGCATTGGGACTAAGAATTTTATGTGAGCGATGAACAAAAAATTTTGATTGAAACATCAAAGTTCATTTTCGGGATTGATCCATACTGTAGAACTTTATTGGCTCATTTGGCCGAGATAATCTTGTCTATACAACCAGTAATGCGATAATTGATTCTTTCCGTGGGTATATCATTCGAGATCCGGACTGGCCATCTTGTTTAGAAATTCCGCCGAGTTCAAACACTTGTACAATAACGATTTTCATAAACTTTGATAGTGCGAAAAATGTGAGAATGATAAATTGAGTCTCCAACACCATCGGATCCCCCAATAACAGCATTCGGCTAAGAGTATAGGGTTGAGGCGAGAAAATCTCATTGAAAAGCTCAAATCATAATCGAAGCAGTCTGACCACCGATCAACGAGTAGAGATATTCTCCATACCACGAAAGAGGTTTCAACAGAATACTCTCAGAGACCTGAATATCATTGACGGACACAACTTTGGATCAATTATAAACCATTTGAATTGACATAATTATTTTCTCAAACGTCCTTCCTACTATATCATCACATAGCATCAAAAACAGATAAAATTTACTACACTTCCAAATTGATGATCCGGTATTTCAATGAAAATGAGGATTAATTGGTATCAATTCATAATTCTCCAAATAGTATGATCGATTGAGCGCTGCAAATTTCAATCTGTCAATAACAGATTGAATAATTTTTTAATTCAATCAGACTCATTGATCATATTTCAACTCACACGTTGCTAGAAAATAAAACAATACAATGGAAAAGTATTCAGAAACAGTTGAATCCTACTTCTGTTAGTATTGGTCATGAAAAGACCAAACAGAATTCGAAACGTTTATTTACGCTGCTAGATTGAACGCTCATTCTCTTGTACAAATATTTTATTTGACACCCGATGACATCAGCATATTCAAATAAATGCAGCATCCGGCAATGCCTACATTGAAATCGGGCAACGAATATTTCGAATCATCCTCTTTGTCACGATTATACATAAAATTGAAGCGTCAATTGTATCAGAATCTTTTGTTAGACATTCAAAATGGTTATTCAAAATGATGAGGTTTTCCGGTAATTATGACTTGATTTGAAGCTCATCGACTAATTCGAACTGGTTAAACGATTCCCTTAATTTTGAAGTTCAGATATGTGCGAAAAAAATGGCCTTGACATTTTTGGCTCAATCATCATTTTTTCGAGAAATCTATCTAATAGGCTCTTGGTGTTGGATGAGGAATTGAAAAATCTCATTTCCTTGACCAAGGGCTCTTGAAATGGTCAATTCCATCTTCTCCTTGATTTGCTAGATCTGTTCTAATGTTTTGGAAATTTTCAAGAATTCTATAATACCCTCATTAAGTCTCAATCTACATTTATTGGAATGTTCTTTTGGAATCGGAAATTTTCCTTCTAATTGACGCACGGGGAAGAATAGATATTTCATGGCAAGCTCATTATCACATTCTCTATACCCTCTTAGTCTCGCTACAAACACACGTCGCAAAAGCAGCTTCATACCGTTATAATCCATGTCACAATCCAAACTTGGCGATGATTTAGAATTTTTTCTTAATTCAAATTCAATTTCCCTATACGAGCAGGCCAACCCCAAATCCCATTTCGAAAGGCTCTGACATGTATTTTTTTCGACTTTGTCAAACATATAGTGTATAATCCAACTCGCGCACGGATTTGATAATTTCCACTCATTGGTATTATAAGGATAACACGTATAACACGATAGCGGCGCACGGAACTTGACATTTGAGCTGCACACGGAAACCTGACATATGATACTAAAATTGATCTCACGGCCAAACGATTCAAGCTACAGTCTTGAGATTTTGGGGTTTTCATTTGGTCATCAGATACTTTGAAAAACAACTGACTAGGGACTCCGTAAACTCGCGTTTGAGGGTCACACTAGTACCACACGAGCTGACCAAAAAAGTTAGCAAAACCAGATTTTCGCGAGAAAGAGCTCCGCAAAGTATAAAAATCCGTTTTTTCGAAATTCTGAGGCTTGACGATTTACTTTAGGAATAAGTTGGTGCGGAGAAGTGTAGGATGAGGCAAATTCACTTTTATCGAGGAAAACTGAGCGAGTAAAATTTCAAGTAAAACTGCGCCACAAAATGCATGTGCTCCGCGCACATGCAAAAATTGGTCTTTGGGCTCTTATAGTAATGGGATTCATGTTTAATACTATCACGATATTTGATTTATTTGCCCGCCCAAATCCCGAACGAACTCTAGTCCAGTCTTTCACACTCACTAAGGTCGAAATAATGGAAAACCACAGGCCACGAATCTGACATTTTGACCCGTTTTTCGATAATAATTTCTTTTGGCGACCTGGAATCGCCAAACTATTGATCGTGCCAAAAAGAGCACCAAAAAAAATGACCTGTGCGAATTTTTTTTCGATCGTTTTAAGGGTCCGTACAAGCAGGCACACATTATTCCAAAGTTTCCACAGAATTACTCATATAACTTGCTATGATCCATCGAAATGGAAATCAGTTTTTCTTAGGAAGAAACTTCACGAAAAAAGAGATAATATCTCGAAAAGTTTGTTTTTAGTTCATGTAGAATCAACTGATGATGAGTAATGGCTAACCTATCAAATCACTTCTGTCATGAACAGGTTTCCGGAATTGATTCTTAAGAATGTGGTACGTTTGTTATCGAACAAAAATTGATCAGTATATTATACCGAATGCTGACGTACATATTTTATCGGAGAGAAACCGGAGTAAGATATTTTGATTTGAAAAACGCAAGGACTGATCGACTTTGTAATCCTCGATAGGAATATTCATCATAAGGAATGAATAACAAAGCTCAAAATTTTAAGCTTGGCAATCTGCTTGTATTGCATGTACCTGTAAGTCTGAATCTTCACACACAAAATCCGTGATGAGCACATTTTGAACAATTATTTAGGATACATTTATGGCTACCAGATGACATATGTATTCCCCTTTGATTAATAGAAAACGTAGCAGAGCACAGCGAGTCTTAAATAATTGGTCCAACAATATATCTATCAATTTTGAGATAAACTTTGCATTGAATTGTTAGAGATGGTCTAATCTGCAAAGCTCCTTATATTCATCTAGTAACCCAAAATAAATCACTGAATATCTGAAAAAAGCAGGCTATTGAATAATTCGATAGAAAGTCACAGCAAAAAATTTTGGGATGCATTAAAAAATTTTTAGCATGAGATGATTCCTGAGTATGATAACTTGAACCCGTTGAAAACTTTTTTTCGGCGAGTCAAGCTTGCCAAGAGCCCTTGAGTCAATTTCAAAAGCTGCGAAGGACAAAAATGTGAAAGTTTTGAACAATTCACAAGGCTTTTGGCGATTTGTGAGAAAGTTAGAAAACTCCTTTACTAGAATATTCAACAGTCTGTCTTGTGCATCTCGTCGGCAATTGCTGAAATTATCCAGATAAACATCGCTGCTGTAACTTGGCATGACCCCCGCCTTGTTTTGGTTGTTTGAGCGCAAGATTGGAATCGCAAAATTTGACCTAAAATATATCGTATTTTATGTACATACTTCTACAGATTCTTTCAGTTTGAGTTTTGTTGTATTCTAAGGTCACTATAGCCGTGTAGTGCATGTACAAATATGTATCGAACTAAGCTTTCAAAAATTGGAATAATCGAGATGACGTAACTGTGAAATTCTTTGAAAGAGTAGGAGAATAGGTGATCTCAATTCTCACTATGGTTGTTTTATGGATAGTTTTATTACATTCTTATTTTTCGAATAATACGTGCGGCAAAACGACCTTCAACGTGGACATGAGTATCTTGCGAGATATATATATATAAAAGATGATGAATAATTGAATGATAAACTCGATAATGATAATTATCTATAAGGTAATCATAGACATAACGACCATTTGATTCAAATTTATTGATCATTATCTAAAATATTTGCCGTTGGTACACTGTATTGATGTCATGAACAAAAATGTGTCTGTTACTTATAAATCCTACATCCTTTTGATCTTTTAGAGAGCACAAATACTCATTTTCATACTTTCAGTTGAACTAATTGAAAAAGCAAAACACACCATTATCTCGATGATCAGTGAAGGTACCTAAGGTTGAAAATATTTTTTACAAGATATTATAATCATATGATAGACTCAAATATTTTCCCAATCGTATCAGATTATTATCATCGTGATTACTCGGTTCTTGGTTTTTGAATTTGAAATTTGGTATGATGGTTAAATCCAAATGACGCATCTCGGTACACCACAATCGATAATAATAATCGTTTGATAGCTCTCCTTGGAAATGGGAGAAAAAAACATGCTACAAGAAGGAAATGAGGAAGAAAAAAGCAGAAAAGAGTGTTCCCTTGAGTAGGCTTTATATAGTCTTCCATGCTTCTGTTGTTCTTTGCGTAATCTTGAGGCGTAGAATTGAAAATAAAAAGGAGCTCGGGAGTTAGAGGATGGAGTACTATTCATCTCATTGTGTTCTCTTGATGGTGCTTTAAATCTCATTGCAATAAGTTCCTCTTTCAATTAATTTCACAGAATCACCTAGAAAACACACCTATAATCTTCAATAATTGCGATCGGGTAGCTTTGCGAGACCTGTCTTCGACATTTCTATAAAATGTATCGAACCTCATTTAGATCTAACAAGGAGCATCCAGGGGTTGTGGGTCACGGATTGGGCTGAAACTCTGGTGATGGTCGCCTTTTACCACCAAAAAGTGAAACCCAGAGCTGCACTTGCAAATGCCCAACCGTTTTCAAGCTACAGCCTATGGTATTCGCATTGTCCATATGAGCCCCTGTTGAAAAATGACATGAATATATATTTTCGTAATACTAATGTCACAAGCTGCAGCTTGGAAACGGTTGAACATTTGCAAGTGCAGCTCTGGGTTTCATCTTTTGATGATAAAAGGAGACTATGCCCAGAGTTTCAGCAAAATCCGTGCTCCACAACACCTGCGGGTGTTCCTCGTAAGTTGACATCATTATCGAATGTATTTTCTATGAGTATGGAAATATTGATTTCGTTGGAGTAAGAGAGTCTCCAAACGTGATGGGCACGTGTAAGGTTTTGAAAGAGAACAAAGTTAACTCAGATTACAAGTACTCTGATTGCGGTCTCAGGAGTGAATGTATATCCCGATTCAGATATCGTCCATATAAATTATCGACGATATTGTATACAATCACGATAGTTCATTCTTTTTCCATAGAGCAATATTATTCTAAAAATTTTTCACGAGATCCTGACCCATTCTTTGATCCATAGGCGCCTGGTGGGTCCTTCAGGATTCATTAGCAATATGTTGAATTTTACGAATCCATATCAATATTTGATGCCTCTCAAGGTTCCATCATCTTGTTTTAGGCCATATCTGAGCGTTTTGTATGTTTATTGAAGTCTCTCAAGCGTCTCCAAGTTTCCAGACCACTTTCAGATAATCGTTCGGCCGAATTTTCAAATCGAATTGGCTAAAATGATTCGTCACTGTACAAACACTATTCTACGTTTCCTGACTTTTTAATTGGGTTTGAGTCTACGGGGTTCTTCAGGGATGTGAATACTACCCTTTTGTCCAAACGATAATGAACCCCCAGAATATTTATACATAACCAAAATTTTGCGAAATCTCCACATGATATTTTACATGACGGGACTCGTTATAACTGACATTCGAGAATGTTTTATGAGATTCTGCGTGCATTGCGCCTATAATCGGAACCTCGCTAGAAACGAATCAAATCAAGAAACAAAATATCAACCCGTTTTCAATGGGTTAATGGAGAGAGTAATTCAGGAAACTATTTGAGATGAACTTGACGTAATGATACTCGATGAGTGAGAGCCGGAATTCATCCACAATAGGAAAATATTCCCCTCAACTTTGAAAAAATGGGGGGTGTGAACCCAACTTACCTCTGTGCTCAAATTTTGAAAGAATGAGCAGTCTACGGTGTGCTTCTAGGACAAAAAAGTTTGACAAAACTGACGAAAGAATCGGAAAAAGTCATCTTTGTCGTTGAGACTCCCCGAGCAAAACCCACACTTCAGATAAATCGTATCAGATCGTCTTTTCGAGTGATTATCATATTAAGAATCCATCATACATTGCTTATGGAGGAGTTCGGTGACTCTATGTTTCCTTCGCTTCCCCGAGTTTTTTTCGCAATTACTCAGAAAAGGTGAATGCTATAGTGGAAAATGTTAAGAATAGTTTCTTCTAGATTTTTCGAAAATCTGCAAGATGACGTAGTTGGATTAATCGAGAGGCTCCGTGTTTCTCCGTAGTGTTGAAGAAGATAGTAGGAATTTAGTAAAAAATGCAAGGTTTTTTGCGTTTATTCTTCATGATGAGCAGTTCTCTCGAGGTCGTTTGAGGTTCTTTATTAGTCTAACTACAGAATGTTGTAGATCTTAAGAAAATCTATAGAAAAATATTCTGGACATTTTTTGCTATGACCCATCCTTTCTGAATTGCGAGAAAACCTTGAACAACGAAAAAAACGGGAAGCCGACTTATCCATCCATATAAGCAGTGTATGGTGAATTTTTAATTTGTCAATCACTCATGAAGACGATCTGATCCCACTGAACACAGTTCGTTCCCAAAACGTACCACGGAAGGTTCTCCCCGGAACTAATGCAACCTTTGCCGGGCGTTCCTACGACCCACCAGCAACGTTGTGGGTGGGTAGAAATGTCCGCGGACGACTACGTATCTAGGGCGTTGTGTCATGGTTCCCGGAACCTTCCAGTGGTTCCGTGATGGTTTTGTAATGGTTGTTTGTTGCAACCTAGAACTTAGAAATTTTTGGTTAAATGAATAAAATAATTGTTATTTTTTGTTCTTCCCCTTGCAGGCTATTCGTTCAATCTCTTCGGCTGGGCTGAATCACAAATACGGTCACTTTTTGAAGAGGAGGCAATAAGACTGTCCTTGAATAGCCTGCAGAGGAAGAACAAAAAATAACAATTATTTTATTCATTTAACAAAAAATTTCCAAGTTCTAGTTTGCAACAAACGACCATTACAAAACCATCACGGAACCACTGGAAGGTTCCGGGAACCATGACACAACGCCCTAGATACGTAGTCGTCCGCGGACATTTCTACCCACCCACAACGTTGCTGGTGGGTCGTAGGAACGCCCGGCGAAGGTTGCATTAGTTCCGGGGAGAACCTTCCGTGGTACGTTTCGGGAACGAACGGTGTTCAGTGGGATACGATTTATCTAAAGAGTGGGTCTTGCTCGGAAAGTCTCAACGAGAAAGATGACTTTTTTCAATTATTTCGTCAGTATTTGTCAAACTTCTTCGTGCTAGAAGCGCACCGTGAGTTAGAACCGACTTCAAATTTCTTCCACACGGTAAAAGACAAGCATGATTTTCCACGAAAATTTCCAGACACAGCGGTTGAATGAAAAGCAAGCTTGATTGAGTCAATATTTCGACCGGGTGGTTGAAATTTAGCCAACATCAATAAAAATCAATCAATGCGATTGAATTTGAATGGCCGGAACCGTTAATTTGTCTCTAATACTTTCCAAGATTCATGGAAATCAACCGCTGTACTAGTGAATTACAATTGATGCAAAGTTTTCGAAAACGTTTCTGGCTAACTTCTTCCTCAAATTCTCATCTCAGAAATGCAAATTTCAAAAAAATTTCGCTGCGTACTTTGAGTGATGTCCCAATCAGAGTATGTATGTCTCGTTCAAAGAAATGCCACACGAAAGTAAAACAGTCCAGGAATCGCTTATCCCAAAAAAATCATGCAAATCGTCAAGAAAGAGAAAGACGAGTGAGAAAAATTTGTATATTTTCCTTGACAGATATTGATGGTCATTTTAGAATAGATTGTCTCTCATCCGTCAACCGAGCGTCGACGCGTGAATATTAGATTTTTACTCGCACGTACTTTTTTCTCCTCTCGTTAGCTAAGAAAAGAATCAAGACACGAAAATAAAGAGTTCAACCGAGACGTGATTGATATTGACGTAGCGGTATTTTTACTTGTTTTTGAACCGCAAAATTTCTTCCAACAGCTAGCGAAATTTCAATCAGTACACGCGGACCAAAATTCATTTTTGCTCAAAACTTTTACGCTTAGGTTTTGACTAGTTTAGACACTAGTGACGTATCTTGGATGGTATTTCAATTTGGGAAAGCAAATTTTGCGTTTACATCATCTGTAGTGGTTAGGAATGGGAAGAAAAGTGTCAGTAGGCTGGAACACAATAAAAAAAAAAAATAATAATAATAATAATAAAATTAGATGGATTCTTACTACTTGCACGCAATGTTCCATGTATACTAACCTATGTATCTCATTTTCTTTTACGTGACTTGCATTTATTTCTTCATTTGCTTGGTTGCTCTACGATTTTTTTTCTGGCCCTATTCTATGTGAAATGTTTTTCTTCGTACAACGTCCACGCGAGCAATAAAAACGATTCTAAGAATATGCAAGTTTTACCCATGTCGCTGACTCTCGACTGTATACGCTTTTTCTCGACCGGCAAAACGGAAATGAGTGTTCCGACGTTATACCACGCGTCACTCTTCTCTACCAGTTCAGATGCCATGCCATCGTAATTAAGCCCCATAAACTGATCCAAGCTGCACGAACGTTATTTGCTTCCTCTTTGCCATACATAAGCCGTATATACGAGTATACTTATACGCGGAGAGAATTCATTCCTCTGTGCATAATACGTAAATTTTGCTTTAGTTGTATCATATCTTTCTGATACTTGGAATACTGCAAATTATTGATCTATGTATAAAAATTCTCGAGAGAATAAAACTCGTCGATGAAAATGTTACCCCAGGGTATCCAAAATTATTCCATGATTTTTTTTATAACTCCACAAATATGTATAGATGACATTATCTCATCAGCTTGGATTGAAATAAATTAGAGTTCTAAAATCTAAAATGGGGAACTTCACTAATTCTCACTCATATTCAATCCAGATAATTTTTAGCAATTGAAAAAGAAAATAATTTTGAACTGCCTACATGCTTCAGTATTGAAAAAGTTGATTCCTTCCGACATTTTTCCTTTTCATTCGGGCAAACTCGAGCTTTAGCGCATTCAAATTCTTGCCCCAAGACCTTCAAAATCCTTGGAGTTGCAAAACTCCAATTTAAAGCGATTTTATGTGTAAAAAATGGAGATGATTTGTAGAACAAGAAGGCCAACATCGGCGTGTGCCCAACATGCCCCCCCCCCCCATGTGGTTATCTCGAAAGGGAATGCCAGTATGAATTTTTTTAGCCATTCAGAACATGTTTATCGGGCCAAATTATACCGATATCAGTGATTTGGACCGTCAAAAAGCTCTAAATGTGGTTGCACGCCGATGAAAAAGATCGCATGCATTCGATTATCGCTGACTCACATCAATTGGATACACACTTTCGTAGACTCTCAAAAAATTACTTTCAAATGGTCAAAATCGGATGTACAACAGCTGATTTTATAGGATTTGGAAAAAGCTTTAAAATGAGCTAAAATGTACGTTAAAAGATATTTAGGTATGACACAGTTATTGAAAGAATGACTTAATGAGGGGGAAGTTGGGTACACTTATCTTATTATCAATAACGCACTTCTATAGAATCACTGTATGCAAGGTGTACAGGATCCATAAGAATAATTGAATTTTCATTATCTCCCTCTTCATCATTTTCCCAACTACTACGTGCTCATACTTGGTAATAGCGTTTGGTATGCTCATTGCTTAAATGCATATCACTCACGTATTCAACGCCAACACACATGCGTGAAATAGATTGGCTATTATACCATCGGCTAATACTCATCGCGTTTGCTCTGATCGTCTGAATGATTTGTCCGCATGAAACTGGAGACGTGACCACAAGCACATGAAAAAGTTTTTTGCAGGCTAATAATAAACTAAGGTGATCACGATGTGCGTGTGTCTTTATTGTCGATGATGGTCATCTAATATATTAAGCATCTGATAATTTTCACTTGAATTGATCAAGTTTATGTTCAAGATGCATGCACATCTCATCGATATTCAAGTCTTTTCTGTGGATTATTGTTATACTCACTGTAAAAAATTTCTGCTTGAATATTGAAGAAAATGAACTTGAAGCTAATTCCAAGACGCTGCTTGAATTGTTTTTCAAACAGATTTATTTGAAAATTTAAGAAGTACTTGAATTTTCAATAAATTATTCTTGAATATAGTTCCGTTACCATGATTGAGTTTTCAAGAAGATATTCTTGAATTTTAATGCAAATATTCTTCTTTTTCAAGAGTGTAATTGAATTTTCAAGATGACTTAGATATGATGCTCATTATTTAGAGTTGGAATAAAGATTTGTGTCTCGGGTTTATCACTACAAATCGGGTATGTATAACCACGAACTCAATGACAAGGCACCATTCACCAGTAATAGATTTTATTTCTGCTTATGCAAGAAAATTTCAAATCATATACACAGAAAAGTCCTGCAGTTCAACAACAGAGACTGGTCGCCATTTTTGTACAAACACTTAAGCACAAAACCACTCAATCGAGATCCTTCAATTGATGACACTGAGTTGTCAGCAGTCCTCAGTAAATGATTCGACGGCGTATCTAAATATCCTAAGCTCCAATTAATTGGGAATTCATTGAAATATTTCTCTAAAGAAGAATCATAACTTCTTTCCGGCACGTGCCTTGCCTTTTACTCCAAACTACCACTCATACTAGAAGGTAAGTAACGAAGTAACGAACTCGAGCTTTGATCGAGTCATCGCTCGCAGAATCAGCGCAATCGGCTAGTGCGCATGCACATCTACATACTTGCTGAGCACACACACACAGTGGTGGTGGTGAAGCGCTATCGTCGCAAAAATTCAAGGCAAAAACTCTCGCAAAAACTTGAATATTCAGTTTAAAATACTTGAAAATTTGAGTCAAGTGCCGTTTCTTGAAATTCAGGTATACATTCTACTTGAAAAGTCAAATGAACTAATCTTCATATAATTGAAATGTTGATTGTGTCCAGACCAAAACATTTTTTTTTTTTCTAAACTCGAATTTGGATGATTGCGTGATTTGTGAAGTCGACCTTATATATGTAGGGTGGAGCAAAAGATGGAAAATTTTGGAAATTTTTACGCCTTGGGCTCGAGTTTTTGCCTTTACTGCACGGAAATATAGTAACACTTTTTCGGGGTTGATGAAAAGAGAATTTAGGTTCCGGCAAAATTTTTTTCAGAAAATAGACTAAAAACATCATCTTTACGCTATTTTTATAAAATAGTTGCAGCGTGCAGAACCTAGGAGGTGGCGCCAAACAGTAATCAAACACTATATTTTCTTACATATCTTTGACCATAGAAACCGTAAACGAGGTATACGCATGCTGGAGCTTCAAAATCCGAGGATCTTCGTAAATTGCAAGATATCGATCAAAGTGGAAAAGCGGCAACTGTTCGGGAAACGCCAAATTCACGCTTTAATTGATAATTTTGCTCGGAATTCAGTTCAATTGACTGAAAAGTATTACTCACTATGATTTGTTATGTAATCTGACATGCTGAAAACGATCTCGACGATATCAGTAAGCTTAAATGCGTCAAAATTCAACTGAGAGCAGATGATGCCGGAATATGGAATTATATATGTGTAATGATTTTTGATCGATTGAATCAAGTTTGAGGAAAGTTATCGATTTCACAGTAATTTGGTGTTTTCTAAAAAATTGGCGCTTTCCCTTTCTGATCGGTATCTTGCAAAGTGACGAAGACCTTTAGTCTCTGAGGTCCAAGTGAACCCAAATTTCAGTTTTTATGGCTGAAAATACGTTAAAGAACATTGTTTGATCACTGTTCGGTGCCACTGCGTAGGATCTGCACGCTGCAATTTTGTTTATGAAAATATATCGTAAAATAGTATGTACATTACGCAACAGGGAGTAAAAGAGTACGAGTCCCTCTCGGGTGGATATTAGCGCCCGAGGCGCAGCCGAGTGCGATAAAAACCCGGGAGGTGGTCGTCCTCTTTACTACCCAGTTGCGTATATTACTTTTCACTACGAGGGAACGAAAACTCGCGTCATTTACGCTTCGCGAAGCGGAAGTCAAACGAGTCTTTTAGTCGCGTCCCTAATAAAGAAAATGACGTTTTTACTGTGTTCCCTGTGAAACTTCAAGGATTTTTCCGGAACCTAAAATCTCTTTTTAAAAATCCCAATAAAATGTCCTCTCCATCTACGTGCGAAAAGGCAAAAATTAGGACCCCAAGGGTAACAATTTTCATATATTTCCATTTTCCGGCCCGCTTTACTCCATAATGCACGACATGTGCATTTGTATTCAAACTCCAAGCGTATGGATTTGCCTCATTCAACTAAACTAGGGTCGTATGAAATACTGAGAAGATAAGTCACTGTGATTGGCTTGATACTTCTAAAGAATATACCTCATTCATACAGACGATAGTAAGTTTCATTCCAAGAACGAGCTCGTCATTCCACGATGAATCGAAAAATTTGTTAATCTCTGTAGTGTTTTTGAAGTATGTTAATCAATACAAAGTTATTACAAATTTGCTACACGGCGATCGTATTGAAATTCTTCTCAGCCCATTCTTCTAACCATCACCTCAAAGTTGCCGGAATACTCGACTAACCTCTGATTGCACTTTGGATATACTGGTGAATCAAAAGACAAATTTGAAGGAGCGCGTCGACTACTTAGAAACTTACAAAGTTGGATTCCTCTGAGACTTGAACCAAAACTTTACCCGAATAAAGCCAATAAATTTACCTTAGTTACGTACATTCATGAAAACTCTTTGCGAATTAATCTGCGTAGGTAATTGAGTTGAACTCAGGAGTTTTCATATATCATACTCGTTTTGAAAATATAAGATTTCCCTAGGTAAATCAGAGGCTTTGTGGCGAGAATTACATATTCCAAGTTTTCATATAATGTGACAAGCGTTTCTTATTGGTTTTTTAATTGGATGAAATTTCCTCGAAGCTAGCTCTACGACTCCTAATTTGACACCAACTGCTCTCCTTCTGGATGTGAAGCTCTCAGTGAGATATGGAAAGAGATATGATTGATTATTCTGACAACCCATGAAAAGGCATATCGGACTTCAATGGTGGTAGCTTCTTGCTTTGAGAGCAACGATCTATGAGGCAATCTTTCGTATGACTCTTATACAGATTGAATTAAAAATTCATAGAATTATATTCCTTTTGGTAATTTTGAATTTCTCTAGAGATGTAGAAGAAACTGGAAAAGAAGTTAGTGGGAGAGGGAGAATAGAATAAGAAATAGTGAGAGACTGGGAAGAGACTAGAGATTCACTCCAAGGAGCTGAATATCGTTTAGCTACCACTGCAGTCAGTAATTTCATCAGAACTCCATTTCTGGTGTAATGAGTTTGTTGGTGTGGTTGTCGCCTCGGGGCTTGGAATAGCCTCTAATGCTGGAAGAAAATATCCACGCTGCTTTCGTTACCAAGGCGGCTTCGTCTGCAACTTTGCCCAAAACTAGTCATTTTAATACCGACAAAAAATTTACTATTTTCTAGCAAGCGCAAGAATACGAATGGCAGACGTGGCTCAGATTATTTTCTCAATATTTTTAGTCTATCCTATGGTCCAAGACATTAATTTCCCATCCCCCGTAAGATTAAAAAAAAAAAAGAATTTTCAATATCCCCCGAGAATATTTCCCAGGTAGTCATTGGAGAGGAAGTATCGATATTTTTCCATAGAATGGGTGCAATCTCAATTTGGAGGCTGAAACCACCAACGAAACGTGGCAAAAACGGTGTAGGGCCCAAAAACAGAGTTCCGCACAAGTTTTTTTTGGAGAAACACATTATCTTACATCGGATATGGATTCTTGAGATTTTGAAACGAATGGATGCGGTGAAATTAAATTTTTCCTGTATTTTACCTTTTTCATTCCAGGAGTTGCCCATAATCTTGAAGAAACTTTGTCAGTATGAATTTTGATAGATTTTTCAAAAACCTTCCGAATATAACCAACCACATCCTCTTATCTTGCGTCAAATCAAAACTACACCCATTTTGAATATTCCCCAGGTATATGAAAAAATTTTTTCGCGATTCTTCAATGTTTGGTTGCTTACAAACTTGTGAAAAATAGTATTTGCAACTCATACGTGAGGTTTCCTGCTTCCGAGCGAGTATCGCGAGCTTCGCCTGCGGCTAAGGTCGAGAACAAATCGCTTCGGAACAAGCTACAACCTCATAAACTCGGTGCGAAATCTACTATTCTCTCGATTCCATCAGGAATGGAAAGTTCATGTTCTGGACCATAGAATAGATTGAAAATGATCAGTGGGGAAACCATCTCAGACACATGTCTGCAACTCATGGTCCGCTTTCGCGCTGAATAACTCATAAGCTCCTTTTCATTTTTCCCATTGTAGGCTTGAGATTTCGAGGGAGTGGATACTATTTTGTTGAGGACGCGTTTTGCATTCGACCTTGAACCGCTCACTTTGGACCTCCCGGTCTCGGGAAGGTTTATTGATACAAAAGAACGTGATAACTATTTGCAAATTGACAAAAGATATTAGAATCACAAAATTAAAAAAATAAGACCCCAATCCCTACTAGATTTTTCTGTAAACAGTAGGGAATCGCTAAATACTCGGAAACACGTGGTTCGCTATTTTGAGGGGGACGTCCGATGGTAACCTTGTTTTGACTCTGGAGATCATTTTCAAAGTCATTCAGAGCTCAACTCAATTCTTCCAAATGTGTCTTGTAGGAAACCTCAAATGCATTTCTGCTAAAAGGTGTCATAGTTCCGAATTTGAATATATATCGTATGACCAAGTTAAGGTGGACACGCCTTGGCATTTTTTTCCTCTGCGAGGTACAAATGGGATCAAAATTGATTTTTTACATGGCTCGAAATTTTGCCTTGGATGGTGAGGTGTACAAATCGAGAAAATGGAGAGTTCGATGCGGATGGGAAAAATTTTTTCGAAATATTCAAGAAAAATACATTTGCGATACCGCATCATGTAGCTCATCAAATCTGGAGTCCGAAATGACTTGTCTGATAATTCTTTTACCGCTCAATTTTCTAGAAAAACTGAAAGAAAATAGCTAATTTTGAACTTGCCACCACAATAGTCGTAGAGGTTAGTTGCACCACGTGAGAGGTGATGTTATTGTTTTGGTGTAATGCCACGTGCTCTTGTTATTGTTTTGGTGTTTAACGTATGATCCAGATGTTGTTTTATAGGTTACCCAGCCACGGCATTCACAATGGAAACTTGTGATCGAGTGAGAATGTCGATTGTCTTTATACCGTCGCAAGATACCAGATGCATCGAGTATGTACTCTTGTTCCTTTCAGTATCCGAGAGTCGATTAACGCGTAAAGAACTGTGTAGTAATCATGCAATCAAAATTCCCTTGAGTAGAAAAAAATTGGTACAATTCCGCATCCGAACCTCTTTAAAAATAGAAAGGCCCAGCAGATTCAGGTGACGGTTTTCAATTTTAGAAATATTATCAACGAAATTCTGACTACAAAGTATGAGAAAAGTTTGTATCGTAGGTGGTAAACAGATCATGGGTACGAGTTAGAACGGTATCTCCAAAATGGAGAGATTAAAAAGAATCTGAAATATCGTGGCTTTGACTGCTTCCCACGATATCAAAATTCTATAAAGTGGGTGGTGCTTTTGAGAATTGAAAACGTGGACCTACTACAGAATAATAACGCCAAGCAGATTTGAATACTGCTCTTGAGTTCTGAACATTTTCTCAACCAAAATCTGAGCCCAAAGTCTGTAAAAGTTTGCATCATAAGTAGACCAATAATAGGCACGAATTGAAACAGTATCTCATAATTGGGACGCGAATACATACACGAAAAACCGTGACTTCGACTGTTTCGTGATAAGATCAAAGTTCTTGAAAGTGGTTGAGTTTTTGGAAAATCGTAAACACGAATCTCTCAGAAACGGGTGATGCCAAGCAGATTCTAGTTTTGCTCTTCAAGTTTAGAAGTTGTATCAGATGGAAATTGACTACAAAGTCTAGGCAAGTTTGCATCCTAGGGAGATTATACACACGAGTGGAACTGGTATCCAGTAGTTGACGAATAGGAGAATATCTGTAAGATTGTGGCCTTTACTGACCCAAATATGATGTCAAAATTCTCAAAAGCGAGTGAGTTTCCCTTGAGATCCCAAACTTGGAATGATTCATATCACGACTCTCAGTAGCTTCACGTGTGAAAGGGACTAGGCGGTTAAGCATGGTGAAGTGGACCTTGTCAGGTATGGCCCGGAAAGTATTTTACCCCACTTTCTAACCCCAAACTATGACAAAAGCAAAGGTTTGTAGGTCCCAAAGTGACCCCTGTTTTCTACGGCACCCTAGGAATCCTCTAAAAAACCCTCGAAATCGATGTTCCTTCTATCAAATCGCATTCTGATGCATTTCAACGAATCAATCTGAAAATTTTTTGACATATTTTTGAAACTCCATCAAATAGAAGAAAGATGTTTGCATACTGACAACTTTGGATTTAGGCTCCGAAAAAAATTCTTGAATATTGAAAAACGATTTTTCTCATACAGGTTGGGGATTAGCACGGAATTTGAATATTCCACCGTGTTTGTCAGGTTATTTTACGTCGAAAACTGCTTAGAAACATATAATTTTAGGTGGTGAAACATGGTCAAAAATGCAAAAAACCATTTTCAAAGCAAATTTTGAGTCAGTAATTTGCATCTTCTGCGCATGCGCATCCTCCTACATCTCTGAAAGTATTCTTAATCGATAGCTGATGCAATTTCCTTCAAAATGAACACTTGAGGAGGTCGATCCGATGCAGTAAAACCTGAGATCTAGCTGGTCCAAAAAATGAAGAAATCCAAGGTATCATATCCGTGAAGCCGTGGCTCCTTCAATGGGCCCGAAAAGTGCGAATTTTGAGTCGGACTGTTTCAAAGATGTAAGCATGTGTTTTTGATGTAATTTTTGACGTAGAAACCGAATCCGTGGTCAGTTTTGTTCCAAACCTTCAAGATTTTTGATGATTTCCAAAAAACCGACCGGAGGGTGTACGGCCATTTCCAGCCTTTTTCTACACATTTGAGATGTATGTTGAGTATAGGCAAAGGTTTGAACTTGTCGCGTAGAGGATGCAAGTATGTTTCCCTTTGTATTTTGACCAGCTTAAGACGATGCTGATGGTTTTGAGGCACAGGAATAACTCGAGAGAGAGATATGAGGTGCATGATGCAGTTCTCTCTGATAAGATCATAAAACAAAATATAGCTCCATCAGTCCAAATCTGACTCCCAACTCATTCCCAAGCCTCGAAACCATCGCTATCGTCTTCAGCTGGTCAAAATACAAAGAAAAACATACTTGCATCTTTTACGCGACAAGTCCAAACCTTTGCCTATACCCAACATACATCTCAAATGTGTAGAAAAAGGCTGGAAATGGCCGTACACCCTCCGGTCGGTTTTTGGGAATCATCAAAAATCTTGAAGGTTTGGAACAAAACTGACCACGGATTCGGTTTCTACGTCAAAAATTACATCAAAAACACATGTTCACATCTTTGAAACAGTCCGACTCAAAATTCGCACTTTTCGGGCCCATTGAAGGAGCCACGGCTTCACGGATTTGATACCTTGGATTTCTTCATTTCTTGGACGAGCTAGATCTCAAGTTTTACTGCATCAAATCAACCTTCTCAAGGGGTCATTTTGAAGGAAATTGCATCAGCTATCGATTAAGAATACTTTCAGAGATGTAGGAGGATGCGCATGCGCAGAAGATGCAAATTACTGACTCAAAATTTGCTTTGAAAATGGTTTTTTGCATTTTTGACCATGTTCCACCACCTAAAATTATATGTTTCTAAGCAGTTTTCGACGTAAAATAACCTGACAAACACGGTGGAATGTTCAAATTCCGTGCTAATCCCCAACCTGTATGAGAAAAATCGTTTTTCAATATTCAAGAATTTTTTTCGGAGCCTAAATCCAAAGTTGTCAGTATGCAAACATCTTTCTTCTATTTGATGAAGTTTCAAAAATATGTCAAAAAAATTTCTGATTGATTCGTTGAAATGCATCAGAATGCGATTTGATAGAAGGAACATCGATTTCGAGGGTTTTTTAAAGGATTCCTAGGGTGCCGTAGAAAACAGGGGTCACTTTGGGACCTACAAACCTTTGCTTTCGTCATAATTTGGGGTTAGGAAGTGGGGAAAAATACTTTCCGGGCCATACCTGACAAGGTCCACTTCACCGTGCTTAACCGCCTAGTCCCTTTTCTATTAAACTTTCTGCTCCTCTGAAAATTATGATTTCATACCTGGGCAGTCGGAGTCACGATTTTCGAATGATTCTCTACTCCCCAGCTATATACGGATTACTATTGCAACTCGAGTGTATAATTTACTTTGATGCAGTTACGGAATACTGGCTCGACTCGGGTTTATAGTCTACCTTTGATTTTGTAGTCAAATTTCAGCTGACAGAATTTTTATAATCAATATGCAGAACTCAAATCTGCTTGGTATTGCCATTTTCTAGTGGAATTATATTTAAAATCCACACAAAACCAGCCATTTTCTTAAAAGTTGGATCCGTACAAGGTAAGCAGCAGAAGCCACAATTTTCAAACATTTTTCTACTTTTCAGCTACTGGATACCAGTTCAATTCGTATTTATAATCTACATTAGATGTAAACTTCCCCGTACTTTGTAGTCAGGATGTGGGTGATAAAATGTCTAAAATTAAAAACTACCACCTGAATCTGTTAGACATTACTATTTGCTAAGAGGTCTGAGTGCGGGATTATTTCAATTTCATTCTACATTGAAGAATTTTGATCGCATGACTACTGGAAAATTTTCTCCGCATTATTGGGCTTTTGTACTGAGAGAAACAAGAGTACATGTTCGATGCATCTGATATCTTGCGATGGTATAAAACCAATTGACATTCTCACTCGATCACAAGTTCCCATTGTGAATTCCGTGGCTGGATAACCTACAATATAACATTCGTGATCATACGTTAAACACCGAAATAATAATAAGAGCACGTAGAATTACACCAAAACAATAGCATTACCTCACACGTGGTGCGACTAACCTCTACGACTATCGAGGTGGCAAATTCAAAATTAGTTATTTTCCATCAGTTTTCCTGGAAAATTGAGCAAGGGAAAAATTATCGAAAAAGTCATTTCGGACTCGAAATTTGATGAGCTACACGATACCGTAACGTAAAAGTATTTTTCTTGAATATTTCGGGAAAAATTTTCCCGTTCGCATCGAATTCTCCATTTTCTCGATTTGTTCACCACACCGTTCGAGGCAAAACCTCGAACCACACAAGAATCAATTTCAATCCAATTTGTACCTCGCAGAAAAAAGGAGTGTCCACCTCAACTTGGTCATACGATATTTATTGAAAGGATTGTAGAAAAAGTCGTAGACACATATGCAGCTGTTAGTTCACGAATCTTGCATTTCAGAGAATCCCCGGAATTGAAATCATCTGCGCGCCCTTCCCTCTCCTTCAAATGCCGTCAAATTGGGTAATTTTGGTACGAATCCGGTACTTTTTATTTTGTTTGGTTCGGCAATTCACTGAATATTGGCAACACCTCAATTAGCGGTCAATCAAAAGATCACAGTCTCAGCTTCTGATTGACGGGCTACAAAATCCAATTTGATGGTTCTAAGCTGGAACTTTGGTAGTTGGAGAAGTGTACCAAAGTTAGACCCCATCCGGGTAACTTTGGTACACTTACAAAATATTTGACTATGAGTCCCCGCGATGAGAATAAATCAATTTGAGTCGATCAGAAGTCTTCTTCTCAGCTGTTTGGAACACTTCATAAACTCGAGGACCGTCGCTAGATTCACGATAAGTCAAAGAAAAGCCGTCATACAGAATTGAATCAAGGTTATCCTGCCGTAATGCTTCTTACCTAGAGTGGGGTAACTTTGGTACTCTTTCTTATGTTTTTTTTTCCTTTTTTTCGTTCATCAAAATTCCAGATGCTGTAAATACCTCAAAGTCACGATAGTCCCTTCAATCTGGTGACATACGTGATCGAAATGCGATGTTATTCACCCCTAGTTCGTCCCGGAATAGTTCTTGCCAGGTACACTAACTGGACACTCGCGTATCAGCGATAAACACCCTTTTTGGGAAAAACTTCGATGAACGACTACAATCATCCACGCGGGATTCACGCTGGCTCAACACATTGTTTATGTGAGTGTCAAGAGGGGAGGAAGGTATTGGAGTGGTAGGACTATTCAAGTTGAGATTCAAGTTATTGAAAGTTATTTTTCAGGGGTGTACCAAAGTTGCACTCACTGTACCAAAGTTACCCAATTTGATAATTACCCTATTGATATAGAATCACACAGGGTTAATAATCACTTATTGAATCACAGTAGCCCCAATGTCTACCAGATCTCTCCTTTTGGATCACGAAATATTCTCGGAGTATCTCACTGATTGAATAATTGGGGAAATGACTGGCACCTCTTTCGGACTCGCTACTGATGGATTGAATGTACTCGCTCTCAAGAAGTCAAGACATGATTTGGTAATTTGTTATCCAAAAATTGGCATTAACGGGGTATTTTAACCGATATATGACTCCACAAGATTACGTCTATCAACACAGACTTACATCAAATGAATCATCACAAGTGATTTTTCGTGCAAGGTGGGGACAAAACATTGATTCGAGTGTTCTCGTCGAAGGATGACATTGCTGAGACTAGTGCGGGGGAATTCTCGATTTGTACTGTACATGTTGGTATGTACATGTTGGATCACACAACCACAGTCAACTGATACAAGACCTGTGAACAAGCTAATCTTGATGTACAATTCGATAGCAGCAAACGATATGCAAATCTCCAATTTACAGCTCTTGAATTTGTTATCTCAACAGATTTCTTATCACTATTCAATTGCGTTTAATCCTCGAGTTTGAAGATTTAATTCGTTAGTTATTATTTTACACTGGCCAACTCCTAATTCTGGAGAAGAGTCAAACAATGAACTTCTAAGTAGGTATCCTGGACAAATTCCGTATCTCGTTAAAGCTTTAATAATTCCATCGCCTACATTGCGTGACTGTATAGCAAATCTGGTAGATTCTCTACTTTGTGAGTCCAAAGCTTTGGTGCTATAGATATGAGCATTATCACGAAAATTTACACATTTTGGACCCAAAAATTCAGACATTGAAAATTGATGCCCCGGATGTCTATCCCGATTTTTCCCATTTTATTTTGCATATCGATTATAATATGTTATAAGACATATGCAGAGAACTTTTTTTAAATGAGTGAGAACCGTATATATGTGATTACACTGTAAAGAGAAATCCTTAAAATGAGAACAGGGGGTGCCTGAATTTTTTCACTTAAATTTCATGAGTACTGGAATTCAATCCTCAAAAAATCCTTGGGACCTGGTTCTCAGACAATGATTCTGATTTTCATGAAATGCTTACATGAATGTTATGATCGAGTTTGCGTTCAATGAAATTTTTGTTTTGTTGGGGTTAGAGCACTGATTGTTGTGAATCGCTCTTATTGAACCAAGTGAATTTGATTCATAGAAATGTTAGAAAGTAATTCACCGAGGGGCGGACCTTATGAAAGAATAAAATTGATCATCACACTCACTGTTAACAATGAATGTGGGAACCAGAAAACATCAAATAACAGGAATGTTATCGTTTGAGGTATCGTTGTTGTGCAGATCACAGAATTTAATTCTACGCATCTTATACTCATGAGCTTTACCATTGTCAGATTGACGGGAAAAACTTTAATTGACGATGGTGGCTTGGGATTTTTATTCCTGCTGCAACACACCAAGAACTTGAAATCATCACAAGCAGATGAGTGCGTGCTAACCCCAAAATAGTTATTTACGATACAAGGGACCTAAGAGCCTTATTATTACACGGCGTGAAGTTGGCGCCCGAGCGCTTGCGCGAGGGTGCCAATCACGCCGTGTAATAATCAAAGCTCTTGGGTCCCGTGTATCGTACACTATTTTATAGCATCGAGTGACATAAACCCGCCCTTTGCGGGGGTCATAACACACCCGAGCGCTTGCGCGAGGGTGGAAGTGGGTGGCTAGGGCGGGAGTAAGCGGGGGGGGGCGGCAGCCCCCCCGACTGAAAAAAAGTTAAGAATCTGGTCCTATAAAATAGACATCACACACCCGCGATTAAACCTATCGAGTGATGATGAAGACGTTTCTTGTATCTAAAATAAGTCATGAGCATCGTTGGTTATTATAGTAATATAAGGGTTGTGCAACCCTCATCCCGACCAAAACCTGAAATTTTCCCTCTCAGACTTCATCATGAAACAATTTCTGAATTTACACTGGTAACTAGACTCCAGAAAAATTAGCAGTTTAATTCTTCTTAGACATTCCATAACGGCTGTTTGAGAATTGAAAACTGTGTAATAACACATCCTCACCGCAAGGATGACGAATATGCGTATTCGATCTTTTCAAATGAGGTACAATTCCTAATACTGCCATGCAGTCTCTAATTTTGATACCTACTTATTTGTTGTGATTTGATTACGACAGTGTATTAAATAGAAATCCAGCATGATCAAAGGTTTCAAGGTTAATACAAATATACATGTGCAAAACTCAACCACGTGTTTATGTTGATGATGATTTATAACCATGAGTGGGAGTGTAACAGTCATGACTAATTTTCTTGCTCTTTACAATTATTGATGCGGATACAAGTGCTCCAGACATGATCCATCACAGGTTTTTTATAATATTATCTCAATTTCGATGCCTGCATACATAGTATGCGCAAAAATTTCCAAAAATGTCCTAATAACCTCACAGTGAAATAAACTGATTTGCTGCATGCCGCACCCACGTGAAGTGAGCGGACGCATTATTTCACAGTTGAATAATAGGCCATTTAAGTCCCGCAAATGCGTTAAATAAACGCGGGTTTAGGTCACGCAGTGCTATAAAAATATCTGCGCTTGAGGTCTATCTATATGTTTGGTTTTGTTTACCGCTACCCGCAAGGCTCTCAAGTCACTATCCTTTGAAATCAATAATCTGTCAATTCGAAATCTCAGTCTTGCACTGGAATAAAAAAATATATCAGCGTGAGCGATGATATGCTTGATTTATTAAGGTAGAATACCAGTGCTCTTGGCACGATGAGGTATTCTTCGGACAACGCCTTTCCTTCCTTAGACTAAATTCGTGCAGATAAGTACATAAGCTAAAATTTTGATTGAATAATGATAGAAATTTGCCAATCTCTTGAATTGACTTTCGTGTTCACCTCTTGGAAAATTGTGACGGCGACTGTACACAAACACTACTAGAATTGAGAGCACTGGATTGTGCTATGGCATTTGCACGAATTCTGCTTGTGTTTGTTCATTTTTTCAACCAATGTTTTGGTAAGTACTCCCAATGGACTAGGTAACACGTCAACGCTGCGCGTTTCAACGCTGGAAACTACTGCCTCAGTCGATCAAAGTATTATTTTTTGCTCCTTAGCAATAAATGTTTGAGTTAACCGTTAGTTTAACTTTTCTCGATATCAAGTATTTGATGTCTTCAAAACTGAATACCTCACTCCCTGTTTGCGGATTACGCTATTTTCTCGAGAACTTTCTCAATTGGTTGCCGTCCTATGAAAATTATTCAGTCTGATATTCTCTTGACTCCACGCAAATGGAAGCTCGATTTTACGAATTATCAGCTATTTTGAACCGAAGCCAATTCAGCAACAGATCATTTTGAAGAAAACTACGTTTATTCTCGTTAGAACGCTCCATAGGAACTCGATAGATGCACACGAAACGAGATCTGCGTGTATATCTTCCTCAAGGAAATTAAATTTGCGGTTGGAAGAACGCCTTGCACAAATTCGCAGTGTACTGGCGTTTATTTCGATCCGTTATGCGCTATTATCTCAAAGGACAAACGAAAAATATCTTTCTGGGGCCCTATAACTTCAGGTCAATTTCTATCAACGATAAGTTCTGTAGAACTAAAGATCATCTGCGAGCTCTACTTAATTTCAGTGTAGAATTTGATCAGGAGGGAGCTTGCTGACTTTCACCTGGCTGATTGCTGAATTGTGGTTTTTCCGAATTTCAGAGCGCTCGCTATCTGATTCTCAGGATTTCTTTTTACTGTGTAATTACATCTATAAGACATAGGGAAAATAGTACATAGCCCTGGCATTCCCGGTTTTAGACGTTCTATTGTTCATCGAAAAATCCTGATGCGATGGAACCAAATGACCTCGAAATTCGTATCTAGATGGTTGATTAGAGTCGGAATTACATGCTCCGGAGCACAGAATTCTATTCCTTTATTTTTTTCGTGCTATCAAGTGGGTTTTGAGTACATGGACCTGACATACATGGAGCTGACATTTTGCCCTTAGGATCGCTCGTAAAAATAAAGAAGTTGACATGGAAACTTCTCCATATAGATTTTATTTAATCCTGTCATATATTAGTGGAAAAAAATGTTCCCGCTCAGATGAATCTACTCTTAGTTGGGTAACATGGTATGCATGGACCTGACATAACTTAATTACATGCGGCTATTCTGCGGCGATAAATGTTCATGCAGCACTCAGAATTCCAATTCTGGGCCTTTTCTCGCAATGTTATTCGATTGTTTGACATCTTTCGTTGAGATTTCATCCACGACAAAGCGACCTAGAGTGAATTTAAGATACGCAGTGAGGACTTGAAAAAAAAATTTCTCATTTTTAGTGAAAATCCCATAACAAGATTGAGGCACATGGCTCTGGGACCAAACTCAGCATTTTGGACATGAAACCCATGAAAAATAGTTGGTTCAATAATGTATTTTGAGAGATGATTTTTGTGATAGCCACTGCCTTGAGTATTTCGACGCTGGTGCTAAGAATATACGTGTGACTGTGTGAATTTAACAGTACATGGACCTAACATTTCGACCCTTTATCTTTGAGAATAAAAGAGACGACTTGATGAATCTACTTGGAACTTCAGTACTGATCGTATTTCAATAGAATACGTGTAGAAAAATTTGAGTGGAGTGATTCGGAGCTAGTTCGTCAAAATGCAAGACCATAACACCTTCCGGTTAAGTTATCGCGATAATACCCATATGAGGGTTTCCATGGAACTTTTAACTCACGACCCTCCGAAAAAGAAAAAAAAATTTTCCATCGCACACGTTTGAAATGGGTTATGTGATTCTAAGACCTCGAAAACGTGTAAAAAAAGTGGTGCCACACTCTTCCAAGTCAAAGTATCTGGTTCAGAACGACAAGTACGGAATTCCACTCTCGAAACGTTTGTGAATCAACTCCAATCGAGTAGATTCGATTCAAAACATTGTCTACACGATTGATAGGGATTATATTTCGCCTGACTTGAGTTTAAGATGAATTCTATCATTGATTTTTCCAAAATTCGATGTAAATTTCCAAAATCGAGTCACGACTTATGAGTCTCATTTCAATTTCTAGAGTATATGGTGTTATTTTGTTCATATTCCAGCCGTATATTATATAGAAATCAAGAAATCCGTGACACCATCACATTCAGGAGCTTATTTAGCTTACCATCCGGTTTCAAATATTTCTCCTCAGCTTCTCACAGAAATACCGATCGACAATTACAACTCAAAACAGTATCTCCTTTTTGTGATGAAGAAAAAAGAGCACAACATTCCAATCCTGTGCTCTACGTTTCCTGAGTATGCCATCAAAAAATGACCATTTTGAAAGCCAGTGGCGCGATAGCTTTATGAACTTTGAAGCTTTATAAAATTCGTTCGGATCAACGCACACTCACAAACCAAACGGGATTAGATTCGTCTGCTTTTTAATTTCGAAAACTCATTGCTAAATTCCCCATTTCGCACAAGGTATTTCATCATTTTCGAAAAACAATAGCCAGAGAAAGTTTTCCCACAAAACTCGGTTACATCGATAAATGAGAGCTAATATCATAGCCAAATCAGCGCACACCTCTGAATCCATGATTTTCTCAAAATATGAGATTAGTAGATGGATATATCATTCCAGCAAAGTATTTGAGGCATAGGTATTTTAGTTACAGCTCCATCAATTCAAAAAATCGCGTTGGTTCATTTGTAAACTGACCAAAAATCATCGTTTGCGGTCTTCTGTTGACAAATCAGGATGCGTTTCAACAAGAAAGAATGTAGGCCACATTGAATGATGCCAAATACTATACAATGCCACTCCTGTACAATCCCAAACCGCAAGGGGGGTTGAGGCATGGCGCCTCATCCCTGGAGTCTGACGAGCTCCCGGCACCACGGGAGTGGGTGAGTCTAGGGGCTTGCATTGAAATCGCCTTCAGTCGATAACAATGCGAGCCTGGAAGACTCATCCATCATTCCGAGGGGCTTCCTGGGCTCTCAGGAAGCCTAGATGAGCCCCAAAACCCCCACCGAGGGGTGGACATCGGCCTTGTGCTGGGGGCCGAACCCGGAATTCGCGCGGGGAGGAGGAGCGGGTCATTGCTGAATCACTCGTAGTTCGGTGGTGACCGGCCTCCAAACCGACACGCTGGCAGAGCGTATCCCTGCCTCGCGCCGATGGGGGCAACCGGGGTGAAGGCGAAAGCCAGGCAACCGGGATATAGAAGACAATATTCCTGCACACTCCCAATAGTTCAGAATACTCCAGGAACATTACAGTAACACAGAAGTCAAAAGTTCCGTGGAAACCCTCATATATAAATGAATCTTTTTTGATCTCTTGATGAAAAAATCTTGGAAAGAGGTCTTAGGGTAAGGGGTTTTAGGTCTTAGAGGTCTTGGTAGTAAGGGGTTTTAGTCTCCGGAGATATTTCGGGGTGTTCGAATGTATAGTGATTTGAGAGGCTTACCGCGAAGCAGTACCGTAGCTGAGGGAAGTACGCGAAGTGCCGCAGCACCCAATATAGATGATGGAGTTTCACTGCACTTCAATCCTCAATGACCGGTACACGCTTATTCATAATGAGATCATTATTCATATTGCATGAATAGGATGCATGTGATGAATATTACAGATTTGTCATTCCTATCTGTAGCGAGGATCTGTGGTCTCATCGCTTTGCCAACATACATCTGCTTAAAATTGCGGGACAAATGAGCAAAACAAAAGAAATATCATTCTATAAAGCCGGTGAAAAATAATGACTCTCTTTGTTTGAGATCATCACCTTGAAATGGGTGGTAGTTAATCAACGCAAATTATTGCAACAGAAAATACAGAATTTGGACGGAAAAAAAATTCTTCACGATGAGCGGATGCTCTTATAAACAATATAAGCTGTGATGCTGAATCAAGCTCGCAATCATCGTTTGCATACGTTGAGGATTCGATAACTCTAGGCTCTCTTAACTTTTCCGAGTGAAATCTCACTCGGAAAGAGTGAGTTCTGACTCGGAGTTCGGAGTGAAATCGTGGCAACTCGGTACCGAGTGAGATTCACTCAGAAAAAAGAGTGAGATTTTTCACTCGGGGAATCCGAGTGAATCTAAATGTTATTTAGCCGAAACTGAATATTTTCGTTTAATGAATACGTTGCGGGCTATAAAATTAATAAATTATTATTAATCATCCGAAGGTTCGAAAAAAAGAAAAAAATCAATTCCGCCTGTAGCGGCATGGTCACTCCGACATTTCTCTTAATTTGGAAAGTTCGGGGATTTGAACTCGGACGTCATGATTGTAAATCGTACTGCTTCTCCACTGGGCTACTGCTGCTGTTAAAATCTGAGGTCCATAGCGCCCTGTCATGTGAATGATGCACCGTGTAACGTTATACGTGTCGGAGGTGGAAATGAAAATATGAAAACTATCTATTGTTTCGAGTGAAGAAATAACAAGACTGAAACCTACATTTCCCCGGTAACAGGACATTGCTTCTATGTATATCAATAGGGTTGATCAATTTATACGTAATATGATATAATATTGGTCTACACATGCATTTATAAAACTTATGGAAGAGGATATTGACATTTCTTAGCTCAGTTTTTCAACAAATATTGCAGGAAATCTATTATTTTTCTCTTTGTGAGCTACGCATTGATCCATCAGTAACAAACGTGCGGCAAAACATAACCTAAAATTTAATTTGAGCGTCTCACTCTTGCGTCCGAGTGAAATTTCACTCGAACTTTCGAGTGAAATTTTTGATTTTTTTGATATCTGACTCTTAACCGAGTGAAATGGACTTTCACTCGGAATCCGAGTGAAAAATCTCACTCGGAGAAGTTAAGAGAGGGTATAGCACTGCGGGATCTTGTGCACGTTTTTTGTTGATCAACTACTTTTTACAAGTTCGACTTTTACAAATCCCACGCAAAAAAATCAATGTCAAACTAAGAAATATTCAAGAGTGTACTTATCACAAAATAAAATTAGAAAAGAAACCATTCGCTCAAAACACAATGAGTCAAGAGTAATGGCGAAAAATGTTAGAACAAGTTAACTTTGTCCTTAGGCAGAGGGGACCGACTCCGTTAGTTTTGTGCGCCAGATGGGTCAACCCATCCATACGGTGTAAATTACTAAAAATTTTCTTGTATACATTGTGATCCTGAACTCATGTTCCAAGCAGTTATCAATCTTCGCAATTTCAAAGTGATAATCTCACTCTCAAGTGGCTATGAGTTTAAAGCAGCTTGTGTATATGTGTGTGTGTGTGTGTGTGTGTGTGGGGCGCACGCCAACTCTGGTCAGTATATAGTGCGGTCAATTACCCAAGCAAATTTGCTCAGCACACTACTCGGCGTAGTGAAATGGCCCAAGTGAGCACTGTCACAATTGCTCGACAAACTATTTACTGCATGTGCTTATATATTGTACAGACAAGTGAAATTTGGAGAGTCTCAATCAAACAACTTTGTCGAACTATCATTCGTCTCTACGTCTCTTATCGTATATAATTACGATTTGATAAGGTGCAACATGTTAGCTTAGAAAATGGATCAGAGGAATGATGATCCTCCATAGGGTACCACATACTCTCTTTTTAACGCCACCATATCATCAAAAATGAGAAAATATTGTAATTTATCAATTCTGTTTGATTGGGGATGGAATCATGAATTCATATATGCTTTTAGAGTATCATATCCGCGTTTGAAAGATGCCTCAATAGCATACTCTACCCTGCATTCTATTCGATACAAGTCAAGCGATCTATCTTCCAGGGAAGTGTTATCTATTTGAATGTAATCCCCGCGAGCATAAGTCAAAGTTGCAAGAGTGGAAAATGAGAATGCAGTGTATGGCGATGACGATGACATGATGACCTAATGTTAAATTATAATAATCAAACGTTTAGCCGAAATCATCGGGTTGCCTGAGTAAAAAGGATCAGATATGATAGATGGCCTATGGTTTATGAACGAATGACGAGGTGGGTGGGTGCAGAGTCGAACGGCTTAATAGTTAGGCAGGAGGTCGATTGGATGGGGGGAGGGGGAGTAGGCAAATGTGGATGAGCAGATGGGTCGGCTGGTGTATGGGTGATACGTCGGTGTGTGGATGAATGCACAGTTGGGGAGTATATGACTGGACGATTTCGTGGTTGGTTGGTTGCGTGGGTGGTTGGTTGGTTGCGTGGGTGGGTGGTTGGTTGCGTGGGTAGGTGGAGGGAGGGGGCTGGATGGATGGGTAGGTGGAATGGTGAATGGATGGACGAGCGGATGGGTCAGTTGGTGGGTGGAAAGGTGGGTGGGTGGGTGACTGGGTGCTTGGCGGGATGGTTGTTAGAGTGGGTGTTTAGGTGGCTAGATGGAGTGTTGCTAATTCGACGGCTGGGTGGGTGTCCGGGTAGGAGAGTAGGTTATTCGTTGAGTGGGTCGATTGGTGGGTGTTTGAGTGTTTGAGTAGGTGGGCGTGGTTGGTTTAATAGGTGAAGGTCGGTGGATGGTGATGGGGCTGGTGGGTGGGCACGTTGATAGTGGGCGTGGGTGGTTGAATAAATAAGGGTTGATGGTGCTCTGATGGGTTGGTGGATGGATACATGGATGGGTGGGTGGTGGGCGGATGATTCTGAGGGTGGGTGCGGGTATATCAATGTGTGGGTAGGTGGATGGACGTTTCAATAGATGAGGCTGTGGATGGGTGGATGAGAGGGTTCCATTTCAATACCATTAACTCATTGATTAATGCTCAAAATTTCACTAATAGCTGTTCTGAACTGCACGAACATTTCAGGGGCCCATGACCGGTCGGAAAGACTTGCAAGCTAAACGAGTGGCAGCGAGAGCGGTAAACACAACTTGTAAATATCGAAAGTGCAGTGAAAGAATATAATTATAGTTTCGTTGGTGTGAGAACATGAATATGATACAGATCGTACACATTGTTCGATTGAATCTTGAGGTAAATTGAATTCGCAATAGACTCTTTCCAGTTTTCAAGAAGGATAGCAACCTCAATTCGCGTGTAACTAGGAATGAGAGCAAAAGAAAATATAACCGTGGATAACGAAATTCAGAAATAGTACATTCAGATATTTCATAGGGCTTTAGTACAGCATGAACGAGTACATTGGAGAAAAGTCGCAGGTGCCAGTCTTCTATGTCCATCCCAAACAAATTTGGTCACATGCATGCACTCTCCACACATTTATAGAAAACTTTGTAATTGCATCATTAACCTGGCTGTAAAATGTACTCGCCAACTTACCCGAAAACTTTATTCATTGATCAATAAACAATAAATTTGAAAGCTCTCCAGCTTATCGTAAATATTCAGTTTGAGGATATTGTGTATAACCATAACGATTCATTGCGTTTCGCAAACTTCGCCCTTTGCAAGCGTACACAGAATCGAACAATAGAAGCTATAAAGTGTGGCTCGGGTTCACCCATTCTAGCCCTAATCTTGTATGTAGTATTGTCGATACAGAATGGAATATCTGCACACAACGAGAAGGAATTTGCGGATCTACAAATGCAAATGTATGTGTGTGTGTGGGATGTTAAAAAAGAGCTGTGATGAATCTATAGGGGCTGAAATGATCAAACAACTTTAAGATCTTGCACAGACCTCGAGTTGTGATCGAGTTAAGAGAGAAATTGTGTCCCTCCGTGCTTCTGCCAAGTTTTCTAGTTAAGCTTGCAAACAGCAGCTGCAGGCTATATACACAAGAGGGTGGGAACATTTTGAGAAGCGCGAGCATGAAACACTTCTATACAGCTTTCACTTGGCATAGAGTGAGACGTATACTATTTTTTGTTGATCAATCATTGCAAGTGTATTGCAGTTGGGTGAGACTTTTTGAGATATGGATTCGATTTCTATTTCAATAAATCCCAGATTTTCCATGGATCTCAATTTTTGAGAAAGCTTGAGATTATTCGGATTTTGATAGGTAGTTTGTTCAAATTCGATCTAGGAAAGCTCATTATCTAATAATTAAATTGTTGTAAGTAATGATTACTATGAACTTGCCATAAAACAATTTTTCATCTTCCTCGGGAATTTCTCTGGCAAAATATTTCAGAGAATCCTTGTCAGTACCAGATATCGACTGGAATGAGAATGTATTAACTCACAATCAGTATAGAATTACATAGAAAATGATAAAAGATGAGTCATTGTGAGGAATCTGATGTCTGTTCCAATTTTTCAAAACTTAATGACTCGGAAAACTCTGAGGATTGTCTAGCCCAGAAGAACTCCCTCATCACATACTTGCTCATTCGAAATACGTCTTCTGTGCTATAACCAGGAAACTCGAGAATTCCATATAATGAAGGAAATTCCAAAATTCTGTATTCATCACAAAATTTTTACCAATCAGGCTCACCAGGAGAGGTCATCACATCCGGATCACGGATTTGGCTGAAACTTTGGGAAGAGTCTTCTTTTAGTCTCAAAAGATGTAACCCAAAATTATAGACCCTAACGCTCAAGCGTTTCCGAGCTACAACCGAAAACATTAGCATTGCCCATATAGGCCCATGTTAAAAAATGATAAATACATACCTGCAATGCTAATGTCCTTGGCTGTAGCTCGGAAACTTTTGAGCGTTAGGGTCTATAGTTTTCGGTCTCATCTTTTGGCACTATAAGAAGACTATTTTCAAAGTTTCAACCAAATCCGAGATCCGGATGTGATGACCTCTCTTGGTCAGTGAAGCGGTACAGCTCAACCACGAACCCAAATGTGGCTCTCTCTGATTCCACAAATCGAATATTATCGCTAATATTCAATTTGTCAGTTCAATTTTAGAATAAAGTGTGGAAATGGTCAGCAAAATTCCGCTAACTGGATCATTTTACGGCTACTTCCGTCATTAGGTTTCAGTCGAAAGGGTCTAGATTTATTCAGAGCAAAAACTGGCTTTCGAGCAATATGATATTTTGAATTTTCTCGAGAACGGACCCATGACTGCCTCAGTCAATAATGAAAGAAAAAGTTTATCTGAGATAGGCAACGATCGAAGATTATACCTCAGAAGCCATCTCCTCGGAGTATCCGGTATCGTTTCCTCATTACCTGTGGCAAAGTCTTAACCGAGCAAAAAGAAACCACAGGGCTATCGCTATTAAATATCGATCTTAGTCTTTTACGTTGAGTACCCTGAAGTAGCTGGATTATGAAATATCTGAAGTGGTCGTTGGAAGAAGGAGGAAAATTCCCAATCACGTGGTTCATGCTATGAAGCTCTGCAGAATTGAGTCTTCGAGAGTAAACGACCTCATAGTAATTATGAGAACATATCATGCAAATCTCAAGGGTGGTAGATGATTCAGTGCAGTACGCACTCGAAATATCTGTTTCACTAATGAGAGATCCAACGGATATCCTCTAGTAGATATGAGGCACCCCCCTCCCCATACCGCTCAAGTATAATGATGTTCGTATTCTCATACATCATTATATAGTATCCGATTTATGTATCATAACGTCAAGAGAAAGGAATGGTGAATCGAATTCTGTATAAATAGATGAGCTGTTGAAAGGTTTTTGACTGACTTCCCCACATTTACTGGTCAAAACAATTCCTAGGTATATGTAGATCAATAAATTGATCAGTTACGTAGATTTTATCTGTAATGTTGATGGAGAAACTGAATCTGCAGAACATTCATCCTTCCGTATCAGAATCTACTTCGAACTTCAGAAAGCTAATTATCTTGCAAATGACGTCATTTTGTGCTTTTTACGGTTCTTTATCACCAATCATCACAGCTGGAAATTCGGTGTCTCCTTTGGATCATTCATGATACGAATGAGAGAGATCAATCCTACTACTCCATGTGCTTGAAGTTTCAGTCAAGTAGTGTTGACTCCCCATTTATACGGACGTTGTTCTTTGAGCAGACAAAGGTCGTCTTGGGAGTTGATCAGCATTTCAATGGTGATTTACTTTTATTGAATTACAACCCCGGAGTCTGTCGGAAGAATTCTTTAGATAAGGAAAGTTCTAATGAACATGATCGTCTAAAATAAATTAATCTTTTTCATTCTTCTGTTACAGGTGAGTGATGTGGGGAGATTTTAGATCTATCAAGACCAACTTCTCCAGTAAGTTTTTCTTGAGATGAATTTTTATTTCATTCAGGCATTCTACATGAACGAAAAATCAAATCAGTGAGGCCTTCACTCTCATGAATGATGCTCTTATGAATTTGGATATGCAGACCAGTGATTGGAATAATAATCATTCATTTTTTCTGCATAAAAATGCTAATCCGAGGATTCAAAACTGCTTCCATCCCTACGTTTAAGAGAAACATCAGATTCTACTACTCATATGTCAGGTGCACTTACGTATCCAAAGTAGTCTGAGAATCTAATCTGTGGGTTACCTACAGAGGTGAGACCTTGTGCAGATCACTTGCACGCAAAATTAACTCTGGTCCATCAAAAATGTTGGAGTTTGTAGAGCTTGAGAACATTTGAGAGAAATTCGGCAGTAGGAGCAAGGCTCAATGACCCGCAATTTCCTCTCGATGTCACGCGAGTGACTTATTTGAATATCAGTGGCCATCATGGGCATCGGATGATTTGCTCATCAGCCCTGCTCCTCCCTGCGAGTCTCTCTCGCAGCTCTGAAATCGGCAGTTGACCACAGTCCGCCAAGCAGCAAACAGCTGTGCTGCTTGCACTTATAATAGCGCCCGCTTCGGTGCTATCCTCGTGACAGCTTCCCAATCCTGATCCCTTAATTCTCGCGTCGCGCCCACACTCGCGCCTTCATTCTTTTGAACACGTTTATACGCACACTATGTGAGAGAAAATATTCTTAGTTATTTCACAGTATGAACCACCGTGAGTGACTTTTTTAGTGAACCCATCCAGCACCTTTTGATCCACATATTTAGGGCTCCAGGGTTCCACAAGAATACCCTGCCCCAAACAAAACTGTATTGAAAAAGGAAGTTTGCACACGTGCGATTTGTGCCAATTTTTTTGTTCAGTGGGTCATTTATCGGCCGCTCTCATGAGCGACTTGAACATATCTGCGCTAGTGATGAGATATAAGATAGCTTTGCATGCGCGAAAATATTCGAGTCGCGTGCGCGAGCGGCCAATGGATTCTGGAGGATTTTCAGACCCGCGTACGCGGAGTAGAGCGCACCTAACATTCGAGTGGTTCGTTATTCATGTTTGCATACCCGCACGCAGTCCTCACAAAACCCGCTAGCTGTTCGCGCACGCAAAACGTGTCCGTACTCTTTGCATTGAAGCGAGTAAGAATGCCTCGCCGTTTCAGCGTACGCAAAATCGGGCATTTTTCCCGCGCGTGAACCGGAAAAATGTTCGCGTCGCAAATGCAAGCAGCCAATCATTTCTGGAGGATTTCAGGACAAGGGGCGGCTGCCTAGAGATTAGCCCTGGCCAATGCCGGCTAATATAGCTAGTTTCCCAGGAAATGATCGCTACTGCGAGAGACCCACCACAGGTGCAAGTAGACAGAAGTAGCCAAGAATGGTCTCACTTAGATTTGAAAGAGTAGCATTTGTGAGGCCATGTTCTACTCCAAACTACGTTACCGCCACTGGAAGCTACTTTTGGCTACTGTAGAGCTTTTGTCGCGGACGCAAAAAGTGACAAACAGTAGCCAAATAGTAGCTCGAAGTAGCCACGAGTGATCCGTACAGGGTGAGAGTAGTTGGAAGTAGTCGTAACTAGCTGGCATTAAAACCTAGCGCAAGCGCAGGGCAGCGCTACTCCCTCACCATGTACGGACCACTCGTATGGCTACTTCGAGCTACTATTTGACTACTGTTGGTCGCTTGTTGGGTCCGCAGCGCAAGCTCTACAGTAGCCAGAAGTAGCTTCCAGCCACGGTAAAGTAGTTTGAAGTAGATGCGCATGGTGGTGGCTCTTCCGTAGTAGCACGCATTAGCCTCTGCAGTAGTCGTATTAACTGGCATTAGCCACGGCTACTCCCTAGTAAGCCGACTCCTGTTTCAGGACTCGCATACGATAAAAAAAAGTGCACCTGACATTCAAGTAGTACGCTTTTCGTGCTCGCGTACGCAAATGCGGTCCTCACAAAACCTGCTAGCTGTTCGCACATGCAAAAGGTGTCCGTGCTCTTTGCGTTGAAGCGAGTGTGAATGCCTTGCCGTTTCAGCGTACGCAAAATCGGGCATTTTTCGCCCGCGTGAACCGGAAAAATGTCACGTACGCAAGCGGCCAATGAATTCTGGAATATTTTCGGACTCACGAAGGTGCACCTGACATTTGAGAAGTTTGCCTTCCATGTTCGCGTAGGGGAATACAGTTCTCGCAGAGCCCGCTAGCTGTTCGCGCCCGTAGACGTCGTTCGTGTCCATCGTACCGAGGCAAAAGCGGATATCATGCTATCCTCGCGCACGCAGGATCCGTATAGCCCCACACATGTGAAAGTTTCGGAGTTCACGCGCGCAAGTACGGCTCAACCCCCCACACATCCACGCACTCGAGTATTGATGGATTCTAATACCTCAGTTTAGTGAGTGCAAGGAATTACAAATTCGCGCATCCGAATGCGATTGCTTACAGTCAAATGTTCGCAGTTTTGCGCGCAAAGAGTGGCTACTCTGTGTACGTGAACACCTGTGTGATTACATAAGATAGCTTCGCGTGCGCGAAAATATTCAAGTCACGTTCGCGAGTGGCCAATGGATTCTGGAGGAGTTTTAGACCCGCGTACAGGAAGAAGAGCGCACCTGACATTTGAGTGGTCCACTTTTTGTGTACGTATACCCGAATGCAGTCCTCACAGAACCCGCACGAAAAAGGTGTCCGCGCACTTTGTATTGGGGCAAGAGTGAGTTCCACGCCCTTGTCGCGAAAGCGAAAACAGGAATCGTTCGCGTATACAAAAAGGCCCATTCTTCACGTCCGCGAGGATTTACAGGATGGCGCCTCGTAAAAGGCGTCGTGCACGCGAACCACAAAATTTTTCGCATGCTTGAAAGAAGTCCATTCTTCTCGTGCGCGAGAATCCTACGCGAAGACTTCTACTATGCGCATTTCCCGGATTTTAACGTACGCAAAGGATGGCCGCAGTGCCTGCAAGCCTTCGCGTACGCAATGGATTCCCTGGAGATTTTTTTGGCGGAGACGTAACGTTTATCGACCATCAGAAATGACATTTCGCGTACGTGACTTCGCGCACGGAAGTATGGCCGTATAGACATGCCGATAAGATTGAACTGTTTGACGAATTGTAACTGAGACGGGATCGTGTTCTTGACCGTCAATATTTGAATCGGAAGAAAGCTCACGGAAAAGATTCAGAATATTCATTGCTACGATTAATCTATCAGGATTCTCAGACCAATATTGCAAGATTCCGGGGATAGGTAGTAAGTATGTACATTAGGCTGTCTGTTATTTCTCAGTACTTTCTCATCATTCTAACCTAAAAAGGCCGCATTCAAATGCGGTTTTGGGGTTCTCATGATGAAAAATCATTATTGCTGTGTGCTCGCAGGCCCGTTTCGGGCGCGGAGGACTTATTTCCCTCGCTTCGCTCGGGAAATAAACTGGGTACCTATTGAAGTAAAAATTTCGCGATTCGCACGGCGCAGCCCGCGCGCGAAATTTTTTCTCGCGGGTGTAAAATGATTATTGATTTTATGTAGCGACCACGGAAATCGTCTGCTGAGCATTGTTTTGATCCAGCTGCATAACCCCCCGCCGCGTGCTGTTCTGCTTATTACTAGATATGTTTTCGTGATCACCAGCCTAGTGATAATGATTCACAAAAATCCGTAGACGTATGTACCTTCAATAGCTTCTGTGAAGTCATGCTGGTCCCCAAGTCTTGAAATCAAAACTTAATGTTTCTTTTCGATACACTGTGCGTAAAAGTGCACTTTGCGCACAGTTTGTTGACTTTTACTCACAGTTTATCGAAAAGTATAGTTCGATACACGGGTGTAAAACCTATTATTCGCATCTTCGTGATGATTCCGACCCTCGCCTGCGGCTCGGTCCGGAAACCCATCACTCGGATGCGAATAAAACGTTTTACGCCCTTGTATCGAAATGTACTATTGAAACGGCTCTCGGGTGTCATGCATGTGATTTCGTTGATTTGCAGATTGATGAGTTGATACGCAATATGCATGGATCAATCAGCTTTTGTGCAATATGGCTTTACTAATAGGTAGAACCAAAATATGATTGTACTAAAGTATTTCAATCACTCTCAACATCAATTCTCCCTTCCTCAAAATTGGCGTGAATTTAAAGATTGGACTACACATTAGACAATTAATAATTCATGTCTGATTCTCACACTAATCTTAGGTAGATCTAAAATTTTCCTCCCGAAGCTGCCTGAATCCCTGGAGATGTCTGCTGACTCTCTGAATTGGTGATCCATCTAAAATTAGTTTAATTGGCTGATATGTAGCTTAATACCCAAGCATCATGGTTTGAACTTGAGCAAATTCTGAGGGAAGAAGGCATGATTTCAGAAGTTATTAAGATACCCTGATAAAATCATATTTTGGTTTCACCTAGTAGAGTCATATTGCATAAAAGGTGATTGTGACATGCATACTTGCGTATCACCGCGTCAATCTGCACCTCAACCAAATTACATGATACCCAAGAGCCGTTCCAAAGAAACATTAAGTTTTGATTTCAAGACTTGGGGACCAGCATGTCTCTACAGGAGCTATTGAAGGTATTTACGTCTACAGATTTTTGTGGATCATTATCACCAGGCTGGTAAACGAAAAACATGTCTAGTATCATGGGCAGAACACGCGGTGGGGGGTTATGCAACTCAATCAAAACAATGCTCAGCAGACAATTTTCGTGGTCGCCACATAAAATCGATAATCATTTTACACCCGCGAGAAAATATTTCGCGCGCGCGTTGCGCCGCGCGAATTCCAAAATTTTTACTTCAATAGGTACCCTGTCCTAGCCCCCGAACTGGGCGTACGCGCCCAGGGCAATAATGTACTATTTTATAACCTTCTCCGCCTTCTTTGACGCCTCTTCATAACTAGAGATAGAACTGAAAACTTCGATCAAAGGCAAAGGAAGTTCCTAACCCCTACTTCCCTCTGTACATCTATTTTCCATGTTTCTCAAGGTAGAACTAGCCGTACTCGAATCAACTATTAAAAAAATCATGAATTTCGGCACAGTGGTAGACTATTGTCTCGAGCAGACACAGTTGAAGTGTTGAAGCCCTTAGGAGCTTGAGAGAGGAATTCTCTCGGGAATTCTGGATGATGAAAGGATCTATCCCGTCATTTCGAACCATCAACTCCCCATTTTTATGTAAAAGTCGTCAGAATGAAAAATATCACAGTAGCTGAGTTTTCTCGTGTTCGAACTATGGTTTTCATTTTACGACAACTATAACTTGAGGTACGCCAACATTTCACTGGATCGACCGCATTTATCAAAGGAGTTTTTCAAAGTACATTCTTGACTTTCATGCAAATTCTTTCCAAAAGGGCAAATTCTGTATGGATCTGAAAAAATATGACCTGTGCAAGATACCATCGTAAACAAAGTCTACCACCATGTTAAAATGAATATTTCCGCCAGAGAAAACTCGTTAATCTTCATCTCCCTACTTCTTGTTTCCATTTTCCATAAGAGTATGAAAACTTGCATCCATACCGATGCTTCTTTTATCATGAATTAATCTCCATCCAGAATTATGTTCATCTCTTATTATGACATATATCCATCTCCACCTAATCTTCAGATAATTACTATAGCCAAAAATCCAACGAGTACAAAAATTGGTTATCACAAATTATTATTTAGGTGAATTTAACGAGTAAAATTTTCGATAATTAGATCCAATGCAAATTTTGAACTGTCGAGATAAAATTTGATCATTTAACAGTCTCCATTGCACCCAACTAAAATTTAGAACAGACTGAAACAGGTTTGAAGAGTGATTGACATGGAGAAATCAAATGAATTTTTAGTATCTCACGGAGATAAAGTTCACCTTCGAATAAGCTTAAATGTTGAGAGACATGGAATGTGAGAGTTCAATTTTCAAGATAAACGGGTAGCGTTTCCGCTTCTTGATTCTGAGATAACTACGAGCTCATTTTGCTCGATTCTTGGCCTATTCTCTTCGACGGTGATTGGCGCAAATGCAATGGTCGAGTGGAGTTGGCAGTGCGATGTATAGAAAATGGAACAGTGTTGAGTTTGATCGATTGACTGGGCTGCATTGTGGCAAAGCCGTAAAACGAAGAAATTGGAGCTCTCTTCGACTCTCTCAAGATCTAACAATCGACTGGACGAATTGACAGGAGAACATTGTTTGCAGAGCCAAGAGAAAATCCCATACTTCTATCATAGTTCAGTTCAATCTCCTTGAGTAAATTCAAGCTCAATAATTGGATTGTATTTCGGAATGATCAGATACCGTCTGGATCACACTTTCATTCGGATCTTATTCCTGCTTAAGATTTTGTCTTGTGAGATGAATGACTGTGTGATAGGTAGAGAATAAATACTGTCGTGATGACTGACAAGACTAATCATACTCATAGATCGTCTCAATTGTGTGTGAAGCTTTACAGAAATTATACGTTTTTTCGAGGTAGGAATGGGATAATAGAAAGAGATGAGATATGGGATAGATTTGATTCCGTTCCTCGTAGATCAATCATTACTCTGAGAATAATCGAAAATGCACAGTTTTTCTTGATCAAAAAATACCGTAGAAAAGGTGGGGGTTCCGACCTTTGGTGAATTTTGATGAAACTCTTTGGGTCCAGGTAGACTGAATCACGCTGGTTTCGATGCACGTAGGGCCGGTAGTTTGAATAAAATTCATTCGAAATATCTTGATCTGGTGTGATATCACTGAATTCTTGGTTAGGAAATCTTTTTTTTCACCTTCTACAACAAGAAAACAGCTCTATGCTGAAAATCAATAATAGTAATTTCATAAAACAGCTCAATCGCTTGGCTGATAACACAAATTCATCCCCTGACTCAGATTTCCCCGTCAAAAAGCACACGCTTGTTCCATCGTTCAAATTCAAGCAACGTTTCTCGAGAATTAAAATGGGTTCGTGGTTTTTTCTAAGATACGATCATGGAAGAAGAATTTTAACGTAAATTACAGATAGAATCGCTCTCGATGATCAAAAGGCTTTTAATTACGAAGTTTCATTAAACCTGTTTACTCATACATTTGAGACTAGAGTCTCAAAAAGTTCGCAGAGTTAGAAGAATATATATTCATTGCGAGAATTGTAATTGAAATAGTTTCTCAAGTATTCCGAGCTACGCTTAGAACAACTGTATTCAGGTATCTTCACGCTCTGCTGCAAATAGGGATGAAGTGGAGCAATTTCACTTGTTATCGTTTCCAAATGAAATGTTATTATCAACTCATCTAAACTTATTATTCCCAAATAATTTTTGTAGCGATGAGTTATTCACATTTTGGAAATTGACGACGACACTTACATGTTTACATGCGTCATTTTTGATTAATAAGAAAATTAACCTAGTAAAATTATGAAAATCTAGGGGAGATTGAGCGTGGCTGTATGAGAATGAACAAGAGCCATTGAATGAACGACAAATGACAGATGAATCAAGATTCAGAATGATAGATTTCATCTCAACATCACAGGATCAAAAGTAAGACCCTGATATCCTCACTCATGAGACCAGAATTTGATTATAAGCCCTATCTTTAAGAATGAATAAAGAGGCTGAAAGTTGTCGATGGTAGAAACGATAAAGGATTGGTAGCAAAGAGCCCATAAAAATCATACGCAAATACTCGTGGCACCTTTTATAATATTATCAGAAATGTACCCTGATTCTACCCAGTAGTGTGCGGATCATGGGAAACGTTATAACTTCTCTGCAGATTATATTATTGCATGAAATCGATTGTGAAATTGTGAAATATGAATCCCAAATATAAGCTTCTCATTTAATCGCGTCACTTGTGAATATTGAACGAATATACGAGGGATTGAGCCAATAAAACATGCTGTGAGAATCACGTTTGAGCTCGATCAAATCTGATCCTCAGAATCGGATTGTCAGGACCGCATCTCGTGCATTTTATTCGAATTCATCGCAAAAGATCGCTGAACTCAGTGAATCAACGGAAGAGCGAATAACACCTCGCCGACTCAGCCTCCTTCCAAGACTTGAAAATCTCTCGTTCTAGTGGTAGATTTTTCTTACATCATGAGTACTCTCAATTTTTTTGACTAACTGCAACGAACAGGAATTTTTTTATCTGAAATATGTGATTTGCAAATCCATCTTCCAAACTCCTTGGGGCCAAGATTTCAAGGAAACATGTCAAATAATGAAGTTTCAGCACCAAATAAGGAACAGAATCAAAAATTCAAGAGCTGCATTCATATCTCAGGAAAATTTAAGATTTCGGCTATAAATATAGCCGAAATTTGAAGTTTTTATAAGTACAAAGTAAGTCGTGCCGTCATTAGCGAATTTCTCTCGGTATTTGGTTAACCCATAAAAACCGAGACCCTTTTGAAATGGATAAATATTGTTTCTTCTGAGTTAATTCACCTCTTCTGATACTTCGATTAGGCGCAGTGGCCATAAGATTGCCTAGAAAAGCCGAGAATACCATGTTCTGCAATGGGTCCTGCAGGACCCACTAGGTTTTTAGGGTACCCCCCGAGTTAAAATAATATTTAAGTACCTGGTCAAGTTTGAGGACTCGCACGCGTTTGCTAACTGAGTATGAGCTAGTAACAGTGTCAATACTACAAGCGTCAAGTGCTAGACCGTGAAAAACAGTTTCGGTGACATCACGCCATTGTCAACCCCCTCTTGTTTACTTCTCAGGCACATCCGTTTGTTTTGATTATAATATAATATATATGTCGGATGGACCATTTCACAAAGATTCATTCACTCATAAGACTCTATTCATAACCTTTCTTCAACTTTTTTCTGACCAATTTTTGCAACCTTCAAGACCTGGTGGGTCCTGCGGGACCCATACTTTCAGTACATCAGCCCCTATTGCATCGTGATTTGCGGTTAATTATCCCGGTGAGATACCTAGAAGAGAGGTTTGAACTCGATATTTCAATAGTTTTTAGTGGCTCAAGTATCCCCGGTTGCGATATATTGCTAAAAGATACAAAAGAGATTGAGCATTTTCAAAATTTTGAAAATACGCCCGATTCTATCTTGCATAGGAAGTTACAGGGTCTTCGTTAACCCTTCTAATCATGGAGAAGATTTAGTTTGGGCCTCGATCTGGGTGACAGAATACCTACAGCACTGAAATAATGCCTTTCATATTGGTGGTGTGACTCTCAAATCATGGGTCCTACAGGACCCATACGGCGCCTATGGGTTGATGATTGTCCTGATTATGTACAAGGATTTGAGTCTACTACCCCGTAACTGTAACCATTGAATTCCAGTCATACGAGAAAATCAGAGAGTTCGGATTCCGACAAGTTGAGCCATAACCTAAGCTAGATCTCTCGATTCATCGATGATGAGTAGTGCAAAACTATCCATAGCTCATCCTTCCTCTACTTACAAATCTTGTCCCTGCTCTGAAGCATCAATCAGTCGAGTTTAGCAGACCATGATGAGTTGCACAATAGGGTCTATATCGAGTGGCCGAGGCGCACTAACGAGTCTGACACCCCCAGAGATTCTACCTTCGTCGGATCAATCGGTCAAGATTAGCATGATCCAATTAGCACGTAGCAGATTGGCTCGTGATCACAGATAAGGATCATTTCGACACAATCATGCGACTTAACACAGAGTACATAAGTGTGTGCGAACGAAAAATTCTGATGAGTTGGTGCATGGCGTAGGTTCAATCATACTATTTGTGGTGATTTTTTAGCTATAGATTGAATGCGCAGGGAACATTGTAGATATTACTCCCCAACAAAATTTTGGGTCAGAAATAATGCGTTGACCGGACAATGATTTCCTTGAGTATTTTTCGATTCTTAAACCGAACCCGACCTCAAATTTGGGCCTGAGTGCACGTCAGGATTTTTTTCCAAATTAAGAAAACTGATTTTCCAAGGAACATTTCCCTTATTTCCGAATTTTCAGGTCACTTAGCCAGGGAGTACTGGTTTGTCATAATACACATCAAGATACGTTTCCATCCATATTTTGACCCGCTGAATATAATCACGGTGGTTTCGGAATGCTAAGATGTAACCGTAAAGCCACATTCGCTAATTCGTCCACCTGGTATCTCGAAAAAAAAGTCCAAATTTGCAATTTTGAAGAAAATCATAAAATAGGCTAGGATAATAGATGAATTCAAACATTTGAGGCCACATAATCTTCGTTTTGTTATGTTTTTTGCGTTGAATAATTGGTTGGTACCCATAACAAGTGTGGTTTGATACCACGACTTTTCCCCAAAACACCTTTTTTTGCAATAATTTTTGCTCTTTTGAAATTAGAAGAAGAAAAATGTCTCTTTGCACGGGGTATCTTAGCATGGTTTTTCGACGCAAAATAAACATCTAAACATGATCCCGTGGTTTGTTTTGGGCTATGACGTCAGGATCCGTGTCTAGGTCAAGATAACTCCTCTAAACACCGGGTTCGTGGGGCAGCAGAAAATCCAAACATGTTGCGAGGTTGGAGTATGTATGTATATATATATATATCTATCCGAGCTAACGAGTGGCGTAAAATATTATTCGGCACTGGATCTCAGCTTGGCTGCTTCCTCTCGGACGTCCGAATATACTCACGTTTTTGCTGCTTGGATCGATTGAAATCCTCGTACTTTCAATCGATCGATCGGGGACTGGAACTTTGGGAAAATGACACTCTAGCTGTTCAATGCTAAAAGAGCATACTACGGCCACAAGTTACTTATATCGAAAACTATAAGCAACTAAAAATGCACAATAATTAAAGAATAAATGAATAAAGCATGAAATCGGTCGATTTCATCGGTTATGCGATTCCATCGATCAAATCACTTATTCTCAGGCATTTTACGAGTAAATCATATGTATGTGAGCTCGTTTTGTTCGTAAGTGATTCTATTACTCGATTGAACCGTGAAACATGATAACGCCATCGCCTGAGACGAGTATTTGATCGAAGTATAGCTAAATTTTTAATATCGATATCAAAAATTATATCACGCAGAAATTCGTTCTACTGGCTTCGAATAATTTTGTTATAGCATGAATTTTAGTGATTCTTGTGCATGATGATCGTATATAAGTGGCTTTATGTATATAAGAGTTTATTACCAAAGGAGGGCCTGAAAATATTAAAAATAATTCTGGGAAATAATTTATCGGGTATTTTCTCATGAAAAGAGTTTGGTTCGTGTGACCATGATTTTATTCCTATAACTTTACAATGATTCGAAATTTACTCTGAAATCTGATTTTACACAATTCAAAACCCCGATCTCGATCGGGTACATAGAATTGTAAATTTATGATGATTTCTGGTCTCTTAGTATAATCGACGATCTGACTCTCATCCTCGATCTGACTTGTATCTATGGAAAAATTATACGTCTATCTGTAACACATTTGAATCAGTACGCATTAGTACAGATATTTATAAATTTGAGCCCTATTCGCGTGTGTCTGATACTTTTGAGACACAAATGATTTCAATATCGCGCATATTTGTAGTGGGCCGAGACGAAAAGATATTACTTGTGCGATGTATGGATTTCTACGCGTATAACCGGGTGATTTTACTTTGAAAACCCGAATCGGCATCAGACCACTGCGTAATGTCGGCCCTCGTGAGTCTTAACCCCATCCTGGGTACGGAGACGATCGGTCCGGCTTGCCCAATTGGGTCTGATGCATACACTTTTGCCCACGTTTACGTAAAAATATTACTTTCTGTCCCGCCCTGGATCATAAATAGTCGCCAAGTTGACTATTTATCCCGATCCAAAGAGGGTCACGATATTTTAATCCGCGTGCTCGCCGAAGCGGTCCACTTGGATATTCGAAATTTCAACTTACATTTGGTCTTGGGGAGACCTGGGTACGCTCTCGATACAGGCGTATAGGTTTCAGCTTGTTGTAGTCTGCTGTCGTTCCAGCGCAAGTGACCGCGCACTCGTCCGTCGGCTAACTATATGCCTGAGCTCGCCAGATCCCCACTTCAAGACCAATTTCGGCGGCTCGACTGGACGATCTCATAGACACGCGTTTTCATGTACACTAATGAAAATTTCACCGCAAATTTGAATTGATTGGTCAGCTATTAGTATTGATATATCGGTGATCGTTCGTCGTGGAAAGGGTGTAAAATATAGCTGACCTGACACATATATATCGAGTTCCCCAATCGTCGTGTAAAAGCAGTTTCTAAGTATTAGTACATTGATTAATTCACAATAATTCACTATACAATTGTTAGCATTAGTATTACCACACCGTACATGCATGAATCTACTTACACGACTGGTCTGATGGTCATCTGCTCCAACGGCTGACTGAAAATTCTTACTTTTAAAACTTTAAAATTATCTGAAAATTGCAGACGTTGCAATGTAAGCTCAAAGGATGTTGAATACTGTAGAGGCTTGTGAGTAACCATACTCTCCTATCGCGGTCTGATAAATCATCTTCAAATGATTTTGGCATAAATTAGACACATGAAGGAGGGGACACAAAGCATACGTTTACCCAAACTCTGAATGAATTAGGTGACGAACTTTTTGAACGTGACGGATCTGAACTTTGCATTCCTGCATTAATTCTTGGGAAGTAAAGTTCCAGTGAACCTGGACTACTCATGTTGCTGTATCCAGTTGATACCAGGATTCGAGATGAAACTGATTTTCAATTTCTGTTCATTTCGGATCGGGGGTTGAACTTCTGCAATAATTTTGGAGATGTGGCCGATAACTTTGTTGCTGTGCATTCAAGATGAATGGAGATCAATTCCAAAATTATCACAGAAATTTGACCCCCCGATTCGAAATGAAGCAAAATTCAAAATTAGTTCCGTGTCGAACCCTGGTTAAGATAAGATAAGATAAGATGGCTTTTTATTTGCACGATGGCAAAATATCTCAATACACATATGAACGTATAAATAGTATCAATTAATATCACATAGTGTCTCTCATTAAGACTAGGTTAACAGAGTGCACATGCACTAAAAATAATGAATAGGGATAACACTTTAGATTAAGTTTGGTCAAGCTCCATACAGTCTCTATAATTATCACAGGTGCGATTCGTCAGGTAGAATCCAGTACTTATATCTATGCAAGCATGGTTGGTACATATCGTATTTCTATTTGAGGCAATACTGCTCGAAGAAGATGTTTATAATATCTGGAAGGTTTCTTTGTACTTACATATCTGTAGAGCAATAGGTCCGTCTACTGCCGAAGCAGGAAGAATTTTTTATCATCGAAAGGCCCCGCATTGATGGGACACGCTCGTCCTTTTCTGTGTGCGCGGGCGGTGATGTGAGACCGATCGCAAACAGTGAAGGGATTGCAATTTCGACGTCGCAGCAAACGTGTTGATCAGACATAATCCAGATCCCAGGGGAATCAATCCGGGATGAAACCTTTTAACTTTTTCTCAGAGAAATTCTATGCACGAGGAGATTCTCACAACGAACTTCTGATTCATTTGGCTGATGACCGATCAAGAGTGTGTATTCTAAGAATCGAAGTCTCGTAGAGCTTTCTTGAACTACTAAGAATGTTCAAGTTACTCGGCAAAAATTCTTTTCCCTCAAGAACCCGCCAGAAAACTCCTCATTCGGTCAGAAACTCATGGAAAAAGGCTTCAGGATTCGTTTGAAAGAGACGCTAACCACCTCGTTTCCTCATAGTATGTGACTCTGTGAAAACGAAAAAGGAACAAAACAGCTTCTTCCCCGTCACTTCAGCTCATTCATTTCAGGTCACGTATCGAGAAACAGAATCATTACATTTGTTCATTATTCTAGAAAACTATCATCCAAAGTATTGACACTTGTTTTTTCGTGCAAAAGGGCGAATTTGAGAAATTGCTATTCCATTCCTATAGTTTCTCGTTGTGGCCGAGATTGTTTAACAGTGAAGTAACAGGTGTACGACAGTGACATCGGGGACAAATAAGCCCTTGAGCATCACGCAAGTAGAAAATTAGAGGGAGTGCCGCGAGTGGAGTTTCGAATCTTTGTGAAGCTAGAAAGGGTCAACTGAGCAAAGATTGCACTAGCATTCACGTTAATTAAATTGCAGTGGCGTGCGGTTGTGTTGAGGACAGAGTGTGTCACCCTAATCTGTTGGGATAATGTAAGTGAACTTACTTGGCTGTTTTTACTGTAAAGTAATCCAAGAAAAATGAGCGTTGATGTTGTGATAAGGTGAGTGTACCCAACTTGACCCGATTGAGCCATTTCCTCAACAACTCTGGTTCATCTCAATATTTTTCAACGTATTTTAGCTCATTTTGAAGCTTGTCTCAAGAATTTCAAAATTTACCGAGGTACGTTTAATTTTGATTGATAAGACCCGAATTGTCTCCATTTTTCCAAAAGAAACTATGGAAATCGTCGATGAAGTGTTTTTATCACTACTCACGCACATTTGGAACTTGGTGCCGGTCCAAAACACCGTTTCCGAGCTATTTTGATGTGAGAAACACGTTCTGAGTTTCAAAAAAAGTACCTACTGGGCGCGTTTTCCAGATAACTATATCGGAGCATCTTGGGTACACTCCGATGTTGGCCTTCATCAGAGATCAGAGGTTTTGAGACAAGAAATCAAATGCGCTAAGGTATGTATGTTAAAATTGGTCGAACTTGAAGAATGTGACACCGGTTCTACTGGACGCACTTTCCTCGGTGCTTACTTAGCTAAGCAAAAACACAAAATAGAAAAATCGCTTGATATTTTCTGGGAAACGCAGAAATCATTCGGAGTTGGTCAAAATCATTCACTTCCTCACATTCTGAAATAACAGACGTAAGAAAAAATTAATTGCCGGAAGGCCAAGGAGTGCCTGCCAATCCCTGAGATTGACATATGCGGAGGCAAAAGTTGTGAATAAAGGCAAGTTGGGTACACTTACCTTGCATACATTGGGGGTAAAAAGAGTGAATGTGATTACCAAATTTAATGTCGATTAGATGAGGGTGCTTACGTCAAATTTTGGACGATTGATTGAAAATCCAGCATGCAAAATACGGCAAGCTCGATCAGATAAATTCCGCCGAAACTCCATTTCGGTGTTTTTGTTCTTGAGTAACCCTACTTAAAAATATCCAGTTTTCATCAGAATTATCGCTAAATAGTGATCAAGAGCGGAAAATATCACATTGTAATAAGTAAAGCGTGACTCATGACGTTTGCAATTCATATGAGAAGAGGATGCCCTTGTGATCTTGGAAAACTTTATTATTCTGGATTTCAACCATTTGAAGGCACTGGTTCAAATAGTAAAATCTACTTCTTATATTTTCACAAAGTATGAATGAAGGGAGCAATAATTGGGAAGATCGATTTACTTCATGATAGTTAATCACTTGGAAATGAATGGCAAGACTTCTAATTACATTTCAAGGTTATTGAAAAAACGAATTTTCATGTCGGGAATTCGTCGGAACTAGGAATGATTCTTTTTAATCATCTTAGAATAATCACATTCATCCCAGAGATGGTAAAATTTGACTTCATGACCTCACTAGAGTATTTAGTGCTTAATAATATCTATCTATTTCGGAACTTTCACACCTGTAGCATTTAACCAGTCTTTTCCACTGATTGAGGATGAATTAAGGGACAGATATAAAAGAAGTACGAGGAATAAAGCGTTGATGTGGGTTTCCAGATTCATTCAATCTCATTTAAATCTGACAGGGGATTCAGATTCTACTGGTGGGCCCTGGATTGAATTTAAATCTAGAAAGTGAATTCCATGGAAGAAACTTGTGAAAATGATTCGACAAAAACGATACGAACTTTTCCTTCTCACTAAACTTTCCCGTGGAGTTGCGAAACAGGATCTCAAGTGTAAACTTTCTTTAGAAAGTACTTCTACTCCTCTTGCATCGATGACATCCAGTTCTCAAGGGAGTCGCCAAGTTTCAATTATTCACAATCGAAACGTCTCCCAGTCAATCGTACTCGTTAATCGACAAGGAATTCCATCTTGGTCTGAAAATTTTCTTTCGTTGTAATATGCTTTGTATCGCATGAATAGTAATCTTGAACCACGAAGCATCCATTCCTTGGATGAAACTCTTCTTCAAAAAGAAATAAATCCTAAGTTCTCGATTCTGTCTTATAATCTGCTATTATAGGTATTCAGGTGGTTGTACCCCAGAATATCTCAGAACTTTGCAAGAAGCTACCTCCATGTAGTGACATGTAGGTGTGCAAAATTTGAGATCGATTAACCACTATACGCTCTGGAAATACCATCGTCAAAGGCTGACACGTGTCACTTTATTCTGATATTGCACTTGCAGAAGCGGAGAGAAAGAATAGGTACTTCTGAATCAGCTATAGGGCAGGATCAATCAAGAGAAAACCACTGACAAGGGGAGGTCCAACCTTGCGGAACACGGATCTTGATGAAACTCCGAGAATCATCTTGTTTTGGTGAAAAATGAAGGTATCTCCGAGGGTCAAGTCCAATGGGCCTCCTATCCCGAGATACGGCTATGAAGATTAGCATTGTCCATAAAGGCCTATGTTAAAATGACACATATATAGATATACTAACAATGCTAATCTCTGTAGCTATATCTCATGATAGGAGGCGTGTGGGATTAAACCCTTTGAGATACCTTCATTTCTAACCAAAACAAGATGATTCCCAGAGTTTCATCAAGATCCGTGTTCCGCAAGGTTGGACCTCTCCTTGTGAGTCTTGAGAAAGGAATTACACGTAAATGAATCATATGGACAAGTCTCAACACGATTTAAAGTTGTTTTTGAGTAATTGCCTGCAGGAAAATCACAATACAAAACAGCCGATACAAAATATTCAGTTTGTAGTACGTATCTCTCAGCGCAAATCAGTTAGGGTAGCTGGGAATCAGCTAATACTCGCTGATTATATCAGCAAACGTGAACGAACTTTCACTGATTGAATTAGCTAGATGATATGCAATGACATACATTGCCATCCGGGTATGTTTTTCTCCACACTCTATGCGTCTTGTAATGAACTTTGGGATCTGGTATTCATAGTCGTTCGCTTAGTGCAGTAGGATTAATTTGATACACAGATTCTCAAGTCCCAAGTGATGTCCCAATTGAGAGGCAGCCGAGGAGGCAGCTGTGTCCGTATAGTAGGCCACCCTCTAGAGCTGCCCTATTCTGGGCCATCTTCTAGAACTGGGGTTGTATTACGAGATTTGTGTGTGAGTCGATTCACAGCCAGTGTGTACTCGTCGACTCAGGAATACAGTAGGGTTATTTTAACAATAAATTCACTGGGAACGGTTATTCATTTTTAATCAGGGATGAAAGAATGCATTCCATTTATCTCAATCGTACTGAAATTAACATGATATTTTTATGAGAGTTGGTGACAATGGAAACACTAACTCGACTGTGAATCTTGTGATCCAACCCCCCTCCCGTTTTGTGGGCCCCGTGTGCCCCTATACTGGGCCACCTTCTAGAACTGCCTCTACTGGATGGCCTCGTGTGTCCCTGGATTGGGCCACCTTCTAGAGCTGCCTCTATTGTGGGCCACCTGTGTTCCTGACGTGGGCCTCCCTTAGAGCTGATCCCATTGTGGGCCACCCCTGTCCCTAAAGTGATCCCCCGTTGGAGCTACTCCTACTGTGGGCCACCTGTGTCCCTGGAGTAGGCCTCCTTCTAGAGCTGCCTCTATTATGGGCCACATGTGTTCCAAGAGTGGACCCCTCTTAGAGCTGATCCTATGATGGGACACCTGTGCCCCTGAAGTGGGCCACCCTTAAAGCTGTACCTATGTGAGCCACCTGCGTCCCTCGAGTGAGCTACTATCTAGAGCTGTCGTAATTAGGGGCCACCGGTGTCCCTAAAGTGAGCCCCTCTTAGAGCTAATCCTATGATGAGCCACTTGTGACCTTAGAGTGGACCATCCTTAAAGCTGCTCTTATTGTGGGTCACCTGTGCCCCTCAAGTGAGCCACCCTCTAGAGCTGCCCTTATTTTGGGCCACTTGTGTCCCTAAAGTGGGCCCCCGTTAGAGGTGCTCCTACTGTGGGCTACCTTCTAGAGCTGCCTCTATTGTGGGCCACTTCCTCGAGCTACCTCTACTGTGGAGCACTTGTGTTCCTAAAGTGAGCCCGCCTCTGGGCTGACCCTATTGTAGGCCACCCGTCCTCCATAAGTGTCCCCCCCCCCCCCGCCTTGGAGCTGGTCTTATTCTTGTCCACGTGTGACCCTAAAAAGGAATCACCTTCTAGAGCTACTCCTATGGTGGGCCACCCTCCAAAGCTGCCTTCATCTGATGGAGTGCGATATCCTTCACGGCAAGAACCATAGTCAGCTGTCTTCACATCATGAGCAATCAAGCAGCTCCATCATCGATCTATGGAAAGGAGTATACTTGGAATTCGATCCACTTGTGACTCTTGAATGTGTCAAATTGATTCTCATTGTCATGAAAATGATTCATTGTCTAGAATGAGTCCCAGGGTAGTTTGAGTATTGGCATAGAAGAGTAAAAATTTCGATTATCATAAGAATTTACGCTCGAGCGCAAAATAGAATGCCATCAAACCTTGTGCACGTGTACGGCACACTAACGAATATCGTTTGTCTGGGAAAAATCAGCTACCATACGCTGGTGTTAGCTGATTGAATCAGCAATGATACGCTGGCATCTCAGTTGACGGATTTTAAACTGATACAAACAGCTACTATAGCTGAATTTTCGGTTACAATAGCTAATTTTCAGCTATAGTAACCGTTCTATAGCTGATTGTAATCAGCTATATAGGGCCTTTCGTTACCCAAATTGAGCAAATATCAAACGAAAACGCTATAGTTTGTTATGATTTGGTCTGGAAGTATTGTGATCATATTGGATCCAGATTTGTAAAGTCTTGTCTCTGAAATAATCGATGTTTGCGTGATTTCAGCGTTCACTGATTTAGTCCGCAGTTGGACGATTCATGGGCGAAATAGCTGATCTATGCTGAGAGATTAACCATGAAATTCTTGCCTCTTCCTGTCTGGGGAAGCTTGGACCATTGTTCTGCTAGTTACATGCACAAGAATCTCAAGTATCTACAGTATTGATGATTTTGAATGAGTTCATAATTGGCAGAAAGATGAGGGCGAATCTCTGACTCGCGTAGTTGTTCCACAACTACTTTCAAAAAAGTTAACAAAATTTTCTGACTTCTCAATTGGATGATGATTATTGAACGCAAGTACTTTGACTATCGGCATTCCAAGAAATGCTCTAGCCATTTCGGGTGTCAGAGAAATTATTTCAGCCGTATGAATTCATGTAGAGCTATTGTATCAAGTAAACACCTCAAAAAGCGAAGGAACAAACCCATGTAATTGAGTTGTTATCTTTTCATCACGTGGTTTAAATGGTAGATCCTATTTCATCGAATGGGGATGTTCACAAGAAAGTGAAGAGTGATTGATGCTCATAATCTTTTTCTTGAACCATGACATTCCATTCATCATCTTGATTCTGGTAATCATTTTCTCGAAATAGAATATTTCTCTCTTGAAGAATAAGAATTCTATCATATGATTAAACCTCGAAAAGAGAATCAAAATTTGATTAGATCTAATTAATATTGCATTTATGGATTTCATCTCTAAGAAAGACGTTTTATTTCATAATGTGGAAATTGTGTAGATTAGCCCACGTCAAAGCGTAATTGGCGGTTTGTGTGATGCGCACAGCTGCACAGATAATAGATTCGGTTTGTCAAAGGTGACGTTGAGCTATGCTTCCCGAGATGAAATTTCATTTGGCGGAATTTAATTTACGCGTCGCAGAAATTTGTCTAATAACACTTAAGAAGCTTTGCCGCTCTTATTATTGCTCGAAAAGCAGAACCCACGGGGGAAACTGTGGCCTCAAACCAAATTCCCAAACTGCATGGATTGTAAAAAATTTTCATGGCTCTCGCTTGTGCTGAGGTTTTGTGAACTAAAGAAACATTTTGACTCGTTGAATTTTATCATGAAACTCGCGTTGTGTAATTCAAACTTTTTTCATTTTTACTCTGATTTTGGTCTCACTATTGTATGTTTGCAGAACATAAAGGAATGAGCTTATTCCGATCTTTGGTAAAGCAGATCTTGAAGATTTTAAGGTTCAAGAGGCTAACACGAAAATGATTCTTGGAATCGAGAGGCTGAAATGAGGATCAAAGTCCTCCATATGAGTTTCGTCATAGGTTTGGAAAGTATTTTCCGATGCCCAGCTATGTATCTCGAAACATAAAAGAGGTATTGCTTAGTAATAATACATATAGATCCCGAACATTTTTCGAGTACCAGTAAAAGAATCATTTTTTTATTATTCCAATCCAACACCACTCGATATGTAACCCGCTCTCCCAAAAATTCGCCAAAGTTGTCCAAAGATCTTTTCTTTACTTCTCATCATAGGTTCTAGGGTCCTTCAAACCACTGAAAGAAGAGCTTCTGATGCCCCTGCCGATCTTTTAAAAGTTCCTCAATGCAAAACTATACACGAATATAGATAAATTGATAATACATCTAAAGTATATGAACATATAATTTTTCCAGTTCATAGCCCATCGATTCAGCAGTTTTCAGGAAACAATTATATTTCCCCTACAACCGAAAGGGAACTTATCTCAATATAATTTATAGGCTTCCAATCCATAATTGGGCGGCTCCGGATCAGAACGGTATAAGTCCATTTTTTCCATTTCTGGAAAATGCGCCTCAAAGTTTTTGTGATATGGAAAATTCGAGTTATCATCTGAAGGAAATATTCTTATTCCACCGTGTAGTGAGTGTGTTTTCATGTCATCTTTCGCGTGGGGCGTATTGATTTTCAATTTTTTACACTTTTTACATCTCATTTTGCAATAAAAAATGGACTTATACCGTTCTGATCCGGAAAATTTCTCGACTTTTTTTCCGGATCAGAACGGTATAAGTCCACCATTTCTGAAAAAAATTCACATTTAATATTCTAGATCGGGAGAAGTAGTTGATAGGGTGAATTTTTACCGTTTGAAGTAGGAAAATGTCGAGAAACTATGAGTTTCCACCTTTGAGATCAAAAAACGTTAAAAAAACCACGGACTTATGCCGATTTGAGCGAGAAAAAAGGTGGAAAAATTTTCCAGATCAGAACGGTATAAATTGAGAATTCTTTGGATTTTTGATGACTGTCCTTGACTTTTTCTCGCAGTAAACAAAATTCCTCTCTAATTTAGGATGACTTTTATAAAATCTCATTGACAGCCGAGACTGTTCTTCGCAAAGAGATTTCATTCAGGATATCGTGACTAAGGATATATTTCCAACCTTGAGGTCAACAAGCGTCTATTTGGAAATCCAGTCAAGAAGAGTTTACTCAAGCGGCCTGGTGCGAAGTATAGTTTTTGGGGATCACATAGCACGCAGCTTTACGTCATGTATTCAGAGGCAATTTAAGGTTGTATAGGAAAAATCGCAATGCAGAGAATTCAATCGACCAGGGAATCCAAACGATGAATTGGGACTGATCCCCACTCAACAAACAGAATTGTTGATCAACCGTAGAATGAGGTTAAGATTAGTTGCAGCTATCTCAATTCAGGAAGGCGAGCAGGAAGGCTATCTTCATCTACAAGATTTGCCCAAATGAGGTTCACTTGTACCGAGTGGCGGGGAGATTGAACCGAAGGCCGGGTGACTGTTAATGAAAAGAGCCCCAGTTGATAGATCACAACCATTCATAGTGAAATTGTAACCGAAATTCTGCGATGAAGCTATAGGCTTTATCTACCATTGGCATTGTTCCTAAGGAGGAAGTGCATAGCTTAGTTGAGCTTGGCGTATCACGGACGCAGTTGATTTTTCTTCAGAGAAGATGCCTGAAAACATGATGCAAAATCAAATTTCTTTGCAAGCTCAGTGCCGATCGCTCTCACAACTACGCTTTTGGAACCATCTCTAAGAAATTCGGCTCTTTCAATGACGATAAGAGATAAGAAAATGAGACACCAGGGCTTCTAGAGAAAGATCCCAGGCCCATGGGATTACTGACCGGTGGTTGTTCATCTTCATAGGACTCCCCTGTGTCCAAACGCGTCAAAAGCAAGTGATCGGACGTCGGCCTACCTCCTTCGAAACCATTCGATGCAATCATTTGCACAACATAGCGAACCTAACTTGTAGTTTCTGAGAGTAGCTACGACTTTTCTAACTATGCATAAAAGCACGACAAATGAACGTGGAAGACCCAAAAGCGATATTATTGAGCGAGAACATGGACTTATACCGTTCTGATCCGGAAAAAAAGTCGAAACTTTTTTCGGGACAAAAACGGTCGTGTCGCTTGTGATGCCTCAAAATGCATTTCTACTTCCGGAGTTGTGCATACATGTTTTCACATGTATTTTCTATCGTTTCCCGTCAAAAACTCAATGTTCACCAAAATGGACTTATACCGTTCTGATCCGGAGCCGCCCAATTAGAAGATTGCTCCCAAGAATGCGAAGAAGCTTTTATTTCCCGACTACAAGATAAAACGAAATTTCCCACACTGCGTACTATAAGTTTCTCCTCGAAATGAATTTTGTTCACAGTGAAAGCTCTTTGAACAGTCCAAACTGCTCTCATCACTTTGAGAAACTTTACAAAGATATGTTGGTAAAATAGTTCATGAAGTAGTAGAGTATAAAAGAAAATCCAAAACTTTTCACGAGCTCAAATTCACGAGGGAGCTGATGATGAATGCTTCGTAATCTTCAACCCGACAAGTTGTGAAACGAACCATCTACTCCAAAGACGTTATCTCAAAAGTCTCAAGTTTCGAAGGGTAATGGAAAGGAAATGTGTCGGGACATTACTCATCCTTTCCTTAAGCACAGAACCAAGTACATACATATATAACCATTCAAAGTGAGCAGATATAACTCTTTGCCTAAAATTATCGACGAACAAGAGGCTTTCCTTTCTTATGTGACTTGAATTGCGATAAAATGTCGAGTCCTCCGCGTGAATCGACTTTCAAGAAAAATTTTCTCGAGAGAGAAATGCTAAAACTATGAGGGTAAGATCTTCTGAAGAATCCGACACTTTTGCCCGATCCTTGAGATCGTACTCTCGTATATACATATATATGGAGCTTGTGGTACGTCCTTCTCTTACCAGATATACTATATATATATAAGAGTAACGATGATTACGGGCTTTTTGCAGAGCATCTGACTTCGCTCCCACACGTGCTATGGGCCATTAGTCTTACACTTCTTCTCATCCTTGTATTTTTTCTCTACCGAGACTTTTTTCCTCGTTCTACTCACCCAGATTCGTAAAACTTATTTGCACCTCACAAATTATGCAAGTACGTTCAATCTTCTTTGTTAACCCTTTATAACCTCGTGGGCCATGCAAGATCCATTCACATCTGTAGCAATATTTGATGACTTTGAACAAATGTATCATCTGATTTTGAGTCTTGCTCATATATTTCACGTTATCCTTGTGATCATTCAACGTTCTGCGAGTCTCTGAAGTATTTTTGAAATATTATCTAACCGGATTCTTGTTATTGTAAAAATGACTCGTCATTATGGGAATCTTATGCTTATAAAAGTATGTTCAACAAGGTTGAGTGAACTTCGCTGAACTCGAGTGATCCACGCAAACTTGGTTGGTATCAACTAATTAGATTTTTGAGTGGACGTTTGAGTAACGCCTCATAAGCATCATTATTCGATCCTCACCAAGCAGCGATGGATTTTCAATTGCAGGATATACTGATTATGATCATCTCAAAAGTTGATGAAGATTCTTCAAGATTGTTTATGAGTAGTCCCATAGAATTTTTGATTTTTGAGGATTGGAAATGTGACGAGTCCAAATTTCACTTTCGAAGCTTCAAACATGTATTTTCCGACTTTTTGAAACATATGAAGTACGTATCAACTAACGCACGGATATCAACATTTTCACTCATCGATACTATTAGAATAACACGGACAACAGGGTGGCATGACACGGAATCTGACATTTTGAGCATAATACGGAACCTCAAACTCAGTCTCTAAAATTGATCTCACGGGCATACGATTTCAGCCACAGTTTCGAGGTTCTAAGGTTCTGATTTGACCATCGGATACTTGGGAAAAAACTGTCTGGGACCTTGTCACATTCAAAGGTTGCGCTAATATAGCACAAAACTGACTAAAAAGTTGAACAAAAGTAGATTTTTGTGAAAAAGTACGCCCCAAACTGTGAGTATCGACTTCTTTTCATACTTTGGGTCAAGAAAAAGTTATGCCTGACGATGAATTTTTAGTAGAGGTTGTTGCGAGAACGCCCAGAACGAGTCAAACTCACTTTTATTGAGGAAACAAAGAAATTGAGCGAGTGAAATTTCAGGCAAAACTGCGCCACAAAATATATACATGCTCACCGTGTACACAAAAACTGGTTTCGATAATATGGTTTTTGATGTAATTACCCGCTCGCCTGAATCCCAAACGAGGCCTACAATTGCACTTCACAAAAGCCGAAAACAAGAAAAGCCATTTGACACGGAACTGACATTTTGACCCTCTTCTTGATGATAGTTCCCAAGAGTGGTCCTAGATTGGAATACCAAGGACTGCTCCGAAAAAAGCACAAAAAAACACCCAAAAGTTATATGTACGACTCTTTTCCCAAGCGTGTCAAGAGTTCGTACAAGTTGGCACACATTATTTCAAAGTTTCCACGGAATTACTCTCTTACCATTGAATAATTGAGGAGAAAGAATTGGATTATTGGAAGCGATATAAAAAGATTTATGATTTTTGAGTCCTTGAACAAAAAGATGATTGGAATTTCTAGCAGATGAGTGCATTCAGAATATACTCAACTATGATTGAATAATTTCGTTTGATCAATATAGGTCAATTAGATCCAAATAAAATCGCCCACACGTCAACCGTCATCTTTTATTCGTGAAGCGCATATAAAACAACGCTATCTCCTGTAGAATACAATTATACAGAGCAGAATAGATTCCATCGGGATCTCATTTGTGAGCCTGGCCGCTTTTTCTAGTACCTGGAACGTTTACAGAGTGCAATAGCAGCAATTTATAAATGAAATCGCCACCGATACGTTTTGCTGCGTCACTTTGCTACTCTGTATACTTGGCTTCCAAGCAATTGGTTCACTTTATTGGTGCAATGGACTCGACGAGCTTTAAAGTATATTGAGAATAGGTATTCTAATAGGCTCGTGATTGTATTAGTCAACTATGACCACAACTACTCACGTTTTGTAATTTTTAAGTCCAGTTCGAAGTGAGAGAACCAAATGTATTGTAAATTTAAGAATACTAGAATCATGGATTATTTATTGACAACTGATTCAATCAGACACTCACAGTCTTCCGAAGGACCATGTCAATGAATCTCGGAAGGGGGATTCCAAAGCGAAGTATTTTGATTTCAACAATTGAACATCTACTTTGTCTCTCATTCAATGCTGAACTTCAGATGAGGTTCAGATTTCGATCTATCACCTCAAATTCTTCCGTTAACTTTCTCCTGATATCGAATTTGAGTGAAATGAAGCATTTTGATTGAGATTCATTCTCTCCAAATAGATCTCTCCAAATACTGTTGAGTGATTCCATGCGAAACAGACCTACGGAAACGGTCCATGTCTCTGATTGTTTTCTTGTCTTATGGAGACCTATGGAACTTTCGCAGGAATCGAAAACGCATTTTGATTTATCCTCTTTGATTATCTCCATCAAAAAAATTTAGTTTTTTTTTCAATAAATTTCATCTTTCTCGAATTCCGTTGGAGATACAGAAATGCGGTTTGCGGTATTTGGAAAATCTTGAAAAAACCTATCAAAATCGATCTCGTGGAATTGATTTTGAGGTTATGGGAGTTCATTCGCTGAAAATTCGATATTTGATCGAACAATTTCTTTTTTTTGAAAAAATGGTTTCGGGTACTCTTGTTGCTCCTAAGACCTATTATTGCCATCTTTTGCAAATCTATCTCTCAGACGATTGAAAACTGCCTGTTTTCTGCGCATGCGCAGAAATTGGGATTCTTGAAAAAAAAATTCATTGGAAAGCCAAAGAAATTTCCTGTAAAATGACCACTTGGCGAGGTCGATTCCATGCATTTGAATCAGAGCCGCAACGTCCAGAAGAACACTGAATCCCAATTAATATCATAGAGAGGGTCGAAGATAAGAGAACACAATGATTAAGGGAATCCGATTACGATGGCGTCCACCTACCTGCCGCAATCGAGCTGAGGTTTAATCTTCGATACGTTGCAGCTCCAGTCCCAATTGATGAATTTCACTCTGGCAAGTGGTTATTCTGAAGGAAATTTTCTTGGCTTTTCAATAAGATTGATTCCAGGAACCCAAATTCTTGCGCAAGTGGAAAAAAATGACAATTTTCAAATGCTTGAAGAATAAATTAGCAAAAATAAACGTCAGAAATAATAAAAAATACGCTGCTAAAAGAGATTAGCAAAATGCTTTCTCTTAGCGGAATAGTCTCAGAGGTTCACTCGGATTGATGAGAAATTTGGAGAACTGATCAAATTCCGAAATCGTGATTGAAATTCCCACGAAATAGTTTCATTTCCCCTGTGGTCCAATCCATTTCAGACGCAACTCATACTCAGAAGTAGATAAAAGAAAAAAATTAATTTTAGATAAAATTTTGATTGTATATGGGCAAATCTCAGGAACTATGCGGTTTCGACTTTGAAATTTCGAGAATTTCCAGAATGGCAGCACATCTCCGATAAACTTTTGTTTGGTCCAAGTAATGCTCAAACAATGATGAAATACTTGCGTAAATCATTTTGGAGCCCCGCCGTGGATTTGTGAGGGTGTAGAAGTTTTTCCCATGTATGTGCGTGGGACCCTCATATTTTCGTAATTCTAATTGGCTCGTGTGTATGTGAATACATGGCATCCTTGGTGTTGGAATAGAAGAAGAGAGATGAGTTCAATGGTTTACAGTGTTTTCTGAAGGTCTGTGGTACAAAATGTAGATGTGCCTCAACCGTCGAAACGCTCATTTTCGGCATTTGTCGATCCTCACAAGCCTCGCATCGCGACCGATATGAGGCTGTAGTAGGGGCGATTCTCATAGGCATTTCTTGAGGTACAAATATCAGTTTACACGTGGTTTCCATCCCAACGGAATCGAAATTTTCGTGTGCTACACGAAAAACGATTTTTTTGACCCCATTTACGCGAAAATAACTTTTCTCATTTCAAGCCGCATCGTCGTGCGGAATCGAGCACACTATCGTTCTTGGGCTAGATTTGTAGGTTTTTGGATGTAGAATAATATGTCGTTTCTACAGATACGAAATATTCACCGCCCCGAGTGCTGCATCCATTAGAAGAGCGATACAGGAGAAAATGTAGAATCGGAGTTCGCTCCAACGAATCATCGGCACTCCGACGCATTGATAGGCACAGCCTCGGGCGAAAATTATATGTTTCTATGTATTATAATCCATCACATATCCAATTTTCAGACCGATCGGTGAACCGCCCCGCCTGTGGCGAGCTAAGGCGTGAGAGAACTATGGCCCTGTTCGGTCGAAAATTGTGATTTTGTCACGAAGAAGCGTCTCCCAGTACCTTTCTATAGCAATTTTTAGACTTCTGAATGATGCAGAACTATTAAATATGAGTAGATCTTCAAAATGATCTAATGCGAGCGGCGGAAATAACGCGACTGTTGTTCTGACAACGTGAAAATAGGCCTGTTCGGCCAAACCGCATACTTCGTGAGATTTGCCCATATCCTGATTCATTTTCTCGGGAAACACTTTCAGGGTGATTAAGATGATCTAGACTCTAGTTTTACAAGTGAAAACAATCGTTTGGTTAAGGAGGAGTTTTGATAGGGCTGGTTTATAGGTAGATGATAAAAATGGAGTTCTTGGAGGAAATTTCGATTCTTGGAGTGGAAATTGGATTTGAATCAGACTCAAACGTAGTTGAATCAAATTTGGTTTCAACCAATTGATGTAGGATGCTGGAAAAGTATCTCTCTAGTTCATTGAAAGGTAAATAGATTAGTTGTAGAGGGAAATATGAGCAAAAAATGAATTTTGGATAAAATTGTTTTCTCATATTTTGAGCTATTTTCACAAGATTCCCTTTTAGGGGAATGCAGATGACCTACACTTGTGTTTTCTGTGCAAGATATATCGTCTGGTTAAGACGAAATTTTGATATAGTTGGTGTAAAGATGGTAGGAATGGAGTATTTTCAAAGAATTTGGATTTTTCGAGAATAAATTTGATTTCGACTGTACTAAAACAAATTTTGGAAAAATTTGATATCAACCAATCGATTTAGGATGACGAAAAGGAACAGCTTAGTTTACTAAAATTTGAATGGGTCGGTTTGAGGGGAAGATATGAGGAAAGTATGAATATTGAAGAAAATATTCTTGTATATTTTGAGTTATTTTTTCGAGGAAGCTAGTTAGGGCGATTTGGGCTATCTAAACTGAGGTTTTTTTTGCAATTCCTGTAATTTGGAGAGACGGAATTTTGATACAATTGGTTTCAATATGCTCAAAATGAAATTTTTCTTTAAAATTTTCGTTTTTACTAAAAATTAAGGTTTGTGGAGACTAAATGGAATTCCGGTATTAACCAATCGATGGATCAAGCCAAAAAAACCATAGCCTAAGTAACCCAAATTGCCGTAAGATCAAGTTAGAAAAAGATATTTTACTATGAAAGTACACAATTTTACCAATTTTACCTCAAAAAACCTTTGAATCAAATTCGATTGGGGAAGAGACCAGGCAAATCACTGGTCTCATCTCTGAGACATTCTCTACAACTTGTAGAAAAGCAAAAATCGATAAAGTGGAGTGTAGAAGAGAAAGCGTGGCGCAAAAAAAAAACAACATATATACACACTAGGGTGGTCCTTATTTCCCAAGTTTCACAGATCCTTTCTCCCCCCCTCTGGATACCTTCTTTGAGCCGAAAAAACATGGGGAAAATTTCCCCCGAGCCCCTAGAGAGTGATTTAATAGTGCCTCAAAGAGCATCTTGCTTTGAAATTCAAGTAAAAAATAACGCTTTTTGTGATTTTTCTGTCCCTATGTTCAAGCTCTTGAAATTTAGTGTTTCTTCGCGAATGTAAAAGTGGGGAAACATGTTTTCACGTAAAATTTGATGCTGAATCGAATTTCATCGTGACATTTGAACTAGGATGCCACCCAATACTCGTAAATTGCGTTTTTTGACGCGGAAAACATTTTTAGCGCGACTTTGTCATCTCATTCGAGTGTCTCAGGCGTCACCTACTCCCTCAAGATTAATCTAAACCACCTATTTTCATGTAGAAAAAGACGCTGAATTGCAATGCATCGTTATTCCCTAGGTATAATGTGGCCCAACGTGAGAAAAATGCGGTTTTCCACCGAGAAAGCACCTTAAGCGAGTCTTTCACGCCCGAATCGAGTGTCTCAGGCGTCACTCACTCTCTCGAGATCAATACGAATGACCTGAATTCATGTAAAAAAAGACGCTGAATTAGGATTCATCCATATTTCCTGGGTATAATGTCGCCTAACATGAGAAAGATGCGTTTTTCCACCGAGAAAGTACCTTAAGCGAGTTGTCCACGCCCGAATCGAGTGTCTCAGGCGTCACTCACTCTCTCGGGATCATTACGTACGACCTAATTCCATGTAAAAAACACGCTGAATTGGAATCCATCTCCAATTACCAGGTATAATGTCGCCTAACGCGAGAAAAATGTGTTTTTCCAGCAAGGAAGCACCCTAAGCTCATCTTTTACGCGGGAATCGAGTGTCTCAGGCGTCACTTACTCTCTCGAGATTGATCTAAATTACCTGATTTTATGTAAAAATCTACGCTGAATAGAAATTCATTGTTATTTTTCGGGTACAACGACGCTTAACGTGAAAAAATCCGTTTTTCCTCCAGAATGCACCGAAATCCACGAAAGATAACGAATTCCTGGGTAAAGTTCATAAAAAGTCTGGAATCAACCAAGTCAATTTGAGAGACAGCTCGAAGTCCCTACAAACCATTGTGATTTTTGAAGAACTCAGTCATCATTCTCCACCAGAACATTTTGACACTCGACACAAATAGGGATATCATGAGTCAAAAGAATTTACACCTCAGGCATCTAATGGGAAAAAAAATTCACGATATCTGATTCGGATGGAATAGTCGATACTCTTTATCACGCATTGACTAGGGAGATACATTTATCAACAAGAGTGGAGATATCGAGTGACTCAAGTTAACAACATAACACGAGTCCTCGACTCATAAAATTATGAAGATCTTTCCTCTTCGATCCTCATCTTTTTCAGAACGGTCATCTTACTTGCATCTGGATACTGTCTTTTATCCCTTGTTAAACTTAGCTGTATAGAATGTAACTCGGTTTTTGATCGTCTGTGCGCAAATGAGTAATTTGCAAACTGTTTTCCGCTTTCCATTTGCTCACAGAAGATGAAAAAACATAGTACGATACTCGGGCGCAATGATTTCCTCCTTCTCATGACTATTTAGACCCTCACCTGCGGCTCGGGCCTAAAAAAGTCACTCGAACTGCAAAAACCATCGTTCCATCGTTTGCGCCCTTGTATCATAATGTACTATTCTGGTATATTTTGGCTCTGAAAATCATAGTCACAGCAGAAGACTCTTTTGTATAGTCAGATTCGACATGGATTCAGACTTGAAAGTATACCAGAGAGTAATTTAGGGAAGCATTGTGATTCCAGAATCTCGATCGGTCCCCAGAGACCTACTTGTTCGCAACTCACTAAAATTTCATGAGAGCTTGACGTTGCTCGTCGTTAACTGCCAAAACGACCGACGTGAATCGACGCTGGCAAAAGGCTGGGAGCAGGGCCTGGACTACTGGAGCGGCCATAGGATCCCATTTTTACATGAAATGCTAGGATTGCGAAGCGTGTAAGGTTTGGTTCGATGACCGGCCGCAACGCACGAACAAGGGGCGCTACAATCTTCGCGTGAGATAGGGACCTTACCCGTGAGGGTTAGGTTAGAGTAAGCCCGATTAATCTCTTTCTGGATTAGGCGGCTGGAATGCATAGACGTTTCCGTACGAGATACTTCCATCTCGCGCTGATTGGAGGTGATTTCAACAAGACGCCATTGACGAATTCGATTCAACCTAGATCTTCATACGATAGTAAGCGCCTTTAGGAATGGTTGTGAAGAGAGTTTGTCACGGATCCCGGAAATCCCATATGAGGCCAAGTGAGACAGTTTTTCGATTTTGGCAGGAACTCTCCCTTAGGTCTCTTTACAGGGACCAATTTTACGGCAGAAATGATGGTGAACTCTGATTTGGCATGGATTTGGAACGTTCTGACCATTCCTACGTGAGACAGTGACTGCTGAGACCCTCAAATCGAACGGAAGAGACATTTTGGTCAACTCACATTAGTCTCGGGAGAGTGAGTGACGCCTGAGACACTCAATTCGGGGGTGGAAGATGCGCTTAGGATGCTTTCTGGGTGGAAAAACGCATTTGTTCCACGTTAGGCATCGTTGTTACTGAGAAATGATGATGAATTTTGATTCAACGTGGTTTTTTACATGGGATCAGGTCATTCAGATCAATCTCGAGGAAGTGAGTGAAGCCTGAGACACTCGATTCCCGCGTGATGGACGCGCTTAGGGTGCTTTCTCAGTGGGAAAACGGATTTTTCTCACGTTGAGCGTCGTTGTACCTGGGAAATAACGATGAATTTTGATTCAGCGTGGTTTTTTACATGAAATCAGGTCGTTAAGATCAATCTCGAGGAAGTGAGTGACGCCTGAGACACTCGATTCCCGCGTGAAAGATGAGCTTAGGTAGCTTCCTTGGTAGAAAAACGCATTTTTCTCACGTTAGGCGACATTATACCTGGTGAATAACAATGGATTCCAATCCAGCGGGTTTTTTTACATGAAATTAGGTGATTTAGATTGATCTTGAGAGAGTGAGTGACGCCTGAGACACTCGATTCGGGCGTGAGAGATTCGCTTAAGGTACTTCCTTGGTGGAAAAGCACATTTTTTTCACGTTAGGCGACATTATACCTAGGGAATAAGGATGAATTCTAATTCAGCGTGCTTTTTTACATGAAATTAGGTCGTTCGTATTGATCTCGAGAGAGTGAGTGACGCCTGAGACACTCGATTCGGGCGTGAAAGACTCGCTTAAGGTACTTTCTCGGTGGAAAAACGCATTTTTCTCACGTTGGATGACATTATACCTAGGAAATAACGATGCATTGCAATTTAGCGTCTTTTTCTACATGAAAATAGGTGGTTTAGATCAATCTTGAGGGAGTAGGTGACGCCTGAGACACTCGAATGAGATGAAAAAGTCGCGCTAAAAATGTTTTCCGCGTCGGAAAACGCAATTTACGAGTATTGGGTGGCATCGTATTTCAAATGTCACGATGAAATTCGATTCAGCATCAAATTTTACGTGGGAACATGTATCCCCACTTTTACATTCGCGAAGAAATACTAAGTTTCAAGAGCTCGAACATAGGGATAGAAAAATCACAAAAAGCGTTATTTTTTACTTGAATTTCGAAGCAAGATGCTCTTTGAGGCACTATTAAACCACTCTCTAGGGGCTCGGAGAAAATTTTCCTCATGTTTTTTCGGCTCAAAGAAGGTATCCAGAGGGGGGGAGAAAGGATCTGTGAAACTTGGGAAATAAGGACCACCCTAATACACACAGACACAGACACAGACAAAGGGCCGGAGAGATGAGTCACTGGGGGGGGGGGGGGGGGTTTGGAAGATTTTAGGAGGGAAAGTGTCACTTACAATCGCTAGATTTTGGCGAGAGGAACAAGATGGTTGAAGCATTTTTGTGATGAGAGGAATTCGGTTGAAGAAAATATTGGATTGACTGGAAAAATTGATCAAAAATTTGCTGTGCCGAAAACAAAGCTTTCTCTTTAGAGAAAGCAAACGATCTTCGATAAAGCCGACCATAATCTCAAGACCGATATCACAAGGCCTATTTTGATAGGTTTTTTCAAGACCTCTCGCAAGCCGCGAACCGCATTTCTGCATCTCCAATGGGATTCGAGAAATATTGATTTTATTGAAAAAAGACCCAAATTCTATTGATGGAGATAGTTTAAAAAAAGAATCATGATGGGTCCCAGGTACCTGGAAAATTTTCATAGGCCCCAATTGGTGGTGGAAAGTTGATATCTTGTAATATAGAATCGAATTTCAAAGCTAAGAAAACAATCCGAGACATGACCCTCTTCCGTAGTTTTGTTTCGCGTAGAACTACTCATTTGAGACGTCTTCTGTCTGAGATAATTTGTTGAGTTAACAGTGAATCGCAATTTTGTTTTGATCCCAAAGACTGAACGAACAACGAGACGAAGATATTGTTCTCAGAAATATATAAAAAAACGAGGATGGATCAGAACTCAGCATTGATTCTTGAGAAGTGATACCCATCTCCTAGATTGTAGCAAAGGAAATAAAAACTAGTGTGAGGTCACCTTCGTCCACATTTTTGATTTCAAAAAGAAATCCATTTAGTAAATTCTTCGCTCGAATGACTCTTCTAAATCCAACAAGATTTTGCTACATCCTTAGAATTTGGACGAAACCTAGTTGAATAAGTATCATATTTACAAAAGGAGAACTTATAATTTACTGGATGTGTAGATTGCACATCCAGATGACACTCCTTTTCGGGAGCCGATATCGCCTATGGATCCCTGTCGAGAATGGGGTCATCGATCATCAAAAACTACGTCTTGATTCCTAACCCGCCACTCTTCCAATTGTAATGGATTGTATCTAACAATGAGCATAAAATCAAAATAGTCCAATATTACACACATTAAATTTTACAAATAGAATCGACTCGTCAGATTTTCACTGAACGTTCTAATACTCACGAGTCTATCATACATTCAGACCACGCATCATTCTCCCCAAAAAATGAATCACTCTCGAAATTACCAATCCCCTTTGCTCATCAAAAGAAAGCAAAGACATTAGCAAAACTTCGATCTCATTCAAAATAACGAGCGGAAATATAACACGGCCCACCTGACCGACAGATTTTCTTCTTTTGCGACAAACTTCCAAGAGTTTTTTTTTGTCCCGATCATAGAGCTTGAACTTTGCGTCAAAACGACAAGCTGGAAAATTGGATTTTTCAGTGTTACGCGTACGTGCTCTGGCTCTTAACGAAAAGACGTCGAGTAATAGAATACACTGTGCCAAGCCAAGCGAGAAACGGTATCGTATTTCAAACATATACATTTCTCACACTATTATGTCCATTATAATTTTAGGAAAAGTGATATTTTCCTTGAGTTTCGCAGCTCATTATCTTTTGTTGACATACTCTGAATCATTTTGAAAGATGATTACAGAGTGAACATCATTGAATGGATCAACTTCATTTGAAACTGCTCACCATAAGATATATCTCTCTGTAGTAATTACATATTCAAACAAGATTTTATTATATTCTCAAGTATTAGAAATATACGAATCTCTAAAAATCTAGATTAAATAAAATATAAAGAGGTAGACAGATGAACTCTACACGTCCGAAATATCTTGATACTGACTCACTGTTGAATCGGTTAATAAATGCGGGTTGTAAGTGGAATTCTCGACATTCACAATCTGACAGTCAGCAATAATCTAAATTCTCATGAGAAGAATTTCGCTAGCGCAGTAATCCAATTCCGATAGCACGCAAGAATTTGGATGTTGTGTCAAATCGTCAACAATTTTCAAAGTATCGTCACATCAGCTCGGTAAAATTAATCTTGGGATCTTGTGCTGACCGATGGGATCGAAATAATGATTCAGATTAATTAAATTCTAAAGCTGCTTTTTCACGGTGGCAATTCGTCGCTGCGACGTCGCGAGATTGCTGCAATTTTCATGCTCGCGAAATTCAAAATCTAGCTAATCGAGGTAACCTAAGATAGAAATGGAGTGACTCCGAAAAATCCACTGGTTGAAAATTGTTCTGTCCAATGTTTTTGAAGATGCTGAACACGAATATGAACTTCATTTTCTTTCAACAGCGGAGAAAATGCGTGAAATTCGACTTTGAAGCCAGAATGTCTCATTTTTCGGATTCAAAAGTAATTTTTAGAAGTTTTCTCCACCTTTAGATGGGAACAGAGTCCTTAATCGTGTTCAGCACACTCAAGAAGATAGGCAAGAACAATTTTCAACGAGTGGGTTTTTCGGAATCACTTAATTTCCATCTTAGGTTACCTCGATAGGCAAGATTTTGAATTTCGCGCGCATGAAAATTGCAGCAATCTCGCGACGTCGCTCGAATTGCCACCGTGAAGAAGTAGCCTAAGTCAGAGCAAAAATAAATCTCAAAAATGAATTAGAGATTTTTTATTGCAGCAGCCCGCAGTCCGATTCGTATACGTGTGATTACATGTGTTCAAGAATGATCTTGCACAAGAGATCTACATTTGCATGAGTGAGATGGGTATACCACAAGTCATGTGCGGTAACTCAAGCCAAATTGATACTATGATCTTATTAACTGATATAAAGCATCTAGCGGGCTTTCGCTCTAGTTTCAAGATTTGGAGAACTGAAATGGGTCATTGTGAGATGCACTCGCAATGCTTAAGATCAAAGTTTCAGTGTGACCCAGCTCACACAAATTTACCAACATGTTCCATAGATCATGAATTTAATACCGTGAACCGGAGACAACGGGGTGACTTTGTCACACTTTTATCCTTACGTTTACTCTCAATCGGACCATTCTAAAGCATTGAAAGCTCTTTGATGAATCAACATAATCATTGCATACAGAATGCTCTAGGGTGAGCCACTCATGAGTAATCGTAAAAACAAAATCGCACGTTACAAATCGTAACGAAGTCACTAAGGTGTCCAAAATCACCGCTGTTTACGGTATAGGCATTGAAAACTGAGTAATTATGTTTCTTGAAAGATTGCCATACTTCGTAGGATCATCCGCGACGCTGATATATCAGTGATTCCGTTGAAAGTGGGATTTTCCGTGTTCCAAGTTCCCCCAAGTTTCTGAGGGTTTGAATATGCATTATAAAAATTTTCTGGGGTGTATTCTATTGGTGTGCAACTATGTTGATAGTTTTTGAGTCGATTCTGACGTCCCTGTAATTTGTAGTGCCTCAGAAAAGGTCGAAATGTCAATTCCGTCCCCTGTAGAAAACCCACCTTCGACTCTTGCATTCACTGCAACGCATATGCAGAGTTAAAACCCCCTATGTCTTTCTATGCACTTCAATTTGTAATACTCCAAACAACATATTCCACCACTTTGTGAGTCAAAATTACTTGCTTAGTTCGCGCGCGGACATCCGACATTTTGAAGACGGTTTTGCACCGAAACTGCTTGCACAGCACTAACCAGGTCGGCAAAGTCCCCGATCGTCTATTGAGCCTTCGCAACCAATGAGATTGATTTTTAGATACCCAAATACACCTAATCCATTCGCGACACTAGCCGAAAACTCGAATCCGCACCCAGGCGCACCACATGACCGTGTTTTCAGAATGGCGTACAAAATTTTCTGTCCTTTCCGTCCCCATGTTGTGCTTCTCCCCAACGCGCTATATCGCTTCGTGAAACACATTTTCTTGAAGTATTTGGTTGCATTGGATCAAATCTATGCGGAAAAGAGTCTCCGATTAGTATTCTGTCCCCGTCCATTCCGTCCCCCTCTACGATCCCTTAAACTGCACATATCTTCGCCTGACTTCACTTTTGAGATACGTGGCTCTAGATACTTCCATTTTGTTCCCAAACAAGTGTAAATCAACTGCTACGAGACACCGGAACTCGTCTGGGGCTGAAATAATTTTTTGACCCAAATTACTCTCTGCGACGATTTTGGCCCCAAAAAAATCCCACTTTCGGCGGAATCACCCATATCAGTTATTGTAAGCCTATCGTTCTGCTACGCTTTATCAAAAGTATTTGAGTTGAATTGATTTTTGGATGCGATTGATACCTCAGATAATGAGAAAAGGCAAACTTTGAGCGGTACTTGATAAGTCGAGCACTGAATAAATTTTGATAAAAAATTTCTTTGATTCAAATGGAACCGAGCAGATTTAAGCTCAATATTTTTGCGAGTCTTCAGTGAGCCATGCAATGAAATATCTTTTCTTGATGAATGCTCGGGGTCTTAGTGATGAATGGATTATGAATTACATTCCAAAGTAAGGTGAGTGTACCCAACGTCGAAAAAAACCTACGGAGGCATGAAAAATGGTCGGATAAAACCTTGTTGAATTGACGTGAAATTACTCTTCCAACGGAACATATTATTCTCGAATTCTGTAACGAAGGAATAACGGAGTGAAAAAGAATGCCATCAAATGACAAGGGGCGATTCTTTCTTCACAACAGAGGCTCCAAAATTATATTACATCCGAAGACAAACTTGTCTATAAGACGAAAACAAAGCCTGCATGTACATAGCAACATCTGATCTAACTCGGATGTAAATAGAATAGAGGAAACTTGAGCTCTATGGTATCAACAATATTCTCATACATAACCACAGTCTTCGGAGCAAAGCTGAGCCGTCACTTTGTGTATCGAGGTTCGGAGAGTTTGCGCTGCGTGCATTAGCCGGCACTAAATTCAATTAATACCGCCTGAGAGCTTAAGCTCGTTGCATCGCATCAATTCAACTCGACCAATACCGCAACAATGAGCCCCACAAGTAGCCACATACGTTCTATCAAAGTCATGATATTCTAGGTATATTGACGCTATTCTTACTCTCAATAGGGAACTGACATGATTCCGGGAAATGTTACATTTTGAGAGTTCGCGGCAAAATACATAAGGGAAAAAAATTTGAAATTTTTACGACGCCTCTATGGTTCTCAAATCATCATTGAAATTTTGACAATTTGAATTGGCCCCATCCAATATGGCGGTGGCTACACATGTGTTACTGAATTCTCCAACTGTTGTGATGTCATTTTTAATCGGAAATTCTTATCTGAATCACAATCGAGGAGCTTATTTTACTCAAATGATAGAAGTTCGTGGTGAAGAAACGCTGGTTTGCCTCAGAACCATCATGGAAAACACTCTGAAGTCACGTGACTCATGTGCAGTCGCCGCCATATTGAATGGCGCCAATTCAAAACCTGAAAAACTTCAGACTCAAATTTAAATCACTTTGACAACAGAAAATTCCCAAATTTCTACATATAGTGTCTATTTCAACGTGAACTTTCATAATATGAGTATTGTCGAATAATTTTTGTAGTCATGTCAGTTCTCTATTCTAGCATTTCCCCGAAGACTCTGTCATCGAATTCACATCTCTGACTAACCAAGATAAAAGGTTCATCTCGATGAATCAATGGAAAATTTGCATCGACACATCATCAAAAATTTTCATAAAAATTCTCCAAGATTGACTAATAATAGAAACGGATATTGAATATCTCCAGATAATGAGATGCATAATATGCATACGAACGATGTATTTGATTTGGCATTCATAAAAAGCTCTAGGCAATTTTTTCTTCTACGCTGTATTCTATATTCTTGTGGAAGCGAGGGCAACGTTGCGTATGATTTGCATTGAAATGAGCTGCGCGCATAACTCTCATTTCGAGCTCTCCCCAAACTAACTCGGTGTACTGATGCAAAAATAGCAATGTCGAAGAAATTCCACTGATAATGGAGATTCGATGCTGCTTTATCGAAATTCTGCCAAGTTTCCGAGGCTCTATAGTTCAAGACGATATCGGGTAAATATTTTTCATCGAAATCGCTGACGAAATACAGTGAGATAAAAAGTGCAATTTCCACAGATACTTGCATCTGCTCTTTTCATATTTTTGATGGTATCGAGGGAATCTCTATTTGGATCTAATTATTCATGAGCCCAGGAATTCTCTCTCAAGTATTGATTATTCAAGTCTCATTCAGTCCTTGTCAAAAAAGTATCTGTACTTTTTCGTTTTATTGGGAGGTACAACCAAAACAATCCTACTTTCGAAATCTGGCCAAAGAGAGCACGGGGAGCTGAAGATTCATGTACATACTCAACTGACAAGGAGGACCCACGAAGTGCGGGTCACCAAATCCCACCAAACTTTTTTCACAGTCTCGCACCACCTAGAATATGAAGAATCCAGAGTAAATCCGTCAAATGGGCCTTCTGTCGAGAGCTACAAGCAAAAATGTTAGCATTGCCAGTATATCTATATATGTATATATATCACTTTTTAACATGAGCCTATATGGGCAATGCTAATGTCATAGGCTGTAATTTCGGACAGAGGGCCCATTTGACGGAGTTACTCTGGACTCCTCATATTCTAGGTGGTACAAGATCGTGAAGAAAGTTTGGTGAGATTTGGTGACCCGCACTTCGTGGGTCCCCCTTGTGAGTATATAATTTCCTCAAAATAAAGTACAATGGCGGACTCAGTTGTTTCTTAAAAATTTTCTAATCGTTTTCATTTTTTGACGTGCGACTCCTCCAACAACTAATCCCTCAAGTCTGAGAATATCTTATTCAGAATCATAAAAGCCACACCTGAACGAAATTTCAGGCTGTTTCATCGAGCCATGCATGACTAGTTCCATCTTCTAGGTCTTAATTCTGAATTTTCCCATTAAAATGCCTGAGAGCTCAAAGGAAATATCCATTTTTACGGAAACTTACAGGGATATTCTTTTGTCCAGATTGAAATAGTATCGAGACAGTGAGAATGAAGGAAGAAATGGGAAGAAAAAGTATCATCAAAAGGTTGTATTGTCCATTTGACCTAGACAGAAGAATATTTCTATTACTTCTTGAAGGAATGGATATTTTTTGAGTTTTGAGGCATTTTAATGAGGAAATTCAGATTCCTGACCCGAAAGATGGGACAAGTCCTACATCGCTCGAAGAATCAGTCTAAAATTCTATTCGGGTGTGGTTTTTATGATTTTGAATAAAATACCGTTACGGTTGAGCAATGAGTTGAAGGGGGTGCCAGTCAAGAAATCAAAACGATGGGAAAAATTTATTTAGAACAACTGGAAAATTCCTATTGGAAAAATAGACGCCCAATCATGAGTTGATAATGTGCGTGTAAGAACATTTCAATTTTTTGCTGTCAATCCCACGCAAAATGCCTGATGATATTCCCAAACGATGATAATGTCTTCCTATCGTATCCAACCACCAATTCTCTTGAGTGCAAACGTGTTCGGCTCCTATTTGAACCTTTAGCCGCGTTACTAAAACGTGTTTCTCGACCTCATTGCACGTACGAACGATTGTCCGACTCTCTGACGATGGCTGACAATTATCTCTTGAATCGCCATTACAAGTGTAGCGCACGTGGTCATATAGCCTGGGCGCAGCTGTCAGAGCAAAGGCCAAGCAAGTGAACCTGTAGCAGCAGAACAACGGACTGTCGGCAAGTGATGATCCGATGCCGTTGATGCCCGAGAGACATTCATTCCAACTTGAATGTGTAGATTATTCAGAGTATGAAAACGTGTCTGTTCGCAAAGCGCGAATTTGTGGGCTAGAAATCTATCCTCTAAGCGGATTCCATTTAGCCAACAGGCCTGATGTGTGAAGCTCGGACGTCTTTTACTGTAATGCTTTTCATCCGATTAATCTGCGCGAATACACAATTGCGTAGGTGTAAGAGGAACACGACAGAGTGGATCGATTCACGAGGCGAGACATGTAGCTCAGAGCCGCGGATTACTAGTCACTCCAGCGCGCCTGAATGAATTTTCAATCTCGGTACATCAAAATATTTTTTTTTCTCTTTTTTTTTTTTTGAGAAATTGAAAATTTTCTTACCCTTTCCGCATACCTGAGGATTTAATTAATTTTTCTGATCGAATTCTTGTTTCAGCATTCGGCTATTATGATGAACTTCATCATAATAGCCGAATGCTATAGGAAAAATGTCATCCATTGGTTGTGGTTCTAACAACAAGCGATACTTGCATACCGAACTCAGCATTAAATCTGACGATGAATCAGTGATTGAGTTATTGATATTATATTATTGATAATTTGGTTGAATTTCCGACACAGTGGTTGAAAAATTTTGTTGGGCGTAAAACAAAATGTACACTAGAATGTCCATTATTTCTCAATATTCTTTTATAGACTTCTTCACCCGCTAGAGGGTTTCTTTATGACTATAAATGAAAGTGAAACTTTCAAGTAGAGGCCAAAAGAATTCTAACCGTGCTATAGTAATTTTTAAGACAGAATTTTCCATCATTTATTGAATTTCTTGAGCATGCGTCAGATTGAATGCTTCTGGAAGTAACTCGAATTGGAGTCGATAGCTGACAAAATCCCCTTCAAATCGACCCCTTGATAAACTCGACTTGGTGCACCATAACCAGAGTTGTGATTGGTTTCGAAAAGTGAAAAATCCCAAAGTATGAAATCTGTGGGTCAAACAGCGGTTGTCTGCTATTCCTAAGCTCACGGATTTGACACCTTGAACTCTCTCACTTCCCAAAACCAATCACAGCTCTGGTTGTTGTGCGCCAAATCGACTCCAAAATGGAGTCAATTCAAAGGAAATTCTATCAGCCATCGGTTGACTATACTATACTGGCATTCAACCATGCGCATGCGCAGAAAAAGCCAGCAACTGAGGGGAAAATTTGGCTTTGAAACCACTAAAAATGGCTCTTTAGGCAGGGTTGACAAACTTTATTGCTTTTACTGGAAGTTTCAACTCCCATTCCTGGTCATGAAAAAGCCCTCTAGGGGGTGGAGAAGTCTACAAAATATATTGGAAAATAAGAGGCTCCCTAGTGTAAATCAATCTAAACAAACAGTTCAGATTAACATGAAGAGTCTGATCCGGAGAGGAAAGACGAAACGCACCAACATCTAGCGTAGAATCAAAATTTTTCGTTCCTCATCTCATTTTTCATGTATTTGAAATTCCATCAAAATCCTTCAAGTTGCGACACTCGAATTGCGAGGTGCCTTGAGGTACATAGATCGAATTGGAGTAATCCAATATCGATCTATGTCACTTAATCAACAAATCCGTTGGTTAAAATTAGCTTGCATTAGCCGAGTCATGTAATAATATGATTTGAAATTCCCGCGAGCGATAAAGGCTCGATCGTTCATATCGATCGAGACAAAAATTCATTCTAAGTTCAGATTAACCGGTTCACAAGGATGATGTAGTTTCCGGTTGTCCACGATTCGAGGAGTTTTCCTCTAATTTAATCGGTCCACAAGTCAAAAATCTGACTCCGAATCAATAAATTACTCAAAATTAAGGCTGCCGCGAGACTCGAGACCAGCCTCGGTCTCGGCACCGAGACACTCGGAAATCGAGGCTGATACCCGATACCGATCCTGGCGTATACTTCCCGAGGCCGATATCGAGCCCTCACGTCATCCGCCTTGGCCTCGGTCGAGACTATCTCGATCAGTCTCGCAAGACTCTCGGTCTCGTTCATTAGAACCATCATAAATCCAAAAATAGGTGTTACATAGTAGAGTTGAATAAAAGTATGTCTAATTCACGGAAAATTTGCATTTAATTCAGTCGACACAATCAAAATTCTGTTCATTATTATTCACAAAATCGAAATATTTTATTAAACTCTACAAAGAAAATGAAATATCGTAACAACTAATCTCACCATATTTCACGAATTAATTTTCGGAGAGAACATTTCATCCATGAACCGATACATAGCTCTGCGCGAAGAGGCTCGGAACCGAGGGAGCATCTCTAATCACGGACGATCAAGCCGGCTCTGGAAAATAATCTTTCTACAGGTACAAAACTCGGCGTGATACAAAGAAAATCACGAGCCATCTTCGCTAATGTTGGATGAGAAGTCTCATGAATCTTTCACCACTCTAAGATTTCCAACTCTCAAAAGGGACTTCGAATCCAAACGTTTTCTTGCAACTGGTGTGACTGATTGCTTCGGCTCAAATTCAAACTCAGTCGAATTAACATTAAAGTATTTTTCCTCGAGAGTCTCTTCAAATTTCTTGCAAGCTTCGTCTTTAAAAATTTTCCTCCAATCGCTACAATCAAAAGTAGATATCTTGAATCGAGGGTCAAGAATCAATGAGATCACATAAATCCAATTACATTTCTTGTAATGCTTCAATAACTTATCACGACCTGCTTGAAGAGCTATGATGAGCCTCTCATTGTCATCAGTTTTAGTTTCAATAGGTTCTAGTTGCATCAACGTTCCTTCAATTTGATTGCGAATCGCGCGTTAGAAAGATCAACGGTCTCGGCCGAGATCGAGGTGACTCCGAGGCCGAGATCGATACTCAATTTTCCGAATTTTCGAGACCGATACACGATATCGAGAGTAGCAAAGATCTTCCGAGGCCGAGGCCGAGCCCCGCTAAGTCTCGGAAAGTCTCGTATCGCGGCAGCCCTACTCAAAATCCCTCCATATCACAACAGTAAATAAAACACTCCACGATTACTCATCAACTCAATTTTCATTCCTGTTCCAGGTGAGGCGCAAAGGATGTCTGAAGCAAAAAATGACGACTGTCCCGGTGAAAATCCAAGCCTGTATATCAGTATATTTCATGCATATTTTCATCGGATGAAACTCGAATGATTTGCATACATCTGTGAGTCAATTAAAAACAATTTAATGCATAGTCAATTTCTATCAGAAATCCCTGTTGCAGAAACTTCTGTACGCGAAAATCTCTATGAATTTAAAATATCCATGATTATGCCACATAATTCATGCAAAGCAACTTTGAAAACTCGATTTGGGATTCCCAAGCTCTGCGAGTTTAGTTATAGCTTTTAGTTTACTTTGTGGGATGAAATTCTCTCTGCCCGAGTTAATCCTGACTAGCGAACATTGAGGGCTTGTGAAACAGTAGCTCTGAGGATTTTGTGAAAAATCCTACAATATTGTCGGGGCATGAGTATTATGCACTATTATTTCGAACGGATACGCGGGATGATGATTCGAATGATTTTCACGTATACTATTGTAATAAAGGGCAACACTCCGGATAAAGCAAGGGGATTCATCATCATTTGATGTAAAACAAGCTCATACATGAATATAACATAGTGTTCTAGTACATAATTTGTACATTAGTTGGGATTAGGAGGAATGGAATTATAGGCTATTAATATCCATTAAAGCAAATCGATTGAGAATTATAAATTCAGAAACTATTGCTTGAACTAAAAACATTCAAAATTCGAAAAAATTCCTTCCGATATCAGTACATGGGTATTCAATGGCGGTCTTGAACGTATTTTCTGTAGAATTGGACACGGTAGGAATATAGGACTCAATCATTCCCTTGAGAGACCAGGAAGAATAATGAATCCTGACAATAAGTGATAAAGAAAATTCCGAAACTCAGCCAGCTGGATAATCCACTACCGAGAATAAGGTATGATTCATTTTCTTCATTGATAAAATCATCATTGATTTTTGTTTCCAATCCAAATGTTATTCGATGAAAGTTGAAACTTGACCATCCTATCGCAAGCAAGCTAACAAATTGGACAGAATTTATACGATGCCGGTAGATACTAGATCAATTATTGAATCACGAGCGATTACATGGATAATCCTAGCTAGGTCCGAAGTGATATTTAACAAAGGGTTGGTTGGATTATGATGGCTCTGTATGAATTATCCGCTGGCCAGTTAACGTCGTTGAGCGCGCGGTGGGCCGAGTTTTGCTCAGGCCAATAGAATCTCTGACTATAGTATTATGTAGCAGCATATCCGGCCAGCCCAGAGTGAACCCCAGTAATAATCAATTATAACCTCTAGAGCGCAAGGGCTGCTGCTGCACATGATGGCTCAGCGTATCAATTACGGGGGCAGCAAGTTCGCAGTGCAGAGCGCAATCACCTCGTGTGCAACATTGCACAGAATATCGAGCGTACACCTTTACTATTCCGCAAATTTTCGCGTGGCAGGGAAATCACATGGCAGCGTGCGAGGTGTTTGTGCTTTTAAGCTTTGATCTGTTGAATTTATCACGCCGTTGCTTGGATGGAAAACGCGCGGGCTATGCGGACTTGTATGGTGGGGTTTTGGAGATGAAGTTTACAGAAAACTTGATGTTTAGGACTGAGCATTTTGGATGGTTTGTGAATTTTTCTTGTATTACCAGGAAATGTCAGATTGGATTGAGAAGTAACAAACATGGAGTCAAATGATGGCAATGTCCATTTCCATCTTGAGTGGTACAATCATTCTATTGAGCGTCTTCAGAATAATATCTGAAACCCCATATCACAGTCATCCAAATTACGTCGCATGGGAGCAAGAACTTTGTATTTCAGGAAAGATCCGGAGATTATTCTATTTCGTAAAAGTTTGTAAGAAGCTTCTATTCGCCACGACCTGCGGAGGACCTGACGTGCGCAACGCACTCCTATTTTTACAATAATTTACGCCTTGATTCATGCCTTATCGAATGAATGAGAAGGTCGTTATTTAAAAACGGGAAATACTTCAAAACAAGTAAACAAGCTCATAAATCTTGATCCTGAAAAACTCGGACGCGCAAACTGTCCCGTGCCCTCTGTGTGCGGGACATTGCTCCTGTCCCGGTTTTCAGGGATCTTTAGCCCGGAAAAACAAGCCCATTACGCGGAACCATGAAGTCATTAAGCCGAGTCCAGGAAATCCTGGACTTTCCGAGATTATAACCGTCAATATAATAGAGCCGCAATAAAGCCATTAACACTCGTCCCGGGAATCATGGACGACCCCGACGTCCCCGCCGCTGAATAGACGGGACTTGGACGATATCCACGCTTTCCTGGATTCCTCGCGTACCGGACATCTCAAACACTTCAACCATCCGCGACACCGCGGATTCAAGGGACGCAGCCTCCCTATATAAACCCGAGCCCCTCTGGCTCAGCATGCTCAGTCGGGTTCAGTCTCTCTGCACGTTACAACACACCGAGTCTTCGTCAGTTCGTCACCAGGCCCGTCGGCTTCCCGACGCGGCAGTCACCGGCCCGCACGCTCCAAGTTCATCGACGCGCTGCCTCCACGCCTACGTCACCAACCAGGTTGTACCTTGCCTGTAGATTGTCGTACCCGGTCGTGCTACGGTCACCGCGATGAACGCGTTCGAGTTCTCTCACGTAAAATCAGTGTAATAAGTATGGATGAGTATAAGTGTGTAGCATTAGTGTTTCGCACCTCGGCAGACGCGGCACAATGCAGACGCGGCACAATTCAATCTGAAGTCTGTTCGACTCATTCGCATTCCTATCCAAACACCGCCACCCCAAACCAAGTCCAAATGCAATTCGTTCTAAAGTCATCGTGTCCACAGTGTTAGAAGCATTGTTCTGTGGTTAAAATGGAACGTACGAACCCTTCTGGTTCCAAACCTCGAGTCAGTGCCGTGTCCACCCAGGGCCAATGCCCCGACAGCCCGTGTGGTATGTGTGAAGCCGAGGAGCTTGCCCGCCTCGGAGCCATGAAAGTCGCGACTCCGGCCCCTCAGGCCCACATTTCAAATTCTCCTAACGTGGCGCCGCGCAAGGAGTAAAGTCATTCGTTACTCTGAGTAAAATCGTTGCCCATCGCTTCACGACTAAAGCACTCACCGATCGCATCTCTCGCAAAGGCGTTCGCCATTGACGTAAAATCCTACCAGAGCGACTACGCTGCTCACGCGTCCTCTCGGTGGTGATTTGCCCCGACGCTCTCACATTCCGGGATACGTCAAACCTCTTATTTCGAGTTTGAGCCCGAAAACATCGTATTTTTGTGAAGGTACAGAAACACACGAAGTTTTGTGAGACCTGAAGGACTTGCTATCTCGCGCGCCTACTGTACTGAGTACGGGGATCGGTCAAAGAGGGATTCCAACCGCAACCTTTCGTTGTAGCGCGCAGGTATAAGACCGGCAGGATGAGTGTGCACCTCTCATCCAGGTTTGTCTCGCAAATTTTGGAGTTAATGCCATTGTCAAAGTGTTAGCATCTGTTAGCCTGGGTTGGGTAAATTGACTTGGATGCGAGTAAATGGACCTTCTGTTATGGATATTCATCATATTATTCATTATGTCAAAGATGCAATATGGCAAGTCAGAGAAACCGCTTGATCGCATCCAATTTCCTCATAGCAGAGAGACTAGAGAAACGAGAGATGAGTAATAAAATATCGCAATTAGTGCGGAAGCGCTTTCTAGAGTAGATCAAACCCTTTTGTCATTCTTTGTACATGACCGATAACCACGAGATAATTGGATCTTGGGTGCGGGAATTAGATTTTGGTACATTGAATCTCTCGCTCTAGAAAGGAAACAACCATGGAGTTCGTTCATTACATTGTCTACATCGAGGAAATCTTGTCCTATCCACTCTCGATGGAATTTTTCACGTTGAATGGCTCTGTACGAAATTTCTTCCATCTGTATGATATCACTTGCTATTCAATATCTTGAATCCCAAATCAAAATCTAATGAATGTGAGTACACAAATGAGCATATATGAGACTCGTCAGTAAGAAAATATATCACGTATTCGGGCAAAAGTTTTGTTACGAGAATAAAAACCAATTCCAATCTCAAAAAAGTCATCCAACCCGCGACAGAAAGGATAGACGGAGTATTGGGTTGGGAAAGAGGATGGGGTTGAAATATTATCAGATTTATTTGTTCATACGTCGAAAACTATTGGTGGCCCTGAAAAAGGTCGTTTTGCTATCGAGAGGGGATCTTGAAGAGGACTGAGAGCTTGAGATGGGGCATCTCAGCTCATGAGTACCGCATAGTAGTGAGCGTACTGGCTCGGGATCAGTTTCTTGTTGAGACATTCCTGAAGGTCTTTCTTCTTCTCTGCGCTGAGAGCTATCCTCGTCAGATGACGTCGAATCAACGCTTGGCCTGCGTTGATCATCACCTGGAGTCCGTGTGGAGCTTCTCCGTAGTCGTACCAGTACGTCATGTACATGCTTGGCTCAATCTTGACACCAGACACTCGAGAAATCCGTGCGCGTTTCCGAAATTTTTTCATACTGATAGCTGTGAAGTCGTAAATCTTCTCTTGAGGTATCTTATGAACGTTGCGCTTTGGTTCTCTTTGTTTGGCATTACGAATCACATCGCACCATTCAGCCTGCGTGTAAATCGATCGATTTTTCGCTGCGGCTTCCACAGTAGAATTAACGTAGTCTCCACTAGTCTCGGTGTGACGTTTCACTAGATATCTGCAAATAAGAACAGACGTGAGTGATCTCTAATTCTCGCATCATAGAATCTCAGATCATATTTTCATCATCAAAAGCAGGTAATTAGGTTCACCTGTGCACGATGGTTACACCCCACTCTTTTGCAGCTTTTGCGTACATCGTATACGAGATCTGATTACGATTCTGTGCACTGCAATTGTCACTGCAGAACAGGAAAATTAAGATCCCTTCTGATCTTTTCTTGACAAGAAAATCCCAAAGGCAGCTGGTTATTTCATTCGCTCCTCTTCGAGCCGTTGTCTCGTTCCAAACGTAGCACTCTGCTTGTTTGGTCACCGAATTACAAATTGTGAAATTATATGTTGAAACTTTCCTTTTGTAGAAAAATGACGGAGAATCAGAGTGCGGCATGGAGAGAACCTTCTCCAAATCAAACGATCCGCAAAATACATCTGATCTCGTTCGAGCGTAATCTAGATCATCTTTGATGAGAGTCCGTGCCCGCTCCTTGTTCTTCAGATGAGTAGCTTGTTTTCCAACGATCTCAGGATTATTTTTCTCTTCATCTGGAAAAAATCAAAATTATTGAGATTCCTGCACCATGTTCCGAGGTTTCATGACAAAATGATCATTATTCATCATGAGGATTGAATGCAATCAATATCATATATTCGCTCAGATCACCATCATTTGGCGGCAAAAATCCTAACTGTAGTGCTCATAGTGGACAAATGTCACACGAAAACACGGGGGCCAGCGACGGGCGCAGCCGTGGCGAGTCGTATATATAGGTATAGAGCTCCCGCGTCGACTGGCGTCTGCTGATGCTATCTGAATACTTCTTATTAGATCAAAATCATGACTCCGTCAATATAGGTCAACCACTATACTAGAGTTCCGAATATACACTGTCGGTGGTGAGGATTTACCATAGAGATATAATACCAAATTATATTTCTATGGAATTGACTCGTTGCAGTGCGAGCAGTGAGTCTCTCTCATATTCACCCAACACAACGAAAGCACGCTTGACTTGTGCTGATGCAGCCATCGGCCCGGCTCCACTTCGTCGTCACGGGATCGTGTTGTTACGTGTTTCACGCAGGTGTATTGCGTGATCGAGTGGACTCGACCTGTAGTGTATCTTTTGGCGATAAAAGTGTAATGAGACTGTACAGTATACCGAGTTTGTCATGAATTAGATGTTGGCTGAAGCAATTGCATATGCTGTCATGTTTTTAGGCTTAACGTGCTTGTGTGTGTGTGAGCATGTATGTGCAGCCGTGCGCGCAAGCCCCCGTTGTTTAATGCGCGGCTCGGCCATAAGAGGCGCTCTAAGACAACTTTAGCGGAGCGAATACCCGAGAGTGACTTGAAGATAGAGCACTCATCACACTGATATTTTTTTGGTCTGAAAAATCCGGGATTATACTCGTGATTGAACACAAATCGGTACCGGTACTTTGATGCAACATTCTCATTTTTTGAGGCCTCCATCCATACTTTATACAATATGTTACAGAAGGTGTGTACATAATTTAACCGGGAAGTAGCAAGAAAATTGTAAATTTTATTCGTCCGTTCCAAATTTTTTGTAAACCCTCGTGGTTTTTGTAACGCTTACGTAAAGTATGGCATTTGAGTGTCATGCTAGACGTGTAATGATTAGTCATCTTCTGCTGTTTAGTTTCGCGTACGCGAGGCTAGACCTCGCGTGCGCGAGAATCTCTATATCCGGCAGCGCGCTGATTCGCCTACGCGGATACAGGGGTCCCTCGCGTGCGCGAACGATCCGTGACTCATGTACGCGAACGTTAGGGTGATGACAGTCAACCCGCCACGACGCGATTCTCATGCCATTTCACGACACGACACCTCCCGACACGACACGTAATTTATTCCGATGAAGCCAACCATAGATGGATTTGATAGAACCAGTCATGGGTTGTGAAAATGAATCCAACCCATCGATACACTCAAATGAATTATGTGTCGTGTCGAGTGGTGTCGTGTCGTGAAATGGCATGAGAATCGCGACGTGGCGGGTTGTCTGTCAGACTGCGTGCGCGAGGGACCCCTGTATCCGCATAGGCGAATCAGCGCGCTGCCGGATATAGAGATTCTCGCGCACGCGAGGTCCAGCCTCGCGTACGCGAAACTAAACAGCAGAAGATGATTAATCGTTACACGTCTAGCATTACACTAAAATGCCATACTTTGCGTGAGCGTTACAAAAACCAAGAGGGTTTACAAAAAATTTGGAATGGACGAATAAAATTTACAATTTTTCTGCTACCCCCCGGTCACATTATGTACACACCTTCTGTCACATATTGTATTCCTTATATATCTTTGGAACGCTCAAGTGCTCATCCAGGTACTTTCTTCGCGTAGTACTTGTGCAGTAGTGAGATTCAACGGTGTCATAAGAGTCAATATGTTTTCTTATCGAATCAAGAACAATTTCGGGTGTATTCCTCCCTTTGTTAGAATGTTTACCTCTCAAATCTCCAGTAACTATCTGATTCAATTCAGAGGTACTATATTTATTCTTGATAGTGCTAATTACGCCCGAAGTCACGCCTGTAAAATATTAATCAAGATTAATCCACTGACCAGGAAGAGCTCGATGAAATTAAATCAGATCTGATAGAAAATGTCAGATTTGATTGAGAAGTAACAAACATGGAGTCAAATGATGGTAATGTCCATTTCCATCTTGGGTGGTACAATCAATGGATGGATGGTGGATCCATCCATCCATCCATCCATCCATCCATCCATCCATCCATCCATCCATCCATCCATCCATCCATCCATCCATCCATCCATCCATCCATCCATCCATCCATCCATCCATCCATCCATCCATCCATCCATCCATCCATCCATCCATCCATCCATCCATCCATCCATCCATCCATCCATCCATCCATCCATCCATCCATCCATCCATCCATCCATCCATCCATCCATCCATCCATCCATCCATCCATCCATCCATCCATCCATCCATCCATCCATCCATCCATCCATCCATCCATCCATCCATCCATCCATCCATCCATCCATCCATCCATCCATCCATCCATCCATCCATCCATCCATCCATCCATCCATCCATCCATCCATCCATCCATCCATCCATCCATCCATCCATCCATCCATCCATCCATCCATCCATCCATCCATCCATCCATCCATCCATCCATCCATCCATCCATCCATCCATCCATCCATCCATCCATCCATCCATCCATCCATCCATCCATCCATCCATCCATCCATCCATCCATCCATCCATCCATCCATCCATCCATCCATCCATCCATCCATCCATCCATCCATCCATCCATCCATCCATCCATCCATCCATCCATCCATCCATCCATCCATCCATCCATCCATCCATCCATCCATCCATCCATCCATCCATCCATCCATCCATCCATCCATCCATCCATCCATCCATCCATCCATCCATCCATCCATCCATCCATCCATCCATAACAATCATAAAATAACAACCCTCCAATCTCGAAATTCTATGCCAATGTTCGATTCAAAGCAGGATTCCAACCTTGTATGAGAACTCAGGAAATCATCCTCAACTCATCACCTGACTTGTATAACTTATAAGAAATGTCCAAGTTGGAAAAAATTGAATCGCGGAGAAAAAGTTGAAAAAAAAAACAAAGAAAAACACAAAAAATTCAAAAATGCAAGAAGGAACAAGAAAACAAAAAAACGAAAAAAAACAAAGATATTACTCTGCCTTTGCGGCTCCAAGCTCGTACGAGAAAAGAGGAGGGTTGTTCCTCGTATCTAATATCGCGTGAGAGAGGCTTCACCCGGGAGACAGAGACTCGCCATACCCGCATACTCATACAGCATACCACACGGACCGGGGACTCACACCCGTGCCGACATGTTCCCGGCGCAGCATACACGTGTCTCGGCGTGCAGGGTTCAGTCCGGTCGGTTCTCGGTGACGATTTCTGCATGTCGATCTCGCTTGTCCGACGACCGAAGCCAAGTACGGGTCACTCACACGCTCACACTCATCACACACCGCGTGAACATTCTTCGTCCCGACAGCTCATCTCATCGCACCCACTCGCGATGATGGCCCGCGCCAAAGCTGTCGATTGTCATTTCGACAGCTTGCCCTTTGCCCTCGTTTCTGTCTCCCATCTCTCTCTCTCTCTTTTTCGTGGTCCAACACCTGATCGTATGCTTTGATTCGCGTGTGGTGATTTACCTCGTCACATCAACTGTATTCGAACACCGTCTCTCAAGTCAACCGCAAAGCAGAAAATTTTTTGGGTTTACTGTTTACGGTGCAATTATAGAGCGAAACATTATTCTCGAAATCCAATGGGAGGAACTTTCATTGCTCTTTTGAAATTGTTTGAGTATTCTTATAGATGTAAACGCTCTCCAAGCAAATTCCAAGAGGACTAAATTCGAACTTTTTCCTATATCGTTTTTGCGAAATCTGAATTGTCTCAAAATTCTGATGAGCTTTGAGGCACGTTGTAGCCACTTCTGTATCTTCGAGAGTCATGATGTAAAGTTTGTACGAAATTCCTTAGAATGTTCCACATCAAAATCATTCTATGCCAAATTCAATAGCAGTTGACAGTAATTAAATTCACACCGATAGCATTCAGCCCCCTTGCGCAGAGTTTATATGGAGAACCCGGTCTTTGTGCACAAGAAGGTTATAAACGACATTGATTGAACCTAATTTAGACAAATATTTCAAAATTTAGACAAATCTCCGGGAGAACAATGAAACGTCAATATTCTTATCGGTCTTTAACTTTTTATAAAAGTGAATTCTATATCACTCAATGCAAAAAATACAATTCATCGATTGTACGGAAATTCTCTCTTAGATTTTTTTCAAAGTTTATTCTAGCAGGAACTCATGCCAAGTAGTATGTTGTACAACTTCTCAGACAAAAACAAGTTCTTGGCATTGAATCTATCCAGCCGAGAGAACCAATGCCAAGAGCAAAACAGCGATTATCAACCTTGGGAATGGCGTAAACGCTTGAACTGACGATGAGTGCAAGAGAAATGCAAGTATCGAAGACTATGAATGAGTAATTCGTCCAAAAGAGCGTTTTTTGTGGCCAGTATAGTTGCGATAAGTGATTTGGGTCAATTAAAATTTTCTACCCCAGACGAGTTTCGATAGCTCTTCGAAATTGATCTTCACTCATTTGGGAACAATGATAGAGATTTTAGAGCGAGGTATCTGAAAATCGAGGTTAGGCATAGGTACGCCAACTTCAACGGTTTGCAGAGAGAGATGGAATTTATATTTTGGTCGAAAAGTATTCCCACGGCTCGCAAACTATTCGTAGACTCTTTTCCGCGTGGATTTGCTAAAATTCAACCAACTACTGCGAGAAAATGTGTTTTACAGAGCGATATAACGCTTCGGGGAGGAACACAACGTGGGGACAAAAAAGACAGAAGATTTTTTGTTCTGAAGAGACGTGTAGATGGTCCGCTTGGTTGAGGACTCGCCTTTATACTGTATTCATGCGTGGATTAGATGTATTTCGGTATTTGGATTACCTGTCTTCAATACGTCACGTGTACGTGCACAAGCTGAACTTTCAATGTCGACTTCCAAAGTGGTGGATTATGTTATTGAGAGTCATACTATCTGAAGTACATAGTTACACCTAGTGAGCCTAAAAGCTACACATAGGGATTCTCGACTCCGCGTATGCATCGAAGTGAAAATAACTAAAATGTACATTTCGAGTCGTAAAAACACGATATAGGCACTACTATTAGTATGCCTAGTAGTGCCAAACTAGGCATGACTTTGGTTCACGCATCGACCGCCTCGTGAAATTCTAAACGTGAAATTTGGTGCTTACTTAAATCGTCGGGCTTGTCGAATTTATTAATGTTTGAGTTTGTAATGCTACACAAATATATCCTTTCAATCTTTCTATTAGTTTTCGAATTCCTTGATCATCAAGTCGAGAAGAATTTTTCACTGTACAGTTCGAATAGAGAATCTTTTGGAAGCGTTAGAAAATGTGTTATACGAGAAATATTTGAGTTCATGGAGTTGGATGTGTTATTTATCAATTCTACGTAATATCCACCTCATTGCAGTGCAAAATTAGAAATATTATTGGATACCGTTAACAGGGGTGAATGTGAACAACGAGATGAATGTGTCCACTCAACTGTTTTTCAAATAGTTCCTGATTGATACGTCGTAGAATATCTCACGAGAGCTCATCTTGAAGGTTAGGTGAATATCTTCAAAATGAGTTCGCGCAGGATCATACCATCAATCAGTGCAAAACTATCACAAAAACAAAAGTGGATACATTCACCCCAGTGTGGACACATTCACCCCACATCATGGTATTTCAAATGTTGCGCCAATTCCACTCGATAATTAATAAATCTATATCTATCTTCAATACTACGGCATCAAATCTCATGTAATCCATGTGATTAAGAGGGATATATCACATGAATCTGTAATATTTTGACAAATGCTTGAATCACACGCAATCATCCAGTTCTCATCAATGGGTGAGATTAATATCACGATGGAGGTAATACGTTGCAGGGAAAATAATGAAGGTAGCAATATAGTGACGTGAATTGCGTAGGATGGAATGTAATTTTGCAATATGTGGCTATCATCCTCGCTATCATCGTCCACTGTTTTACTCGAATTTTGGTTCACGATCTCGCGACCAATGAACCATTGGTCATTTCAAATGATGGTGAGGAATCAACTGAAAATCGACATTTTCAATTCACAAATTTTACCGCTGTTGCATTCATTTAGGGCTCATTTATCCGTCAGTTTTTGCCGGATTAACGAGCCAGATATAAAGAGGTGGATTACACCAAGCCAGTTTTAGTGTGCAGCTGCTGACAGAAACTCATTTTATCGCCGTCTCTTTACATTTGCATCGTACTCGGAATAATTTTGCAATTTTCCGACAAAGCCACCCTCGTACTACATGAGATAGTCGCAAAAAATATAAACTTGCAACTCAAGCAGATCCGGTGTGGAGCTTGTTGGATTGTGTATACTGTTCATGACAGATATAATCCTTGTTTTATGAAAATGATGCGAGGTCCAATTGGCATCTCATGCTGAACATGGTATATTGAAATCAATGTATTCAAAAAAGTGATACGAGCTTTTGAAATCGACCTGTTTCTATTTTCATTCGTCAAGGTAGCTTATGACTACCTTATCCGGTTGATGATTGTACATCGCTTAATAGAGAGAGAGACAGAGAGAGAGAAAGAGAGAGAGAGAGAGAGAGAGAGAGAGAGAGAGAGAGAGAGAGAGAGAGAGAGAGAGAGAGAGAGAGAGAGAGAGAGAGAGAGAGAGAGATAGATAGATAGATAGATGTCCTTTATTCGTCCGAAGACAAAAAATACAATTGCATACACCTACATATGCCCGTTAAAATGTAATAACACGTATAAGAATGAATATAATATATGTACAACAAAAATAATGATGATAGTTTCAGTCAATTACTGGTTTGGTCAAGGACAATAATTATCACAATTCGTGACTAGTCAGGGTGCATACTTAGAAGTATAAAAAGAGGGGTAAGGGCTCGCACTAATATCACAGCTATAGATCACCAATTGGGTGACTGAGGTCACATGTAAATACTAAATTAAGGAAGAGCCCTTCCCATTACAGATTAAAATAATGCCTCTTCTCCACATCAATCTTCTGCGCAGACTGGGTTAGTAAAAAATCTTTCAGGGATTCCTTGAATTGTGATGTTTTCCGCAGCTGCCGAAAGCCCGGAGGGAGAAAGTTCCACAAATGAGCACACTGAACCTGGAATGATCTTCTTCCGTACTCAAGTCTCATATTGGGAACCTTGAGTACCCGCTCTTCTGCGTCACCACGTGCGGGGCGTTCAGATTGGTACCTGGTAAACATCGCAGCTAGGTAGCCAGGTTCTCCAAGATGCATGATCTTATGCATTAAAAGTGCTGCGAAGTACATTCTCCGCGAACCAGTACGTAACCAACCCAAACGCTCCCTAAACGGGGTGATGTGCTCGTCTCTCCTAAGATCAAAAATGTACCTCACACATGAATTGCTCAGTCGCTGTATCCGTTGCCGCTGTTCGTCCGTGGCGTCGAGGTACACGACTGTGCAATAATCTAAATGCGGTTGAACTAATGACTCGACTAGGCGAATTCGGAGAGGTCTGGTGATACACGCCCTAAAAAACCGCAATCCGTATAGGGCTCTATTCACTTTCTTAGTTACTTGGCCGATGTGCGGTTTCCACGTCAGTTCACTGTCAAGTGTAACACCAAGACTCACGACCGTGTCGCTGAACGGAATGAACTTTCCTTCCTGTATCTCAACTCCTGGCAAGTCCATTCTCTTCAGATCTTTGATATTCCTCTCAGAGCTGAAGAAGATTGCCTTGGTCTTGCCAGCGTTGAGACGCAGGCCGGAACTTCTGGCCCATTCGGCAATTAGTCGTCCTACTTCCCCTAGCCGAGTGATGCCTTCCTTGATCTTAGTTTTCTCGACTTGGAGATAAATTTGAAGATCATCCGCATAGAATAGATGATATACCGACTTTCCATCTAGCAAACCAGGTAGGTCATTAACATATAAGCTGAAGAGTAAAGGCCCGAGAACGGATCCCTGTGGAACACCCAGATTGGTTTCGAGCCAATCAGAACTACCGGATTTTGAAGTGACTATTTGGGTGCGGCCTTGTAAGTATGATTTTATCCACAGGAGTGCCGACCTTGAGAATCCAAGGTTTCGGAGCTTCCTCAACAGCTTTGACGGTGTTATTGTGTCGAAGGCTTGACGTGCGCAACGCACTCCTATTTTTACAATAATTTACGCCTTGATTCATGCCTTATCGAATGAATGAGAAGGTCGTTATTTTAAAACGGGAAATACTTCAAAACAAGTAAACAAGCTCATAAATCTTGATCCTGAAAATCTCGGACGCGCAAACTGTCCCGTGCCCTCTGTGTGCGGGACATTGCTCCTGTCCCGGTTTTCAGGGATCTTTAGCCCGGAAAAACAAGCCCATTACGCGGAACCATAAAGTCATTAAGCCGAGTCCAGGAAATCCTGGACTTTCCGAGATTATAACCGTCAATACAATAGAGCCGCAATAAAGCCATTAACACTCGTCCCGGAAATCGTGGACAACCCCGACGTCCCCGCCGCTGAATAGACGGGACTTGGACGATATCCACGCTTTCCTGGATTCCTCGCGTACCGGACATCTCAAACACTTCAACCATCCGCGACACCGCGGATTCAAGGGACGCAGCCTCCCTATATAAACCCGAGCCCCTCTGGCTCAGCATGCTCAGTCGAGTTCAGTCTCTCTGCACGTTACAACACACCGAGTCTTCGTCAATTCGTCACCAGGCCCGTCGGCTTCCCGACGCGGCAGTCACCGGCCCGCACGCTCCAAGTTCATCGACCCGCTGCCTCCACGCCTACGTCACCAACCAGGTTGTACCTTGCCTGTAGATTGTCGTACCCGGTCGTGCTACGGTCACCGCGATGAACGCGTTCGAGTTCTTTCACGTAAAATCAGTGTAATAATTATGGATGAGTATGTGTGTGTAGCATTAGTGTTTCGCACCTCGGCAGACGCGGCACAATTTGATCTCAAGTCTGTTCGTCTCATTCGCATCCCCATTCAAACCCCACCGTCCGAATCCAAGTCTAAATGCAATTCTCTTTAAAATCAGTAACACCAGTGTTAGAAGCATTTCATCGCGACTAGAATGGAACGTAAGAACCCTTCAGGTTCGAAACCTCGAGCCCGCACAGTGAACACCCAGGACCAGTGCCGTGATAGCCCATGCGGTATTCGTGAAGCGAGAAAGCTCGCCCGTCTTGGAGCCATGATGGCCGCGACTCAGGCCCTTCAGGCCCCGTCTCCAGATCTTCAAACCGCAACTCCGCGCAACGAATAAAATCATTCCTCGTCGCTTCACGACCCCAGCACGCACCGATCGCATCTCTCGCAAAGGCGTTCGCCATTGACGTAAAACCCTACCGGAGCGACTCAAGCTGCTCACGCATCCTCTTGGTAGTGGTTTGCCCCGGCTATCTCTCATTCCGGGATACGTCAATTTGGCGCCCAACGTGGGGCCCGAGAGCATAATCTTGCTCTTTGACAGCATCGGAAGGTGCGAGGACCAACGACCCGATGAGTCAAGTGCCAAGATTTCCACCAGCGTCGCGCCGCACCAGGCCGACGCCCGCAAGTACTTCTGGGAGTACTGAAAGACCCAGTGGCGCCCAACCAACTACAAGGCGCGCAGCAGCGCAAGCACCAGCTTCACCCCGACGACTACGCAGCAACTCGACTGGACAACCCCTCGTCGCCCCAGCACCGGAGGACCTCATCGAACTTCAAGGCGCCGCCTCCCTTGAAGCCCAACGACTCCGTGCTGACGCCGGCCGACAGGAAGCTCCACTCAACGAACCGGCTGCACCTGCTCCAGAGGAAGTTATCGAAGAAGCCCACGTCGACGTCATCGACCCGCCGCTGCCGCCTCAACCGGACGCCGTTCCACTGCTTGCCGAACGCGTCCACATCATCATCAACGAGCCTCCACGTGACGGACTCGTCCAGGAGGAGCAACCAATCCAGCCGGAGCCGATCCAGCCAGCAGCCCCTGCAGCCGCGCCGATCGACGCCATGCAAGCAGGTATGGAAGGCATCCGCAACGTATTCCGCCAGATTGCGGGTACCCCTCTGACTCCTCCGGAGTACTCTGGAGCGGAATACGAGGACCCCAATCGCTTCATCCGGAAATGCGAGGAGCATTTCGTCCGGCTTGGGACCGACGACGCTTTCAAGGTCCAGGTAGCCGAACAAGCACTCAAGGGCGACGCGTCCAAATGGTGGGCGTGTTACAAAAGCCTCGCGGTGGACTGGCCCAAGTTCACCGAGCTGCTGCTGACTCGCTTCGACTCCCCGCAGCTCCGACTGCGCCTCAAGGCCAAGCTGTACGGCCAGGCCCAGGGAGAGCGCGAGGACGTCGGAGTATTCATCGAGAAGCGTCACCTGCTGGCACGACGACTGCTGCCACATGCCGAAGAAGGCGAGCTGGTAGTCCTGCTGATGGAAGCTATGCGTGGGTCTATACGCAAGCACCTGCGTGGCAACCCGCCTACATCCGTAGGCGAGCTTCTGACTCGTGCCACCGAGTTGGAAATGGACGAGACGCCCGAGCCCACTGCAGCCAAGCGGAACCAGCCTAACAACTTCGCTACGGGAAAGAGCAGCAACTTACCACCGGAACGACATCCGCAGCGGGAATTCAGGCAAGTCAATGGACAAAACTTACCCAAATGTGATTTCTGCCCAGGCTTCCACTGGCACCGTGATTGCACGAGCCGCCCTGTTCATACACCGCGTCCGGAAAACGGGCGCGGAGCGGCCAGCATCGCGGGCACCCCCGCTCCGGATCCAGCAGCCCGCCAGTAAGCCTTGCCGTTGCGGACGCCGCGGGCCTCAAGGTTGCTTCGATCAGGATCTGGATTGAAGGCCGGCAAGTCGAGGCGCTTGTCGACTCTGCCGCCTCCGACAACTTCGTCACCCCGGACCTGGTACCCGAGCACCAATGCCACGCCCTGCCGACGCAACGCAACGCAAAATTGGCCATGGACGGCGTCGAGATGATCGTTCTCGGCAGCTGCCGACTGCAAACCAGAGTTGCGGACCTTGACTGCGCTACGGAGTTTCTCGTCGCCGATCACCTGCGAGCGAGAGCCATCTTGGGACGCCCCTGGCTCAAGGAACACCGTGTCCTCCACGACCACGAAATCGACTGCCTGTACTTTGGCAACGACCGCCGGAGACGAGTCTTCCTCGGGCGCATCCCCCGCGGACCGTCCAGCCAACTGCAGCAGAGGGTCTGGAGCCAGATCAACCACGGGTTCCCACCGGAGTACGTCGGAGGCCTCAAAGAGATCGTCGTCCGTCATGTCAAGGTATTCGACGATTCTGGGCCGCTGCCCCGAACGCCGTACATCCATCATGAGATCCGAGTCATAAATTCGAAACCCATAAGAATCCCTCCGTACCGGTACTCGGCCGAGAAAAAGAGGGAGATAAGCAAACAGGTCAAGGAGATGCTGGCGGACGGAGTCGTCAGCGCGGAATCGTCACCTTATAGCTCTCCTATCGTCCTGGTCAACAAGAGCGACGGCACTTACCGATTCTGCGTGGATTTTCGAGGTATCAACAGCATCACCGAGGACGCTGCTCAACCCAACCCGGTGATACATGAGGTACTCAAGGAGATCGGCGCAGCCAAGTACTACTCCACCATCGACCTGAGGAAATGCTATTGGCAAATCCCGCTCACGGAGGCATCCAGGAAGTACACGGCTTTCTGCACCCCCGACGGAGGCCAGTATGTCTTCAATGTCGCCGCCTTCGGCCTGAAGAACTCCGGACGGACATGCAACCAACTCATCAGAGAAGTTCTCGTCGGCCTCGTGGGTAAGATCTGCTTAAATTTCCAGGATGACATAGTCGTGTTCTCCAACTCCTGGGAAGAACATCTGGTACACATTGCCAAAGTGCTCGAGAGGCTCGAGATATACGGTCTCGCCTGCTCGATTGACAAATGCCACTTCGGGAAAACCTCGCTCGAGTTTCTCGGACATGTGGTATCGACGAACCACAACGAGGCCAAGGTGGAGCATATTCGAGCTGTCCTCGAATCCCCGCCCCCTCGGAACAAGAAGGACCTTCAACGCTTCCTCGGAGTCTGCGGATGGCTGCGCGAATACATCCCGAACTTCGCCACCATTGCTGCCCCGCTGACCGAGCTGCTCAAGAGTACCAAAGGATGGAAGTGGACCCCCGCTGCTCAACAGGCCATGGACCGGCTGAAGGAGGAGTTCAAAAAACCCCTGAAGCTGCATCGTCCCTGGGCGGGAGAGCCCTTGTTCCTGCAGACCGACGCGTGCGACGTGGGCATGGGAGCAGTCCTCTTCCACGTCACACCGGACGGAGAGCGGCAAGTCATCTCTTATGCTTCCGCCAAGTTCACTCCCACCGAAAGCGCCTACCACTCCAACGAGAAGGAGTGCCTCGCCGTGATTTGGGCCCTGCGGAAATATAAACATCTCCTGGAGGACCAATGTTTTACGTTGCGAACGGACAATAAGGCACTGACGTGGCTCGACAAGGTCAAGGACGAGCGAGGTAAGCTCACACGATGGGCCATGTTTCTCCGACGCTTTAGCTTCAGGATCGAGCACGTTCCTGGCAAGGAGAACGAACTACCCGACGCCCTATCTCGCTGCCCGGGCGAGAAAACCTTCGTCGAGGCGGAGCATGACTACGATGCGCTCACGCCCCCTGTGAGTCAGGATCCCGATGACGACATCATCCTGGCCCACGTTGAAAACGGTACGCTGGAAGACGCCATCCGGCAAGCCCAAGAAGACGTCGCCACACTGCCCAGCGGACCCGACTGGGTAGTAGAAGATGGCCTTCTCAGGTACACCCGGCTCCACGAGACGCCGAGGCCGTACGTCCCTGAAACTGCACGTGACGAGGTGATGCGTTTCTACCACGCGGACCCTCTAGCGTGTCACCCTGGCGTCAAGGAGACCTTGCACCAAATACGTGACCGGTATTATTGGCCCGGACTTCGGAACAACGTCCGTCAGTTCGTTCGAGCCTGCCCAGACTGCACGGTTGCCAAGGCTTCCAAACCGACGACGCCCGGAACAGAGGTACCTCGCCAGCCGAAACGATCCTGGGATACGGTATCAGTCGATCTGATGGGACCCTATCCACGGACCCCCCGCGGCAAGAAATTCATCCTGGTGGCCACCGATGTTTTCTCCCGCTGGACCGAAGCCTTCCCGGTGTCATCGTCATCGACCGAGGTAATCTCTCATATCCTAGAAACTGAAGTATTTCAGAGATTCGGATACCCGCGGAGGATCCTAGCAGACAACGGACCCCAATTTAGAAGCGGCAAATGGGCCGATTGGTGCAAGAAGTGCGGAATCCAGCCCTGGACGACTCCGGCCTACTTGCCTCGAGCCAACCCCACTGAACGCCGCAACCAGGAGATCAAGAAGGGTCTTCGCCTGGCCCTCTGCTCTCAGCGAGGTCAGACTAATTGGGATCTCCACCTGCCCCGAATTCTTTTCGCGATGAGAAGGAAGCGAAACGCTGCTACGGGCCTATCCCCGAGCGAATTGCTGTTCGGAAGAAACCTCACTCGTCCGGATGAAAGTCCTTCCGAGGATCTTGGAACCCACGATGCCCTCGCCGAAACCGCACGCCGGAACCAGGCGCGCTACACCGGACCCCGCAACGCCGAGACCCCCGTATTCCAGGTGGGCGACCGGGTCTTCATCAAGACTCACCCCCTGTCAAATGCCGCTGAACAATTCAACGCCAGTCTCGCACCCAAGTGGGAAGGGCCGTACGAGATCGTGCACGACCACTCCAGCCAGGTGTTCACCGTGGAGCGACCAGGTAATGCTCATCTCAAAGTCCACGTTTCGCAGATGAAACGCGATCACTCGGCGCCGAGTCCCGATCGCCTCATCGATGCGCAGCCGGAGCCGACCGTGCTCCAGCCTGACGCTCCGGAACCCTCCAGCGTTCCCGAGGTCGTCAACGAACCGCCCACGGTTCCTATCGTCGCTACAGAGCCGCACGCCGCTCTCGACTCACTGATCGATCCGCTCACGGATCTCGACGTCACCAAGGAGCCACCCAGCGTTCCTGACGCCACCACCTGCAATGAGGACGCTCATTTCACGCAGGACACTACCGACTGTCGTGTCGGTACTCGGCCCAATCCAACGCCCCCGCCGTCGGAGCCGACCACTCATCAACATCGGACGAGGACTGGAAGTTCCGTCCCACCTGCCGCGGATACGGAGGTACCACCCCGCGCTGTACGCCAGCAATGGAAATATCCACGCGGACGACCCACCTTGATGGAGGCAGCAAGGAGACAAGTTGAGCGCAAGCTCGCTTATCCGCCGCCATCGCACCGATACCATCTCCGGAGGAGATTGTGAAGTTGACCAACGGAAAGTTTAGAAGACGTCACGTATAGGGACCCTATAATTATATATATTCAAATCTTTACAATCATTATATCAACTTCTTAATCATTCTTCATATCATTATCAGTTACCAATCATTATTTATTCAACCCTTTGTTTTGTATGTGTCAACTATTGGAATACCTAGATGTTTAAGCATATGTATTATTCATGATTTTACGATACTGTATTAAAGCTAAGATGCGCATGCCGATGGTGCAAGTATGAGTGAGAAAATGAGGAATGAATCAAGTCGCTTTTCCCCGGGCGATTGACGTGCGCAACGCACTCCTATTTTTACAATAATTTACGCCTTGATTCATGCCTTATCGAATGAATGAGAAGGTCGTTATTTTAAAACGGGAAATACTTCAAAACAAGTAAACAAGCTCATAAATCTTGATCCTGAAAATCTCGGACGCGCAAACTGTCCCGTGCCCTCTGTGTGCGGGACATTGCTCCTGTCCCGGTTTTCAGGGATCTTTAGCCCGGAAAAACAAGCCCATTACGCGGAACCATAAAGTCATTAAGCCGAGTCCAGGAAATCCTGGACTTTCCGAGATTATAACCGTCAATACAATAGAGCCGCAATAAAGCCATTAACACTCGTCCCGGAAATCGTGGACAACCCCGACGTCCCCGCCGCTGAATAGACGGGACTTGGACGATATCCACGCTTTCCTGGATTCCTCGCGTACCGGACATCTCAAACACTTCAACCATCCGCGACACCGCGGATTCAAGGGACGCAGCCTCCCTATATAAACCCGAGCCCCTCTGGCTCAGCATGCTCAGTCGAGTTCAGTCTCTCTGCACGTTACAACACACCGAGTCTTCGTCAATTCGTCACCAGGCCCGTCGGCTTCCCGACGCGGCAGTCACCGGCCCGCACGCTCCAAGTTCATCGACCCGCTGCCTCCACGCCTACGTCACCAACCAGGTTGTACCTTGCCTGTAGATTGTCGTACCCGGTCGTGCTACGGTCACCGCGATGAACGCGTTCGAGTTCTTTCACGTAAAATCAGTGTAATAATTATGGATGAGTATGTGTGTGTAGCATTAGTGTTTCGCACCTCGGCAGACGCGGCACAATTTAATCTCAAGTCTGTTCGTCTCATTCGCATCCCCATTCAAACCCCACCGTCCGAATCCAAGTCTAAATGCAATTCTCTTTAAAATCAGTAACACCAGTGTTAGAAGCATTTCATCGCGACTAGAATGGAACGTAAGAACCCTTCAGGTTCGAAACCTCGAGCCCGCACAGTGAACACCCAGGACCAGTGCCGTGATAGCCCATGCGGTATTCGTGAAGCGAGAAAGCTCGCCCGTCTTGGAGCCATGATGGCCGCGACTCAGGCCCTTCAGGCCCCGTCTCCAGATCTTCAAACCGCAACTCCGCGCAACGAATAAAATCATTCCTCGTCGCTTCACGACCCCAGCACGCACCGATCGCATCTCTCGCAAAGGCGTTCGCCATTGACGTAAAACCCTACCGGAGCGACTCAAGCTGCTCACGCATCCTCTTGGTAGTGGTTTGCCCCGGCTATCTCTCATTCCGGGATACGTCAGGCTTTGCTAAAGTCGAATAGTAGGAGTAAGGTGATCTTCTTCCTATCAATGCCTACTCTGATGTCATCCGTCAACTTTAGCAAAGCTGTCTGGGTGCTGTGGTGTTGCCTAAAACCAGTCTGGAAGCGATCAAGAAGTTTCTCTACTTTCAAATACTCCGTGATTTGGTCATGTGCAATTTTTTCCAGAACCTTGGAAAGGAAGCACAGCAGCGCTATGGGACGGAAGTCCGAGACCGTTGATGGAGCTACAGTCTTTTTCAATGCAATCAGCTGCGCTTGCTTCCAAGTCTCAGGAAAAACGCTATGAGCGAAAGAGGAATTGAAAATATGTACAATAAGATCACCAACTGCCGGAAGAGCCTTCGCGATCACGCTCTGGGGGATCCCATCCACCCCACGGGCCTGCGAGGAGGAATGTTTAATAGCAAGGACTACATTGTTGAAATTTGTGGGCTTAAATTTAAACCCCTCCTCCGGTGCAGAGTTAATATCGTCCATTGCTTCATTGATATTTTCGTGAGGCGAAACGAAAACCCCCGCAAGGTGAGCGTTCAGCTCATCCGGTGTGAAACCGTGGAGTTCTTCCTCTTTGCTCTTGGGCAAGAGGCCGAGATTGCGCATCTCCTTCCAGATGTTCTTGTTCTGATCAAGAGCGTCTGAAAGATGGTTTTGAAGGAAGGAATTACGCTCTTGCTCAATGCGCAGATCGACCTCTTCGCTAAGCCGAAAGTATTCATTTTGAAGCTCAGGACACTTGCGCTGGTTGCGTTGCATGCGCTCCCAGCGCCTGCGCGTCGCGTTTCGCTTATTCATGAGCACCCTCAACTCAGGACCAATCCAAGGAGCATCATTTTTACGCGGGTTTATAGTTTTTTCCGGTGCTAGTTCATCTAAAACAATTTTTAAATTTTCATTCAAGCAGTGAATTGCGTCTTCCAAACTGGTTTCGGCATTTTCAAGAGCTGTCCAGTCACAGCGAAGCAGACGGTCATTCAATATCTCCGGGGTGATGTTACGAAAATCCCTATACTTGAAGGAATTTTTTGGCGGAGTAGGGGTAAAGACGTTGATGGTGACGTCAATGACCGAGTGCCCCCCGAAACTGGGCAGGTGTCTGTTCTGAAAGTCAGTAATGGTGTCGTTGTCATCTACATAAATGTGATCAATCCATGTATGAGATACATTGGGGTTGTGCTGATGAGTCGGGCCATGCTGCACTATCTGTAAGGCGAGTTCTTCTGTCAGTGCAGTCAATGTCTTGGTGTCGGGATGAGCAGTATCCAACAAGTCAGCGTTCAGATCACCCATAATGATTTTGTGACTGTAATCTCCACACAGCCGGCGTAACGAGTCAAACAGCCCATCATCCTTCTGCATGGCGATTTTTGGGGGTCTATAGATTACCGCGACTAGTATTGGGGGTGAGCCGCCTTGTTGTACGCTACAGAAAAGAAATTCAGGCACGCCAGGTTTCCCCGGCCCAAAAGTATTTGACGAAACTAACTTCTCAATTTTGAAGTCATTGCGCACATACAAGGCAACTCCTCCACCCTCTCTGTTGCGATCTTGTCGCAACAACGAAAAACCTGGAATCTGAACGAGACTGTCATCCACATACTCATCTAGCTTCGACTCGGCCACCCCAAATAGATGATAGGAGGGATCGTTAGCGACGAGCAAGCGTAGATGCTCAATCTTATCTGTCAGGGAGTTAAGGTTGATAAATCCCGCTTTTAAGAAACCTCCACCCCCTCGTCGCTCCTCAGCAGCCGTATTTAGTCAAGGAGCCTCCGCTGATTCTGCTGCCGGAACTCGGCTCTGCTCCGGAACGGCTGTGCAGCTCTGGGTGTTGTTAGAGGACGCACAGTCGCACAAGCACGTTTTGGAACACTTCGACAGGCCGTTTGAATGACCTGCAGATCGGCGAGGGATTCGAACGTATGTGCTCGCTCACCATTTTTCCGCCTGACCCAGAAACGTCCACCGCTGTGCCAGACGTATCTTAGACCCAAACCGCGTGCAACCGACCTCAAACGTGTGTATTCCTTGTACTTCTCACGGGGGAGCATTTCATTTATAAAGATTTTACGGTTTGGCACATGAGCTTTCGCATCTGAGTCAAGTAGATCAGGCTTGATGTTACTAGCCGTGAAATAATTATTGGAGATTGAGCGCTTAGCTCGAATCACTTTCCCGACTAAATGGCTACTGGAGAGTTGGACTACGCATGATGGTAGAGTGCGTGAGACGGCAGCTGAGGCTCGTGAAGATGGATCCGAATCACGATTATTTGCTGGAGGCCTCTCCTCAGACGCATATGCAGGACATGAATATCGACAATGTCTGCCCTCTCCAGCGAGGGAAGAATGGACTTGAGCACTGCGTAGGAAATACCAGATATTTGTGCCGGTGAGGCCACAGAGAGAGAGAGAGAGAGAGAGAGAGAGAGAGAGAGATAGATAGATAGATAGATATCCTTTATTCGTCATGCGACAAAATACACCTACATATTTTCATATGTGTCACATATATATATATATATAAAATTAATAAATATTCGGATAAAATCATATTAAGAAATAATTTGGTCAAGGATAGATATATCACAATTGTGACTAGTCATACACTTTACGATTTCACTTGAAAGAAAATAAGATAAAGGGCATGGGTTCACAGAAATATCACAGTTTTTCTTCAGTCTGGTGACAGAAGGTCACTTACAATTAAAAAGAGATAGAGAGAAAAGGAACAAAGCCCTAGCCCATCAAAGATTAAAGTAATGCTGCTTCTCCGGATCAATCCTCTGAGGAGACTTTGTTAATAGGAAATCTTTCAAGGACTCTTTGAACAAGGGTGTTTTCCCCAGCTGCCGAAAGCCCGGAGGGAGAAAGTTCCAAAAATGAGCACATTGAACCTGGAAAGATCTCCTTCCATATTCAAGTCTCATATTGGGAACATATTGGGAAAAACATATTGGGAAGAGAGAGAGAGAGAGAGAGAGAGAGAGAGAGAGAGAGAGAGAGAGAGAGAGAGACCAAGGAAGAGGAGGATTTTGTGCCATTATTGCGTTGGACATAAGGAACGCGTTCAACTGCGCGAGCTGGGAGCGAGTCTATCAATCCCAAGCAGGTAAAGTGCCGCCCTATCTACTAGCCATCACGAGCGACTATCTGCGGAACAGGACACTCGTGTACGACACCGACGAGGGACAAGAGATCCGGGAACTGTCCGCCGGAATTGGACAGGGATCGGTTTCCGGGCCGTTCAACTGGAACACCCAGTACGACAGTTTACTGTCTATTGAACTGCCCGAAGGAGTCATAATAGTGGCTTTCGCGGACGACGCAGGGCTCATAGTCTGGTCCGACAACGAGGAACTCTTGGGTAGACGCGCAAACGAGGCGCTGGCCCGAGTCTACGAGTGGATGATCAGCAGGCTCCTAGAGCTTGCTGTCAAGAAGTGCGAAGCAATCGTGGTCACAAGACGCAGGAAGTTTGACTTGCCCCACTTTTACATCAACGGGCAAGAGATCCCACGCAAGACAGAGCTGAAATACCTCGGCGTATGGCTTGATGACAAGTGGTCGTTCAAGAAGCACATCCAGGAGGCCGCTCAAAAAGCGAGCAGGGTTGGTGCGGCGCTTCAACGGCTGATGCCGAATATCAGAGGACCCAAGGAAAAGAGGCGCGCACTTCTCAACACCGTCAGCACCTCTATCATGCTCTACGGTGCACCCGTGTGGGGAAAGAGAGTAGAGAAGACCATCATCGAGAAGAAGATGGGGCCTGTCCACCGGAGAGCGGCCCTGAGAAGTATCCGTGCCTACCGCACCGTGTCAGGAGATGCGGCTTACGTATTGGCGAGTACACCGCCCATCCACTTGCTCGTCGCGGAGCGAGTGAGGATCTGGGACCGCCAGAAAGTGATCGGAGCCGAACGAGTACTCACCCCGACGATGAAGGAGATTATCCGCGACAACGAGAAGGAAACCACCCTTGAGCATTGGCAAACTGAGTGGGATTCGCCATTTGTGAACGGCAGATGGACGCACCGGCTGATCCGTGACGTAGCCAAGTGGGCGGAACGCACCCACGGAGAGATGGACTACTGGACGACGCAGGCACTGAGCGATCATGGTTGCTTCGGTTCCTATCTAACCAGGTTCAAGAAGAGGAGGACCCCAGCATGTCAGTCATGCGGGGATGAATGGGATGACGCCGAACATGCCCTGTTCAAGTGCAGCGACACCCGGAGAGAGCGCGCCGAGCTGGATGAATGGCTGGGTGCTCAACTAACACCCGAGAATCTCGTCCCGTACTTGCTCCGCAACCAGGAGACATGGGATAGACTCACCGGATACATCAAGCTGGTGATGACCCGCAGAGAGGAGAAAGAGAGGAAAGTAAGGCGCCTCGAAGCAGGCGAATTACAGTGACTCTGCCGATTGAAACAGAAGAGGCCCAAATGATTCCAGGAGGAATCTGATGCACTGAAGAGGGAAGAAAGAAGAAAGAAGAGAGAAGAAAGAAGAAAGAGAGGGAACAATGAAGAGTGAAGATAGAAGATGCCGACAAGTGGCCGAAGAGAGAAGATGGAGAAGAGGAACGCTCGCAATCGAGCGCGAGACATGCCGCTCATCTTGAAGTAATGCTCACGCGGTTCCGGGATGAGATGGTAGATGCAGGTGGATCTCCTTCTTGATTGCCCGATGCCCTAGGTATCGGACATCGAGGGGAGAGGGATATTACACGGCCGGGCCCACCTCTCGGTGGGCCCCACCCAAACCCGTGTCCCGCCTGGTATGGCCTGCGTGGGCTATGCGTAGTCCGCGTAAGCTGAACCAGTCCGGTGTCTGGGGACGGATCCGAGGGATCCTGAGGCAGATTTTGCCCTCTAACCACCTTAAAAAAAAAAAAAAAAAAAAAAAAAAAAAAAAAAAAAAAAAAAGAGAGAGAGAGAGAGAGAGAGAGAGGGAGGGAGGGAGGGAGAGAGAGAGAGAGAGAGAGATTGATTGATCGATTGATATCCTTTATTTGCTCAGAGGCAAAAATTAAGATTTCTGTTACATATGGTACATATGTCACTCATAATAAATATATATCACATTCGTGAAATTTGTCGTTTTGGTCAGGGACATTGTATTATCACATCAAGTGACTAGTCATTTTGAAGCACTGCAAGGTGCGTAGAGAGTCAAATTACACTATTTCTTATACAGGTAAAGATAGCAAAAAAAGGAGCAAGAAAATATAAAACATTTTTGTACATATAAAAGGACAGTGGGCTCGGAAAATTATCACAGATGTTTCAGTCAATGGCGGGAAGGCCATGCATAACTAACTTATAATTAAAAGCCTAATCGGAAAGAGCCCAAGCCTATCAGAGGTTAAAGTATTGTTTGTTATCCACATCAATCCTCTGGGATGGTTGTGATAAGAGAAACTCTTTCAAAGCTTCTTTGAAAAATGAGATCTTCTGAATTTGCCGAATGCCTGATGGGAGAAAGTTCCAGAAGTGAGCGCATTGAACTTGGAAAGATCTTCTTCCATATTCAAGTCTCACTTTGGGGACTTTGAGTTCCTGCTCTTGTGCATCTCCCCGCACGGGGCGCTCGGATTGGTGCCTGGTAAACATTGCAGACAGGTAACCAGGTTCCCTCATGTGCATGATCTTATACATGATGATGCCTGCAAAGTACATTCGCCGCGAATCAGTACGCAGCCAATCCAAGTTTTCCCTGAACGGAGTGATGTGCTCATCTCTCCTAAGATCAAAGATGTATCTCACAAATGAGTTGTTTAGTCTTTGTAGCCGTTGCCGCTGTTCACGCTGCAACGGCTACAAAGCTACATTCAAGCTGCAACGACCATCGCTGGCGGAAGATGACAGAGCGTACAAAGAAGCAAAGAAGGCTCTCGTTCTAGCCATCCGGAGGAGCAAAGAGAAGTGCTGGGGTTAACTGTGCGACATGGTTAACGAAGACCCCTGGGGCACGCCATATCGCGTGGTCATGTCAAAGGTCCGACCCCGGAAGGGCAACCCAGCACCGACCGATGCAGCAACATTGCGCACGATCGTGGAAGACCTCTTCCCAGCAGGAGAACCCAGAGTTACATTCCCTACGGAGAGCGAAGACCCCATCCCGCTCTTCACTATGCAAGAGCTACTCATAGCGGCGAAGAGAATGCCGAACGGCAAGGCCCCTGGCCTGGATGGCATCCCAAACGAGGCTCTGAAACTGGTCTTCAAATACAAGCCAGATCTACTCCTCGACCTCTTCAACATCTGTCTGAGCGCGGGAACTTTCCCGGACAAGTGGAAACGCCAGAAGCTGGTCCTGATACCTAAGGGTCAAGGAGGTCAACGCCCTCTCAGCATGCTCGACAATATCGGGAAAATGTACGAGAGGATGGTGCTCAACAGGGTGGAAAAAGCCTACGAAGAAGGCGGTGGGCTATCACCAATGCAGTTCGGGTTTCGGAAGGGACGGAGCACTGTGCACGCGATCGAGGCGGTCCAAGAACGGGTTCAAGCGTCGGTAGGGAACCCATACCAAGGAAGAGGAGGATTCTGTGCCATCATTGCGTTGGACATAAAGAACGCATTCAACTGCGCGAGCTGGGAGCGAGTCTATCAATCCCAAGCAGGTAAAGTGCCCCCCTATCTACTAGCCGTCACGAGTGACTACCTGCGGAACAGGACCCTCGTGTACGACACCGACGAGGGACAAGAGATTCGGGTACTGTCCGCCGGAATCGGACAGGGATCGGTCTCCGGGCCGTTCAACTGGAACACCCAGTATGACAGCTTACTGTCTATCGAACTGCCAGAGGGAGTGATAATAGTGGCTTTCGCGGACGACGCGGGACTCATAGTATGGGCTGACAACGAGGAACTCTTGGGTAGACGCGCGAACGAAGCGCTGGCCCGAGTCTACGAGTGGATGATTAGCAGGCTTCTGGAGCTCGCTGTCAAGAAGTGCGAAGCAATCGTGGTCACAAGGCGTAGGAAGTTTGACTTACCCCGGTTTTATATCAACGGGCAAGAGATTCCACGGAAGACAGAGCTGAAATACCTCGGTGTATGGCTCGACGACAAGTGGTCGTTCAAGAAGCACATCCAGGAAGCCGCCCAGAATGCGAGCAGGGTCGGTGCGGCGCTCCAGCGGCTTATGCCGAATATCGGAGGACCCAAGGAAAAGAGGCGCGCACTTCTCAACACCGTCACTACCTCCATCATGCTGTACGGTGCACCCGTGTGGGGGAAGAGAGTAGAGAAGACCATCATCGAGAAGAGAATGGGGCCTGTCCACCGAAGAGCGGCCCTGAGGAGTATCCGTGCCTACCGCACTGTGTCAGGAGATGCGGCTTACGTATTGGCGAGTACTCCGCCCATCCACTTGCTCGTCGCGGAGCGAGTGAGGATCTGGGACCGCCAAAAAGTGATCGGAGCCGAACGAGTACTCACTCCGACGATGAAGGAGATCATCCGCGACAACGAGAAGGAAACCACCCTTGAGCATTGGCAAACTGAGTGGGATTCGCCATTTGCAAACGGCAGATGGACGCACCGGCTGAGCCGTGACGTAGCCAAGTGGGCGGAACGCACCCACGGAGAGATGGACTACTGGACGACGCAGGCACTGAGCGATCATGGTTGCTTCGGTTCCTATCTAACCAGGTTCAAGAAGAGGACGACCCGAGCATGTCAGTCATGCGGGGACGAATGGGATGACGCCGAACATGCCCTGTTCAAGTGCAGCAACACCCGGAGAGAGCGCGCCGAGCTGGATGAATGGCTGGGTGCTCAACTAACACCTGAGAATCTCGTCCCGTACTTGCTCCGCAACCAGGAGACATGGGATAGACTCACCGGATACATCAAGCTGGTGATGACCCGCAGAGAGGAGAAAGAGAGGAAAGTAAGGCGCCTCGAAGCAGGCGAATTACAGTGACTCTGCCGATTGAAACAGAAGAGGCCCAAATGATTCCAGGAGGAATCTGATGCACTGAAGAGGGAAGAAAGAAGAAACAAGAGAGAAGAAAGAAGAAAGAGAGGGAACAATGAAGAATGAAGATAGAAGATGCCGACAAGTGGCCGAAGAGAGAAAACGGAGAAGAGGAACGCTCGCAATCGAGCGCGAGACATGCCGCTCATCCTGAAGTAATGCTCACGCGATTCCGGGATGAGATGGTAGAAACAGGTGTATCTCCTTCTTGATTGCCCGATGCCCTAGGTATCGGACATCGAGGGGAGAGGGATATTACACGGCCGGGCCCACCTCTCGGTGGGCCCCACCCAAACCCGTGTCCCGCCTGGTATGGCCTGCGTGGGCTATGCGTAGTCCGCGTAAGCTGAACCAGTCCGGTGTCTGGGGACGGATCCGAGGGATCCTGAGGCAGATTTTGCCCTCTAACCACCTTAAAAAAAAAAAAAAAAAAGAGAGAGAGAGAGAGAGAGAGAGAGAGAGAGAGAGAGAGAGAGAGAGAGAGAGAGAGAAAATAGAAGAGGCCCAAATGATTCCAGGAGGAATCTGATGCACTGAAGAGGGAAGAAAGAAGAAAGAAGAGGGAAGAAAGAAGAAAGAGAGGGAACAATGAAGAATGAAGATAGAAGATGCCGACAAGTGGCCGAAGAGAGAAGATGGAGAAGAGGAACGCTCGCAATCGAGCGCGAGACATGCCGCTCATCCTGAAGTAATGCTCACGCGGTTCCGGGATGAGATGGTAGATGCAGGTGGATCTCCTTCTTGATTGCCCGATGCCCTAGGTATCGGACATCGAGGGGAGAGGGATATTACACGGCCGGGCCCACCTCTCGGTGGGCCCCACCCAAACCCGTGTCCCGCCTGGTATGGCCTGCGTGGGCTATGCGTAGTCCGCGTAAGCTGAACCAGTCCGGTGTCTGGGGACGGATCCGAGGGATCTTGAGGCAGATTTTGCCCTCTAACCACCTTAAAAAAAAAAAAAAAAAAAAAAAGAGAGAGAGAGAGAGAGAGAGAAAGAGAGAGAGAGTGCACGAATTTTATCCCTCTCGGCATCCCCTAAAAAATTGAATTCCGGGACATTTTGAAGCTTATGGCCTCATGAAAATTCTTAACTTTCAGATCTTGTAGATATGCACCTCCTTCGCTTTAATGCAGCATTGGAGAATCCGATGTGCATTTTGGGGGATTCATTTGAGTTTCAATTTGATACCACGAGTAGATAAAACTTCAGAGTTTTTGAGAGTAATATCCATCAATTTGGTATGTTTGAATTAATATGTTCCATTTCGATGTGGAAAAGAATGGAATAATTTTCATCCATGCTCAAACATACGTATCACACTACAGCAATGAGAAATCTCAAGAATTGAATAAGGCAGATCAGTTTAGGCTCTTAAGATAAGCTGTACATTCATGGATCTATAAAAAGATTGATTTTTCAAAATCTTTAATCTGAGATAGACCATAGAAGCTGTGGATTACGAATACGGAAATAGTCCGACCGCGCTATCCAATGGGAACCCTATGATCATACATGATCATGGGGTCCAAAGACCCTATGACCATATATGAACATCTATGAAACAATTTTCAATGTTTTTTAAAATCCGAAAAATTGTTATGGTTGCATTTTCAGGGAATATTACATCAAAAAGTCACGCTGCTGATCTTGCGTAACGGAGAAAAGCTCCAAGAGTTCATTAAGTAATTGAATCAAAATGATCTGTAAGTGATATCATTCTCCTATTAGAAAAAAAAATTCTAATTTCCAAGACTTGAAACGTTTGGCAAATTGGAGACCAATCTGCACAATTTGTTATATCTTGAGATCATCATTTTGAGAAATATTACATTTATGCAGGTTCGTCACCAATTTGCCAAACGTTTTTGATCTTGGAAATTAAAATTTTTTTCTATTGAGATATATAATGATATCACTTACAGATCGTTTTTATTCAATCACCTAATGAACTTTTGGAGATTTTCTCTGTTATGCAAGATCAGCATCGTAACTTTTTGATGTAATATTCCCAGAAAATGCAACCATTTCATAGATGTTCATATATGGTCATAGGGTCCTTGGACTCCCTGTTCATATATGATCATAGGGTTCCCGTTTTTACATGGGCATATGTGCGAGTTTACATATGAATACCCATTTCTGTTATATAACTCGGCCTTGAAACGATCCTCCAAGATAAAACCAGAAAATGGTTTGGGAATAACATTGGATGGTCGAAACGAGACTCAAGGAGAACGTTCCATTTTTGCCGTATCATTCGTTGTCATTTGTCATTCGTGAATAGCTGTTATACATACTCTGGAAACCTTTGACTTTCGTCCCAACCCCCGACGATCTAATCTTTGATATTTTGGCTGTGAAAGGAATTTCTTATCAACAAAGCTGTCATTCGATTGTGAAAAAGATTTTTCTTCTTCCACCAACCTCCTTCTTCACGTTATTAGTAAGAGAGCATTGAACAGAGAGAATAATAATCAAACCAGACGTAACGTGAACGGAAATTATATATCAGTGGGCCATTCATTTTTCTACCTTTGTTTGGCTACATTCCTTTCGCTTGGTCGAGTCGATTTTTCGACCACGTCATGAAACAGTGGCAAAAGTTCATGTTAATAGCTCTCACAACGTGCAACTCATTCATATCAACGATCGAAAAATCGGGTCGTTCACTTGGAAAGATTGTCTCTGAAAGATACGAACTTTTATCGCCCATTAGGTGGAAACTCGCAGTATTGATTGCTTGGGTTTTTTTTTGCTAACTGTGCTTCAAAACACGATTCGTAAATACTCAAACCTGTTTCTCATTTCTCTCTGTTCGTGTTCAGATGTGTTTATCTATGTTGGACTATACAATCTGAGAAATAGCTGAAAAATTCAGCCAATCGGCGATTAAGCCTGTCAGCAGGATCGTCCGCACAAGAAGGAGTACAGTGTACCATACAAGACTTATTGCAACTTCTGTTTTATGGATAGAAGGGAAAAATCTGAAAAAATGCTAAGAAGTATTTTAGTTGACGAAAATTACTTTCCTGTAGAAATTGTTTTGAAGTCTTACACTGTTAGAAATTGCTTGTCATTTCGGGTACTTTTTGAAAAAAACTTCAAGTATTTGCTTGAAATTTCAAGCAAAGTACTGGAAGTTTTTTTTAAAAAACCACTTGAATCTTCAAACAATTTCTAACAGTGTATACTTCCAGCGCTTATGAGGGAGAACTCTGGAATCGCGAATCATAGCGTTTTCAACCTATTTTTGCCCCAAACAACATATTGCTATTCAGGTCGAAAACACGAAATGATTCGGGGCTGAAAGAGTTGAGTACCGATCGCATTATTTGAAAAATTTTGTAGGATGATATGGATATCTCATATGTTTCGTAAATTGGATATCGATTAATCGATATAGCAAGTCATCCAAATCTCTACCATCCTTGGATGACTTGATAACTTGGGTAAACCAGCTTGCGGTTTCCCAGACGTCGTGTTCGTGTTTCGTGGCTTGCTTCCGATATTTGCAAGGATAACAACCTGACACTCACTCGCGTGATGGAAACACAATATGATATTGTCATTGTCAATCGATAACCTCGATGCTTTGCAATGCGGTCAGCTCAAAGTCAACAGGAACAATCCGTGATATAACTGTACCAACAAGTCAATATCGATGAGTTTCACACGCGTGTGTGTGTTGAGTTCAAACATAGTTCATAACTGTTTTAAATCATTCTAGAAGCGTTATTCTATCATCTTTCAATTCTTAGACTTTGACTTTGTTTGAGAAAAATGATACAGATGAGCTTCATCAAGAAAAAGTGAGAGTTGAATCCCCATTCAGATGGCTTTTCCTTAGTTTCATAGGTCGAACTATTAAAACTACAGCCTCGAATTGATTAAAAAAAGATTTTAGAACCCTGGCATGGGATTAAATGTTCGGATCTAGGATTTTTTGTAAAATTTTCGTAACTTTTCCAACCAAAATCCAGCTATCTTGAAAATCACGTGTTATATCGAAACAATACACTGATGGTGAGTGCATTGTGTCGAAATGGTGATGAAAATGAAACTCGTAACCTTCTATTTTCATAAATCCAGTAAATTCACTAAATAACTCTGGCTGAAACCACATTTTGATGTGAAAATTTGTGATCCTCACGGATGGAATATCGCTGAATTTTTTTTTTTTCAATTTTTAATAATTTCTGCTCTATCTCTTAGTATTTTCTAGTAATGAATCCACGGATTCTAAGCCACCAGAGAATTTGAATCATTTACTAAGCATATGAAATTGTTCAAAAGCTAGTTCATCTCGAGAATAAGTTATCGCAGAGTTCAATTTTATGCATCGAAATAAGAGTTACAGACTTCGAAATATTAACACGTTCGTTGTGACGGGCCACCCACGGTGGGCCTCGTGATTTTTTTCAATCTTCACCAGCCCAGGATGATTAGAAAAATATCCCCAATAAGAATCTCTCAAGGTGATTTACTTCACTTAGGCCGTGAACAACGAGACAAGAAAGAGTTTGCTTCCATCTAAACATATTTGCCAGAATACGGGAGTCCAGTTCATGACCGGAATGATATTACGAAGAATCGTCGCCGTATCGAACATGTTAGGGATGCAGTACATAGAGAGATTCAACAAAGTCTGAACAAGATTCCAAGAATTTGCACTGATCTAATGATCAGGTTGAATCATGTATACATCTGCAGAAGTTGCAGATTTATCATAATGAATATAGCAATCTACACATTTTATTATACTCTACAAAAAGCAAAGAAACTGCTGATAGTATAGGTACCTTAGAACGAAATCATATAGATTCCCATCAGACCCCAGGGTTGTCTGACCCCGTCAAACAACCGTGACCAGGAATCCCCCTCTAGTTTCACACAATTTTAGCCATATAATGACCAGTTATTAGCTTGTGGTCATAAATGTGCACAACATTTATTCCAGTTTTGGTTATTCCATAGAAACAGATGAAGATTGACAATTTAATAGCTAATATCTGAAGGGTTGGGTGAGAATTCTACTGGGGAACATTCTGGAAAGGGAGAACTTCGAAAAAGATTATATCATCTTTTGTACAATCGAATTGGAGAATTCAATAACGAGTCTGAATTCGTGAATTCAATTTCTTCGTGAAATTTTTGAATGAATCAAAGAAAAAGGAGTCGAGAAAAATATCTTCAGCTGAATTCTATGAAAGAAAAGTATATTTTGTATAAGACTAAAGTAGCTGTCTCAACGCATCAGGATAGTATCTTGAAAGCCCGAATCGTTTATATAGGCGTGGCATAACAATTTTTTCACTCACAGCCAACCAGCATAAATACATTCACACTACTACGGTCGATCGAGCGCGTGACAGACGGCCTTATGTATCCGTGTATAATGGCACATTCCTCTCGAGCGTGTGCACACGACTACCTATGTATATCGTAATACTTGGACGCAGTGACTCCGGCAAATCGGATTTTCTCACCCCACATGTCACTGAAGCGTGCAAAATGTACCGCCGCAGGGCATATGTGTCGACGTTCACGAATTGCCACTTCATTGTTTCCAATGCGTGCTTTTGATCTTTTCACCACGAGTGATTCTCGACGAATCACTAACAAGAGTGAAAATCTATTGAGAATCGAAAGATCAAGGTGAATATTTCCATACATCCTAATCTTGATCAATTCCACGAGAAAACGATAGACAAAAATGGGGTGGGTCTTAGATTTTTTTTTTGAGTCAACATTTTCGATTCTAGAGGTCAAAATATGAACATATGACACCATCAAAAGAATTGGGAAATTTTTTTGGGACTCTGGCGCATAAATCAAGATTCGATTTTTAATTTTTTCTGCGAAATTTTCATAACTTTTTTTCAATAGAATCGTTATAACTCAAAAATGACTCTAGGTAGAACAACGTGGTTCAAAGCATCTGAAAGGTGAGTAAAAAATCTATCAAAAACCATTCCAAAATTTTGAATTTCATATCACCTCGATTATATATGGGTGATTCCGTGAAAATCATCTCCGACTCTTTTTCTCAAAAAGCTATTTTCTTGGAATATTCAAGAGTACATTTTTCAATGTAAAAAGTTGTATTGTCTTCGAAAAAAATACTTTCATTCTGCATTTCTGGGTTCTAAGGTGTTTTTGGGCGTTTTTTGAGTTTCAATGTTAAAAAATCTCAATTTTCTGCGCATGCGTGAGATTTGGGGATTCCGAAACTAATTTTTTTTGAAAAGCTGAGAAAATTTCCTTGAAATTGACCACTTGCCGAGTTCAATTTCGTTGATTTAAACCAAAGTTTCAGTCACTTTCAACACCGAGTACAAAAAGCATCTTGGTGCGAGGTCCCTATTCGATTCGATAGATGTCTTCATGTTCTCGCTCAATTCAACCTTTATCTTTCAGAGGCTGCAAGTCCGGTTCTAGTTGATGAAATTGAACTCGGCAGGTAGTCAATTTCAAGGAAATTTTCTCAGCTTTTCATAGAAATTTGTTTCGGAATCCCTAAATCTCGCGCATGCGTAGAAAATTGAGGTTTTTTAACATTGATTTTCAAAAAAAGCTCAAAAAATACCTTAGAACTCAGAAATGCAGAATGAAAGTATTTTTTCGAAGAGAACACAACTCTCTACATTATAAAATGTACTTTCGAATATTCCAAAAAATAGCTTTTTGAGAATAAGAGTCAAAGATGATTTTTACGGAATTATCCATATATAATCGAGGTGACATGGAAACCAAAATTGTGAAGTGATTTTGGATAGATTTTTTACTCATTTTTCAGATGCACTGAACCACATTGCTCTACTCAGAGTCGTTTCTGAGTTATAACGATTTTATTGAAAAAAAGTTACGAAAATTTTGCAGAAAAAATTTTGAAACCGAATTTTGATTTATGTGTCAGGGTCCGAAAAAAATTTTCCAATTTTTTTTACGGTGGCAGATGTTCATATTTTGACCTATAGATTCGAAAAAATTGACTCAAAAAGGAATCTGAGACCCGACTCATTTTTGTCTATCGTTTTCTCGTGGAAGTACTCAGATTTGAACCCAATTGAATTATTCAATCCTCCAATGGATGAAATCTCACTCAAGTTTGGGTTATTGTTTCATGAGGCTGAGAAAAGGTATCAAGGATTTACTTTTGTAGGTAAAACAGTGAGACACTGTAAATAGAATACTCTATCTGAGTGAGAAGATTCGGGAATATCTCCAAAATCCATAACCCGCCGTTAAATTGTATTTGATCTCTGAAAGTTGATTCTAATGCAGCATTTGAGTATCCAGAGTCCAGAATCGTTACCCTCACTTTTTTTATCATGTCACATTTTCTAGAACATTGATGTCAAAATTGAATAAAGACACTCATTTGGCTCTTTTATGGCTCATATCCCTGTTCTTAGGATAGTTATCGAAATTCTGCAAGGTCTAGTTGGTTATCAGGGAAAAAATCTTCAAGACAAGACCAGATAGATGAATTTCGATTGAGAGATTTCTGAGATGCAACGACGAGAGAAAATCGTCGATTTAAAAATATTCCGAATCTCAACACGCTGAACAAACATATTTGGCTCAATCTGTTGTCTCGAGATCTTTAGATTCCTTTTTTCGATGTTTCAAACCTCGAAATCGGGACGATTTTGTGATCAAAATGTGGAGTTTTTCGAAAATAGGGCCGAGTGTAGCCAAATTGCTCTTGTCTTCAATCTGACACTGCTTTCACCTCTTGCAGATGTATGAAAAATCCATAAATAATTTGGAAAGGTGTGAATAAACGCTGAAAAATGAGTGGAAAAAATGTTTCATTCGGATATCTATGAATGGAGATATCATATTATCATAAATACCTCATGAAACATGTAGAAAGTCCCGTTCTTTGGAATGGAAATCTCTTGAATACCATTGGGGTATGTCGGGTGTACTATCTCGCGAGTTAGCAAAAAATTTCTTTAAGAAAAATTGAGGATAATCATGACTTCAGTAGGACGGAATTGGAATCACAACAGCTTCTTTATTGGAAACCTGGAGAGAAACTTCGAAATGAATTAAAATTAATTGAAGAACATTGATGTTCCCATAAGGTATTGGAAGAATGGCTCAGTGAGGACATAGGTTGGGTACACCTTTAACCCATTAAAATCTCGCAAAAGGAATGGACGGAATGAAAGAGGTCAATCCACTCCCCTCTCGAATTTGGAATCCTGCAACTAAATCATGGTTTTAACAGTTTCAAAATATTTCATCCCTCGTATTGAGCAAGCCCATTCACAGCCAATGACATTGAAGTCAGGCGGCTATCAGGACTGTACAGCGATGCTCAGTATCAACTTTACGGGTAAAAATTCAATCAACCTAATGTATGCCACTTCACCGCATCACGGCTTGGCTCTTACACTTGTGGCGATTAAAAAGAGCTCCAAGATGGAGTACCATCATCCTCTGCATCTGTTCAAACGACCTGAAGTATGAGATGAGTGGAAGATGAGAAAAGAGGTGAGACGAGATAGTCGGTTCGTTTTTTTTTTTCTTGCCGGATATAGTCTTGTGAGACTGCTGGGATGCTCTCTCGTGAAAAGATGACGCGCAATTACGACGCATTTGTGAGAATTCCACACCGGAGTACCTGGAAAAAAGTGAAGAATGAAAAAACGGAAAGAGTGGGATCTAGTGTATGCGTATGTGCGTGCGGGTGTGTGTTTGTGTGTGTGAATGTGCATGTGTTTGCGAATGTGTGTGTGAGTGTGTGTGTGTGAGTGTGAGTGTGTGTGTGTGTGTGTGTGTGTGTGTGTGTGTGTGTGTGTGCATGCATGTGTGTGTGTGCGTGCTTGCGTGCGGGTGAGTGCGGGTGTGTGTGTGTGTGTGTGAGTGAGAGGGAGAGAGTAGAATTATGGCGTAACTCCGCCCGTCTGACCTGACACGGACTCGTTCCACTTAGCCATACTTATGAGCAGGCACAAAGCTGAAAGTACCGCATCTCGAGTACGTGGTCAACTCGCATTTAAAATATAATTCCAGGAAGCTCTTTTAATGAGCAAAAGATGCAGCAAGCATAGCCGTGCACAAAGTTGGAGATATTAAACCACTGCGTTTACGACCACATTTTCGTTTTGATTTGGGCTCGTTCTCATTTTATTCAGAGCTTTTGAATATATAAGGTCAGCGATATTATTCATCATGAATCAGAATAGCTTTTGGTGTTGGGTATTGATGTAAAATTCCTTCTGAGACGATTGATACGCCTGTACTCGCAAATTTGAAACCAAGTATCGAGTGTTCGATAATGCAAAACGATTGTTGAGGAAATTCTTTTCCATATGGACTCGTTGATTACACGAAAATGGATTTATCTACAAGGCTAAATATAAATTTGAGTGGAATTTGCATGGAAGGAATCAAGTTCTCCTCGATATCTGAGATTGATTCGAATATGGTTGCGTATATCACTACTGAATTAACAATTTAACACGAACGCTGCGACGGGTCCCACGGGTGGGTCCCCGTTTTTGTTTGGGTTCTAGTATGTACCAAACAACGTAGACACATCCAATGGCTTATGTTGCGGCTTTGATTCATTATATACAATGCCAAGAACATATGTGCACGTCAATTTCAGTATCGGACTTGATTTGTACGAGTTACTCGATAAAAACTCAGTTTTCACGAATTCCGATAAATATCACAAAAATAGCCAGTAAATTGTGAATTCATCGAGTCATTTTGAATATCATACAACTTATCTTGGCTCATTCGAAAACGTATGCCAAAGGTAACAAAACGAGCCCACATACGCGTGATTTGATTGACATGGAGCCGATTAATCAGAAATTTAGACGCGAAATAACCACGAGGCTAACTGACCAAATAGTTGACATGGCAACTGCACTCTGCCCCTCATTGATCTGTTCCATATCTCTGTGTACGAGGAACTTTTTGTATTCAGAAAAGTTGAAGAGTATCTCGAATAAGAAGCTGTGTCTCGTGGATTCACGAGGATAGAAAATCATACTCGCGTGGATCACAATCGCGCTCCGCAATTCATGAGTATACCAGACAAAAATTCACATCCCAGGCCATGCTAGCGAATCACCCTAGTGGTACCGAGAAATCAACAAATGCTCCCGAAAAGCTAAAGATTACATCTTAGGATCACTAATTCTTGTAGTTCGACCATTCACTTCATCTCCCTTTGCACGATAAAAATTTTTGCGGGTCCCACCGGTGAAACCCGCGTAAATTCGTGAGGATCTTGTAAATAGAGGTCAAACTGATGACATTCCAAGAAGTTTGACTTTTAAAGGGACTAAATCACGCATTTGTACTCTCTCGCACTCTGGGACGGAATGCCGGTTTTCACCATCGCAGCGAACTTGTTAAGATTAAATCGTACCGAATCTGAGATTGAGTCCCGCGGCAAATTGAGGACGAAAGTGAATCATTGAACTTGTGTTGTCTCCTTGAAGGATATGGCCTCAGGTAGGTAACTCATTGGGAATTGCCAATCTTATCAATGTCGATTTGTCAATTTTCTAAAATAATCTATATTCTCTAGGCTCTGGTCAGAATTCATTTCTAATCCATCGATTCCGTGCTTACTCTAATATATTGCTTTCATCAAATGTTGATATATTCTAATAATCCTGGAGATGATAGGGCATCATTATATCAATACATGATCCCAAATCTCATGAGAAAAACTATCATCAAAATTATTTGAAAGAAAGAACGTTCGCTAGATTGAATGGGTAGAAATCGATCAATCAACTTTTGTCAAGATTCACAGTGTAAATTCACTAAGGCCTCTTTAATGACAAGCTGTGGATTTAATTCAAAACATATTTCCTTCGAGGAACAAATCAAACATCGCCAAGTATTTCCACAAATTTTAATATCAGCTCAATCTTCTTCCCTTTCCTCAGTTTCTCATGCAAATGAATACTATTCAAGTCCTCTATCTATATCAAACGCACACTTACAAACGAATTCAAAGACCCAAGTCTCAACTCTCTCGAGCAAATTTTCGTGAAAACACAAAATCATTGAAAAGTGCCAAACGTTTACCCAATTCCCACAACCACACTGGAGCATATTGCTCGAGAATACGCGCGCGAGGTAAACTTATTCTAATCCCGTTGCACTCGTAACTTTGCCCATATTTTAAGATCTCGCTCGATTCCAAGCTCTGCACGTGCTTCGAATACATGCGAGATTCTCATCGTAACCACGAATACGAATATCCTTTTGGGAATCTCTAAACGTAGAGCAAATTTTCGATTTTGTATTCGTCGATTTAAGTAGAATCGTTTCACAGTCGTACGGTTTGGTCATAGCGATAAATTTTGATCATTTTTTTCTTTACCAAAATGTTCGTTCACAAAAAATTGACCTGAATACTTTTGAATTTTTAATTCGTAAGCATTGTATGAAATATAGCGATAGATTCCTCCTTAATTCTTTCCTTTAGTTGTAGGGTGTTCCTTCAGTTGAAAGAGTTGGTGGTCTGGAAGATAAAATCAAGTTGAGGGAGTAAAAAAAAGAAGAACCTTTTGATAAGAACAAGATGAATGAGATAGAGGCGAACAAAAGAATAGGAGAGAACAAGAGGAGGCGGAGGAAAGAAACAAATGAAAGACAAGACAGGGTGAAGAGATATCCACACAACGTTGATTTGACCCAAGAGGAGGATAGTTGAAATTGGAATGGGAGAAGAATTGTTCATGGGTATATAAATGAATGCAATGTTACCTCTGCTTCTCGCTTTTGCTCTTGATTCCCCGAGGGAGAGCAAAATGCGGCTGTAATGCGATGTACTTTGTGTGTAAAATCTCGGTAATAGAATGAGCGAGAGAGTCGAGTTTGTACTGTAGAAAGGTTGAGTGAATTACGTGGGTGGTACGTGTATGAAAAGACTGTACTCTAAGTCCTTTAGAAAAAATTGGTGGTAAGAAATTTTCAGAATTTTGATACACTTCAATTCATCTCATGATTTCATTGTTGCTTTGAGATTTATAGTGAACCTCGAATCATATATTGAAATATAAATATACAAAAGCCTGGAATCGCAATTGCTTGCCACGGTTGGATTTTTCCATTCACTATCTCAACGTGCAAGTTCGTGACTCGAATTCTTCAGTCAATTTCCTGTTTATTACAGTTTTGCTTTCTCAAAAGAGGAAGCTTCCATTTGATGATAGTCGATTCTTCACAGAATTTTTTAGAAAAATTTTCTCTCCTCCAATAAAGCCCCCGGACCGAATCCATATTATAACATCAGGCAGTGAAAATGGCCCAAGTCACGGATTCTTCTGGGAATTTTTTATATAATTCTAGGTGCAAAATGAGGGGACACTTATTTTCTCATTTGGCCTAGAACCGCTTCGTTTCGGAGCTCTGAAATTTTTTACTTTCACGTCGGGATTATGAAATTCCAGAAAATTGACCATTCTAAAATGGTAAGATTTGAATTGGGGCGTTTCTTTGAATATCTGTGAATACCTTGATATTTACCATCAAGTGGCAGATATTACACCGTAATCCACTGCTATTAGGTGGGATATCACTTTAAACTTCTCAGAATGTCAATTTTCATGAAGAATACAAAAATTTCAATAGCCTCTACGGGCAAGCATATTTCTGTCTGAATTCCCTTTTGAGAATAAGTAGAATCAGGAGGAAGACATTGGCACCGGTTTGAACTACGCTTAAAGACAGGGTGGGGGTCAATGAAATCATTTCTCGTGAAATCTCCGATTTTCCGGGAATAATCGTAGTTTGCACACCCCAATCGAGTTTTTTCAACGCTCTGATGATCTTTTAGAGATCTGTAATTAGAGGCTCGATACACAGAAGTCAGTACAAGTGATTGGTTTATAATAAATCTCGGCATTCTCAAAAATGTGGAGGAAATTTCGATATTTATCTTTGTATTTCTGTCATTGTCAAAGAACTCTACGGATAGAAATGATGAGAAAAAAATCCAAGGTAAGATAACCTTGATGAGGATAAAGAAATACCCTCAGCACTTCAAGAAAAGAGGAGTGATTATACTGTAAGTCAATACAATTCACATGAAAAGATTCGAATTAAAAGAACTACAATATGATATCAGAGTTTTGATTAATCACCCGCTGAAATTGATGTCCACCCACGGATGCTGTGCAGTTCTAGGAATCTTGAATTTCTTCAAAAATTGCTTTGGCTTATCTACATTATGCTCGTGTTACTTCGACTAGATGGCTCTAAAGCGGTGCATGCTCGAAAGGGAATAACAAATTTTTGAAAAATCATTTTTCAGGATTCTCACTATCACCACAAGAATCTCGCAGAAGCAGACCTTTTAGACCCAAGAACTATTAACATTTTATCATGACATATCAGCTCTGGGGTACTACTGTATAGTTATAATAACTGATTCTAGGCTGCAGATGACGATAATTCCTGAAAAATCGGAGATTTTACCAGAAATTATTTTATCGACCCCCGCCCTGTCTCTTAGCGTAGTTCAAAGCAATGCCAGTGTCTTACTCTTGATTCAACTTATTCTCACAAAAAAAATTCAGATAGAAATATGCTTGCCCGTGGAAGCTATTGAAATTTTTGTATTTTTCATGAAAATTGACATTCTGAGGAGTTTAAAGTGATTTCCCGCCTAATAACAATGGATTACGGTGTAATATCTGCCACTTGATGGTAAATATCAAGGTATTCACGGATACACAAAAAAACGCCCAAACATCCCATATCTTACCAATTTAGAATGATCAATTTTCTGAAATTACATGATTCCGACGTGAAAGTAAAAAATTTCACAGCTCCGAAACAAAGCCGTTCTAGGCCAAATATGGTGATAACTTGAATTTCCAAAAGAATCAGAATTCCTAACATAAAATTGATTCCCCCTGCTACCATCGGACCATTTGAGCAACATGATGATTTCTTATGGTTCATCCTTAGTTACAGTACAATTTGATCCGGAAGATCTACGAAACAAATGTTATTCGACTATCAAAAGAATATTTCATCTTCTTTTCGATGCATCAGACCTTGATGGCCATGATTTGTCGACCTGTATTCCGAAGAAATCAGATACTTGCAATCGATATCAATATGAGTAACCTCAATAAACGAATTACATCGATCGACATCATATTGAGCCATGAATTTTGAAAACGGCTTCCACTAGTTTTTGAGCCAATGAATCCGAATTTATTCACAGAATTGCTCTATGACGTCGCGTTTGGTAAAAATTTCAGTTTATCAGAATGGCTATCAGAGTTCTGCAAGGTCTAGTTGATTATCCTAGAGAAGGTCTTCGGAATGAGCCCTCTTAAATAATCGAAATTGATTCAGAGACCCCCGAGATACATCGAAGTTCGAACTGGTCGTGGGTAGAACAAAACTATACCAATTGAGTCATTTTTTCAAATATCGACACACTGAGATGGAAACAATATCGGATGATTCATTATCATTCATCTGCAAATCGGTTTCAGGAATGTTGCGCGTATTACAGTCACTGAGTATAGAGTTTGATGTATCGAACAAATTTTCAACTTTCCTCTGAGCAATTGGGCAGCTGAGAATATACGTATCTATTTCGCTGTGGATTCCTGAGTTCATCTTTTACATTCCTTTGACCACTTTCAAAACCAATTCAATCTGAAGGATCACCTCAAGAAACTGAAAGTTCAATCTTGAACATTTCATCAAATTTTCATCACTCGATAAGGATCGATGAAACACGAGTGACTAATACGAGCTAGAGTCTGAAATGTGCCAAGAATTGCAAATTGGAACAGGAAACTTGGACGTTGAACTCGCGTAACAGCTGCACTAGCGAGAATGTACAGAGACCGAGAGCAAGCAATTATTTAAGAGGCGAGTTTCATCGCGCGCGAGTTGGTCGAGTAAAAGACTTGTGCAAAAGCATAAAGTGGATGCAAAAAAAAAAAAGAAAAAAAACTTTGAAAGACAAGATGCAAACGGATGAAGGTATTAGTGTCGGTAACTTGGAGCTGTTGTGCTTAATAAGCGCACTTTATGTTTGTCAGTTATATATACTTGTGGGTGTTTCCTTCCTCTTTAACAATGAGTACAAATTCTACTATCTCTCTCTTATGTTGTCTCTTCTCGTATTGAATTTTTCCTCCTTTCCATCTTGGTTGAGTATCTTTCCTTCACGGAATCCTGCATCTCGAGACGTGAATGTCGATATCAAGTTTGAGTAATCAGTCAACAAAATATGAATCGGGGAGCATAGTGATGATGATTTTCATTTGTATGAGTTATTCAATTTGAAATCTCTATGCTGATTGGTATATCATTCAAAATGCTAATCGAGGGAGATATTTTAAGGAAGAATTGCTTAATATGAAGAACGAACATCTTACAGATATTTTCAAGGGAAGATTCACGAATGATTATATACAAGATGTACACTTAGTGATACCTAGTTGATTTTTTCCGAGCTGGATACCGAGAATGCTGGATAAAACGTTTCATTGTGAGTGAGGCGTGAGGCTCTCTGTGCGCACGCGCAGCAGAACTATGGTTTTGGAACCAAAATTCTGACAACAAGTCACGACGAGGAGCTCGGTGTTGTCCAGGTTGTGCTCTCGAAGAGGGCATTCGTGGTGAGTCATGTTCTGGCGTCCAAATTGTCCGGGCGTCGACAAGACGAGGTCGAGGTCGTGGAACATTCGCGGGCGGGATGGTGGCTTGCACGTAAAGTGTATATGTGTCGCAGGCTCTTGGTGAAATCAGCCTTCTCATGAAAATCCTAGGCTCTCCACGAAGAGCTGGCCAATCGTGCCAGCGCTCATCCCTTTCACTTTCTTACACCATCGGCCTAGCCTTTTCGTGAAAAGGTTGAATCGTCTGGCTTTTTCGTGAAAAGGCCAAGTCGGGTTAGGCTCTTGGTGTACAGCTGGGCGGAACCGCTATTGCCGTCGAGCAAAGTCAACGTCGCGGTCCAAGCTGTCGTATCAACTTATCGTTTGGAACTACATTCAGTTGATGATATGTCAATTGGTGATATGTTTACAATTATATTCAATTGATTTTTATATTAATATTCCATATTTATGATGAATACTTTGATATGAATATTATTTATTCCACAGTTAATTAATTCATATCAAAGTATTCATTATAGATAGGGAATATTGATATAAAAATCAATGTTCAATCGAATTTTTACGAAAAGGCTAGGCCGATGGTGTAAGAAAGTGAAAGGGATGAGTGCTGGCACGATTGGCCAGCTCTTCATGAAGAGCCTAGGATTTTCACGAAAAGGCTGATTTCACCAAGAGCCTGCGACATATGCACCATGAAACGACAGTGCTCGGAACGGATATCTTCAGTCAACACTGAATACATCACGTGTTTCTTTTCCTATCGGCTGAGTATTCTATAGTATAGAAGTGAGGAATCAGTGGAGTGTGTAGAACAGCTCGACTCTTGGTGGAAAGATTTCATTTCATTTTCAGGTTTCTTTTGTATCGGAATACAATAGGCATGATGAAATCGTATAGGGTCTTGGTATGACTAAACTTACTCGATACTCAAGGAGTATGATGTTTACACCAGTCAACGTCTATATATTTTCATTTAGCCCTAAAACCCAGCAAACCACTCGAACTCTCGAATGCAACAACGGGAAATGGTAAGTCTATGCGTGGACAAATTGGATACTCAGACAGGTATTTTCCATTTGATAGCCCTCAATGTTTTAGCGTCATGGTGCATGTTGCACCATTCGACTGCGAATGGTTCTATTGCCTGGAATTCCTTTGTCTCTTGAAACGAGATTATCCTACTTTGATTTAAGATGGAACGTTCTTCGTCAATTCAACCATAGAATTCCGTCAACTCCAGCTCCAATCGGATTCAAGAACGGAATAGAAGGTTCCTGAGCATTTTCCCTGTACACCAGTCTGTAATGATTTCGTGTGCTGATTAGATTGCCTGGTATGGTTGTTGACACGAACACTTTGTAAATCGTGACCATCTCCATGGGGTCAAACTACTTTGAGGCATATAACAGAATGAAAGAGCCATTTCGGTGAGTAAAGAGTAGGATGTGACAATGTGAATCAATACGAGGGATGAACACGGATGATTGAGTAAAACGCTCTTTATTGCAAAGTGCATCAACACCACGGTCGTATAAACAGGTCTGGAAACTCACATAGCAGACATGGTTCCGAATTCCGGGATCAAAAGTTTCCTCGTCTGCTCACTTTTACATGTGGCGCTGCGATCGAGTAGTAAGTGGGGTCCACGTGTTGATGTTTACAAACCGATTTTCATTGTAAACATCGGCGCCTTAATCACTGCACCAGTGATGGAGTATTCAAGTACGTCGCGAGCATTTGGAGTTTCAAAGTGTCTTACGAATCAAAGGAAATCGAAGAAAAATCGATCGACTCCTCAAGGACAAGAAGAAGGTTTGAGTCACCGGAGATACCCTGGGGTTCCAAAAATCTGAGGAGTCTACTAAATGCAGAGATGATGCAATCCACGCTTCGCTAGGAAAAACGTATAACGATACGACTTTCCCTAAAGCGCGATGCAAGCAGTCGAGTCTCGGGCACATGTATGCAAAACACCATTTCTGATTATTTTTCAGTACTCAAAAAATCTACAATTGAAGAGCTCATGCTTCTTCTTTTCGTGTCAGTGGATTTCAAAGCTTGTCGCCGTTATCCGACACGAACGCGGAGAATGAGTATGAACGGGGGTGTGATCAATCTCTGAATGATACTTCCGTAAAATCATGTATCATGAAAACCCTGCAGCTTTAGACAATGAACCCGTACGCTAGAGCATATAATCGTGGTTGAATATCATAGCAATATATATACTGGTTATGTTGGTATATTTTGAAAACATCTTACTACTCGATCGCAACGCCGCGCCTGCCGTGGTGAAATTCGGCACTACACCTGACTTCATTAAGAGAACCAATATTTACCATTGAGTTTCCGGACCTGTTTATACGACCGTGATCAGCACCAAACATATCATAGTACAATAGATGAATTCAAATAACTTTGGTTCTCTTTCTGTGCAGTGAAGGAAAACTCTTGTGTTATGTAGTACCTCCTGCAGTTTTGGAATCAGTGACAGTATCGGTAATATCGGAGTGGACTTGAAGTATTCTTGCACGAAATTGTTGTGATGTATATTTTTAGAGTGCAGAAACCAGCATTCCTCATGAACTGTCTCATACATAAAGAGTGGAGTGTCCGTTATTTCCCAAGTTTCTCCGATCCTCTGTGCCACCCACCGCAACCCAATCATTTGTTGAGATATTGCGATGAAAAAAAAAAAAAAAAAAAACCGAGCTCCTCGTCGTGACTTGGTGTCAGAATGTCGGTTCCAAAACTATGGTTCTGCTGCGCGTGCGCACCGAGAGCCTCACGCCTCACTCACAATTAAACGTTGTGATCGGCATACTCGGCATACTTACCTAGACGTAGGGCGCCATAGGGCGCATTGGTCGCAGTGATATCCCCATTCCGAGATTTTTGTACCTCGTTCTGAAGTTGAGCATCAATGAGGACTCCTGACTTACGAGAAGCTCACAAATTCGCTCGACTTGGAGCACTCCAGGCTTCAACTGCTACCCAGCCGACTACCGACGATCTCACTGCCTACCCTCGCATCAGAACCGTCAAAGAAGTGAACACGAACTCGACATTCGTTGACAGGGATTTGAAAAACTTCATGTGCGGTCCTTGGCGGTCCATTATGAGGCACAACCCTGATCAATTTTTAAATCGAATTTCATATCATGAAATATTTGAGATCACGGACGAATAGGGAACGATTCACTAAAATTTGTTATTAGTTTCGTCTAATTTTTTTATTTTCCACCACCATCCAAATGAAGGTCATTCATCCACCTTGAATGAGGAAAGAACGTCTTAAGACACAATGATGCTACTTTCAACGCAGGGCCCATAAATTTCATTTCGACGTGCAATAGAGAAAGAGCATAGGAGTCATTCTTCTGATGCATCGAGTACTCGAACAGCGATCCGTCGATCCATCACAGTACTACTACTACTACTACTGCACCATCAGAGCACTTTAACTATAGCTAAGGATCCAAGTAGTTCAAAGCATCATCAGACGTATAGCAGCGAGTGTTAGCTCAGCTTCGGCTGATAAGACTCCACGAGTCCAATGAATGGAATTCGATCACCCTGCGTATACCTAGATATATATCATACCTATAGTTTGTGAACGACGCGTCATTTATTGGCGCAAACCTCCATATGTGCCGTGGTGGCCGTGAGATTTATATACCTATGATGGGGTGCAAAATCGGCACTCCGCTGGCAACCCGTACGCCTTCCGCAAGTCTCATTGAAGCTGTATAGACACTGATATATGTGAATTATGGTAAGATCCGATATCGAGATATCTTTGAGACGTTTGACTGTTCCTGTGCGACATCGCTCACAGTCTGTCTTATAACGATGGCCGAAGATACGCGAGAAATATGATACGACTCTTAAACTTGTAGGAAATTCTTAAACCCTCAAAGTGTCCCCAGCGATGTTCCATGAAGGATTCTAAGAGTTAAGTCCCCATCACCCTGCATGGAAGTTTCATTTACATTTATCCCGCTCACTGCAGAGCAGCTCCCGGACTCCAGAATGACATTTCAATGCTTGGAACATTGAGTAATGGTCTCACACAATGGTAGAAAACATGAAAATTAGAAAGTCGAAAATTTTTTGATTTTTATTTTTTTCCCCCGAAAATGAGCCTCTTCTGCTGGATAAATCGTGCGCTAATATCATTTTTAGACGCTCAGGAATTTTCCTGAATTTTTCAGATTTTTTTGCTGGTCCCTCCAAAAGTTATCACAAAATGTTAAAAATCGCTTTTTTGTCCAGTATACTGGACATCTGCAGTAAGGAGGTTGAAGCACGTTCGAGTAAACGGTAAGAAGACTTTGACTGATTTCATGAATACTGGCTAGCTTAGAGAATGGAATAACTTGTTATTTGAAGACGAATGTTGAATTCTGAGTAACATCGTTAACATAACACAGGCCGGCACGGATTCAAACTCAGAACCAGCACTTTTCCCCAGCCGTTTCCGAGCTATGGCCATTTTTGTGGCTTAGAAGAATACCTAGGTATGATTTTTTGCATTCAGAGGGAAATGGAGACTTTTTACAGCAAAAATGAGGGCGTAATCGTTCCGGCCATCAAAGTTTACATCGATAACGTATTTTTCAGAATTTTTGTATCCCCTGCTAGGAGAACCCTTAAATTTGCTAGCATTCCCTAGGCCAAATTGGCGACTAGATATGCGAAACTAAAAACGAGATCACGTTCTATGTTAGATTTTTCGCCAGAGATGTATTTTTGGAGATTCTCAGGAATGCTAGGAGTCAGAGATGAAAAGTAGAGTAAAACCACTAAGAAAGTTACTAGGATGACACAGCATCTTCATGCTGATACGGAGCCCGGAGCGTGTGATCTTTCTGAATTTTTGACATGAAATTTGACGTAGAATTCGGATCCCGACCTTAGTTTTGACCTATCTAGTCACCTATGTGGTCTACCGCGAGAATATGATTCAAGGAATCATATTCTCGCCCATCAAGGGAATTTTCTAGCTTTGTAGGGCGTACAAAAATTCTGAAGAAAATACACTTTTGACGTAAATTTGAAGACAAAAACGATCCCGACCTCAGATTTACCGTCAAATGTCTCAATTCTTCTCTGAAGGGTAACAACTCATACATAGGAATTTTTGTATCCCGTGAATCTGAACATAACTCAGAAATGGCCAGGAAAAGAAGGTGCTGTTCTGAGTTCAGATACGTGTTGGGCATTTCGAAATACATCGGTTATGAGCTCCACCTTTTCTGATTACAGCTCATTTAACGCACTCGTTTGGTAAATTATATCCAGCTATTTAACCAAATGGAAATTTCATATAAGGACGAGGTTCACCAGGTGGCCGAAGTACTCCTCGCACTGGAATTGTCAGACCCTCTCACGCGACGAAACTGTTTTTGCCACTATAGATCAGTGATTATCAGTCTCACTGCACTGGTCACCGGTACACTCGTGGGCACAAAAGGACTCAACTTTGCGTCTTTAATTTTGGCGTGCATGCAAGGATTGGTGATTCCCGAAACCGATTTCTTCGGCCCAATGTCCCTAGGCACGCGCGGATTATCCAGCTCAAAGGACTATAGAATGATGGCACAAGTCTTCGACAGACTGCCAACGTGTTCTCACGAACAACTCACGAGGGCCGGAAGGGAGTCGGATCAGGTTTTACATTTTTAATCACCACTTACGAGTGCAATAGAAGAAAAAGCAGACTCTCTATTCAAATAATCTAGGCTACGTCAGTCTACAAAACTGAATATATCATAAATTCTATCATGAAAAATATGAACAAAAAACGATGAGTCCGTTCTCTTTGCGAGTAAAAGTTATCGATTCCGCATATTGAAGGTAGAGAAACAAAATCTAAGGCCAACTATTTTCCGTGTGCTATCGGCCACGTTGCTGAGACCCCAAAAAATCTCCCAAAATTGTTGGTGGGGCTGAGCTGTTTCATAGAAGCGAGCCGCACATCAAATATCACGCGATGTTGCATGTGAATGAATATGTATGTGTGCGTTCGAACCGTTTGGAATATACAATTGGAATGGTCTCGAATAAAAAAAAAAATGGAAAAATACTAGGAATTATTGAAAATGCTTGCGCACGGTCGACATCTGTGCAACCGATTTATTCAGATCCACTGTTTTGTATTTTTGTCACACCAAAAGTGTGTAATAATTTACCTCGCCTATTGCATGCATGTATATCGGGAGAACCTTGCTACGCTTTTATATTAGTACCAATTGGTGCAACGTTAATTCTTCAATTGTGGATGATTCCTCCTAATACACTATCGTTATCTGAATCTATCGAGAGTCCATATGTACATTTTTTTTATTCAAGCTCTTTCAGCCCTTTATACAGGATCCGTATGTACATTGATCATGAATTTTTATTCATGACCAATGTATATGAAAGTGACAACATTTCCTCGTATTAAAATGAGCACACAAGGCCATATGAGAAAGTGAATAGTACATTACGCAACAAGTGCGGAAACTTCTCGCACGTGTTGCGTATATTATTTTTTGCAATTAGTGCGCAAAGTTGTATCACTGCGACTACGAAAGCTGTGATCGGGGCAGGGGGGATGAGGTCCGGGGCGGAGCCCCCCGACTGAAAAAAAAATTCTGAAAATGGTCTAAAAAAGTCTTCCTCTCATAAGTATTCCGTAGACACTGCACAATCCCAACCATAGTTGATTTTTGAATAATCAAAAATTCAAAAGTGTACAGATGAATAATTGGATCATTCCAAAAGAATCATTCCCAATAATTGATATTCTTTGGTGAGTTATTAAACGACAAGTCTTTCAGTTAGATTAGTTAGAAATTTTATGATTTCAATAACTCACAAAATTCAAATAACTGAAGACAAGATTAGAGCTCTGAGTATTAAACTAAATATCTGTTTCCGTTGGTTGAGTATACACCATCATTAGAGCATACATTCAGAGTTTTTTCTAGGTTGATCAAAACTGAACATCTCTTCGAACATCAGAATGGAATATAAACTCATTAGTCATCTCTATCGCGGACATTCTTATCAAAAGAATGTGATTAGATGGTGGCGAGATCTGATTAAAACTTGGACTAAACTAACTTGGAACGTTTTGGACCGTTCAGTTTCATGGATCGGAAAAGACTCTCGAGATCGTCAAACATCTCACAGATATGCCAAGTGACTTGTGCGAGAATTTACATTTACGCATTGCAATCTGTGCGAGAAATGAATTTTACGCACAGTTCATCGGTGCGTAAATGTGAAACTGTGCGAGAAGTCTTTTCCGCATTACTTCACGCACTGCTGATAATGAAGAGAAGTTGGATTTACGCACAACTTTGCGCACGAAATTGCAAAAAATCTATATAAGTATATATTTGATTGTATTCAATTTGTGAGCTGGCAGCCCTTACAAGATTTAATTACATTACAAGAGTTGGATTGACGGTATATTCGTATTTTGGGATCATCGATCACGGTTTGAGGAAGTCACCCTCAGTCACGGTCGAAGGAGTACTTTTACATTCACAAGTATTTCAAGAACCCAACCGTAATCTATAATTTGTTGCATATTAGCCTCTTATCTAAGGTTGGCGAAAAGTGTAGCATGAGTACTCGAGCGCCTTACCACAAACTGACTGACATTAATTTATACGAGAGATTAATTCAAGTCCAAAAACTGTAATGAAATATCCATAGTGCTCAGCCGTATTCATGTTGTTCCAAAACATCAGAATCAGATTCAACATATATCTATGAAAAATATGACATTCTAAAGAACATCCCGAAATTTTAATTTTGAATCCGTTAAGTGCTTGTGAGGCGTGGAAACGTTTCTCCGTGAAGATACTTGATTCGATTTGGGAACATCTAAAAACAAATCCGAAATCAGATATAGACATTTTCAAGGATAGAAGTTTCGACAAAGGGTACTTTTGGTAGCAAAGTTCAAGGCCGAAAGCGAATCGACATTGCATGTCAACCTCTTTACTCGTGGCTTCTGACTCAGCTGTGTTATATATAATGAATTTGCCCTTGTTTACTCTTCATACTACTGCATTGCTGGAAAAATACACAAACTCATTCCTGATGCAATGTTAAGAACTTCATCAACTCATCTAAAACGTCCACAACTTTGAGAAACTGGTGTGTAATAAGTCCGATTTATCGTTGAAAGAGTAATGGGCGAAAGATTTAGAAACATACTTGTCAGTTCTGTCGATATCTTTGCCTTCCCATGTGGAGATGTTTGCTTATTTCGTCCAAGGCTTGCTACGCTTCAGTAGCTAAATTTCACAACATTGAGATTTTGATTTCTGTTCTGGGGTGCTGACTGCATCGGTCATGGTTATGAGAGTACACCCTCAAATACAAAATCGACTCAAGCATGTTTTATTGTTGCCAGGGCTCATAGAAAAATTCTACGGTGAAATGAGGTTTGTGTCGCAAAATAGTTATTTGGTTCCCAAAAATTATTAATATTCCAAAAAATGTATAGACATTTCCGGTCTTGGTGATCATAGGCCACTCATGAATAATCTTATGGCTCGAGCTGGTTGAATTTGAATTTGAATTTATGGTAACACTTTCAGTAGGCTAGGATGAAGAGAATCTTAACTGAATATAAAATATCCGTAACCAGAAGGATACGTAGAATACTGCAAATCCGACCTTTAAAAATCAGATAAACCATAACCATCTTTATAATAACCTGCATAATCAATGTAATCATTAGAATGGCAAACAGGTCCAAGAAAGAATTCCTAACCGATTTTTTCATGATGTAGGAAACTGAAAATCAAAAATATCATTTTCGGTTCAACTATATGAAAAGTTACTGATGATAAGGCATGGATAGCCGTTACATATGCTCTATTCCAATGGCATACACCATGAGATTTTTGTGCAGATTTAGAACGACATTTAAATACCGGAGTCGAGAATTATCGCAAAATACCGCAAAAACTCACAGCACGATCTATGATTTGTAGACTTCCGGATCTCGGTTGTGTTTTGGCCAGTGAGAATTTGCATCGCATCAGGTGGTACATCAATCACTCGTGGTCACGTCCAAGCCCAAGCTATTATATAGAAGAGAAATACACCGCCTGACCGCAGAACAATCAGCACCTAATGACACAATGGCTCAGCGCAACCTCGCTTCACCTCGACTCTTGGCAAAAAGTTGGACAATCTATCGTTCATCTCACGCTGTGCAAACTGCTGAAATCCGACTCGACGAACAATTCCACGCGGCAATTCTAGAGTCGTCGTTTTACTGTTGAATGATGCTTGCATTCAAAATACAATAACCATGACTACCGCTGGTGAATATATATCTGGTCGGGCCGTTTTGTTCGGTGTCTTGAAGTTGCTAGTGCACAATTATGAACGTAGGTCATTTCGGAGTATTTCGACCAGAGCCGTCAGGGAGGTCTGAGAAAAACCCGGAGAATTTTTTTTCCATCAGTACTATGTTTGAATAGTACAAAAAAAATTTTTTCAGATTTTTTAAAGCCCCTTTTTAGCCGACAAGACTCAATCTTTTTGGACGTATTTGGGCGCATTTTCTTTGTAAGGACTAGTCCTTTTAAGAAAAAATTGTTCGCTACCGATTATCGAGTCTAGCGATTCGTAGGAGCTATTTTTTGTGAGCAGATTCTAGCGATTTTTGGGTCTTCTTCCAAGTGATCTAACTCCTACTAGACATGTGATAATCGACTTTTACCAGTAGTCATTTCGAAGGCCTTGAAGAACCTACAATTTAACCACGGGTAAAAGTCGCTCATCGTCTTTTTTTAGGAGCTATAGCCGATACAAGTTGAGCAGTTTTGTAAAAATGCCAAACTTTGAGCTCGACTTGCGAAAATCGTTTTTTTATTTTCGACCTCAAAACTATGCAAATATATTCTTTAACACAAAAACTACCAATATCAACAAGAATCTCGGTGGATAAATCTTCTCCTGATTTTTGGCATACGTTCAGAAATACAGTTTTTTGACTTTTTGCTTCAACTTTTTGCTTGAAATGCCAACATAGGGCATGGCTCGCGTATGCTTCCATCTGATTTATTGTGCACCAACTTGAGTCAAATTACTCCCCCAACTACCCCCAAATATGTGTAAGAACTTCCGGGGGCGAGCCTCGAGCCAGAAGCGAGCTGGAGGCTCAAACCATCAGGTCCGTAATGGGCATTATTTCGTCTATTTTTGGGCAGGTGAGCGATGGCTTGATTCCTCGTGTTCCTGCTCACAAACGAGACAGTGACTGAAATAGGGACACAAACATGTTATTCTGACTCAAAATGACTATCTAATTATGATTCCGGGGTCAATTTGACCTTAAATCATCGTCATTTTGCAGTAGAGGCGCAAAACCTGTTATTACGGAGTTCAACGCCATTTGAGGATTGGATGATATCCTGGGCACAAATTGACACTGGGATCGTGTTTAGATGGTTTTGAGTCGGGAGAACATGTTTGTATCTATATTCTAGCAACTCGTCTCCTTTGTGGGCGGGAACACGGGGAATCGAGCCATCGCTCACCTGCCCAAAAATAGACGAAATAATGCCCATTCCGGACCTGATGGTTTGAGCCTCCAGCTCGCTTCTGGCTCGAGTCTCGCCTCCGGAAGTTCTTACACATATTTGGGGGTACTTGGGGGAGTAATTTGACCCAAGTTGGTGCACAGTAACTCAGATGGAAGCATATGCGAGCCATGCCTATGTTGGCATTTTAAGCAAAAAGTCAAAAAAGTGTGTTTTAAATTGGCTGAATAAAATCGAGAATTAAATGGCTCACCCAGATTATTGTTCTAATTAATAGTATTGGTATCGAAAAACATATCCGCACAGGTTTGGGGTCGAAAGAAAAATAATGATTTTTTTAAATTGAGCCCAAAGTTTGGCGTTTTTACAAAACTGCTCAATTTGTATCGGCTATAGCTCCTATAAAAAGTACGATAATCGACTTCTACAGGTGGTTAAATTGTAAGTTTTTTCAAGACCTTGAAAATGACTACTGATGAAAGGTGATTATTACATGTCTAGTAGAAGCTAGATCACTTGGAAGAAGACCCAAAATCGCTAAAATCTGCTCACAGCAAATAGCTCCTACAAATCGCTAGACTCAATAATCGGTGGCGGAAAATTTTTTTCTCAAAAGAACCAGTCCTCACGAAGAAAATTCGTCCAAGTACGTCCAAAAAGATTGAGTCTCATTGGAGCTATGATTTTCTGAGAATGGGCTAAAATGGACATAAAATGGACATTTTATGGGCCCTAGGACCCATTGAGGGGTTGAAAAAAATCTGAGAAAATTTTTTTTGTACTATTTGAACATAGTACTGATGGGAGAGAATTTTTTAGGATTCTTTCCAGACCACCCCGGTGACGGCTCTGGCCAAAATGCTCCGAAATGACTTACGTATCTACACAATGCAAATGCGTAAGAAAATCGCGTACGTTAAGCCTAACACTGTGGAATTTTGCGACACTTCAAATACCAAGTTGAACGTTCCACACATGCTTCCTTGATTGTCATAAAAATATTTGGAGAGAATGCCATGAAAAAATTACCTTGATGAGCTTCAACTACTTGAGAATCAGTATGAACTCCCAGAGATCGTCCTCGCTAATTACTCAGCCGCGCAAACATTAAAAACGGAAAAATCACTTCAAATTCTCTGGAGAACGCAGAAATGATCCGGGATTGATGAAAACTACGTACTTCCTCATCTTTTAACATAATAAACATGAAAAAAATATGCGGAAAGGTCAACGAGTGCGCATTTCTGAAATAGGGATATGGGGGCAAGTTGGGTACACTTACCTTACGAATAATCCTCAAGAATAACTTGGCCCATAGCTCGAGAAAGTTGAACAATTCCTCGAAATTCGAAAGAGATCCAACGAGGCTTTTGCCGAATTTCGAGTGTCATGAAACGTTCAATTAAAAAAAATTTTTCGGTGAAATGGAAATTCTAATCAAAATTTCGTACTTACCAATCCCTTAGAATGGCAAGAGAGTATTTGGAAAACTATCTTGGAAAGATTTATGTGTTCGATATTGGAAATACTAGAACGTTTAGACATTCATGGGAGATAATGTTGATTTCTTGGTATTCAATTTGACGTGGAAGAGGGTGTATTGAGAGTATGGAGCTGACTGTCGAATGGGTCGATCACCTATCAATTTAGAACAAACACTCAAAGTTTTGAAAATCAAGAAGATATAGCTCAAAATTATCCCCAGACAGAGTTGTACATGGTAAAAAAGATGTAGAGTGGTATCATTTCATAGATTTTGGCAGACAGAATGAGATGGACTAAGTCTCATTCTGATGAAGCTGAAATTGAGGGGTCAGAAATAAGGAATTTCAAAAAGATCCGTGCAAAAATTCCCACACCAGTGCTATACTTTCTCTTCGAGGAAGAAAAACTCAAATGATGTGAGAAATGATAGATTCAATTCTTGCTGTTGAAGAATTTAGGGTACACAAGTAATCGATATTTTGAATATAAATGATGGTAAAAATTTGCAATAGACTCAAACTTGAGAGAAAACGTTCTTACATGAGTTCACATGTAGCCCTCGAGGCGTTGGAAAGAAGTTACAGCGTTCAAGATGAAGAACAAATTTTGGTCATGCCAAAATACTACCACGATATTGATTAAGAGTTGATGTATCCACTTTGATGAAGATTTAAGATTTTCGAGATGCGTGTAGTAGCTAAATTTGTATCTTAACAAGTAGATGTGGAGAATTTTTTGCTGAGCTTAAGCGACCATATCATTATAAGTTGCAACAAGTGTCATCAAAATTGGATCAGAATGAATACAGGATTGAATTAAAAAGTGCCAAATTGGTCCTTTTCCTCTCATTTTTTCGCATAAATTTCTGGCATACCTCAAAATACCTCAAAATATCCACCGTCTGTTCACTGATTCTGGTGTCATCAAAACGATGAAGGAGGATAATACAATCAAGGAACTTCTCTATTCATCTCGGCGTTAGTTCAGGTGAAATGTTGATGCTTATTGCCAATGATGAAGGCCTCATTTTCCAACTCATAGCAGAAAAAATTCATATTCTCTAACACAATTTTTATAACCCCAAGCAAGTCGAGTTGTCAAAGTCATCATCCTTTGCCTCTCTAACACACATGCATGTGTGAAGCTAAATCTTATATTATAATACCGACTTATTGCGAACGATAAGAGTAAGTCTGTATCTGAAAAATAGAACGTGAGAATTTGTATGCATTTGGATGGACATTGCCGATTCTTTTTTGATGAGGTGCTGTGCTGCTCTCATTCATATTCAGGCGATTCTTCGTGATTCTCGACACGACGACGACTCTTCATCTTTCTCCTCACGAATTTTGCGATTGAGCACGTGCGACTCGTTCATTTTATCGTTCCATCTAGCCACACATTCGTTTACCTCCTTTCGGGAAAAAAAAATCTGAGGAAAGAACTAAGGTTGTGAATCAGACAATTTGGATTGACGGAAATATTTTGTTTGTTTTGGAAACATTCGACAATGCTCATCCGTCATGGACAACTTTTGCGAAGGTCTCACTAGTATAGAAGTTGCCTGAGTGGAGATATGGCTTCGCTCGGCTGAAACAAGAGTCAAACTATAAGAGAAGCTGTGATATCCTTCATTAAGGGAAGAACCTCGGTACCGCGGTAGTCAAATAGATCGACTTATTTTAAACATCGCGATTTTACCTACATATTTATCTTATGTGTTAATCAGATCCTAATAAACCCACACATAAAGCATAAGCATTCCAACGTATGAATAATGAAATACCGATTCCTAATTATCAGCCAATTTGTCTCATTAGTGACTTATTCGCGACTTCACGCTGTGAATTGATCAGAATTTCCATCTAAGTCAACTAGAGCTCGAAAAAAAAGTTCCAGCGCCTGTTTGTGTAGTTATCTACAAGTAATGTAATTAGGACGAAAAGTGATCGGTTAGGTGCCCCGTAAGATACCGTGCTTCACCTCTAATAATGTTGAAGTCGGATACCGACATTGTCGAGTTTTCGTATTTCTCGATGAATTTTCGAGATATCGGGATTCTACTAAGTAACGCCGATTCTGTATGGCTCATAGAATCGGCGTTACTTGTTAGATTTTTGGTATCTCAAAAATTCATCGAGAAATACGAAAACTCGATCATGTCGGTAACTGTACAATATTGATAGGGCTCCGACGTCCCCTTAAAGGTGACCGAGGCTCGTGAAATTTCTACTGTGTTCAGTTGACATACAAATACACTTCTCTTCCAAGTTTGATCAAAATCTGATCGGTCGATCTCCTACCGAGGTTACTACCTTAACACGTTTGCTGCGACGGGTCCGAACAATTAGCCCTGCAATTTTTATTTTATTTTCCAATTTTCACTGGACTAAGATTTGGTTGAAAAATGATTTCACTGAGAATTATTCATAGTGATTTATTTTGTCAAAGACCTAAAAGAATAAGCAGAAGAAGGTTCCGCCCCCGTACAGACGTATTCATTAGTATAAGAGATTCCAGTTCATGGCCGACGCAAAATGATAAAAAGACAGACCACGCAGCGGACGTGGAACTGGAATACTATAATTGAAACCGAACTTTAATTGGAACCATCACCGTCTCATGTCCGGAATGATGAGTTTTTTTTTCATCTGTCGCTATTCACAAGAATAATTCAAAAATCATTATTAATTTTTCAATCGTCAAAATGAGTTTCAACTTTCCCTGGTGAAATATTTGACCAGGTTCTTGGCCACCTCGCTGGAGTTATAGCTCTAAAGTCTTTTTCACAGCGAAATAGTAGTGTAGCAACATCACTCAGAATTCTCGCGTGATTCTTTCCAAAACTTTCCCCAACAACTATCGAGCTTCTAACCATTCAAGAGAAATGCTTTTTAATGAAAGGACGACTCCTGGTCAAGGCTAGTCCGGAGTCCCCGCAAAACCGCAACCAGACACGCACCGGCGTACTTTCAGGTTGCAGCTGCATCCGATGATTCTGAAAGCGGTATTATAATTTATACGCTTTTATTGGTACTAAATGTGTTACTCAGATACCAGGCCACCTGTGAAATCTTATAACACGATACCATGCAAAGTTTCATGGCATTTCGTTCATTAGGGATCGATAAAAGCTTGAAGGCAATGTTTTGGTGGGACAGAGCGCGTCCTCGCCTATTTCGATTTATTCCTCAATAACATAACAATTCTGGCCAATATCAGATACTAGGCCCCCTGTGGTTTGGAATTTCCTATTGAATGAGCCCTCCCACGTTCAAAAATTCTGAATCCAGCTCGCAAAAACCTTGAACTAGTGTGAGCATCGAGATAACTTGCTCAGCAAGCCAAAGAACTACGATTTTCTGGAGACATAGAATGAATCCCCGGGTGTGGAACGACTCATTCGATGGGAAATATCATGGTGTTTCAGTTGCCATATCTCGTTTGGGTTGGAAATGTGAGGTTGAAATACTATGAGGCAAAAAAGTGGTTCATAATCTCCCATCGCACATGTAGTACGATCAAAGCGCCATCTATCAGGCAAAATATCCGGATTCACTACGGACTAGCCTTAATGTGGTACACTAGAGTCAAATTCAAGTTTCCCCACGGATTTCTCTTCAAAACGCTTCGATACTGTTGAGTCTGTTCTTATCACCGGTGATCAATTCTCGGAAGAACCTCAACAACTCATTTACAACGACTCTATTTAATACTAGCATTGTTGCCTCCCTCGCTACCACTTGTTTGGCCTGTGAATGTTCTTAATAAGTCAGAGGCCCGAGAAATACTTATTCATTGCTCTAACCTAAGAATGCCGCGTTTTCATGCGGTTTAAGGGTTCTCGTAATGAGAAAATACATCCGTACTTCACTTGCAAGCCCATTTTTGGCACTGGGAGACATATCTGTCCTAGCTCCCTGAAGCGCTCAGTACGGAAATATACTATTGCAACTCGAAAATGATATTTTGTAAGATGATGGGTAATGATCAATCAATGGTATTAAGAAGAGGTTTCTCATTAAGCTTGTAAGGATGGCATATTATCATCAGTCAATTAATGAGTCAATCCCACCCCTTATCGACACGACGTATATGATATATTTTAATTGGATTAGACCGTACCCAACCGTACCAAACCAGATCAGACCAGAGACCAGACCAGACCAGATCAGACTGAACCAGACTGCGCACAATAGGTCAAACTAGATCGGACCAAACCGAACAAGACCGTACACACTAGATTTAACTATACCGGAATAAACCGAACCGAATCGTACCAGACCAGACCGTATTGGACCGCGCACATTAGACCGACCTAGACCGGACCAGACCGAATCAAACCGTACCAGATCAGACCAAACTAGACGGCGCACCCTGCACTTGAGTAAACCAAACGAGACCGTACTAGGACATACCAGACCAGACCCAACCAAACCGTACCAGATCATACCAGACGAGACCAGGCCAGAGCAGACTAAACTAGACCGCGCACACTATACCGACTTAGACCGAGCCAGATCGATGCAGATCGTACCAGACCTGACCAGACCAGACCATCAGACCCGGAGTAAACCGAACCACTCCGTATTAGACCGCAATAGACCAAGCTAACGTTGTCCGTAATTCTCACATGTATTCTTCACACATTATTCCTACACTGTAAAAAATTTTTTCGATAAACTTCAACCAACTGGTTGAAAATTCAACCAATTTGGTTGAAAATTCAACCAGATGGTAGAATAGACTAGTTGAATCTTCAACCAAACTGGTTGAATTTTTCATTCAACCCGTTGGTTGAAGTTTTTCGGAAAATTTTTTTACAGTATACTTTTACACACTACATGGAATCCAAAATCTTCTGTGAGTGGCTCAAGCATTTCTCTCAAGCGACTAATCCTAGAAACTAACGAGAATACTGTTTAAAAGGTATGGATGTCTCTAATTGTATGAGGCTCACCTATTTCGACTGAGCGATCCAACTAGTCTCCAAATAGGCATATGCTAGATCGCCAGTATTCAAAAATTAGAAAGAGTACTAAAGAATGGCGTTTCGTGACAGTATGCAGAGCTGACTCAACAGTATTTTGTCTGCATACCTAAGGCAGACGCGATTTTTTAAAAACTTTCTCAATACTAGCAATCCAGCACATGCCTATTTACTAGTCAACTGGAGCGCTCAATTCAAATACATGGGCCTTATGAAGATAGAGTCATCTATACCAAATATGAGCAGGCCATTCGGGTCAGATCTCAAATTATTCAAAATGTTCAATATCTGGAAAATACTCATTGATCCTTTCCTGACAATTTCAGAAACCATAGATACAACTATGATAGCACCGCCATTACTAAAAGTGGAATGATTACTGACGTTAACAACTGCGTTGGAAATCACTATCTCGAAGAAAATTTTTACTTTCCTCAAGATTAAAAGGAATAAACTAAGAATGCAGAAATCGCGAATGGGATGAATAGCGGAGTCTCAGATAATGTACTTACATCTGGGTTTAAACAGAATTTCAAATTTCCCAAGGGGAGTGAGTGCATCCATAAAATATATGACTCTCTGCAAAAGACGAAGTACAGGCACACAAGGATGAGTTATCGTCTTATGGACCGAAGGAGAATGGCTGGTAGAATAGAAATTGACGATCGGATATTGCATCTTGCCAACGACAGGGCCCACAGAATCTTACTCTAGGAATGCGTGATCGATGATAATGATGCGCACAACTTTGCGATGCGTCTTTATCAGATCTCTAGCGATTTTTCAAGCTCTTGCATCACACTATTTTCTAGAATTTATTATCCATAGTGAAAATTTATGGTCCTTCGATTGTGCAAGAAAGTGATGAAAAATTCGGAGAAGTAGACATTCTTCCCGGCGATTTGGTAAGCTGTTAAACTTGAGCATTCAGAATGCCAGCTGGAATTTTAATTAGGAATAATGGAAGACAGAGGGCGGGGTCTGTGTAAAATAGAGGGTCTCTTACCTCAGCATTGACAGAGGACAATCTTCTCAATAGAAATACTGAGTTGAAGACGGTCCAGTGAGCAAAATCTTGGTCTGTAGAAGTTATGAATGATGGAACAAGGATTCGGCATCAAATTCTGATAACATAATGCATTCTAAGATGCTTAAGAATCAAAAAATGTCAATGAATCATAACGATAACCATTACCTGTTTCTATTCTCCTAGGAGATAGATGATGATAATAATTGTCGTAGTCCGTGTTTAATTGTGTACAAACTTCCTCTATAATGAGACAATGCTTGGATAATCTCGGTTATTCGTATATCCATTGATGAATTTCAACAATTTTAGACCCAAAAAATGTTTTCTTGAGAAATTTGATAGGTCTATCAAACAGGACTAGTTCTAGACTTGATTGCCAGACGATAAAGTAACAACAAAATCTCAATCCTACGAGAATGACAAGCACACTGATTCACATGACTAATCCGACAAAAAACACACATCTGCTCGATTGATATTCAAAACATGTCACGACAGCACAACGTTCATTTGTTTTTTTTTTTTTTCACATTTCAAACATTCTTTTCAGTATCTGTTATTTCACAAACTTTCATAATATAATTTTTCCCGGAATCATATCAGTTCCCTACACAATATTTTCATCACTCTTGGAATATCTCTATCAAAGCTGAAAAATATCAGATTCCACAATCAATAGTGGCTCGTAGAAGTTTATACTGACGCAAACACAATTAGGGTCAATACCGGATGATTACGAAAGAATTCAGAATAGAAATGCTTCTGACAGACTAATCAACTGTTGGGGTGTCATCGTGATAGTTCAAAATTGCCCTATTCATAAATAATCGGGTAATATATTCCATGTTGACATTACCGTTTACAGTATACTATCTTATGTAGGGGTAAATATCCATTATTTGGTAAAAATGTTGGAATTCGCATCCAAACTGCGGCAGATTTCGGGGAAAGGATCTAAATAAATTATAAATACGATTGAGCATTCCATAACACGTACATACCATTCTCTCAGTATAAAAGTAGAACGAAGAAGAGAGGATGAAAATAAAGTGAACGTCCCACGGATGTTGATTGCATTAGGAGTGCATGAAATGGTGCAAATTTTCACGAAGCTCGAGTAAAATTGTATCATAAAATCTCAGTGCCCTCGTGCAGGATAATTGAATCAAATATGCGAGATAATAGCTCAACAATACTGGCTCAACTTAAAAAGCAGGGTCTCATAGATTTCACATGTGAATGTGAGTTTGACCAGACATACCAGGATTAAATTTTGTCATATTCTTTCACCACGAAAAAGATTTAATGAGTCCATATTTATGGGCTGTTATTGATACAGCTTTAAAGTATTCTTATGAGCAATTGCCCCATTTGATATCAATAGTCTTAAGCCATAAAAGCTGATTATTTCACTAATTAGACAGGAATGGTATAGAATCGATTGGTTATCAAGACCATCTCAAGTAGTGTCCTACTGACGGTGAAAATCTATCTTACTCAAGTTTTTACATTATTTCTCCTTTTTCCCCTTAGACCTCGGCTTCGACATGAGCAAGTACGAAAAGGGCGCCGACACGTGACGATTTAATCACGGTTAGCAAAATGTTGACTCAAGCTCTCAGCAAAGAAAGAGCGATAATGGAGCAAACAATAATGAACACTGTGTCGACATTTTGTGAAATGGACCGAGAAATGCCAAAACGCTTAGTAAAATAAATCGATAGAGAAGCGTGACGTGAAATGGAGAGTGACAAAATCGAAGTTTGAATGATGAAGAAGAGGAGTCTCTTGAAAATAAGATGGAAAAAGGTCAAAAATTGTTGGAAAAAAAAAATATTGATTCTGCAGACTGGAGTGACTTAGCTATTTCGAGGAAATGCTCTTGAGTAATCATTCGATTGGCTTTTTGGCATTGGAGAAATTTATCTTGTGAAAGAGTCATGGCATCCGAATCCTTTTGAACGTTCAACGTTCATCTTAAAGCCGATGTACTCTTGTAGAATGGCTTTGTCGGGAGCTGCTAAGGGTGAAAGATGCTTTTGCATAAAGGAACATAGTAGTGGGTTCAAAATTCATCCAGGATCTGGAAGGGTGTAAATTTAGGTGCAAATTCATTGTCGCATAATTGATGCAACATTTCAGTTTTGAAAGTAGGACAGAGGAAGTTGGCGCGTTGCGAGGTAGAAAAGTTTTTTGCTTACAGTTGTTTTGCTGGATTATAGATTCTTGGGAAGATGAGCTATCCCATCAAGGTTGAATCAATCATCTGTATTTGATCACTCACTAAATCTTCATTTGCTACCCTTATACTGTACTTTCTACGACTCTGAAATTTCTTGAATTTTGTTTCGTGTTTTTTATCCAATGATATCCTCGTTGGAATGATTCAATTATGATGTATGTATGAGATTATTTGATTCTTGAATGAAGACATTGGCAAAATTTTTTGGAATGCATCCATAGATCTGAGCTGCATCAGTATTTTAACTCTAAACTTCAACTAAAATAAAACGTTTCCGATCAACATAATTCTAAAATTTCCCGAAACAAATTGTGTCGGTAAATCTAATGCCTTTGACGAATTTCTCATCCACAACTGCCCGATCATGCAGTGATAGACCATTCGACTAGTATCATTTCACTCATCACTCGATTATAAAATAAATCAACTGTAACAGATATTATATCACATAATCGAATCACGATATGAACGATCTACCCTCACAACAAGAAGAGCTATGTGATGACGTGTGTCTGACTCTTATATCAGCCATCAAAATATCCCTCTCATTTCTATAAGAATCCTATTTAGCAGTTTATATATGAAAAATAATCGTCTCTCACTCGGCGCACAGTGAGAAATATATATAGAAATCTTGAAACAGTCAGTACACGTGTTTAGCTGCGAGGCCGGTTTTTTCGCAATTTTATCTCGGCCAAAAACTGAACTTGCTTTTTCTGATGGATATCCATATCTATATGGGAGTAAAACCAGCTTGGGCATTAGTTTATGTCTTTGGTGAAGTAAATCACCACAGCCAACGTGTTGAACACTAAAGATTAACTTTGATCCTCCGCGATGTAGTGTATGCCCTCGTGTATGCCAATGCTTAAATGTTGTATCACTCTTCAGTTCTTTCCAGATATGGAAATACTGAAAAAATATGAATTTTTATCAGAAATGACACGCATGAATTGCTAAAATCAATTTGTGAGGCTGTATGAGACACCACCCGAGACCACCACTAGCAAGAGCTTTGATATCAACGTGGAAGATATTTCTCGGTGATGCGTGTGAATGAAAATTTGACACCCGAGACGAGCGAACAAAATTGATGGAAAATCAAACGATTCGGTATATGATTGAGGGGAACAGGGCAATTTTTTTGGTATACTTTCGGCGTAAGATACGTTTTTGTTCAGAGCTTTCATGGATCTCATGTTACGGAAGCTTCAGCGAAGTGTACACACGGAAGTCGAATCTTTTTTTGGATGAGTGCGGGCGATTTATCTAACCCTAGGCGAATTATGGTTACACAAAGCGATACAATATTCGTATTCTTCGCCCAAGCTCTTTCTTGAATAACATCACAATTTCGAGGAATAATCCTCACTATTTCGACTTCTTATGAAATTTGTAATTGGTCATTGCGCTGGTCTCATCGACGAAATCGATTCTACATAAAACTGATGTTACGATTTTCTCAATTCTCTGATAGTGTTGTAATAGACACTTAGATTCCTCCATATATCCATTCAATAATCAAGCCACACCTCATCACAATACCGGCTTTCAACCACAGAAATTGTTACTACTTAATATCTCGCGTCTCATTTTATTTGCTAAATGACGTGGACTGCAGGCATATCGTCTAATCTGGTAAGAAGATAATGTCGGATGACATCCAAGTTGGGATAAGGTACACTTGCTAAATCAATTCTCACAATCGCCATCAGTTGATTCTCGGGGGGAGGAGTTCATTGATTCTGAATAAAAGTTAAATCAGATTATATATCCTGATTTGATGATCAACACATTCTGGCTGTACTCTAAATCGTTACGTGATGTTCTGAGTGCATGGGATGCTGCAGCATCAACAACAATTGTTATTCAAAGCAAAATATTTTGCCGCAATCTAGAGTTCTTCGCCTTCGTCAACAATTATTTGTCGATTTTTTTCAAATAGGAAGAAATATTATTCAGTCCCAGCTAATTGTACTGCACACTTTGCTTGGGGGAGAAAAAAAATCCGAACGTTGCGTGGGTATTAGTGGAGAAAGCTGTGGTAGCTTTCTTTCTGGTGGCGTAGGGGGAGTGAACTGTGGTAGCTTTGTCCTTTGCGTATGACGAAAATTTCCGTATGGTTGACTGAAATGCCGATATGAGTGATTCCACCGAGAGTGTGATTTTTTGGGGCCAAAATTGTCATTAAGAGTGATTTGGGTCAAAAAATTATTTCAGCCCGAGACGAGTTTTAGTGAAGCGTTGCAGTTGGTTTCTACTTGTTTTGGCACAAAAAGGAAGTACCTAGAGCTACGTAGCTCAAAATTGAAGCCGGACAAAGATATGTCGAGTTTAAGGGGTCGCAGAGGGGGACGGAAAGCACAGAGACGGGAAGGACATTTCGCAACTTAAATTATTCCCACGGCTCAACAACCAATCGTAGGCTCTTTTCCGCATAGATTTGTTGTGATGCAATCACATACTTCAAGAAAATGTGTTTCACAAAGCCATATAGCGCGTTGGGGAGGAGCACAACATGGGGACGGAAAGAACAGAAAGTTTTGTACGCCATTCTGAAAACACGTTCATGTGATGCACTTGGATGGGGATTTAAGTTTTCCGCTAGTGTCGCGAATGGATTAGGTGTATTTGGGTATCTAGAAATCAACCTCATTGGTTAGAAAGGCTCAATAGACTATCGGGAACTTTGCCAACCTGTTTAGTGCTGTGCAAGCAGTATCGGTGCAAATCCGTCTTCAAAATGTCAGATGGCCGTGCGCGAGCTGAGGGTTTAATTTTGACTCGCAAAGTGGTGGATTATGTTATTTGAAGTATTACAAAATGGAGTGCATAGAAACACATAGGGGGTTTTAACTCTGCATATGCATCAGGATGTATTTAAATGTCCAAGTTCGGTTTACTACAGCACGGTGTGCCTGAACGCATTTTATTCGAAGTGAAAACTCCCTCTGAGATTATTTTGGTTTCTGATTCTACATTTTTGGGGCATCATTTTCCCACAAAAATTAAAATCGCGGGCTGAGCCCTTTTGAAGGAATGTCGTTTGGAACATTTTTCGGACCGTGTCTAGGAACGCCCAAGTGATACGGCTCATCCCTCGTTGGACATGAGCCCAAAATCAAGTTTCTTCACTTTCTAACACTAGTTTTCAGAAGATGTGACCACTTTGGATACTTCTGAGGCTTGTTGAGGTTGGGCATGTACCCTAAAAACCCTTCAAAAATGCAAAAACCAATCTCTTGATGTCTCATTTGAGAAATGACCATCTACCGTTTGGGCTCTCCAAGACGCTATATTGGAAATAATCTTGTGATGGGCAGTACAAACAATGTTCATCACGATGTCTTTCGTGGTGGAACTTGTAATGTACATTATAACGAATTCCAATAAAATCATAATGTTTTTTGTGATGTTCAGGTAATGGCGAGGAATTTCTTATGTCAATTCATCACTATTTTACGGTGAAAAAACCGGAAGAAAACTCGTCTACATAACTCGTAAATTTCGCCGAGAGTGGGATTCAAACCCACGACCTTTTGGTTCCGGGACCAAGCACATGCCTCGGGGCTGGGGAGTCATGTTGAAGGTAAGCGTCTAATAAGCTTACTTGACGTTTGACTGACCGGAACAATCTGTTCATTCTCTCAAAATCTGATCATCCGTTCACTCAGTTCGTCATACAAAAAACTCAGAGCGGATCAGGTGGATGCTTTGGAATGGTCCGGTTTCAATGAAAATCCACGATTTTGACTATTTCGGGAATCACATGAGTGCAACGTGAAAAATGATTGAAAAAGCAGGAAATATCTCCTTTCACGTTCCTAAATGTGTTATAAGGTAAGTGTGCACAAAATGCCCCCATTCCCTAATAGGCCCCGACTCAAGTTGTCAAATGTACAGCTTGCAGACGTGGACACGCATTTTTTCATGTTCGTTACGTAGAAATGTGAGGAAATCAACGGTTTGGGCCGATCCAAAATGACCCGCCCCTTTTCTTACAACATTACTAGCAATATTCGGTACTTTCGACTTATTTTATCTTAATCACTGAAAGCTATGCCGAATGAGATTGATTCAATCATTTTCTAACGCAGCTCTCCTCATTCTCTATGTCTACGTCCGGAATGAGAAATGCTTATCACAAAATAGAAATAATTCGATTCCTAGCCGATTCTACGCCTATATTACTGCAAAAGTGCATCTTTGGCCCCATCTACCCAAGGGCTCTTGAGGTATGTCTCCGAGTTTTTGAAATTTAGAGAATCTTCTGGGAATTTGTGTGGTGATTCAACTATCCATAACACACCTTCTGCTGGAATTCCAAAGAGCCTGTCCATTTTGTTTTCGAGTTTTCGATGTCAAGAGCTCGAGCTCGTAACACGCGGAGGATAGGAACGGCGGCGCAGTAGAAGGCAACTTTTTTGGGCCGTTCTCACGAATGCTCCGACAATTCTTTAGAGAATTCGTTGAAAACTTGATATGTCATTGATTCAAGTCTTGTCTTCATCCTTGCCAAGAATAGGGACCCGTGCCCATTTATTTTGTTTACACGAGAGCTCGAATGTTTGTGATTTTCGTCTGCGCGCGATGTTGATCCTCTGCCTCGCGGAGAGCGTGTACGTGTACGAGCTGCTTTGTTGTGCATACGCGATTGTACATAAAAAGACGGCGAGGCCGCGTTGCTGTCAAAACAACACGGCTCGCTCAAACTTTCCATCCTGATTGTCCCAGGAGACATACCTTAAATAAGACATCAAGAGATCGGTTTTTGCATTTTTGAAGGGTTTTTAGTACATGCTCAACCTCAACAAGCCTCAGAAGTATCCAAAGCGGTCACATCTTCTGGAAACTAGTGTTAGAAAGTGAAGAAACTTGATTTTGGGCTCATTTCCAACGAGGGATGAGCCGTATCACTTGGGCGTTCCTAGACACGGTCCGAAAAATGTTCCAAATGACATTCCTTCAGAAGGGCTCAGCCCGCGGTTTCAATTTTTGTGGGAAAATGATGCCCCAAACATGTAGAATCAGAAACCAAAATAATCTCAGAGGGAGTTTTCACTTTGAAAAGAAATTCGTTCAGGCACACCGTGACAGGGGACGGAAAGGACATTTGAACCATTTATCAGGCACTACAAAATATGGGGACGTTAGGATCGTCCCTAAAACTATTAACATAGTTGCGCATCAATAGAATACACCCCAGAAAATTGCTACAGTGCACATTCCAACCCTTAGAAACTCGGAGAAACACGGAACACGGAAAATCGCACTTTCGGCGGAATCACTGATATATTGAAACAAAAAGCCGGTATAAGAGTATTTTTGGCTGTCCCACTAGTCTTTCTTCGTCAGAAAATCAATGCGTGGGTAAAATTATCCAGATCCAATCTTCATGTCTGCCAATGTCAGTTCCCAAAAATTAAACCTTCAATCTCCATATAGATGGATTATCATATTATGAACCTTGCGAAAAATTTCATCAACTCACCGAATGAATGATCTTTATTTATGAAATGTTGCAGATTTAATGGGTTTCGAGTCGATCTCGGGAAAATTGACGAGCTGGGAATGCGGTCGTCAGAGCTTGGACAATTTACATACAACGATGCTGATTAACCTAAAAAATGGAGCAATGGTCTGATGGTTCTTGCCGTTGGCTTCGCTGCGGACTCAGTGAAAGCTGGCAAGAACAAGCAGATTCTGGTTCCATGATTTTTATTGTCAAAAGGCCTACCGGCAAGAGCTGATTTGTGCCATTTATTGGTATGATCAGCTCTGTACCGCAGCAGCTTCAGTATAAATCGTATGGAGAACTCAGGAAGAAGTAGTGACAGCAGCGTCTGGCTTTTAAATTTTCCGCCACCTCAAATAGCTGCGGCAACAAGTACTCAACATTTTGTCAACAGTAGCTTTCTACACAGTTTTCCTGGGAGACATTCACCCTACACAGTCAGTGAGGTAGGTATCTTTATGTGTAAATGCTCAAATCTTTTTTGGAAATTTCTCGCTGTTAAATGATCAGGGACCTTTGTAAGATTGTCTCTTATCAAATACCCGATTGGAAATCATCAACTTAGTACTGACGCAGTACTAATCCAAAACTAGTACGGCACGTCTATGACACTCTTCCAGAACTTGTATGATATCGGATCAGTACTAGCGCAGCAGCACCAGTTTTCAAGACTGACATGGCTGGTTTGTAAGACTGATTTGACTACGCTATAGTGATATCATCCGAGTCCTGGAAAGGTGTCGCGAAGCTGAAATATCAGTCTTGGAGTAGTACTGCTTCGTAGTTCTATTGCGGTACATTCCAAGTCCCAGAAGAGTATTGTTAACGCAGCTGTGCCATTCTTGAACTTGTACTGCTGCGGTGAATGATACCGGATCAGTACTATCGCAGCCTCATCAGTTCAAGAATGACATGGCTGGTTCGTGATACTGATCACTGACACACGGTGCCAGATTTTAGGAATTGCGGTTTTAAATTTCATTTTTCCAAGAGCGACGAGAGGTATAAAATCGTATTTATTTTTTAATGGAAGGTCTGCTTAAGAATCATGGCACTTGTGAAATCGGATGTCAAATATTAAGATTTAGGGTCAAGATATGAAGGAAAAAGAAAACACTGAGGGAGAACCTCATAAAAGGCGAGAAAAATTGTAGCTTGGTAAACTTGCATTCTTAATTCAATGCTTCTCCGAGGTATGATTCGCGTAATTATTACTATCGTCGTGATTTCGGTCCACTGTCAAGTCTTGAAAATCAGCAGCATAGTTCATCTCATAAAAACCCATGGGTATCCAGGATCTTTGTCCTTCAAGAATATATTGACCCTTTAAACTGACGATGAGTGGCCAGGGAGTCCGGGTCACGGATGTAGATGAAACTCTGAGAATAGCCTCCTTTTAGCACCAAAAGATGAAACTTAAAACCGCAGAGTCTAACGCTCAAGAGTTTTCGAACTACAACTCATGCATTATAGTACATCTGTATATACCATTTGCCCACATTTATAGATATACTGTAATGCATAGGTTCTAGTCTGTAGCTCGAAAACGCTTGAGCGTTAGACTCTGCGGTTTTAAGTTTCATCTTTTGGTGCTAAAAGAAGACCATCCACAAAGTTTCATCCAATTCCGTGACCAGCACTCCCTGGCTTCTCATCCTTGTGAGTTTGGTCTAATAATTCCATCACAGAACCGGTAGAAACAATGAGTTTGCTTCTTTCTTTTTTTGATATTTCCAACTTTCTGAGGAGTGACAAGAGAAGTGCGTTGATTTTTGAGTGCCCCGGATGCAGATTCATTAATGGCCATATGAATGATCACAGAGTGCTTACCATTACTCCTTTCATTATACTTCTAGGCTGTCCTGTTGGTGCTTGCATTGGGAAGTATCATAGTAAGCACAGTTGTGGGCAACATCTTAGTCTGCGTGGCTGTATTTCTGGTGAAAAAACTACGAAAACCGTGCAATTATCTTCTGGTAAGCCTTGCAGTTTCGGATTTGTGCGTTGCTCTGCTCGTCATGCCTATGGCCATGCTGTACGAGATAAACGGGGATTGGTCATTTGGACCCACTATGTGTGACATATGGGTCAGTTTCGATGTACTCAGCTGTACTGCAAGCATTCTCAACCTCTGCATGATATCCGTTGACCGGTGAGTAATTTTGAATGTATACTTCTCGCACTCAAGAGCCTTTGTCATGAAATCGGGTTTGTTTTGGCTCAAGGTATAGAGGTCTCCGTTATTATAGATACGATTTATGAATTCACCAATGGACTCCATGTACTCCGTGCATAGTCATTGAGGCTCGGTGAAATTTCGTGACTTCTAATTTCAAAACGTTGTGTCTAGTATGACATCGATGAGGTAGCCACCCCCCCCCCCGACCCTTTTGCTTTCTCTAAAGAGAAAGCTTTGTTTTCGGCACAGCAAATTTTTGATCAATTTCTCTATTAAACTCAATATTTTCTTCAACAACATTCCTCCTATCACAAAAATGCTTCAACCATCTTGTTCCTCTCGCCAAAATCTAACGATTGTAAGTGACACTTTACCTCCTAAAATCTTCCAAAACCTCCCAGGGACTCATCTCTACGTCCCTTTGCATGTGTCTGTGTGTGTGTATGTATGTTGTTTATTTTTCCGCCACGCTTTCTCTTCTACACTGCACTTTATCGATTTTTGCTTTTCTACAAGTTGTAGAAAATCACTCAACGATGAGACCAGTGATTTGGCTGCTCTCCTCTCCCAGTTGAATTTGATTTAGACGTGTTTTGAGGTAAATTGGCTGAAATTGTCTGCTTTTATAGTGAAATATCTCTTTCTAACTTGATCTTACGGCAATTTGGGTTACCTAGGCTATGGTTTTTTTGGCTTGATCCATCGATTGGTTAATACCGAATTCCATTTAATCTCCACAAACCTTAATTTTCAGAAAAGGCGAAAATTTTCAAGAAAAACTACATTTTGAGCATATTGGAACCAATTGTATCAAAATTCCGTCTCGACCAAATTACAGACATTGCTAAAAAAAACCTCAGTTTAGATAGCCCAAATCGCCCTAACTAACTTCCTCGAAAAAATAGCTCAAAATATACAAGAATATTTTCTTCAATATTCATACTTTCCTCATATCTTCTCCTCAAACCGACCCATTCAAATTTTAATAAACTAAACTGATACTTTTCCGTCATCCTAAATCGATTGGTTGATACCGAATTTTTTCAAAATTTGTTTTAGTACAGTCAAAATCAAATTTATTCTCGAAAAATCCAAATATTTCGAAAAGATTCCATTTCTATCATCTTTACGACAACTATATCAAAATTTCGTCTTAACCAGACGATATATCTTGCACAGAAAACACAAGTGTAGGTCATCTGAATTCCCCTGAAAGGGAATCTTGTGAAAATAGCTCAAAATATGAGAAAACAATTTTATCCAAAATTCATTTTTTGCTCGTATTTCCCTCTACAACTAATCTATTTACCTTTCAATGAACTAGAGAGATACTTTTCCAGCATCCTACATCAATTGGTTGAAACCAAATTTGATTCAACTACGTTTGAGTCTGATTCAAATCCAATTTTCACTCCAAGAATCGAAATTTCCTCCAAGAACTCCATTTTCATCATCTATAAATCAACTGTATCAAAACTCCACCTTAACCAAACGATTGTTTTCACTTGTAAAACTAGAGTCTAGATCATCTTAATCACCCTAAAAGTGTTTCTCGAGAAAATAAATCAGGATATACAATCAAAATTTTATCTGAAATTAATTATTTACTCATATCTACTTCTGAGTATGAGTTGCGTCTCAAATGGATTGGACCACAAGGGAAATGAAACTACTTTGTGGGAATTTCAATCATGATTTCGGATTCTGCTAATCTCTTTTAGCAGCGTATTTTATATTCAAGGTACAAAGGGACTAGTCGGTTAAGCATGGTTGATAGGCCCTTTCAGGTATGACACACAGAGTGATTTTCCTCAGTTTTTAACACCGAAAAGAATGAGGCAAGGAACTCTCTTCTTCCCGGCACTAAAGTAATACATTTGATTGATCTTATTCATCATTCATCATAATTTCTCGACAGGACTAGACTGCGTACAGATGCAATTTGCATTTCTGCATAGAATACGTGATTAATTTTTTTCTACTCCCTGATGAGGGGTGTTGTACGTACACCCGAAACGTGGGAACTTCATCGATATTGACACACTTTGGCTAATAAAGTCGGATCGAACGAAGTATGAAGAGCGATTCTACACTCCAATACACGCCATGTTTTGCGTTACTCTATCAGCTAGTGTCCAGTCTGCAGCATCGATGCATGCGGGATGCTCGTTCCAACTTGTCTCTCAATTGCACGTAGAACCTCATGAAAAATGTGAAAGATTCGATTTGTTCTTCTACCAGGCAACAAACTTGATACGGAAAGCCTCGCACAATGAAGTTTTGCATTCTGATCAGATCATTTTAAGGCATATGGGTTATGATATTCAATATGATAATGAGATCGATAAGTAGGAGAAAGAATTCTTACCCGATTAATTTGATTTGATAAAATTTCGGAGACCTGCTTTCATGCTCAGTGGAAAATCAAATTTCTACTCACTCAACAGTCTTTTTGACCAAGTACACATAGCCGTTAATTGTGGAACATGCAAATGAATATAATTCCATATTCTTTGAGTGAATGAACTGTACAAATGTCCGCGTTGGTACTCGTTGAGAATATTGTGACCAATCATTGAAAAATCAGAGCTTGATATCAAGCATTTCAAAGATTGAATCTCCGTTCCACGCATTTACTAGAATCTCGGGAAAAGACAGAATTTTAGCAAAAATTTGATGAATCCATTCGCAGGAAAGTTTACTTTCATTGAGAATCTTTCCATCTCTGTCTCCGTGGCAATATTTGAACATCCAAGCGCATGCAGCCATACTCACACGTAACATCTGTCATAGAGACTGCAAATTTAATACTTAGCAACCATCGAGGTTAACTGTCAATTGGACTGCAACGGACTGCTCACGCATATTCATAGCAATGAACGATTATTATCAACCGGTGCAATTCTTCTGAAGCATCAAAGCGAGTGTGAGCAGGAATATTGACTCGTGACTCGTACGACCTGACACGAGAGGCATCGTATTGTTTCATTGACCCTGCAAGCTTGTCATGGCAATATGGACTATTAAAACCAAAAATCAGGCGAGATAAATATAGAAATTCTCAAATTTCCACCAGGATAACAATACATCTTTTTTGAGTTGTGACATAGACCTTATCGCATCTCTAAGAATCATAACCATTCTCCGATACTATCTATCCGAATTACTACAAAGACTTACTTCTAACATTAATCCAGAGTTTGAAAGTGTTTAAGATTTCTTTATCTTGACTCCTGTCGATACCGTCACAACCGTGTTCTGTTTATGATAAGGCAAGTCTTATGAATCTTCAAATTTGAATCGTCCATCTGAGAGAGACTTCATTCCCTGGGCTGTTTTTTAATAGCCAAAACATAGTAGTAGACTCATTATGAAAACCCAAAGGGCCACGAGCCAAAATTTTAGCTTAGAATTCGTTATTTTAGACTAAAATTATATCCAAAAAATTATTTGTATCATGTCACACCGGAAGTGACACAAATCCACTCTTGAATGAAGCATTGATGCGCTCAGGCGGTCATGATTCTATTCGAAATTCTCAGAATATTCCCAATTTTATTCGCAATTAAGCCTCCATCTTAAACCGATGCACGATCGGTAATATTCCATCTATAACCGGAAATTGTTAAATTTTACAGGTACTATGCAATAACGAGCCCTTTGGACTACGGAGTGAAACGATCAACGCGTCGAATGGTTATCTATGTAGCTCTTGTATGGTTAGGGGCAGCTTGTATAAGTTTACCACCATTGTTACTCATCGGTAACGAGTATACTGTACACGAGTCGAGGAACACAAGTTGTTCGGTTAGCCAAAATTTTGGTTATCAAATCTATGCGACTGTGTGCAGCTTCTACATACCTCTCTGTATTATGACCCTGGTGAGTTTACATGAATATTATTCTCGATCTCAGTTAATTTTTAGTGCTTAGAATATCATAGAATATTTAGTGAAGACTAAAAACCAGATGGTCAGGAGCGTTTCACTGTTGCATTTGAAAACGAAATAATTATGTTCCAGAGTTAATTATAAAAAGCAATCCTTGGAATTCGCAACTTTAGAAATGCATTCTCTGGTATTTGCGATGTACTGACTCACTTATTCGCGCTTTGGATCTTACCAAACCAATTTTCACGACTTTTCAAATGGATTTTCCATTTTTAAATAATGTCTGATGTTTTTGGACCGCTCTCCCCTCTTCATTACCCATGACAAGATGCTATTGGTATTCACGACATTTCCAATAGCGGGGTCTGCCTGTATGATACATGCCGTCATAAAATATCAATTACTGCTATTCTATGAGACTCCTCACAGCTCATTTTTTCCAAGAACTTCTACGAAATAGACGTCACAAAAATCATCTCATGCCAATGGAAAAAATCAAATTTTTCTCAAAATGTGGTCTTAATTGAGGGGATGGGTGGAAAAAGGGCGTAACCGCCATTATGCCCTTTTTCCGGACATCGCTTTTTTTGAGCCCCTATACCAAGATCTACCACTCCTTGAAACCCGTTTTTTTGTAAGACCCCAAAAACCGTCTGGCAGATAAAAGGGCGTAACCGCCATTACGCCCTTTCATCTGCACGATAAAAGGGCGTAAGTGCAATGATAGAATGTTGAAAGGGCGTAACTGCTATGATAAGATATTAAAAGGGCGTAACTGCTGTGATAACATTTCAAAAGCAGGGCTTAATTTTTTGCTCAGCCCAACAGGATTTTGAAAAAGGGCTTAAGTACCTGACTGAAAAGATTCAAAAGGGCGTAAGTAAGCGCGGATCTGGAAAAAGGACCTAATTACCGAGGAACAATCTTATAAAAATTCTCCAGAGCTTGGAAACGATTTTCCACCTAATAAAACGATGAAAACATGTTGTTTTACCTTCACATTGAGTATTTTTACCCTTCACTAGTGAAAAAAATTTCTCGTCATTTTCACACGACTAATAGAGGCTTTTCGTGTCCACAGAACTGTGGAGCATGAATCAAACCGACCCCTAGCAATCAGATATCTTTCAAAACATGCCCAGGAACACTCTCAAAAAATTTGGAGACAATTGGACTTGATCTCGAGATTTAATTCCACTTTTTGTGAGGAAGAAAGTCCGAAATTTGACCCTGTATTCGGAAAAAGGGCGTAATTGCATTTTTTGGAATTGCTTAATAGAGCTCAAAATCAAATTTTATCTCCCGGCTCGGGTTGGGCTATTTCGAGAATGTTATTTTCTTCGAAATAAGTCAGTTCAATTCGTCCAATTATGTCTGTAGCGGTTTTTATTAAGTTTTTATTGATTTTCTCAAAATGACCGTTTTGCAATTACGCCCTTGTTCCACCGACCCTCTCAATTGTTTTGTACCTATCCTTCTTCCTATTATTTTGGTGCCTACTGTAATTATCGACTATTATATTTCAAATTCACAGGTGTACCGTAATATATTTAGAACTGCTAGAAAAATTGCATTGGAAGAGAAATACTCTCGCAGCCATCTCGAACCTTATTGTCAACTAGACTTGAGGTCTCAAGTGCCACCACCTATTCTACAACCCAAATCTGATATTGATCTTCATGCAGATCGTTGTCCTTCGCCTACGGATCATCACCGTAGCTCGAATGCATCTACTACTGTGAGTAAATCATTTTCTAAGATTACACAATTGGACTCACGCACAAACAGTTTCAAATACAAATTTCAAAATATTATCCAATCCCTTGGAACGGAGAATCGATCACGATAAGGACTTACACCATAGCTATTTATGTCGCCTGTTGCTGAATCAACATCTGATTATTATTTACATATTCTCCTGGTTTGACATGCATCAGGCAGCCGTATTGAGATGAAGAAGATCACGATACTATGTATCTGATCATCTTGTTCTTGGAAAAATTTTTGAATATTATTGAATTTTTCGAAAAATCCAATCAAAACTGTCGTATCGTTCAAGAATATTGGAATGTATAAGAGAAGCATTATTTTAAAGTAAAAGTTTCTGTTGCGAACCATGAAACTCTGATGCATCAAACTATTTCGAGATCCGTCATAAAATGATAGAATTTCAGCTAATTGCGCGCGCATCAGTTTTCCGATAGAATGCGTATTGAGTACCTATTATTCCTCCAATCGAGGTTTGTTATCCAGGCAGATATCCAAAAATTTATGGAAAAATTCAATAGGGGCTTGATAGGCAGAATGAAAATTTTCTTAGAGTATCCATGATCCAATGTAAGGTATACCTGTTCCTAATTTGCTCCCACTCCCTAATATGCCCCCACTCGAGTTCTCGAATGTACGAACCCGCAGACCTTGGTGCGCATTTTTTTATGTTTGTTGCGTTAAAATATGAGGAAATAAACGTTCTGGACCTATCCCCTATGACCCGCGCATTTCTTACAACAAAAAAGTGGTTTACGGTACTTTCGACTTCTTTTTTGTTAGTCACTAAAAGCTATGCCAAAAAAAATTGATGAGATCAATTCCAACGTACTTCAATTCATTTTCTTTGTCTTCGTCCCAACTTTAGAATGCTTTTTGCAGAATTGCAAAATTCGATTTTTAGCCAGTTCTACGCCCATATCACAAGGAAAAGGGGCAGTGTTCCTAATTTACCCCTATAGTATTTTTCCAAACTCGTTCCTTGCTCCATTGAGATGCATCAATTTACCTCAAAAAGTTTAAAACGGGGTAAAAAAAAGCTACAAAATGAGCCGTCTCATTTGGAGGTCTGGGAGCCGAGATATCCCGATTATACGAAAAACTCGTATAATCTCATGAAAATAGGCCTCTTTTCCCTGTGGGGGCAAATTAGGAACACACTGTTGAAAACTCGCAGAAAATCTTCTTTCGCGAAAATCAAGATATCTCGGCTCCAATTCTTTAAAATTAATTGTACTTTAGCTCATTTTGAAGGTCTTGGAACAAGCTTCAAAATGAGCTAAAGTACGTTGAAAAATATAGAGATGAATTGAAATGGCGAGCAAAACAAAAGTAGTGGGGGCAAATTAGGCACACTTACCTTATTTCATGCATAAATCATTAATCTCTCGTCAATTTTTTGGAAAGAATGTGCTCATCTCAGAAACTAGTTCTTTCCGAGTGTCGATACCGATCATTGGAAACTATTGTGAACCCTCGATAGTTAGGTATGCGATTTATTTAGTTGTCCACCAAATCATACAACCAGATAACCGTGGAAGCAAATATTGAAAATCATGGCTTATTCGGGACTATATGAAAATTGTGAGCACTTAGATAATCATATGATATTGTATTGTCTAAGTTGTCAATATTAACACATTCACTGCGACGGCGAAAATGGCGTTCGGGTCCTGTGTGCGATGGGCCCCACTGGTGGGGCCCATCGCAGTGAAGGTGTTGGACACTGGAACAAATTTGAATGAGTGATCTACGAGCCATTTTGATGAAATCCATATCACTCTTACCCACTTTGAGATCCAAGGGGAACATTGTATATATATATATATATATATATATATATATATATATATATATATATATATAGTGGCTTTTCCAGGCCCGCCGAGTTTCTCAGAAGAACTCCAGGGGTCTTTCGGGTCCATTGAGGCCCATTGCGGCGGTAATCCGCCTCTCTGTCCACATATCCATACCATCGGTTCTTCTCATTTCAGGAGCTTGATCTGAGGGAAAAGTCTGTGGTTAGGTTTGTGGAAAGCGTGGTGGACCATTTCTAGGTGTAGTTTGTGCCCATTGGAACATTAATTTCTATGGGATTCGCTCACCACACGTATGCTCATACCTAATTGTAAGTCCGGGTGGTGGTGGGGTTGGGGGGGGGGGTGGAAGTTCGAGGTCCCTGACTGCAATACAACAGTCACGCCAGACAGCCTGCGGTGAGCTCTTTCTTTCCACACAGTGGGGTTTCTTTCTGTTTCTTTTATGTTATAACGAATATTATCCTCCAATCTAATTCTTGGTCTCCCTCGATTTATTCGTGTTGTTGGTGTATATTCTACGATCTTACGAGCTGTTCTATAAACGACAATGAAAATTCCCTCCCTAGCACGTCTTAGAATTTCACAGAGAAATAGCGAATTGCGTATGAAAAAATAAATAACTCAATTCACGAAAGTATGTTTGTGTATTTCGTAATCGAGAAAACGCTCTAAGCCCGCGTGTCACTCCCGCGAGAATTGCAGAACTGTTGAGATCAGAGCAAATATCTAGCTGGATTGGACTAGACATACATACGCAGGAATGCTGAATTCTCAAAAGCAATGAAGCTGAAAAATTCACGGAGCGCAATATCGAATCTACTCTATGTACCACACCCCATGCTCCGACAACGTTTCACCCTCGTCCATCCGCTTTCATCGAATTTCGAATCCATCGAAGCATTTCATATCACGGCCCGCATATTTTTCCCCAGATCGACAGAGCCACTTCAGAATCTCGTATTCGTTGGCAGGTTGTAGATTGATATCGACGTGGAATACCCTTGATTCATTGAATGGAATGGAATGCATTGAATTTTATATATCTATACTAACATTCAAATGTGTTGATCTGTATTTTCGGATGATGAGGCTGTCGTTGAAATTTGAATGCAGTAAGAAGGAGCTTCATGACAATGGCATTTAGTGTTTCTCTGAGATATGGCGGGAAAGGAAGAATTTTCCCAATAAGTAATCATCAGTAATTATCATCATGAACAGGCTATTGTGTACGAGACCTAGTTTTTGCAAGTTTTCAATGTTTGGGTGCTTAAAAAATTTGCAAGAAGTAGTCCGAGCGATTAATTTGACCTTCGCCTGTGGCTCACCAGGAGCGAGGTCATCGCATCCGGATCACGAATTCGGCTGAAACTTTGGAAATAGTCTTATTTCAGTGCCAAAAGATGAAACCCAAAATCATTGACTCTAACGCTTGAGCGTTTCTAAGTTATAGCCAAGGACATTGCATTGAATTAGCATTGCAGGTATACCTATAAGTATAATTTTAAACATGGGCCCATATGGCCAGTGCCAATGTTCTTGGCTGTAGCTCGGAAACGCTTGAGCGTTAGGGTCTATGATTTTGGATCTTGTCTTTTTGTGCTAAAAGAAGGCTATTCCCAGAGTTTTAGCCAAATCCGTGATCCGGATGTGACGAACTCTCGAGGTCAGTTCAAAAATCAATCGGTTAGAAGCCAGCTACAACCTCATCAACTCGGTGCGGAATGTACTATCTTCATTTTTTGTGCAGTAATGTGACTTTTCCACACGGTTCTCGATTTTCCTCCCTACACGACTAATGGAAGTAATACATTTCGATACAAGGATGTGAATAGTATATTTCCGTACTGAGCGCGGTAGCCCATTTTGGGCACTAGGACAGTTGGGCACTAGACATGTCCTCCGGTGCCCAAAATGGGCTTCCAAGCGAGGTGCGGATATATTTTTTCATTACGAGAAACCCAAAATACTATCTAAACGCGGCATTTTTAGGTTAGAGTAATGAAAAGAATTTTTTCGCATCCAAGTGATGAGTTACCGGCCGGAGTCGAAGACGAGGTTGGAAATTATTAGATGCCAGACTTGGATTGTGCTCCCGTCAATTGGACTGTACTTTATGATAAATTGTGAGTAAAAATCGATAAACTCACTTCTAGGCGCAGTGTATCAAAAAGTAGTATTCGACACTCAGGTGGAATGGTTTTCACATTTTCTCGTGATAATTCCGACCCTCATCTTCGGCTCTGGACGAAAAATATCACTAGTTGGACAAAACCCCACATTCTCGTCTACGTATGGAGATGAATAATATTTTACATAACGGAAGTTGATTGAGACCATTCTTAGCGACAGAACGACTCTGGATGCAAATTTAATAAAATAGCCTAAGATTTTTAGGGATTAGATATGTATTTCAAAGCCTCTTTTCCCTCGTAATCTTCTTGTAAAAATACTCTCAGTAATATAGAGTAGGCTTTCATTGTGAATGATATCGTTGGAATCCATCCCAAGGATAATCACGAATGGTAGAAACCTCGTCCTGACCACAATACACTGTCTTGAAACAGAACAATTCATCCATCAGCACCTTCTATATTACAGTGGACGATAATCACAATACGCGGGCACAAAAGTTAAATTTGGCATCCCAAGTGACTTTTTTCTACCCTCGCCTTCGGTGCGGGGGACAGTATTTTCGAAAAGATGCAAATCACAAGTTTTACGGATGCGTATCGTATGCTATTTTTTTTAGGAAATTTTGGGTCAAAAATTTAACTTTGTGCGAAAATAGTGTTTCATAGCAAGTTTCATAGTTCTATAACTCAAGAATCACAACTTTGAACATGATTTGATTTCTAAAAATTCTACCATGAAACATATCATGAGAAAGAAGACAGAAAGATACTTACAAATGGACCAGTGTCATATAAAGATGGATTGACGCACAATGTGTCAGAAATAATTTACTCTCATCTTTTGAAATTTCACTGCATGTATACAAATGGAAAATTTTAAGCACGAATGATCCAATCAGCTATATGTTACGAATGAATTTTCGATATTCATGATTCACAGGTCTGAAATGTATCCGAGTTGAGAGAAAATATCAATAAACAAATCCTCATGATGATTACACCTGTGGAATACTTTTCACAGTCTGCAGGTGAAAAGTCCTTCACTGATTGATCTTTTCAAATCCGCTTCGCATCGAGAATTTTGTCGTTGTGCGCAATGATCAAGCAATGGTAGGAGTCAATATATATTTCATCCAATCTGACGCACCTTTTCTCGAGGAAAACTTACAAATCCAGATGCGTTGCTTGACAGTTGAAAAGGTTTGCACCCTTACTCGGTCAGTCACCTGCATGATCTATATACCTATGTCTGAAAGATTATCGGATAAAAGTTTCTCAAAGGTGAAAAGCTGCCCGATCCTTTCAGCATCAAAAGATATACCTACTCACTCCTCTTACATCTTCCTCACAAAGTTTACGATTCACAAGTTCACATCTTTGTCTTTCCATTCGAGCACACCTGTAACAAATTCAATTTTCTCACAAATCATTTTTTTGCCATTTCCGAATCATTTCAATCACAAATTTTACTTTCTTAGCCTAAGCATACTCAGATAGTTCCATATTTTGTGAAGAAAGTACGATCGAAAGTAAAGAAGAGAAGTGAGCTACCAAAGCAAATTGAAATAAAGTAAATCAACTTCAAGCCTGAGCCTTGCTTTCGAATATTTGAGGGTTATAAGATTTCCTTATATCTCAAAAAAGATTCAAGAGTATGAGAGGGTGAAATGGTGTTTGGCTTGACTGACAAGCCAAGTGTACATTCACTGCTATCCGAGCCTGAAAGGAATGAGATTCTTATCGATGCATGACTACGTTCGAAAATCGTATCGGTAGAAATAGCGAGCGTAAAAATCCGCTGAGCCAACACTTTTCCAATGCAGTGAACTCTTTAGAGCTATGAGAGCTTGACAGATTCGACTTTTTCGTTTAACGTTTTCTCCTCCATTTCGCTGTTCTTAGATTCAACGTTTTTCGTGATCTAGATTACGGGTTGGGGAAATCATATATTTTTAAATGCTGATTTTATTGCAGGATGCTTTCAATAATTATGGAATTCAAGTCTTCCCTGCAAATTTCACAAATTTTATTTGCAATATTACGGTGGTTAGATTACGATCCTCATCAAGCTTGGAAATTTTTAATTCTTACATTGTTCACTAGAAACCTTTCCACCATTACGATGAGCCGTCAATGGTAAACATCAACACGTTAGCTGCGGTGGTTACCACCGGTGGGTCCCGTGGATCCTTTTCCCAGTGCTGAGAAGTTTGGCCTCATAGGAAATAACATTAAGCGGGGACCCACCGGTGGACTCCGTCACACCCGGCGAAGGATCACCGATTTTAACCTCGTATAATGTACTGATTCCATTAGTCCCTAAGATAAGCGGAAAGATTTCATAATCTCTGATGGGCAAGGTCCTCAGCCGATCAATCATCATGACAGACTGGGTCGTATCGGATACATTGAGTCGCATTCTATAGACCGAAATATATCAAATAAAATTTGCGAAACTGTGAAGAAAGACCAATAAAGTCATTTCATGATTATGGAATCGAATATCATTTCAGCTTGGATTGGTTGACCATATATCATGACATTGCGAATCAGTGCCTACAGATATTGAATTAATTGTCTTACAAAATTATTAATCCATAATCGTCACACTTCTAGAAATCTACGTGAACCTCGAAAAACGCAATAAATATGGCAGGTTTGAAATGTTTTGAAAACTTTCTCCTGCTCGGAGATGATGTGTCGTCAGTTTCAAAAATTGATTGTTCATCTTCTTCAACATAGATGTATCTATTATTCAACATTCTTGACCGCATCTTCTCATAAATTCACAAAAGAGCATTTGAATTCTTCATGTCATGAAACTGAATGAATGAGGCTCTGTCTTTCATTCACGAGTCACTTCTTATATGAATTGTTCCACTGTCAAACGACCGTTAGAGTAAAATCTGTGAGTCATTCCTGTGTGGTGATGATATCTCACACAAATTTATAGGAATCAGTAAGGTATCGGCATCATCTTAGAAATTGATATAATTTGATGAGGGGCGCGCAATTTTTGCGGAGGAATTCATATGATACTGCGAAAAAAATCATTCACACTGACGTGAAAAATTTTGTTGTTTTCATCTAGAAAGCCGAGTAGAAAGCCCTCAAACGTCTTACTCCCTTCTCGCAGTTATTGATTCAACTTACAGAATTGGTAATAATCACTAGGATATGCTAATTTACATGTTATCGGACCGGTCGAGAGCGATTTTCATACGAACACATTCATTCTTTATCCTCGTCGAAAAAACCTCGACATGCATACCGGATGTCGATACAAAAATTTCATGCAGACGTATCTCAAACTTATCTTGAACAAAACATAATTCGACTTTCTCCTATTCTACGAAAATTACGATTCTTCGTACGAGGCAATCTAGATAGAGCTAGAAAATAACCGACATTACAAAATCTCGGGTAATCACGTAATGGAACGCAACTGCCGCACGTATGGTGTTAGAAATCTAACGTGTCATCAGAATTTCGACGAGTACGACACGCAAAAAACCGATATGGAATTATGCAGTTGAATTGGCTGATTGCGTGGAATTGGTGGACTCTGAGTTATAGCTGATAGGCTGAACTGTCGACGTATGATGCTACGAACTCTTGAAAACCGTACACTGAAAGAAATTGGTTGAATTTGACCCAAATTGTCCAACCAGTGGTGGAAAATTCAACCAGCTGGTTGAAAATTCGACCAGTAGTTGCTCGTCAAATTCAACCGATTGGTTGATTCTCGGGAGACACGATTACATACGCAGCTTGGGAGACCGATATAAGAGGTAAGCCCAGAGGGAACATTATTGCGATGGCTCAGACGGTGAGTAAAAGGGAGTCGCTTGTAATCGATAGAGAATATGACTATTTCGACTGATGAAGATTGGTACATTTACCTTGTGATCGATGAAGGAAAAATTTTTGTCAAGGCTCAGAATCCCTCGGATCCGGTTGAAAATTTGGATTGTAAAAGCACTAGTATCGGGACAGCCATTTGCGGACGTCGCCGCGCGTGGTGCCGTACGATACATGGGGCCCCGAGCGCAGGTTAGTCGGGACGCTCGGCTGTCCCCCAGTGAACACCAAGTCAACTAAGACGACTTCGCGACAACTCGCTCTCCGTGATGAAGACGTCGCTAAGTTGTGGCATACGCGATTTTTGGAGGCCAGACATCTTTTGGCCGACTAAAAGTCGACTTGTGGTATTCTCCCGCGGAAAAGCAGAAGTTGTCTTTAGTAACTTTACTTTTAGTCGATTTGTGCGTAGAATGTAGGAAAAAAGGGGCGTATGAGTCCACTCCTGTAAATATAGGTATACTTACAACACCAAGCGGTGGCTGCTCCGCGCCGTTGCGTCCCGAAACTCACTTTGAATTCAATTCACTCAAAATCCATACCAGCAACCTATGGTGTTTTTAATACCATTAGACGCGCCGTGCAAAATATCGTCGATTTCTTCTGTCATAATCAGGGTTTGACAAATAACGCTAGTTTCGTTATGGTGCGTTATTAACGAAACCCTTGGAGATCTGTTATGATATTCGTTATTCCGTTAAATAATGGGTAGAATTTCGTTATGTTTTTCGTTACGTTACTAGAATAACGTTAAAATTATAACGAATCGAATTTTGTTTCGTTATGAGTTTCGGTATTTTTAACGAAACGTATAACGAAATTCATGTGGATAACGTTATTCGAAACTAACGAAACTAATAACGAAATTGAGTAACGTAATTCCCGAAACATTTCGTTAATGTTTTTCGTTACGATAACATAACGAAATTCTTTTCCGAGTTTCGTTACGTTATTTTTCTCATTATATTCACTGCCACTCATAAATTCTGAGTGAACGCAATATCACCCTCTCTGAAAATGACGGTATCTCTGATTCTATGCGTCGTAAGAGAATTTTGAAAAAAGTATCTCCAGGTACTTGGTTGTATCCACCAACCTACTATAGTCTATTTCTGGCGCATTAGGAATCAGTCATATCCGATCTTCTCTATTTAAGGCCCTCGTGGGGCAAAACTTCGTCCTGATCACTTGGCGAAAAAAAAAAATCGAAACAGAATACAATTTCCATTTCGTTACGTTACTCGCGGGAGTAACGTAACGAAGTTAATTATAATGTGAATAACATTACTTGAATACCGTAACGAAACTCCAATACTTGAATTTCGTTTCGTTATTAATAACGTTATTCACGTAAGAGCCGAGTTTCGTTACTATAGAATAACGTTATTAATAACAAAACGAAATCCAAGGATTGGAGTTTCGTTACGTTATTGTATTACGTTAGTGACATTACGTTACGGTATTTAGTTCTGTTATCCTAACGTAACGAAATTACCTCTTAATTTCGTTTTTTGTCGTGATACCGTAACATAACGAAATCGATAACGCAATTTTGTTATGTTACTTGTCAAACCCTGGTCATAATCGATGGTGAAGGTTAATTTGCGCGTGGTCTCATTTATACTCACCGATTCCATAAGAATACATGTATAAGGGTTTTTTCTCTTAAATGATTTTTCTCTCGATTTTCGCCGGCGACTCACTCTTTTCTTGGCGGATTATGATTTCTCATGAGTTTATCTACGATTTCCAATTACTTTTAGACCCATCCCCAGTTTAGTTAAAATTTGCGCGAGCCACCTTAATGGTATCTTGGGCATGGCACCTCATCCTTGGAGTCTGACGAGCTCCCGGCCCCAGTCATCGCTCGCCGGAGCGAGAAGACCGCACATCTCGGTCCGGCACCACGGGAGTAAGTGAGGCTAGGGACTCGAATTGGAATCGCCCTCGGGCGATAACAATGCGAGACCGAAAGACTCATCCATCATCCCGAGGGACTCCCTGGGCTCTCAGGAAGCCTAGAAGAGTTTCAAAACCTCCCACCGAGGGGTGGGCATCGGCCTTGTGCTGGGGGCCGTGCCCGAAATTCGGTAGTCGGGGAGGAGGACTGACAAGGAGCACCTAGGGGTTGTGGGTCACGGATTGGGCTGAAACTCTGGGGATAGTCGCCTTTTACCACCAAAAAGTGAAACCCAGAGCCGCACTTGCAAATGCCCAACCGTTTCCAAGCTATAGCCTTTGACATTAGCATTGCCCATATGGGCCTATTTCCAAAAAAGGTATATATAGATATACTTCCAATGCTAATATTATGAGCTGCAGCTCAAAAACAGTTGGGCATTTGCAAGTGTGGCTCTTGGTTTCATCTTTAGGCAGTAAAAGGAGACTATCCCCAGACTTTCAGCAAAATCCGTGTTCCGCGACCCCTGGGTGTTCCTCGTGAGTCATCACCGAGCCTAGCTCGGTGTTGGCCATCCTCCAAACTGACGCGCTGGCAGGGCGTATCCCTGCCCCGCGCCCATGGGGGCAACCGGGGTTGAGCCAAAAGGCAGGGACCCGGTATGTAAAAGACAATATTCCTTAATGATATCTTGATAACGTTTTTTGGACCGACCAGTGATTCTCCTGCTACCTTCAAGTGTAGCTAAAATTCTTTCTATTCCAATTCGTTTCGTCTAAAAAGTCCCAAAATCATCGTCAGGAGCGATAAAATGAGAAAACATCGGGACAAAGGTGTCCGAAAGGCATCTAATTCTGGACGGAAGGAACTTATATCGAGACAGTGAATTTCTGGCGTTGGGATAATTTTTTATGCAAAATTCTAGTGGCAAATAGACCAGAACTTGCCTCTGAAATGATTCTCAAGACTCCCCAAAGTGATAATCGACGTCAATATGCTTAAAATGTTGAGGTATCAAATCGTATGTTTGTGGGTACATTATGTCACATTAAAATAGAAATCTCAAGTCTAACATATCAACCAAGCTGAAATCGGTATTCTCTGCGAATATGTGCTTGACTCTGAAACAATTTACTGAGTAAATATACTCAATGGCACTACAGCCCGAGTATTTCACGGCAGCCCTATGCAAGTTCATGCAAGCTTGCGTACTTTGAGGTTAGGATTCACGTGGAGGAGAAGATTCATTTATCACGAATATTAAGGTCGACCGCCGAATAATTCATGATTGTTGAGCACTCTGCAACAAAAAAGACTGCATTGTGGGTCGGTTTTGCCGGAAAAATGGTCGATTTGATACAAAAATGCAGTGTCCAGCTATAAAAGAATTCGACCGATATGGCACCTAAGTCGGGACACTTAAATTCTCGAAAGTAAATGGAGATATTCTACCAAATCCATGTAAAAACTCAAATTAACGATCTTTAGAAATGAATGAAGAAAAAAACCGGACAGTCTTATTGTATTTGAGTCATCTTATAGCATGTCCCAAGTTTTGTGGTGAGCCGCATCGAAGGTTCATGAGTCTGCGATTTCATGCTGCAAGATACGCAGTTTTGCACCGTCGCGGAAATATTCTCTCATCGCATTTCTCATCGATCCAACTGGTCAAAAGACTCATATTATCACAGATGAAGTACTTGTGGTGAGTACCAAACAAGAATTTGACGTTTGTAGTAATTACAATTGAGTGAAAACGTTGCTGTCCTGATACAGGTGCCTCGCGGCGCGGTGTCTCGGTACTGGTGTTTTTACCTACCAGGGTTTTTGGGGTCGCTAGTCGCGAATTCCAAGGTAGATCTTGAAAATTTGAAGTGGCAAATTTTCGATGGTCTATGAAAGCTAAAAAATTTCCCCGATTTCGAAGGTTCAAAAAGGCGAGTCCAAGATGGTGGCAGGAATGTGTTTAATACTACTGGGTTTCTTTGAAAATTTGGTCATTCTTTTGCTATCGTTGTGAATCCACCGTTCTTATTTCTCATAATCTGACATCAATCTCGCGAAGTGAGGACCTCATCAATCCAAGTATGAAATTTCTACCCAGATTCTAGGAGTTTTTAATTTCGTGGCAGCCATCTTGAATCAGCTATCTCGAACTTTTGGAATCTGACTTCATTTCCGTGATTCGCGACCCCTAAAACCCTGGTTTTCACATTTTCAGCCAGACCCAAGATTTTTTGAATTTTTTGTGGGCATTTAAAGATCCCGTATTTCATCAAATTTTGAATCTTAATATGCAAGGGTTACACATTGATATGGCATACACGAATAATGAATGTTTAACCATGATGACTAATAATTATCATGCTCATTTTGATTTGATTGGTGAAAAACTGTAATGAGACTTTTTTATCGGATAATGTTCCCGCGGGTCTTCCACTATTCCATTTCCCGAGCCTCGCGTTCAATCATGTGGCATCGTAATCAATCAGTGGTTGAATTTAGTGATTAACCAGTGGTTGCAACCGAAAATCAACCGATTGGTTGATTATCGGTGTCAATCAGTGGTTGAAGAAAAAACTTCAACTAATTTGTTGAAGTTTTTACTACAAATTTTTTACAGTGTACAGTTGCCTGCAACAGCTTCATTACTCATTTGGGGTTGGATCGAGGAACCAGTAACCATTTTGGTGATTTCAAAATCCCGATTCTTGCGTTTGTCGAATGCAATCATCCCTAAATTATCTGATTCTCACATTTTCATAGAGATAAAACTTAGCTCTGAGCATGTTATTTCACGATATTCAAAATTAGTTGATTCATTGATTCATATACCTTCCTCGCTCACGCTAGCATCTTTTCATCGATGTACAATAGCTTCCAAAATTAATGGATCATGCATGGTCTCACTAAATCCATGATAACTTTGAACCCCTTCATTCTATGAAATTTTTGAAAAAAGGATCTTGAAGATCACGAAAAAATCTATCGATTTATGTCTTCTAAACATTTCTCAAGTGCTTTTTGAGTGCCCGTAATCGACATTGAAAATCTAAAAAAAAACCTTCTTCAGTGGATCACCTACAACTCTGACGGGAAAGGTCGGATCACAAAAATTCTCACGGGATCTCGTAGATCGTTCAAAAATCTAAAAATGTGGTCCCTCGTAAAATTTTTGTACAACCCTTCCCGCCTGACTTACGAGCTCCGAAAGAAAACTTTGTATTAACATAAGGTGCTCATGGCAATCCCGAGGCTAGCACCTGTTTTGTTTCGTCTTGCTCTATTCTAGTGCAAAAATTCATCAAAAAAATATGACGTCACATGGTTTTGATATAAAATAATCTCATCTTTCAGAATGTCCTATCAGATTTTGTCCCAGATTCGAGGTGACAACGATTTTTCAAGTTTCGTTATGAAAATTGATTTATTCCATGTTTTGGCCATCCAAATTATATTTGGGACTAAATCTGATAGAATATTCTGAAAGATGAGATCTATGTCAAAACCGTGTGACGTGATATCTTTTTGATGAATTTTTGCACTAGAATAGAGCGAGAGAAAATTAAACAGTTGCCAGGCTCGGTATCTCCATAAGCACCCTATGTTAATACAAAGTTTTCTTTCGGAGCTCGTAAGTCAGACGGCAAGGGTCGTACGAAAATTTCACAGGGGACCAAATTTTTGCTTTTTTGAACAGTCTACAAGATCCCGTTATAATTTTTGTGATCCGACCTTTCCCGTCAGAGTTGTAAGTGATCCACTAAAGAAGAATTTTTTTTTAGATTTTGAATGTCGATTACGGGCACTCAAAAAGCACTTGAGGAATGCTTGGAACACACGAATCGATAGATTTTCTCGTGATCTTCAAGATCATTTTTTTTAAATTTTCATACGATGAAGGGATTTGAAGGTATCATGGATTGGGTGAGACCATGCATGATCCATTAATTTTGGAAGGTACTGTATTTTGATGCAGCTATTTGAAAAGTTTCGAACGTGAAAGATAATCAATTTTCGAAAGACTAATAATTTGGTCGCTACTGGATTTTCTAAAAAAAACTCTACGTTCATCTACGTTCAACTCTACGTTCACTAAAACTTCTGAGTCCATGGTGCAAGCAACGGTCAGACATTGATCCCTTTTCGGCAATCCCATCGTGGGAATATTTAACGATCATAAATTCAGCTCAAGAGAGACAGAGTTTCAGATTGTAAGCGGTTTCCAAAAATTTATATTCACTCCGATGCTGCATTTGTACGTTTGATTTTTGATGAATTCATATCCAGAGATTCATATTTTGTGCCCGAAGGGAAATAACTTGCCAAGAGCCACCTCACGCTTAGAATAATTTTTCGCCAAATTGCGAAGTTCTTTGCCCCAAAGAGTCTCACTTTATATTTGTGTAAGCGATTTCCATTTGAATAAAAGTATATATACTCTTCAAAGATGAATAAAAATTCAGATAGTTCCTGTTACGAAACGATACAATAGATATAAAGTGATGGAACATGTATATGAACAGGGGTGAGATTGTGCGTGATGGCGCATCGATTGGAGATTATTCATGACGCACTCGAGTATACAAGTAGCTCTTCCGTATTCCGTTGAAGAGCCCATCAGTTTCCGCCCATAAGAGCTTGTTGTTTGCGAGAACCATTCGCGCATCTTGAATATTCATTCAAGTTGGCAGGGCCTGGCCTATTCGTGCCGTGAAATTTTGCTGGGGCAATTTATCACGATAAAATCGAGAATAAGAATGACAAATATGGTTTGATACAACCCAACTTCATAGTTTTTGATTTTGAAAATTGACTGAATGCCACGGTGATTTCGGTTTTTATGGAAAATTTGGAATTTTTATTTGTATTGACTTGATATCATTCAAAAAATACCTAGGATGAGTCTACACAACTTGACCTCATTAAGCCATTTTCTTAATAACTCTGGTCTTCCTCCAAAATTTTCAACCTACTTTAGCTCATTTTGAAGCATGTTTCAAGACCTTCAAAATGAATTCAAGGACGTCCAAATTCAATCAACTGAAAGCGTACTGTCTCAATTTTTCCAAATAATACTTTAGAGTTTACGAAATGGTGTACCCGAATTGCCTCCATTAAGGCGATGCGGTCACCGTGCACGCTGAACTTTGTTCACAGAACTCTCAAAATCTTTTCCATTATGGGCTAAACGACGAGTTATCCAGGCTTTATTATCATCTAACTTGGCCTGGATAACTCTTCGTTTAGCCCAAATCGGACTAGATTTTGAGAGTTTTGTGAACGAAAATGTGCCAATTTGTAGGTTAGAAAGTACCCGCGGGCAAGTTATTCTCGTTTATTAGTGATAGTCTTGTGATTGGTGACAAATAATGAGTTGTCCACCACAATTCAAATGATAATACGTAATGGACAAATCGTCTCCAACTTCGTTTCGTGAAAATTTTTTGATTTACATCCGAATAAGATATAATATCCGGGTTGCACGGTGACCGCATCGCCTTAAGCCATTTCCTCAACAACTCTGGTCTATCTCAACAGTTTCCAACCTATTTTGGCTGATTTTGAAACTTGTTTGAGGACCTTCAAAATGAACTAAGCTACGCCTGATTTCCATGAATTGAATACAAACCGTCTCAATTCTTCCAAAATGAATGATGAAAATCGGCAATCAAGTGTTTTCATCGTCGTGCACACACATTTGGAGCTTTTCGCCGGTCCAAAACACTCTTTTCGACCTATTTCGACGTGATCAACACGTTCTGAGTGGTAAAAAAAGTTGTACTGTACGCTTTTTTGAGATGAACATGTGGGGGTAAGTTGAGTACACTCACCTTATATAAGTTTGTGATCACAGCTTTTTTGAAGTTTTACTCGACCAGAATAGAATTAAAAACATTTTGATTTTTGAGAGATTGGACTAATTCTCGATAGGTTAATAGTATCCATGAGAGTACCCCAATAAATTCCCATTGGCATCCTGCAATTCATCATCTGATTTGACAAGAAGATGCTTTGAGCAAATTCTTGGTCAATAGTCCATGGATCAAATGCCTCAAGTCAAAATTGAATCATATTTTTTGACAGGGGGAGCAATCACCCGAGGAACCTTGTAAATTTCTCCGAATGAGATGATCATATGTACAAAATTTACAAAGACCTTGAACGAGCTCGGGCATATAAAATGAATCTGACGCCCCGGAGATATTCTCTGTTTGAAAATTGCAATGAAGCTTCACCTACTGTACGTGAAATCATATGTATGCAAGTGTATGGTAAAACGAGTCGACGTGGAGTGATGAGCTGCTGCCTTGTAAATTTGCAATTGAAGCTTTGCGAGAGTCCCTACTGTCAAAGTACCTCAAGCCAAGTTATACGCTCATATATCTCTTTTGAGTTGAGAAAGCGCGAGAAAGCGTAATAAGCGCCGCTACTGTTCCTGTACATATTTGCATGCGAACAGGATGTCAAGAAAATTAGAGAATCAGTTCAGAAACGAATATATATATATATATATATATATATAGATGTATGCGTGAATATAGCTTCTCTACGTATCAATTGAATGGATATGGCAATGTGAATACGTTGTTTCAAAATAATGAGTTTAATTGTACGGCTATCAACACCTAAGAATGGACTTATATCTTGCAAATGATAAGAATGAGCAATGCCAGAGGTTTTTATAAGACAACACTGATCAGTCTGCGCGACTTGCACCTTACTCGTGAGAATTATTGCATTGAGAAAATCCATCACTTGATCCAAAATCATCGACTTTTACCAAATAATTTTCCGAAAGTTTTATAGGTCTCACTTCGAGATGGGTTTCTGGCTTCTCATTGATTCCGGTAGCAGAAATTGGATTTCTGTTGACCATGTTTGCGTTTTGAACTTTGTCGCCCAGAATGCAATATTGGAGATGATTATTTGAAATACTCCAGAGTAAAACCAGAGCCCAAACTTTGTTCTATTGACATGATACTGATGCTGGCAATCTGTCTGTACGAAACTGATTGATCATATCAAACTATCGTGTATACAATTTACGAGCTCAAAATTCGTTTCGTAATATTCAATTAGGAGGTTTAACTCTCAAATGATGAACTTTTGACATTTACAAAAATTTTCAGCTAATTTTTTCCATGATCAGTCAGTTCTAGATCCTGAATTCAGTCATATTTTTTTATCGATCACGAATATCATGATGATACACTTTCCAACTTATATTCCTTTGAAACTAATAATTTTTATCCCTGCGTGACATGTTTTCTTTCTCCCCAACTTTTGTAAGTCGACTCGAATTTGTACGACTGAGACTAACAAGGGGATCAGTCCGGAGTCTCCGGATCCTGAAATCTCATCAAAATTTTTTCACAGTTTCGTATGACCTAGAATATGGAGAATTTAAAGCAACTCTGTCAAATGGGCCTTCTGTTCTGAGCTAGAGCCAGAAACGTCAACATTGCTAGTATATCTATAGATATATATATATATCGTATGACCAATCTAAGGTGGACACCTCTTGGCATTTCTTATCTTTGCAAGGTACAAATTGGATCGAGGTTGATTCTTACATGGTTCGACCTTCTGCCTCGAATGGTGAAGTGAACAAATCGAGAAAATAGAAAATTCGATGCGAACGGGAAAATTTTTTTCAAAATTTTCAAGAAAAATAATATCGCGATACGGCATCGTGTAGCTCATCAAATTTGGAGTCCGAAATGGCTTGTCCAATAATTTTCTTTATTGCTCAATTTTCCAGGTAAATTGATGGAAAATTGCTCATTTTGAATTTGCCACCACAATTGTCGTAGAGGTTAGTTGCACCACGTGTTGGGTAATGCTATTGTTTTGGTGTAATGCCACGGGCTTTTGTTATTGTTTAGTGTTTAATCTATGATCACGAATGTTGTTTTGTAGGTTATGCAGCCACGGCATCCACAATAGAAACTCGTGACCGAGTGGGAATGTCAATCGATTAAACTTTGAAAGATATTAGAAGCATCGAGCATGTACTCTTGTATCTTTGAGTACAAGAGTTCAACAACGCGTAAAAAACTGTATGCGATCAAAGTTCTCCAATATGGTCCGAAATTTAAACAATCCCGCATTTGAACCTCTTGGACAATAGTTGTGCCTAACAGATTTAGGTGGTGGTTATCAATTTTGTACACTTTGTCGCCCAAATTCTGACTACTAAGTCTGGGAAAAGTTTGTACCATAGATGAGAACAATCTATCGGTACGAGTTATTAGAACGGTATCTCGTAGCTGGGGAAATGAGAAAAATCTGAAAAATTGTGCCTTTGACGTTGTAGTCAGATTTCAGCTATGGCATAACTTCTGTAATCAAAATACAAAACACGACTCTGCTTGATATCAACAATCTTCTCTAGGTTCACGTTTGAAATTCACACGAACTCCACCCATTCTTTAGAATTTTGATCCCATAGGTAAGTCAGTCAAAGCCACAATTTCTGCAAACATTTTTGCAATCATTACTCCCCAGTTATGGGAGTAATGATTCAACTCGTGTTTATAGTCTACCGTTGATGCCAACTTTCCTCAAACTTTGTAGTCAAATTTCAGCTGACAAAACTCTTATAATCAGAAAGCAGAACTCAAATCTGCTTCGTATTACCATTTTCTACTGAGTTCACGTTTGAAATCCATACGAATCCCACCCATATTTTCGGAATTTTTATCCCATAGGTGAGTTTCGGGAGCCACAACTTTTTAAAAACATTTTTGCAATCATTACTCCCCAGTCATGGGAGTAACGATTCAACTCGTGTTTATAGTCTACCGTTGATGCCAACTTTCCTCAAACTTTGTAGTCAAATTTCAGCTGACAAAACTCTTATAATCAGAAAGCAGAACTCAAATCTGCTTCGTATTACCATTTTCTACTGAGTTCACGTTTGAAATCCATACGAATCCCACCCATATTTTCGGAATTTTTATCCCATAGGTGAGTTTCGGGAGCCACAACTTTTTAAAAACATTTTTGCAATCATTACTCCCCAGTTATGGGAGTAACGATTCAACTCGTGTTTATAGTCTACCGTTGATGCCAACTTTCCTCAAACTTTGTAGTCAAATTTCAGCTAACAAAACTCTTATAATCAGAAAGCAGAACTCAAATCTGCTTCGTATTACCATTTTCTACTAAGTTTACGTTTGAATCCATACGAATCCCACCCATTTTTTCGGAATTTTGATCCCATAGGTGAGTTTCGGGAGCCACAATTTTTTAAAACCATCTTTCTACTCCCCAGCTGCTGCATACCGCTTCAATTCGAGTTTATAATCCACGTTTGACGCTCCAAATTTTGTAATCAAATTTTAGTAGACAGAACTTCTAAACTTGAAGAGTAAAGCTCGAATCTGCTTGGTATTACCAATGTCTGAGGTTCGTTTTTAGAATTTTCGAAAACCTTGACCATTTTTAAAAACTTTGATCTCTTAACTGAACGGCCGAAGCCACAATTCTTCGTGTATTCATCCACATCCCTATTATAAGATCTGTCTACCTACGATGCTAACTTTTTTCAAACTTCGTGTTCAGATTCTCGTTGAGAAAATGTTGAGAACTAGAAGGCAGTATTCAAATCTGCTTAGCATTACCATTCTCTTGTGGGTTCACGTTTGTAATTTTCGAAAATCCCGCCCACTTTATAAGATTTTGATCTCGTGGAGAAGCATCCAGAGCCACAATTTTTCAGATTTTCTTCATTCCCCCAGCTACGAGATACCGTTCTAATAACTCGTACCGATAGATTTTTCTCATCTATGGTACAAACTTTTCCGAAACTTCGTAGTCAGAATTTGGGCGACAAAGTGTACAAAATTGATAACCACTATCTGAATCTGTTAGGCACTACTATTTCCCAAGAGGTTCAAATACGCGATTGTTTAAATTTTGAACCATATTGGAAAATTTTGATCGCATACAGTTGTTTACGCGTTGTTGAACTCTTGTACTCAAAGGTACAAGAGTACATGCTCGATGCTTCTGATATCTTTCAAAGTTTAGTCGATTGACATTCCCACTCGGTTACGAGTTTCTATTGTGGATGCCGTGGCTGCATAACCTACAAAACAACATTCGTGATCATAGATTAAACACTAAACAATAACAAAAGCCCGTGGCATTACACCAAAACAATAGCATTACCCAACACGTGGTGCAACTAACCTCCACGACAATTGTGGTGGCAAATTCAAAATGAGCAATTTTCCATCAATTGTTCTGGAAAATTGAGCAATAAAAAAAATTATTGGACCAATCATTCCGGACTCCAAATTTGATGAGCTACACGATGCCGTATCGCAGTATTATTTTTCTTGAATATTTTGAAAAAAGTTTCCCGTTCGCATCAAATTTTCCATTTTCTCGATTTGTTCACTTCACCATCCGAGGCAGAAGGTCGAACCATGTAAGAATCAACTTCGATCCAATTTGTACCTTGCAAAGATAAGAAATGCCAAGGGGTGTCCACCTTAGATTGGTCATACGACATATATATATATATATATATATATATATGTCGTAGCCAGATAGGTAAATCAGCCGGTTACGTAATTGTCTAGTCAGTTGCGTAACGGTACGCGGATGGACAACTCTGCGTGGAAGCTTATATTTTATTCCAATCAGTCTAGCCGGTAACGCCACTGACTGAAATCGTCGGCCAGTTACGCGACTGACTGAGGCATCTTTCGCAGATAGGTTAATAAGTGCCCAATATGAAATTGGTACACTCGTGACGTATCGCGCTCATGGCTGAACGATGTCCTGTAAACACATACATACAATATCGACCATGGATCCAATAAACCAAAATAACCGTGAATATGGAGACACACGTGTCAACAATTTCACGATCACATACACGTCTTCACAATCATACGATTGTTCGAGCTCCACAATGGTGCCTTCGCAGTTGTTCAAGTGGGTTCACAGTGTTTCTGTGTCTTCAAGACTTTTATTGATTGTGGAGAAGACTATGGTAAATCATGAGCCATTTGGAGACAAATTAAAGAGCCTTATGCAGAGCAACACAAGGGCAATCGGACGATTAGACTGGGTGAAATCACCGCCATCGTTGACAAAATTATTCTGATGGAACTTTTGTGCGGGATCCGCGCGGAAGGACCCTTCTGAATCCAAAAATCCTTGTTGCCAGTGCAAGTATCCATCATTAACATCAAAAGAACGATGGTACATGAATTTTTGCTATTGAATATCGTTGAAAATATCCTGATCAACAACTTCTCACTTCGGAGAAATGAAATTTTCTTGGTTTTCATAAATGACAGGAGAGATTTTCTCTTTGAAATCAGCCAAATAATCTCAAAGAATTGTTTCCGGACCGAAGAGAGTTGTTATCGACAACTCATTTGAGCAATATCATTTCAAACAATTTTGGAATGGAATTTCGTCTGGCAACATGGATTTTCGGATTCAAAAGAGACTTACGTAGGAATTCCCGCGTAATATTCCATCAGGATAACTCTTCCAGCAATCATAGTGATTTTGCTCAGGCTGAATGTGAGATTGGAACTATCTCCACAATGTGAAAGGATTCTGAGGGGGAAACCTCAGGAAAAGGCAAAACTTTTAACACTTCCAAAGATGGAAAACATTTTTGTATTTACGATTCTTACAGAAGACTATAACGAATTGTCGTAAATAGAAATTACACCAGTCGAGATATCACAAAGGGTGGATATATCAGTAAACGAGTATCCAATCAATTCGAACAAATACATGTTGATCCTCGTTCTCTTGTTCGCCCGTTCAATTTCCTTTCCATGATTATTCATCTAACCGCGAAAGATGCTCCAGTCAGTTGCGTAACTGGTAGACGATTTCAGTCAGTTGCGTTACCGACTAGACTGATAGGAATAAAATATAAACTTCCACGCAGAGTTGTCCATCCGCGTGCCGTTACGCAACTGACTAGACAGTTACGTAACTGGCTGATTTATCTATCTGGCTACGACATATAAAAACATTGCCGGAGTGATTAGGAGGCGTCCCTATATATAGTGCCCAACGAACACCATTTTCAACATTGGAAATCCTATATATCGAGAAATTTGCTTGCCCAATCCTCCGTGTCTTTGCGATCGCTTTAATTTTTATATGGCGCCTCTCGTCGCTTGAAAAATATGAAATGACGCCATTTCGACGTAAAATTTTACGAGAAACACGATAAAACCACTAGTTTTGAATTTAAAAATGTCCCTTGCTTGGTATCAACAACTTTTTGAAAAAATTACCTACTCCGTGCTGGGGTTGCCTTGTCGCCCTAAACTGATGGTTTTATCGTATTCCTCGTGAAATTTTACACCAAAATGGTGTATTTTGATATTTTTCAAGCGACAAGAGAAGCCATGAAAAATTAAAGTGATCGCAGAGACACGGTGGATTGGGCGAGCGAATTTCCCCGTATAGGCTTACCAATGTTAAAAATGTTGTCAAATGGGCACTATAAGGGCTTCTCCAAACCACCCCGGCGATATTTTTTCTTCGTATACTAACCAAATAAGGAAGATTTAAGCATGTGCACCTAGGAAAATCAAAACTTGGGAAATAAACCGTCACCCTAATAACTAACAATGTTAATTTTTTTTGGCTGTAGCTGTGAACAAAAGGCCCATTTGACGAAGTTACTCGCGATTATTCATATTCAAGATGATAAAAAACTGTAAAAGATGTTCAGACGAGATTGGTGATCCGAGGGGAGAGAAACAAGCAAAATACGAGAATGAGACAGGTCAGTTGCGAGGGTCGAGTGGATATCAGAATTGCATTTCAATGGTACAAAGGATGTCAAGGTTGTGCAAATAACATTCCAGTAATTCTTTTAACCTTGACCAGCTTATCTTTTAGTCCCGTCTGACAGTCATCATAAGTTGTGCCTGCGCGGATGTTTACCAAAGAATCGATGATAAGGTTGACGTTATCAAAAATCTAAAGCCAACCGAGTTGACACGTTGGGATCTTCAATTATTCGTAGACATGCCTGGATACATATATTTTTCAGTGTATTCTGGCAAGGAATTATTGATTTTCTGGACAGGAGAGCATTCAAAACTGGTTGTTATCCGTATTGTTGATTTCCATGGGAAATTTGACACTTGTCTCCAGTGAGCGATTTTTCCGTTTTCAAATGAGCTATTGATAAAGGAAACATGCCTAAAGATTTGGCATTTGAATCAAGCTAGTATTACAAGATAATGAATACTTTTGAATATTCTTACTGCTACAAATTTTAAGTCCCCATCGTATTTCACTGCAAGATACAATTGAGACGGAGAATGTGATTTTATGATATCAACTTCGATGATTTTTCGGAAAAATTTAGTTGTGTTTAAAAAAATGATATGTATCAAACGAGATTTGTGAAGCAGATCGATACACATACCAGAAGCGTGTGTGTAGTCAGATTACACACAAATTAGTCAATAGTGAGAAAATACAGTATTTCTCAAGTAAATTCATTCGCGTTACAACGGAAATTCCAGCTATTTTCCAAATAGGGCCAGGGAAAGTCTAGTGACTTATCAGGTAGGGTTAGTCAATTCACGCAAATATAGTAATTTTTTAGATAAAGTTAGTCTGTCTGGAAGATAATCTAGTTTTTATCAGGTAGGATTAGTCATTCAGGGTAAAATCTAGTACTATATAAGGTAAGGTTAGTCAATCTTGGGGGAAATCGAGTCCTTTCCAGGTATTGTTAGTCAATTTAGGGAATATCGAGTACTTTTCAAAGTAAGGTTATTCCATCTAGGAGAAAATCAATCACTTGAGGTGAGGTAAGTCAATCTAGGGGAGAATCGAGTAATTTTTAAAGTAAGGTTAGTCATTCTGGGGGAATATCGAGTCCTTTTCAGGGAAGGTTAGTCAGTCTAGGGGAAAATCCATCAATTTTTAAGGTGAGATTAGCCAATCTAGGGAAGAATCTAGTGCTTTTTAAAGTAAGGTTAGTCAATATGGGAGGAAATCGAGCACTTTTCAAGGTAAGGTCAGTCAATCTAGGGGAAAACAGCAATCGAGTGCTTTTCAAGGTAAGGTTAGTCAATCTAGGGGAAATTCTAGTGATTTCGGACGATAAATGGCCACGCAGATTAATATTAAGAAATGTTCTTGGCTGTGACTCGCGAACGCTTCCGGGTCTATAATTTCGGGTGTGTTCTTCTCGTGCTGGAAGAAGACTTCCCAGGGTTTCAGCTTAACCCGTGACCTGAATAACTCTCTTAGGTAGATAGAAAGTATCATGTTATCATATGAGTGATCAAACGCTAAGTTCACGAGAAGAATTTCCATGTCATTTACTTTGAACAGGAATTGGGTAACTCGATTGAGTCTCACCAAATAGTATGCTCCTGAGGTAATCGCAAAACAGTTTTTCGACACGTTGTAACGTAGCATTATATATTCTGAAAATTTGAATTTTGATGGCTTGAAACTCTAGATTGCATCTCAAATATTGTCATTCATACGAGCTTTAAAGAAAGCATCTTTAAAGTATGAAATGACGTCAATAGTGTCGTAAAAATTTGTAGACGAGGTTTTAATGGAAGTTATCTTCGAAGATCATATAGACGGATCTGTATTGAATGGCATTTATGTTTCAGTGCGAAATAAAATAGTCAAACTGATAGCAACGAAAATGAATTCAGAGAACCTAGTTATCGATAAATTTCAGGAATATACGAAGAAAAATTTGCCTCTAACTCATGTTCAGAAATATAAGAGCTAATCAAAAGCTTCCTGACAAGATTGTACTTGCGTAAATGATGTGATTGGAAAACTTGAAGATCGTCAAGAAAAAAGTGTTCCACAAAGAACATGAAAATATTTCACTCGAGTCGCACTCGAATTTATATCACCAAGATATACACAACTGCGGATCGAAATTTCCCACAGTTCAAACAATGATCAATCCGTTTATTTATCAGAAAGCCAACGACAACTATATTCCTTTGTGATTCGAATTAGTCAGATCCGTTACAGGAAAGAGTAATACTCACACTTTCTCAGTGAAATTCGTTCCAAAAAGTAGGTTCTCGCCGACTCACAGTAGAATTTTACTAAAAATCAGTGGGAATTGATCCCAATCGATGCTGTTTCACTGATCCACAATGGAATTCGATCCCCCCAATCAATGCATTTTTTACTGATTCTAGCGGAGAGAGCCTCGGTGGCCTAGAACTGGTTCTCAATGTAGCTGCATAGCACCATGAATTTTATCGTGAGATATGGTTCGGAATACCCCCAAAAACCCCGCTCAACAAACGGTGAAATCCGGTGAAATCGGGAGTTGAATCCCTTTTTTTGCTTTTTCTAGCCTTTTTCATTCTTACGATTTTTCTCGCATTAGAGAAATTTCCAGAAAAATTGCAATTCCTTCTCCGTCATTATCGAGACATTGAATTTTACTGGGCCCATATTTCAAATTTGACGGTAAAATTTGCCGGAAAATTTCACCGCTTTCGCCGTCAGAAGTGACGCTCAGCCGGTAACGTGTAAAATTTGCCGAGAATACGGGCTTTGTGAAATATAGCTTGGAATGCTCTCTAGGACGTACATACCTAAATACTGATGAAATCGACGAGTAACAGCGTTTTCTGAGTTTGAACAATGTGTATACATTTTTGCCAAACTCTGGAGTTTTCCGGTTGAAAAAAGATCATAATCCTTTCACTATCATTAACGAGACATTATGGAATTCTTGCACACTTGGAAAGAGATATTTTGGAAAATGTTATTAAATGAGTCATTGAAGCGATTGATTGTATCATTCACCATCAACGACAGAATGCAAGTAATGAGCAGACACAAAATAGATATATTTTGGACGATGTTAATATCATTCATACGCATTCTCTGCCTATTAATCTAAATGCTCAGCCATGTCACCAGAGATGCTAATACTACCTGGCCAAAGGAGAGGACAGAGCGCGTGTTCGTTACAAACCAACTCCTATGATACAAAATTGATGGTGACCCACGCGACTGTTTTGCAAGTCTTCAATTGTGTTCTGCTATTACCTATTCGCGATTTTGCGATGCGTGAGCATTGGGAAAAATGAGCAGAGAATGCGTAAGGGTGGTATGAAAGTTGTTTAGAGTATTTTGGTTTCCAATGAGTGATGTGTCGATTTATTAGGCAAGCCCATATTTCGGCATGTACAGCCGACATTTTGCCAACCCCAGTGCGAGTATCTTCAGGGCATTATGATATTAATATGGCGTGCTTACAGTGAAAACCGCATAGGATCTCATGGCAAAATGGCACGCCGGAACAAGTCCGAGGCGCAGAAATCTGTAGAAAATTGATATTTTTGAGCGACCTGAACACGTGGAGCTCCAATCACAAAATGATCAATAGTATATTTCCGTACTGAGCGCGGTAGCCCGTTTTGGGCACTATGTCCTCCAGTGCCCAAAATGGGCTTGCAAGCGAGGTGAGGATATATTTTTTTCATTACGAAAACCCTAAAATCCCATTTAAAAGCGGCCTTTTTAGGTGAGAGTAATGAAAAATACATTTCCCCCGAGCGTTCACGAATAATTCCATCTCTCGAGAATGGCAGAGGAGGAATTGTGAATTTTCTTTCCAATCGAGAAACCCTGCCAGATTACAGAAAGTTATGAATATTGGGTAAAACTGAAAAAGCGAGGTTAACTTTCGATTCCAAAAATAACTGAGTTTGTCGGGGGAGGTTTCCCAAACCACATTCTATACAGTGAACTTCAATATCTGGAGAATGATGGAGAAGGGATTGACATTATTTTTTACTTAAAGAGCCCCTTAGAAACGTAGAAACAAAGAATCACAAAAATTGGAAAAGCTCAGAAAGCACTTGATTCCTGATTTCACCACTTGTTGAGTGGTGTTTTGAAGGGTATCGCGAACCATTATCTCACAATAAAATTCATGGTGCTATGCAGATACATTAAGAACCAATTCAAGGCGACAGAAAATAGTCTGAGCATGCTGGGAGTTGTTCCGAAGATTTGAATTTGAAAGGAAAATAGTCAGCGTATCGGGTCAAGAAGTTTTCTCTACCCTCTAGTCTAAGATAAACTGAATGATACACGCTTACTTTGATTTTTGTAAACTTCGAGACGATTAAATGAGTGATTTTGGCATCAATCAGCATTCTATTCACTGTCTGTCAGTACTCAAATCTCTTCATTCCATGAAATCAGATTCATCTACAAATTCCAACAAGGTCCTCACAACAATGAAAATTCAGAAAAAAATCCTCATCTTTGACAGCTAAATAACTATATGGGCAAATCTCACGAAGTATGCGGTTTGGCCGAACAGGCCTATTTTCACGTTGTCAGAACAACAGTCGCGTTATTTCCGCCGCTCGCATTAGATCATTTTGAAGATCTACTCATATTTAATAGTTCTGCATCATTCAGAAGTCTAAAAATTGCTATAGAAAGGTACTGGGAGACGCTTCTTCGTGACAAAATCACAATTTTCGACCGAACAGGGCCATAGTTCTCTCACGCCTTAGCTCGCCACAGGCGGGGCGGTTCACCGATCGGTCTGAAAATTGGATATGTGATGGATTATAATACATAGAAACATATAATTTTCGCCCGAGGCTGTGCCTATCAATGCGTCGGAGTGCCGATGATTCGTTGGAGCGAACTCCGATTCTACATTTTCTCCTGTATCGCTCTTCTAATGGATGCAGCACTCGGGGCGGTGAATATTTCGTATCTGTAGAAACGACATATTATTCTACATCCAAAAACCTACAAATCTAGCCCAAGAACGATAGTGTGCTCGATTCCGCACGACGATGCGGCTTGAAATGAGAAAAGTTATTTTCGCGTAAATGGGGTCAAAAAAATCGTTTTTCGTGTAGCACACGAAAATTTCGATTCCGTTGGGATGGAAACCACGTGTAAACTGATATTTGTACCTCAAGAAATGCCTATGAGAATCGCCCCTACTACAGCCTCATATCGGTCGCGATGCGAGGCTTGTGAGGATCGACAAATGACGAAAATGAGCGTTTCGACGGTTGAGGCACATCTACATTTTGTACCACAGACCTTCAGAAAACACTGTAAACCATTGAACTCATCTCTCTTCTTCTATTCCAACACCAAGGATGCCATGTATTCACATACACACGAGCCAATTAGAATTACGAAAATATGAGGGTCCCACGCAAATACATGGGAAAAACTTCTACACCCTCACAAATCCACGGCGGGGCTCCAAAATGATTTACGCAAGTATTTCATCATTGTTTGAGCATTACTTGGACCAAACAAAAGTTTATCGGAGATGTGCTGCCATTCTGGAAATTCTCGAAATTTCAAAGTCGAAACCGCATAGTTCCTGAGATTTGCCCATATAGGCCGAATCCATGTAAGATCAGGCAGCGAAAAAAGTTGAGGTCACGGATATTTCTACCGATGAAGTATATAATTCTTGAGACAAAATGAGGAGATACGTGATTTTTTGTTTCGCCTGAATCGATTCCCTGTCAGAGCTATGCGAATTGGGAGATAGGGAGCTGCAAGATCAATTTTAGAAAACTGACACTTTGAAATCAGTAAAGATGCAATAATTCCTATGCGACTTTGAATATTCAGCTGAATCTTGTTGGATATAGTTACTAGGTAGATGTTGCATGCAAATTCACACTAATTAGGTTGGAATTGCCATTCGGATCCTAAAAAACTCGTTTTTTACGAGAAATTAAAAAAAATTAATTACTCAAAAACAACATCGTGAATTTCTCTGGTGAATTTTCTGGGGGTATTTGATGACATGATGTTCCAGAGGGTACTCTCCGAGTCGGCGCTAAAAGCTCGAAATGACCAAAAAAAATATTTTTCGGGGAAAAAATTTTTTATTGTCTCAAATAGGTTCTGGGATCATTCAAATAATGAATATTGGCTGAAAATTAGTACCTACAGAGTACAGCACCTGCAAATATCTACAGAGACTCATTTCCTCCAACTTATCTCGCACAGGAAGTAAGCACAGTGCCTAAGCTTGTTGAAAGTGCTATATGAGCAAAAATGCTTTCAGTCTAATTTTCTCTACGTCTACGTTTTTCCAGTAAGTGTTATCCACCACTGGCAGTGATATGAGACTGAAAAATTTTTTGCTCATATAGCACTTTCAACAAGCTTGGGTACTGTGCTTACTTCCTGTGCAAGACAAGTTGGAGGAATTGAGTCTCTGTAGATATTTGCTGGTACTGTACTCTGTACGTACTACTATTCAGCCAATATTTATTATTTGAAGGATGCCAGAACCTATTTGAGACAAGAAAGATTTTTTTTTCCAAAAAATATTTTTTCTTGGTCATCTGAAGCTTTTAGCGCCGACTCTGAGAGTACCCTCTGAATCATCATGTCATCAAATACCCCCAGAAAATTCACCAAAGAAATTCACGATGGTATTTTTGAGTGATTGATTTTTTTTAATTTCTCGTAAAAAACGAGTTTTTTCGGATCCGAATGGCAATTCCAACCTAATTAGTGTAAATTTGCATGCAACATCTACCTAGTAACTATATCCAACAAGATTCAGCTGAATATTCAAAGTCGCATGGGAATTATTGCATCCTTACTGATTTCAAAGTGTCAGTTTTTCTAAAATTGATCTTGCAGCTCCCGATCTCCAAATTCGCGTAGCTCTGACAGGGAATCTATTTAGGCGAAACAAAAAAACACGTGTCTCATCATCTCATCTCAAGAATGATATACTTCATCGTCAGAAATATCCGTGACCCCAACTTTTTTTGCTGCCTGATCTTACATGGATTCGGTCTACAGTGATTCTGCACTGCAATCTGAATATTTTATCGATTGACAATCCCGAATAGTTCTAATTGATCTTCCTAATTCAATTCCTTCCTAATTTGTTTGCTTCGAACTTTCCATACCCTGAAATATATATTCAGACTTAGGTAAAGCTATAGCCCGATTTTGTGGAGTGAGCTATAATGAGTCTAACCACCGAGAGAGATTGAGGTCAACCGAGGTCAAGCAATTTTGATGAAATTTCTCAAGTAGCGGAACATAAGCGATGGTATCTTCACTTGTAAGTGTTTCGGAAATGATTATTCCTTCCTGCCCGTGCCTCGTTCTCCATCCATCATTCGTGTACTTCATCTTTGATGAAAATTCAAAATTACGTGTGGACTACCTGTTTATGGCCTCGTTCCCTTTCTGACAGCAGTGAAGATGTTTTGTGATTAATTCTGGTTCATAACTTGCAAGGGGGGTCCGGAGTCTCCGGGTCCTGAAATCTCACCAAAATTTTTTTACAGTTTTGTACTATCAAGAAGATAAAGAATCCAGGATAACTCCGTCAAATGGGCCTCCTGTCTAAACATACAGCCACTGGAATTAGCATTACCCATATAAGCCCATGTTAAAAAGTGATATATATACAACATGTTTCAGAATTCGTGTACACCCCGGAAAAATTGGGTAGCGGTGAGTTTGTTATTTCGATTGGTGAGATCGAGAGAGTTTGTTACAATTTCCTGAGTTTGTAACTGTCGTGTGAAAAAACGTATTTTTTAGCGTGATGTCAGTAACGCTTAGTGTGTAATGCTTAACGGCATTACACCAAAGCGTTACATTGTGTATTCTGCTTGGTTATGGTTCGGAGGGGTGTGTTTGTCAGCTGCTCTAATGTTGATTATGAACCGTGATTTTTTCCCGCGAGCTGTTGGTGTTGGGACATTACGAATTAATTCGATCTTCGCGCGAAAACTTTTGCGAAGCGCCCTTCCAAATATTTTCGCGTACGCGAGAAGTGGGTCCTTTCGCGTACGCGAAAATTTTCGCTTGCGCGGAGGCCTTGCGAATCGCCATCCTGCATGGATATTTTCGTGTACGCGAAGCGGATATGATTTTGCGTGCGCGAATAATTTCCGGTTTGCGTGCGCAAAGGCTTTTAGGCGGCGCCTTTCCGAAAAATTCTGCGTACCCGAAGAATGGAGCCTTCACGTACGCGTAGAATCTCTGATTCCGCGTACGGGACAACGGCAAACAAATCACGTTTCTCAATCAACATTATAGAGCAGCTAACAAATATACCCTTCCGAGCCATAACCAAGCAGAATACACAGAATAACGCTAAAAAATACATTTTTTCACACGACAGTTACGAACTCAGGAAATGGTAACAAACTCTCTCGATCACACCAATCGAAATAACAAACTCCCCGCTACCCAATTTTTTCGGGGTGTACACGAATTCTGAAACACGTTGTATACTAACCGAATGAGGACGATTTTGTTAGATTCTAATTATTTCAGACTTCCATGTGCGCGATTGTATTTGAATGTTGCATCTCTAAATGTATGCACTAGACGCGCACAAACCTTAAATGTAAGTACTATAGCAAGAATCACGATTGCTCGACCTCCCGCGGTTTTGCTCCGTTTTGCTCTCGTTGTCGGAGACCGATAACATGTCTAGTCTAAGAATTTTGTCTGACCAAAGTTCCTCTTTGTTTAAACAATGTGTGCAAGTGTTGTAAGCCAAAATGCTAAGGTAACGATTCTTTGTATTCAATAATATCTGTATGTTTTTAATCATCATACTCAAACGGCAGCGTTTATATTCGTTGCAGGCGCCTTTTCTGTTCACATTTATATGTCCTTTCGCACCTCAACTTCAGATAGTCTAATAAACCTCAAACTGTTTCTACACATAGTTCGTATTATTCTGCAATTTCCTGAATTACTGCAAAAGATTTCCAACAGATTCAAGCATGTGCACCTAGGGGAATGGAAACTTGGAAAATAACTGTCACCCTACTATATACAAAAATACATAACTTCTTGAGATGAGCCTAAATATGAGCAATGATAATCTCAGCCACTGTATCTTTGGACAGGAGACCCATTTGACAGGGATACCTTTATTAGGATAGAACCGGGGAAAGAATTTGGACAAGATTGGTGATCCAAACACCTGGTTCACGTTCTTATCGTGACCTGGTCCTCCCCTTCTGAGTATAGTATAAATAGCCATTTCACAGGCGATATCAGAGAATTAACATTTGAGAAAACTTGGAACGATTTTATTCTCGTGGTTGTGGCGTTTAAATGGTAAAAAATGAATGTGAAATGATGATATGAGATTGGAAACGAAAAACCAGTCAACACTTTATCCCTCGGGTAATCGAATTCCACTACTCACCGGAGCGCGTTCTCTGCTTCCAGATATTTTGACTAATTTTGAAAGTAAACGAATTCGGTAGTGGTATCGGAATGTTGAACGATGCAAATGTAAATAAGAAATGATTCACTCTCTAGCTGATGTATTTTTGTCACCTTTATTGATGGCCATTGTCGAGGCCATTGTTTCGTGCGGGTCGAATTGATATTGGATCGATTCACTCGGACGCCAGCTAAATCTATTCACAATCTTCTTCATGCAAAATATCGACTTGATAAAATTTTGATCCTTTTTGAGTTTGTCGGATATTTCTCAGCTGCAAGAAATCATTCATACTGAAGATATTTTCAATCAATGCGTGATTCGAATTGCCTGGGAGAAATAATATTGAATCGATTATCCACCGATACAAATCAAAGTATTCGACATTATATATTTAGAATGATCACTTAGATAAAACCACAGACTTGGAGATAGAACCTGATGATTCAAGGACGGAAATCCATCCCGCATAGAAATTGAAAATATTGGCGACATGTCGCCAAGCTATCGCAAATTCCCATTTGCGACAGCTCTGCGATGGGTTAGCGATAGGTCGGCGATAGGTCGGCGATAAGTCGGCGACGACGCACAGTGGGGCTAAAAACCGATTTCGGGACAAGATTTAGCGCCACGCGAATTTTAAACCGATCAAACCAATTCAAACGGGCTTTTTCTCGTTTTCCCTTACTCTACAAGATACCTGCCCGGAGAATTTAATTCGGGAAGCTCTGGAGGCCCAGGATCGTGTTTAAGGGCGATCAAGACAAAAAGCAAGAAGTATTAGTTTGTACTGATGAGTGATGAATAGTTCCTCCTTACCGCAGTCATTCCCAAATCCAGGTGGGAGCGTTCGAAAAGCATTTGAGGGCGAGTTGACACCTGGGAGAAACATTTTGTGAGGCTGCATCGACGTATACTCCAAGAGGTCGTGGATATCGATGATATTCGAGTACTAAGTGAGTGGGGGAGATATTGCAGAGTTCTGAAGCCCTTAGATCAAGCTCGGGCATTCCTGTGACATGGGCTCACACATTGTGTATCTCTAACTCATGATTTGAGCCCGCCTAGAACCCCGTACATTACCGCCAGGATCGAAGAAAGTCGATTTTTGATGATTGGAATTTATTTCCAAGATAGTTGAGCCTGAAATCCTGATTTAAACTTGGGTTGTCGGAGTTTTGCGATAATGAGAGTATTTCCCTTATCAAGTGGGACCAAAAACATGTATTTTGGGCCCAACCAGAAAATCGTACATTGTCGCCAGGATCGGGGAGACTCAGTTTTCGACGATTTTTGGTTGATCGACCAACACGATTCTGTGACTCCGCAGCTTCCCAAATCGAATTCTCCGGGAAGGAATCTTGTAGAGTGTCAAAAGACGGAAAAGATCCCGTTCGAATCATTTCGATTTGTTGAGGATCCGCGTGGCGCTGAATCTTGTCCCGAAATCGATTCTTAGCCCCACTGTGCGACGGTTCACATAAAAGCCAATTTTTAAAATCGTTTTTTTTAAATTATATTTTACAGTATTGTTACATCATTAGATAAAAATGAAAAAAGACCTATATTGATCCCAGTGTATTCATGAGGTTGACCAAAACCGTGTAAGCACCCGCAATAATATCCATATCGATAGATATATGTGAATTTCCATCTAATTCGATGATTTTCAGCCTGAAACAAAGTATCAAGAGAACGATCTAGTTCAGTCACATGAATATTGACTCTACAAATGACGTAATAAAATTTTCATATTTCACGTTTGAACATCCTCACACTAATTCAATACGACTCCAAAAAAAAAATGAAGTCCACTCCGTAGTTCATAACAAAAAAAAAGGTCAAATCGATATTCATATGCATTTGAATGCAGTTATGTTGTCGTCAACGCTATGACGACGACGACGACGACGATGAGGACGAGAATGGGGATGAGACCGTGACTTTGATAGAGATCCAAACGGACTGAGCATCGAGCAAACTCAATAGGAACTCACAGAGAGGGAGAAAGGAAGAGAAATAGTCCGATGATATATTGTATGTTATGTGTGAGAAGGATGAGAGAGAAGTTGATAAAGCAGTGTTTAGCCGGAGGCTTCGATCCGTCAATAATGAAATATTGATGGACGCTTTTGGCGCTCCCGGCTAAGCTTTTCAAGTTCCATATCCTATACGCACGATGCATTGCTCTGTTCAATATTCCTCCGAATTTCATATCTATCCTCTATCACTTTCTATTGGTATAATTACTCTGCTGCAGTAATGTTACGAATCAATATTATTCAGTCAATCTACATACTTTGCTGGGAGAATAATATGTGGAAAAAATTCATTTATATAAGAAATAATTTCTGCTTAGAGTGATCTATTGATTCACTCGAAATTGCAAACAGTATGGGTAGAGTATCTGTTGACCTCCAGGCGCTGGTTTTCACATGTGTTTACAGAAGTATACGTTAAAAATTTCTGTGCTACTCTTTTTTTCTGTTCTGAAAAGATGCTTGCGAATCGTTGATTCATGTAAATCAACCAAACGAAAAGTTTCCTTTTTTCGAAGGCCAAAAATATTTTCAATATCTGGAAAAAAAGAGACTCAAAAATCGTATTAACGACTTGCCATATACTTTTGAGTTCGGTGAAACTATTGATAGCATAAATTTTGTTACAGCCTCTACCAAACTTATCACATTTTTGAGGCCACAGCTTTTCGGATTTTATCTCGGTTCTATTTGGTATTTCGAATCAATTTCGTATGATGGATCGAGAATGTAACAGGAATTCCATAACACGATTGACGCTAATGCGCTTGGAAATCACAAGGTGAGTCCAACGAGCGTCCGATTCTGTTTTCGTCTCCAATGAAGTCAAATTGATGGATCGCAGTTTTCAACTTATAGCCTAGAACTGCTAAACTGACGGATGCATCAAGAGTATATTAAAAATTCAATCGTCGTGAAAGCTTTTTTTGGCTTAAAATGAACTCTGAATGAGGATTCCAATCAAGTCAACGTCACTCCCGATGAGTTATGACGACGACGGGGCACAAAATTTCTGTCCATTAAAATGAATATCTTGTACCACTAGATTAAAATATGCCTTTAGTCGTGGATTCTACGAAAGAGCTGATTAAACCTTGAGCTTAACCTTCTTTTGCGTATTTCACCTTAGTATCTCACCAGGTATCCTTCTCCAACTTTCACATAGTCATCAGATCTCCAATCCATTAGAGAGCCCTCAAAATGTGTTAGAAATCAAAAAAATTCATGTTGGACAGTTTCAAGCTGTCTCATCATTTTGGCTGTGTAAAGCAGAATCATGACCGATCTTACCAGAGTTGAGCACAATGTGCACTCAGTTTCAGACTTTTGAGAGGCAGTAGACTTTCTTCTCAGCATTGCTAGCATTATGATTGCTTTATTCATAATAACACTAGAATTGGTTCCAAAACTCAGTTCAGAGTCAAGAATAACTCCCAGATCTCTAACTTCATTTTCTCTACGGAGTGCAGATCTACATAATGTGTCGTCTAATACTATAGGGGCTCCTTGGCTTTTATAATAACAGATGCAGCTACACTCATTAACATCAAAGCTCAACATATCATCATCCATCCATGCCTGCAATGCTTCTAAGTCAATTTATAATAGTCTTGCATCTTCAACATTATTTACTTTTCTACCTAAACAACTTCAAATCACCAGCAAATAGCAAGGCTTTAGAGTATTTGATACACCTCAATGCATCATTAACACGTTCACTGCGATGGGACCCACCGGCGGGGCCCACAATTTTTCATTTTTTAATCTTTGCTGATTCATCATTGCTCAAAAAATATTTTTAATGGCTATTGTTCTTGACATTTTAGTTAATCAATGATATAAATAATGAGAAAGAACAGAGTTTTTCTCTGTACACTAGCACCAGCTGGAGAATAAGGGATATGGAAAGGACCAACCAGGAATTACGAAAAACTGCCTTCGCAGTGAACGTGTTAATGAATACGTTAAAAACGAGGATTCCCAGATCGAATCCCTTGGGGACACCAGAGTAAACTGTAAAAGAGTTTGATGCCACACCACTAATTCTCACAACTTGTACTCGTTCAGATACTTATGACACAATCCAAGTGAGAAGCGATCCGGTGAAGCCCAGCAGTTTTCTAATAAAAATGATATGACGAACAGTATTAAAAGCTTCATCAGGTACATCCGTGTAAATAGCATCAAATTGTGATCCAGATTCAAACGCATCAAAAATATAATTTGTTAAGAATGTTAAGTTTGTAGTTGTGGATCGTTTGGGCATGAAACCATGCTAATGGAAACTAATAAGCTCATGAAGATGAATAGACATATTGCTCTCATTAATGTCATATCATAGTTTACTGGATGGCGCAATTTTTGAAAGTTGTCAATGATTTTTAACTTTGTCATGAGAGGGATTCAAAAAATTTTACAAATCAACTCATCAAATTCCATGAGATTGCATACATTTTTCGGGTCAAGATTCTGGATTCTTTCGTTGAAATGCCTTAGAACCGGAAAAATATCGATTGTTCCGAAAAATCAAAGAAATACTGTCTTGTTGAGATTGGAAAATCATATCGAAGTAGTGACGAAGAGATTGCAAAAATCGAGAAATTTTTCCAACAAATTAGACACATGATAACATAATTTTTTGATGATACTTTCTCTCGATTTTTGGAATCTCTTCGTCACTACTTCGATATGATTTTCCAATCCGAACAAAAAGTATTCGCGTAATTTTTCGAGCTAATCGATTTCATTCGAGTCCTGAGGGATTTTGAAGGGAAAATTAAAATTGTTGACCCTAAAAAATGTATTCAGTCTCACAAAATTTGATTAATCGCTGAGTTAATTCCTTGAGGGGTACCCCTTAAGATTTCAGCCAAAATGTCGTATAGGTTTGGTAATCCGATGAAGGGGCCGTGAACCATAAAATGAGTATGGTCAAAAAGGTTGAGTTTTGGAAAACCGACGGCGCCATCGTCTTTAGATCGAAAAAATACACATGAACATATTGACGTCCCTGTCTATGGTAGACCATGCACAAGTTTTACGTTATCAACAAGTTCTTATTTGTGATGATTTTTGATCTAGAATTTCTGTCTCAACCTCAAAAATATCGATTTGCCAATAAAAGTAACATCATGTTGATGGAGTATCTCGTGGAGTATCATGGTGGGATTCAACATAAAATCACCACAAAAAAGTCTCATCTCACGTGGCTCGTGCGCAGCGTTCGTCACAGTAAAAGGCGCCAATTTCAATCCTTGGAATGTTCAAACCCTCATTCAATCTATCTTTGTAATCAAGAAATTTCAAACTTTCCTTTCAAATGCGCGCTTCATCATGAAAGCTTCGTCTCTCTTTTTCTGTGAACTTGTTATGTCACTCTTCTTCTCAACAAATACTGATTCTTCTCAAATGACACTGAATACAAATGAATTAAAAAAATATGGAGAAGTTAAGGATTGAGTCGCAGTTCTACGAAGTCATTAGCTGTTCCAACCTATTCCTAATTCGTGCAGGTACATTCACTTTAGCATTATCTACACAGAAAAATAATTCACTACCCTCACATCATATCAGTTTGAAATCTTTCGTGCTTGTCAGGAAACCACGGAGATTGACTCGGGATTAAATCGAGTATGATAAATAATTATCTGAACTGTACTTGCCAATTTCATTAAACCCTAAGCTAATTTTAGTCCATGTAAATGATGTAACTAAGAGGATAGTGATTGGCTTTTGATATTCCACAATAGCCGCGAGCATCAAATTTACCAGAAACTCTTTCAAAAATATATGAGAGTGAAATATAACTAATATAATCACATGTAATCGAGGCCATGCGATTATTGAATAAAATTTTCTTTACTCGCATATGAAAAATTTCGCGCTCTCATTTTTTTTTGTGCGCATGCCGTATTTGCTGAATCCCGGGAGGCCTCATTATACCTTCATTCCACTATAACTGCAACAATAGAATCACTAGCCGTCTATGGATGAATATTGAATGTAATTGACATTGTTGCACGAAAAGATTCCTACAAATATCCAACAAAGTTCATGCAAGTTCGTTGACTCTAGCTGCACTTCATGGATTTGCGATTCGAACAAGCACAGATAGCATGCCTACTCTCTTCGTCGGAATCAGTGAAAATCGCTCCCAATCCACTGATTCGCAGTGAAATTCACTGAAAATCAGTGCATATGCACTGCAAATCAGTGAGTGGGAGCGATTTTCACTGATTCCAACGAAGAGAGTATAGAAGAGCAATTGCGAATCTGGAATCAAATTTTAGTCACTATTATTCCGGCCCAAGTTAGCATTTGCACTGGTGAGTGTATACGTGGAAAAAACGTTTTAAAAAAGAAAAATGGGCTTCGATTCCCCGTGGGTACACAAAATTTACAGCAAGCATTATAAGGCTCAACTGAGAAGGTAAACTCAGGTAAATGTGCCTAACATGACCCCATTCCTTAATTTGCCCAGTTCTCAAATTTACGCACCCGCAGACCTCGCCACCCATTTTTCTTATGTTTAATACGCGTCAACAATGAGAAAATTCCCATTTTAGACCGATTCTAAATGACCTGCGCATTTCTTGGAACAAAGAAACTAGTAATTGGTATTTTTCACTTCTTTTTGCTGAGTTGCCGAAACTCACACCAAAAAAGTTGACGCCACCGATCGTGACGTTGCTTCATTTCTTGTGTCTTTGTCTTAATTTCAAAAGGTCTTCTGCAGAATTGCAAAATTTGATATCTAACTAATATTACGCAACACTACTTATTACTAAAAAAAGTGTAGGGTTCCTCATTTGCCTCCATAGTCTTTTTTTAGACTCGTCCTTCGCTCCATAGTATGTGTCCTGACCACAAGAACATTTTCAAGTGATTGATAGAAAAAAATATGGGACTGGACGATGTAATGGATAAAGAATTGAAATTAAGCTATGGAGGATCAGGCTATAGAGAATTAAAATAAGAGCCGGTAAGAATAAAAAGCGAAGAAGTCTATTGAATCAAAGTGAATACCCGTTCATTCATTAAAGTGTCCAAGACCAAGGCTTACCTCTGCATCTTACTATAGAGTTACCAAGATGTATTATCTCAGAGTCTAAGTTGGCCATGCAGCAGCACCATCATATACCTATATTATGTACCATCCCTTTGGAGAAGTGGAATTAGGAGATCCAGGGAATTAAAGGATGAGGTCACTCGCAAACTACACTCCACCGGTCAGACTACATATATAGTAATCTCGTGTGGGGAACAGTCTGGCACAATTTGATGTAGGATATAGACAAGATAGTTGAATCCCCTTAGTAAAGACTATGTCAACCCGGAAAAGTGGGTCACTCGGTGCGGCGCGGTGAAACGGAACTTGCACCTGTGGGTTTACTTCCTGACCGCCAGCTTACACTTGGATTAAGAATACAAAGAGACTGCGTTTTGAGTACCTGCTATGATAAGCTTACCAAGATTTTGATTGTGTAATGATGATGAAGAATTGATGCTGCTGTGATATTACAATTTTTGAAGTGTTGCAATGATAGAACGAATGTGACTCAATGTTTGAAATGAAATTGGAAAATAAGATTGGGAAGATGCCTAGAAGATGTAAAGCTGGATATTTGATTAAATAAGTCAGTATTAGCCTTGGAAAGATAGAAGTATGGAAATTTCATAGAGGCATGTGCTGGAAGGTAAATTATGGTGTTGCAGCATTGATGTAGACCTGAGAGAGCTCAGATATTCTTGAAGATCAGTCATATTCAATTACATAAGTATCCAAAATAAAAGAAGTTTCCTACACAGTAGGCAAGGCCGTAGTCCGCCAAAAGCTCTAAATCCGTTCGAAGGATATGTCAATTTTAACTCAACCAAACTTGAGATTTCACATGCACCTAGAAAATGCTCGTCTGAATTGCGCCACGAAGCCAAATATGTCAATTTCACTGAAAAAAAGTGTCCAGACGTTTACTCGAGACGTCGTAAAGTATGTTACCGTTCATAACCAGATGACGTTTGTGTACACCTCGCCTGAATACTTTTTTGAGTGGAATTTACATATTTTGCTTTGTAACGTTATTGAGACATGCATTCTATAAATGTATGTGAAATTCCAAGTCATATGGTTGGGGAAAATTCAACTTATCCTCCGAACGGATTCAGGGCTACAATCAATATGGTGGCGGACTACGGCCTGTCCTTTTGAGTGCGTTTGACTCGATTCGACAGTATAACAGGAACTCGATGCCCGTCGTAACTCAAAATTGAGCATGGCGTCGTGTTGAGATGATAGTTTTACATCGGCAAAACATATTCGGATTCGCAAACGTGATCAAAACTACAAACTTAGGGATTCGCAGAGCAATTCTTTGGAAAGAAATGATTATTGGTTGCCAAGTTAACCGAATTCTTGGAAAAAAGCACTGAAATGGTGATTGTTCATTTGAGTTGATATTGATGAGACTGCAAAATTTGAGAGGTTAAAAGTGAGACGCTTGATTTGATTATTGGCCGGAATAGTTGAATGAAATTTGAGGGATTGCGGCTTTTAATTCACTGCTGCGAGATCTTATCATGATTCTTCATTTTCCGTCCACTGCATGACTCTCGCCGATATCGATTTGCTATCACGACTTGCAAAACCGCGAAATTTCCACTCACACTCATGTCACAGGAAGATCTACAGCTGAGATCTGCTTGCTTCTGTCCCAATCTGGCACTTCGGTCGTCTTCCTAGAATACCAAGAGTACTAGATGATTTGAAGAATGCAACAACTTTGAAGCACATGTGATCCAGATAAAAATAAACAGACTAGCGCTCGACAATGAATTCATAGGATGTGTAAAATACAATTCATGCAATTTCCCGATGTTTGGGTGCTTACAAAATTGCATAAAATAGCATTTGCGCCTCGTTTATGAGGTTCCCCACTTCCGAGCTACAACCTCATAATCTCGGTGCGAAATCTACTATTGTCACACGGTACACTAACACAAATGCATATTGGAAAATTTGTCTTAACTAATTGACAAAGAGTTCTTGGAGTAACTTTCTGTGTGAATTTTTGATTCACTGAATACAAGAGGGCAAGATGCGCGGGGGGTACACCCTAATTTTGGAGTCTGGCCTAAAAAATCATTGGAGGCTGGAGAACCGGATTTATTCGTATTTTTTCGAGTTAAAAACGATGGCGTAGTCGGTTTTTCAAAATAGTATATTACGCAACAAGTGCGAGAAGGTCAATTTCCGCACAAGTTGCCAAACGAGTGCGAGAAGTAAATTTCACGCACACTTTGGAACTTCTCGCACACCTAGAGGTATACATTGCGATCATGCGTGCAAAAAGTTCCAAAGTGTGCATGAAATTTACTTCTCGCGCGAGTTGGCAACGTGTGCGGAAACTTCTCGCACGTGTTGCGTATACTATTTTTTGCAACTGTGCGCGAAGTTGTAATTAAATGCACAACTGTCCATTATTTTGATGAAGAAATTTTGGGGAAGACCGGATTCAGAGGGGTGATGTGGAATGTTTTGGAACTGTGCGTGGATAAAAACTCATCAGAGCAAGAAGTTAATTCCACGCACTTTCCACCAATGCGTAAAAGTTAAATCTGTGCGAAAAGTCATTTCCGCATTACTCCACGCACTGTCAATAATGAAGAGAAGTTCCATGTTTTTACAACTTCACGAACAAAGTTGCAAAAAAACATTTCTGACCATATTTATGCTCTGGCTTGCGCCGCCGTTGTCGGATCGCCAAACCCATATGACATATAAGGTAAGTGTACCCAACTTGCCTCTGTACCCAACTTGCTCCCATATGCCGATCTCGGGGATGGGCGCTCCTTGGCCTCCCGACAATTTTTTTTTACGTTTGTTATGTTGAAATATGAGAGAGTAAATAGTTTGCATCGACCCCGAATCATTCCTGTGTTCTCCAGAAAATCTAAAGTGATTTTTCTATTTTTCGTGATTGCTTAGCTAAAAAAGCACCGAGGGAAACACGTTCACTAAAACCGGTGCCAATTTATTTTTATTCGACCAATCTTGACGTACCTTAGCGGATTCGATTCCTTGTCTCAATACCTTCAAAATCCGCTCTTCAGGGTTGCAGAACTCTGATTTGGAGCGATTTTATGTACAAAACACGAAGATGGTTTGAGAATCAAGGAGGCCGACATCGGAGTGTATCCAACATGCACCCATATGGTTATCTCGGAAAGGCGTGCAGTATGGCTTTTTTTACCACTCAGAACGTGTTGATCACGTCAAAATAGGTCGGAAACGATGTCTTGGGCCAGCTCAAAGCTACAAATGTCACTGAACGGTGATAAAACGGATCAAAGCGATTCTATTCACTTTATCGCCGATTTACATTGTTTTAAATGATGGGGGCAAGTTGGGTACACACTTTTGTAAACTCTCAAAAATCACCTTTTGGGAGAATTCAAACAGTTCGGCTCCACTTCATCCAAACTGGACGTATCTCAGCTCATTTTAAAGGTCTTGAGACAAGCTTCAAAATGAGTTAAAGTACGTTGGAAAATATTGAGATTAGCCAGAATTATTAAGAAAATAGCTTAATGGGGGCAAGTTGGGTACACTGACCTTAGTTCAAAACTTTGAAAAGTTCCCCCAAAAGAAGTTACGGACCGATCCATCAAATTCTGTAGTACTGGATACATTTTCTCGGGTCGAAAATCTGAGTTTTTTCGCTAAAACGTCTCAGAACTCGGAATGTTCGCCAAAAATATTGCGATCAATCTCACTATAGAGAATGGAATGAGTCATCACTCATCCCAGTGCATGTTGTTTTGATGAGAGCTAAACACTTATTCCAGGCTACATTGTGTATGATATATCAGACGTCTATAATTGTGAAATGCTTCTCTGGCAAGCACACCGGATTATTATCAGCATAAACACTTTTTTTCAAATCCTGAAAGAATACTTCTGAAAATATTTCGATTAGAAATATTCAATGCCAGTGATTTTATAAGAAACTTGAACAATAGTCTTAAACTTGGTGGTAATCCAAAATGTCGGACTTTTGTCAATCCATCGTCTATGTGCAATAATATCAAAGTAGTTGTAATACGTGAAACTAATATCATGAAAAATTCTTTGTCCAAAAGTATATTCTCTGGGATCAAATTGCTGAAAAAGTCAGTTGAACAAGTATAATGCGATAAAATAACCTCCCTTGCCAGAGCATTTTCAATTCATGATTTCCATCTGACTCTCATTTCGAATGCGGCCAGTCTCAGTACATTGCATACGATTCCAAAGTTAAAGTCTTCGAAACTCCCATTCCTTGAGAGTTGAAGCGAGATTTCCACGCTAAATAAAAGGTTCTCGGTAAGCGCCTTTCTTGGTACTTGTAAATTACATTCACAATCCAGCCCATCCCTCTATGCGTAAATGGTACTTCTCTAATCCTAGAAAATTTATGGACCAGTGCCTTGGATTTTTTTAGAATCTTAAGCATTATGAGCCTTGTTATGTATCTATTACTTCATTGGTACAGAATTCAAACGTTGAATGAAAAAGAATCTAGTGAACAACTGAAGACATTCGAAGGAATCAGCATATATGATTGATGAACTCACTGATAATGAAAACCGAAGTTTGAAGTTGAACTACTTCTGTAGCAAAAGTGCCCATAGATGGGACCCTGGAATTGGAAAGTAAAGGATAAATGTAACTGCAAGGACACTTGCTGGTGATAGAATACAATATCTTCTTTTCATAGAAGGTTTTGTCCTTGTCGTGACTGAAAAATCTCCAATACTTAGAACTTATTCGCGACCTATGAAAACTCAATGAACATTCATCGTTTGATCGAAAAGTACTTGAAACGCCATTTCCTTCAAATTATTCTGAGTTGTGATCTACACGCGTGATTACTGACACAGCCCCCCTCCCCCGGACGCCTGTATGAAATTATCACATCCAGTCTCACTCCATCATTAGCTTGTATATAAATTCCAGTCATGTATCGTGAGTTAACTGTAATTCAAACTTGTGACTCGGAACAATTTTTTACTCGATTTGTCACTTCTCTTGCCGAGTTTTGCAGATACTTAGTATGTGCGGATGACGCAAAAAATTGTTGAGCGAGGAAGTGAAAAAAGGTACAGTGTGGGCCAGATGGCAGTTCAGAATGTGACAGAGGGAGTAATATTTAGCGTAGTTGGCGTGAACTCTTGGATTTGTTCGTTAAACCTTCTAAAAAATTGAATAATTTTGACTTCAATAGAAAATCTCTAATCATCTTTCCGACATTCAACCCAGTCACAGCGGGGATAGAGCCAATATAGTCAAGAGCCCGGTATATAAATCTCAATATGTATTCGCATTCAACCCAGTCAGCTGATCAAAGATGAGAATTTGCAAGATCACCAAAAACCGGACTGAATTTGCACTGACAGGTCAATTTACTTTCCTAATGTTTGGGAAAAATGAAATAACAAATTGTGGAACTCGTTTCCATGTAATTACGTGGAAATGATTTCCACAATTTGTAATTACACTTACCTTAAGGTATCAATTGACTCGTTAAACAGTTGCATTTTTCATCTCATTGAGCTCAAATACTTCGGAAAATATTGAGATGGGCCAGAGTAGTGAAGTAAATCAGAGTTATTGAGAGAATGGTCCAAGTGGGGCAAGTTGGGTACACTCGCCTTAACAGGCGGCCACTATATGATATAAATGTGATCATGTCGTTATCAAAATTTTTGATCTTTGAGAATCATACAGTAAAGGTGGAAGGTCTAATACCTTCCAACCAAAATGGCTCAGATCTGTTATAGAATTCATCAATAAATCCGCAAACTGTGGTTCTTCAAACTCACACGGGACAGTGCATCAAGAATTTTTACGATTCTCCAGATTAAGAAAATTCCATAATACCAGCGGATGACCTCACTAAAAATTTGAGCAATGAGTTCATCGAAGAGGGTGAGACCTAGCTTATTGATGAGCACGAACGATGAAAAGAATTCAATGAGTTTACTTTTCAGCCGTCTACGATAATTCTACGAGTCTATGAGTGAAATTAGTCAAGGTGAAATAGTCTCAAGGACATGGCCTAATTTGATACCTGCTCGCAATTGACGCGTTAGGAGATAACAAATTCTTTGTTACAGTTGCAATCCTCGCAATCGGCCATGACCGAAAATTACTCGGAAAATTATCACTTGCAAATCGTAATCTAACTTCTGCACTCATGTATCGGTCAATCTACCATTTTGTTCCTCCCTTCTGTTCAAATCGAAGACATTCTTTTTCTGTTTTGAAACATAGTACATCCTGTATATGAGTAATTCCGCGCGAAAGCGGACCACGAATTGCAAACATGTTTTAAACTCTTTTTCCGACATTTGTAATCGATTCTATGGTCCAAAAAATGAACTTTTCACCCTCTATGGGGTGAAAGAAAAATTTTTTGTTTCCGTGGGGAATATCTTTGTGATAGTGTTTTTAGGAAAAAATACCAATCTTTTTTCAGTAAAATGGGTGTAGTTCCGACTTGAGGTAAGATACGACCACGCAAATAGTGACATTCGAAAGGTCTTTCAAAAATCTATCGGAATATATTTCGAAAATTTTTTTTTTGAGGCTAAGGACGCCCCCTATGAGCAAAAAGGTCAAAAACAGAAAAATTCATTCCCTCAAAAATCTAATTTTCTAAAAATCTGGAAATCCATATTTCGATGTAAAATTGCGTGTTCTTCCAGAAAAAAGTGGTCCCGATTTGTGTTTTTGGGTTCTACGCTGTTTTTTTTTACGTTTTATCAATATTCTCAGCCTTTTCAGTTGAAAAATGAATTTTTCTGCGCATGCGCAGGAATTTAGACTGCTAAAACCAATTTCATTGAAAAGCCAAGAAAATTTCCTTCAAAATGACTACTTGGCGAAGTCAATTTTATCTACTTGGCCCAAAGTTACAATGGGTAAATGCAGATCTTGCACGAATTTCCCATTACTATCGTGACTCGACTAGAAGTGTCATCATTTTTTAGACCTTCTAACTTTGGTCCCAGTACATCGAATTGACTTCGCCAAGTAGTCATTTTGAAGGAAATTTCCTCGGCTTTCCAATAAAGATGGTTCCAGCAGTCTGAATTCCTGCGCATGCGCAGAAGAATTCATTTTTCAACCGAAAAGGCTGAGAATATTGATAAAATGTAAAAAAAAACAGCGTAGAACCCAAAAACACAGATCGGGACCACTTTTTTCTGGAAGAACACGCAATTTTACATCGAAATATGGATTTCCAGATTTTTAGAAGATTAGGTTTTTGAGGAAATGAATTTTTTCTGTTTTTGACCTTTTTGCTCATAGGGGGCGTCCGTAGCCTCAAAAAAAAATTTTCAAAACATATTTCGAGAGATTTTTGAAAAGACCTTTCGAATGCCACTATTTGCGTGGTCGTATCTTTCCTCAAGTCGGAACTACACCCATTTCACTGAAAAAAGATTGGTATTCTTTCCTAAAAACACTATCACAAAGATATTCCCCACGGAAACAAAAAATTTTTTTTTCACCCCATAGAGGGTGAAAAGTTCACTTTTTGGACCATAGAATCGATTAAGAATAGTGGAAAAACAATCTGAGATATGTCTGCAATTCGTGGTGCGCTTTCGCGCGGAATTACTCATATGAGACCAAATAATCAACTCATATATTAAACATCAAGGACGAAAAATCTACAAAATTACTCTTGATAGTACATCCTGGTCGGACAACCTGATCGACTCCTATATACCAAAATCCTCTGAAGAACATTGAAAGAAGCCTTAGGTTGAGTGTCATAGTGAAACAGAAGGGATACCATGGTCACGTAGTTAATGAAGCGCTTGCAAGGCTCAAGATTCGATCCCCTTTCACTCTTCCACCAGCTTCTATCCGCGAGTTTCATCTTCTAGGATATAAAATCGTGCCTGTCGGATAGTGACAGCAGCACGGAAAGCCGTACGAGTTCCAAAGCGCCGCACCTTTTAATTCGATCCTCGAAGCTCTAATGAGATCCGCAACTCGGCTCTACTCTGACCTATCGAGGCAATCCTCGTGCACTCGGATATTTTCACGTGAAGTTATATATTGAATTAAATCCATCTCGATTGAATTTCCTTTGACGTTTGCACTGCAGAATTTTCCAGATGCTTTTATTATTGCGATTATTGCGAACTATATACGCATGCGTAAATCTGTTTTGTAGAGTTTTGTAGAGTTCTAGAAGTTTTGTCGGAAAATGAATAATATTCACGATTTGGTGGATAGATTGAGGATCCGCAGAAGGAAAAATAACGGTTAGAAGCTCTGATATGCAATGTCGATCATAATTTGAATCTGTCTCTCTCAAATCAAGAAAGACCAAGATATCTGAATGAAATCGCAAGGAAATTGAAATTATTCAGCTCTTGTATGAAGTAAGTGTGGTCAACTCACTCATACTCACTGAAGAATAGTTTTTTGGATTCGTGAAGACTTGCAAAGCAAAGATCGAAATTGAGCACACTTTGACTTTCGTCATTGATATTCAGATAAGCTTGGGAAAATTCTATTGTGATGGAAACTAGAAATTGAGGTCACTGTTTCCTTGTGATTTGATTGGATAGATTCTAAAAACGTGGATAAAATTGAGCTGAGTCGTTATTCCACCAAAGTAATGGAGAGTTGAAGTCATATCTGAATTTGCTGATTCATACCAATTTCAGTATCATAGGAATCATAAGATCTACTGACCGTGAAGCATAGAATTTCGTAAAACGCATACCCATCCATCCTCACCACAACTTTTTTTACAAATTACACTATTAGATCTCTAGTAATAATGTGTGTCTTTCGACGTAGGAACTGAGCCCCGGCTTAGTTTTTCCCCTACACGTCAGGTTTTTTTTAATCGCACAATAATAATTTTTGAAAGAAACAGTTTGTTCATTTTTTTTTTTTGAATTTCGGAAATTGATGGCTATGTAGACAGGGAGTAAGTACCATTTGGTCAAAATGCATATCAATCTCGGTTTTCCCCCGTATTCTGACCCGCTGAATACAATCTTGGTGATTAAAAAGTGCCAAGACGGATCTGGGGGAAAGTATTCGCAAATAGGTCCACCTGGTCCTTTGAGAAAAAACTCGATTTTGCAATGAATTCTCAAAAAACCATGAGATGGTAAAGAGTGGAGCGATTCACATTTCTTCGGGATGAAATATATTTTGAAGAAAAATTGGTTCGGTATTTGTAGAAGACGTGGTTTGATGCCACAAATTCCTTTTGAAACACCTGTTTTCGCTATAATTCTTGCAGTGTTAGAATCACGAGGCGAAAAATTTTCCGTTGCACAGGGTATCCAAACGAGGAATCTCAACGCAAAAGGACCATTTTAATACGACCCCGTAGTTCGTTCTGAGCTAGAACGTCAGGATTTTTTTCCAGGCCAAGAAAATCCCCGAAAGAAACAGATTTCTCGCCTCTAGCAGAACACTCCGACGTGGTGGGTCAAAACGGACTACGGCAATGGATTTAGACGGTCATTTTTCTCTGTAAGACCATGTTTACATACGCCATGTGAGGGAAAATTTTTCTTCTCGTGATTTTAATACAGCAAAAATTATGGCAAAAACAAGTATTTTGAGAAATGCGTGGCATCAGTCCATATCCTTTACTACTACCGAACAATTTCTTCCCTCAAAATAAAATTCAGCACAAAGAAAATGCGACCTCAAACGTGGAAATGAGTCCCTTCTACACCGTGATCTTTTGAGATTTCATTGCAAAATCGGGTTATGTTTCCGTGGACTAGGTGGGAGTATTTGCGAATATTTCTCCCTAGATACATCTTAGCATTTTTTAACCACCGAGATCATATTCAGTGTATCAAGATATGTAAGAAATATATCTTGATATGCATTTTGGCCGAATGGTAATCCCCAGCGGAATAATCATCAACTTCGAAAATTAGAAGAAAAAAAAAACAGTACCTTTCGGGAAACCAGTTTCCTGTGATTCAAACTAAATCTCAACGTGTATGGGCAAAACTGAACGCGGATTCAGTTCTTACGCCTGAAAATGCGTGAGAAAATCATATGCTCCTAAGGTGGACATTCTAGAGCCAAAATTTCGTTGTCCAGAGTAATCAGCCTACTCCTATTGGCTAAAAGCTTTGGAGAACGAAATCACGATTGTGCATATTGAGAATCTTCTCCCACATTATTGACTCAGTGGAAAATTTCAAAATCTTCAAAATATAGAACATCCAACATGATTATTAAGACTTGAACTATGTTTGGCTCAAATTGTTTTTGACATTCAATCGATGATTTCAGAGATGCAATCAAAGATCAATTTCTGAAGTATCTCGGTCAAGTGTAAGATGGATATCCCTCATATTACATCCTCTAGTTTGATTATTAGATAGTACCTGAGGCGATTGGCGTATATCACTCTGTAGAGTAAGCACATGAATCAAAGCGAGTAGCTGTACAAGCTGGCATCTGTTTGAGCAAATCCCAAACGTATTAGCTTGTGCTCAGGGAATTTCTGTTGAACATTTTGATTTATCGAGCCGAAAGATGAATTTCCATCGGGTCATGATGTATGCGTTAAACTAACAAAGCCTGATCACACATGCCACCAGCCGAAATACATATATCAAAGTTTCCATGTGTAACTTCCATTCAGTTCGTCCCTCGAAGCTCTGAATTCAGTTAGAGTATATAGATGTTCAATAAGCTAGATGAGAGTGTGGATTCTGCTCAAGAAGTTTTGGCGGTATTAAAATTGACATATGAATGATTTAACCGTAACTTGATTATCTGAAGTGAAAAAACAGTGAGGGTCCAGGATTGGCCCAGAAAGTAACAAGTCGAATTATAACTGCAATTTGTCATCTCTTAAGATATTTTCTGGTTTATGTAATATCTCGAGATAAGACCCAGACGGGCTTGGTTATTCGTCAATCCGCGTCAAAGATGTAGGCAATGTTTGAAGTATTATCCCGACTAGGACATGTCACGGAAAGGATATTTGACAGGAAAACCGATCTCATAGGCGTAAATAAGAACGGATGAATTTTTTCGAATACACAGCACACAATGACGTTCAAAGTTGAATGTGCAGAAATTTTTGGAATCTACGATTGCATTGTTTTCAAGGGCCACTGACCTCCGTACATAGACAACTTCTATTGATCATGAATCATCGTGCGGAAGACTGCTCGTGTAATACAGAGTCGTTTGAAGCGATTTGCAATCGTGAGACCAAAGACTTGTACGTCAATTCTTAAGCTGTACTGGTACGGTAACTCTATAGGAGGAACTCGTACAAGTGCCTTTCGGTGGCTTTGGTAGTTTGGAATCTACCTCAAACCGTAGGTCCCGCAGAATAACCTCGAAAAGAGGTTGACTAATGGTTAATAGAAAAAGAAATTAAAAAATACCCGTACAGTACTAGTGCGGTACCAGGCTAGTCCTAAGGGTCCTGAGGGTCCTAACGGCTCTACTACACTAATTCTAGTACGGTACTAGTATGGTCCTACTGTCCCCTACGGCCCTTGCGGTACTAAGGTGGTCCTAGCGGCTCCGAACATCATCTCTATGCAATTTTAACGGTACAAGTACCACTGACCGTACCAGAACCATAGTAGAACCAATCTAGACCGGACCAAGCCAGACCATCCAGCCATTCACCCGCATCGACCCAAAAATGAACCATCAAGACATTCATTATACCTCACCCCTCCCACGTACGTGACTCGATATGAGGGCCAGGACGGACCCGATAACGATTAAAAAATTCAATTTGTGAGATGGGTCTAACGATACTCATACATCGGCCAAGTCCTGACGACAAGCCGTTCTACACACACGCAAGCATTTGGATCGATAAAATCTTAAGTATAATCATTTGAAGTTTCCAATTTGGGAATACACTTATTCAAAGAAGTTTCCGCGAACACTTTGAATAACTAATTTCAAATAAACAAAGATTTTTCAGCCGTTTGAAAAAGTGTTGATTTGAATTTCAAAAGTTTTGAAGAAGGCACTTTCCTCCTCTTCTTTGATAAAAGACTGCTGAACTCTCGACAAGTCAAAGCGGTTCTCAAAGAGCTTTTGAGGCCATTAAGGTGGTAAGTCCTTGGCTTCAGAGATAAAAGATATTTCTGTACTGCTAGCTTCATTGAATTTCCTCCCTGTAACCTCATTTTTGTAGAGTGCAGTCATAAAAAAAATTAAAATCAACGCCATAGTCACGATTCATCACTCTTACATGAGAAAAGTGCTCAAAAATTGATGAATATATGGGAGTTCTTAAATGGATTCATTTTCTTCTCTTGGTCAATTTTGATAGAAAGAGGTTGTACAAAAAATTATGCGATACCGGGGTGAGATTCCATGCTATTCCTTCATCAATAATGCGGTGAGATAATTATAGATATGCTGTGAAAGAGAATACTCATTTTATACACGGTGCTCGGGAGGATCCCATAGGTTTGACAAAAATTTGTCCAAAATCTGACCACAAGGCGATTTAGTACTATGCCCAAGGATCAACATCCCGGTGGAATTGAAGTGAAGCAATTTCCTTGTTAAAAATACGAGCTTGATACGTGTTTTAACATGTTAATGAAATGGGGCTTTTTTGAGTAGTTCTACTCGTCAGGACTCTATAATGGCTCTCAACATCTACAACTCGAAAACATTTCAATATTTTCCAACGTTCCTTGGCATATTTTCAAGCTGTTCCAAGACTTCTATCGAAGTTTCTTCTAGTGCGTTTGATTTCAATAAACCAGAGAACACGAATCAATCTTGCATTTTCTAGGAGGGGATTGCTTTTATTCAATTCCAACGGGATTTTGAACCTTAGGCATAATATCACTCAATCACCACGTGCTCAGATTTTTGTGACATTTTTGTCAAACCCATCGACCCTTACCGATTACCGTGTATACTGTACTCAAATTTTGTTAGATCAAAATGATATGATACCCGATGAAAGACTATGGGCAAAATTCCAAACGCTGAGTCCAGTACCGTTACAACTCAAAAATAACAGGAAACCAATAAACAGCAAAAAAAATTACCGGCAACTGGGGTAACTTTGGAATACTTTCGACTTTTTTTGTCATTGTTTTCCGTGAAGCTCGGGGAGGTTACGATAAAACCACGGTCGTATAAATAGGTCTGGAAATTCCATTATAAAATGTGGTCCTCTTATTGATGCCACTTGCGCTGCCTATTTCCACTACCGCGAGTGTGGCGCTGCAGTCGAGAAGTGAATTGTTTACATCGAAATGTAAATAAAACTTCTTGACACGCAAATCTAGATCGTTTCATTCTTTTATAAAACGGCGTTGGAATCTTGAACAGCTTAGAATTAAGGGAGTTTTAATCATGTACATACTTGTGAAATTTCACTGCAACTGCCATCATTCGATCTCATTCGCGAGATCATCAGCATCATGAATCTATGATGAGTGTCAGCCACGCACTATCCAATTTGTGCAGCTCTTCTCGAGACTTTTCTGGCAGCTGGGACGCTCTTTAGATCCTGGACATGAACGAATTTTTGGTAAAGAAAATGAATCCACAAAACACTTTGTCTCCGCGCGCGACCACTCTTACCAATATGGAATATAATCAAGTTCACTATATAATGCAAATGGTTTCGCCGTGGTATTGTATTGTTTGACTTTGATAAATCGAAACAATTCACTACTCGATCGCAGCGCCACTAGCCAAAGTGATGGGTAGAGGAAACTTTCGATCCCGGGTAAGTGAACCATGTTTGCAATGACAGTTTCCAGACCTGTTTACACGACCGTGGATAAAACTCACCCTATCCGATGGCCAATCGAAAGCTTGAAATCTTAGCTTTCGATTGGCGTTAAAAGAGCTCGATTCAAGGATTCTATTCGAAGATACGGTCGTAGAAGCGAAACACTTTTTACAAAACCTGGGGTGCGGGGTAACTTTGGGACACTCCAAATTCAACTCATGTTACTTTTGTTCTGAAATAGAGAATCGACCCTCTCTGTTCATGAATTAAAAGTCAAAGACGTTAGCTTTCAATTGCTTTTTGGAACGTCCCGATTGGATGTTTCCACGTCGAATAATGCTCATATGAAATTAATCAGCTATTTGGACTAATTTTCAATCTTCATACGAATTTCTGCCAAATCTCGGAAAATTGGTTCGGATAGCTGATTAATTTTAAATGAGCATTACTTGGCGTGGAAACATCCGATCGGGACGTTTCAGAAAGCAATTGAAAGCTAACGTCTTTGACTTTTGATTCATGAACAGAGCGGTTCGATTCTCTATTCCAGAACAAAAGTAACATGAGTTGAACTTGGAGTGTCCCAAAGTTACCCTACCCCAGGTTTTGTAAAAAGTGTTTCGCTTCTATGACCGTATCTTTTGATGGAATCCTCGAATCGAGCTCTAGCTTACACCAATTGAAAGCTAAGATCTCAAGCTTTTGATTGGTTACCGGCTGAGGTGAGTTTTATCGTAACCTTTCCGAGCTTCACGAAAAGCAGTGACAAAAAAGTCGAAAGTGTAGCAAAGTTACACCATCAGTTGACGGTATTCAAAATCATCAATGCACTCTCATATTTACTTTCAACGCCCAAAAATATCACAATTCTTGTGGAACAAAGAGAAACATTTCATACGATCGAAATATTTCGTTTGAATGTATCCCTTCGATCTCAGTTTTTTCTCGCTCAAGTAAATTCTCAAACAGAGCCAGGAATAACAATGGAGTGCAGCTATACACTACCACAGCAGCAGCACTATAGCATCTCTTATTTGGAGAAGAACGAGGCTTACCACACGTGTTTCTGTATAAGCAAAAAAAATAGAGCTTCAGACTACCACCGCATTTACGGGCGCGTGAACGTCGGCTGGTTTACGAGGCCCCGCGAGTACGTTTTACACCCGCACATAGTGGCGAGTGATTGAGGAGCCAACGGGGTCGTGTACGACTCTGAAAACTCTCTCTCGGTTTCTCTCTCTTTCGCGTTTTCGCGAGTCATAATAATTCTTGCAGTAATTCCCAACGGCAAGAATATAGTTCAGAATGACAAACGAGTGTTGGGTTGTATGCGCCAGTCTTTCACTCACCAGTTTGTCAGTTAGTATTCTAGAACGAATGAATCGTCACTTTTTACGAGACGATTCAATAGATATTGGTGTTGGAGTCCTTTGTAGAACAATGCTTGAATCTCCTAGAGAATTTTCTCATTATCACCGGTTTTGATATCTCTATAGATTCGTATATACTTTATCTCAAGAAGGGGTAAATTTTGGGTTTTGTAAGTAGTTTTTCACAGTAGAAATTTTGGTGATCGTGGTCTTGATAACAAATTTCACATATCAAATATGACAGAAAAAACGGTGACTGGAATTTTTACCCAGGAAAATTATCATTCATTACCCATGCCCACAGAAGATGCAAGGATTGTTGATGAATAACTTTCCTTGAAGGTCCATTCATCCGGCCACCAAACGTTCAAGTTTTACAATATTTCTCGGAAGAGGCCGACAATTATACTGTTTACAATCAAAGTGGGCTGAATCTACTTTGAAGATTCGTTCATTTCACGGTTTCCGTAACCTCGCAATAAGGCTAAAAATGGAAGCCATTCAGAAACCATTTCTCAAGTCGAAGAACGATATGAAGAAGATAGAAAAAATATTTTATAAAGAGTATCCGAAAATCCGTCAGAATTTGAGGAACTCCTAGGCTAATCTTTTGCGTTCTCCAGAAATTAACTTGTTATACTTCGATTCTGAATACTATGAATCATATTCTTACATTGTTAGGCCCATTTTTATTATCTAGAATAATTTTATCCATATTGATGCTCGATAAATGTTTGAAAAAATAGACGAATTTTTGGCTGTATCAGTAGCACATTATTATGAGGATAAATATTTTATACGTTGCCTTTTCAGGACAAATATAAAGGAGATAAAAAATATTCAATTTTGTGATTTTGACATTTTTTGTCTTTTTATATCTGGGTATTGATTTTTTTTTCTTATCAAAAATACCTCCTAAGACTGCCAAGATGAAGCGGAGAGTGATTCAACATCCTGAAGAAAATATCCTGATATTACGAATCTCAGTTCCCCCCACTCTGTGATTGCAAAATTTGCAAAAAACGAACGCATCAGGTGTCACGCTTACAAATACCCATTCTTCACTCATTTTTTTCACATATTTTCCACCTAAATGAAGATTGAGAAGATCGAATTCTTCGGGGAATCACTATGACCCTTCGAAGGTGTGAGCGAGATTGACGAATTTCGCAGCCTGAAAATTCTTATCTACGAACGTTATTGCCTTACTCGCTACCGCTCGTTCGGCTTGTAAATATCCTTGATAAGTCAGAGACTCTTGAAGTGCTTCTGTAGTTTAATGATGATGGTTGTAAAATGATGATTGGTAATTGGTTCAAGATGCCAGGTAGAAGTTTCTCATGAACTTTGCAAAAATGGTATTATCTTGAATTATACCATCTGAGAAATATATAGAATTACAAATTTTGAATATATTGTTCTCAATCTTCGAAACAGCTGTTTGGGTTAAATTGAAGGCCCGTACTATTAACACTGGTATTGATAGTCGTTAGTAACCTGAAAGTTAAAAGTTGTTCCATTGGTTGGGCACTTTAGTCGGTGTGACGTAGGAGTGAATTAAAGACCTGCATAAAACCAGAGACTCGAACTGATTCTCAGCCCACGGCGAGTGCACCATTTACATTAACCCTCGGGTGACCACGGAGTATTAATAAAAGTGTAGAAGATTTTACTGATGAGCTAGTTTTAATTGGACAGAACTTAGCCGAATTAAGGTAGTATTAGCGGTACTGGATGTGTCAAGTGCCGAACATACCCGCGCTTGACTCCCTTCCGCCCGCGATATAGGTATAGTGAGTGCACGCAGCAGACGACAACCTAACCCCGAAACCACAGAAATGAGTGACACTTGAGATCAGATCTTCTTTTTTAGGCTCTGAATCGTCAATCTGATCACTGCTAAGTGTTTTTTGTGCATTCCTACATCTGTGTATTCACTGCCATGAAAATCTGTGCGTCAGGTATCACTCTACTCGTGATTTTCCATAAGACGCCGTGTTAAACGGCTTTTACGAAAATGCTCATAACTTTTTTCCCCGACTCTGAAGGCTTCTGAAATTTCAACTGAAGCACTTTGAGACCCTAATCTACAACTGTGCCGACTTTCGTGATTTTCTGAGCGTCAATTCGAGTACCGCTAATACTACCTTAAACAGAACTAGATAGCAGCAGACCGAACTATATCGAACTGAACCTAAGTACACCGAACAAGACCGAGCTTGTCCAAATTATCTCAAACTAGATCGAACTACGACGAACTGGACTGAGCTGGACCAAACTAAACTTGATCGGACATGACAGAACCGGATTAGATTGAAAATTACCGAACTAGACTTAACTGCATCGAACTAGACTGAATTAGACTCATTTAGAAGGAACTAGAGCCAACTAGAAGGAACTAGATTAGACTAACCTACACCTAATTTGACTATGGTAAACTGAATGAGACCGAATGAGACCGATCTAAACCCAAGTATCCCGCACTTCACCGAACTAGACCGAACGAAACCGACCGAGATTGAGTAAGACCAAATGAAACCTAACCAGACCGTACTACAACAAACTACACTGGATCACACCAGAAAAGTTGGACGAGATTCCAGCATCTCTATTCCCAGTGCCAACATCCCGTTCCTCATAGCTCGTTCCTTACACTCCGTTCCTCATTCGACGATCCTCATAACTCATTCCTCACAGCTCCTTCCTCATAAATCGTCCCTCACAACTCACACTTCATAACTAAGTCCTCATAACTCATTCCCCATCTCATTCCCCATGAATCGTTCCTCATGACTCATTCCTCATAACTCGTTACTTATAACTCACTCCTCACAACTCTGTCCACATAACTCGTTCCTCACATCTCATCCCTCAAATCTCATCCACTCATCCATCCATCCACCTGACCACTAACCCATTCATCCACCCACCCATCGACCCACCCATGACCCATACGGCCATCCATCACACTTCACCCCCTCCACATAGGCAACCCGATACGCAGGATGCTGACGGATTTTGGCTGGGCTTTTAGTTATTTTAATTTCCTAAAAATCAAAACTTGAGTCCATCAAACTACGGTTGATGTTTTCGCGGACGTGCCCTATGATTTTCATCTTATTTGACAATTATCTTCTGCTTGATTCATGCGTGAAATTTCCAACATTGTCTGAACACTCGAAAATCACAAAATGTATTTACCAGCTCTCTGGGAAACACCATTATTTTAGTAAAACAATTTCGGTACAATGCTTGTAAACACATCCGCTCGAAGAGAAATTGTCGGATTCGTTATGAAATATTGTAGGAAAAATCTGCCTCAGATCAGATTATATTTCATTACCGTATCGATTGTCAACTGAATCCAATAATCAATTATCTCGTACCTATACAAGTAAGCTTGACAAACTTTTCAGAAAATGAACGCTCGTGTATAATTTATCCACGCTTTCGAAAATGGAATAGTCGCGTGGGGTTTCCTGGAACAATCAGAATGGTGCAATTTTCACCAACTTCGAATAAATTCCAACCGAAATTGAACTGTAGAACATCTACCAAACGAACCACTGAGACCCGTGAATAACAACAGTTCTGTTCTGATCTGTAAAAGGCATAACCTACCAGAAAACATAGCCACGATTGAGTTTACTCGAGTTATAAAGCTTCCAGTAGAATGAACACGAAATGGCTTGGTTCAGAAATGAAATTGCTATAAACCGAGTTTTTTTTTTATTTTGCTTGACAGCCAATAACATGTTATGAGTGAACGAATCCAAGGAGAAGTTGTTCAATCCTCTTTCTGGTAAAACCTCATAGACAACTCGATTTCAAGCCAAAATGTCTCGTATATACCCAACAGAGATAGAAACTGGAAAGGAAAACACTGAATCGAGCTATTGCGAAACGTGAGAAACAGGAATTGTGATAGCGTGTCGGGGTATGTCTGTCTCCAAACAAAGTTGAGTGAAATACACTGTAGAGTCTTTATTTGTCTTTCAAACGTCTATCTCATCCTTTCATTTGCGGATTGCGTTATCTCTATACCGCTAGAGATAGAAAGAAATCTCTTGGGTACTCGACTTTGCGCTTTAAAGAAAGGAGGAAAATTAATGTCCACAAAGAGAATACGATAAACACACGGGATACAATGTACTTTCAGTGTTATAGATGTGAAAAATGAGAGGAAGAAAATGGCACAGTAGAACCTGTCTCTATGAGCACCTCTAAAATTCGGGCACCTCCCGATTACGGGCGCTTTCCCGTGGAACCGAATTTCATCCCATATATGCTCAAACGGTATTCTTTCTCTATAATTCGGTCACCTTTAAAATTTGAGCACCTGCCTAATATGGGCGGGATCCGAGATCTCAAACATATGATGTCACATGTTAAATGAAATTGTGAATTTAGTGCAACCACTGCAGTTGTCAAAAGAAATTTCTTGTCAAAATGAGCCAGGTGTGCATTGACTTTACCTGGTAGTCAGTCGAAAACTTATGTCAAGCTCAGAACGGTCTCGAAAGAGACGTTTCCATATTGAGAAAAGCAAAGATCATTGAAACGTTTACTGCGACGGGTCCCGCGAGTTACTCGATGAAAACTCAGTTTTCGCCAAAATTCCGATCAATATCACAAAAATAGCCAATAAATTGTGAATTCATCGAGTCCCCTTGGCTATTACTCAACGTATCTTGCCTCATTCAAAAACTCATGTCGAAGGCTACAGAATAAGCTCAAGTACGCCATATTTGAGCGATACAGAGTCAGGTAATCAGAAATTTAGACTCGATATCACTGTGAGGTACAAATGGTTAACATCGCCCTGCTTTTTCCCTCTGCTCAATCTATTTTATCTCTTCGTGCACGAGAAATTTTTTGTATCTAGAAAAATTGAAGAGTATCTCGAATAAGAGCTTCTATCTCATGGATTCCTGATGACAGATAATCATATTCGCGTAGACTACAATCGCGATCCGCTGTTCGTACTAAACAAATGCTTCGAATTCAGGCCTTGCTCGCGAATTACCCGAATAGTACTGAGAAATCAACGAATGCTCGCAAAAAGCTAAAAATTACATCTTAGGATCACTAATTTTGGTAGTTTGATTATTCACTTCATGCCCATTGCACGATAGAAATTTTCGCGGGTCCCACCGGTGGGACCCGTCGCACTGGAAAGAGTCGGACTTGACTGTGAGCGAGGGTCCCGCGTAAATTCATGAGGATTTGGTAAATAGATGTCAAACTTATAGAATTCCAAAATGTTTGACTTTTATGGGTGCAAGATCACGCGTTTGTACTCTCTCGCACTCTGGGATGGAATGCCGGTATTTTCACCGTTGCAGTGAACGTAATAACTTTCTGAGTTCTGCGTCAGTTTGACGAATTAAGAGGATTATTGCTTAAGTACATATTTGAATATTCACCAAAAAGTTATGATGAATCAATTGTGAGGGTATAATCTCGAAATCTGTGTTGTTCGATACCCTAAAATTCACAACAGCTAATTTCTAATCATCCACAGCTATTAAGTCACTGGCTTTGAATGCTAGAATATTGGATGTTTACTTTGACGGGGGGTGTTTTTGAGCCTTTCCTAGAGATCCCTCAACCTTTGAGATTATTTTCAAATTCAAAGTTCTGAGTTTGCAGACCCTCGATCTGAATATGTTCCGAATCTTGAAATTCCGAATCACCATCCTACCGAATTTTGAAATCCCGGACTTGAATAATTATGAATCTTGACATTCCACATTTTGAGAGTTCCGAATTCTCATCGATGACTATTTTACTTATTCCAAAATTGTATGATTCAAGATAAATTCTTTAAAAAAGTTTACTTCCTATAATTTTGAATCAGATTGTATAATTTGACCCCCGTCTATTGTGGGCGGGTCAGACTGGAACCGGAGGTGCCCGTATTAGACAAGTTTTATTATAAGGTAAGTGTACCCAACTTGCCCCCATTAAGCCATTTTCTTAATAACTTTGGCCCATCTCCATATCTTCCAACGTACCTTAGCTCATTTTAAAGCTTGTCTCAAAACCTTTGAAATGATTTGAAGTACATACAATTTGGACCAACTGGAGCCTAACTGTTTCAATCCTCCCAAAAGTTGATTTTTGAGAGTTCACAAAAGTGTGTACCCAACTTGCCTTCATCATTTAAAACGATGTAAATCGGTGATAAAGTGCATAAAATCGCTTTGATCCGTTTTGATCACCGTGCAGCGACATTTGTAGCTTTTAGCTGGCCCAAGACATCGTTTCCGACCTATTTTGACGTGATAAACACGTTCTGAGTGGTAAAAAAAGCCATACTGCACGCCTTTCCGAGATAACCATATGGGGGCATGTTGGGTACACTCCGATGTCGGCTTTCTTGATTCTCAAACCATCTTCGTGTTCTATACATAAAATCGCTCCAGATAAGAGTTCTGCAACCCTGAAGAGCGGATTTTGAAGGTATTGAGACAAGGAATCGAATGCGCTAAGGTACGCCAAGATTGGTCGAATAAAAATAAATTGGCACCGGTTTTAGTGAACGCGATTTCCTCCTCGATTTCTTAGCCGTGCAAACACGAAAAATGGAAAACTCACTTTATATTTTCTGGAGAACGCAGAAATGATCCGGGGTCAATGGATACTGCGTACTTTTTCATATTTCAACATAACAAACGTAAAAAAAATTGTGGGAAGGCCCACGAGTGCCCATCTCTGAGATCAGCATATGGAGGCAAGTTGGGTACAGAGGCAAGTTGGGTACACTTACCTTATTTGGATCTTGAGATTTGTGAGGGGTACACACTGGTCAAAAATTTGATGAGGACAGTGAGAAGGTAGCGATGAATTCAGAAATTTCCCCACTGACTGCTTGGAAAATCCAGTAAAATCATAGTTAGGGCGACAACATTTTTCCGATTTAGCTGTATTTTATTCCCTTTTGCCACTTCATCTTACTATCTCCATTTCAATAGACATACATAGAAGGGAATCAATAATCTCGAAGCTGAAATTATTCAAAGTTTTGACTGTTTTTTACGTCGCTTAAGCTGAGAGGATAGTATAACATCTTAGCCTACCGAACCTCAAAGCTCGGGTCTCGATTTGGGGAGTTCAGTCTTAACGCAAAATTTCGACTATTACTTTCATCTATGTATAAATACAAAAATGACAATGCTGGAAAAATTATACAATACGCGGATGTTTTTGGCGTTTTTGTAGGCGAGTGAATCACGTTACTCATTATCGTAATTGGCTGTTATCAATTTTGCGAAATAACTATTTTGACATCAACTATAATTGAAATTTCGAAGTTGTTTTCTGTAAACTCTAATACACATACGATTTCTATTTCGAGACAAGATTACAACTTCTTACTTCATACAAAAGACCTGTAGATTTTTTAATACGATTGAATTCACCGTAGATCCGAAACGAGTAAGCATAATGATTTTTGAATTTTCCAGCATCACAGTTATCTTAACTTGAATCTGCATTCCATGGTCTTTCATTGTGATTAATAGTTATGGAAAAATTGAGGATATCTCAGGGTTACAATCAAACGGAATATTTATCGTACATGTTGTAGACAAATGCGTGTTAACCATACAAATTGTTGGTTTCCAATTTTCTTCCCCAAAATTGATGATCAAGACGAGATAAGATCAAAAAATCAAACGCCATGCATTATGTGTCTCAGATTTCTTGGTATTCTCGATTAAATTGAATGATTCACCCAATCAATATTCCATCTTATTCTTAATTATTCCAGATATTTCCAACTACGACCGAAAAAATTGGTTTATTCACTCAAGAGCTCCCTTCTACGCAGCAAAATTTTTTTATTCCTCTAAAACGAAGTCGAAGAGCAAATCCAGAGAAAGTTGCTATAGCTGTCTCGGTCTATCTCTGCAGCTGTACACGAGTGATCCGCGCCTCTATTTTTTGCTCTCTCTCTCTCGACATCTCCACCTCGTGGATTACGGTATCAGCGCAGACTTAGACATGCGAGGTAACTTTTTAGTATCGGAACACTGCGCGAGCTCTACACTCTACGTACATATAAGGCTCAACGAATTTCCAATGCATACAAATCCTCATCTCACATTTTTATTCTCTCTCACACTTATCTGCTGCGTTGCTTCCAGTGACAGAAAATTCTCCTACTAAGGGATATCAAAATTGTATCCAACCTCACTTTGCAATTCAATCCACTGATCTCACTTTCTATCTTTCTCTTTCACACACGCTCACCTTCTCTTTATCTTCTCTTATCTCTGTTCTTATAAAAATTTATTATTCTATTGCTTAAACTTGTGTCAAAGGTCATGCAAATTCTCTATCAATAGGTTGTTACTGTGTACAACATGACAGGATTGATGATAATAGTACATTAAGTAACAAGGGCGCAAAGTACTTTTACGCATGAGTTCCCGAAATGAGTGCGTAAAAGTGAACTTTGCGCACAGTTGTAACTTCTGCGACGTGAGCAAAGTGTTTTGCGCTGTGCGCAAAACAACTTGGCGCACAGTGCAGAAGACTTTGCGCACCGTGAAGCGTGCGCAAAGTTACAACTGTGCGCAAAGTTTCACCTTTACGCACGAGAATTTCGGGAACGAGGGCGGAAAAGTTGCGCCCGTGTTGCTTACCATACTTTTTGATATTGGTGCGGAAAGTTGTTCTCCGCGGTCTATCCCTTGGAAGGCGAGGGAAAGGGAGGGCGAGGACGGGGTCCACGGGCGGAGCCCCTGGTGGGGGTGCAGGGGGCGAAGCCCCCGCCGGGGGGTTCGGGGGGCGGAGCCCCCCGACTGAAAAAAAAAAGTTCTGAAAATGTATTATGAAAAAATCTTCATGATATATCATATTTTACCGCATCGCCAAAAAATTTTGATTTCAACTTTCAGAAGTACTAATAGAAGACAAATGTAAGATATGCAAGTACTCGCACTGAAAAAGTATTATCATCCATATCAAATAAGAAGTTCTCATCTTTATAGAAAGCTACACCATTAAATTGTTGGGATTTTATTTAAAACACGAGCGAATAAAATTAACAAACTTCTTTATTCGTCCTTCTCGTATAAACTCTCGTATTCAAGTGAAGTCCAAAAAGTAACAAGCGTCGTCAAGACTTGTTTAGATAGATGCACACCGTTGCTAAGTAACACAGAACACGTATATATATGTATATATATATGCGTATATTCTAACACTCCCTCCCGCATATATATACATATCAACTTAGAACACATCAATACAAAAATACTCAATTTGAAACACATCAATACAGAAATACAATCATTTTTGTCTTTAACTAGTAATCTTATGTTTATATAATTTGTAATTCATATTTGTCAATATCGTTGTTTGTTTATATAGGTTTTTGATCTGAAACAGAAAAAGTAAATGATTATTTCAATATCACGTCGTTTTATGATTCCAATTTGCATTCATCAACTTTTCTACACATCGTTCATGCAAAAGGAAAGATAAGGGTTTCGTAAAAATATCAGCTATCTGATCTCTAGAGCGAATCCATTTTACTTGTATTAAATCTCGTTTCACACATTCTCTTACGTAATGTTCGCGCACTTCTGTCATATGTCGTAGTTTATTTCCTCCACTCGTTTTGGCATTCGTTTCTGCTGCTTTATTGTCACACCATAAAGTCATTGGGCTAAAAGATTTCTTAAATAATAATTTCAAAGATTGATCAATAGAAATTGCCTCTTGACAAGCTTCAGACATTGCAACGTACTCAGCTTGACAGGTTGACAATGCAACATAGGATTGTTTGTGAGTTCTCCAAGCTATTGAATCTCCAAAAAGTCTGATTACATATCCACAAGTCGTTAATGAACCTTTACAGTCTGCAAAACTTGCATCAGAAAAGGCTTGCAAATCGTTTTGTCTACCATAATAAGTTAAGCCCAAGCCTTTTGTTTTCATAAGATATCCAAGCAATTGTCTGACCATTTTCCATTCGTGAATTGTCGGATTGATTTGATGTCTACACAAAACATTCACTGCATATAGAATATCTGGGCGTGTTGCGTTTGCTAAATACAAAAGCGATCCACAAACTTCTCTGTAAGGTAGATTTTTAATATTTTCAGTTTCTAATAGGCTCTCTTTATCGTTTGATTCTTCTCTTTCACGTCGTTCTCTATTTGCTACTTGATTTGTTACCATTGGTGTTCTCTTAGGATATACATCATTTTCTTTGAATCTGTTTAATAATTTTTCTATATAATTTTCCTGTATCAGAGTAATTTTCTTATTAGTTTTATCTCTGATTATCGTCATTCCAAGAAACTCTTTTGGAATACCGAGGTCAGTCATTTCAAATTCTTTCTGCAACTTAACTTTCACTTCGTTCAACTTTTTCTCATTGTTACTAGCAATTAACATATCATCAACATATAATAATGAAATCAGAATTTGATCTCCTTCTATCCAATAAAATAAGCACGGCTCAATGTCATCATTTACTAAACCTATTTTGATTGCTACTTCAGTGAAACGTTTATTCCATCTTTTCGGGCTAATTTTCAATCCATAGAGTGCTTTTAATAATTTACATACTTTAGTTCTTTTTATTTCTTCTGAAACATTTGTACCTTCCGGTATCTCCATATGAATTTCATCTTCTATTGTTCCATTTAAAAATGCCGTTTTCACATCAAGTTGGCATACTTCTAAGTCAAGTTTGTTTATAATCGCAATCACGGCTCTCACTAAAGCTAATCGTGATACAGGGGCGTACACATCTTTCAAATCGTAATTGTTTGTATCTAAGAAACCTCGTATAACCAATCGTGCTTTATATCTTATACCACCATCTGGTTCTGTCTTTTTCTTCATTACCCACTTTGAATCTAATAAATTTGGCCTTTTTCCATTTGGCAGAATTTTCGGTCTGTTTACATATTCCCACACTTTATTCTTTTCCATTGCTCTAAGTTCCACATCGACTGCACTCTGCCATAATTTTGCTTCTTTCGTTTTCATGGCATCTTTATAGGAAATAGGATCATTATTTATTTGTGCTATAAGAGCATGATACAGTTCGTTTTGTAAACGGGATTGAACAAATTGATTCTCATCGTTGTTACTAAATACCAATAAAGCTTTCATTGTTATTCCAAATTCATTGACTATTTGTGATGAGTTTGGGTCATTTTTAAGCTTTTCATCAATTTTCTTTTCGTTCAGATTGCAATTAATGATTTTTCTAGGTCTACCTCGTTTTCGTTTCTTTTCTTTCTTTGTTTTGGGTATTTCTTCACTTCGTTGTATTTCTGTTTCCTTAACAAGTTTCGATTGACTTTCATTTCGTTTCTTTTCTTTCTCTTTTGGCGGGTTTTCAGTTTGTTCGTTTTCTATTTCTCCCTCCGTTTTTGACAAATCTTCAAGATTTTCCTTCTCTTTTTCTCCCTCCGTTTTTGACAATTCATCTCTTTCAAATTCTAAAAACCATTTTTCTTTATTGATTTCAATGTTTTCTACTGGCCAATTTTTAATATCTTCTTTTCTGTAGATATCACCATAAACTATCTTTTCGTTAAATCTCACATCTCTACTTTCATAAAATTTTCCTTCTTCAGGTTTCAACAGAATGAAGCCTGTTCGGGTGTATCCGACTAAAAATACTCTACGTCCTTCATACCTGAATTTTGGTCCTGTTTTTCTTTGAACTTTAATATATGCTGCACAACCAAATCGTTTAACTTGATTTATATCAAAACTGAAATTAGGTGCAAATTTCCGAATTGGAATGATCATATTATTTGACTTATGTGGTGTCCTGTTATAGACATACATTACAGCCGAAACTGCAATGTCCCACATATTTTCAGGAATACCAGAATCGTAAATGTAAGCTCTTACTTTCTTTTGAATTGTTTGATTAATACGTTCTGCAACTCCATTATGTTGAGGAGTATCAGGACATGCAAGCTGAAGTTCAGCTCCTAATTTATTCAGAACTTCAATTGTATAGCCACCTGTATATTCACCTCCTTGATCTACTTTAAGATAGCAAACTTTCGCATCGTAACCTAGGAGATTTCTAGCACTTCTGACAAATGCTTCTAAACAGTAACCTCGATCACTCTTTGCTTTCATACAGTATGCCATTGCTAGCCTTGAATAATCATCAATGAAAACAGAGATATATTTATAGCCTTTAGGATATGAAGCTGGATTAAGTAAGCCCATTGTATCTGAATGAATGATTTGTAATGGCTTTGTAGCCCGTGCTCTAGTTGTAGAAAAAGGTAATCTATTCATTTTAGCAATCATACAAATTTCACAGTCTAGTATTGAATTATCAAAAATTGCCTTCTGTAAATTTTTATTGTTTGGAAATTTCTTTTGTAATTCTTTCAAATATACGACTGAAGCATGACCCATTCGTACATGCCATAGCATTGCATTATTGTTCTTTAGAAATTTGTTATACTTTTGGCTAAAAGGAGATTCAATATCTGACAATTCTACCACAGGTAGTTCATCTAAATCATGAATTTCTCGATCACATATCGTTGTATCAAAAATTGAATGTTCGTGGATAAATTTTCTTCCATTCGTTTGTTCATTTGTTGTATCAGGTTTTGTTATATCAACGGATAATCGATTCAAGTCATCATCATCTTTTTCTTTCTCAGACTGAAATTTTTTTATTTCTTTATCGTTACTAATTTCTTTAGTTGAAGTTGTATCATCAGAGTTCATTGTTGTTTCAATTCGTTTCACTTCGTTATTAATATTCTGACTTTCCTCGTTGTTATTATTCAAATTTTGTAATGTCACACTACGAGTTATATATCTAAATTCTTTCTTTTCGTTCTGTTCATTTGTTGTCAAATTAACTTGTATATCAGCTTTTGTTCTATAAAGATTTGAATCGTTACTTCGGTCAAGTATTCTATTATTCAATTCGAACTCTATTACCCAGTATGGTTGTTTATAAATTCCTGATAAAAACAATTCGTTAGAAGTTGGATCAAAAATATCGATTTTCTCACTATCAAGATAAATCGCAAAGCCCATTTCAGCAAATTTACGAAGAGACAGTAAATTTTCCGACAAATCCTGTGCACAAATTACTTTATCTATTTCAAATTTCTGACCATTATTCGTTACTATTTCTATGATGCCCATTCCATTCGTTTTCAAGTCAGCAGATGATTCTTTGTTTGCACATCGTATGATTCCACATTCTCCTTCATTGAATTGTTTAAAAATTAATTTTGATTTCGTTAAATGTTCTGTCGCTCCAGAATCAGCTAAAAATTCTACTAGCTTGTTAATCTTATCGTTTCCCTTTGATTTAGCCACATCGTTACAAATTGCTGTTTCAGATGAATTATGTAAAGATCGAAATGATTTTATCTCACCTTTCTTGTCTTCAACTTCAGTTAACTTTGCATTGGGCGTTTGATCTTGTTTATCATTTTGTTTTCTTTGAAATTTTCCCCGATAATTTGAAGAACCTCTTCCTCTATAACTATTGTTTGAAAATTTTCCTCGTTTCGCGCCGTTATTCTTATTTTCAAAATTGTACTTTCGTTTCAAGCCGCCACCTCTACTATGGTAATTTCCACCACCTCGTCCTCTATTTCTATTGTTTACATACCTATAGTTGTTGTTGTAGTTGTTATTGTTGTTGTTGAAATTGGAACCTTCTTGTTGACGAGCAATTCGTTGAGGACAATCTCTCCCGATATGTGTACCAAACTGATTACACTCGTAGCATTTCTTTACACCTTTGCCCTTGTATGGACAATCGTAGCTTTGGTGTCCATAATCGTGGCATTCATAACATCGATCTTTTGGATCTCTCCTCGTTATTTGCATTGCTGCTCGTGGTTGTTCAACTGGTGGTCCTTGATTCCTATTTGCTTCAGCCTCAACAATAAAAGATTTGAGTTGTTCATAAGTCATTCCCTTTTCAACAGTTACTCCTTTTTCCTCATCGTTTTCTTTAGCATTTTGTTTCCTCCACATAAAATCAACAGGCTGCACTTGAGGGACAGATGTTACTATTGCATTATAAAATGCATCTCGCTTTTCATCTTCAGTTAAAGGATTTACACCCGTTAGATTTTCATAATTTCGTACCAAATCTTCAAATTTGTCCCAGAATTGAGCAGCTGTTTCTTTCGTTGGATTATACTTAATATTATACAATTGTTTTCTAATTGAAGTACTAGTCACATTCGATTCACTCATTTTTAATTCTCTTATTTTCTTCAAAATCTCGATTGGATTTTCTATTTTCAAAATTTTGCTGTGATAATTGTAATCTAGTCGATTGATCAAAATGTCTCTCACTTTGTGTCTATGTTTTTCTCTCATGTTTTCGTCAATGTTGCTATTTGGCTTTACATTTCGATCTATAACATATAATAAATCTTGTGCTCTTAATTCTGAAGTGAAATAGTCATAAAAATACTCAAATTTCGTTGACGTTGTTAATCTGTATTTTCGATTTGCGCCTGATTCTTTATTTACCACTTCAAGCTTGATAGTATCTGGTAAATTGTTGGCTAGAGTTTTTGCTGTTAAACCACTCGTTTGTTTTTGATCATTCGAAAGAATTTTCAACATCTCGTTTTTGACAATTTCAGCTATAGAATCTTGATTCAAACCAGATTCCTTTTTGAATGAAACGTTGGATTTCAAATTTTCATTTGTAGTATTTATAGTAGTATCTTTTGATTTTATATTTACCATGTTATTTACTCTCATCGTTGAATTCCTTTGTTGACTATCTTCACATCGTAAATCATCACATCGTTGATCAGTTTGAGCATTTTCTTTCTGTTTTTCAATCCTTTCTTTGAATTGACCTAATAGTCCTTCCACATCGTTAATTAATTTGTTAAGTTGTTGAGTTTTCTTTTCGTATTCCATTTTATGCTCTTGTTCACCTGAGACAAAAGATTCAGATGAATTAACTCTAGTCACATCTTTTCTAGTCAAAACATCATTTTCAAAATTATTACAATCATTGTTAGCAATACATTTCGATTTCGATACTTGTTGTGCATTTGGACTTTGAACAATTCTATTTTTATTTATGAGTTTTCTCAAATCAAAATTCGTTCTTTCAATCTTAACAATTTTAGATTTTACTTTACCAGCTTGAGGTGGTTGTTTTGGAGAAGAGTTATGTTGCACATCGTTCACATCGTTACTTTCACAGTTGTTCCTTTGTTCTAATTCAGTTAACTCCTGTTCACTTTCTTCAATATCTTCATCAATTTTTATCTGTATAACATCTTCATCCACTTCCTTGTCATCGTCATATTTCTGTTTCGAGACTTCAAAATCATCATTAGATTTGATTTCGATGGCAGCTGGACTCTCTTGTTCATTATGAACCAATGCTTCTGTTATTTTTGGTTTCACCTTATCATCATTGTCAGATGATGATGTATCAGAACTGTCATCGGATTCCTGGTTTTCATCCTCGAGCAATAAATGACATTCATCTCCATCATTCTTCATCCGTTTTAATTTATTCACAACAATGGACCAGTCTTTCAAAAATGGATAGATGAGTTTAGCTGTAATGAAGTAAAATTCCATGCTCAAGGATTATGCTTCTAATTCAATTTACCGAACACAAGTATAATTGAATTGAAACGAGTAAGAATTTATCCATTTGAACACAAAATGAACAAATTATTACCCTAGTCTCGAGAAGACCCAAGAAGCACAGCTTTATTAGGCCAACAAGAGACCCAGGATCGATGGTTGTTAATGTACTGTGATATTTCACCGAGTTCGTCATTCCACATCAACAATTTTAATTTTTTGTCAATTCGTCTAATCGTTTATTCATATCGTCTAATCGTTCACTCATCAGATTATCAACTCGTCGAATCATTCTTATTGTATCAGCTATATCACATTAAATGTACAATATAATTATTTTCGTTAGATAAGCAAATCGTCCAATCATCTATTCGTCAAATCGTTAAATTGTTTTTCAACTCGTCCAATCGTCAATTTGTTCTAGTCATTTTCGTAAATTCTCATCGTTCTCAATTCAATTTTTCGTGATATTTTGAGCACTCACCTGCCATATAAATCAAACCATCAGGAGTTCTAAAAACAATATCATTTTCATTCATAAGTTGAACACCAATTGTTTTCCCTTGATATTTATCTTGGAAATTATAGCAATTGGTGAAAAACTGTCCGAAGCGCGTCATTGCTTCTTCCTCGTCAGCTAAAAGAAATACAATTAAATTTCTAGTCAATTCATCACATCGTATTTTCAAGTTATCTGTTTATATCGCACGAAATATATGTATACATATATCAAATTTCCTGAAATGTAATTATTAGTTCATTATTTGAGGTTGAAATTATATATGTCAAATCGTTCGCATCAAAATTTGTTGATTTTTAACCAAACAAATTCTCATCATGTCGAGACTGTTTCAATCAAAGAGGTTAGAATTATAAATGTCAATGTAAACACATACTGTGTATAGGTTATATGTACTCGCACTCGTTTGTTTCGATTCACAATTGTTCGAGCTTGTTTATTTCATGTAAACAAACAAGCATACAAATTTTAAGGTTAGTTCGAAAAATCGTATCTGATCAACATATTTGATCCGAATATATTGTTTCAATACGTCATTTTAGCACATCATCAGACATCGCATCGTTCAATCACTTCGTTTCACACCTACACATATGCACCTTATACAGCACATCCCCGCACTACCAAAATTATGACGCGAAACAGCTCGAAAATATGACTCTGCACTGGCACATCCAGTTACTCGTATAATAATCACACCGTTTTATGAGTCACATGTATCATATTCAAACTTACGTTCAATATCCAAATCATGATACTCCTTTGTCGCGCCGCCGTCCATGTTGTCAAAACTCGTCTTGTCACGAAAACAATTCGTCCCTTCTGCCGCTCACAAACTCCCCGCAAATCGTACCAGCTCCAACAGCGGTGTCACGGCAGCACAGCCACACCAGCGATCCTCCAGGTGAATTCCACCTTCAACAGCACTTCTTTTGCAGCAACCCTGGTCCGAAAATCGCGATGTTTTATGTGGCTCGATGATGCTCGGTTTTCTGGAGACAGCTGGAGACTGCTTTTTCTTGCAGCACGCAGCTCCGTTGACACAGCGACGCGGCGCCCGATGCGAGGCAACCACGCAAACACCAAAAAGCAGCAACAGCACAGCAATAGGCGCTGCCGCGCCTTTTTATTTCAAGTCTTCTCTTTTGTACACTCGCGATTACTTTACTTTACGCGCGGTGGAAAAGTGCTTGGCCCATAACCTGTTGGGATTTTATTTAAAACACGAGCGAATAAAATTAACAAACTTCTTTATTCGTCCTTCTCGTATAAACTCTCGTATTCAAGTGAAGTCCAAAAAGTAACAAGCGTCGTCAAGACTTGTTTAGATAGATGCACACCGTTGCTAAGTAACACAGAACACGTATATATATGTATATATATATGCGTATATTCTAACATAAATTTCATGGCAAAAAATTTGATCTCCGAGTCATCTGAATGTTTGTAAAATTTTTTGAGTTCTTGCAAATATGGAAAATTTCGACTGAAGAAAACGGATATATATTAGGAGAGAAATATTCAAAATTACTGGACAGGTATTAACAATTAAAGTTGAAACATTACATGAGTACGCTATGATTAGGATGAAATCTAGGAGTGAAATACACAAGAAACTTTCAACATTTTATTAATGAATAGGTGGAATTTTTGAGTAATTAGAAAGTTTTGAATACAAAAATAAAAATTATCCTCCAGGGAATGGTTGGCATCAACCATAATTTGTCAATTACCCTAGAAAAGCTCACATTTACATTTGAGTCAACGCTTAGTTATCTCAATCAATTATTAAACACAAATAATAGATTTAATGGTATTGAACATATACTTTCAACTAATGAGGTAGCATGTTTGAATATTTGAGATTTGTTAAATACAAAAAAATTTCTCAACATTGTGGTACCACAAACATAAGCTCATTTTTCATCCCAAACAAAAATATATATATTTTATGAGTCACATAGCACTCAGAATGATCATGAGTCAGTACAAGAGCTAGCGTTACTAGATTTCTAGCCATGACTAACGAAATGAAGTTATAATTGATTCCGATGAATGGAACTTTGACTTTAAATAGACTTGACTCTGGACTTATACGAACTCTTTGACACGATAGACTAAATAACTCTCATTCAATGAGACCTCGAAAACCTCGAAATTGGGTGGGATATGAGGTACGATGTTTTTGCACGAAATCAACTTTGCACACTAATAAGCGAACTTTGCGCACGATTATGGCAACTTTGCGCACGATCGCGACAACTTTGCGCACGATTTCAAACTTTGCGCACTGAAAATCGTGCGTAAAAAAGAATTCGCTCAACTTTGCGCACCGCACACTCACCCGCAAAGTACTTTTTCGGCACAACTTTACGCACACAATATCAAAAAATTTATTTTGAATTTCGTTGAATAGTGTTGATTTCCTCACACTGCCTGAGTTGAACGATTCTGATTATCATAATTTACATAATTACCATAAAAAACACGGCTATGATAGCTTTCTAAAATTGATTCAGATGAAACCCACAAATCAACCAAATCGAACAAAACAAAAAATTCATTTCATTATGAACCCTGCTATATTGCAAACTTTGTGATAACATCAACCGGTGTAACTTTGTCACCATTTTGATATTTTGGTCATTTTTTTTTCTTCATGTAGCTTGGAAAGGTTATGATGATATCTACCTCAGCTATAGTGACAATTCAAAAGCTTGAGATCTAAGCTTTCGATTGGCGTATATAGTAGAACTCGCGATTTGAGAATCTTATTGAGAAATACGGACTTGAAGAGCTAAAAATATTCTGCAAAACATAGAATGGGCCGGTAACTTTGCCACAGTTCGATATTTTCCACAAGGATTTCGGTATCGTGACTGTAATTCTCATGAAAATACAAACATATTATTTATGTTTTGGCTCTGAATGATATTGATACTATTGGAAACATTCTTCTTGCTATCTGAAGCCTCATAAAAAATGTCACTTGTAAGGGCTTGATGGAGCCGTACTCCCCGTCGATGGAGTTTTATTCACATCTTACGCAAAAATTCCTATGATTCAGAGCTTCAAATAAATTGCTGAGTTATGGATATTATTATACACTTTCACCTAAAAATGCGCCCCTTAGCCTAGACTGTAAGAGTGCCTTGAAGAATGAAACGATTGTACCGCTGATACCCACTGACCTAAAGTAGAGGCACATTTTCTTCATCTCAACTCATATGAATTCTCTTCAAATTTGAAATCAATAGAGGCAAATTGTCGCATACAAGTTAAGTGGTGACGAAGGGCGACAACTCGTCGTTTAGTTCAAACGTATCTTCACAACTTGCTCTTAATACATATTGAAGAGTATTAATCGAAGGATTCAATCGATTAAGCAATGAAAATATGCTCAACTCATCATCTTGAATACTCATCAAAATCTTAAGAATGGTTAATAGTTGGAATCTTATCTCAAATCCTATCGATGCACGTTTGATGAAATGTCTTCATTTGAATTATGGACTTGCAAGCAGAACTTTTCGTCGACATTTTATAACTCTAACCGTGAGGAGCATTGTGCATATATATATATATATATATATATATATATATATGTCGCCGTCAATGTGTCCACTCCGTGCTTTGTATAGAATGCCCGGTGAATCTATAGAACGCCCAGGCATTCTATACAATGCCGGGTAATGTGTTCAATGAACGCTCATCCAACATATAGCCCGCCTTCAAACGGGCATTATATAAATTACCCAGGGATTCTATACAATGCCCGAGGCTGCTTGAGCGATGTGTTCAAGAGAACCCTCGGACGAAATGGGAATTTTCACATCAAGTTGATCAAGCAGTATTTTCAAGTGAACAACTGAATGAAATTTATTTGTGAAATAATCGTCGCAACAATAATAATAATTAATAATAATTAATAGTAAGAATAATAATTAATCAATAATAATAATCAGTCTCACCATTTGGATCGAATGAAGCACAAACTGATCATTATTATGATATCTTGAAATATAAGATGATCCCAAGTCATACATATACTACTTATTAAAACATGTAGATGAGTTATGGCACCGAGAGCCGCACATGAAGTTTTTTTTTTTAAACAAGAACAGCGATTGGTTTTATATTGATTGGTTGCGAGCGTATAATTATACTTTATGACTCCATGACCCCTTGATTTGGATTGCTTAGTCGCAGCTTCTCTGGAACTTAATGAAAACTCCAGTGGCACGTCGTCAATCGATATGGGACCGTTGTCTATTTTATTCAAATCACATCTCGGATACCAGCCCTGCAGCAATCCATCCTTAGTCCCAATTTGGATAAACACCATGTTGGATATCAATGACAATTCTAAATATTCGAGAAAAGTCGAAGGTCCCTCTGTCTACGGTTGGTACAGTAACTGTGACAAGGTCATTGATATTCAGTCGCGGAAATGTTTCCATTGAGAGATTCCTCATTTTTTCAGCTGCTACTTTTTGTCTTTCAAAACAGTCATCTTGTGCTTGGATCAGAGCTAACCCTCGAGTGCATAGAGATCAAATCAGAGAATTTTCTGGATTTGAAATGGCACACTCGTTATGAATTCTCAAATTACACATATTGCATATCACAGTATTGTGATACTCGTGTGCTTTCTCACATATACTACGACACGATCGCGAATTTTGAATCAATCAGCACTAGGCGAATCTGTGTTTACAAATTGAACACATCGCCCAAGCAGCCTCGGGCATTGTACATATAGAATCCCTGGGTAATCTATAGAATGCCCATTTGAAGGCGGGCGATATGTTCGATAAACGCTCATTGAACACATCACCCGGTATTGTATAGAATGCCCGGGGATTCTATAGATTCCCCGGGCGTTCTATACAAAGCCCAGATTGGACACATTGACGGCCACATATATAATGAGATCCTCTCTTCATTGAAAAAAAAAGAAGAATCAGGCAGAATTTGGCAAGATTCTCGGGACTTCTGCCAAGTTTCAGTACTTGGTAATTTAAATCCGGCAATTTTTTCTTTCCCGACTCGGTGATCTTTTTTTCTGACGTCAATATTTTCGATGCTGAATGGTTGCCTTTATCGCCATACAAACCTCAACGTTTCGAGATCAAAACAATGCGTACAGTGACATATAAAATCGCAATGAGATGTACGAATTTTTTCAAAGAACCCCGGAAAAAATATTTGGATGAGTAGGACACGCGTTGATGTTTCTAATGTGAAGGGAACGAGTTTTTCCTGGTTTGGTGTGGTGTGTGTGTCTTTCGAAAAAGCCTGTCCGCTCATCATATATTTTCTGGGAAAAGATTCAAAGAAGGGAAAATATACGAGCGGCTGTTTGTTCAGGATGACTGTTGAGAAGATGTAGACATAGATGTCGACAATATATGGGCAAATCTCACGAAGTATGCGGTTTGGCCGAACAGGCCTATTTTCACGTTGTCAGAACAACAGTCGCGTTATTTCCGCCGCTCGCATTAGATCATTTTGAAGATCTACTCATATTTAATAGTTCTGCATCATTCAGAAGTCTAAAAATTGCTATAGAAAGGTACTGGGAGACGCTTCTTCGTGACAAAATCACAATTTTCGACCGAACAGGGCCATAGTTCTCTCACGCCTTAGCTCGCCACAGGCGGGGCGGTTCACCGATCGGTCTGAAAATTGGATATGTGATGGATTATAATACATAGAAACATATAATTTTCGCCCGAGGCTGTGCCTATCAATGCGTCGGAGTGCCGATGATTCGTTGGAGCGAACTCCGATTCTACATTTTCTCCTGTATCGCTCTTCTAATGGATGCAGCACTCGGGGCGGTGAATATTTCGTATCTGTAGAAACGACATATTATTCTACATCCAAAAACCTACAAATCTAGCCCAAGAACGATAGTGTGCTCGATTCCGCACGACGATGCGGCTTGAAATGAGAAAAGTTATTTTCGCGTAAATGGGGTCAAAAAAATCGTTTTTCGTGTAGCACACGAAAATTTCGATTCCGTTGGGATGGGAACCACGTGTAAACTGATATTTGTACCTCAAGAAATGCCTATGAGAATCGCCCCTACTACAGCCTCATATCGGTCGCGATGCGAGGCTTGTGAGGATCGACAAATGACGAAAATGAGCGTTTCGACGGTTGAGGCACATCTACATTTTGTACCACAGACCTTCAGAAAACACTGTAAACCATTGAACTCATCTCTCTTCTTCTATTCCAACACCAAGGATGCCATGTATTCACATACACACGAGCCAATTAGAATTACGAAAATATGAGGGTCCCACGCAAATACATGGGAAAAACTTCTACACCCTCACAAATCCACGGCGGGGCTCCAAAATGATTTACGCAAGTATTTCATCATTGTTTGAGCATTACTTGGACCAAACAAAAGTTTATCGGAGATGTGCTGCCATTCTGGAAATTCTCGAAATTTCAAAGTCGAAACCGCATAGTTCCTGAGATTTGCCCATATCCGAAAAGACCAAGGATATAAATCTTCCAGGGTATTTTTTTCGTCCTATCAGCGGTGTTCAATCATGATTTAAGTTTGACACAGAATTTGAAATTTCACTCACTACTGACTGTTACAATTCTGCCGGTCCAGAATGCATATTCAATCTCATGTTTTGTGAGTAATATCGCACGATTCTTACCCATTGTATTTCGCGTTTATGAAATTCACGGACCGCACGTTTGAAATCAAGCATGCGTACATCTTTCCATCGACGTCTTCGATTAATCTTTTATCAATCCTAGTATCCCTGTGGCTGCAAATGGCAGAATATATATATGATGTCTCACCCCAGAAGTACTGTGCTCACAATGTAAACCACGAAATCTAATAAACGAACAGGATTTTTAAGAGACACACACACCTCACCACACCAAGAAGCTTCCTTTTCTTTATATTAGGAACATAAACGCATGCTCCAAACTCATTTGGATATTTATCGAGATTCTTCAAAAAAGTTCGTATATTTCACTGCGATTACAAATAGCAATGTACGCATTGTTTTGATCTTCAAAAGTTGAGTTTAGCCTGCGATAGAGGATAAATCGAAAATTTTTTGACGCCAGAGAAAAAATTGCCAAGTCGGGAAAGGAAAATTGACGGATTCGAATTACCAAGTGAGGCTCGGCAGAAGTTGCCGAGAAACATGCCAAATTCTGTTGAGTCTTTTTCTTTCAAAGTACTTATCAACCCGTTCCCATACCATTTTTATTCATTATAAATCAAGCATCTGGAACTCTTTGACGATTCACCTCAAAAAAATATGAAAGATAGTTGATACATCACACTAAAATAGTTACACGATTATTTTTCGAATACGTCTTATGCCATTCCAAAGGGAACGAGGAATAAAATTTAATCTAGAATTGAGATCACTGCAAGCTCGCATGAGATATTACCTACTAGGTAATATAGCTTGGGGTTTATACGTCAGAGGTTTTAGCTGTCTCATTTCCCGCGTGCAACTTGTCGGACTTGATATACGCTTGTACTACTTGCGCGAATTTCACCGCAAGCTATCGTAACTTGGTATACATACATAAGTGGAACGATGCCTTCGTAAGACAAGTCGCCGATATTGAGACTAAGTATAGAAGTATATATGTATAGAAGCAACTTTGAGATAAATTTCAAGGATTAATTAGCTGCATAAAATTTTGAATTCGATTCGATAGATCGCAGCGAATAATCTGCTCACTATTTTCCAGTATGTTGATAACATCATGATGACGAAAATTATGATGAGTTTATCATTTTTATGGCATATTACAAGCTTGAGAATTTTTTGACGGCAGATCTTGATGATGTAGATGTGAATGGTTCAGAATCAAAGTCGTCTAGAAAGGAGAGCACCAAGTCTGCAAAAAACGAGTCTTGACAAAACTCTGGGAATCATCTTGTTTTGGTGAAAAATGAAGGTATCTGCAAGGGTTAAGTCCAATGGGCCTCCCATCCTGAGATACGGTACCCTTCTAGGTACCTTCATTTTTCACCAAAACAAGATGATTCCCAGAGTTTCATCGAGATTCGTATTCTGGTCTCCTCCTTGTAAGTCCACTTTTGGATAAAGCAAAAAATCAGCCTGGGAATTTCCCGCATTTTGGCGAATTTCAATTCATCCTTTGCGAACGATTTTTTTTTCATCTTTTCTATAACTTTCTTCAACTTAACGAATTATTCCCGAACGGCTCCCATTCACGTGGGAGATCACGATATGAACGAGTCTCAAAAGTCAACTTAGTCCACTCTAATTCTGCGCAACTCATTTTACATTTGATTTCATGGAACCTGAAGTAATAAATCACTCTCAAGATTGCAACGTCAACACCGTTGTCAATATGATAATTGTTGATGCTCCACTCTGCTATTCCTTGAATTTTTTGTAACTCGACGTAGCTGCCAAATTTTCTTCAGTAAAGGACGGAGTCAGTGAGATATTAAAGAATTGGGATCTGTTCGACCTTTCAAAGACTACTTGCATTGTTTCTAAGAAACAATTTATGAGGTGCACTCAGCAGTTACGGAATTTTCGACACAAGGCGTTTCTCCCGACTAACCAAAGAGAGGGGGCTACAATTCTTTTTAGATCAGAATGATTTAACAAGAACCCTTGGGTTTCCCTTATTATTAGCTAGCGGATTATCTGTGACTGATGAAAATTTGATGTATTGTTAGCTCCACATTACAGAGACAGTTCGTGGAAAACTGGATAATCTATGAATTGAAGTGAAATATTCTATCGTTTAATTCAAATCTCGAAGATTTCATTTACATTCCAGACGAACATTGTTTTGATTTCCTGTACGCCACTGTGACTTTTCGACCCATTCATCTGGCACGAATTGATTCAATCCCATAACACAATAAATTGTCAAGATCAAACACATCCTTGCCGATTGGTGATATCTCAATAACTGACTAAGCAGAAGAAATATTGCACGGACTAGTCGTAAAAAATATCAACGAAGCTGGAACAAAGACAGCCAAGCCGCACAAGCATCTGAATCTGTATAAGAAAACCGGAAGGATGCAAGCTCGTAAATCGCAAGCATTGTTCCTTTTCAAGAGAGAATTCATGATCTTCGAACGACATACGCTGAACCTCCAGAAAGGATCGATTTTCCTCGTTGTGAGAAAGAAATTCTGACTCTTTCTGCGCACAATATTTTGTTGCTGAATAGATTCCGAAGTGAATCTGGGAATTGATGCAAAGAAAAACCTAAATTTTCACAAAGATTTTTGACAAATATTTGTGATTGGGAAGATCGGTACATCACGTACAAAAGATGGTAGTTGATTCAAGAGTGAAAAGTGAAGAGGTAGATGCAAGCAGATATCTTCCCTGTGTTTGCAACGAGTAAAATATAGGGGTACAAAGGAGCTGACTCTGGATAGAATTTTTACGATTCTAGCACAATGCAACCCGCATCCTTTTGCTATTTTTTTTAGTTCCTCCATCCTCCGTTTCTGGCACGTGTGGAAAATTCGCGTGAGCCCTCTTCGGAAGAATGTACAGTGAGAGGGTGATACTATTCCCTGTGTGGCATACCAAGTTTTTTCACGCTGGGAAAACGAGGTGCCCGTCGCTTATTCATTTTGTGCGTATCACAGAAAATGCATCATGACATAGAAATAATTGTTACGTAAATGGTCGATTGGGCAATCAGAGAACTGATGCCAGTCCGGAAAATGAATTTATTTAGATCAATTTAGGGAGCACAGGATCGATTACACGTAGAAACAAAGTTTTCCAATTTTTTTCTCTTTTTTTGAGTATTACTCAACTTTCAAGTTGAATTTCGAAGTTGAGTCATTTGAATTCCCGTTGAATAATACGGCAGAGCAAACATACGTTAGCACGCACATATGTGCATCACGGTGGTGTTAGCTCAGATAATTTTGACACATAAGAGGATCAAAATTTTATTGTGGTACATTCTAACAATACTTATGCTCACGATTCTTTCATCAGTCAGAATTCCCGATGCTGAGGTTACCGTGAGACGTCTGAGGGCTCTGAGGCGCAAGATGAAACGAAATTTCGTGCGCATGCGTATCTTGAGGTGTGCGCGCGCCACCATATTGTTTAGTGAAAATTCGAGTGATTCAATTTTTGGAACTGGATGAAAAGTGAGAGAAGCGTCAGAAAAATCTGCATATAATCGAACCAGTACTTTCTAGATAAATTTCATCATGAATTCATGTTACCTATTCAAAAACATCTCCAAATGATCATATAGACTGACAAAAGGGGTCCACGAGATTTGGGTCACCAATTTTCCTTCAAGAATTTTTCCACAGTTTGAAGATAAAGAATCGAGGGCAACTCCGCCAAATGAGCCTCCTGTTCAGAGCTATGAGCAAAAACGTTAACATTGCCTGTATATCTATACTTATTAATTTTCCATATGGGCCTATGTTAGCAATGCTGAAGTCAATGGCTGAATCTTGGGAAAGAAGACACATTCGACAGATTTACTCTGGACTCTTCATCTTCTAGATAGTACCTAACCGTACACAAGTCTTCGGGAAGATTGGAAACCCAGACCTCGTGATCCTCTCTTGTGAGTCGTGGAGGAGGGAAGACTAATAAAAAATATCATTTCTGATAGAATAAAAAAATTAGTGTGACAATGCTGAAGATCAAAAAATGTATGCAAGCTCGTTTTTCTTTTTAGATGGGAGGACTTCAATTCGAGTGAGCTTTTGCTTGTTCAAATTGATTCTCTTCAAATTATTCAAAACAGAAGTGACACAATTCATATTGCACAATCGATAAATTCCTTAGAACTCAGTGATAGCTGCAGCTGAGAGGCTTAATGTGCTTAGTTTAGAGTGGCTATGAAATTTGAGAGTCAATCAATCAGTCCCCTCTGAATTATCTTAGACATATGTAGTTTACTGCGTATGGTTGAACCACCTGATTCCTCCTTCCTCTCTTGTACTGGTTATAAATCATCTGCGTACTTTCTTTTCTCATCCTATTTTCTTGATGCTGACAAACTGTCCTCAGAAATAGTTAAAATCTTCGTGCAAGACCCACACGACCAAATCGCGAGAGCTGCAGAAAAAATGCACGCTACAAGATTCCAGAAAAGCTAATTTGACGTGGATTGAGGAGGCATCAATCTCTAACCACCTGATGATGAAAAATGTCTCCGTTTGTCTCCTAATCCAATACATGGAACAACATGAACTCTTTTCGTACCTTCGTGCTTGGATCACGACGAATGGTTGTAAAGGGGGATATATATTTTGTGCACTGCGTCATTTTTCACTGGATACAATATGATGTGTGTGAGATAACACGAGACTTCACAGGGCTCTGTTATATGAAATCATGAGAGATTTCTCAAATTTCAAACCGAAAAGATTCCGTTTGTAGTAATTTCAATTGACTACTCCATCTTAGTGACAAGAGAGTTCGATTATGATGATCAAAAGACTCATTCGTTCTGCACAGAATCTCAGCAATCGGTGCACTACGGGAAATCAAAACAAATTCCTGGTATTTAGCAGCTAACTCAACACCTAGTTCTACATATCGAGAATCTACCTTAATTCCCCACTGTGCGGTGGCATGGCGTCGCATAGAAGATATTTAAATTTAAAATATCCAAAAGACGATTGACGATAGTAGTATAAATCAATCTTAAGTCAGACGTGCATATGAGAGGAACCTGGCAAGTACTTTAGTAAGATTCGACAGCAGATTCGTGAGGATCACTCCCTTGCGAATTGAGATCAAAGGTCTTGAAAATTCATCGCCTTCGTGAAACATAAGGTATGTCGCAAGAACGAGTAATCACAATTTCAAAAGATAATTTAATTCAATTTCTGTTCTTAATTGGTCTGTGGACTCTGAGTTCTTCAATACCACGGAATTTTTACGACGCAACGATCCTTCATTTGTATCGGATACGATGCAGAAGATAAGCACTGCCAAGAAAATCGAAAATCAAGATCTTTTCCAATCACCCTCCAAGTCCTGTACTATCATGAGTCCTTGCTATTAGCATGATTGATTTGACTTGAGTTTGGAAATGACAATTGTGGTGCGGATGTAGTCTAATCTAACTATAAATAGACGAATGAAGAGAGAGAGTGGAATCCATCATGACATGAATCATGAAAATTGTTCATCATTGTAAAAACAGGATAATACTCGCATGGAATGTGACAAATGGATTATGCCAAGTTATGCCTTCAAACTCAATTTCATAAAGTTTTAGATGAAGCATCATCAATTTCTCCGTACTATATTTTTGTTTTTGATCGCTGAAGTCAAGAAAAATTTGGCGAATTGATATGAGCTAAACTTTACTCAGACTTAGCACGAACAATTTTCAGGACAACTCCGTTCGATGCAAAAACGTTGTCTGTTCAGGTAGATCAGACGATTCTCGTGATGAATTAAAATTTGTGTGTATACTGAATTATCTTCTTCATTTGATGAAAAGCTAACGTTTTACCAGCTTCCATTCCACCCTCCTCACGGCTGTCCAATTCTCAGAGAACAGGTATCCACAAATCATGAGAATTCTTGTTCGAAAAAAAAGATCTTCGTTTCTTGGAAAATCTAGGCATGAGTCCTTTGGGAAATTTTCTTAACAGCTAATCAAAGAGCTTCTTTGGTATAACATGCGAAAAGGATCTTTTTGATCGATCGAAACTGAATCCGTCTTTTCATCAAAAATGACCTTCCTCCAAAATTGTGTGAGCTGTGGCTTTCACAAAAGTGGAGCTCTTAACCTCAGTACCCAAGTCGATATTAGAGGAAAGAAAAGAGCGATGGAATCCTGACAAAACTGTAGGAATTATTTTCCATCAATTCTTTATATGACAAGCACACAACGTTTGCTACCATTGGATTCCTAATCACGCGTAGCTATCACTAGTAAAATGATAATCCAATCCATACGTATAATATCTATTTATATCCTCTCAAAACTGCATTTGACAAGCTATTCCGGTAGACGAAGCATTTGAAGCACAGAAATATCCAACCACATACTTTCAGTCACAGGTCTCCCAAAAGTACACGTTTGCGTTCAGTCTGCACACTTTAAATCCTCAGAAAAATCCCGTAATCCACTCACAACGACAAATAAACGACACCCTAGTCCGAGCCGAATTTCAAAAAACCGTTTCTTCTCAAACTCTCTCCAGTCCAATGTCTATCCACGACTGTGGCTTGGAATATTATCCTCACACTATTTCAGCAGTCGTTTTATTTGAGACACACATGACATACAAGGTCACTCGACGGTGCTTTTACCAAGGAAAAGACTCTCGAAAGCTTTCTGAGGGCGAAGGGTGTGAGGTACTATGCAAACATTTAGACTGGAAAAAGACGACCGAGAAAAGAAGGAGAGCGTACAAGTAATGGAGATGAAAAAATGACGATAGTAGGTGAAACTTTACCCTGGATCATATACAGTCCCCACGCAACATCGAGGGTGCGATCGATGATGTAGATGGAGCGTGGATAGGGTGAAACGTATCTCTTTGTGATCTTCTTTGGAAAGGGGAGAGAATTATTTTGACGAGTTTATTCTTCCTCAGACTCTTTCCAAATGCTAGCTTGATGGATATAGATTTCTAATATTCTTGAAAGTGCCTTAAACTCGCTTAAAATAGTTTGTGCTTCATTAAACTTTGCAATGGATAGAGTGAGTTGTAAGTGAAGTTCTCAATGAACTGTTTTCGTTTCCGTTTGGGCTTCGATCAGAGCATCTGACAAAGTGCCTATATGATATCGACAATCTATCGGCGCATGAACCAATCCAAGAAATAATATTGCTTTCTCTTGATCACCCTGAGTCAACATCTAGCCTTTGAGGACAACACATTTCACAATTCTCTCCAAAGTCCCATCATCAGAACTGCTTATGAAAGTCCCCATCTCTGTCAACGTAAACTAAATTTGGATTGAGAATTCTCCGTGCATCTTCTCATTCTTTTCCTTCTCGATTACACCACACATGGCACATGCGGTATCTAGGGTGTGCTTACACCGACGGTCGTGCATCCCTCCTTTCTCCCTCCCATGATATGGTTTGGTTGATCGGAAGCTCTCAGGAATGTGTATCATATTTCCGGAGTTGGCTAATAAACTGTATTTGTAGGTACTCTGGGCCGTCTTTCGTTCTGGCTATCAACCCAAAGTTTTGCCAATTTCAACATCGTCAAGCTAACGGCATCATCTATGTACTATATGACATGAATTCACTAGTCGATATTCAAGAATTGATTTCCAAATACCACGTGCGATTTTCAAATATCGGCTCGTGACTTCATGTCATACAAGGTTTCCCAACAGTCAGCCTTCCCCTTCTAGGAACTGGAAAATGGCTCCGGGTCCAGAAGAAGCCCGACACACGTGTTTCCTCAAATCGAGGGGAAAGCTCAAAATTGGTCTCCGATTTTACTCTCATTGTGACCTTGATGGTTATTTGGAGGTCAAAATGATTCTCTCACATGAGAACCTCTATTTTTGAATTAAGATTCTAGAAAGACACAACATTTAACATGCGCGTAAGACCTTTTGCCTATTTTCTAGAGGACCTCTAGGGGTCATTTGTGGTCAAAAGTATCTAGACAGGAGGTTAACGTACCAGAGCAAGTATGATAGTCTAGTTTGGGAAGGTTCATCTCAGAAAAGTTTTCAAGACTCATTCCGACCCTTGACCTGTGACCTTGAATATAACCTTGACTCCCAAAACTCGAAAATAGCTCCGGGTATCGAAAACTCCGAACTACGTCACTCCCAAAACGAGGGGGAAGCTCAAAAATGGACTCTGATTTGACCTTGATGGTTCTTTGGTTCAATCGAATTCTTCAGATGAAATTCCCTTCTCTTAACTCTATGCCCTGAAGATATGCCAAAATTTGGGTCCAGATATGACTCTTTACTAATTGCGTAGATGAACCCTGCAGTTTCTTACAAAAACGTACACATCTACATTTTTCACGATTTTGAGTTTTTGATATCATTGGATTCGTTAAGAGAAACAGAATCGAACGGTTTACTCAGCATAGCTACAATAAAAATTTACCGTGGAGAAAATGTCATTCGAAAGTTCAGAATCCTATATGAGACAATGTACTTCTAGAACTTTCAGGTCGATTTTCTCAGCTTGACCAAATTGTAGATGTGTACGTTCTTGTAAGAAACTGCAGAACTCTAGGTCATTCTGAGGTCACGAGTCTCTGACTAGTGGCTCAATAAGCCAGAGCTGAGGCAATAGTCTATACCAGGGGGCTATTTTCAGAGGAGATCCTAGATTTCGTTCAACCCTTAGCCTGTGACCTTGAACATAACCTTGAACCCCATTAGAAATCGATGCGATTTTCAGTATGTATGGTTATTTCTACTCCTCACTCTGGTCCTCCAGACATATCCTCCCCAATCCAGATTACTATCCCAGCTTTAGCACCTCGAACCCCTATTCGAAGACTTATGACTTCAAAATGACCTTTGAGGGTCATTTACGCAAATGGTAGGGAGTCATATCTGGCCTCAAAATCTGCCACGTTCTCAGGATCCAGAGTCTGAACTAGGAAGAACCCTACTGGAATTCGAGTTGAGCTCTGATGAGGGTCAAAGTTATTCTCAAGGTCACGGATCAAGGGTTTAACGGAATCTGGGATTCTTTTCAAATATCGCCCTGTTTCACACTGTTGCATCAGCTCTGGAAGGTAGAACCACTGTTCAGAGACTAGCGATCCCTGAATGACCTTTGCAGGTCAACTACCCTATTGGTTAGAGTCAAATGTGGTCTCCAAATTTTCCACATTTCCAGGGCTCAGAGTCAAAGATAGGGAATCCCTTAGGTAAATTTCTATTTGACCTCCAAAAAACCATCAAGGTCACATTCAAGGTCAGATCTATGTCCATTCCTGAGCTCACCCCTCAAAATTAGGAGACACGTGTTCAGGGGTTTTTGATACGTGGAGCCATATTCGAGTTCTAAGAGCTAGAATTATGTTGGAGGTCATAGGTCAAGGGTCAAATTAAGTCTGCCAAACTTTTCTGAGAGGTAACCTAGCCAAACTAGACTATCGTACTAGCTGTAGTACCTTAATTCACTGTCCAGATATTTTCGACCCCCGGATGAACCCGATGTTATTTATATTTTGAACTTTTTCAGAAGTCTGGATCAGGGCGATTATACGTTTAACCATCATTCAGAGACTTGCGACCTCTAAATGACCTCTAAGGGTCATCACCATGATTGATAGGGTCATCTGGACCCAAAATGTGTTACATTTCCTGGTTGTTAAGTATGAAATAGGGATAATTCTACTGGATATCGAATCGGCCCTCAATAATGGTCCAGGTTATGCTTAAGGTCACAGGTCAAAGGTCAAAACGAGTGATGGACTCCTGAGGAATCTCCCTGATTTAGACTATTGCGTTACCTCTGATCGATTGCACCACTGTCCAGATAGTACTGATCCCCAGATGATCCCTAGAGATTATCCAAGATTTTGGCTCCAAGTCATCTTGGGTGTAAAATTTTGTTCCGGGTTCTTTCCCTTCCAGAATCCGAAGTCGATGATGGGGGTTTTATTTGAGAAATTTGATTTAAAGTCAAGAAAACCATCAAGATCAAATGTGAGTCGGTCATTAAGTTTCCCCCTCGATTTTAGCGGACACATGTTTGGGAATTTTTTGGTGCTTGCAGCCATTCCCGAAATTTGAGAGCGGAATGGGAAACTAAATTCTGGATCACTCCGTAGATAATACCCTAAAGAGGCCAAAATTGGAACGTTGAATTGATGACTTGATAGCCAGAATAGAAAATGGCCCAAGTGACCAAAATAGTATACTTATTAACCAAATACTTCGATCCGCCTGGACACCATACCTTGATTGAAATACTAATTATTGTAGTTGTCTTTCGATATCTTACTTTCGATACTTAATGATATCCTACAAGGGCCTTCCACGGGCTCTAGGGTGCACAAGGGATACTTGAACTAGTATTGATAACAGACCAGAATCTTTTGAGATTATTCTCTGGTCTTCGTGGTAACAATCATGTTCAGTTTGCTCCAAAACTATAATCACATACAAGCATGTTCCAACCTCTATAAGGATTAATATTGAATTCAAGATGCTCTCAACACTCAATTGGTTCTTTCTTCTCTGTGTTTCCAGTATAGCGGCCACGAAGTAAAATACTTCACTGGTGAAGCTCGCAAAAGTAATGAGTCACAGTGTCCAATTCTGCCAAGCTGCAGCGAGAAGCAGCTGATCCTCCCGGCACCAGGCTCCTCGACGCCTCATCACTCGAATCGTAGTTGCGTCACTTCCACCCCCTCCCGCGACCACTCGCAGCCAATTGCAGGTGAAGTCGAAGCTGGAGAAATGGGAGAGGGAAACGATGACCGAACGCCAACCAATCGCGTGCGCCGATCAATAGAGGGCGCCAGAAGTGCAATAAATTCACCACACAAGCAGAAACGACTACGACTACTTCAAGCAAAGGAACGTAAAGCCAGCACTACACTAGGCATAATAATGTTTGCCTTCACAATGTGCTGGTTACCTTTTTTCGTACTTGCTGTGGTCAGAATTATCCTACACGATCCCAACGATATACCGGCCTTACTATCTAGCGTCTTCCTCTGGTTGGGCTACTGTAACAGCATGCTCAACCCTGTCATCTACGCTACACTTAACCGCGACTTTCGCAAACCTTTCCGGGAGATTTTATTCTGTCGCTGTGACAATTTACAGCATATGATGCGAGAGGATTTCTACCATAGCCAATATGGCGACCCAGCTAACAGTCATATGGTGAGTTCAATTGGTATTATGGCCCATAAATTACTATTCTAATTTTTGGTTCACATTTCAGAGAGGATCAAAGACAACTATGACCTAACTTGGAACTACATCGATGGTATGATCGAAACCATGAATGATATCTTTATTGATTCTGAAGATCATTACACTGGATAATGGAAGGAAGGAGGAACTTCAGGATTAGCCCTTGTAAAGGAAAATTTAAGAGATGATAGGCGGCATGTACGCTGGTACATCGTTTGTACATGATTTTTGTACCTCTTAACGCCCGCCTATCTTGATCAAAACTGATATTCAATGTAAATGTGAATCGACGTTATCATGGTACGGGCCACGTATCGTTAGAGAAATCTATCCACAATAGATTCGCTTCTACAAAAAATGTATGGACGTTTTTCTTTTTTTTGGTATGTGATGCATGAATCATTCAAAGAGGTATATTATTTGTTAGGAAAAACTGATTCAGGGTCTATGAAAACAAAGTGATTCATAAAAATACGAGAAAAGTAGGCTGACGTTGGACTACTCTAAACATATACTGAGTGTTTATTACAAAAATGATACTCGACGAAGTCACACAGATACCGAATGTTAACTTTATAGGGTTCTATGGTGCTTTACACGAGTTCAAACTGTATGCTCGGTTCGTATGCATCGCTTGTAGTGAACAGAAAATATATAATATGAGAAACCTCTAAAATATAAATGAAGCGGATAGATGTATGTGAAATGGACGATGTGAACTCATAAATACAATCATACATCAATATCATTGAAATTTTCTAGTTATATATACCAATCCAGCCCTTGCATTTCCAACCCTCCACTCTTTTTGGCTATGATTGATTCCTTTCAAGATCTCTCAATTTCAACAACCCTGGATGAAATGTGATGAACAAGTAAACCATCCAGTGCGTGCAGGTTTGTAATGTTAATTATAAGATGAGTCAGTGAGGAAATAGAAAATTTTATATAATTCGGAAACAGCCTTTTTTGATCCGATTTGAATGTGAATCTCAGTTGGAACGTTGGAACGGTCACGAGAGGAAACTTGAAGAAGAAAGCATTGGTCTATGACCTCAAGATGAATCATTCAATGGATTCTATGGGGAACTGTGAGGCACTCTCAGATTTGTGAAGGTATATTATTATGCTTATGAAGCGAAGCCACTGAAGAGTTTGAGGTTGAAAATGCGGGAAAGCCAACTCTGAGGTCATCGTGTCGAGGATTCGTGGAATGGTGATGCCACGACTATGTTACTTCACTCAATTTCACATTTGATCCAATTCGATTTTTGAAAATAAATATGCTTTCGAACTCAATATAATGATTATGATTGACGGAGGTTTTGGAATACTTGATATCCATAATTAACAAGAGTTAGATGCAAACAAAGTGATCACTGATGACACGCTTGTTGTATAGATTATACCTACTGTGATAGAGATTGTTCTTTACTATTTGCTGATGTTTTCTCCACGATTTGTTGAACACCATGAAAATTGAATCTTCAAGAACCAGGGTCCAATAATTTTTTTGGTCGTAAGAGTTCTCCATACAAAATCATTTGTGAAATAGTTTACTCTAATCAATGTTTCTTCTCTAATTTTACTGACAGCCAGGGAAAACTATTCCGTTAATTCCCTGATTGTGAGGCCAATCAAAAGTTTCATAAATCAAACAGTTGTGACTTTCTTCCAAATTCAGTTCTATATTTTGAAACATCTCAAAGTTAGATTCATCTGAATAAGGTACACCTCGATTATCACTCAAATTTGATCGATTCAAATGACATTCATTGTTTATTCTCAGAACGAGTAATATTGTTTCCTATCAAGATTGATTTCAATTTCTGGAAGAAGCCTAAACTGCACCCCCGTGTGAAGTATCCCTGATGAACTGCAGTACTGGCAATAAGTAAAAAAAATGTTTCCTCATCCTGTCAGGCGCTGTATTAGATCAGCGCTGTATGGCCTACTGGGGAAGATCTGTGACTCAATCCAGAAGAAATCACTCACAAGAAGAGCACCAGGTCTGCGAAACACGGACCTTGATGAAACTCTGGGAATCATCTCGTTTTGGTCAGAAATGAAGGTATCTCCAAGGGTTAAGTCCGATGGGCCTCTCATCCCGAGATAGAGCCATGAAGATTGACATTGTCTATATAGATTAGATTAGATTAGATTAGTTTTCATTTGGTACTTTGGGGTATTACTCTATGTGGTACAGGTAGCAATATTCAGGGTACATGACAATATAATATCATATAGATAAGTATGGATGATTCAAAACAATAAGAATTCTCACGAATTGTATCGATATTCATATATAACAACGATATCGCAAATGCAATAATCAAGTGAAGTCAATTTGAGTAGTCAATCAGAATGAATTGGATTACAGAGATCGGAATGAATGAGTGAAATCACAGCGTAATTCACATACGAGGGCTATATTTGTGCGATAATTGACGGTTCTGGGATGTGAATTCTGGACAGTTCGACCGAGAAAAAAATTGAGGATTGCAGACCAAGCTCTTCAGTTGAATTACAAAATCTGAATCAGAAAGTCGACTGTAGTACAGAACGTATAATATAGAGGCTGAATTATTCAGCAGTACATTTTATGCTGAGATTCAAAGTTTTCGAGATCAAGCTTTGAAAAAATCTGTACCAGTGGGTCAGTTTTCGAGGGTTTCATACATACAGTGAGATTTTTCACCACTGGTTTCTGAAATTTCAAACGAGCACTCGCTGAGTAGGCTTTCTTGAGAAAATTGTGAATCTCTTTAGGCCACAATGGGCTACACAACACCTTCAAATCATTGTCACAATCAAAAATATCTTTCACAGCCTCCTTTTTCATTTTAGTTGAGCTCGATATTCGAGGTGTCAAGCGTGGCCTAGCAGACAATGTATAAGAGATAGGAGTTGGCAGAGCGACAGTTCAACATTCCGACACCTTACGCGTTCATCCGTGGTATTATGGCGCTGTAGTCAGGGTTGACACCTCGAAGAAGTTTATCGCGAACTATAGATGAAGATAATTTTACAACAATTGCTCGAGAATTAGAGTCATTGACTTTAGGAGAATTAGGAGTTGAGGTCGGAGCAGATGGATAAGCATTGCGGAATCGAGGACCTTCCCATTTTCTCACATTCACTACAAAGTTTCGAAGTTCGGGCTCATCCATAACATCAAAAACCTTAGCTACTATCTTGGTTCTTAAGAGATTTAAATCGCGAGGGATGTCGGATAGAATAATTTCAGCTGGATCTATTAGAGTTGTTTGATGTAACTCTTAGGACACGAAAATGGATCCGGGTGTCAAAATACCCTGAGGTACATGTCTCTAAATGTCAGAGAGAAAGCTCAAAAATGGACTCAGATTTGACCGTGAATGTGACCTTGATGGTTTTTTGGAGATAAAATTGAATTCCTCAAAGGCAACCCGTATTTCTGACACTAGGACCTGAGAATGTGACGAATTTTGGGCTCGGATACGACTTTCTACCAATAGCGTAGATGAACCTCAAAGGTCATTTTGGGGTCAGTAGTGTCTGAGTAGAGGTTCAACGTTCCAGAGTGGAGGCAACAGCTAGATCAGGGGGCTATTTTCAAAAGAAATTCCAGACGCTGTTCCACCCTTGACCTGGGACCTCAAGCACACTCTTCAGCGATCGAGGAAATGGCATGGGAGTATGGAACTTCTATTGAAAATAATCCCCTGATCCAGATCCTTGCCTCCGCTCTGGGATGTTGAACCACCATTCAGAGACTTGAGACTTGAGACTTCAAAATGATCTTTGAAGGTCATCTACTCCATCGGTAGAGAGTCATATCTGGGCTCAAAAATTGTCACAAACTCAGGTCCCAGTTTCAAAAGTAGAGATACCCATTTGGACAATTCAATCTGACCTCAAATGAGGGTCAAGGTTACTCGCAAGATCTCAGATCAAAGATTAAACGGAGTCTGGGACTTCTTTTGGAAATAACCTCCTGATCCAGATTGTTGCCTCAGCTCTAGCACGTTGAACCACTACCCAGAGACTCTTGACCTCAAAATGACCTTTGAGGATCATCTACGCAATCGGTAGAGATTCATATCTGAGCTCAAAACCTTTCACATTCTCAGGGCCTACAGTCAAAAATAGGGGTTGTGATTTGAGAAATTCGATTTCACCTCCGAAGCACTATCAAGATCACATCCAAGGTCAAATTTGGGTCAATTTTTGAGCTTTCTCCACAACCTTGAGAAACACGTCTTTCAGATTTTTTCAATACCCGGAGCTATTTTTGAGTTTTAAGAGTCAAGGTTATGTTTAAGATCACAGGTCAAGGGTGAGAATGAGGCTGAGAAACTTCTCTGAGAGGAACCTCTCAGAACGAGACTCTCACGAGGTTAGGTACGTCAGTCCACCTTCCAGATACTTTCGACCCCAAAATGACCCCTACAGGTCATCAAAAAAATTGACAACAAGTCTTATTTGGACGTGAAATTCTGTGCTTTTTCAGGATTCAGAGTCAAAATAAGGGTCTTCATTTAAAGAACCGATCTCACCTCCAAAAAACCATCAAAGTCACATTCAAGGTCAAATCTGAGACATTTTCCCAGCTTCCCCCTCGATTTTAAGGGACAGGTGTTTCGGGGTTTTTCAATCTCCGTAGTTACCTCGAGCTTTTAGAGGGTAGGGGCGAACTGACTTTTGGGACACCCTGCATGTCGAAACTGAGCCGATCTAATCTCTTTCGGAATTTGATTGAGGAATTTCATCTGGATTGAGCCCGTCATTATCCAAAGCATCCTACTGCTTAAAAATGTAGTAAGCAATAGATATAGCGGAATTCGTAAAATTCGTTTCTAATTTTGATAACCGCACACTAGTCACAATGATATACATATAATCAGAGAGCAAGGAAAGAGATGAATGTGTAAGAGAGATCTGTTCTATAATCCTCTTACCTATAGTTGTTGTTGTTGTTGTTGTTGTTGTTTGTTGTTGCAAGCTAATTTGCGATGAGTCAGAGTTTCCCAACCTGGACCTGCCCTTTGCAAAATACACATACACAAACGTAGGGAAACAGAATACACTGTGCTAATGCGGGTATTCATCAGAGTTGCAACTCCTGCTACCGCGAGAATGCGCTCGACGTCGAAATTGAATTTGCAGCCAATGATTACTCAGGAGAATTGTATCCTGCCTCGTTTTCTAGTTCACGCGTTTGGATTACGCTGCAGACTGAGATTTGAAACGACGACAATAGGTTCCTCAAAGCGCATTCGAGATTAAGCTACAGCTCTTCCCTTTCGTACTGAAAGTGAGGAATTGGTATCGCAATAGAGCAGGAGTCGACTTAAACACTGAGAGTAAAGCTCTCGCAAGCTCTTTCAATGAAACTCATACACTGATGCATCTTTGCTCTAGTTTTCTTCTCTCTATTCGAAGTCCCTATGAGATGAGAAGATTGAAATGACTATTTTATGGAGAAAAATTCAACTAGTAAGGCGTTATGAAATTGAAGAATCTGGTAATCTTCAATGAGATTGTCGATGCGAATGTCATCTTTACCCCCTATACCGATCAACTGATTGAGATTCCAAATTAGTTTTATGGATTGAAAGTGGAGTGAATGAGCAACCTATCATGAAAGTCATTGTTCTGTGTTCGATAATGGTAATCACCGTGAACGTAAATATAGGTGAATCGTCAAATCGGCTGGCTGCAGCATTGGAAATTTAAATGAATAAAAATGAGTAACGGAAATTGTATCGAATCATAGTGGCACTTGAAGAGCTCTTCAGTTGTAAATTGCTTCGTATGAATTAAGGGTGTTTACTCAATTAGATAGTTGGGATCTTCTGAATTTTGAGCAGAATTTTGGATTCTTGAAAGTATGAGATTTCCGAATCTCGAGACCTGAGATATCAAAGCTCATTCTAAATCTATCAATGAAACAAGTTGAAGCTTCAGTTTCCCCCCGTTCAGTGGTGAACGGTTATTGAGCTCAAGGATTAATAGATCATAATTTACAATTCTCTATGTATCTCAATTTTGCATATCTATCTATAGAAAGCGAGAGAATGTACGAATCATCTGTATGGAAAAATCAAGGATCTTGAGTCGAGGAGTATCTAATGAATTTATCGAGGCTCAAAATAAAACAAGTCCATAGCTGAGAAATTTTGGCAATGTCAAAGTAATTGGTGAATAAATGAAAGTAACGGTCGGTGATTTCCTACAGATAACATTGATGACTTTGACCAATTGCAAATATTTCTGGATTCGACTGATTCTTGTCACAGAGTTATTAAAGGAAGGATCCATTCCTCTAATTAAACACTAGTGAAGTGTGTTTGCGCCTTTTCATTGATACGAAAAGTAGAATTCGGATTCACAGTCACAAAAGCGCAAAACCATCTTGCTGCCCGACACTTACTTTGCTCCTAAAAGAATAATCGGTCAAGGTCGTGGAATGATTTGCACATTTATGATAAAATTATGAAAGCTGCCTCTCTGTAAACCGCTGTAAAACTTATGGCAAAAGCTATCCAAACTCGAAATGTCTCTGTAGTATTGACCTAGAAATTTAAGTTCTTGCAATAAAGTATAATAAGTATGTAGACTTTATTTGTTCCGCGATGTCTACATCAAAATTCACAAATACAAAGCATCCAACCCGTTTTTTTGTTTTTTCTTTGAACATCAGTGACTTAGACTCTCATCAAGTTGAGAGATGTACCAACGTTACATTGTTGTCGTAATCCTCAAGCGATGGCTGTTTGCGGTTCAAGCGTCACGCGTCACTTGCAGATGTTATCGACTCGAAACATTGTCGTGCAGTTATCCACGTCAAAACTCACACAGGTGCAGCTTCAACAATTCTGTTTGTGACACTTGATCTCTGCTGCATGAGGAATCCCTTTCAAGAAATTGGTTAAAACTTCAACAGCAATACATTTTACGTACGTAATAAGTTGTATCAATAATGAAGAAAGGGTGAAAATATGGGTTTCCAGAAACGTAGAATTTTGCAATTCCACACTATTTTCATTCAATTAAATCCTGGGAAATTGAAATATCAAACGAGACGATGTCGAGAATCTAGGTCAAAACTTGGATCAAGATGGAATAATTATCTTTCGCAATTCATATTTTTCAAGCATCGATAGCAGACTTCAGATCGTTCTTAACAAGTAGTGTGACAAAATTCATTCTAACCAGGTTATAAGGAAATCTTGATGCTTATTTCATTCAAATACCATTGAATTGTGACGACAGCTGCCTTCAAGCTTGGCTGGTCCAAGTTGCGCGAATATAGATCAAGAAGGATAAGCAAATTACTCGTGCTCGACAGAATCCTCTACTTCTCAATTTTCTTCGGCTCTTTTTTTCCCTAGAAAAACGCGGATTGGATCTGATACGTGCGTCAATTGCACGATTGCGCACGAAGGTAGCTCAGGAACGGATACCCCTTCCCATCTTTGATTACACTGGACGACAAAATGTTTGGCCAGAAATAGTAAAGATTGACTGGACGATGATTTTATGTGCATATTCCGACTTCTAGTAACCGAATCGAGCCCCAGTTTCACGTTTGCAAGTCAGGATTTTTTCTAAATCGCAAGAAACAAATTCTCCTAAGAACAGCTATTTCAACGTTATTTACTGATTCTGTAAGGAGGTTCCTAGTCACGAATTAATCTAGTGATCAATAAGTCTGAGATACGTACTGACGATAGAAGAAATCAGTTTGCTGATTTTTCTGGTTGTAGAAAGACCCATGCGAAAAGATTTCTCCATCATTCTGATCAAATTTTTCGGTTCACCGTTACCATATGAGGAAATCTACAGAAGCTTTGAGTTTCAGTGTACCATACAGTACTTTAATGAAATCGCGACTTTCACGCCCTGAGAAAATGTTTCTCAGATGGTTTCTATAGTTTCTAGGATGATACTCTATTGATTTTTTATGACACGTGCGTAGTGCTCTTGATACAAATTGAAAAATGGTCGAATTTCGTATTTTTTCAGTGTAACTGGCGCGTCTTTCGAAACTCTTCGGCCTCTGGAGAAAATAAAATTGTCCCAAAAAATCTGAAAAAATTACATCTGACTCTTTAAACCTAATATAATCATGAAAGATTTGTTCTGATAGCGACTCAGGTCCGTGGTGAGCACAGGGCTCCCATAAAAAGTGTAACTCACTTTCTAGAAAATACTCATTTCCTCCACTTGTTCGTATGTGAAAAAAATAACATTCAAGATATGTAGGATGAATCGGGTGGTGGGGAGTTCAAGAGTAAGAATAGCCGATCAAAATGCTTCTTTCTTTGGCAGCGACGCATTATTCTGGCCTAAGATCTGTGACGTTGGACTTGAAAAATTTGTCGCGCCCACCGCTTCAAAAAGGACATAAACCTTTAATACTCGAATAATGAGCAGATATCGCTCGCAGAATCCTATTGCCCATTTCACTTTGACGTATGATGAACTACTATGCACTTCAATGAGGTGGCTATAACGATTGTTATTTGAAGGAGGAGCTCGGGAAACTTGTTCAGCCCCTGAAAGCTGATTTTTTCGGTCGGGAATGATGCACGTAACAGGTCTAATATACAGCTTTTGACTTTATATAGGGTTCCCACATCACTTTTACACTAACAGCTCATCATAATTCAAGTAGGAAAGCTTTGGGAAAGGAAAAATTTTGCATATATACCTCCGACAACTGTGTGGACATATGAAAAGCGAAACTTGATGAGTATAACGGAAAGAGGCTCAATTCTGGGAATGGAATTCGATTGAAAGGGTGCAACAACATCTTTATCAACCATCATACTGCACTATTCACGATCCATCCATGTGGAAAGCCTCTAAAAGTGACGAGGACGTAATAGACCTATTCCACCTCATTGTTTCCAGAGGTTGAACATCTTTCAAAAGTGGTGGGCACAATTTTTTTTCCACGTTTTAGAGGTACCGAAAGTGCATGGAATTGGTTTCAAGAGCGACAAGCAGGAAAAAAATTTTTTTCTCGGATGGCCCAAAAGTTAAAGGTTTGATAGATTTCCTCATATATATGTGTAACAAGGTGTTCGTAATTCCACAATATTCTGAAGGTACAACTTTTTTCACCAAGGCCCCACATGGAGAAAAATTTTTTCGGGCGCGTGCGCGGTGTAGACATTGATGTAACTAATTATTATGAACCAACTTCGAGCGGGATATTGATTGCGCGCCTGGACTTTGGATATGGCAAGTGTGTGATTACGCTTGAATCTCCCTATAAATATACAATTTCAGACGATAACACAATTCCAAAAAGACTCCAAGAGAATTCTGGAGAAGATCCTGAACACGCTCCGAGAGTAGCTCTGTAAGGATTCCGTTCGGTTAGCAAAATTTGACATCCGTTAGAACACCAACGGAATATTAAGGGAGTCATGAAAGAACACATTAGGAAGTAAATTGAGACTGAAAAAGATTGTCCACGTAGTTATTCTATAACCCGACCAGATCAGTGGCATTTTTGAGCACCGTCAGTTTCCAAGATGACATTTTCTTTCCAAAGGTGATTAGTGATATTGCATCAAGAAATCTTGATGAAGCGATCCATTGTGAGAGTATAGGAAAACAGCTCCAAACGTAACCCAGTTAGAATTGGGAAAGTTCGCCACTGCTCAATTTGTCACTGGGACCCTTTATTCTGTTTTCAGGGCTATCTTAGTAAAATTTCAGAATATTGTTTTTCATCAACTTTGACATATATTCGATCCTGATATCGTAATTTTTATGGGACCGGGAAATTATGAAATCAGGATCATGGCGTGAAGATCTAAATTCGAAAATAATCAGAATTTCAAATCTTGTTTTTGTATTTTTTACGAGAGTGCCCAACTTTGCGAGGTGTCCGTCTTACCCCGATCACCCCTACTCGAAGTTTTTACCTCCAATTCTGGTCATAAAGAAACCTTCTAAGAGGTGGAGGAGTCTAAAAAAACATTAGGGGAAATAACACCCTATAATTAATGGTATATATATTACCGGATATATTTCTTGACCGAATGAAGAATCACTGGATAGTCATAGCTCTGAAACTATTACCATCATACTTCAATATTTCCGGTAAATTGATCATCTCTAGCCAATATCTATGTGAACTTATACACTAGTTAACAGTCAAAATTCGGTCATCAACACGTGCATACGTGTTTGTTGAAATTTACATCAAAGTTGTATCAAGATTCACGAGCGTGAATAATGCTTTGATGTAATTATCGACCGAATCCTTTTTCGTATCCAAGGTTCAATAATAATGGACGAGAACAGGATGTATTATATTCAGACATCCATAAAATATGAACTTCTTTCAGGCTACAAATAACAATAGTAAGCATTCGATCCATTCTCTCTACCTCTCTGTCGGCTCTTGTTAATCTAAGAGCCTGCACACTGTGAAAACACCCGCATGCCGAAATCCTGAACAATATCATTCGATTATCTGCTCGAATCGCTCGATTCAGTTTGACCAGAATTGCTTCTACGGGCAGATTCATAACAACTCTCATGTTTGATTTTACCTCTATGAATGCAGCTATCTTTATGGAAAAAAAGCTGAAGCCCAGAATACTTTCTGGTCCTTCTCGTTCATCTGATAACTAATTGTATGAATCAGGTTAGAATATGGCTTTTTTCATTTTTGATTCATAGTGCACGAATTTCAAGCATACTTTTGTTTGGTTTAGAGGTTCGGAGATCCAATGAAATGGAATAGTCATCGATCGTACAGTTAGCTAGTGTTATCTCCAATTTACCATTAGAACGAAGCCGTTATCCAAGTGAGTGGATTTTCCCTATCAAGATTAACTTGGGTATTTTTTGTTGAATAGTTTTTATGAAAGATGGGTTCAATCTGGGATTTTACGGACATGCAAAGAAACTGATAGGGGCCGGCTCATATTCTACAGCTTGTGTCGTCTGGGTCTTACTTTCTCAAGAAATAAAATCATCACTCGGCATGAGTTGAGAACTGCTGATGAGTGAAGCATGAAATCAATCAAGTGCAAATATTTTACAAAAGAAGAGGACGTTTGAGGATTGATCGAAAATAATAAGCCCACCTTTGTGTGTAGTGATTGGATCCATTCGAAGGTCAATTTCTTAAGACCAATGAACTGAGGTGGTATTGCAAAATTCGTACTTTTATCGTGAGCATCTCTGAAGTTCTTTGACGTATGGTCGGTTATTATTGGTAAAAAATATTTGCAAAAAGTTTAGAATCCGTATTGGGTTAGCCTTTGACAAAGAACATTTAAACCTGGTGAGATTTTGACGAATTCTTACTATCTGTCAACGTCCCAGATCTAATGCTAAGGATGAATTGTTGAAACATCAAGAGATATATGAGCAGTTCTGCGTAAACTTGCCCGATACAGACTTCGAAAATGGACGAAAGGCAAAAGTGAACTTTTAGGCCCACAAGGGAGGTCTTTTCACTACTAATCTCATCTAGATGGAGGATCAAAAGTCAAAAATATAAGAAGTCAGAAAAAATTTTTACGTGTTAAATCCCATAAGAGCTCAGTTCGATATCGTTATTTCGCTACGGAAATGACATTCCGTGTTTGATCAGTGAATATGGATCGGAGAGTTAACGAATCGCTTATTCCGCTTAGCACGGTCTTTTGCACACCAAATACTTGCAGAAAGTCGGACGAGTAATTAGATTATCGATATTTTAACCTTGTTGCGAGATGCGTACGGAAATGACACTGTTATTTACCTCGGCATTTTTTCGAAGAGGAGCACGCCGCCACTTCTCAGAAGTGAAGTTATGGATATTTATACCGCAGCTGTTTGATAGTTTCAAGTGAGAGGATCAAAATGTGCCCATGAGCGAACGATTTCAAGTCGATGGAAGCTCTCACGCACCACATATTGTCAAAACCGTAATTTTGGCGCGAATTCGAGGACACAATGTATGTGTTACGTGCAAAGTCCGAAATTGTACACTCCGGGGAGTGCACAACGGTGGTTTGTGCAAAGCCCGGTGGATCGGACTCTGCACAAAATCGCGTTGTGCAAAGCCCGATATGCTGAGTTTTACACAGAGGCTCAGTGTGTATTCTGCGATGTATAGAGGTGAGTCGGGAAATTTCTAACACACAATGAGCGACATGAAGAGTCGATTCTTCTTCCAATGTTTACTAATACTCGAGCAAATTGTACTCGATATAGTATGCCAATGGTGCCCTCAAAATTAAAATGAATAATGCTGAATTATTGCTAATCTATTACTAATTTATTACTAATTTATTATGAATGCGTTTAATATGAGAAACGCGTCATGAGAATTAAACAATGAAAGACAATTTTTTCTTACAAGATAAAAATTACAATAGTCTCTGCGAAAATCATCGATCGTCAATTCACACGAGAATAATTATTGAATATAGCGAGATATTTTGAAGATAAAATACTTATAACGCTTGGTAAAAAATTGCTTCCCTAGTTATATTAGCATATTTGGCTTTCACGGCGTTATTAATCTTGTGGAATCCTTCATGTCCCGTTTCAACGTGGATTTTTATCAGAATATCAAAAATTTCTGAATTTTGCACGTAGTATTTTACGTCACTTTCGTCACTTGCTTTCATTGGCATGATCAATCGTGATGTATCGCCAACAGTCAATACATCGTATCGTGCCCCTGTAGTCAAGCGACGATTTATTCTTTTTATTTTTTGCAGCTAGAACACTTGCGATAAGATTTTGATAGTCCACTGCACTCTTAATCAAACTTTTATTATCCCTCAATATGATTGAGTTGAGTTTAGAATTGGAATCATCCCGAAACGAATAAGCGCTATTTGGATCCATAATTTTGTAACTCAAATAAGTGTCGATGTGATCGGCCTCGCGAGACTGACTGCTGTAAACATGATTTGAATTATTATTATTAGCAATTTCCCGACTCACCTCTATACATCGCAGAATACACACTGATCCTCTGTGTAAAACTCAGCATATCGGGCTTTGCACAACGCGAGTTGTGCAGAGTCCGATGCATCGGGCTTTGCACAGAAAATTCTTGTGCAAAGCCCGATGCATCGGACTCTGCACAAATCGCGTTGTGCAAAGTCCGATCCACCGGGCTTTGCACAAACCATCGTTGTGCACTCCCCGGAGTGCACAATTTCGGACTTTGCACGTAACATATGCACAGCGTTAGGTAGGTAAAAGAGCTAGTCGCGACTTCTAAACTATGAAAACGTGTTCAAAATAAACCCAAATTTGATGTTTCTTTGTGGGGTAGTCGTTTAGCAGCCGTATATCTTGATACCGTGCCCTTAAACGCCGAATTTTGGGGTACGGACATGGTACGGAAATGACATTTTGACCCCTAATTTGCAATTTTCGACCTTTAAACCTCAAGATAGGTCTAATATGACTTTTTGCTGAGAAAGAGCACAAAAAATACACAAGAAACATGTTTTGCACAATCGATCGAGACCGCGTAGACACCCCGCGATAAGCCGATAACCACGAATAAAATATTTTACTCTGCATTTTTGGGCTTTGAGCTGTTTTCTGGGCGTTTTTCGAATATCAATGATAGAAAACCTCAATTTTTCGCGCATGCGCGAGATTTTAAGACTCCAAAACCAATTTTCAGGGGAAGCGAAGAAAATTTTCTTCAAAATGACCTCTTTCCGTGTTCAATTCCATCATTTAGAACCAGAGTTGCAGCGCCCGAGTGATGAAGAACTGCTTGAGCAAAATCATGAAGGCTTAAGGCAATGACTGATACGAATATGGAGCCTCGCACCAAGCTGCTTTTTGTAGTGGCTATCAAAAGTCACTGAAACTTTGGTTTAAATCAACGGATTCAAGCTTAACAGGTGGTAATTTTAAAGCAAATTTCCTCAGCTTTTAAAAAATATCGGTTTTGAAACCTTAAAATCTCGCGCATGCGCCAGGAGATTGAGGTTTTCTTTCATTGAAATACAGAAAACCACCCTAAAAATAGCTTAAAACCCAAAAATGCAGAGTGAAAATATTTCATTCATGTAGACAACAACTTTTCACACGATAAATGAACTTTTAAATATTCCACAAGAATAGCTTCCTGAGGAAAAAAAATAATTTTACGGAATCATGGATATAAAAGCGAGGTAATATGCATGAGAACCAGAAATTCAAAGTGGTTTTTGATAGATTTTTTGCTCACCTTTCAGATGCGCTGAATCGCGTCCCTCTATCTAACGATATTCTTGAGTATTAACGATTTGAGTGTGAAGAAGTTACGAAAATTTTGCGGAAAAAAAGTTGGAAACATAATTTTGATTTGTGTGCTAAGGTCCGAAAAAAAATTTATAAATTTTTTTTTTATGGTGACAGATGTTCATTTTTCAACCTATAGAATCAAAAAAGTTCACTGAGAAAGAAATTTGAGACCCAACTGTCGACCATATATCGTTTTCTCGTGTAATTACTCTAAGGTGAAAAAATGCTAAACAAGTACAAAGTTCAAAGAGACACGAAATGTTGTGTGTTGTAGTGTCGGTACCCGAGCCAAACTACAAAGTTTTGGCGATAGTGCCTTGCAGGCTGTATATTTGCTTAGAAGAAACTCAAGCGAGGACTATACTTGTGTAAATATATCTTGCCGGCCTGAGATGCACGAGTTCACAACCCAATTGAATATTCGGAGCGAGAAGTAGTAAGTAGTAACGGACGAGTATTGACAGATAACCTACACTAGTCGAGCTATATATATGTCTCTATGTAATCTGTAGCAACTCGTTAATTACTAGTAATTAATTTTGACACTCGATCGATATGATCGGATATCGTATTTATCACTCGAAGGAATTTCAAATTATGAAGATGTAATTTTATCGGTCTTTGCGAGTAAAGTCAGCAAATTTTGCTGAATTTTTAGCATCAATCGAGAATGGATTTCTCTCCACTCTCGATCAATGCACCTTTTAGAGCCTCGTATGGTTCCGAGGATGCATCTAAAGGATTTTGATGGAAAGGAATGAAAAGTGAAGATGAGAAATGAGAAACTTGATGAAAAATTTTGATTCTACGCTGATATTGTGCGTGTTTCGCTCTTCTCTCATTGCTCGGGCTTTTCAAAGTGGTGGAAGAGCAATGAGAGTTTACCACTGACACGCGGCTCAAGTGGCCGAATGTTCGATGGTTTGAACGCCCTTATATACGAAAGTTCATCTTCGTTATGCGCTTGCGAAAAAGGTCAATTTAACCCGCTATTTCCATTTGATTTCTCAACATTTTTACTTTGGCAGCTCTTCGGCCTTCTGCCGGAGATATATGTAATTAATTTTGACACTCGATCGATATGATCGGATATCGTATTTATCACTCGCGGGAATTTCAAATTATGAAGATGTAATTTTATCGGTCTTTGCGAGTTAAAGTCAGCTAATTTTGCTGAATTTTTAGCATCAATCGAGAATGGGTTTTTCTCCACTCTCGATCAATGCACCTTGAATACGATATCCGATCATATCGATCGAGTGTCAGAATTAATTACATATATCTCCGGCAGAAGGCCGAAGAGCTGCCAAAGTAGAAATGTTGAGAAATCAAATGGAAATAGCGGGTTAAATTGACCTTTCTCGCAAGCGCATAACGAAGATGAACTTTCGTATATAAGGGCGTTTGAACCATCGAACATTCGGCCACTTGAGCCGCGTGTCAGTGGTAAACTCTCATTGCTCTTCCACCACTTTGAAAAGCCCGAGCAATGAGAAAGGGCGAAACACGCACAATATCAGCGTAGAATCAAAATTTTCCATCAAGTTTCTCATTTCTCATCTTTACTTTTCATTCCTTTCCATCAAAATCCTTTAGATGCATCCTCGGAACCATACGAGGCTCTAAAAGGTGCATTGATCGAGAGTGGAGAAAAATCCATTCTCGATTGATGCTAAAAATTCAGCAAAATTTGCTGACTTTAACTCGCAAAGACCGATAAAATTACATCTTCATAATTTGAAATTCCCGCGAGTGATAAATACGATATCCGATCATATCGATCGAGTGTCAAAATGAATTACATATATCTCCGGCAGAAGGCCGAAGAGCTGCCAAAGTAAAAATGTTGAGAAATCAAATGGAAATAGCGGGTTAAATTGACCTTTCTCGCAAGCGCATAACGAAGATGAACTTTCGTATATAAGGGCGTTCAAACCATCGAACATTCGGCCACTTGAGCCTTGTGTCAGGTGTCAGTGGTAAACTCTCATTGCTCTTCCACCACTTTGAAAAGCCCGAGCAATGAGAGAAGGGCGAAACACGCACAATATCAGCGTAGAATCAAAATTTTTCATCAAGTTTCTCATTTCTCATCTTTACTTTTCATTCCTTTCCATCAAAATCCTTTAGATGCATCCTCGGAACCATACGAGGCTCTAAAAGGTGCATTGATCGAGAGTGGAGAAAAATCCATTCTCGATTGATGCTAAAAATTCAGCAAAATTTGCTGACTCTAACTCGCAAAGACCGATAAAATTACATCTTCATAACTTGAAATTCCCGCGAGTGATGAATACGATATCCGATCATATCGATCGAGTGTCAAAATTAATTACATACATCTCCGGCAGAAGGCCGAAGAGCTGCCAAAGTAAAAATGTTGAGAAATCAAATGGAAATAGCGGGTTAAATTGACCTTTCTCGCAAGTGCATAACGAAGATGAACTTTCGTATATAAGGGCGTTCAAACCATCGAACATTCGGCCACTTGAGCCGCGTGTCAGTGGTAAACTCTCATTGCTCTTCCACCACTTTGAAAAGCCCGAGCAATGAGAGAAGAGCGAAACACGCACAATATCAGCGTAGAATCAAAATTTTTCATCAAGTTTCTCATTTCTCATCTTTACTTTTCATTCCTTTCCATCAAAATCCTTTAGATGCATCCTCGGAACCATACGGGGCTCTAAAAGGTGCATTGATCGAGAGTGGAGAGAAATCCATTCTCGATTGATGCTAAAAATTCAGCAAAATTTGCTGACTTTAACTCGCAAAGACCGATAAAATTACATCTTCATAATTTGAAATTCCCGCGAGTGATAAATACGATGTCCGATCATATCGATCGAGTGTCAAAATTGATGACATATATCTTCGGCAGAAGGCCGAAGAGCTGCCAAAGTAAAAATGTTGAGAAATCAAATGGAAATAGCGGGTTAAATTGACCTTTCTCGCAAGCGCATAACGAAGATGAACTTTCGTATATAAGGGCGTTCAAACCATCGAACATTCGGCCACTTGAGCCGCGTGTCAGTGGTAAACTCTCATTGCTCTTCCACCACTTTGAAAAGCCCGAGCAATGAGAGAAGGGCGAAACACGCACAATATCAGCGTAGAATCAAAATTTTTCATCAAGTTTCTCATTTCTCATCTTTACTTTTCATTCCTTTCCATCGAAATCCTTTAGATGCATCCTCGGAACCATACGAGGCTCTAAAAGGTGCATTGATCGAGAGTGGAGAAAAATCCATTCTCGATTGATGCTAAAAATTCAGCAAAATTTGCTGACTTTAACTCGCAAAGACCGACAAAATTACATCTTCATAATTTGAAATTCCCGCGAGTGATAAATACGATATCCGATCATATCTATCGAGTGTCAAACTTAATTACATATATCTCCGGCAGAAGGCCGAAGAGCTGCCAAAGTGAAAATGTTGAGGAATCAAATGGAAATAGCGGGTTAAATTGACCTTTCTCGCAAGCGCATAACGAAGATGAACTTTCGTATGTAAGGGTGTTCAAACCATCGAACATTCGGCCACTTGAGCCGCGTGTCAGTGGTAAACTCTCATTGCTCTTCCACCACTTTGAAAAGCCCGAGCAATGAGAGAAGGGCGAAACACGCACAATATCAGCGTAGAATCAAAATTTCTCATCAAGTTTCCCATTTCTCATCTTTACTTTTCATTCCTTTCCATCGAAATCCTTTAGATGCATCTTCGGAACCATACGAGGCTCTAAAAGGTGCATTGATCGAGAGTGGAGAAAAATCCATTCTCGATTGATGCTAAAAATTCAGCAAATTTTGCTGACTTTAACTCGCAAAGACCGATAAAATTACATCTTCATGATTTGAAATTCCCGCGAGTGATAAATACGATATCCGATCATATCGATCGAGTGTCAAAATTAATTACATATATCTCCGGCAGAAGGCCGAAGAGCTGCCAAAGTAAAAATGTTGAGAAATCAAATGGAAATAGCGGGTTAAATTGACTTTTCTCGCAAGCGCATAACGAAGATGAACTTTCTTATATAAGGGCGTTCAAACCATCGAACATTCGGCCACTTGAGCCTTGTGTCAGGTGTCAGTGGTAAACTCTCATTGCTCTTCCACCACTTTGAAAAGCCCGAGCAATGAGAGACGGGCGAAACACGCACGATATCAGCGTAGAATCAAAATTTTTCATTACGTTTCTCATCTCTCATGTTTACTTTTCATTCCTTTCCATCGAAATCCTTCACATGCATCCTCCGAACCATACGAGGCTCTAAAAGGTGCATTGATCGAGAGTGGAGAAAAATCCATTCTCGATTGATGCTAAGAATTCAGCAAAATTTGCTGACTTTAACTCGCAAAGACCGATAAAATTACATCTTCATAATTTGAAATTCCCGCGAGTGATAAATACGATATCCGATCATATCGATCGAGTGTCAAAATTAATTACATATATCTCCGGCAGAAGGCCGAAGAGCGCCAAAGTAAAAATGTTGAGAAATCAAATGGAAATAGCGGGTTAAATTGACCTTTCTCGCAAGCGCATAACGAGGATGAACTTTCGTATATAAGGGCGTTCAAACCATCGAACATTCGGCGACTTGAGCCGCGTGTCAGTGGTAAACTCTCATTGCTCTTCCACCACTTTGAAAAGCCCGAGCAATGAGAGAAGGGCGAAACACGCGAATATCAGCGTAGAATCAAAATTTCTCATCAAGTTTCTCATTTCTTATCTTTACCTTCCATTCCTTTCCATCAAAATCCTTTAGATGCATCCTCGGAACCATACGAGGCTCTAAAAGGTGCATTGATCGAGAGTGGAGAAAAATCCATTCTCGATTGATGCTAAGAATTCAGCAAAATTTGCTGACTTTCACTCGCAAAGACCGATAAAATTACATCTTCATAATTTGAAATTCCCGCGAGTGATAAATACGATATCCCATCATATCGATCGAGTGTCAAAATTAATTACATATATCTCCGGCAGAAGGCCGAAGAGCTGCCAAAGTAAAAATGTTGAGAAATCAAATGGAAATAGCGGGTTAAATTGACCTTCCTCGCAAGCGCATAACGAAGATGAACTTTCGTATATAAGGGCGTTCAAACCATCGAACATTCGGCCACTTGAGCCGCGTGTCAGTGGTAAACTCTCATTGCTCTTCCACCACTTCGAAAAGCCCGAGCAATGAGAGAAGGGCGAAACACGCACAATATCAGCGTAGAATCAAAATTTTTCATCAAGTTTCTCATTTCTCATCTTTACTTTTCATTCCTTTCCATCAAAATCCTTTAGATGCATCCTCGGAACCATACGAGGCTCTAAAAGGTGCATCGATCGAGAGTGGAGAAAAATCCATTCTCGATTGACGCTAAAAATTCAGCGAAATTTGCTGACTTTAACTCGCAAAGACCGATAAAATTACATCTTCATAATTTGAAATTCCCGCGAGTGATAAATACGATATCCGATCATATCGATCGAGTGTCAAAATTAATTACATGTATCTCCGGCAGAAGGCCGAAGAGCTGCCAAAGTAAAAATGTCGAGAAATCAAATGGAAATAGCGGGTTAAATTGACCTTCCTCGCAAGCGCATAACGAAGATGAACTTTCGTATATAAGGGCGTTCAAACCATCGAACATTCGGCCACTTGAGCCGCGTGTCAGTGGTAAACTCTCATTGCTCTTCCACCACTTTGAAAAGCCCGAGCAATGAGAGAAGGGCGAAACACGCACAATATCAGCGTAGAATCAAAATTTTTCATCAAGTTTCTCATTTCTCATCTTTACTTTTCATTCCTTTCCATCAAAATCCTTCAGATGCATCATCGGAACCATACGAGGCTCTAAAAGGTGCATTGATCCAGAGTGGAGAAAAATCCATTCTCGATTGATGCTAAAAATTCAGCAAAATTTGCTGACTTTAACTCGCAAAGACCGATAAAATTACATCTTCATAAGTTAATTACTAGCTTGCAGTTTTTGCACAGTATTGAAGGGGATAAGTGCAGTGCGAGCTCGATACTGTAATAACCAGTACTTACGATGGTTGCATTCGGGGTAACGGAGTGAATTGTGCAAGAGTGATTTCATGAATCGACGAGCAATGGGCGGGAGTTCAACAGCCCTGATTTACTCTACTGTAACTTGCAACCGAAAGTTTTTCGGGTGAATTCTATTCGAGTTTGTTTCCTTCTACATTGCGTGAGTCGTCTCATTCCTACATATTCAACACACATTCTTCAGGTAAACACTCGAATTTTCTTAGTGATTGATTATTATTGAGTCCGCGTGCTATATTGATGATTGGGAGAAAGGCCAATGACAAGATTGGAAACCCGAGTCTTGAAGCAGAATTTTTCAATAAGTATCTATCCTAATCTATAATTTCGATTGCAAATTCTTCTCATCTGCTGACCAAAAATCGCGAATTTCAAGTGGGTTTAGATTCTTCGGCAAAAGCTCTCCCTCTTCGTCAGAAAAACTTCCCTGCATCTCTTTGTTCATTTTAACTTTCATCATTTGAACTTTAAGATCTTAGCTATTTGATAATATTAGAGCTCGCCATATATATTCTAAAAAACACTAGTTGATCTACAAAATTCAATAAATGGCCCGTGTAACCAATAGTTCTTCGAATTTTCCACTAAATTCTAACTAGACAGACGAGACGGCTATAACTTCGTTTCAGAGTCTCATGAAATTCGGAATGTTTCAAAATTTTTCAGATTCTGGGTTAACAATATCCATTCGAACGTTATTTATACATTTCAATGCCAAATTTGAGCTGACCAGAGAAATTTTCTTAAACACGATCTGCACCCGAAGCTATCCGAACAGAATTTTGAGCAAATTTAAGAAGGATAATTTTACGAGAGATTGATCCCCCATATGATTTTGTAGACGAGAGCACCAGGCGAGGCACCAGGAAGATCATACACTACCGGTCAAAATTTTATGCTCGACCCACAATTCTTTTTTCAATTTTGTGAGTTGAACCACTCGGCTTTACTTGACTGTAGATTTGGAGTGCGGAAAGAGAACCTTCAAAATGAGCCTAAGTAAGTAAAGTCGTCGACGCTTAAGTAGAGCCGAGTGATTCAACCCACGAAATTAGAAGAAAAATGTTTAGTCGAACTTAAACTTCTGATCGGTAGTGTGAAATACCATAACAAACAATCAAATACCCGAGGGTGCATAATAAAGTCCCATCCCGTGCATGTTTTTGTCAGTTCGTGCGCTTTGAAGGAATAGTCGACGTTGAACTGCAGACTTAGGAGATTACTCTGACATATGAATATACATCAGAATAGGAAAAAACATCAAAGAAGATTTTTGAGATGAAAGATATTCTCGATCAAGACACTTTTTCAATGTGGAAACGCTGCAATCTAAGAAATCCGTGAGCAGTCACAGATGCACACGCAATAGTACATTTCGATACAAGGGTGGAAAAACTTTTTCTCACGTTCGAGTGATGGGTTTCTGGCCTGAGCCGTAGGCGAAGGTCGGAATCATCACGAAGATGCGAAAAAATAAGTTTAACCCATTTAAAAATTAAAAATAAGTGTCGAATACTATTTTTAGACAAATTGTGAGAGAAAGTGGAAAATCAGTGCGAAAAAGTTACTTTCTCGCACAGTGTGGCAAAAAGGTTTTTTTTCAATATGACGAGACAGAACAAATACATGAGCAAGGCATCGTGGAATTCCATTTGCCATGGCATTGAAAATCGAAAAGAAAAAAGTCCTTCATTCATGATTGGGACCTCATTCTACTGTAATATTCCGTTCGTCATCGGATGACATGGGCAAATTTTATTGAATGAACCATTTAGCAGAGGAAACATCGGAATGTAATCCATACACGAATGTCGTGAATATTCTGCTCTGTCATGAATATGAAGAGAATTGCGTTGTTTTGGCAGGAATATTGTAATTGGATTACTCACGTTTAAAGAATAATAATTGTAAAATATGTCAATCCTGAAAATGATACTTGAAATCGAACTCAAATTTTCCTGTTCAGAAATGAATCATTCGGATAAGTGAATCAGTTGCTTTCAATGTCGATTAAGGGGGTTTGATAGTTACTGATTTTTTCGGCCAGGCAGCTGGGACTGATAGAATTCATAGACTGAGAGCTTCCGGATCGGTTGCCGTTAAGAAAAGTATGGGTTGACGGTGAAATTTGCGAGATCAACTCATATTGATTGATTGATTGATTGAATTTGTTTATTGAGGCCTTGGGGTGGAACCCTATGTGGCCCTGTTTTAGATGTACACAGTAATATTCTACATAATCATTGTAGGCACTAGAGAAGATATAATTATTGAGTAATTAACTTAACTTAAAGAAGAAGATTTTGAATAAATAAATATATATATATATATATATATATATATACACACATCTGTGGTATGTACCTCTCGAGAGTAGAAAGTAAGAAATTTTCAAACTTATTCACGGGAGATGGATCGTTGGAAGGGATTTGAGTATAATGATATAAGGAGGGGATAAGGAGTAGATAAGTGTCGCCAAGCAAGAATGATAGAAAATTACGTAAAGTACGTCGTAGGTTTTCATCTGTCAAATAAGAGCTACAGGAATTTGGAATAGAAATTTCCTGCCACGGATTGTGAAAAGTAATCATCTAGGAAACATAAGGAATTCATGATTGATGTACATCTTCTTAAGTGGAAAAGAGCGATTGGTCTACGATACTTTTGGTGGAAGGCGATCGAGATCCCTTGAAGAATATATTGGAATGAGAGGTGAATCTTTTTGAGGACGCATGCATACGATATTGTTTCGTACGGTTGGGTGCAAGTATTTGAGGTCTTTGGCTTTTGTACATGCAATACGAAGAAGTTCGTACACGGGTCGTGGCCAAAGTGCCGATACATAAACTTTTTGATTTCCACCAGCTCTAAATATGGAATGCGCAGTTTTGTCACGAAGTCTTGAAATACGTGAGAGAATCGTGTCACGCGCAACACTTGAGGTTAACTTAATTTTTAAAGTATGAATAGAAGAGGACTTTGAATAGTTGGTCGATTCTCGTATTTTTCCAGAATCGGTACCCATTTTATGTGGAGACCATTCACATATTCCGGTGACTTGAGAAATGCATTCTTTCACCCCGATCGCTTCGAAAACTTGAGAGACAGCTTGTGCAGGTTCGGATTTGAGATCATCAGGAATGCCAGCATATGTACGACTGGGAATCTGATTCTCTTCAACCAAATCAAAAAGTTTCCAGTGGATCATCGAAAACATACCGAATTGTCTGTGAAAATGAGCGACCACAAGTTTTTTTTTTTTTTTTCCAGTGTACCCGTCACATGCATACTCCCAGTATTAAGACGACCCATTATAACAGATCTATACGTCCCAAAGGTTATAACTAATGATGTAACCTGATCTCCAACGTGAACTCATTGATTGTGTCCAACGGATGCAGTAGCCATATAGTTCTCATTTCCGTCAAAATTCAAACGTTTCCATGGTTAGTTGTACTCGAAGATCTGATGTGTTTTTCAATAGGATGAATAAAGTAGACTTTCTACTCAAGTAATATCATCGGCTCCTGCAAAAAACAGCATCCCAATTTTCACACAGATACTTGGGCGTTCCGTTAATATTCATATGCGTGGACTTCCAAATATGTTCGTAGATTTGTGTCGTATGCCATTTGAATACTGTATATCAGTGATTCCGCCGAAAGTGGGATTTTCCGTGTTCCATATTCCTCCAAGTTTCTGAGGATCAAGATGTGCACTGTAGCGATTTTCTGGGGTGTATTCTATTGGTGCGCAACTATGTTAATAGTTTTTTAGTCGATTCTGATGTCCCCGTAATTTGTAGTGCCTCATAAAGGGCCGAAATGTCAATTCCGTCCCCTGTAGAAAACCTACCTTCGACTCTTGCATTCACTGCAACGCATATGCAGAGTTAAAACCCCCTATGTGTTTCTATGCACTTCAATTTGTAATACTTCAAATAACATATTCCACCACTTTGTGAGTCAAAATTACTTGCTTAGTTCGCGCACGGCCATCCGACATTTTGAAGACGGGTTTGCACCGAAACTGCTTGATTAGGTCGGCAAAGTCCCTGATCGTCTATTGAGCCTTTCTAACCAATGAGGTTGACCTCCAGATACCCAAATACACCTAATTCTTGCGCGACATGAACCGAAAACTCGAATCCCCAACCAAGCGCACGACATAAACGTGTTTTCAGAATGGCATACGAAATTTTCTGTCAATTCCGTCCCCATGTTGTGCTCCTCCCCAACGCGCTATATGGCTTTGTGGAACACATTTTCTTGAAATATTTGGTAGCATTGGATCAAATCTATGAGGAAAAGAGTCTACGATTAGTTGGCGAGCCGTGGGAATATTTCTTAGGCGAAATGTCCTTTCCGTCCCCTGTAGAAAACCTACCTTCGACTCTTGCATTCACTGCAACGCATATGCAGAGTTAAAACCCCCTATGTGTTTCTATGCACTTCAATTTGTAATACTTCAAATAACATATTCCACCACTTTGTGAGTCAAAATTACTTGCTTAGTTCGCGCACGGCCATCCGACATTTTGAAGACGGGTTTGCACCAAAACTGCTCGCACATCACCAATTAAGTCGACAAAGTCCCCAATCGTCTATTGAGCCTTCTCAACCAATGAGGATGATTTCCAGATACCCACATACACCTAATTCTTGCGCGACATAAACCGAAAACTCGAATCCGCACCCAGGCGCACCACATAAACGTGTTTTCCAAATGGCGTACAAAATTTTCGGTCAATTCCGTCCCCATGTTGTGCTCCTCCCCAACGCGCTATATGGCTTTGTGGAACACATTTTCTTGAAATATTTGGTAGCATTGGATCAAATCTATGAGGAAAAGAGTCTACGATTAGTTGGCGAGCCGTGGGAATATTTCTTAGGCGAAATGTCCTTTCCGTCCCCCTCTGCGACCCCTTAGACTCGACATATCTTTGCCCGGCTTCAATTTTGAGCTACGTAGCTCTAGATACTTCCTTTTTGTGCCAAAACAAGTGTAAATCAACTGCTACGAGACACCGGAACTCGTCTGGGGCTGAAATAATTTTTTGACCCAAATCACTCCCTGCGACGATTTTGGTTCCAAAAAATGACCCTTTCGGCGGAATCACTCATATACATTGGATATTTGATTCAGACATCCTCATGACCCATCCGAGAGAAAAACTACTAACGAGGTTATAAGGAAGATTCTCATGTCACAATCAAATTCGTTCTCACGACAAATGAAAGCTCAATCGAAATTGAGATCACAATTTGCCAAGTATATAGAATGTACGGTGCGTATTGATGTGTATTGAAAACGACCGCGGTATCAATGCAACTTCCAGGAAACATTATCGTCTGCCATCTCAAACTCTGATAGCACGCAGGTCATATTATTGCTCAATAATTTCGCAACACATAACGTATATCTACCTTGCATCCATAGATGAAATTAAGAGTTCTCTATACCTTTTGAAAAGCTATGGTAGCGCCTCCTAGTGGTCAAATAACGATTTCTGAAAACAAAGAGGAAAGATACCAATAGTACCGCACCCTGCGGATCGCTCTTCATAAAAAAAAAATATTCATCGAGATCGATGCAAAATTGAGCTAAAAAAATTTGCACCAGATGAAATTTTTTTCAAAATTTGTAGAAAAATAGTCCGTAGGGTGCGCAGTACTACAGCCCTCTTTCCTCTTTGTTTCCAAAAATTGTTATCGACAATATACCAATTTGAGCGCTAGAGGCACCACCATCGCTGATCTAAAAGTAGAGAGCATTCTCGAAGTGAAATTCCTCCACAACTTTAGTATTGATCCATTTATCCATAGGTATTTTCAATGAACAGTAAAGTCATTGAACTGTTGAGCTGATAACATGAGCCAATGCTTCTGTATCCTATACAGTGATCCTGATTAACCCATTAACTTGACGCGCCCACATGTAGGAGCATGTCCGGGAATCGATATTTATAGCAATGAAGTTCCTATACGCTGATATTTTGAGGGAGAATGAGAAAAATTGAAAATTTTCCAATTTTGTCGTTTTTCTTTATTTTGCAAGTAGTTATCAACTTTTTTCGGGCGATACAATTTCTACGGGCCTGTAAAGTATGGTCCAAAGTGAGCAGGCTAAACATTAGCCAGAAAATTTTTGCTGTCGAGACATTTAATTTATAAAATCAAGCGCATTACAAAGATATTCATCGCCTTCATACCGTCGCCTTGATGATCTTTAGAAGAAGTTCTATAGAACTCTTACTCCAGCGTATTGTACAAACAAAGGCTGAACTATGAGATCCTTTGCTAAGAATTGAAGCTTATAACTCCATAGAAGGTAAACTAGGCTTGACTTTCATGTCTATGAATGTGTTTATCAAATCAGAATAAGATTAAACAAAGATAAAAACCACAATCATCGGATAGGAAGTTTTTTGAATGGATCAAGTTTATCAAAGACCAGCCTTTCTCCAACTCAGCCAACTTTGAGAGATGAGAAGACGGAGTATCAAGAGTTTCAAACTATTTGCAGAGACATCGACAATAGGGATGAAAGTTTGGAGCTTCGCTGTAGGAATATTCAACGGCCTGTCTTCTGCATCTTAACACCCTCCAAGATTACCCAGATGAAAATAGTGACTACAGCCTGGCCTAACTAACGCTTTATTGATTGTTCAACCGTTAGCAACTGGATAGGGATTGCGGAACTCAAACAAAAAAAAAACCACTGCACGTATACTCTTCTTCTTCTCACGCGCATCAAATTAGGTTCTTCATCATCACTACTTCCATAGAAGCCCAGAATGATTGATGTTCTCACTCAAATCTATCAGTAATACGGTACATCGATGGGAAACTGATCTAGCAATCTCAAAACTCAAGTTTTAACGTTACTATTACATGACATTATCTCGAATTTATGATGAACGTCCCACATCTGTCATACTCTTCCGTTTGATACACGATGATTATTCTCCTGGCATGTGCTCGCGTGATCTTTGAGTTACTATTCTGGCATCGGTGGATCACAGGATCCAATGTCTTTGCATCATATCCTGGAAAAATCAGATAGCTCCACGTTAAAGTGTAATTTGACATAAATTCTCAGAGGATTTGAGCTAAATTTTGCTCATTCCTTACTATGGCTATTCCATGATGAGAGATCAACGGTAAGCCAATGGCTCCCAATCTTTGCAATGATTACAGAATACATATTTTGTCAATAAAATATGTATGTGGGAATTGTCAAGACATGGCTGAGGCATTTTCAATAATTCTGAGTATGTTTGTATACGAATGATTCTCTGCTTACACAAAGATTTTCTGGCGATACTTGAAATTCTTTATGCTCGGGAAATGTACAGTCCCGACATAATTGAATGGACACCAGGCGAAGATTCATCAATCAATGAATCAGGTGACTTGGTGAGCACCCATCCAGCCAAATCATGCTTCATAGAACATCTAATCTTTAGTGATGTCAAGTTGTATCCACAAAGATCCACATGGTGAATTTGCAGAAATCCTATATGATGAATTCCACGCCAAAGCGACCTACGAAAAGGGGTCATCTCTCAGATTCTTTTTTAACCTTTTTCATTCGATTCTATGGCCCAAAATAGGAACTCCGGACCACCTATGGGGTCCAAAACAAAATTTCTCCTCTCCATTGCACGCACATCCGTCAACAGACCGAAAATTTATCGTGTAAAAATCGATGCTCTTTTATTCACGAAAATGGGAATATTTCGAGTTTTTGAATAACTGTCGATTTGCGGATTGCGGCATCTGAAAGGGCATCTAAAAACCTATCGAAAACGTTGTCGGAAATTCCTTCTCTGTGATTTGGGGGCCTCCTGGAGGCAAAAGAGTGTTTTTCACTAAAATGTTGATTTCTCAAAAAGCCATTTTTTTATGTTTTTAAAATCATATATTTGACTTAAAATTTTGCGTTCTTTCGAAAAAAATGGGTTTCAGAGAAGTTTGGGATGATCCAAATGACTTATGAGCCATTTTTTGAAAATTCGATTTTTTCGGTTTCAGAAAAAGGCGATTTTCTGCGCATGCACACAAACGTAGACTTTCGGGACCACTTTCAATGGAAAGCTGACAAAATTTCCTATAAAATGACTACCCGCAAAGTTGAAATTCATGCACTGAAACGCGATCTGCAAGGATTAATCATGTCGAATCAAAATCACATGAAAATTCAGCCCATTAACGCCTTCGTGGCGCCTGCTGAGATGACGCATTCACGAGATCTTCTCGGGACTCAAATTTGAGTACGAAATTGACCTGAAAAAAATTCGGACCACGTGGTTTCAACGTAAATTTGTATGATCTTTCAAAATATGCGATGAAGAACCCCGTTTGAGGCGAACCCGAGGTGCTACATTCAATTTTTCGCAATTTTGAATGTGAAATATCGTATTTTCTGGCAAAAAATTGAATGTAGCACCTCGGGTTCGCCTCAAACGGGGTTTTTCATCGCATATTTTGAAAGTTCATACAATTTTACGTTGAAACCATGTGGTCCGAGTTTTTTTCAGGTCAATTTGGTACTCAAAATTGAGTCCCGAGAAGATCTCGTAAATGTGTCATCGCAGCAGGCGCCACGAAGGCGTTAATGGGCTGAATTTTCATGTGATTTTGATTCGACATGATTAATCCTTGCAGATCGCGTTTCAGTGCATGAATTTCAACTTTGCGGGTAGTCATTTTATAGGAAATTTTGTCAGCTTTCCATTGAAAGTGGTCCCGAAAGTTTACGTTTGTGCGCATGCGCAGAAAATCGCCTTTTTCTGAAACCGAAAAAATCGAATTTTCAAAAAATGGCTCATAAGTCACTTGGATCATCCCAAACTCCTCTGAAACCCATTTTTTTCGAAAGAACGCAAAATTTTACGTCAAATATATGATTTAAAAAAAAATAAAAAAAATGGCTTTTTGAGAAATCAACATTTTAGTGAAAAACACTCTTTTGCCTCCAGGAGGCCCCCAAATCACAGAGAAGGAATTTCCGACAACGTTTTCGATAGGTTTTTAGATGCTCTTTCAGATGCCGCAATCCGCAAATCGACAGCTATTCAAAAACTCGAAATATTCCCATTTTTGTGAATAAAAGAGCATCGATTTTTACACGATAAATTTTCGGTCTGTTGACGGATGTGCGTGCAATGGAGAGGAGAAATTTTTTTTGGGCCTCATAGCTGGTCCGAAGTTCCTATTTTGGGCCATAGAATCGAATGAAAAAGGTTAAAAAAGAATCTGAGAGATGATCCCCCCTTTTCGTAGGTCGCTTTGGCGTGGAATTCATCATATTGTACGATCACCTCGGTTCTTGATTGAACAAAAATTAGTAGACCCGCGCTCAAAATCATATGGGAACCACGATATTCATCTGATCAGTAGTCTTTAGTGTCTGAGCCACCTTCAAAATCACCAAACTTTACTCGTCGATGTTTGGGTAAGTATCGCGGGGGATCTCGTCTTGCGCGACGAAAGAGCTGCAAATAACATCTCCCAGTTTTTTCCTCAGTTCAACTGCGAAACACAAATCAAGCAGTCAGAATTGGACGAGAGGACTCAACAGTGAAAAAAAAATGGTACAGCAGCAGTACCGAGGAGCTACCTGTATTGCTCCATAATCAAAATTTCGTTCATGAATCGTTCAAAAACACCAGTGAAAAACCACAGAGAGGTGAAAATCTTAAAAAGAGACTTGATCTGAAGGGAAATGATCGAAATCGATCCGAAATCTCCAGTTCAAAGTGCCGATGGAGGTTTTTAATTATTGGACCCGAAAACTTCAAGTTAAAATGCTGGGTCCTTGATGAGAGGTGAGATTATATAGCCGAATACTATAGTGAAGGCGATCAAAAGAACCCTGAGTCCTTTGAAGTTAATGAAAATGTGATTTTGACTGGATCAAACGATGCGGGGTCCATCTGATCATCTTAACTTTCACATTTGACTGTATCATTTTACCTATCATCAGGGATGGTGCTTGCACCCATGTGCCCAGCATCTCCACTTGACATTTTTGGATCCAACAGTTCAAGACCCCCATAGGTACGTGCAAACCAAAACTTCCAAGGACGAGATTGCCACACCAAAACTCCCACAAGTCGAAAGTTCCATGACCCAAAAGTGCCAACATGTATAAAAATGCTATAGCCCAAAAGTGCTACGTGTACAGAAGTGCCACATATGCAAGAGTTTCAAAATAAACAACGTTTGATGATTCGCATGAATACCATGATCTTATGAAGGCAGAAATAAAATTCATGGAAGAGAACGAGAGTCATTTTAATGAGATCCGGAGTGTATTTTGAAGAATTTTATTGATTTTGAAGAATAAATTCAACAAATACAGGTGAGCCCCAAGAGCTCACGTGTATTTGTACAAGGTCACATGGTTGTCATATCGAGACACCTGTCGTTTGAGTGAGATGACCATTCTGAGGGTCTTACCTTGGGATTGACAAAAAAGTCCAATTATCTAAACCTCCTCCCTATTTTGAGAATCAAAAAAAAACCTTAGAAACGAGTTTAGCGTATTTATCTCCTGATAAAAATTGACACAGAAGTGATAGAAAAATTGGAAACGTTAAAGGAAGAATTGACGATGACGGAATGAAATTTCCCTGATCACGATGAGATATGATCATGTTGCTGATTGCAAGGATGACAAATTGCATATTTCTCCTAGATTAGATGCAAGGTCATGGGATTGAACATCGCCTCTGAAAATCATGCAAATCATGCCCACTCCTCCACCGCTGTTTGTAGCTAGCAGGAGTACACGAGTTTTTACTCTCTCCGCCGGAATCAGTGAAAACTGCTCCCAGCCACTGATTTTCAGTGCATATGCAATGATTCGCAGTGGAATTCACTGCGAAACAGTGAGTTGGGAGCGATTCTCACTGATTCCGGCGGAGAGAGTAATGTTGGTAAATTTTATGGACGACGCACTATAAGCATTTCAAATTTGTATCGTTCACTTGGTATAGCCAAGGGACGAAACTCGTTAAACGTCTACTACGAGGTCAGAGTGAATAATGCAAGCACCCTGAGCTCCATAACTTGACCAAGATAATAGTTGCAGGAACAAATACGCAATAAGTTGCTGGGAATTTGTTAACGAACGGTAAGGGCTAAGCATGTGAACTTTAAATAAATTAACCTTTCGTCACCATCGGAACAAGGATCCAGCAAAATGTATTTCCAGCGGAAGTTCCCCAACGATTCTTTGGCACAAGATAATAGTTGCAGGAACAAATACGCAATAAGTTGCTGGGAATTTGTTAACGAACGGTAAGGGCTGAGCATGTGAACTTTAAATAAATTAACCTTTCGTCACCATCGGAACAAGGATCCAGCAAAATGTATTTCCAGCGGAAGTTCCCCAACGATTCTTTGGCATGCCAAGGACATCGTCTAATTCGTCGATGTAAACACTGTTCTGTTCCAGGTTGCGTTTCTGCCAGTGCGCTAGTCTATGATGATCAGTCTTACTCAGCGACTAATGGGGGCAGATGACGCTTCTCTTCTGCGTTATCGTGGGTGGAAAAGGGTCTTCATACCTTGTTTTTCCTTGTGTTAGCCGGCAAGACTGCGGCAACAGTGTCTCCCGCCTCTTCAGGAGCAGATCCGTATGCTGACGCTGACGATTATGAAGATGGCGCAGCGTAATCGTCTCGCTGGCAGGAACAAGAGCCAAAAGGTTGATTCGATTATGGAGATCAGACCGGTCTGACTGACGTGACTGCCTTGATCTAACCTGACCGAACGCACGTTCGGCGGAGTTTAGCCTGACCAAGTCAGACTAACCACTTCCCCTTACACATGCTCAGCTATAACTTTTCATGACAAAAATGTTGGTGTAAGGGCTCATTCAACGATAATGAAAATAGATCTTCGTCAATACACAGGAAATTGCATTCCTCAGAATGTTTACATGAAGATAAGTTGTGGTTAAGCATCTGACGGTGGATCAGCTGGTCTGACTTGGTCAGGTTAAACCACGGCCGAACGCGCGTTCGGTCACGTTAGATCAGAGCAGTCGCGTCAGTCAGACCGGTCTGATCTCCATAATCGAATAAAGCTAAAGTTGACAGGAAGTCAAATTTTGTGTCCAATAGATTAGCTACATCGTAGTTCCAAAGCTCGGAACTGAGTGAGTCGTAGGCAGTTAGAGAGAAGTTTCTTGGGGTTGCTGGGGGCACAAGAAGTCCCGCTGCGTCTTGTATCCAACTGGGATAGAGTCGCGTGAGACAATATTTGTTGGGCGAGCCCTGCCAAATTATTCTCTTTTTCGACAACGATGAGACTGCTCAATCACTCGAGTCTTTATCTGCAAATGCACTCTCATCGATACTTAGCCACCTACTCCCTGGTTGGTCAAGAGCTTGATGGGTAGGGATGGGAGACGATATCTATGAGCAATCATTCCCATTGTAGAATGTACGTTCGCGTGTATTCTTGCTCACCCGTGAACTATATCAGCCTTGGATTTCTCCGGGGCTATTATAAGGTGTTCATCCGTACGGTTCTTCGCTGTACGGACCATTTGTACGCTCCAACAACGTCAATAGTTTGCCCCCTTGCTCCCCATCACTCGTAGCAACATCCGGAACGTCTTCGGTACTTCTCTAGGAATGATATTGAAAAGCATCAATGACCTCACCCATCTCCAGGGGATGAAATCGCAGGGGATCCTCCTCAATCTTACTCGCAGCCGTGCTCAAATTTTCTTGATTCGTCAATATGAGTGCATTTTCTTTGTGACGGCCACATTATCTTGCGGCACCGTCCAGGTCACCTGAGTTGAGGCTTGTTAAGAGGTCATCCATGAATCCATAGATTTTTTTTTCTTTTATCATCTTCAGGTTTCCGAATGCACCATCTGCTCTCATTTGTGGAGCATAGTTGAAGTATCCCCAAAGGTACTGCATTCTGGGGGAATCTAGGGAACGTTTCCAAGCCTCTACGCGTCAACTCGACGCGTCAAAAATGTAATGTCGAAAAACTCATAATATAGCGACAAACAACAATACTAAATTGCGAATAATAAACGATTTGGGGGGCAAAAAGATATGTGTAGACAGTGGGAGGCACTCGTGGTATAATGTAGTATATGCAGCGAACTTGTTAAGAAAAAAGAGAACATACTTATTGACGCGAATTCGTGTTATAGAAGAATAGCCCCGTCATCAATTGATCACCGATCAATTATTTATTGATTATTATAAACTGCTTGATGATTGGCATAGTGTTGGGGAATCGGAAAATTTCTACAGATAATCTGTAGTGCAGTAAAAGAAACAGTGAATATTGATCGACAGTCGTGCTTGTATATAGTGCAGACTGCGAGAGTTCACACCTTTGCAAACAATTTGCGATGGGAGATAAGCCCGTATCGATCGAAACCGAGGTCAAAATGGGCGTATTGTCTGATAAGACCATTTGTGGTGGTATATACAGCGGAGCAATAGGTATGGTATTTGAGAATATTTTTTATCATTTCTCGGTCTATGGCACAAAAAATTTTACACAGTAGGACCGAATTGAATGGACTAGACTGTAGCTGTTCTCGCCTCGCCGGCATATCTAAATTTTTGGGTACACATTGTTCCCCGGGGTTTATTCATCAGCTATACTGAGCAATTTTTTTGTTCTGTTTTATTTGATTCTGTGGTGAGTTTAGCTCTTTCCCCTGTATCTCCCACTTTTCTGTATCTGGTTCAAATGACGAGGTTCATCGTTACATCATGCAATTTTTCTGATGTCCGTTCGCGTGTTATCATTTTTTCTATCCCTGGATGAATATTGTGAATCATTTTGCGATATACTTTGATTTTAGGACCTCGTTTCAAGTAAATTCCTTTGTTATTGATTCAAATGTATTGATACGTAGCTGGATCTTATGTAAAATTCAAACTATGAAAACGAAGTTTCAGCGTCACATATAACCGCTAATCTAATTGAACAAACACATCAAAAAATTTTTAAAAGATGCTCGAATCAGTATGAATTTTCCTAGTTGGTCTATCTTTGTTAATTATGAGGAAATTATTTTGGACTGTTACATATACTATTACCAAAGCAATTATTCAATCATTTGATATGAACTCTACGCAATTAAATGGTCACATAGATGCGTAACTTGATATTGCGAAAGGACATGAGCAGTAAATATAATCTCGATCTAATAATAACAAAATAAACCTTGTCAGCCATTCATCTAGCTCAATGATGCATTTAGTGGAATGTAACCGCTGCACCCGCAAAATCCAAATACGTTATGACAAATATCAAGTAAATTCGTATTCACAGAAGCTCATTCCAATCAATTCGCAATAGTTACACTCTCAAACTGAAATCGAATCATGTAATCAAAACTGGATATTAATTCTATACACGATTGTAAATGATAGATATCTACTACATTGTGAGTATCGGCATACTGTCGTATTAGGACTGAAGTGGCCCAAATATTGTTTTGTATAGTCGACACATTCCCAACAATATCTAAACTCTCGTACAATTACTCACGAACTGTATTACAATTGGCCTTTAAAATGTCTCAACCCCTCCCCTCGGAAATAGTTATCATTACTTTGAGCGTATATCTACGTAGATTCTGAGAAGCACAAACGATCTTGATCTCGTTAATTCGAGTTCATTCAACGACCCTTTGAAAAATTCATGATGCAAGTTTCACACAGCTACCAACTTTATAATTCCTACACAGATAGTTGTTGAACAAAATCTCTACTCGGAATCCGCCTATTCATTCTTCTAAGCTCCTGTAATTCCATTGCGCGCATCCAATAGTCGAGGTCAAGAGTCTTTTTCGCTGTTATTTAACTATTCTTCTACTCCTGACGGTTCTGCATTGTCCATGTATATAATCACCTTTTCTCGGTTTTTTTCATTATTCCAGAACTCAACCCGATTATAATTTTCAAAACGCTCGGTTTAAGGCTATATTTTCGTAATCTTATCTTGATCATGAACTCAATTTATGAATTTTGGCGATAACACCCGAGTAAAAAACTTTTCTTTCTTCATCATTCGGTCTTCAGCATTGTAAATCGTCATGACACATTCTCTTAGAAAACTACAATCACTTTCTATGCTCTATCGATATGATCGAGCAAGAATTTTATCATTACGGGAAATCCAAATAATCGAATTCATTGGAATTGGCTTACGGGTGTAACTGTCACAGCTTATTTGCTAACCATTGCATAAGAATTTCTATAAAAATTTATCCGACGCATCGTCGCAACCACGCGGGGCTCGGAAGTTGCGCAAACTTGATGATATTTACTTCTAATATTTGATAATGATCATCAAACAGCTGATAAAGTTGCATCGCTGAGCCAATTTAAATATATTCAATTATTTGTGACGGGGAACATTTCTTCTCTTGGTACAGAAGGTGCAATTTTGGTATATCCTTGGAAAATTACTTTCTATGCTGCGTTCGGGAAAGTGAATAACTTTAATGCTCTGAAACCTATTCTTCCCTCTTGACATACATATGAAAATTTATTGAATCACTATAGATTCTGCGTACATAATTGTGATTGTTAATTTGAGCTTTTTGTAAAAAGGCTGATTTAACAGCGATGCGCGAGTGGTCTAGTGCGTGTTTCTTTCAACAACTGTTCCGGAACAAACTACAGGTGAATAACGCTACATTTCGACCACATAGAAACCATCGTGGTCATATTCGGGTACTCATGAATAGGGAACAATGAAAAACCATTTTAAAAAGGGTACCAAGGTTACCCTTCTATAGGTAAAGGGCATTACGTGGGTTATTTTTAGTACACCTTTCTATAACAGCTCTCTTTCAACCTGTCTTGTATCTAGTAACGGTCCATAAGGTTTTAAACTGTTTGATAGGAATGAGTAGAAAACCCCTGAATGACTAAAATCGATTCACTTGGAATGCGGGGGCTACAATTGAAATATTTTGTAAGTATGCCAAAGTTGCCCCATCGGGGTTTAACTTGTAACCCGTCAATCGAAAGCTGAAACTGTAAGCTTTCAATTGATCTCTAATTAAGGTAGGTTATGTCAAAATACGTGGAAATGCTGCGCCAAACAGAATAAAAAGTACCCAAATCGTACCAAAATTACCCAATTTGACGGGATATTATGTATTGATCTAGTGTAAACACCTATTCCATTCGTCATTTATTCTGTTTGGAAGGAGAACAAGTTTGAACATGTATTCAAAATGAGTTTTGCTCATTGCTATCTTCTCTGAATGGTTGTTTCCACCTCAACATCTTTGATAAGACATTGCAAGACTGAAATTTGAATTACTATTCCCAAGTATTAATGATTGAAAAGATCATCCATCTGATGAGATTTCGCCACACAAGAAATACAAAGAATGAACTTGCTCCATCAAATACATTGAATTTTCACGCATGACTAACCTTGTAGATCAACATGTTTCGTTGGAAAATGCTTTTTAAAACTAGCTTTACTATAAAAACTTCCCACGAGCCCCATCTATTTGATGTGGAATGAATGGATCAGCAAAATTCAACTCATCCCGACGAATATTAGTGCGAAGAATACAATATAGTATACTTTTTTCTCAAAATGATTCAAAACTAATCCATTCAGGTACATGATATGAATTTCACATTTACAATTGCAATTCTTCACATGAAGATAGTCATTTTTGACTGGCATTGAACAAGTTATGCTGTTCTTGATTATGGAGAAGATTCTGTTTGGTAGATCTGGAGGAGTAAGCGAGCCATCGGACAGAAATGACTCAAGTTTCCCGTACTTTGAGAGCTATCTGCTTGAGGTAATTGGTATTATTCCTCCATCAATGAAGCAGTTTATCATCCGGATTGCAAAAATATTAGGAAAAACACTATTATTGATCGTTGACTTCAATTTCACCACAGAAAAGGTAACAACTTTGAGTTACCATTCTCCATGTTAAGCATGTTGGAGCGTTGAGTGGTGAACAATCATCTCAAATTTTTTGGGAACTTACACTTACCTCTTCAACCAACGCTCGCACATTTATTGCTAGTTACCTTCAATGAATTAAATTGGATAATATCAGAAAGAGTGGGAAATGAAACTACCTTCGTGTTTCCTAGCTATCATATTCGATTTCTCTGAGTAAATTAATCGAAGTGAGTCGTTTGTCTGTGAAATAGATCAAATGGAGAATTGTGAATATTGTGAAGATAACATTGTTCATCCTCCCACGATCAAGTACAAATCGTAGTTTTTCTGGTATAAAGGCTGCAGTAAGATCACTCCATTCTTTTCATGATGGAAATTTCATATATTTTCTAGAGCATTGGGAGGTGCAAAACGTCTCGTTTCGAGCAGCTGAATAAAAACTCGGCAGAATATCCAAAATTCATACTTGTATTCAAACAGAGACCCCATCCACTCACAGCGAATGCAAATTGGCAATGGAGAAATGGAGCAAAACCAACAAAAAAATTGCCAAAATATAACGCTGATGCCATGGCACGCTTGGAAAATGCGTCGAAATTCATGAGAACACATCCAAATCAATACCAGCAATCCCACGGGCTTGATCATCCAGAGCTAAGCTTACATTCCTTTTTCAAATACTAAGGTAAGTGTGCCTAATTTGCCCCCACTACTTTTGTTTTACTCGCCATTTCAACTCATCTCTATATTTTTCAACGTAGTTTAGCTCATTTTGTAGCTTGTTTCAAGACCTTGAAAATGAGCTAAGGTACGTTCAATTTGCACAAATTAGAGCCGAGATATCTTGATTTTTGCGAAAGAAGATTTTTTGCGAGTTTTTGTCAGTGTGTTCCTAATTTGCCCCCACAGGGAAAAGAGGCCTATTTTCATGGGATTATACGGGTTTTTCGTGAAAGCGGGATATCTCGGCTCCCAGACCTCCAAATGAGACGTACTTTAGCTCATTTTGTAGCTTTTTTTACTGCCTTTAAAACTTCTTGAGGTAAATTGGTGCATCTTAATGGGCCGAGGAATGAGTTTGGAAAAAGACTATAGGGGCAAATTAGGAACACTGCACTTTTTCTAGTGATATGGGCGTAGAATCGGCTGAAAATCGAATTTTGCAATTCTGCAAAAAGCATTGTGAAGTTGGGACAAAGACAAAGAAAATGAGTTAAGGCACGTTAAAATTGATTCCATCAATTTTGTTCGGCATAACTTTTAGTGAATAACAAAAAAGAAGTCGGAAGTAGCGAAATCAGTTCTTCTGTTCTAAGAAAGGCGCGGGTCATCTAGGATCGGTCCAAAACATTTATGTTCTCATATTTCAACGTAACAAACATGAAAAAAAATGCGGGGCAAGGTCTGCGGGTTCGTACATGTGAGAACTTGAATGGGGGCAAATTAGGGAATGGGGGCAAATTAGGCACAGATACCTTAGTATCTTTTATTCTCGAAAAGTTATATAGAATGAGTATGTACACATGATGAAAGAATGAGGAACTCATTCTGTATGATAATACTGCCAGTTTGATCTTTGTGTAACAAAATTGAAGGATATTTCAAACGATTTTCGAATGTCAAGATTTCCCAATATTCCAGGGGGAAATGGGAAGTTGGTAATACGAATGAGACCCCCGAGAAACCCTCTGCACTTGCTGATGAATGATTGTATATTACTCAAAACTCATCCGTCCGGATTTCATTCATTCAATCTCAACGATTCTGTGCACAGTACTTTAAAAAATACTTTCCCTGCGGATAATACTCGATTGCGGAATTGTAAAATTTTATGGATTGTAGAGAAGAGTTTATCAAGTTTGGTACAAAACCTGCTTGAATTCGACGGAATGGAAGGTTTTCAAGCACCTCCTCCTTAACCATGCACACAATTCACCCTCGCAATCCAACCATCTTACTCCACACTCACTCTTATAATATCGAAACTCGGTGCAATGAAGCATGCACAATTTCATCAAAAACGTACATCGCACGAATATATTTCGTGGCTGCACCATCTTCCTTCAATAACAAAACACTTTATCCAGTTGAAAGATTCTCCTCTCTCTATGTCGATTTGAGATTCTCATCTGCGAGCGTAGAGCGAGTTCTTCTTCATTATTTGAGAAAACATGATTTGCGACTTTGTCATGGATAGGAAGGAAGAAGAGCAGATGAAACTCGTTCCTTTCATTTCAAGCGCTCTGTTTTCTTCCCACATCTACGCAATAACTGAGCACAAACTCGATCATACACATCATTGAATATTCATTATTCTACAAATCTGCACTGCGTCAATACGTATCAGCCTCATTTATCTCATTCGACATTTATTGGAGAGAACCAAATCTAAAGACAGATGACTTTTCAACGGATAGGGATGAATTACATTTAGCAGAGTAATCATTCAAAAGAATGGCATTGAAAGGTGCAACGTTACTACATCGATTTTCTCAAAATCAATATGCAAGTTCAATCAACATTTCTGTTCTCCAACAGTATTCTATCACCAGGACCATTTGGATATTTCCTTGGAAAAAAAATCCCCAGGCAGCTTTTTGATGTGTCAGAAGATCATAGAATATACCATTTCAGTGAAAATCTTCGATCGACTCTTCCAACTGTAACATGTTAGCTGCAGAGCCAAAAATCGCGGTTACGTCTCTGTGTGAGACTCCCCCGCAATTTTGTATCCGTAAGACAGAAATTTTTAGCCCACAGATAAGCACAAGTGAGAGTTACCGGTAGGCCCCATCAGAGCGAGTGTGTTGACATTTTTTGAATATTCTTCGTTCTCATAGAGATAACGCGACTTTCTCCATCAATCTTGCGATACTTCATTATATGCAATCTTAGAACTCAATCCAAATTCTGGAATTCATCATCACATCATACCTAAAATCAAGCAATCAGAAATCCCTCTCAAGTGTTCTCTATAATTCTAAAGCAACGATGTCATACTCAAGCCTTCCTCTTTTCGATCTATCAATTGAGGCTGCACTTTCACGCTAGCGATTTTTCGCCGCGGCGAGCGATCTTCGCCATTAATGTGAGAGAGAACGACTGATATAACTATCTCTCTCTCACACAAATGACGAAGATCGCTCGCCTCGGCGAAAAATCGCTAGCGTGGAAATGCAGCCTAACTGGATTGAGTAGGAAGCACAGGAATAGCGAATGTTCCGTATCACTTTCAGTGTTTTCATCAAGCTATGTCAAACTAACGAGTTCAATGCCCGAGTAACTCCCACATCCGATCGATTGGCCAAGATCAGTACAATCCAATTATCGCAGCAGTGATTTACTGTGAAGATTGATAATAATAGTATACCAAGTGACAAACATAAGTTGGCGGATTTTTTCGCTCCCGATCTTGGTTTGGAAAATGTTGGGAATCGTATGAAATCTGTGTGGCAAACACATTTTCGACGTAGAAATTCCTCCGAAATCGATTGGTGTGGTCAAAACCACGATATTTCTCCTCGTTGCGGAACTGTGAATGGATTTTTACAAGCATGTTTTTGCTATCTCAGCGAATATTTCGCTCCCGAAGCGAAATTTCGAGCACACCATCAGAAAGATCGCGAAATTTTGAGTCCGAAATTGTTGTTTCCGAAATTGATATTTGCTTTATTTCGTATGATTTGATTAACGAAAAAAAATTATGTGCGGTATGTAACGCTTTTTGTAACGCTTGTAACGCCATTGTTTACATTCGGCGTTCCCGCTCGTCTGCTAGTTTACTTCTAGCGTGCGAGGGTTCAGCCACGTGAGTGCATTGTGCGAGTTGATTTTAATTTAACCGGAAACGATTGGAAGCAGTGAATAATCTATGCCGTGTGAGTTATTGTGTTCAAATTGTAGCTGAATTCTGCCTGGATGGCTCGCGATAACCTTCCCGCGACGTGGGGCGTCGTGTGGCCTGCTGTTTTGTGCAAGCGTGTATGGAGGATATTTATGTGCCGAGTGTCGTATTTTCTGTGGATTTGTTCTCTAAGCAATGGCATATTCGAGGTCCATCTTGAGTCGCGGCCGCTGCGCAAAACATCCTGCGAGCCTTGCACGTACGTGGCAGCAGAAGCTGACGGCGCGCTGAGTTGCGCAGAGAAGCAGCCGAGAGTATCCCAGAACGGCACAGCTTTAGCGCATCGTACTTGTGCAGTGAATGATGCCAAATCAGTATCACCGAGGTGAGTGTACCCATGATACCCCCTTCCAGCCGGTTTGCCAATATCTTCGGCCCACTTCAATCTTTCTTAACGTGCTTTATCGCATTCCAAAGCATTGAAAAATTTCAATCGCTCAATTGAATGTAATTTTATGGATTCAATGAGCAATTCCATTTGCGGAAATTTCAAATGCCTGCTGAAATTTTCGTAACTCTACCTGGAAGTACATGATAAAATCACGTAAGGTCCTGAGCCGGTCCGCGACAAGTGTCGATCTGGTCCCGTCACGGTTCTGGCCGAGTGTCAATCTGGTCCTCTATCAGGTTTTGGTGGGTGTCGATGTGGTCCTGTACCGGTCCTCGTTTAGTGTCGATCTGGTCCTGTCCCGGTCCTCAACGAGTGTCGATCTGGTCCTATATCAGTCCACAGCGAGTGTCGATGCCTGTATCGGTTCTCGACGAGCGTCAATGTGGTCCTATTTCGGCCCTCAATGAGTGTCGATTTGGTCCTGTTACGGTCCTCAACGAAAGTCTCATTCTGTATCGGTCTTCGCCGAGTATCGATATGGTCCTACACCGGTCCTCGGCGAGTGTCCACCTGGCCCTGCACCTATATTCGGCGGGTGTCGATCTGGCCCGGTACCAGGCTCCGGCGAGTGTTGATTCGGCCCGTACCGGTTCTGTGCCGGTCCTTGGCGAGTGTCAATGTAGTTCTGTATCAGTCCTTGGCGAGTGTCGATCCGGTCCCGTATCGGTTCTCGGCGAGTGTCGATATGGCCCTGTTACGGTCCACTATGATTATCTGCTCGTCGGCAAGTATCGATGTGGTCCTGTACTGGTCCTCTGTGAGTGGCGATCTGATCGTAACAGGACCTCATTAACGCTCGTCGAGAACCGATACAGGCATCGACACTCGCTGAGGACTGATATAGGACCAGATCGACACTCGTCGAGGACCGGGACAGGACCAGATCGACACTAACCGAGGACCGGTACAGGACCACATCGACACCCGCCAAGACCTGATAGACGACCAGATTGACTCTCGGCCAGAACCGTGACAGGACCAGATCGACACTTGTCGCGGACCGGCTCAGGACCTTACGTGATTTTATCATGTACTTCCAGGTAGAGTTACGGAAATTCCAGCAGGCATTTGAAATTTCCGCTAATGGAATTGCTCATTGGATCCATAAAATTACATTGAATTGAGCGGTTGAAATTTTTCAAAGCTTTGGAATGCGATAAAGCACGTTGAGAAAGATTGAAGTGGGCCGAAGATATTGGCAAACCGGCTGAAAGAGGGCATGTTGGGTACACTCACCTTGGTAATACTAATTTGGCATCATTCACTGCACAAGTACGATGCGCTATAGCTGTGCCGTTCCGGGATACTGTCGGCTGCTTCTCTGCGCAACTCAGCGCGCCGTCAGCTTCTGCTGCCACGTGCGTGCAAGGCTCGCAGGATGTTTTGCGCAGCGGCCGCGACTCAAGATGGACCTCGAATATGCCGTTGCTTAGAGAACAAATCCACAGAAAATACGACACTTGGCACATATATATCCTCCACACACGCTTGCACAAAACAGCAGGCCACACGACGCCCCACCTCGCGGGAAGGTTATCGCGAGCCATCCAGGCAGAATTCAGCCACAATTTTAACACAATAACTCACACGGCATTGATTACTCACTGCTTTCAATCGTTCCCGGTTAAATTAAAATGAACTCGCACAATGCACTCACGTGGCACAATTTCTACGTCGAATATGTGTTTGCCGCACAGATGTCATACGATTCCCAACATTTCCCAAACCAAAATCGGGAGCGAAAAAAATCCGCCAACTTATGTTTGTCACTTGGTAGACCTCAAATTAACCATTAGTTTGAACCAGCGTTTACTTTGTTCACTCTTTGTATTTTGGACAAAGTGGAACGTCATATCCACGAAAAACCCAAGTTGGACGGAATAAGGAAATTCTCAAATGATGTTTCAATACATTTCCATCAAAATTCCAAGGCTTCTGCTCCACCCGAGGAATTCGACTTTGATTGGACATGGGTTTTCAGCTTCCCGAGCAACGCCGAACGTTTGGTCTGTTGCAGGTTCGTAGAGGTCCCGTCGATACTCCTTCTCGGAGCGGTGAGCGTAGGTCTTGTGATCACCCATTTGTTTGGTTCTAGAGCAAGACGTCATCACGTCATCGGAGATATGGGAGCCGGGTTTTGTATTCGAATAATACGAACCATCTCAAGATACAATTCCGACTCGGTACTCGAAATGCAAAACACAAACATAATGCTCACTCGATCACTCATGCTACGAGACACTTTCATCCGGACGTGGCGGAGAGTGTTAATTACTGAGAACAACGCATGGCCACGCCTGGGTAGAGTGTCGTGAGGACTGTGTAATTTTGTGGGTTTTCATACCGACCCGCACACAGTGAATTGGGTACACAAATCTCCTGAAGGAAGTAACTTTTCTCCATAAACTATTTCCTATATTTTGTTAACATTATATATTCCGCTCTGCTTTGTTCAATAATTATAACAATTAAGGAGCCAGGCAAAATTTGTCCGTCCACATGCCGCACATCGGGTCGCCTTTTCGGAAGGGGTGAAGTGTAATGGGTGGGTGGATGGTTGGGGAGGGTGGTGGGTGGGTGAGTCAATGGATGGATGGATGGATGGATTGCTATGAGGTATGAGCCACGAATTATGGAGAATGAGATATAAACACCTCTGAAGAACGAGTCATGAGTTATGAGGAACTCAAATTATGAGGAACTCGAGTCATGAGGAACTCGAGTCATGAGGAACTCGCGTCATGAGGAACTCGAGTCATGAGGAACTCGAGTCATGAGGAACTCGAGTTATGAGGAACTCGAGTTATGAGGAACTCGAGTTATGAGGAACTCGAGTCATGAGGAACTCGAGTTATGAGGAACTCGGGTCATGAGGAACCCGAGTTATGAGGAACGAGTTTTGCGGAGTCTGTGATGAGGAATAAATTATCGGAAATGAGGCATGGTCATGGGAATAGAAATGCTGGAATTAAGTCTAATTACGTGTACCTAGGCCTCATCCGGTGTAGTATGCTCTAGTTTGGTCCGGTTGGGTTTTATTCGGTGATTGGGTGGCCGTATGCGTCATGGGCAGGTTGGTGAATCCGTGGGTGATGGGTCGATGAGTGGGTCCGTGATCGAGTGGTCGTATGGGTCATGGGTAGGTGGAACAGTGGCCATGTGGGACACGCGTTGGTGAATTGGTGGGAATGTGTTATGAGGAATTGAGTCGTGAGGAATTGAGTTAAGAAGGATTACAGCAGATTGTTCTATTCGGAGTTACGTGAAAGGTTGTTCGATTCATTCACTGGTTACGTCGTGTGTTATTTTGGATACTCTGTTAGGCATTCCAATGTAATTGTATCATCGAATTTTTTTTCCAATAATTAAGCGCCAGTCTAAATTTTGTTCGTCCGGATCCCTCGTATCTGGTTGCCTATGTGGAAGGACTGAAATATCATGGGTAGGTGGATGAGTGGGTAGATGGGTGGCTTGGTCCGTGGTCGGGTGGCCGTATGGGTCATGGGTAGGTTGGTGAGTGATGGGTTATGGATTATGGCAATGGTACAGAGAAGTAGCGTGGAGGCACAAAAATAACGTAAATTTTTTGCGAAATTTATATCGATTTGAGCTAACCAGGGGTGCACGAGATGTAGGTCTCAGGTTTCGGTGAACAGTCTCATCCAACCCCCAAAGACGATATCTGAAGGTTTACAGTTGGATGCTCAAGGGCTTTAGAGTTACAGACTTTGGTATTGCCCACAAGGGCTCATGCTAAGAAAACATAGTGGAAATAGGTCATTCATTGATGACATGTTTCGAGCTCTACAATATAAGTATTCTCAAAGTCAATATCTTTAAATGCCAGATTCTATTGGCTTCTGATGGTTCGTGCGTTCTTAATTGATTGATATTACATGCAATGTGTGCGCATTCATTACTCTTGTAAAGTGTAGCTGTTTTATACAGGGGACTGACTAATTTCTGGCAACGCTGGTGATGAAATGAGACGAAAGAATAGGATGTTGGCATACTTGAAATTCTCATTTGGTAACTTCAAGAAGTAAGCACCCAGTTATTGCTAGCAACGCTTTGCAACAATTTCGTTAGGTTTACTATCAGAATATTTTACTTTAATGAATGTCAAAGAGAGATTACTAAATAAAATCACCAAACCACAACACTTATATTTAGAACAAAATCATGTCAAAACTTGCAAAGTTATACTAGGCAGTCTAGATTTAATTTGTTCAATCCGGTATAACAAGTGGTTGTATAAGGGTGGTGGGTAGGAGGTGCATGGATGAATAAATGGGTGGATCAATGAGTGGATGGATGGTTGGGGATGATAATGGGGACGGGGATGGGGGTGGGAAGTACCGGGCTGAAATGGTATAGTCCGGTCTGGTTTGGTCCAGATTGGCGTTATTGAGTCCAATTCGGTCTAACCTATTCTCATGCGGTCTATTCCTTTCTGATTAGGTTAGGTTTAGTCTAACTCAGTCGACTGCGGTAAGTGAGTCTAGCTCGGTCTAGCTCGGTCTGGTTCGGGGTAATTAGGTCTCGTTCGGTCTAGTTCTGTTAAATTAGGTCTAGTTCGAATTAAAGAAGTATATTTGATCGGTCTTTGCGAGTTAAAGTCAGCTGGTACTGCTGAAATTTTTGGCATCAATCGAGAATGGATTTTTCTCCACTCTCGATCAATTTGAGGAATACCAGCTGACTTTAACTCGCAAAGACCGATCAAATATACTTCCATAATTTGAAATTCCCGCGAGTGATAAATACGATATCCGATCATATCGATCGAGTGTCATAATTAATTATATATATATATCTCCAGCAGAAGGCCGAAGACCTGCCAAAAGTAAAAATGGTGAGAAATCAAATAGAAATAGCGGGTTAAAATCACTTTTCTCGCAAGCGCTTAACGAAGATGAACTTTCGTATATAAAGACGTTCTAACCATCGAACATTCGGCCACTTGAGCCGCGTGTCAGTGGTAAACTCTGATTGCTCTTCTACCACTTTGAAAAGCTCGAGCAATGAGAGAAGGTCTAATTCGGTCTATTCCAGTCTAGTATTGTCAAATACGGTGTAGTTCCGTCCAATTCGGTCTACTTTTATCTAGGTCGGTCTAATTTGGTCCTTTTCGATCTAGCTCGGTGTAGTTGGGTCTAGATCGGGCCAATTCGATCTATATCAGTTCAGTTCGGTCTAATTAAGTCTAGCTCGGTCCAGTTTGGGTTGATTAAGTCTCGTTCGGCCTACTCCGGTCTAATTCGGTCTAGTTCAGTCTAGTATGGTCTAATACGATCTAGTTCGGTCCAATTAGGTCTAGTACAATCTAGGTCGGTCTAATTCGGTTTGGTTTGGTCCAATCAGGTTGGTCTAGTTCGGTCTAGTTTGGCCTAATTTGTTCTAGTTTGTAGTTGCTCTTATATGCACCAAGTCCGGAGATCAACGGTCAACTTATGCACACTGCACAATGAATTGAATTCACATCGCTTTGATTAACCCTTTACATTCACGCCATGTAACGGAAGTTTTTCAGCCTAATCGATTCATCAAAGATATACCAGCTCAGCTAATTGAAAAGAAACTATGCAATTCCGCAATATTCATTGTTGCTTACTTGAAGTTATATCTCCACAATTAGCCAGTATAATTTGATATAATACCAATTTTGCGAACTATTTTAAAACTTTTTTCAAACACCTTGAATTGACCAGCAATCATTATTTTACAACTATTCTTATTGAACTATAAAAGCATTTCTGGTGCCTATGACTTATCAAGAACATTTACAAGCCGATCGAGCGGTAGCGAGTAAGGCAAAAACGCTAGTCTTGATATGAACGGGCAAGGTCAATTGCAATTAGATATAACTCCAGAAATTACAGCTCTTATATCCCTGTTTTGAGCATCCACTGTCACATTGAAATTCTTCGAAAGATCGGGGATATCTGGGTATTCCATCCGAAATTAATTCATTTCTGAGTATAATGAAAGCTTCTTGAAAGTTTACGTCAAAATCGAATTTGGTGTTCTCCCAGTGCGAATTTGACAGAGGTTTAAAAATCTTTCTAGAATCGCTGATGAATTCTCGAAAGTATCCTCCCAAGCTCACAAATGCTTGATCTCCTTCGGCATTTTGGGCTGAAGAAAATTATCGATGCCCTCAACTTCTTGGAAATTTAGTTTGGCTCCCGGTTCGGTAATTGAATGTCCAAGGTATCTAGCTCACGCTTCAAAAATCTACATTTGTCTGACTGAAGTAGGGATCTAACTCCTTAGAGTCTAGTGGATAAGGTTCGCAGATTGAGTCAATGTTCTTTAAATATTTTTAAATATGCAATGATATCGTCCAAATAAGCGAAGCCAATTTTCCCAATCAAATTTTGCAATCGTTAATCCATAATGTCTTGAAAGCTAGCTGTTGAGTTCTTCAAACTCATAGGCATTCTCCTGAATTGCTGGTGAGAATCACTTGCACTGAAGGCTAACTTCGCCCTATCACGAGGAGCGAGAAGGATCTGATAGAAGCCAGAGGAGAGGTCGGTTAAATGATGAAGGATATTCCATACCCCCGAGCTGATCGGTGTACCGATCAGCTCGCTGTCAAATATTATATTGATGAGATTATAATCTCATCAATGTTTAGCAACGGATAGTCATCTTGAAGCATGTGCTCGGTTGATTCGCAAAAATCTACTACCAATCTCTAGTTCTCCCTTCCTGAAGTATGCATTTATTCCGAACTATCCGGGGAGGAGCTAATTCGGTTCTTGCTCGAAACATACAGTCATAGCTCTGGTTCATACTAAATTCCGTCTGACAAATATTGGGATGTGACATCAAGGTCAAAGATGGCGGCCGCATATCCCGAGGTTAACTCGGGCTAGTTCCTAGACAGCGCCAGCTGCGGCGAGTCGGGAGCTATGGCGTGCCCCAGAATTTAACATGGACGTCAATTCCCAATACTCATCAGTAGCTTCATGATTTTGATTTAGTGGATAATAGCCTATTAGTGGCCAGAAGATCCCACGATAATGTTGTTTAACGATTTTGACAAGAATTCCTCGGAAATGGAATATACTCGTTGAAGACCTCTAGTTATTGACATTTCTATTTTTTTTACTGTCCTCGAGTATGACTGATATTGATGAATATTACAATGAAATCTTTCGATTCTATAGTTTTAGGTGGAATTCGCGATGACGCTATTTCCTCAACAATGTATCCTCGGACTGTAGTAGCATTGTATTGACATGATTCGTTTAATACCACTCACTCTCATCTGTAAGTGGAATTGTACCAACAAAATCTTTCGGGTTATCGAAAATAGCCCATAAATGGTTTTTCTCGACTCATCTTTTAGCTCAATCCGAGAACAACTTGGGGAGATTCCCGAAAATCATCATAGAACATATCCAGGCCGGTATGAGTCATCCATGCACGTTGATCAAAGCTCATAAAGAATTGATTCAAAAAGTTCATAAAGAAGTGGATAGTGTATCTGCTCAATACGAGTATAGATATCCTTGATCTGAAAATCACAACTATCAACTCTAGATCCAAGAACTTTTAAATCATCTGACAGGGGCTGTATGACTTGATTGATATTCTATTGATTTGATCAGCTTGTGAAGCTAGTGCACTGTTGATGAATATTTTCAATTCTTCTGATAATGAACTTGCAGTTGTAGTATCAATTTTTATTCCATCTCCATTCGTGGCAAAAGTAGTTGATGAGAATAAAGAAGCATTTGCCTCAGAGTAATTCAATTCCACTGTTCTCAATCCGCAGCTGTAGCAAGTAAGGAACGTAACTGATGTTCCTTCCTCCCCATATACCACCGCACATTGAGCACTTAAGGCACATTTTTAATGATATGTGTTCACACAAAAGATACATGGGGAATGAAAACCCAGTCATCTTTACAGCTTGGCCAAGGACATTTATTCGACATAATTGGATGATGTAGGGGCTAGACACGTGCTAGAAGTGAGGTTAATACGAGCAACTTGAATAGATGCTTCACTTTACTGTCAACTAACGTCTGGATTATCAATCAATCATAATAAAATCGCAAGAGCGAATACGGATCGCTGTTGTTAGCGCCACCATGCGGCTCGCAAAAATCACAAGAATACTTGCCAAGACGACCGTGAGCAGTATATACTTGGCAAAAAAAACCGTAAGTGACCATCATTCACGTTCCTTTTTACGACAAGGACGAAATTAGTATAGACCTGTCCAATACTTGCACTCACCGTAAACCACAGAGTATTGTATATGGGCAAATCTCACGAAGTATGCGGTTTGGCCGAACAGGCCTATTTTCACGTTGTCAGAACAACAGTCGCGTTATTTCCGCCGCTCGCATTAGATCATTTTGAAGATCTACTCATATTTAATAGTTCTGCATCATTCAGAAGTCTAAAAATTGCTATAGAAAGGTACTGGGAGACGCTTCTTCGTGACAAAATCACAATTTTCGACCGAACAGGGCCATAGTTCTCTCACGCCTTAGCTCGCCACAGGCGGGGCGGTTCACCGATCGGTCTGAAAATTGGATATGTGATGGATTATAATACATAGAAACATATAATTTTCGCCCGAGGCTGTGCCTATCAATGCGTCGGAGTGCCGATGATTCGTTGGAGCGAACTCCGATTCTACATTTTCTCCTGTATCGCTCTTCTAATGGATGCAGCACTCGGGGCGGTGAATATTTCGTATCTGTAGAAACGACATATTATTCTACATCCAAAAACCTACAAATCTAGCCCAAGAACGATAGTGTGCTCGATTCCGCACGACGATGCGGCTTGAAATGAGAAAAGTTATTTTCGCGTAAATGGGGTCAAAAAAATCGTTTTTCGTGTAGCACACGAAAATTTCGATTCCGTTGGGATGGAAACCACGTGTAAACTGATATTTGTACCTCAAGAAATGCCTATGAGAATCGCCCCTACTACAGCCTCATATCGGTCGCGATGCGAGGCTTGTGAGGATCGACAAATGACGAAAATGAGCGTTTCGACGGTTGAGGCACATCTACATTTTGTACCACAGACCTTCAGAAAACACTGTAAACCATTGAACTCATCTCTCTTCTTCTATTCCAACACCAAGGATGCCATGTATTCACATACACACGAGCCAATTAGAATTACGAAAATATGAGGGTCCCACGCAAATACATGGGAAAAACTTCTACACCCTCACAAATCCACGGCGGGGCTCCAAAATGATTTACGCAAGTATTTCATCATTGTTTGAGCATTACTTGGACCAAACAAAAGTTTATCGGAGATGTGCTGCCATTATGGAAATTCTCGAAATTTCAAAGTCGAAACCGCATAGTTCCTGAGATTTGCCCATATACGGTTTTCTTGCCAAGTATAGCTCGCGACGCTTGTACCGTAAGCAACATGTTGCCATACGATGCACCAACTCTTTTCGAAGTGTTTGTTTCTCATTCGCAGTATCCAAACCCGCTGGATAAGCGGGCGCCTACCGTAAGCAGTTTACGGTCTACTTACGTTTTTCTTAATTACTATGCACGGGTGGCAAGAAAACGTAAGTGGCATTATTTATTGGTAAACAATGATTCCTGCAGTAAAAATCATATGGCCGGACTCCTGTCACAATTCTTAGCATCATTCTGGAAATAGAATCCGTAAAATCGCAAAACTGAGCTAAGAAATGCGAAAAAATAAATTTTGACTTCTATCTCAGTTTGAACTTTTTGCACTTACAGTTTTTTTTCACCAAGGATAGCAGTTGTACAGTAACAATTTAACTCTAGTCAATCTAAAAATGTCCTGGAATGTTGGATTCAAAAAAGTCCAGGGACTTGTTCACCCTTACATCTCAGATATGATGTACAAATTCATAGACCTAAAGAAAAATAGCAGACTCCATTCGGACCATGAAATACTATCACAGTTGTTCGAGATTCAAAGTTTTGACATAGGACCAGTAGAGCTCCATCTGTCCGTATGACGGATTAAAGTGTCAACGAATGAAGGAATTATGTACTTCAAAATAACTCCATAGACTTAGGCCCTAACTCTCTAAGCCTCGTAAACTTCTTGATGAATATAAGACATCGAGTTGCTGGAAGTTTTCAGGAAGCACATGGAATTGAAAATTAGAGGGAGTGCCACGGAATTGTGACTCAATTGCATGTGTAAGGCAGTGTCAACTGCAGAGGGTCAACGTAGTAAAGATGGCAATTGCTTTCGCGTTAATTGAATTGCCAGCAGTGAGCTCTTGAGGGAGAGACATCGTGTCTAATCCTCATTTCAGCGGTTACGACAAACTAGGAGTATATATACTATTATACATTTAATGCTTACAGATGAAATCTGCTTTGATGCGATTCGCCCATTTCAACTTACCATCTGTTCTGCCTTTATACCCTCATTTCGAAGTCGTGCGATGAGACTTTGATTATCTACAGCTGTATCTGAATCGTTGTAAAAACTTTGGACGAAGAACTGAGTGGTGCCTAAAGCCTGATTTTGGAAAGGATTCGAATTTCCACAGATGAAAGAAGTGGACCGTCTGTGCATCCAACAAAGTTGTTATGGAAAGACATATAAGGTCAGTGTACTGACAGTGCCCGTAGATCCGCTTATGAGTAATCAATTCAATAATGAATATTAAAATGAAACCTCGGGATTCCCGTCAATGAGAGTATGGTCACTCCCGCGTCTCGCTGGGTGGAGACGAGATTTTCTCAATTGGAGCAGTCTTCTTCTGGTCCGCGGCGATGGCTTGGAGCACGGCGAGCCGAGCGAGCTCTTTGGCTTGTTGGAGTCCGTACAAGTCCCGCTGGCGTTCGCTCTCGGTGCGGGGCACGGAAGCCTTGCTCCAGGTGCGGCCGCGATGGTTACGGTCCATCCGTACGGGCTCGGACGGAGTGCGGAGTTGACGTATGGCGGTCCGCCGTCGGAACGGACGTAGGGGCAGGCAGGTGAATAATTCGAATTGTCTCTAGGTTCAATTGCGACTCGGTACCTTTGCGAAGTACGAACACAACACAGACTCTATCGCTCATGACACCGAGCAGAAACGCGGTACGGTATAACTATGTCGCGGTGCCGACGGGCCTGACGGCACCAGGGTACGTCGGTATGATGAGCAGCGAGGCCACGGCTGGGCCGAGTGTCGTGGAGAATGCGTCGTGATGATGGTCCGGAAAAGACTGAGTGTCGAGTGTTGCGTGCTCGCCCTTTTTATAGGCAGAGCGGATTGCGTGTTTGAGTAACGGCACGGAACGTTATTCCCGTATGTCAAGCATACGAAATAACGGTACCGTGCGCAGCTAACGTGAAAACGGTACCTTGAGTTTTTCGTGTGGAAAAAGTATACGGAGTAACGGTATGTCGCGCAACTAACGCAAAACGGTACGTTGCGTTTTCTTGTAGAAAAAGTATAGGGAATAACTGTACGTCGCGCAACTAACGCGAAACGGTATGTTGCGTTTTTGTGAAGAAAAAGTATAGGAAGTAACGGTGCGTCGCGTAGCTAACGCGAAAATGGTATGTTGCGTTTTCGTGTATGAAATTGAATGGATCTACGATGCGTTGTGTGAATAACGGTACGTGGCGTTCGTCGTCGTAAATTACAGTGTCGTGTGTCATCTAAAGGGTGTCTCCTGAAACGCGACGTGGCGTGACCTCTGGTATTAGGTACAGTAACGCGACGTGGCGTTACCCTCGGTCAAGGGGTATTAACGCGACGTGGCGTTACACAAAGTGCTAACGCTAGGTTGCGTTAGTGATGTGAGTTTTTTCGTGATATGAATGTGCTCATCGATTAATTAACAAAGATGCGCACATCAATCCGTCCGGGGATCGATGAGTGCATGAATTTCACGATTGTGTTCGTTTGTTCGCGTATGATACCTTGTCGACTTTTTTATTCGACAAGCTTAGATACTAATACATATAGAGTGGATATATAATATTGGTTATGAGGTTATTGGCATATGGATGATAGTGAAAGTAGCGTCCCATATTGTATAATATTGTCACTGATCACTTATTCACCACGGAACTTTGAACTGCACTATGCACTACTTAGTAAGAAGAAAAATTGTATGATGATTATCCAGGCCTGGTATCCGGTTGTTGCACGGGGAATCCTCTCCGGTGCCGAAGGTTGTAACGGTGCGTAGGCGGCGGATATGCAAGCTTCCGCTCGATATCTTTTCTCGCGGCTTCCGCCCGTGTGGGTCGTCCTCTTTTCCGCTTCCATCTCTGGTTGCAGAGGACGCGGGAACTCTCCTCGATCCCGATTGGTGTGGTAATCAGAGCATCCGTCTCTGATTGGGTTGAGCATGCGGTCTGCGCACGGTCCGGAATCGTGGCAGGGGCAGGAATCGCATCAGTGCCCTGCGACCGGCAGGCGTCCCCACAAGTAGCCGCAGTTAATGGATCCTGTCGTTCGTGTGGTTGGGGCTGCTCAGCGTCTATGGCGCCGCGTGCTGCGGGAGACGCATCCCCGGGTGGAGCCGCTGGAGGGGCTACCGACGTGTGGTCTCGCTTGACTTGCGAGATATGAACTTTCAGCGTTGCGTTTCCGGGACGGTCCACGGTAAACACTTGTGGCGAGTGGCGATGAATGATGACGTAAGGTCCTTCCCATTTCGGGGCAAGGCCGGCGTTAAAGTTGTCCACTGCCTTGGAGAGGGGGTGCGTTTTGATGAACACGCGGTCCCCTTCCACAAAGACTTCATCCGAAGGCTTCGGGATGTTGGCGTATTCGTTCTGATTTGCAACGGCCTTAGCGACGCGCGCCTCGAGGTCGTCCGAACTCGGGCAGCCTTTCTCGCCGGGGCGAGTGAGGTTTCGTCCCAGGAGGAGTTCACTCGGGGTGAATCCGGTAGCGGCATTGTGTCTCCGGCGCATGGCAAACAGAATGTTTGGGATCTCCAGATCCCAGTTGACTTGGTCGGGCTGTGGTAGCAGAGCCAAGCGAAGGCCTTTCTTCAGTTCCTGGTTTCGGCGTTCGGTTGGGTTCGCTTGTGGGTGATATGCGGGCGTAGTCCATACGTTGGCTTTCCATTTTTCGCACAAGCGCATCCAAGTTGCACTCTTGAATTGCGGCGCGTTATCCGAGAGGATTGACCTTGGATAGCCCCATCTGGGGAATATCTCTTTCTCCAGCACATCCGCAATGACAGTCGTTGTTGACGAAGAGATGGGGAAAGCCTCGGTCCAACGAGAGAACAGATCCGTGATGACCAGAATGAACCGTTTCCCACGAGGCGTCCGGGGATAAGGGCCCATCAGGTCCAACGCGATCCTCTCCCATGGCCGCTGGGGTAACCGCGGCGTCTGGCCTCCAGCGTTAGTAGGTCGAGCGGCTTTTGCGAGGTTACATTCCTCACATACTCGAACATGCTGCCGGACATCGTTTCGCAGACCGGGCCAATAATATTGCTCTCGGATCTGGCGAATAGTCTCCGCAGTGCCGGGATGCCCTGCAAGTAGGTCGTCATGGAAGTACTGCAGAACATCAGCGCGGGCAGCCTCTGGTACATAGATCCTCGGGTTGCTTGGATCTCGACAGAAGTGCAATAGTCCGTTCTGCCTCTTCCATTCCGGTCCCTGCGGTAGCTCTGGGGCGTCATCTTGTGCCTGACGAATGTAGTCGTCGAAACCGTCACATTCCACACAGGCCGTTATAAGTTGGTCCAAGGGTGGTGAGCTTACGGGTGGTGTCAGGGCGTCATAATCACCCTCATGGTCCATAAAACTCTCCCCGCCCGGGGCCCGAGAGAGCGCGTCAGGCAGCTCGTTCTCGCGTCCAGGTACGTGTTCCACCGTGAAGCTGAAACGGCTCAGAAATAAAGCCCATCGCGTGAGCTTACCGCGTTCATCCTTGACGCGGTCTAGCGATTTGAGCGCCTGGTTGTCCGTTCGTAGCGTAAAATGGGCATCTTCCAACAAGTGTTTGTACTTGCGGAGGGCCCATATGACGGCCAAGCATTCGCGTTCGTTGGAATGGTAGTCCCGTTCGGTCGGTGAAAATTTGGCCGACGCATAGGAGATTACTTGACGCTCCCCCGTCGGTCCAAGGTGAAAAATTACGGCACCCATGCCGGCGTCGCTGGCATCGGTTTGCAGGTATAGGGGCTTGTCCAGCTGTGGTCGATGGAGTTTCAAAGGTTCTTTGAACGCCTCTTTGATGCGGTCCATTGATTTCTGCGCCTCCGGTGTCCATTTCCACGTCTTGCCTTTGAGACGATCCGTCATTGAAACGGCGATCTCAGCGAAGTTCGGGATGTACTCGCGCAGCCAGCCGCACACTCCGAGGAACTTCTGCAGATCCTTCCGGTTGCGGGGCGGCTTTGCCTCTAAAACGGCTCGGATGTGCTCCGTCTTGGCTTCATTGTGATCGTTTGTAACGACGTGGCCCAGGAAGTCCAGGCGATTTTTTCCGAAGACGCACTTCTCAATTGCGCAAGCCAATCCATACATTTCCAGTCGTTCCAAGACTTTGGCGACATGGACGAGATGGTCGGCCCAATTGTGCGAGAAGATAACGATGTCGTCTTGAAAGTTCAGGCAGAATTCCCCTAGGAGTCCCAAAAGCACCTCCATTCCGATAAGTTGGTTACAGGTACGGCCGGAGTTCTTCAGGCCAAAGGCTGCGACGTTGAAGACGTATTGCCCTCCGTCCGGTGTGCAGAAGGCGGTGAATTGTTTAGAGTCCTCGGTGAGTGGAATCTGCCAATAGCATTTCCGGAGGTCAATGGTCGAAAAGATGGTAGCACCACCGATTTCCTTGAGGACCTCGTGGATTACAGGATTGGGCTGTCCAGCCTCCTCCGTCACGCTGTTGATCCTCCGGAAGTCGACACAAAATCGGTAAGTTCCGTCGTGTTTGTCTACCAAGACAATGGGTGAGCTGTATGGTGAGGACGCCGCCTCAATGACGCCATCTGCTAGCATTTGTCGGACCATATCCGTTATCGCCCGCTTCTTCTCGGCGGAATAACGGTACGGTGGGATCTTGAAAGGGCGACGATCCGTGACTTTGATTTCGTGAACGATGAAAGGCGTCCTGGCCAGGGGCGCCGATTCGTCGAATATGATCACGTGCCGCATGATGAGATCCCTGAATTGGTCGACAAATTCGTCAGGGAATCCGTGGTTCACCTTGCTCCAGACCTGTTGTTGCAGGTGAGCGGACGGTCCGTCCGGGGCGCGTCCTAGGAATACACGTACCCTCTTGTTGATTCCTAAATATAGGCAGTCGAGGTCGTGGTCGTGCACGGCCCTCACTTCCTTCAGCCAACTTCGGCCCAGGATGGCGACGGGCCGTAGGTCGTCGGCGACGTAGAATTTGACGTTGCATTCGAAGCGTTGGATCCGCACGGCAAGCGTGCATGTGGCTTGGACGCGCATCTCGGTTCCACTACTGGCCAGCTTGGCTCCGCGTGGCTGGATCTTCTGGACGATGGCCCCATCCGGGACGCCTCGTGGTGAGATGAAATTGTCGGAGGCCGCTGAGTCGATGAGTGCTCCAATGCGTCTCTCTCCGATGAAGATTTCCAGGTTGGCGGCGTGGAGTCCGGTGGCGTCCGCTGCGGCGGCACTTATTGCGGGGCTGCAGGTTTCGAAGCGGGTTTGCCCGCGTCGTTCCCCGCTTCGCGCCAGTTTCCCGAAGGCGTGGGCTTCGTGAATACAGGGCGCTTGGCACAGTCCCGGTGCCAGTGGTAGTCCGGGCAGTAATCGCATTTGGGCAGGCGCTCCCCGTTGACCTGCTTGAATTCGCGTATGATCTTGGGTTGCTGTGCCCCATTGGTCGTATTGCCCTTAGCCTGGTTGTTGTTGGCCGGAGCATTTCTGCGGAGGTTGATCAGCTTGGCATGCTCGTCCAGCTCGACTTCAGTGGCCCTGGTTAGGAGCTCGCCCACTGTCGATGGAGGGTTGCCACGGAGATGACAACGAATCGTGGCGGTGAGCGATTCCATAATGAGGGTCACCAATTCAGCTTCGGCAGCTTCGGGCAGCAGGCGGCGGGCAAAGAGGTTACGTTTCTCGATAAACGTACTCACATCGTCCTTTTCTCCTTGGGCCTGGCCGAAGAGCTTCGCCTTGAGCCGGAGTCGGAGCTGCGGTGAGTCGTATCGAGCCAACAACAGCTCCGTGAAGCGGCTCCAGTCGACTGCTAAGTTCTTATAGCAGGACCACCACTTCTCGGCGTCACCTTTGAGGGCACGCTCTGCAACTTGTACTCGGAACGCTTCCTCAGTTCCGAGTCGTCGGAAATGCTCCTCGCATTTCGTGATGAAGCGGGCAGGATCCTCGTGTTCCGCCCCGTTGAAATCCGGCGGGCTGAGAGGCGTGCCAGCCAGTTGACGGAACATCAGGCGGAGTTCGTCCATGTTGATCTCCGGTGCCGCTGCTGGCTCCGGGTTGGCGGGCAGAACGTCAGCGGCTGCGTCCGGAACAACCCGCTGCTCCGGGTCAGGAAGTACCGCGTCAAGCGGAGCTAGCTGCTCCGGCAGCTGCTGCTGGGCTCCGACCGAAGGATCGGCAGGCTCGTCCTGTGGCACGGCCGGGGATGGTCCAGTTGGAGCAAGGTCCTTCCTTGAAGTCCGCCTGCGGATAGGCAGAGCAGCTCCGTCCAGGAGTGCCTCGAGCTCCTGCTCCGAGCCGAGGGACTGCTGTATCTGGTGACGGGTCACGCGAGCGGTTCGCTCAAGCGAGACGGTGCGCTGTTGCTCTGGATGGGCGCCACTGGGTGTTTCCACACTCCCAGAAGTGCTCGCCGCCGATTGCCGGGTCGTCCGGGATGCGGGCGGCGTCCGGGGAAGACTGCTCATAGGGTCGCAGGTCCCGACATCACCAGATGTCGACGAAGTCCAGAAATTGTTCCTCGTTGCCCCACGTCGGGCGCCAAATTGACAGTGCCCGTAGATCCGCTTATGAGTAATCAATTCAATAATGAATATTAAAATGAAACCTCGGGATTCCCGTCAATGAGAGTATGGTCACTCCCGCGTCTCGCTGGGTGGAGACGAGATTTTCTCAATTGGAGCAGTCTTCTTCTGGTCCGCGGCGATGGCTTGGAGCACGGCGAGCCGAGCGAGCTCTTTGGCTTGTTGGAGTCCGTACAAGTCCCGCTGGCGTTCGCTCTCGGTGCGGGGCACGGAAGCCTTGCTCCAGGTGCGGCCGCGATGGTTACGGTCCATCCGTACGGGCTCGGACGGAGTGCGGAGTTGACGTATGGCGGTCCGCCGTCGGAACGGACGTAGGGGCAGGCAGGTGAATAATTCGAATTGTCTCTAGGTTCAATTGCGACTCGGTACCTTTGCGAAGTACGAACACAACACAGACTCTATCGCTCATGACACCGAGCAGAAACGCGGTACGGTATAACTATGTCGCGGTGCCGACGGGCCTGACGGCACCAGGGTACGTCGGTATGATGAGCAGCGAGGCCACGGCTGGGCCGAGTGTCGTGGAGAATGCGTCGTGATGATGGTCCGGAAAAGACTGAGTGTCGAGTGTTGCGTGCTCGCCCTTTTTATAGGCAGAGCGGATTGCGTGTTTGAGTAACGGCACGGAACGTTATTCCCGTATGTCAAGCATACGAAATAACGGTACCGTGCGCAGCTAACGTGAAAACGGTACCTTGAGTTTTTCGTGTGGAAAAAGTATACGGAGTAACGGTATGTCGCGCAACTAACGCAAAACGGTACGTTGCGTTTTCTTGTAGAAAAAGTATAGGGAATAACTGTACGTCGCGCAACTAACGCGAAACGGTATGTTGCGTTTTTGTGAAGAAAAAGTATAGGAAGTAACGGTGCGTCGCGTAGCTAACGCGAAAATGGTATGTTGCGTTTTCGTGTATGAAATTGAATGGATCTACGATGCGTTGTGTGAATAACGGTACGTGGCGTTCGTCGTCGTAAATTACAGTGTCGTGTGTCATCTAAAGGGTGTCTCCTGAAACGCGACGTGGCGTGACCTCTGGTATTAGGTACAGTAACGCGACGTGGCGTTACCCTCGGTCAAGGGGTATTAACGCGACGTGGCGTTACACAAAGTGCTAACGCTAGGTTGCGTTAGTGATGTGAGTTTTTTCGTGATATGAATGTGCTCATCGATTAATTAACAAAGATGCGCACATCAGTACCCAACTTGCCCCCATTAAGCCATTTTCTTAATAACTTCGGCCCATCTCCATATTTTCCAACGTACTCTCTCAACATGAATCAGCTAACACAAACGGATTTAGACTGAAAATCAGCTAGTTTAGCTGATTTTCAGCAATTGTAGCTGATTTTCAGTAAATATCCGTCCAAGTTAGCTGCAAAGCAGTTAAAATAGCTGATTCGTGTTGAGAGAGTACCTCAGCTCATTTTGAAGCTTGTCTTAAGACCTTCAGAATGAATTAAGGGACATTCAATTTGAACCAACTGGAGCCGAACTGTTTGAATTCTCCTAAAAGGTGATTTTTGAGAGTTTACAAAAGTGTGTACCCAACTTGCCCCCATTAAGCCTTTTTCTTAACAACTTTGGTTTACTTCAACGATTTTCAACGTGCTTTAGCTCATTTTGAAGTTTGTTCAAAGACCTTTAAAATGCACTAAACTACGTCAAATTTGGATCAATTGGAGCCAAACTGTCTCAATTCTTCCGAAATAAATGATAGAAATCGGCGATAAAGTGTTTTTATCGCCGTGCCCGCACACTTGGAGCTTTTCGGTGGTTCGAAACACTATTTCTGACTCATTTTGACGTAATAAACACGTTCTGAGTGGTAAAAAAAGTCGTTCTGCATGTCCTGTCGAGATAAACGTATGGGGGCATATTAAGTACACTCCGATGTTGGCATCCTTGTTTACAAATCGTCTCCGGGCTATGCACATAAAACAACTCCATATTCAAATGTTGCAATTTTGAAAAATGGATTTCAAAGGTCTTGAAACAAGGAATCGAATGCGCTAAGGTATGTCAAGATTGGTCGAATAAAAATAAATTGGCACCGGTTTTAGTGAACGGGATTTCCTCCTCGATTTCTTAGCCGTGCAAACACGAAAAATGGAAAACTCACTTTATATTTTCTGGAGAACGCAGAAATGATCCGGGGTCGATGAAAACTACGTATTTTCTCATATTCTAACATAACAAACGTAAAAAAAAATTGCGGGAAGGTCAACGAGCGCCCATTCCTGAGATCGGCATATGGGGGCAAGTTGGGTACAGAGGCAAGTTGGGTACACTTACCTTATTAAATTGAAGTGAATCTCCGGTGTAATTTTCTGTAGTGCTATAAATGTTCATCACAGTAGCAACAGGTATACAGATTTAAAATGTCATGGTGGTGCACTATGAGAGTTCTACATAAATGATCTGAAGTAATTGTTGACCAACTCACTACTAAGGCAATATTTGTCTATAGGTTTTTAGAGCACCTTGTCATCTAGAAACCAGAAAACCCCCATATTGATGATGGGCATGTCCGATGGACGTTGAACATCAAAATTCTAATTTCCCTTGCCGATGTTCGATCTTGGGAAAACATCAGGTAAATGGGTCTCGTCTCAACCAAACTATACCTGAGTAGATAACTAGACTTCAAATTGTGAATTCGGACCATTAGTGATTAAGGATATATATTAACAGTTTTTTCGTCCTTTTGTTTCGAGGTCTCGTCGATCTTCATGGACGGCAGAGAATCAAATGAACTCCGACAATTTCATGGTAGAAATTTTGCTGCGACGTTTCGTCTACAAGATCTCGTGGACCTCATCAGGCAGAGTCTGATCAGGTCCACGAAATCTTGAGGACAAAACGTCGCAATAAAATTTCCACTATGAAATTGTGAGAATTTATTCAATTTTCCACCATCCTTGAAGATCGACGAAACTTCGAAACAATCTCTATTTAAGTAATACAATAATCATCCATTGGGATCTCGGTATTGTCGATATTTTTGCTCCAGCAATAGAAGAAAAGTCTGGAAGTATCAAATCATCTCCTGAACCAACATCCATCAGTTGATGACAGAGCTGTAATATTTGTGTTAGGCCTTGATTTCAAATCTAAGTAGTGAGGAGACTTGCTGTGTTCTGACCAAAAGATTTCAAGATTCATTTTCTACAAAATGCCCGACTTGACTGGAGCTTCCTCTGCCAGAGGGTTTTGCTATAGCAAAGCATTATACCCCATAAAATTTTGGAGAAATATCGAATTTACCACATAAGGAGGCTATACCTCTTTGACCTTGTCCTGATCGATTCTCCGAAATTTTCCTACATTTCGCGTGTCCTAATTCACACGCCCCTGCATTGATTTTTATCGAGAATCTCAGCTCGCAGATTGAATCAAATAGACTAGTGATCCATCACTTGTCTTTCTTACTTAAACGTGAACTTCACCTTGTTACCGGAGCCTCGACGCATGTATACCGCTTCCTAATCTCTTGACCTAGAGGTCATGAGAAATCGAAATTTTTGCACGAGGATAGCCTCAATCGTCCAACTCTAACTTTTCTTAGAAGAATATTGCATTCACTGCGTTGAACGATATACAATGGGCAATTACTTTCTCGTTCGAATTGATGGGTCTCCCTCCCACCCATAAATTCGATGCACCACAGGATCAATGATCTAATGTGTGATTTGATTTGGTCTGCTAATTATCTAAGTTTCGTTGAAGGGACTGCAGTTTGAGGGACATCTAAACAAGTGAATCTCTGGAATAGCCCAAGGATACACGAGTCGTTTCATTATCCAACATTCTCAGTCTCTCATTTTTCTAATATTTCCGTGGGAATTGTGAATAAAATAATGAAATTCAAAATTTTCCAATCTAATCATGCGGACATTTGAAATCCTCAAGCTTCCAACTCTCAAGTATAATAGTGCAGATATTAAAAATTGTACGAATCCATTCATCATTGCTTCCTCCTCTCAGGCGCTAATGCCACCATTATGGTAAGCATTCATCATTCCGATCTAATTCAGGAAGAGTAATTTCAAACATTATTGGAGAGGATAATATGAAAAAATATATGAGAACGAGCAAGAGGTTGGACGTGATGCATTGCAAATTCTTCTGATGGATCAGTTTGTCATATAAAATCGGTCTGGTGGCAAGAACAATGAGGGTCAGAAAGCTATTCTGACATTTCGTTTGATAATTATTTGTACAAATCAGATGCTCCGTCATCCAAATGATTGTATGTATTCTTTCCACCCTTGTGTTTTGTAATCCAAAATTGTATCAATAAAAATAGAGGGAGTGCAGCAATCATTTTTATTATTTGTAAAATGAAAACGTTTTACGTATACAGATTAAAGTCGTGGTAGAGTCACGAACCCCGGTGTTACATTACATTTACGTATTTCGGCTCATGGCTGAAATATGTATGAAATTTTCAAATCGAAATGTCAATACCACACTACGTGGGTCATGTAATAATAACCTAAATTTTTTCTGTGGAGGTCTGTAAAATAAAGTTTGTAATGCTGTGGTGGACAAATTTTTGTTATAGGTGCAGATCGAAGGAGCGTTCGTGCTCGTCTGGAGAAAAGCCAATATTTGCACCTATCTGTCTAAGTTTCATCACAGAAAGACATTGGATGATTTCGATAAAATTCTATTCTATTAATTTGAGTGATCCACGCATGCAATCCTGGCACCTCTGCAATTAGAGCAATGACACGAAGCATTTTGGTACCGCATCGCGTCCGGCAGAAATTCCGGATGTCTCACGGCACCGCGCTCACGCTATAAAGCGATCTAACAAATTCTGCTAAACCTCCTATCATACACACCATGTCTCGGTTTTTACGGAGTGGAATTTTTGTACATCTAAATTTTCTTTCTCGCCCAAAACGCTGAATTTCCCTTCCAGTGACTCGGGACTGGGATGTAAATTCATCCAAAACCCATCATTCACAGAAGTAAGAGTCTCTGATTCCCTAATTCTACTCACTCTAACGAAGCTCCCATAGATTATTCAAGGTCTATTTGTCATGATAAAATCGTTTTGAAAGTGAATTTTGGCCACACTCAATACAATTTTTCCGAAAATTGTGAGAATATTCATAGATGTGACCTCCCAAATTGTCTTCATTCAGCGACTTTCCACCTTTCGGAAAAAATTGATACTGGTTTTTAGATAGTTGAGCTCAGAGACTATAATTTTCTCATGTCGCTCGCTACACTTATTTTCGAAAATTTGTTGGATCGAACGGAATGTGTGAAAAGTCTATTACGTAGGTTGGAGTGTAACTTTATCTCCTGTAGGTAGATACGGTTTGGTTCCAGTCTGGGAAATTATGCCAGACCTCAAGTGACACCTTAGTGATACGTTTTAGGCCACCATTTAAGGTAGTTGTACACTAAAATGCAAAATATACCACCCTGGTAGAAATTCACCCTAATGTTACACATTATTAGCCATAAATTGGCCATATTCAGCCAAAATTGGCCAAAAATAGCCATTTTATGTCTATAAATGTGTTACAGCGAAGTAAATTTCTACCAGGGCATAATGTCACCAAAGTTGGTGAGGATTTAGTTCAAGTGTTAATGAACACCTGCGAAATCTCAAAATGATTGACCGTTTTGTTTCAGAGTGGTAGTCATCAAAATTCGTCACTTTTAGCATTGCGCTCATGCGGGATCGTCGACTCCCATATAAACGCAATGCTAAAACTGGCGGATTTTTGATGGCTACCACTTCGAAACAAAACGGTCAGTCATTCTGAAATTTCGCACAGGTGTTCATTAACACTTGATCTAAATCCTCCCCAACTTTGGTGATTATCTGGTATACAATGGAATCTCCCTTAACGGATACCCCCGATAAGCGGACACCTCTCAATAACGGACAATTTTTTGCGACCAGCAGAAGTATAATCACAGAAATGAACCTCTGATTAGCGGACACTTCCGGATAGCGGACAATTTTAATGCGACCAGAGGTGTCCGTGCGACCGGAGATTTCACTGTATTTTCAGCTTTAGTGTACAACTACTTTAAGGGGATGACAGATAAAGCGCTACGCTACTATTTTGCGCCACGCCACGACGCGCTATCGCGCACCACGACCCAAAAATTAATTCCAGTAAACTCGACCATAGATGGATTTGATTCATTTTCATGATCTACGACTGATACTGTAACAATAAATCCAGTCCATCAATGGTCGGCTTCGCTGGAATGAATTTTTGGGTCGTGACGTGCGATAACGCGTCGTGGCGTGGCGCAAAATCGTGGGTAGCGCTTTATCTGTCACCACCCTAAGTCTGAAATGTTCTGCCACAACTCACAATAAAAACTAAGAATTTTGATCGTATGTCACGGATTACCAGAGACGATGCGAGACTTCTCTCAATCCTAGTCTACATCTACATTGAATCTCGATCAAAGTCTGCGGCTGACCTATCAAGTTTTCTGCGGAACAATTACAAAGTCTCGCACAGTATCATAAGCGAGATTTTGCTCGAAGACTCGAAGAAGACATCTCTTATCAGACTTTTGGCCAGATATTTTTTTTTTTTTTTTTTCATACGGAAATGGTTCTAGGATACCTGGAAATTTTGAATGGACTACAAGAATCCTGTTGCAGCAGATTTATTCAATTCTGCTTTTATAACTTCGTACGTACGACTACCCTCTCAGATCAATGCCAATCTCGCGTGACTAGGAGGAAAAAAAACCAAGTTTACGAAGGATAACAAGCACGTTTCATTTGCTCAATCAAGATTACGCGTAACGGGCATGTTCAATATATCTTTCATACCAAGCCTTCATCGACCTCGACCCTGAACAGTAGTACCTAGTACGAAAAATAAGAAAGCCGTACTGATGAAATGTACGAATGTTGCGCTCCACACTGCACCGTTTATAGATGTCATTGACACCAATCCTTTGGATAAAATGCGGTGAAATCTGTACGTGTTAGCAATCCAGTACACCCGAAAAAATTTTTGCGCCCACCTTACTCACAAGGGAAAGCCGAGGTGTCCGCATCATCCATCTTGTCCAATCAATAAAAAAAAAAAACCAATCTTGTCCAAATTTTTTCACGGTTTTGTACTTCCTAGAATATGAAGAACCCAGGGTAACTCTGTCACATTGGTTTCCTGTCCCAAAATACAGCCACTGAAATTATTATTGCTCATATATGGCTGTTAAAAAGTTATACATGTGTGTAGATATACTAGCAATGTTAATGTTTTTGGCTGTAGCTTCGAACAAAAGGCCCATTTCGCCGGAGTCACTCTGGATTCTTCATAAACTGGGTGATACAAAACTGTAAAAAAAATTTCGAACAAGATTGGTGATCCGGACACCTGGTCTTCCCCTTGTCAGTTGGATGGATTCCAAAAAAGATTGTAAGGAGTAATGTTACAAGAGCTACCACCACAAGCGCATATTGTGCGATTTTTTGAACCGGGAATGTGGTATTAACACGTTCCCTGCGGCGGGACTCACCGGTGGGTCCCGCGAGTACCTCTTCTGTGTGCGGCAGATTTTAGTCTTATGGGATTCAACATTGCGCGGGACCCACCGGTGGGTCCCGCCGTACACTAAGAAGGAACTGCGATTTTCGGCGTCGCAGCGAACGTGTTAAAATCTCCCCACAACAGACACTTTTATGATAGCGGACAGCTTTGCTATGCACCGTTCCTACATAATATGTAGATCAGCATGTACATCTGAATCTCCGAATAGCGAGCACTTTTCTCGTGTACCGTAAGTGCCTGCTATTGAGAGATTCTACTGCATAAACTCTATGAATAATTAATTTTCCGGACGTGAATGGTAGCCTTTCTCAGTTGCCCATCTCATTTGAAAGCCTCCAAATTGAAAATGAAGTTATGGTGGGATCTCTGCAGGTCTGTTTAGAATTGGTGCATGAAAAATTACAATGGGCTATTTTCGTTTGCAGATTTTTTTAATTCCTCTGAAACTGAGAGAACGTCAATCAAATACAAAATTCATTCAAACTATCCTCGTAAATTTAGAAAACTATGGTGACCTGGAGTGCACGGAATGGATCGACAGGTAAAATCAACTTCCATGCTTTATGAATTTTTAAAAACTGGTGTTCATTATCGTGAGATTCTTCAAATTCTAGAGAATAGTTGTAGAATACGTCGTAGATAATATGAATCATCTTCGAAGTCAGACCCAAGTCCATACGGGTCATTTGAGAAGGAGAGTTTTAGTATTTTTCTTTAACGATTCGGACGGATAGAAGTCATCTAAGCCCAGGGAAGAAGATTTTGTGATGTCGAGCAGCATCTCGCAGCAGCATAGGTGCCTTCATGCTTTCCAAGGAGTTCCAGAGTGAGTATGTGTATCACAAAGATCACATTAAGATAAAGACAAAGTCCGCATGTAGCAGCATCTGGTCCAACTCAGATGTAAATGATGGCATAGCGAAAACTTGAGCTCTGTGGTATCAACATTATCCTCATATATATAACCGCGGTCTTCCGAGTAAAGCTGAGCCGTCACTTTGTGTATCGAGGTTCGGAGAGTTTGCGCTGCGTGCATTAGCCGGCATTAAATTCAATTAATACCGCCTGAGAGCTTAAGCTCGTTGCATCGCATCAATTCAACTCGACCAATACCGCAACAATGAGCTCCACAAGTAACCACCTCTATCAAAGTCATGATATTCTATATTGACGCTCTTTTCAATCCCAATTCTACCATTTCTCCGAAGACTCTGTCATCGAGTCCACATCCCCGACTAACCAAGAAAAAAAAATTCATCTCCGTTAATCAATAGAAAATTTGTATCGACACATCATCAAATGTATTCATAAAAAATCCCCAAGAGTAACTCATAGAAACAGATATTGCAATATTTCTAGCTCGATCCCTAGATAACGAAATGCATCTCCATATAAATTGAGTATTCGAATCGACTTCCTATAAAAGGCTGGACCAATCATTATTCTGTTGCTATATTCAATCTTGTTGTGATATCAAACGCAATCTTGCGTGTATTGCGTGTAATTTGAATAGAAATGAGGGCTTGTCCAATTAACACGTTCACTGCGACAGCGAAAATCGCGTTAGGGTCCAGTGTGCGATGAGCCCCACCAGTAGGGCCCATTTAATGGGATTTTGGTCACCGCCGCCCGCACACAGAGTTGGATGCGTGGGGCCCACCGGTGAGGCCCATTCGAGATGACTGTCAGTCCAAACATCGATGTAGTCATGATACATCCCAAATCTGAATTAGAAATCATGCAGGAACGAAATCTAAGATATTTGTCATGTACCATCAGTGATTACGAATCTATTTTCAGTAATTTCTTATTCAAAAACACTTTATAGCACTAACTTAAAAATCGCAACTTTGAACATGATTTTCGGATTCTTGTGCAATAAAATGTCGTACATCTACTTGCAGTGTCATAATACACTATTTATCGCCAATTTACATCATTTTCTTGGAAAAGATTGAGACAGTTTGGCTCCGACTCGTCAAATATGGATGTAATCTAGTTCAATTCAAAGGTCTTGAAACAAGCTTCAAAATGAGATAAGATACGTTACAAAATGTTCTGGTATGTTGGGTACACCCTTTTGTAACCCTAAAAAATCTTTTTTTGGGAAATTGAGACAGCTCGGCTCCGATTAGTCATTTTTTGAACGTACTTCAGTTAATTTTGAAGGTCTTGGAACAAACTGTAGAATGATCCAAGGTACGTTGAAAATTGTTAGGATGGACCAGAGCTGGTTGAGGAAATGGTTTAATGGGGGCAAATTGGGTACACTTAACTTATTTCTTCCCCCATGTCTTATACAATCTGAAAATCACATATGAGGAAGTCCCAGAAACTTTTAACTTCAGCTGTCACTCCTCGATCATTTGGGCTGTACGACGTCGCACGAGGCCTAACCAGTTAAATTTTCTTCGTTCAGATGTCCTGAAAGTGTACACCAAATTTGGGATCGATTGGTGGATGCGGATAGATACTAGAGAAGCTCATGTGCGAGAAAACACCCGAAAATCGAGGAATTGACGTGTCACTCGGACCGACTCTCAAAATTCGTTGAGTTCTCACGGTTCTAGCGTGCCACAGCGGGGTCTGTTACTTTACAGGCATATTTCTAATGTTCCGAAGTTGTGATTTTTCTTTTAGAGGGAGATGTATATCGATGTACCGAGCCGTGACAAGCATTGGACGGTCTGTAACTCCGTTTCGATAAGAAATCATTATTCCTGTTCTTAAGCTCATACGATTTTTAGCGCATTCTAGAGGAACTTTGCGATGAACTCATTGTCTTACCCACGCGAAAACGAAGAAATCGACCTATTGCACATCTATGTACATCAATGGGGAAATCAAGGAATTGCGTTCAACCGGAATGAGATTAGTGTTACTCGTGGTATATTTACGCCGTTCTCGGCGTTGTACACTTGCTGTAATCAACGGATGCACTCCAAAATACCGAGAAATAGTAGGTAATAGTATCAGAAAACCATATCCACTTCGCTACGCTCAGACTCTGGCGCGTTTGAGAGTGCCATCTGTTTGAATGGGGACAATTGACAAATTTATAAAGACGGAATCGTCTCGGAATGTTCTATCAAATCTTTCGAAGGGTTCAGGGACATTCCGGATTGGTATGAAAATGACTAGGACCGTTTCGAACATTCGCATCTTGTATGCCAGTTATGATGAGATCTGGTAGGACCAAGAATATTCAATAATTGGTGTGTTTTTGTCACCTTTCGATAGGTCACAAGTCTCCATCACTACAATCGTGTGATCCAAATCATGAACTCTACAAGTTGAGAATCTTTGACATCCATTCTAGTATTCTATAAGAGAGCCCCTGCCGGCTAACCCCCAACGCTCACCAAATCGAAGAAAATTTCCGAACAAATTTTTAAAGAATTCCCCAAATGTGGCCCAAGACTTTGTTCTGTAAGTCGTTGAGCGATTTTTTCAGATCATCCACATGGAATATTATGTTTCTGGAGCCTTCAAAGAAGTTGTATAGGAATTTTCAGACATGTACACAGCGTGTTCGGTAAAGTCGGTTGTATTCTGAAATATTTCTATAGAGCTTTCGAGAACGAGAGAGCCAAGGCAGAGCAATGAACTCTTCTCCCCTTAAAATCGTGTGATTTCAATGCCTGCTGATTGGCACATTCAAAATTCTTAGAAATTTGGCAACATTGCTCTCCCTCATTCCCTCTCGGCCTCGACGGCGATCTCGCTTCGGCGAACCGGCAGTTGACCACCGACCGCCGAGCAGGCTAATTATTGTGAGCCTAGCTCACCCTCGCGATTTTCAAGTGCCGCGATGAGCTCCATCGCATTTTCTTCACGAATTTGATCTCTCTGCGCCGCGAATTCACCCCTCACTTCTCTCGCACCTTTTTCTATAAACAAATGTAGTGAAACGTGAAGTGAATAAATTCACACAAGTTATTATATCAGATATCGAGTATCATAATTTTTAGCTTCCACTGCCCTGGCCTCGAGCGCCCCATCGCGATCTCATATATATGTTAGTGCAAAGTCCGAAATTGTGCACTTCGGGGAGTGCACAACGATGGTTTGTGCGAAGCCCGGTGGATCGGATTTTGCACAACGCGATTTGTGCAGAGTCCGATGCATCGGGCTTTGCACAAGAATTTTCTGTGCAAAGCCCGATGCATCGGACTCTGCACAACTCGCGTTGTGCAAAGCCCGATATGCTGAGTTTTACACAGAGGATCAGTGTGTATTCTGCGATGTATAGAGGTGAGTCGGGAAATTGCTAATAATAATAATTCAAATCATGTTTACAGCAGTCAGTCTCGCGAGGCCAATCACATCGACACTTATTTGAGTTACAAAATTATGGATCCAAATAGCGCTGATTCGTTTCGGGATGATTTCAATTCTAATCTCAACTCAATCATATTGAGGGATAATAAAAGTTTGATTAAGAGTGCAGTGGACTATCAAAATCTTATCGCAAGTGTTCTAGCTGCAAAAAATAAAAAGAATAAATTGTCGCTTGACTACAGGAGACTGGCACGATACGATGTATTGACTGTTGGCGATACATCACAATTGATCATGCCAATGAAAGCAAGTGACGAAAGTGACGTAAAATACTACGTGCAAAGTTCAGAAATTTTTGATATTCTGATAAAAATCCACGTTGAAACGGGACATGAAGGATTCCACAAGATTAATAACGCCGTGAAAGCCAAATATGCTAATATAACTAGGGAAGCAATTTTTTACCAAGCGTTATAAGTATTTCATCTTCAAAATATCTCGCTATATTCAATAATTATTCTCGTGTGAATTGACGATCGATGATTTTCGCAGAAACTATTGTAATTTTTATCTTGTAAGAAAAAATTTTCTCTCATTGTTTAATTCCCATGATGCGTTCCTCATATTAAACGTATTCACAATAAATTAGTCTCAGCATTATTCATTTTGATTTTGAGGGCACCGTTGGTATACTATATCGAGTACAATTTGCTCGAGTATTAGTAAACATTGGAAGAAGAATCGACTCTTCATGTCGCTCATTGTGTGTTAGAAATTTCCCGACTCACCTCTATACATCGCAGAATACACACTGATCCTCTGTGTAAAACTCAGCAAATCGGACTCTGCACAAATCGCGTTGTGCAAAGTCCGATCCACCGGGCTTTGCACAAACCACCGTTGTGCACTCCCCGGAGTGCACAATTTCGGATTTTGCACGTAACATATATATGTATATTCATATTTCGGGCCTCACGCGTTCACAGCGTTTTTCTATAATTTCACTTTTAGATTTTGGCGAGAAGAAGAAAATGGTTCAAGCATTTCTAAGATGATTGGGATTTTGTTGAAGAGAATATTGGAGTTAGTGGAAAATTTGATCGAAATTTTGCTGGTGTGAGAACAAACCTTTCTCATCAAAGAAAACAAAATTCCTGCATATGTTTTATAACATATTGTCACTTAATGAACGAGAAGGGATGGGAAGAATTGGGATAGACATGCGGGACATAAATTTTCAACTTCTAAATTTTTGGGTCCAAAATGTGTAAGTGTCCCCGATAATACCCACATATTTGTCAAATCAATTGTTCCTATACACAAAACGCATCCAAGAGTCTATGTATGAGATTTTCCATATGCAAGTACAGACAAAACAGTCTATAAATATTTCTTCTACTTGCTCAAATCAATCCAAACAGTGTGTAATTATTGACAAGTTTCATTATACGGCTTATTCCGAACCAATGTTATTCCACGAGACACTCGAGGTGTGTCATCATTGTTTCAGAGGCCGGTCTATGAATCATCGGAGTCTTTCCGAGCATAAATCCAAGATGTAATGATCGAAATGAAACACAATTATTACTATTCCTCTGATTTCTTGCCATAAGATTCATTTCGACTTCGGTTTCATGCTGGATAGGTCAATCATTGAAAACAAATGAATTGCTAAAAAATCGTAATTCTCCTTATAATCTTGGTTTCTCAAGAAGAACTCATTAGTTTGACGAGTCTACTTGAACCACACGCGTTAGCCATAAACGGTATAGAATCAGTAAGCTCCCGAAGTAATTATTGAATTATGAGCAATTACATGAATAATCCTAGCTTGGTCCAAAAGTGATATTTAACAAAGGGTTCGTTGGATTATGATGGCTCTGTGTGAATTATCCGCTGGCCAGTTAAGTAACGTCGTTGAGCGCGCGGTGGGCCGAGTTTCGCTCAGGCCAATGGAATCTCTGATTATAGTATTATGTACCAGCATATCCGGCTAGCCTAGGGTGAACCCCAGTAATAATCAATTATAACCTCTAGAGCGCAAGAGCTGCTGCTGCACATGATGGCTCAACGTATCAATTACGAGGATAGCAAGTTCGCAATGCAGAGCGCAATCACCTCGTGTGCAACATTGCACGGAATATCGAGCGTACACCTTTACTATTCCGCAAATTTCCGTGTGGCAAAGAAATCACATGTCAGCGTGCGAGCGTTTGTGCTTTCAAGCTTCGATTTTTTGAATTTATCATCGTTGCTTGGATGGGAAACGCGTGGCCTATGCGGATTTGGGATTTCGAGATAGATGAAGACATGAGATAAAAATAAAAAACTCGATTGTTTTGTTCATTTTCATATCGCCACGAATTCTCACGGAGTCTTGAAATGGGAAAATAGTTAAAAAGTTTTTCTTACCTATTTGACGGGTCTTACCTCCGGATAAAAATTCATGAATTTTCGAGAAAAATTTTATCTGGTTCGGAAAGTAAACAATTGCGTGGAGATATTGAATGAAACTGTGGGGAGGAGAGAGAGGGGTTCTGTTTTGAATGAAAAAGTTGTTATTTGAATCTAGAATTATGATACTTCGAACGTAACCATTTTCTATTGTTGATTGTCGGAATTGCATGAGCTCGATCGGGTGGAAATTAATAATTTTGACAATTCATGTTCAACATATTTCAAACACTCTCTCTTCTCTTATCCTTCAACTGTATGAAGAGAAATTTGGACGAGTGCCGAATGATATCTTCTTCAATTTCGGGAAAGAAAACAAGCCCTAGACCTTGGACTCAATCAGCTCAGAGCTTAGACACTGGCTTACTCAATTGAAATTGATTTCACATACATATATAGGGGAGAGTGGGGCAAAATTGGACGGATTTTGAAGTGGGTCTATCTGAGGATACTTGGGGCTAAGCGCGCTATGGGACTTTGGAGTTCAACTATTGAATAGATTGTAAAAAAAATTGTCAGACCCCTAGGTCTAAGCGTTCATACTTTTTCTTGGAGTTGAAAAAAAAATCTGTCCAAATTTACCCCGAGCTTGGGGGCACTTTTGACAAGTTTTGGGGACAAATTTGGACAGCCTTTCAAAATCGAGGTATACTGCAATATTCTTCATTTATTAGAATCGCATTTACTCATCAAAACACGTGGTAATAACCCAGAACCAAGAGGGAAACCCGCCTGAGACTTTTAAATCCTACCATAGCCCGACCAAGCGAGCCATTTTTGTATCATTTTTTAGCATTATTGAAATAGGCGCTCCATTGGTGCACTATTGTCTTCAGCAATCAGCAATAGACTCGTGGTTCCTACGAGTCGAATTTTTTCGTTTTTTTTTTTCACATTGGAGGTAATCATACTCGCCCCTACGTCAACGATCCCGCTGATGGTGTGTAACATTCAAGGCAATGTCACCGAATGCGAGAGAGGAAATGCTTAAATCAAGGACTATCTTGGAACACGTTGAAAGCGACTTCTGACCTCTAAAATGACTCCTAAAACGGCTATTGGACATCGCAAATTCATTTTCTCACCCATTTCCGATTACCCAAGTCACCCTCAACAACCCGCGGTTCCAAAGATTTGCACAAACGCATACGCGCCTCGATACGCACAAAACACTGATAGGCGATCGGTCGACCGATTTCAGATGGGATTTAGCGTTGTCCGAATTCGCCCCCACCATTTCGTCCAAAAATCCCCCCAGGCGTTTTTTTCGCAGAATTGTGATCATTTGGGCCCAAGTGAACCGATTTTGGCCCACAATGGTTCAAAATCTTCGTTTTGTAATGTAGTTTTTGACCCCCAAACGGCGATTAAGCTCGTCCACTTTTGCAGAAGTAGCGTGAACTTTTGCATTTAGAAAATAAACCGCGTGAGGCCCTCGAAAAGCACCTCTATGTCAGCGTGGACTCCCAGTATCGTTTTGGGAGGTCTAACCGCGATGAAAACGATTGTCTGGGATGGTATTAAAAAAAAATTCGCGTGGCGAAAGCCTAGACTCGCCTCCGACCGAGCTATCTCACTTATCCAATTTTGCTCCCGTCTAACTTTGCCCCACTCTCCCTTAGCTATACACTCATAACGGTCTCTAACTCATTTTCGTGTCTGGCCGAATCTGTTTTGCCGTGATATGAGCAAACAACTTGGATTTCAAAAACCAAAGGACCCAAGTCAATATCACCTAATTTGCAATGGACGAGTATGTTTGCTCCGACATATCACTATAGATTCTGGTACTTCAAATCGATTTACTTCGTCCTTTTTTCGATGCAAATAAACGGTTTCCTGTATTCAAAATGAACGAACGATTTCAGAGTAAAAATGCACTCCGAGACAAGAAAAAAGAATAGTGTGGAACGAGATCGTTCCTGAATCCAAGAGAGCACACAATACTCCGGTTCAATTTCGGTTGAAGAAAACTGATCAGACTGATTGAAAAATGGTTCAATTTTGGAGTATTGACAATGAAAATCTGTATGCTCGAGCTTTTCCGGAGAAGATTTAATCGCCCCTCTTCTCATTCTCCAAGCCTGCTTCAAGAACAAGCCCTGTTAAACTCTTTCGTTGGTGATCATGGGTCAATATCATCTGAATATGATAATCTATCATCGCCAAATTTCCATTGCACTAGAGCGAGATCCCATCTTTATACGAAATGTGCAATAATAGCATCGTTTGTTTCTGAAAATGATCATGATTGCTCAATTGATAGAACCAATGGCTCAACAAGACAGATCAAATGAAACTTAATCCAAGATAAGTAGTCTACCCGTATTCAACTGAGGCCCGAATCTATGTGATCAAGACCGAGGTAACGACAATTTCATTTCTGACAAACCAGCATAAATACATACACACTATACTACGGTCGATCGAGCGCATAACAGACGGCCTTATGTATCCGTGTATAATGGCACATTCCTCTCGAACGTGTACACACGACTACCTATATCTATATATCGTAATACTTGGACGCAGTGACTCCAACAAATCGGATTTCCTTACCCCACCTGTCACTGAAGCGTGCAAAATGTACCGCCGCAGGGCATATGTGTCGACGTTCACGAATTGCCACTTCATTGTTTCCAATGCGTGCTTTTGATCTTTTCACCACGAGTGATTCTTGATGAATTACTGTCAAGAGCAATTAAATTCCGCTTAATTGGAGATCTAGATATCAAGTTCACTCTAAATCTGTTAGAGGCGAAAGCGCCTCTAACGGAGGCTCTTAGAGGCGTTTTTGCCTCTACCATGAAGGCGAAAACGCCTCCAATAGAGACGCGTTCGCCTCCAAGAGATTTAGAGTGTTTGTATGAGTTTATTCTAAATCTTCAATTCAATTCAACAAAAATGATAAAACTGTATACAAGATTTTGAAAAGGACATCACAGATTAAAGGTTGGTTCAAGTGATCGTTTCCACTCAATATGGCGACAAAATGATGTCACCAAATCAGAACCCACCCCCAAAAAACTCGAATTTGAACGCTCTTCAGTTGGTATAGGGCTGTAGATTCTTCCTTTAGTTTTTTTTTTTTTTTTTTTTTGAAGTTGCTGTCGTTATACTTCATTACTCAGAGCTCTAATAGAAGAATTGTGATCTGCCGATTGTAATTTACCCCAATTAATTTCGTCCATGGAAAATTTAATCTCAAACACACTCCCATTCGAGTTCAGAGTTCACTGGGAGCCGATTCCAGAAGCAAACGAGATCGTTTTTAGGAGATTCACATAATCATAAAAATATCGTCGGTCCCTACGAAGACCAGCACATCTCAACAACGTTGAGGCTCAGCCGAGATGTGCTAGTTTTAGTACGGGCTGACTCTCTACTGGAGTGTGATTTCGTTACGGAGTTCCGAAGAATAAAAACCATTTGACAAAAAATTGGCAAATCCTGTGGAAACCGTATTTTTACTCTTAAATCCATAAATCGCGCTTCGCGAAAGTTCTTGATTTCTGCGTCAAAAACAGGGCTTGTTTTCAATTCCTTCAGTCAAAAATTCGTAAGAAAAATTTTATATGGATGACATTCAATTCTGAATGAATCTTCGGCTCTGTGCCAATCTTCAAAAAAAAAAAATAATAATAATAATGAAAAATGGCATTTTTAGGTAAATTTTTTGAAAACATGCAGGTCTCTGCTCCATCAAAGCATCCCGTGTTGAAGTATCCAAATTATGTTCCCTTCATTGTTGTGCAAAATGGCGAAATCTGTGATTCCAAGCTTGAAGTTTCAAAAAATTTTGATATTTCGACACACCCAAGCCTAAAATTACTTGCCATCGGGTTTGATCTGTCAAAGATTTTTGAGTGTATATTCTTCTAATTCTCTGATTTAAAAAACAAGAAGATGGAATTAAGTTCAGGAAGCTAATGCTCGTATCCATTCTCTCAGTTTCAGAGGAATCCGTCAGTAAGTTTTCATCAAACCACTACAGTAAGAGAATTGAGCGCGTTTTTCTAATCATCGAGAATCCTGTGAGAGGCGATGAATATGAAGACAGCATCGAATCTTCCTACTAGCGGTAATGGATTCACATAAAATACATGTTGGCTTACTGGACAAGCTCGCGACGCATGAATCTCGTACTCCATGCATCGTGCTTATGTCTACCTGTCTGACTTAATATAGACTCATTCTACTGAAATGTCCGAATACCCTGCTCGTTGGGAAATGCTAACGCTCTTCCCGATTGTCACGATATCTCATGCTTACTTCATTTATCAGAGGATTGAGAGAGCCTGATTGAGTTTGAAATTACTAAACAGCCTCTTTTCTGGGAAATACAGAATAATTTCAAGAATTTCGACGGTTCCTTTGGTCGCACTAATGCACAACACAACCTACACTCTGCGAAGAGATGAATCAAACACTTGCATAACTAGGCTTATTCACTTCCCCATGATTTTGCATTCCGCTCAATTTCAAATATATCTTTCCGATTTGGAAATCTGTTATTGCCTCGGGAGCTCTTGCAGTTCACGACCTTTGCAATCAATGATTGTGCAAAATCGTTCACAAAGATTGAACGCTTTTCATTCTAATTTGCTCTAGAATAATTTTACGGCGAAACCCGATCACCTGGTAATTGGATATCTTCCTTTCTATGATGTACAAGGAATAAGGTCTGCTCGGTTTTCTCCTGCTCCTAGTTGGTTGATCTGAAGAAATAAGATAGTGAGAAGTGAATAGGTATGGGCGAAGTAGACTGCAATGAATGATGTAGTGGTCGATAAGAGGAAGAAAGGTACAGTGCGATTCCAAAGTGATTTACCTATGAGTAGTTCCACGCGAAAGCGACCTACGAAAAAGGGTCATGTCTCAGATCCTTTTGTTAACATCCTCATTCGATTCTATGGTACAAAATATGAACTTCCCACTACCTATGGGGTCCCGAGAAATTTTTTTGGTCCCATGGCGAGAATTTTCAAAAATGAAGTAAAATACATTTTCTTTGAATTCTAGCAGCTTTTTTCCACTAAAATGTGAATAAGTCGAGTTTGCTCCTAGATAGAGACATGCGGTTTACGGAATTCAAAAGGTCTTTCAAAAACCTATCGGAACCGCTATTGAAAAATTTTGAGGTTATGGGCGGCCTGTACGAGCAAAAGTGTAAAAATCACTAAACAGTGAGTTCCTCAGTTGCCTATTCTTTTTGATCTCTGAAAATCACATGATTGATGTAAAATGTTGTGTTCTTTCAGAATAAAGTGGTCCCGATTTCCTTTTCAGCCGTCTAAGGCCTTTTTTTCAAATTTTCGCAAACCTATTTCTTAGCCAGTTTGAAATTGTCTTGTCTGTTTACTGCGCATGCGCAGGTATTCGGACTACGGACTTTCAAAACCAATCCCATTGGGAAGCCAAGAAAATTTCCTTGAAAATGACTTCTTGACAGAGTCAATTTCATCAATTTGGCTCGGAATTACTGCCTACGAAAGATGAAGCTTCAGTTCGAGTGCGTCAATAGGCAAACAATAACAAGATCGTGCCCGGATTCTCCTACTGTAAATGCGGTGGCTCCGATCTACCTCTTAGTGGTTATCGAGATTCGGTGGTCTTCCAAACGTTGTAGCTCCGAGCCAAACTGATGGAATTGACTTCGCCAAGTGGTCATTTTGAAGAAAATCTTCTTGGCTTTCCAATTTAATAGGTTTCAACAGTCCAAACTTCTGCGCATCCGCAGTAAAAAGACAATTTCAAACTGCCTAAGAAATAGGTTTGTGAAAATTGGAAAAAAACAGGCCTAAGACGGTAGAAAAGATGGTCGGGATCATTTTTTTCTGAAAGAACACAAATTTTACATCAATCATGTGATTTCCAGAAATCAAAAAAAATAGGCAACTGAGGAATTCACTGTTTAGTAACTTTTGCTCAACAGGCCGCCCATAACCTTAAAATCAACTTTTCAAGAGCGATTTCGGTAGGTCCTTAAAGACCTTTTGAATGCCGCAGACCACATGTCTCTACCTCTGAGCAAACTCAACTTATTAGCATATTAGTGGAAGAAAGCTGCTAGAATTTGAAAAAAATGTACTTCACTGCATTTTTTAAAGTTCTCGCCACGGCACCAAAAAAATTTTCGGGAACCCATAGGTGGTGGAAAGTTCATATTCTGTATCATAGAATCGAATAAAAATGTTATCCGAAGGATCTGAGACATGAACCTTTTTCGTAGGTCGCTTTCGCGTGGAACTACTCCTATGAGAAGCTAGAAATAATGTTCAAGTTTCCGATGAAATATTGAGCAAAATTGAGACTCATGAGGAAAGATTCAACGACCCGATTTCTGATTTAGAAACTCCATCCCGTCGTGAAGGTATAATGAGGTATCAGACTGGTAATAGGGAGCTCAAAGAGATGCTTTGATACGCAACTTGATGGTTCGATTTCGTCCAGCTCATCTTAACTAGTACCACCACTACAAAAAGAAGTCCTTAGTCTCTGATTGATTTCGTGCTTAAAGCAAGATGCAACAAATTCAAGATGAAATATCTTCAAAATGAGTAACCACTCCATCTGAAGTTAGACTTGATCTTACAGGAAGCATTATTTATGGCTGAAATTTAGAGCTCTGAGTCTCACCGATGCATGTTTGTTATGGTCAATATGGTTATATGATACTTCTAAATCCGCGAGTGATGGAGAAAGAATTGCGTTACGACTCATAGATACCCGCAAATCACAATCATAGACAAAATGATTTGTACTATTCAATTTTGGAATGTTTTCACAATAGAACATAGCTTGTGCTCATAAGATGTGCGCGCTTCCAAAGATAAGACACAATTTTCCTCATTCTCAGACGATAAACCTTCATTGGACGCGAATCTCAATATTACGGTGTTTTTTTGAAACGAAGAAAAGAAGCTGTGTTTCTCTTATCTGACGGTCAGGCTCAAAACGATTTTAAGATGCAACAGTAACAAACTACGGCAAGCTGAGAGTAAGGATTCGTTTTTGTAGTGACGTTTGAGTTCTGAGCCTTACAATTTTTCGAAAATAACACTCACCGAGAAGAGTCTATTTCAGATAGATCATCTACATGTTTTTGCACCTAATCTTTGATAAGTAAGTGCAACGTAAATTCAGTGTCATCCGATTAGGAAGTTACAAAAGAAAAAGAATTGTTTCGTGTCAGAACATTCAAAAGAATCTCAAGTGTCTGAATTTGGTCACATGACCTTTGACTTTTTTTATAAGAAGGACAATATCAGAGACCAATGACAGCAGCCCTTAAAATACCAACTTAATTCTTTGATTTGTTCTCCACTCATAACTAGACTTGGATTTCGTCTTCAAATATGCACCAACCAGTTCATTACCCAAAGTACTTTCAGTAAGAGATTTACGTCGAAATAGGTCTACGTAAGAAAAATCTAGCGTATTCTCTATGATTCGGAGACATACTGACTCCATTTTATGTTTGCCACACTTGCCATGTATTCACATCAGAATTATGCATGACAGTAATATTATGTGCCACATCCTCTTCGCTTTCAACCACAAGCTCATATTTTCATACTCAAATGTACGGTAGACTACCAGACATATCATAAATAATGCAAGCTCGCGCTTTCAATCACGGTGATGTCAAAGGGAAACATCTGAATCTAGGTTTCCACATTTGCATAGTATCAGTAAATATTACTTGTGCTTCTGTTGAGGAGCGTTTGGAAAAATTTCTGAGAGAAACTTTGAGATGATCTTTAAGTTCTTTCGGCAACGATGTAAGAAATATTCAGAGTAAAAAATCAAGACTATATGAGCAAATCGACGAAACGCGGTGATTCGTGCGTTACGCCCTTTGTGCACCAATTTTTCGCACCAATCGCTATATATCAACTCCGCGACAAATCAGACAGCTTTTTTGAGATCCTACAACCAAGTTGTAAGGAGCTCGAGTCTCAAAACTGAAATAGACCGGAATGGCGGGCCATCAAATTTGAAAAATCGCGAAATTTCGCACGTTACATTGTTTTTTTTTCCCTTAGTCTTAAGGTCGACATTGCAGCCTGGGATATCGGTATAATTCTTGCGGAAAAATGACTCCCTGATTTGAGGCTACAACCACTCTGAAGCCTAAGAATGTGCTTTCAACAGGTGTAAAACATTCTCCTGTTGATGACGCGTGACTACTTTTTGAAACGAAAAAAAATTCGTCGATATGTCTCACTCTACGACGACGCAGCCTGACCAATCATATTCCTGCGAATGACATTTGATTCTTCATTGAAAAACCAAGAAATTAAGATAGGTCGGGTTTATGTGCATCGAATTATGTTTGATTGGTAAGCATATTACGCTTTTAGAAAGAACGTGATCGCTTCACGAAGTCATGTTTTTTGAGGCGCACACAAACAAGACGGGTCAAAACATTCCGGTTTTGCTTGTGATCTCTCACTTGTATCATATTTGATACCAAGTGAGTGACTGAGTGAGCCAATATTTCGTTGTTTACTCGTACGAGCTACTTTTCCCATTTCTTAAGGGAATTTCCGGGAATTACTTTGCTGGAAAGCTCTTGAATAATGTGTACCGTCAACCGGGGTAACTTTGGAACAAAAATCGCATTTTTTCCCTTAAACCTTGCCAAACTTGTACGTCTTGCATCAGAAGCGCGTTGTGTCTGTAGTCAAATGAAAGCTCACAGTTTCAGCTTTCGATTGAGGTGCTTATAAGGTCCATTTGGACATCTATGGTTGGAGCAATGAGCGCTGAAAGTGGCGTTTCAAAGTTAGACACGGACTGGGATAACTTTGGAACAGGAATTGTTATCATTATTTATTCGTCAATTAATTCATGAAATAGGTCATGCAATCGAATTTCACCATCAGTAATCGAAAGCTGAGTGTCTTAGCTTTCCATTGACCTATATTGTAAAAGTCCATTTGGTTGAATTTAACTTTTACAATCGAGCATAGACACCTTCAGCACCTCACTGTCTGCACCATGGCTAACTCTCGAGGAGAAAAATACCTTCACAGTCGGTTTCTGACAAAAACTGCCATAACTCGGCTTCTGTGGGTCGAAATGAGACGTTCTTAGCTCATTTTGAAGCTCTCATCAACGACTACTCAAGTGAGTAGAATTCGATGATGATATAGAAATTGGGAGATAATTTAGAGTACATGAACATGTGTTCCAAAGTTACCCCAGTTTCTGGCAAAAATACGTACTTCTTAGTTTTTACTCCACAAAATCAAATTTGGATAAAAATACTCCAATGTAGCAGTGGTTTCATCCAGATATGTGTACAGATAAGTGAAATCTAGCTCGGCTACCTTGGATTCGACCTGCTAAAGTCGGAACTACACCACTTATTCCGAGAGACTGTTTGCTAGGTCGAAAAGATACTTCTGAAGAAGTCAGCTTACAAATGGATTAACAGCTGATGGAGGTCCTCGCGCCGGTGCAAAACATTGTTCATGCGTGCCCCAAATAGGAAAAATCGGTATTGAAGTCTCAGGATCATCTGCCTAGCCAACTGTGCGTGATAACCACTCTTTAATGGTTTGTTCCAAAGTTACTCCCCGTGTTCCAAAGTTACCCCGGTTGACGGTATATTGTAACTCCAATGATCTCCTCGAATCTTCTGGTGATGAGTGAAATACTTTCCAGTTTCAGCAGTGGTCAATTGGGTGATGATAGTGTATCCGTGTATGTGCAGCAATTAGCATTGCTCTTATTGCCATTTCTGGGTTTCTCTATCCCACCCCACGCTGTCTCATAAAAATCGGTCACGCGAGTGGATTTGAGTTCTAGATATCGATAACTGAGAGCATGTAAAACCCGAGTGTTGTGCGATGGAAAAAATTTTCAAGATTTCTTTCCTCCCAAATCACCGCGTTTCGTGGATTTGCTCATATGAGGAAATCCCAGAAACTTTTGACTTTTGGCCTCTAAAAGTGAAATTATAGAAAAAAGCTGTGTACATGTCTGAAATTTTTTATACCCCTCCTTTGAAGGCTCCGAAAATATAATAATTCATGTGGGTCATCTCAAAAAAACCGCTGAACAACTTACAGAACAAAGTCTTGAGCGAGTACATTTTGGAAAATTCGTTTCTGAATTTTCATTGTTTGGGTAAGCATCGGGGACTTTCTTAGAATACTTGAATGGACATGAAAGAGTCTTAACTTTCAGAATGCGTGATAAAAATTGCACAACAGTAATGATGGAGGCTTGTGATCTACCGAAGGTGGCAAAAATACACTAAATATTGAAGTGTCTCGAAAAAAATTTTTCTTCGTGAAGAGTGACAAATACAAACATCAAATACGGTCCTAGTCATTCTTATACCAATCTGGAATGTCCCTGAACCCTTCGAAAGATTTGATAGAACATTCCGAGACGTTTCGTCTATATAAATTTGCCAATTGTCCCCATTCAAAACAGATGGCACACTCAAACGCGCCGGAGTCTGAGCGTAGCGAAGTGGATATGGTTTTCTGATACTATTACCTACTATTTCTCGGTATTTATTAGGAGTCCGTCCGTTGATTACAGCCAGTGCACACCGCCGAAAACGGCGTAAATATACCACGAACAACACTAACTTCATTCCGGTTGAACGCAATTCCTTGAGTTCCCCGTTGATGTACATAGATGTGCAATAGGTCGATTTCTTCGTTTTCGCGCGAGTAACACAATGAGTTTATCGGGGAGTCCCTCTAGAATAAGCTAAAAAGTGTATGAGCTTGAGGACAAGAGTAATGATTTTTCATCAAAATGGAGTGACAGACCGTCCAATGCGTGTCACGGCTCAGTACATCAATGCACATCTCCCATTGAAAGAAAAATAAAAACCTTGGATCATTAGAAACATCCCTGCGAAATTACAGACCCCGCTGTGGCACGCTAGAACCGTGAGAGCATAACAAATTTTGAGAGTCGGTCCGAGTGACACGTCAATTCCTGGATTTCCGGGTGTTTTCTCACACTTGAACGGCTCTAGTATGTATCCACATCCACCAATCAATCACAAATTTGGTGTCCACTTTTAGGACATCTGAACGAAGAAAATTTGACTGGTTAGGCCTCGTGCGACGTCGTACAGCCCAAATGATCGACGAGTGACAGCAAAAGTCAAAAGTTTCTGGGATTTCCTCATACACGCGCTACACGTCGGTTTTTCCAGCACCACGTATCGCTAAGTGACGCGAAGTCAGTGCAAAATTTTTGGAATCGCAACCCCTTTCCTTCATATCTCACCCAATTCTTCTTCATTTGCCTACCCGAGGAATGCAAAAGATCACTCTTGCAAAAAGCAGAACATGAGTTCATTCGACTCATGCTGCGAATTACTCTGCTCTTCAAGCCTCAATCAATAGAAGGGACTACGTAATACCGCAAAACAGATGTAATATTTGTGTTGCTTGAGATCACGATTGCGTATATTTACTGCACTGAGAAAATTATTTGGCCATTCTGAAAAAAATATATTCAGATTGAATACACGCGCATGTATATTATCCTTTACTGTTATTTTTCTAGAATGGATAAACGTATTTTATCAGAGTGGATAAATATTTTCGGATTCTGAGCGTACATTTGATCAAAATAAAAAGATGCTTATACACGGGCCATTAATGTGAACGATACTGTGGATGTCATTGAAGAAATATTATTCAAGTTTGATAAATATTACTTTGAGCCAGGTAGATATTCAATAAGAATCAAAAATCAGTTTCAAGTCTGGAATAATAATTTCCAAAAAATAGCATAAGTATAGCACAATTGCGGCTTAACTGGTTTGGATAAATATTTATTCAGACACGCTTCTTTGTCAGTAATTGTTAATTTCATTTCTTATTAATCTATATCACTTACACTCGTATCATAATACTGTAGAGGATCTTATATCTTAACTATTTGCTAATATACTTATCACTCCACTAATAATTATCGCTTCGCACTCATATTCGCTATGTTCCATGAGATGCTTTGGAGCCTTATATATCAACCGAGGCCCTTTTTAGCCGCTTACGAGGAATCAATCAACGTGTTTTTACCCGATTTAGAAATGAAGATATACGTTCAGTTGACATCATAGACTAAAGACTCACATCTTTTGCTTAGGAGGATATCAAATTCATCGATTTACACGAGAAATTCCTATTATAAGCCAATAATTCAGTTTGAAAAAGCTGATTTTGAGGCGATTAATATTCCAAGTGCCATCTATGAGTGGAAATCGATCGTAATCACATTTGAACTTTCCAAATAAATATCTCATCAAAATCGTCCATTAGCTTATTCGCAGTCATCAAACAATTCTTTGAAATGAACAATTCTCAATAAATTGATCCACCAAAGTGACGCATTCTAAAAATCATACTCATTGCCTCATCTCTCAAGTTTAATGGATATTATCTCAATGTCGGTACCTCAGCTTTTGATTCTAATATATTCTTTGTATACGTGATATCAAACCATTATTCAAGCACAGAGTTACAAAGATCCTGGACATAGCAACGCCAAGGTTTTCAAATCAAGGGATATGATGGATGGAAGTGATTGTTCCGAATAAGCTTGATCATCAGGCTCGATTATCAGTTCTCATCGGCTATGCCCAACCGGACAAATATTTATTCATATTGAATATAGTTTGTTCATTCGGACCAAGCTTGATTTGATTGAACTGAAAGATTCGAAACGAGGAACTATCCTATACCAGAATGTAAACTCACCTCAACAGTCTTGGCAAACAATTGTTGGAGCTGATCAAATATTTGTTTAATCCGAGATCATTCCTAACCTTCGAAATTATATTCCTTGAAAAAGTTGATTTGATTATTCTGAACAAATACGTCACGCAAAATAAGTAATACTTATCTGTTTTCAATGAATATTTGTTGAAATTGACGACGATCGTGTCTTCACAATTGAAATATCTGTTTAATGAGAACGTTAACTTATTCATTCAAATTGAACAGACCATTCGTGACTTGAGATGAATATTCATTCAAACCCATGGGTGCAATTGTGTTTTATGAGGTCCTGGCTAATTGAACACATACAAATTCGAGTTTATAAAATAAATTATCATTTGGTCGCATATTATTACTCAATTATATATATTTGTTTTGAATAAACTCGATTATTTGGTTCTATTATCAGCTTTTACTGAATGTACAACTTATGAATAAATATGTATTCGAATCAAATACAATTTATTCATTGTGGCCTAATTCATGAGTGAATAGATCACAAAATCACCAGTGAATACATATTTATCTGAAAAAAGAATCTTGTATTCACTGAGAACAAATATTTTTTCAATCTACGCAAGGCATTTACGATTAAATATATTTATTCAATTCTGGCAAATAATCTTCTCAGTGTGCGGCAAAAGTCTACACGCCACTCAGTAACAAATGGCACGATTGATCAGCATCCTTAATTACAAATCTGCCTCAGCTGTCGGTGGCAAACGGGTTTGATTCTCTGGCTTGAAACCAAACATTAACCGCCTTAGGGTGCGGCTACATGCAGTCGTTTTTGCGATTCTGAGACAGCGGGACAGCGCCTCTATCGGAGGCTGCGGTGGTGTTTGCTTCAAATCACATGGGCAAAATAGTGCAAAACGGCTCAATGGCCGCTAGAGGCGCTGTCCCGCTGTCTCAGAATCGCCAAAAATATCTGCATGTAGCCGCTGCCTTACTCCCCAGCTGAAAATATATACGTATCCCCATGCGCGGCTTGGTGCGTATTGGGGCACGTATGGCGCAGCGTATTGCAGCGCGCAGTGTAGCGCGGAGAATCCGGGTCGATAATACCAGGCGTCCCAATACGCATCTCCATACGTGCCAGCGCTTCGGAGTGAAAGTAATGGTGACGCCCAGCTGTGGGCCGTGGGCCGCAGGCGAGCCGGGAAGCTTTATATATATAGTGCATGCCACGTGGTATTTCGTTCGCGCGCCCATTCCATGTGCCCATACTGTCCATACGCGTTCCAATACACATTCCAATACGTGCCTCGACCAGCTATATAAAACCAACTCAGCTATGCAACTCATACCTTTGACCGATAGGTGGCTGCTACGTTTTTGATCCTGCGAGAGGATTTTTCATGGTTTCCGACATACTCTCATCTGAGATTCTCCAAAAATAGGTCATGAAGTCCTCTTATCACTTTGAAGGTGATAACGTTTGATCTAATACGATGTCACATTACCTGATCAAACGTTATCACCCTCAAAGTGATAAGAGGACTTCATGATCTTTTTTTGGAGAATCTCAGATGAGAGTATGTCGGATATCATGAAAAATTCTCGTGCAGGATCAAAAACGTAGCAGCCACCTATCGGTCAAAGGCATGAGTTGCATAGCTGAGTTGGTTTTATATATAGCTGGTCGAGGCACGTATTGGAATGTGTATTGGAACGCGTATGGGCAGTATGGGCACATGTAAAGGCGCGCGAACGAAATACCGTGTGGCATGCACTATATATATAAAGCTTCCCGGCTCGCCTGCGACCCACGGCCCACAGCTGGGCGTCACCATCACTTTCACTCCGAAGTGCTGGCACGTATGGAGATGCGTATTGGGACGCCCGGGATTATCGACCCGGATCCTCCGCGCTACACTGCGCGCTGCAATACGCTGCGCCATACGTGCCCCAATATGCACCAAACCGCGCATCAGGATACGTATATATTTTCAGCTGGGCTCATCTTGGTCCGGTGTGTTACGGTGGGGGATATCCACACAAACATGAACACATGCATATGCACAAACACACCTGTAGTTTGATACCAAATTGTTGCACATACGGCAACTTGAGTTTGAAGACTGATTACCAATATGCTTGAGCTTGGCGTTCATTAACATCTATGGAAGTGGTTATTCGCACACCTCCCGTGTAGAGTCCGTGTAAAAAACCTCGGGAGTACGTAAATGATAAGGATCCTACCAGATTGTTATGCGAGGTGATACGCATCCGAATCACCAGACGATAGTTGATATTTGTTTGAAGAGAATCCATGACACTCTCGTTGTTTATATTCAAGCGATTCTTCGCAAGTCTCGCCACAACGACGTAATTCATCTTCTTCTTCACAAAGTTTGTGACTGAGCACGTTTCTTTCTTCCTATTTATTATAAACGCGCATCACAAATTACGTTTCACGTGGAGTTTTTTTAGCCCCCTAACACTGAAAAAAAGAGAAATAGAATAATTTCTAAATTCAGAAATTCGAGCACGTTAGATTAAGATTAAGCAGGGGTAGTTTGATGGATTTCTTCCATTATAGTTGCGCTGAACATCGTTCGTCATCCCGGGTAGAATGTCATGAGAACCTGTTTGATGCTACAGCTGGAGATTTCTCATTGCAATGATAACCAACAAGTTTGTGAAAAGTGATACAATAAAGAGGAGAACTTGCGAAAAGATATCATCCCGGTCAAGAGTGCGAATCTCGAATGGATAGAATTCAAAAATCCACTTTACCGGACAAAAGAGTACTGTAAAATACGCTGCTCAAAGAGATTAGCAGAATGCTTTCTCTTAGCGGAATAGTCTCAGAGGTTCACTCGGATTGATGAGAAAGGACCCCGCTCCGAGAGATAGGATTTTGGCTTTCGGTTAATTTTCTCGGGGAAGAAATATGTTGTCAAGCACAAAATTCTGAACAAAAAGTTCAATGGGCTCGAAGACGGAAAATGGCTAGTTTTTTCAGTATAAATCAAATAAATACCAATGAATGGGAGGTTATGAGGTTATCTAGAACAACAACAAAGGCTTGTCTGCAGCGTTCGAATTTGAATTGAAAATGTACAATTTGAGTGTGATGTAGCTAACAGGTCATCACTTTCGTAATTGAAACATTTTATCTGAAACCTTCGATACAAGGAGCAAATAAATGCATGCAAAAAAAGTGATAATGCGCGATTGACAAAGAAATCATAACGGCTTGTATTCTCAACAATTACATTTCATTCCAATCAATGTAGCAGCTAACGCTGGAGCTGGATCATAAGGCTGTGCTGACTCGATGCAACGAGTACATGATCTTGAGAGCCCAGATATGGGGCCAGATCGGCTTTTTGACATCAACATCATCGCATAGCATGAGGCTCGCGCTTTGAATAGTTGATAAAAGGTGTCCGATAGTGCATGGCTGCAATCAAATTATATGGAATGAATCAAAAGTAATCTTGGATCGCGTGAGACTAGTGTCTGCCAAATATTTCGAGGATATGGAGATCGAATCTCATATTGCCGTATCTCGAGATCATATCGCGTAAGAGGCTGCGGGGTCGAGAGCAAGCGACTATCAAGATCGAGCTCGAAAAGTCGAGTGGAGGCTGTTTTTGAGGTATTTCAAGGTCGCTGAACACGAATATGACATTGCCTTGCCTCCTAATCGTGTTGCGTGGGTGGCTGCGGGGGCGGAGGCATGAATTGACCGAGATCGAAGCTCGAGACTTCAGTAAGGGTGTTTTTGGGGTATTTTGGGGTCGCTAAGCACGAATTTGAGATCGCCCAGCCTCCAAGTCATGTTGCGTGGGCGGTTGGGGGGGGGGTCGAGTAGAGGCACAAATTGACCAAGATTGGAGTTTGAGAGTTGAGTAGGGGTTGTTTTTGTAGTATTTTGGCATCGCTAAGCACGTATTTGAGATTACACAGTTCCCGAATCGTGTTGAATGGGTGGCTGCAAGGGCAAGGACGCGTGTTGAACTAGATAAAACTGGAAGAGCCGGCGGGGGGGGCGTCCTTGATATCTCGAGATCACTGGACACAAATCTCAGATCACCCAGCCTCAGAACCGTACTGAGTGGGTGGCTGTGATGGTGAATTCGATGTAATTTCCTGACAATGATCATTTCCTGAGATAGAATCTGCCCAGGATTGTAAGCCGAATTAAGGCATCAGGACCAGACTACGAGCATACGCCAAGTATCTCCATTGACCGAGGGGTCGAGCGATATCCTGTTGATCGGAATTCCGAATCGCTAGGCATGTAATCATAATTCTCGATCACGGAATAGGCCACAAATAGTTTCAGGCGTAAATCTGCGAGAAAGTGGTGACTGCCAGGAGATTTGACCATTAAATCTCTATTCTGGCCATCTTCACAAGCAGGATCTGATTGGATGTACCGAGAGGCACGATGACCAAACAACGCCCAGAATCACCACGCGACCCAATAGCCTAAGGATCGGAAGATATTCCAGGACGTGCGATTCTGAAATCTTAGCTCTGTGGCAAAAAACTCAAGATTCTACCCGACTCTTTCTCAAGATTTTTGATCACACGCTGAGATTTCAGGATCACACTCCCTAAAACACCACACGATCAAGCTGCTTTGAAATCGTGCTCTGGCCACGGTCGTTGTATTGTAGTCATGCTCCTCGCAGGATCAGATGATACTCCCTGTGAAATCGGCCAGAATAGTGAATCAGCTCTCAAATCTCCTTGCAGTCACCGCCCTCCCATAGATTCACGCCCGAAAAGATTCGTAGTCCATACCAATATCAAGAATTGTGATCTCATAGCTAGAGGATCGTAGCTTCAATCCCTAGAAAATTGCTCGATCTTTGGACCACCAAACACACTCGGCTCAGTCTCGAGGTATGGTGACAGATAACAGGTTTATTCCAATATGCTGGTCGGAGCTCTCCGAACTCTGGGATCTCTCTCCCTCTCTCTCTCTCTCTCTCACTCATTGCGTTTGAAAAGAGAGAATCGGGGGTTAGCTTAATCAGGTGAATTTAATGTGAGTCTTCCCACGACTTGGGATCAGATTTCATCCGTGGGGATGTCCAGATTCAGCAAAGGAACACTCGAATCTCCTACCCGTCAGTATCGAGTAGTAGATTCACGTCCGCCAATGTATTCGAATCGAATCCTTCTCGAGATTTTCGACCACATAACTAGGATTTCAGAATCGGACGTCCGAGGTTATCTCGCGATCCCTAGGCTATTGGATCACGTGTTGGTTCCGGGCCGTTGTATGGTCACCATGCTTCTCGATACATGAGATCAGATTCTGCTTGTAAAGATGGCCAGGATAGAGATTTAATGCTGGAATCTCCTTGCAGTCAACTCCTTTTCCTAGATTCACACCCGAAAAAATTTGTAGTCCATTCCGTTATCAATAATTGTGATCACATAGCTAGGGGATCGTAGTTCCCGTGCCCAGAATATTGCTCGAATTTTCGGCCACTGAACGCACTATGCTTAGGTTCGTGGTAAGGTGACCGGATAACGAAAGACATCCCACTACTTGGGATCAGATTTAACCCGTGGGGATGTCCAGATTCAGCAAGGGAAAACTCAAATCTCCTAACCGTTACTATCGAGAAGTAGATTCACGCCCGTAAATATATGAGGATAGGCTCCTCCTCGAGATTTATGATCACAGAGTTTTGATTCCATAATCGCACGTCCTGGGATATCTCCTGATCCCTAGGCTATCGGATCATGTAATAGTTCTGGGTGGTTGTATGGTCACCATGCATCTCGGTACATGAGATCAGATTTCGCTTGTGAAAACAGTCAAAATAGAGATCTAACGCTTGAATCTTTTTGCAGTCATCACCCTCTCGTAGATTCTCGCCCGCAACGATTTGTAGTCCATTCCGTCATTGAGGATTATGATCACATAGCTAGAGGATCACAGTTCGAATCCCTAGGATATTGCACGGTGCTCCATTCCTCAAACACAGTTGGCTTAGGCTCGTGGTATGCGTGGTTTTCGCCCGTCAATATATGAGAATCGACTGCTTTTTAAGATTTCCGGTTACAGAGCTGAGATTTCAGTATTACACTCCCTAAGTCATTACCCAATCCCGCTGCTATCACATCACGCTCTGGTCATGGTCGTTGTGAAATGGTCATGCTTCGCGCATGATGAGATGAGACTCCGCCTGGAAAATTGGCCAGAATAGAGATTCAGCTCTCGAATCTCCTTGCAGTCACCACTCTCTCGCAGATTCATGCCTGAAACTATTTGTGGCCTATCGTGTTCGAGAATTATGATTACATGCCTAGCGATTCGGAATTCCGATCAACAGGACATCGCTCGACCCCTCGGTCAATGGAGATACTTGGCGTATGCTCGTGGTCATGGTCCCGATGCCTTAATTCGGCTTACAATCCTGGGCAGATTCTATCTCAGGAAATGATCATTGTCAGGAAATTACATCGAATTCACCATCACAGCCACCCACGCAGTACGGTTCTGAGGCTGGGTGATCTGAGATTTGTGTCCAGTGATCTCGAGATATCAAGGACGCCCCCCCCCCGCCGGCTCTTCCAGTTTTATCTAGTTCAACACGCGTCCTTGCCCTTGCAGCCACCCATTCAACACGATTCGGGAACTGTGTAATCTCAAATACGTGCTTAGCGATGCCAAAATACTACAAAAACAACCCCTACTCAACTCTCAAACTCCAATCTTGGTCAATTTGTGCCTCTACTCGACCCCCCCCCCAACCGCCCACGCAACATGACTTGGAGGCTGGGCGATCTCAAATTCGTGCTTAGCGACCCCAAAATACCCCAAAAACACCCTTACTCAAGTCTCGAGCTTCGATCTCGGTCAATTCACGCCTCCGCCCCCGCAGCCACCCACGCTACACGATTAGGAGGCAAGGCAATGTCATATTCGTGTTCAGCGACCTTGAAATACCTCAAAAACACCCTTCACTTGACTTTTCGAGCTCGATTTTGATAGTGGATTGCTCTCGACCCCGCAGCCTCTTACGCGATATGATCTCGAGATACGGCAATATGAGATTCGATCTCCATATCCTCGAAATATTTGGCAGACACTAGTCTCACGCGATCCAAGATTACTTTTGATTCATTCCATGTAATTTGATTGCAGCCATGCACTATCGGACACCTTTTATCAACTATTCAAAGCGCGAGCCTCATGCTATGCGATGATGTTGATGTCAAAAAGCCGATCTGGCCCCATATCTGGGCTCTCAAGATCATGTACTCGTTGCATCGAGTCAGCACAGCCTTATGATCCAGCTCCAGCGTTAGCTGCTACATTGATTGGAATGAAATGTAATTGTTGAGAGTACAAGCCGTTATGATTTCTTTGTCAATCGCGCATTATCACTTTTTTTGCATGCATTTATTTGCTTCTTGTATCGAAGGTTTCAGATGAAATGTTTCAATTACCAAAGTGATGACCTGTTAGCTACATCACACTCAAATTGTACATTTTCAATTCAAATTCGAACGCTGCAGACAAGCCTTTGTTGTTGTTCTAGATAACCTCATAACCTCCCATTCATTGGTATTTATTTGATTTATACTGAAAAAACTAGCCATTTTCCGTCTCCGAGCCCATTGAACTTTTTGTTCAGAATTTTGTGCTTGACAACATATATCTTCCCCGAGAAAATTAACCGAAAGCCAAAATCCTATCTCTCGGAGCGGGGTCCTTTGGAGAACTGACCAAATTGCGAAATCATGATTGGAATTCCCAAAAAATAGTTTCATTTCCCCTGTGGTCCAATCCATTTCTGACGCAATTCATACTCAGAAGTAGATATGAGAGAAAAATTAATTTTAGATGAAATTTTGATTGTATATCTTGATTCATTTTCTCGAGAAATTTTTTTAGGGCGATTAAGATGATCTGAACTCTAGTTTTACAAGTGAAAACAATCGTTTGGTTGAGGCGGAGTTTTGATACAGTTGGTTTATAGATGATGAAAATGGAGTTCTTGGAGGAAATTTCGATTCTTGGAGTGAAAATCGGACTTGAATCAGACTTCAACGTAGTTGAATCAAATTTGGTTTCAACCAATTGATGTAGGATGCTGGAAAAGTATCTCTCTAGTTCATTAAAAGGTAGATAGATTAGTTGTAAAGGGGAATACGAGCAAAAAACGAATTTTGGATGAAATTTTTTTATCATATTTTGAGCTATTTTTACAAGATTCCCTTTTAGGGGAATTCAGATGACCTACACTTGTGTTTTCTGTGCAAGATATATCGTCTGGTTAAGATGAAATTTTGAAATAGTTGGTGTTAAGATGATAGAAATGGAGTATTTTCAAAAAATTTGGATTTTTCGAGAATAAATTTGATTTTGACTGTACTAAAACAAATTTTGAAAAAATTCGGTATCAACTAATCAATTTAGGATGACGAATAAGTATCAGCTTAGTTCATTAAAATTTGAATGGGTCGGTTTGAGGGGAAGATACGAGGAAAGTATGAATATTGAAAAAAATATTCTTGTATATTTTGAGTTAATTTTTCGAGGAAGCTATAGTTAGGGCGATTTGGGCTATCTAAACTGAGGTTTTTTTTAGCAATGTCTGTAATTTGGTCGAGACGGAATTTTGATACAATTGGTTTCAATATGCTCCAAATGAAGTTTTTCTTGAAAATTTTCCCTTTTTGTGAAAATGAAGGTTTGTGGAGATTAAATGGAATTCGGTATTAACCAAAAGATAGATTGAGCCAAAAAAACCATAGCCTAGGTAACCCAAATTGCCATAAGATCAAGTTAGAAGAAGATATTTTACTATGAAAGTACACAATTTCACCAATTTTACCTCAAAAAACCTTTAAATCAAAATCGATTGGGGGAGGAGAGCAGCCAAATCACTGGTCTCATCTTTGAGTGATTCTACACAACTCATAGAAAAGCAAAAATCGATAAAGTGCAGTGTAGAAGAGAAAGTGTGGCGCAAAAAAAAAACAACATACATACACACACACACACACACATGCAAAGGGACGCAGAGATGAGTCCCTGGGAGGTTTTGGAAGATTTTAGGAGGGAAAGTGTTACTTACAATCGCTAGATTTTGGCGAGAGGAACAAGATGGTTGAAGCATTTTTGTGATGAGAGGAACTCTGTTGAAGAAAATATTGGATTGACTGGAAAAATTGATCAAAAATTTGCTGTGCCGAAAACAAAGCTTTCTCTTTAAAGAAAGCAAAATACCCAGGTAGATTAACAGTGCTCAGCAAAGGAAATTTTGTGACCGTTGCTGAGCACCGTAAGTCAACAGTACTGACAACGAGTAATCCGAAACTACAGAATTCTTTTGTAGATTTACCGGGATTCACACACGTTGAAACCTTACGGATTTTTTTGGCTGAGCACTGTAAAGTTACAAGATCACGGTAAAATTACAGGATCCTGTGTTTCGGATGCGCTCCGTACGACTTTTCCACATTGTTATTAACTGAACAATATTTTGCACCATTTCCAGCGTGGATTAGGTTAGGTCCTCGATTACACTCGGTATGTAAAATCACAATGGCCTTTGAATTTTCTGTTAGTCATACGTTGAAACAGTACAAGAACCCTTTTTCCATCTTTCCAGAACCCCTGAGGGCCTTTTTAGGCCATTTCTCAGCCTATCTTCAGAAATTGTTAACCCCGACTGGACTCAATTTTTTCCGACGTATTGAGGCGCACGACTTTGTTGAAACTAGTTTTTCCAATAAAGAATGTTTCCAAAGTCAATAGTTCAGCCTAGCGATTCTTAGGATCCGTTTGCTGGGAGCAGGTTTTAGCCATTTTGGGCCTCCTTCGAAGTGATCGAGCTCTTACTAGGAGAGGAACAATCGACTTCCACCAGTGATCATTTCGAAAATCTTGAACAAATCTACAGTTTGACTACTGGTAAAAGTTGATGATTGTATTTTTATTAAAACGCTTTTATGCACTTCGGCATCAAGGTCATTGGTGTCGCTTCGCTTTTCGCCGGGTATTTTCTATACCTATATCGGGCAGTTTCTCGTACGTGTGCCGCATTTATCGTTGTGTGAGTGAAATGTTTTCTCTTGGATCTCATTTTGGCCAATGAGAACGCGCACGCCGCAGCTGCGCACGGAGAGCAGCAGCAGACAGCATGGGCCGCCAAGCTATAGCTATGTAGCTCATGGTAGCTCATCACCATGCCGCCGCCTGTACTGCCTGTAGCCGGCCTTCTGCGGGAGAATCGTGGCTTCCTGGTGAAAATGCGTGTCTCCGGGTCGAGTAAAAGTGTGCCTGTTGTGAATGTCTTTCGTGGTCACCCTCGAGATGCGGGTACCCGAGATGCAGCTTCTACATGGCGCCACGCCGTGACCTCCCCATCCCATGACACGATCTTGTTATTCACATATATATAACTCAATTATGGTTTTGGACCATAAAAAATGTCGTGTCGGAGTAGTGCGGGCCACGTGCAAGCCTTAGGATGCCTTAGGAGCTAACATGGAGCTATCAGATCAAGAAAAAATGTGTTCGTTGTGGTGTTGTTGCGCCTGAGGGATGTCGCATCTCAGCGTGTTCCCCCTATCCCAGGACATGAATTTCCTTGTGTCAGCTCATAGTTTCACCACAGAATATTCAATATCAGACAGAATAGTGTGTTTTTTATATCCAAAATGAGTTAAGAAATTTGGTCTACTTTTGAAAAGTGGAATGAAGTGGAAGTGCTATGTAAAAGTCATTTTAGTTGAGTTGTTGGATCTCGTTATTCAGATTTCTCAGGTACGATCAACCTCGTACATAGTCCTTGACCTTAACATTGGTCTCTTGATGTTTAATGATGTATTCAGAGCCATTTTTAACTCCTAGAGAACTCCATTTATCAGTATCATGACTCCATCAGACTCCAAGCGTAGATTCATGATGGGTATACACCCATGGCACCAATTACTGCACCCATCAGACTAACTTGGGTATTTAATTTGAGAGAATTGTTCTCGTGTATTCTTTCTGAATCTTTTTCCACGAACGAAAGTTAAAATAGGCATGATAGTCTACCTACAAACACGTAATGTCGTAGTTGTATGCAACGATGGCCACCGAGTTGGCTCACATCCTTTATTAAGGAAACAAAACTCCCGTCTATTCGAACGAGCTTTCATATACCAGAACAAGAGTAAAAAAAGTGAGATGAAGGAGACGATTTGAAACGTATTGGACCCGAATGGTACACGTAATGAGCTGAATAAACGATGGAGTCACTTTTGTTGATTTAAATGTGAATAGCAACGCAGTTTTCTTCCAAATCTGAAATCTACAATTTTGCATACTTCGCATCAACAATTCACTTGTAGAAATGATTTACGGACATTTTGATTTGAACGGGAGCCAAAATATTATAATCTCACTGTGGAGACGGCAAAATTGACAGATTTACAGAGAAAAACATTTCTGAAGTGAGCTTCAACAATCAAAATCCAAACTTGGATCATACTCAGAATTTAGGAACAAGTGTTGAAATTAAATAGGTCAACGTTAATGATGCGTCAAATGTTGATAGGGCACAATGCGTGTACACACCGTAAGAAAATGTCCAATTTTCGATACTATACATATGCACCAAATGCTTCAACACTTTTGTTTGGCTGATTCATTTCAATGGTGAGAAATTATGACAGAGTAGAATAAAGATGTGAAAGAAGAGAGCAGAGGAAGAGGAAAGTTGGCATTAAGTAAAACGCTTTCAGGCTTGAGCGGTGTTCAAGCATCTACGGGTTATAAAATTTTCTTATCTCTCAAGGAATTTATAGTTCCATAGAGGAAAAAGTTCGAGTGGTTGAGAAAAGAAAAGAGTGTGAGGCTTGACTGACAAGCCATGAGTGTACATTTGCTGATGCTTTCCGAGTCTGAGAGGAATGAGATTCTTATCGGTGTATGACTCTTTTCAAATATCGTCTCGGTGGAAAATAGCGAGCGTAAAAATCCGCTGAGCAAACACTTCACTGATGCAGTGAATTTTTTAGAGTTTCAGATAATATCAAAAGCTTGACAGAGTCAACTTGATGTTCCACGTTTACTCTTTCTTTTTGTCCTTTTTTAGTTTATATACTCAAATTTGATGGACTACAACTACGATTTCGAAAAAAAAATGTAGAGAAATCGACTACCGTTGTGAGATGTTGAGCTAGTTCAAACTTCGTAGCTTCATGAATTCTTAATAAAACCTCGACTTTCTTAAAAACCGTGTCATAATCTTATTCTTTGTCCACGCGTAAATCGAATGGACTCCCCAAATCCCGAGCACCGTCAAAGAAAGCAAAATTTTCATGTTCGAGATGAATAGCCCGTGTGTGAAATAACGTAGAAAATGAGTCGCTAACATTGCTCAAAATCTTACTCCAACTAGTTTATAGCTCTGAGGGGATTCCATCGAGATTTTCATTATTTTCTAGAACATAGAAAAATATCCTTGTCCTCTGTGTCAGAAGTATAGCCACTTTAGCTCCGTATATAATATTGCACTTTATGACTCTGAATTTATGAGATTCGCGACTCGCTCGACATCTGATATATGTCAATCATCGGGAAATCAAATATTTTCAAGATTAAATATTGCATTTATCCTCCTTCGAAGGAGTATCCTCGATAATTTCGAGTTGGCTCAGCAAATATTGTTTCGCTTCAGTCAGTAAGTCAGATCTCTATGGAACAAATAATGTGAGAGGAGGAATGAATAAAGTAAAGAAAAGAGAGTCCAGCAATACTTTGCATGGTTTATTATTCGTCATCAGACTCTCTTTTTCGGTAGTGTAGTACTAAATATACGACAGTTTTCAATCTTCCAAGTTAAGTTTCTTTTCGGTTAGTAAATAATTCGGAAGTATGAAATTCACCAGGGAAACGAGTTAACGAAGCGCGTATTTACTCTGACCCAGATTACGGAAGGAACTTTTATAGAAACTTTCTCAAACCTGTAAATTCATAGTGGAAACTTTTGTCCAATTTCATGGAAAATCTGCTATCAAGTTGCAAGATAGTATTCATTAAATATATACTCCTACAAACGTTCCAGTTACGAGATTTTATGAAGATTCTCATGTCACAAATGTTTCTAACAATTAGAATCTAAGGTATAAGTGTACCCAACGTGCCCCCTCCCTCAAGCCGTTTTGTCAATAGTTTGAGCCCATTTGAACATTTTCACTTTACCTTAATTTTGAAGCTTGTACCAAAACCTTCGAAATGAGCTAGAGTGAGTTCAATTTCGACCAAACAGAGCCGAGCTATCACAATTATCCCAAAAAGTTATTCTTTGCGAGTTTGCGAACGGATGAGCCTCTGACTTCATCTGAAATCGTTTCAATCTCCATGCAAACATATTTAATGCTTTCTCTTTGATCAAAGTCTTAACTCCGGTTTACTTTGACGCGATAAACACGTTCTAAGTAGTGATCAAAGTCGTACAGCGCGTCTTTTCGAAATAACCATATGCGGGCTCGATGGGTACACTCCAATTTTGGCCTTCGTGTTTCGCAAACGATCTCCGTACTTTGCTCACGTAATTGCTCCAAATCTAAGCTTTTGTAACTCGTTTTACCAAACGCGATTTTCTCGGTGAATCCTTAGCTGTGCAGGAACAAAAAATGATAAACTCAATTTAAATTTTCCGCGATTTACGCTCAAATTATTTTGGATCAACCCGAACCCCTTGTTTTTTCATGTTCTAACAAAAGAAATGTGAAATTTTTTCATCATTATAACCTGGAAATGCCGCTTTCGAACGCGGTTTCAGGATTTTCACGATGCAGAATCATAATTGCCTTGTGATGACAGGCTCATTTCGGGCGCTCAAGGCAATAATGTACTATTGTGAGATTGATGTATGGGAGCATAGTGGAAACAGAGGGCATGTTGAGTACACTTACTTTATTAACCAAAATCGGAAGAAGCACATACCTCAAGAGATCTGCTGGTTCACAAAATGTCTTGAATCGGAGAACCTTGGGGTGGGAATAGGATCTCATAATGGAAGAGAATCGCTTCCGTAGCTCAAGAGGCATACGTCACTCAAAAAATTTAGTCCCACCTATTGGCAAAAAGCCTCAGTAAACTATATAATGATACTCTGGAACTGGTTTTTCCATATTTTAGCCCTCAATTTTTGAAATTTCACAAGAAACTTCCCCCTGAAAAGTTGAAAACTTTTCCGCTCAAAGGTGTACCGTCCAGGTTTTCTTTTTACCTGCTGGCATTTTACGACTGTCAAAAAACTTTTTTCATTACTCTAACCTAAAAATGCCGCATTTAAATGGGATTCTAAGGTTCTCGTAATGAAAAAAATATATCCGCACTTCGCTTGCAAGCCCATTTTGGGCATTGGAGGACATGTCTGTCGAGCCAAGCGAGACAGACAAACTGTCCTAGTGCCCAAAATGGGCTACCGCGCTAAGTACGAAAATATACTATTATTTCCTCCACAAGCAAAAAAGTTACTATATGAACGAATATCTTCAGATGAGTGGCAAGTGATTAAATAGTAATTTCTACTTAGCTTGATGTAGAAACTGAGATGGCGCGTATTTAGGTTTATAATGTTCGAAAGTATTTTGAAGAATTCTGGATTTTTAAACATGAGTTATTCATTCGATCATTATCGGGAGTGAAACGGAGTGGAATGATCCATAAATTGATTTGAACAGAGATTTTTCAAGAACTTCAGGAAGATGTAGAGGGCTGCGGACCAGAATGATATAAGTCAATTTCGAATTTTGAAAGAAGCATTCTGGTATTATGGGGGCTGTTTTCATCGGTCGACACTGTCCACAATGATCCGATGACATTATTGGAAGTAGTCCACCAACACGGTGCGAAAATAATCATTCCAAAAATAGTCACCGATGAAGAAACATACATCGCAAAGTACCTAATAAGCAGTTATTTTTAAGATTTGAAACTCCCTAACTTGAACCGTTGTGGTCCTGAGTACACATATTGATTGGACTTACCAGGATGTAGGGCGACAGGAGGGAGATCGTTTGAGGAAGATTTTCATATGGCATCATAAAAATATTCAAGAGAAACAAACTTACCAATGAATCAAGCTCAGGCAACACGAAACATTACCACTCATGTTATTGTTGCAAACAGCGTACCGAATCTAAACCCGATACACAGAAGATAGTAACCAACTCGTAATCTGGAATGACGATTTGAAACTAGCATGTACTTTTTTGTTTTAAATCTGAGGTCAAGCATAGATAGACGTTCTCGCTCTCACGTGGGCTCAAAATCCCCCTCAGTATTATATCGTCGCCCCCGAAGAAGAAAAACACTTTCTGGATTACCGGTGAAGAGTAACACCTTCTGGATGCATTCATGAAAAGAAACACCATCCGTATCCCAGGACGAAGATTACCACGTATTTTTAACCAGCGACGAAAAATAACGCTCGGCTGTTGCTTCCGACGAATAGTAACACCCGCTCGTAACTACCGGCGAAGATGAACACGTTGCCCGTAGTAGCGACGAAAAGTAACATTTGCCGAGAGCCCGGACGAAAAAGAACACCTACCGTATGCCCCGACGAAGAAAAACACCTGCTCTATGCCCCGACGAAAAAAAACACCTGCCGTATGCCCCGACGAAGAAAAACACCTGCCGTATGCCCCGACGAAGAAAAACACCTGCTGCATGCCCGGACGAAAAAAAACACCTGCCGTATGCCGCGACGAAGAAAAACACCTGCCGTATGCCCCGACGGAAAAAAATACCTGCTGTATGTCCGGACGAAAAAAAAACACCTACTGTATGCCCGGACGAAAAAAAAACACCTACTGTATGCCCGGACGAAGAAAAACACCTCCCGTAAGCGTGGACGAAAAAAAAACACCTCCCGTAAGTCCCGACGAAAAAAAACACCTCCCGTGAGCTCCGACGAAGAAAAACACCTGGTGGTAATAACCGGACTTATCTCTGAAAAAAATGTTAATTCCAATGTTTTCTGTCAGAGAATAGTATATTTCCGTACTGAGCGCGATAGCCCATTTTGGGCATTAGGACAGTTTGTCAGTGGAGCAAAGCGAGACACACATGTCCTCCAGTGCCCAAAATGGGCTTGCAAGCGAGGTGCGGATATATTTTTTCATTACGAGAACCCTAAAATCCTATTTAAAAGCGGCATTTTTAGGTTATATGAGGGAATTTATCCCGTCATATCCAGGCATAGCCTGGTTCGATATTTTGTGGGTTCTTATTCTGTACTTATGTATAAAGGAAAGGTCACATGACCAAAGCATGAGGTTAATTTAAGTACCGAGGCTTTAATGAAGTAATAAAAAGAGAATGAATATTTACAAAGTTATTTACAATTGGTCGAATGACCTTGAGACGCATTTGAGCTCGAGCACGTGAAAAGGAGGGCACGAGGAAGAAATCATATTTACTGTAGGCCACAGAAAGAGAGAGAGAAGATCGATCTGGCACTTACAGAATGGTCGACTCGGCGACGACGGAGACGTCTACGAGGACAGGAGTATGGGCCACGCTTGGCCGACGGCTACTGGCAGCTTGACCGGGCACGGTCAGGAGACCCTCGAAGGCCGGGCTCGTCGAATATGCTCTAGGTCTGCAGGGCCTGTCGCGAGACCGCTGCACCAGGTTATCACGCGCGAACCGAGACTAGCAAAACGGCGACGAGGTTACGCGCGGAAGAGAAAAAAACGGAGCACGAAAACTGGAGCGAGCTCCGACACGTGCTCTCCCTACTCATGACGACGGTAGTCTGCCGGCGCACGGCGGCGCAGTGGCAGCTTGGTGGAACGCGAGGGGAGGGGAGCCCGGGGAAGGATAGCTTGGGCGTCTGCTACAAGCTACGGCCCGCGCGACTCTATCTCGCTTTTTTGGCGTGCCATCTCTCTCTCTCTCTCTCTTATCTTGAAGAGTCCTCTCCTTGTTACTTACTCTAGCTCCACATAAAATAATATTAGACTAATAACTGGTCCAGGAGAGAGAGGAGACGGTATATACTCTACCGTCACACCCCTCCCCCAGACGCTGGGTAGCCGGCTGGCGTACCAGCTCGAGAACTACCCTCTCTCAATCTGGGCCAATTTTGAAGTTGGACCAATCCGGTCAAAAAAATGAAGAGTTGGAATCTATTGAAAATCTATCATGTAGTTTTCTGAAAAAGGGAAGATTTGAAATCAAAAGTAGATACGATTTCATCAAAAAACGGTTGGGGATTCATTCATACGGACATAAAATCCATTCCATCGCGCAACAATTCGTACGAATTCCGGATCACAGATCACTGGAGAGCGTCTTTTCACTGCACTGTCCTGCACTTATTGTGCCACAGAGAAATCACTTTTGGTTTCACTGAATCACTTGGTCTCTTGAATTGACCGTCACTACTAGATGATACTATGCATACAGTACACTGATCAACCATTGCATACAGCATTCTGATCATACATTGCATACAGTACACTGATCATACTTCGGACATTTGTATCGTATTCACGCCTTGTGCATTCAGATCATACCATACTTCGCTCGATCCATACTTTTTATACAAATAGCGTACGAATCTATGAACATAAAGTAACGATTCATTGACTAATTCGGCACAAGAATATTCGGTCGTGGACCTTATATTATTTTACATAATTTTTCTTTGTCAAAATTTTGGCACATTGGCACACAAAATGAAAATTGAAAGAAAGAATTATTTAATGTTGTGTAAGTATTCTTTTCATACACGGTCAAAAAAATAACGTAACATTTTTCGATAAACTTTCCGAATTTTCTAAGTATTGGTCATTGACCTTGTTTTTTCTATCCTAAAATTTAGGGAAGTTTGTAACATAATAGAAATTTGGTGGAATGATCGTAATGAAAGATAAATTTGTAGATTATTGGAAATATTGAAAAAGATTTCAGAGAAAATCGGTAGTAGACCTTTGTACTTAATACTACGGAGATTCGTCAACTAATCTCATGAATTTTGTTGCAAGAATTCAAGTATGAAAAGGAAAACTTATTTGGAAAATCAGATCAGATTCATTTTGTATTCAACTATATAAAGTTCAGTTCACAACAAACTCGAAGCATATTATAAAATCTTACAAAAATGAAAGCATCTTAGCATGGTCGATTGACCGAATTGTTGATCTTTACTCGAGATCAGAGTAGATTTGAATAAATTTGAAAGTTCATGTTCACATACTGGGACGTCTATTTGGTTAAACAAAATCAATTATTCTGTCCATCGACGAATCTTCCTCTGGAACGATGTCGATCTCCAAGTGCAGTCAGTAGCACGTATATGCCTGCTACGGGCACTAGGCTGCTCCTGCGCTCTATGATGTCGCTATGCCTCCTCCCGGGCAAGATTCTTGATCTAAATTTGTTGTAATGACGTGATATGGTTGTATTGGCCACTTAGGCCTTAAATCGTCGAGAAAGATTGATCAGCGCTGATCGAAGGTCATGGGTTACATCAAACTTGAGCTTAATATCAAGAGTAGAAAATGTCGAAAATAGCTCGTCAAAATCAAGCTTAAATTGCTTTACCCACGTGGACACATTGGTCCTGTGCGGTAAGCGATTAAAGTTGAGATTATTGGTCAGATCTTCAAGATCAGAGAATTCAACAATCATTGCGAGGCTATCGCACACTGAATCCTGCAACATATTGCATTTATGCAGAAAATGTGCTTCGTCAGACAATAGTGCGTACCAAGGCTAGATTGATATTGAAATTGGAAATTGTACTTGAAAATGGTACTTTGGTATTCGCACAACGCTTTTGCATGGGTGGAAAGAAAATAATATGTATAATCATCTATTTGCATTTCTTGATCATGAGCATGGAGCTCGGCCTCGTACTTGGTCGAAACGAGGTAAAATGCTTCATTGGCTAGTCGAGATAGCTCAGACACAACCTCATACTCAGACTAGGATTTGCAATCGATCGTACGACCATCAAATGTCTTATTTCGGTCCCAACTAATTTGAAATTTAGACTGTGCAAGTCAGTATTGAGATATTGCCCACAAAATTTTACACTATATTGAACCTGGGAGGCGAAATTGACGAGAACCGGGTTGATCAGGCCCATTTCTCGTCTCAATGCAATTTCAGATTCGGGAAATTTTTAATCTGATTGGGCAGACGAGTTTGCGCTACAACACGCGCTAGCTTGTCGGACTCTAGAATTTTGACTGCGATTGTCAAATGGGGACCGAATGGTCGTAAAAATGATCGAGATGAATTGATGTTGGAAAATACATATTTCACGAAAAGAGCCATGGAAATCGATGACATCCAGAGGATTTGTGAAGGACTCAGAAGACGTACCTTCCCTTAAGATGTCAAGACAAATCTCTGCCCTCGCGTGACGGAAATTATTGATTTGCATTCCAAATTGAGAAAGTACCAAATTAAAATGATTATTATCTTGACGGAGCCATGATTGCTCGTACAATATTTCATGCCCAAATAGGCCAAATTGAACAAACGTCATGCCTGGCAATGAAGAATGAGTACAAGATTGAGCCATGTGGACATCCGTCAATACAGACAAGTAATAATTCTGCCTGTAAAAATCAGTATTTGACAAAAAGTCATAATTTGGCATAATGTCTCGAAACAAATCAGAATTTTACCTATATGTGCAGCTAATTATGCGCTTTTCAAATTATTGCCAAGCGTTTCAAAGCTGTTAAACATTGCAACTGATAGCAGTAGAGGGTATATACCTTTCAGTGTTTTCATATCGTTAACGTAAATACAAAACTTGCCATTTCGCTCTTCAATTATGATAATAGAGCTAGACCAAGCGTCAGTAGATTTTTTAATAAATGTGATTTGGAGCACTTTCCTGAGTTCATTTTTCTTTCTGTCCTCGATCTTTTCGGATACGGGGCGGTATTTCTCTTGGATCAGTTGAGCAGACTTGACCGTGATCTCATGTTCAGTCCGGTCTGAGCAACCAATACTTGGACCATGTGAACACAAATTTCGGTCAGATGTAAGATCTAACAATTCACGTTGCTCATCGATAAAGTCTTGAATGCCAACAAATGCGAGCAGTGCAGTCATTAAATTTTCCTGCATCAAAAATTGAACAGTAGAGGGGTCTGACGGGCCCTTCTCGCCCCTCACCGTCATTGTTTTTTTCACAGGAACGAAAAATTGCATTACAAGATCACGTGAAATATATTTGCAGCAGTTAATTATGAATTGATTGGTCCAAAAGCTCTGAGAAAACATCATGTTATTCAAATAGAGTTCAAAAAAGTTTTTTCTGACGCGGTCTCAAGCCACCAGCGAGAATGATTATTTACTGGCTTTGCACTGTCGAAATTGAAAAGCAACCTGTCGAAGTTATCGAAACATGGTTCCATTTGTTGGTTATCGACCAATATGTTTCCAGAGGTCATATTTTCCATGAAAGATTCAAAGATCAGTCACCTCCTCTACTTTTTGAAAATCTAGGTTCATCATTTCAGGCAAATTGGACGAGAGCATTTCCAAAAAATTCCATTTCTTGACCAAGATCTCTATATAGTTTCATTCCGGTCGCTTTTGATGACCGGTTTGAATTCTCCGACATCTTATTTGATTTATGGTTGTCAAGTATTGATGACGAATATGAGCTTATGTTACGGCAGTTCTCGTGGGATGATCTTCGTGCAGCTTTCTACTTAATTGATACGTATCTCAATTCACAGGTTCATTATTCTATGAGCTAAGCATTCAAGTGCATTTGCAATTATTGCTGCTATATTCGAATACATTGGTGACGAAATGGAAGAAACATTCATCTACTAGAATTTAGCAAAATTGGTTCGGCCGTTACTATTGGTCGCTAATTCTAGGCAGACATTTGAAAATATGAAATCGTAGTTAGAGAGAATAGTGGATCCGTTATTAGGAAACACTTGTGGGCAGTTCCGAAAAATATGATAAGGCCTGTATTGTTTCTAGATTGCATGAATTTAATTCGGACTGAAATATGCTGAAAGCAGCAGAATATCCAAGTTTTTATAATACAACCGAAAGTCGTAATTTTTGTAGTCAAATTTTGTGGCCATATGACGGTATTCTAATATACCAATTTTGACACATACCCACATAATAGTGATATGCCAAGTTCTATGATGGTCACTATAACTATATATAATCAGCATTTACCAACTGAGACCGTATTCCTCCATTACGAATCATAACTAGTCAATGATTTAATGATTGATATGTTTCGAAAATAATTCTATCAAATGACCAATATTTCATCAAAAGTGAGAAAAAAGTCGACAAAAATGTCATATACAGTTAAATTTTGCCATGCACCGAAGTGCTCGAGTCATCAAAAATTGACTGTATTCAATGCAGAACTTTCGAAAATTTTATACAAAACTCAAAAATGGATGGTCAAACTACGACCAAGTGTCTCAAATTACAATAATTTTCACATATATAAATAGAATAAATGATACAAGTTCATATAAAAAAACGAGGACTGTGTCCAAGAGTTTTTAGCCCTCGGGCAGATTTTTTGAATTTTTAGGACACATAAAAGTCACAATCAGAGATACAGGAGTTGTGAATTTGTTGAACAATTGACCATAATAATTTCCAATTTCATCGCAAAGACATCATATCTCTAGTTTAAGCGGACAAAGTCCAATCACGCTCGCAGATTCTATAGCGCAACGCTGGACTATACGTAGTCTGCACTGTATCTATGTCTATATTCTGGGAGTTTTAGTGTATATATATATTTCCAGAAAAGCCAAGCCATATCTATATATATTGATCAAAAATAAATTCGGTCGATGGCAGAATAATCTATCAATTTTTAACTTGGTCAGTTCAATTTTACTCATTTTAGACCTAAATGGTCGATTTGTTGATAATTATTGTTATTAATAACTTTAATTTGCGATGCACAAGAGTGCCTGAGTCATAGTTGTTTTACTGTCAATTGTAAAAATTGTTCAGAATTTTATACAGTACAAGCAAAAAGATTGGTCAAAGACCTTAAAATGACTCAATTCTAGCTTCAATGATTGTTGAATAAACAAAAAGCGCAACATTTATGGTGCACACATCGACCGTAATTCATTTATGAATTTTCATAGCCATTGGGGTATCTTTGAAAAAATTTTCAGGACGTCAGTGAGGAGGAACGCATCGAATGTAAATCGCATGTTCCCGTATATCTATATATATATTCCAAGAAACATCAAATTATATATATATATGTAGGTCAAAACGAGACCGGTTGATGATACCAATATATAGTTGTTTGCAATTTGGTCTGTCAAAATCGACCAATTATTCGTCAAAAGACCTTAATTTGTTTATGAAAATTGTTAACAGCAATGTCATTTGCATTGCACAAGTGTGCTAGGAATACTGATATTCTATTCAAATTCACCAAAAAGTTTCAGAATTTTATTAAGTGAATTCAAAAAGGACGGTCAAAGACCATCAGAACCTACTCAATTCGCATTAAAAATTGTTGAACTTAGTAATAAAGAATCGATATTAAGGTCACATCCAATCGCAATCGTTCCTGGGTTCTGTAATCAAACGTACAAATTTTCAAAAAATTTTGCGACGCAGTAGAACGCCGGGACGGTTGGAACCGCATCGCACTGTTCCGGTATACCTATATATATCGCTGGTTTCCCGCTCGCTTTGCTGCACGCTTTTCGAAGCGCGCGTTACACACACACACTTGTTGCATACCGAGTGTCGGATCGAAAAATTTTCGAACGAATCATATCCGACGCACGAAATATTCCGGCCGAGAATATTATATAACAGCGGTTCTCTCTCTCGCACTCACGAACGGGCGAGCAGAGGAAATTATGACTCGATTTGCAATCGAGCGACGAACGGTGATCGCGCAATGTTTATTATGCCCATATATGGCAACAGGGCACCAGCCGTTTGCGTGCCTCTCCTGTCGAGGCGCCGGAAAGTCGCGAAAACCGATGAGCGTTCTATTGCTCCGAAATATTTGAACAAAATGGCCGTTTCAACAAACGTTTACGAACGTTGAATGATTAAAATTCAACCCGCACTTGAATACTCCATACTTGACAATCTCACACCCACGCTTATGCACGCACTTCATTCTACACACTCCGTGCTCGAACTCGCGTGCATCTCACTCTAATTACATAAAAAAAACAGAACCGAGTTGGGCGCCATATGAGGGAATTTATCCCGTCATATCCAGGCATAGCCTGGTTCGATATTTTGTGGGTTCTTATTCTGTACTTATGTATAAAGGAAAGGTCAAATGACCAAAGCATGAGGTTAATTTAAGTACCGAGGCTTTAATGAAGTAATAAAAAGAGAATGAATATTTACAAAGTTATTTACAATTGGTCGAATGACCTTGAGACGCATTTGAGCTCGAGCACGTGAAAAGGAGGGCACGAGGAAGAAATCATATTTACTGTAGGCCACAGAAAGAGAGAGAGAAGATCGATCTGGCACTTACAGAATGGTCGACTCGGCGACGACGGAGACGTCCACGAGGACAGGAGTATGGGCCACGCTTGGCCGACGGCTACTGGCAGCTTGACCGGGCACGGTCAGGAGACCCTCGAAGGCCGGGCTCGTCGAATATGCTCTAGGTCTGCAGGGCCTGTCGCGAGACCGCTGCACCAGGTTATCACGCGCGAACCGAGACTAGCAAAACGGCGACGAGGTTACGCGCGGAAGAGAAAAAAACGGAGCACGAAAACTGGAGCGAGCTCCGACACGTGCTCTCCCTACTCATGACGACGGTAGTCTGCCGGCGCACGGCGGCGCAGTGGCAGCTTGGTGGAACGCGAGGGGAGGGGAGCCCGGGGAAGGATAGCTTGGGCGTCTGCTACAAGCTACGGCCCGCGCGACTCTATCTCGCTTTTTTGGCGTGCCATCTCTCTCTCTCTCTCTCTTATCTTGAAGAGTCCTCTCCTTGTTACTTACTCTAGCTCCACATAAAATAATATTAGACTAATAACTGGTCCAGGAGAGAGAGGAGACGGTATATACTCTACCGTCACAGTTAGAGTAATGAAATATACTTTTTCTCATCCATCAATACTGTAGACGAAAGTACATTGTTCAATTTTTGGGAGAGGCTGGAGATCTCCATTTATTTCATTTATGCTAGGAAAAGCATTCAGTGAGGATGATTCTCATTATGAGTCGGATATTCAATCAGACTGACAAACTGAGAATTAGTGTTGCGGACTATAAGCTCGGAATGAGGCACCAGATCTCGATCCAAAGTGGTGAAAACACAACATCTGCAGTGCTTGTCACAGAATCGTCAGTCGACTGCGTATCCGGCGGAATCGATTCTGTTTAGCTCATTTTCTGGTGATACCATTCTCTATACTACTAAGAAGAAAAACATCGAATTCTTTTTTGAGCCTTTCAAACCAATCTTGAAGCAGAGGTCATTTTGTCCGTGACCTTCACATCTCGTAATCTTTCACATGCTCATACATCGGAAAAGTTTTGCGGGACCCTTCTTACTGGCTGCATATGGCAGATGAACTGAAACTTCACCTTCGAAACAATTATTACCTTAGATCGCAGTGCATGAATGTAATATCAGCAAAAATTCTTTCTGAACACCTTGACTTCTCAACGGAACTGTTTATAGAAGTCCCAATACCTGTAGGCGCAGACTTGATAAATACTTGATATTCGGTAGTAACAATGAATCTGCGAAAAATGAACAAAGCAAAACTTTGAAGGTAAGAAAACGATGACAGTTGAAGTTTTCTCCCGCGAACATAATATGTTACATTAAAACATACTTTCGAGGAAAATGTTGAGAATAGGATTCCTAGAAAATCAGTTCTTAATGTATTCGACATTTCCCTCCATAGGAAGCATCTATAAATTGAAAACTTTATTCAAAAGCAATATCGCCATAGACATTTTAAATCACGCAATTATCCTGTCAGTACTTGTAACTAAGATCGAAGCATACGCACCGTACCGAGAAACCCCTTTCCTTGTTAGAAATACTTATTGTAAGTCCAAAACGATACACGATTGCACGTTTGAAGGGAATCATAGAATCTTAGAGGTAAGAAAAGCAATCTTACTGTCTACCTTTGAACTGATTTGGAACCAAGAGAAGAATCTGAGATATGATTTTGTGTGGGCGACACGTGAAGATCTCCCATATATAGACTAGACCGTGACACGGCCTTTTATCGAAGATTAATAATTTCGGAGTGTAATAACAAATCTAGACGAGAACGAAACCAAATAACTTCTGAGACCTCCTAAATTTGATCTCGAGTTCAGCAATTCGATTGACAAAGTATACCGTGAACTGAACGTCCTTCGATAGGAAAAAATTAAGAAGAGGAAATGAGGAAGAAGATACAGCTGCCTCACACTATGCAATAATCGTGGGGGTGTTTTAAGTGGAAAAAAAAATTACGATGGACTAGAATTATCGTGTAGATTTCCAGGAGAGAGAGAGAGAGAGAGAAAGAGAGAGAGAGAGAGAGAGAGAGAGAGAGAGAGAGAGAGAGAGAGAGAGAGAGAGAGAGAGAGAGAGACAGACAGACAGAGAGAGACAGACAGAGAGAGAGAGACAGAGAGACAGAGAAAGAGAGAGAGAGAATAGTTTTGATGAATGTGAGCAGTAAGAATCATGCAATGGGTGATATTTACGAGACGTTCTTGGCTTGGAGCAGAGGTGATGATGCTCTCTGCTGGTGCAACGCCCAGACATAATTTTTCCTTCATATATGAGTTGAAGCGCCTCCTAACGGTATGAAAAACCCCCAGATGTTTTCTTTGCCGAACGATTATGAGAGGTGTTTTTCTTCGTCCGGGCATACAGTAGGTGTTTTTTTTCGTCGGGGCATACAGCAGGTGTTTTTCTTCGTCGGGACATACAGCAGGTGTTTTTCTTCGTCGGGGCATACGGCAGGTGTTTTTTTTCGTCCGAGAATACCGCAGGTGTTCTTTTTCGTCCGGGCTTACGAGAGGTGTTTTTCTTCGTCCGGGCATCCGGCAAACGTTACTTTTCGACGGTGATCACGACCAAGTGTTATTTTTCGAGGCGGGTACGAGAGAAGTGCTACTCTTTGACGCTTGATACATATCGTGTTACTTTTCGTCGGTGACTAACACGCAAGTGTTAGTCTTCGTCGCGTGATAGTATGCAAGTGTTTTTCTTCTTCGGGGGCGACGATATGTAAGATTTGAGCGAATAACTTTTGGGTTAGAATTATCCGTTCAAATGAATCATCTCTCCATTCGCGATTTCAACATTGATACATGGTAGTAAATATCAGTTTCACAGAACAATTACTAAGTAGAGAAAAGTGAAATGTTGTATATTAAAAAATTGGGGTTGACTGATTTTGAGAACTTGTTAGGATTGAGTCTAACACTTCGGTTTTACCAAGTAATCGATTTGCACTTTTTTTTCAATGTGCAGCTAGAGAACGGTTGATTTCCAGGAATCTTGGAGAGTATTTGATAGGCGCTGACATTTGTGATTAGTAACGTATTCCCAATAACAGTTCGAAACAGAAAATATTCCACGTGGTCGCTAGAGAAGAATTGATTGATTGATTGATCGATTGACCTTTATTCACGAATAGAGAGAGAAGCTAAATGTTGATATCCGCGAGAGCATCGTGTGTCAAAAGAGATGTACAGATTTTGAGATGATATGAAATTTGCTGAAATACATGAAGACAGTCAATGAAGCACGTTACTTGACTCCATCTATACATGCTTGAATATCCCTTCAACCACGTGCTTGAAAATCATGGTCTGATTCGATATTTTAACCGTGTGATTGAATCGATGGTTCAACCACGTGGTTGAAAAATCGATTCGATCGCCAGGCTAGTCGACGAATTCCAAGCGCTGCTTAGGATTTTGACCATAATTTTTTTTACAGTGATCATCAGATACTAGACCCATTTTTAATTCACCTTCTTCCACCAAAGTATTACAGGACAGTTAGTCGCACATCTCAAACAACATCAAATCTCATCTAAATTCCAGGGTCGGTTTCATGCTCAGTTTTATTACGCCATCTTCTCTATTGAAACTTTCTGAGGACATTCGTGTTTGTGTCGAGAAAGGTCTAGTGACACTGCGAATCCTATTTCATTCCAAGGCCGTTTCCAGCGGTGTGAACCATGAGCAAGGGATATATATTGCACTTCGGTACAGCATCACATGAGAATTGTTGCATCCCGTCTGTCGACTCCTCAGGTGGTGAAAATATCTAAATGAATTCACATGGTTTTCGAAAGAATTATCAGTGTTGTCACCTCTTGAATTTAGATTCAAGCATATAGATGAACTGAATTCTCTCAAAATATCCGTTTTCAGTGAGTCTCTCGAGGTCAGTGAACCCCGCCAGTTTGAAGGCTATTCAATTACCTGGGGTAAATATATCAAGGTGGTGGGCTGGCATTTCGCGAATAACGTTGGTATAGCTAGATTTTGCAGGTAATGAAAATGAAACAAGGTACGCGGTTTTCGTTCCTGCGGGGCAACGATATAATTGAAAGTTGAGGTCAACTCAGACTGGTTGAGGCAAAATTCACGAGAGTATAAATTGCTTTTTAGATTAGTCTTACATCAATCTGAATTGTATTAGAGATGCGGCAAATTATTGTGCATGGGATCGTTGAACTTGGAGTACAGATTTGAGTGGTTCAGAATCAAAGTAGACTAAGTCGACTGTTGATAAGTGCAAGAAACAGCTCAAAAGTTCCTCATGTTCTGACGGATTTTGAGTTATCTTTTCCAAAAGACTCTTTCCATATACCTATATACTCTTCCTTTAATATTCTCTGTTTGAAGAATGAATTCTGAATACTTCGATTGCGGAGGCGGGGGGGGGGGGTGCATGGACTAAACTAGTCTCCAAATTAGACATGAGTCAAATTCGATTGTGAACCACTCATTTGTTGTAAAGACACTCTAGACTCTGATGTTTACACTACACAGTGGTGCCAAACCAATTTTTAATGTAACTTAAAATAATTCCCAAGATTCCAGATAAATCTTCCAATACATGTAGAAATACGTTCTGAAAAAAAATTCCTTCAAAACATTCCCCAAGATGGTCTGGACAATTTCTCCTGGAAATTGCATCTCTTTGGAGTCATTCTTGGCCAAAGTTTTCTCGAATTTCTTTGAATAAAATAGTTAAAATTGTTTATGCTGGATTCAAACTCTCCCGAAATAACTGAGTTAATTTTGAAGAAAAAAGATCCTTCCGTATTTTTGCCTAAGTTTGATTGTTTACAAGTTATGAAAACGTTGAATTTTGAAAGTTTCAACTCTAACCAAAAACATCAAAAATGTCGGAGATCGCAAGATTCGCGATTCCTATTCGTGACGGAAAACAATTGAACTCAAGAAAAAGTATCATTCCACCGTCTTGGTTCAAGATAGACTCAATTATCTCAGAAAAATAGTTTGAACCCCTCATACTTAATCGATTTGAGCGAATAAGTATCAGCCATTCCGAATTAAGAATAACGCACTTTTCCGGGTCGAAGCGTACAAAACCTTGTTTTGCCATCCTCCGATGTTTAGGATTTTACAAAATGTGCAGAGAAAAAGTATTCGCACCTCGTTCATGCATGAAGTTTTCCGCTTCCGAGAAATTATTTTGATATTCTTGACTTAGTCCGGAAACCAATCGCTCAGAAGCGAGCTACAACCTCATAAATTTGGTATGGAGAGTACATTTTACAAATTCGTGGACACCCAAGTATTGAAACATTGCATAAAATAGCACTCGCGCCTCGTTCACGAGGTTCCCTGCTTCCGGGCGGTTATTTTGACACTGGCCTGCGGCTCGGACTGAAAACCAATCGCTCAAAAGCGAGCTACGACCTCATAATCTCTGTGCGACATTTACTATTTTCATACGAGTCGAGATCTTGGAGTGCGAAAAAGTAACTTTCCCGCAAGGTTTGCCCAGGTGTAAAAGTAGTATTTTCGCGCGTACAGGTCTACGCACGCAAGCACAAAAGTTCTTATTCCCATTGTTTCTTGATACCGGGCCCCAATTTTTGAGCAATAGCTTGAGTCAGTATCGATTACTGGATGTGCCATCTATCTTTTGAGCTCAAAAATTGTTCCGCTGTGCAAAATTTAGCTGTTTCTCCCTGCCAGGAATGAACGCTTTTGGGAGGTTAAGTTCCCCTTACTATTGGTAGTATACCTCTGTATTACTTCACCATGGCGGAAAAAAACTACATGGCCAAATCTCAAATCTCTCCCGTAAGAATAACACGATGATGAGATAAGGAAATTTCACTCTTGATTCTGTACAGACTTATTGCGATCACTCAAAATGATGGAAGCAGATCAATGTACCGTGATTTGCACGCGCAAGATTCAATTTTGAGTTGAGAAGCTTCATCATAAATGGACGAATGTGCATTGTAAACAGCTATGCGAACTATGTTATTAAACTGGAACTACTTGAACCAATCTCAACCGTAGTGGGCAGTCTACTAGACGATTAACTTGGTGGGCAATCTCAAGATTCCTGGGGCTAACGATAACTGTAGCAGGGAACCAGGAGCAAAAACAGAGAACTACACAGTGATGTAACGGCTCATCAACGATTAGAGCTGTATAGGTAAACGAAGACTTTGCACTTGTGTACCTAACTCTGCGAAAGTAGGCCTCCGGGATAGCCCAGGGGTGGTGTTCGAAATTATATTTTGATGAGTTCACCAGTGTAGTAAAGGTATTTCAGGCATCATAAACTCGTGATCCAAAATTGATTTGACCGAGAATACCTTATTGAACTGTGGCGTGTCATTAACGGATTTCTAATGGACTTTCAATCACATCGTCTTGCAATCGATTCGAAAATATTTAATCGACAAGTCAATCAAATTCTCATCACAGCGGAAAATATAATCTGAGTGGCACATTATCAGATATCTTGCTATTCCAATATATGATTGTTTCACGATGCTCCTCATGTGCATTTAATCTTGATCTGAGTGAAGAAGAAATTCTGATGCTTAGTACAAACATCTACAGACTTCGAAGGGAATCATGTTTGATCAACTCATCAGACCACAAGGATAACGAAATGAGATAACTTTAATGCTGATTTTCGGTGCCGAAGTAGGTATTTGTTTGGCATGCAATTTTTCCATGACTATGTAACCCACAGATTCATATGAACAATATATAAAATAAATTTCCTAAAAGATTATCTTCCAACGGAATAGAACAGGATGCCACTGAATTAGTCGCAGATTATCATTGGTCTCATCGTTGTGATGAATTAAATAAGAAAGAAAGAAAAGAAAACTACGCTCAAAAAGACATTTGCAGAATGCCTTCTCGTTTCCTGTTAACCGTTTAATCATTTAAAACCATGAAAACTTGTATCGATTAATTCTTGACATTCATTCGAATTCGAATCCAACTTTTTGTCATTAACTTTTATTATCGGATATGAGTTTTTCACCTTTGTGATAACAATCATAAACCTTATATTCATATCAATCACTCGCATGGGAATTCACTTATCACTCCAGATTCTATTATTTCCAATAAACGACTGGGCATTAATTTTGTAGTGAGAGGAAATTCCAAATTGAAGTAAGAAATATTTCTGAGGTAAATTTGGATCTAAAACTGATTCTTGAAAGCAACAGGGCCCATGGAATGAGAAAGTTGAATCACGACTCAGAATTTCCAAAAGATCTACGAGTGGCCTCTGTAAGATTACAAGTATCATGAAACTACAAATTAAAAAATTACTTTTTTTGGAAAAGAAAACTATGATCGAAAATTCGTATTAACCAATCTCTTTAGAATGAATTGAGATATTCTGAAGCGATCACAGAAAGGTTTATATGTTGATGATTGGATGCTGGAGCGTTTGGACAAATAAAGTTCAATAATAATTCTGAATGTATGGTAATAAATTTGTCTTGGTATACGGATTATAAGGAGTAAAAAGATGACACTGAAATGGGGACATCACTGATACATTGAGCAGAAATCCTGAAATTTTTATGGACGTTGGTAGAAGGGTTTAGGAGAGATACGATGACAATGAGAAAACAACGCATGCATACACACATACATGTGGACACACACAAGGTTTACTTTTAAATAATTCATTGACTGTGCTATGTAATCGGAAATGGATGTATAGGGGTACCATTTGATAGATCTCGGCAAGTAGGATGAAGTAAATCAATATTCGTTTCGGTAGGGATTAAGCTGGGGGGTGAAAAAAGGGAAGTTCAAAATTTTTTCATGAAAAAATTTGAAGACGAAAAGTGAAATTCATATAAGAACGACTATTTGTATCAATATGGATCGGCAGATAATCGTCAAAAATGACTGGGCCGACCACCCAAAGAAGCTGAATGATGTGTCAAATTTTCAGAGAGATCCATACAGGCGTTGGGCAAATTTCGAGTGACATAGAACGTGAAATAAAAAAATTCAATTTGAAAAAATGAAAATTTATATCAAAATTCCGTGATAACCAATCTCTTCAGAACGATCAAGGAATACTTGGACAACAATGAGTGACCGTTTATATTGAGAATCGGAGGTGTTAGAACATTTGGACCAACAGGGTCTGAAAATGGTGTTGAAATTTAGGCAATCGGTCGAACGTGGGAGAGGGAGTAATGAGAGTATAGAGCTGTCAAGGGACTGGGCTCATCGCTGATCAATTTAAAACAAACCCTCAAAGTTTGAAGAAGATTGATTCAGGGGCCCAGGAGGTATCGCGTGACAAAGGAAAGACAACATACAGACACACATACATACGGACATAGGCAATACGTGTTTGAAAATATTTCACAGAGAGCGTTGTATTCGAGATGGGGAAAGTATAGGAATACCATTTTATAGATTTTGGCGAGAAGAATAAGATGGACTAACTTTCATTTGGCTATTATTCCAATGAAGAGGTCAAAAATGGGAGATTCGGAAAAATTTTTTGCAAAAATTTCCGCACCGATACAATACCTTCTCTTCGAGAAAGCAAAAACCATTGTGATGAGACCAACGAAAATCTATAACGCGCGGGCACTGGTGATTTCTTCTACTTCGGCATTGTATTGTAGACATAAAATACACTCATTCATACATGAGTTTATTTTATGTCTACAATACAATGCCGTGATTCCGACAAAAGTGTGATTTTCCGAGTTCCAAACTCCCCCAAATTTCTAAGGGTTGAGATGTGCATATTGCAGCAACTTTCTGAGGTACTTTATTGGTGCGCAACTATGTTGATAGGTTTTGAGCAGATCCCAACGTTCCTGTATTTTATAGTGCTTGATAATAGGGTCGAAATGTCGATTCCGTCCCCTGTAGGCAGCCCAAGTTCGACTTTTGATCTCCCTGCGACACATATACATTGCCCTTCCGCTTCCACTCAGGAAGCAGCTAGTCCAAAGCCTAGTCCTCCCACACTTCGACTTCTCTGCGGTTCTCCTCACAGGCCTGACCAAGGGACAAACCTTAAAAGTCCATAGACTGCTCAACTACTGTGTACGCTCTGTCTACACCAACATCCCCCTCAGAGACCACGTAACGCCATATCGGATAGCTCTAAATTGGTTATCTTTCGAGAAACGTAGAGACTACCTCATTGGGTCACTCACTTTCTCGATCATCAAATCTGATCTGCCCGCTTACCTCAGACCTCGATTCCGCCTCACACAGGACTATCCCGGATTGAGACAGTCGAAACGAGGCACAAAAGCCAAATTTATGTATTCAGCTCCTCGCACTGAAGCTCTTAATCAATCCTTTGCTATTGTATCAGCGCGCCTGCTGAATAAAATCTCAGAGATTGATTTAGATGACACCCCGCTTGAAGCGATGAAGCACAAATTGCGCACTGCCCTAGCCGCTGAAGACCGTGCCGAATGGCTCACACGATCCAAGAGAGAAGAACTCACTCTCATCCCATCTTCCCTCTCCGATAAACTCCTCCCCTACTTCGAGCGTTCGTGAGATGGAACAGTGTCCGGCATAAGTTTCGCTGAATGATGCCTACCACCAATTTTCTGCGAAAGTCTTCGTAACTCATTGCACTTTTCACCAGCAAATGTATTAAAATATTAAATCAACCTGCTCTGTAGCTTGCCTATGCACCTTTATAAACTTTCACTTTATAACATCTCATATGTAACGATTGCCTTATGAGCAAATGGGGAACAATCCCCCCGCTCTCAATAAATATAAATCAATCAATCAATCAATACAGTCAAAAACCCCTATATGTAGCTAAGGACTTCAATTCCTAAGATTTAAAGTATCATAACGCACCGTTTCGAGAATCCAAATCAAACTCTCAGCTCGCGCACGACTAACCGACATTTTGAAGATGGTTTGGTATCGAAAGTGCTTGCACAGCACTATCCACAAATTTCCCAATTGTCTATTTTAGACCTTCCTATTCGATGAGGTTGTTATCTAGAAACCCAAATATACCTAATCGGTGTGCGAAATTAGCCGAAACTCGTATCCGCAACCACATGCACCATATAAACGTGTTTTCAAAGAGGCATTCAGAATTTCCGATCAATTCCGTCCCCATGTTGTGGTCCTCCCCATCGCGCTACATCGATTCGTGGGTGGAACACATTTTCTTGTTATATTTGGTTGCATTAAAGCAAATCTATGCGGAAAAGAGTATACGATTAGTTGGCGAGTCGTGGGAATATTTTTTGAGTCGAAATGTTCATTCCGTCCCTGTCCATTCCGTCCCCCTCCGCAGCCTCTTAGACTTGGCATATCTTTATCTGACTTCACTTCTGAGATACTCAACTCTAAATACTTTCTTTTTATGTTCAAACAAGGGGAAATTAATTGCTATAACACACCGGAACTCGTCTGAGACTAAAATAATTTTTTTCATTACTCTAACCTAAAAATGCCGCGTTTAAATAAGATTTTAGGGTTCTCGTAATGAAAAAATATATCCGCACCTCGCTTGCAAGCCCATGTTGGGCACTGGAGGACATGTCTTGTCTAGCGAAAGTGCCCAAAATGGGCTCCCGCGCTCAGTACGGAAATATACTATTGGCCCGAATCACTGCCTGCGACGATTTTGGCCCCAAAAATCATTTTTTCGGCGGAATCACCCACATCTGTTTTAGAATATCGAGCAGATATCAACTTGGAGAGCTTCATGAGATTTGAATCCTCCAATAACACTAGCCAAAAAATCGACTAACTTCGATTCCGCACTCGATTCCGCATGACTCATAATAATGAATACATGGAATGAATACATCAGGATATAGCAGTGTGGGTACAGCATTCATAATTCACATGTATAATGCCCGATGAGTGTAGAAGTAATTAGTAAAAGTTTCCCACGGAAATGCGAGGGGCTCATGATAATTCTCTTGTACCCCAACACAAATTAAAATCGAAACTCTGCTAATGACTAATTGTTTTCTTCATCTAGAAGAAAAAAATTACCTCTCAGGCAATCCAGCTTTCTATGAATACATACTCTTCTGAACTGTAACGTTTCATCGTTAAACATCTAGTTCACAATATTTCAAGGATCTTAGGTAAAGATAGACCATGGTGAATGCAAATTTTCGATAATACATCGGGAAAAATTGCAAAAATAGACAATTTGCGTGTAGAATAGTTTCTGAACCATATTTGGTGCAATTTTTTCTCAGCTATCAAATGATGTCTTGCTCTGTTTCAGAGCTAGAGCAGTTTTAGTATCGAAAGTCAGCACTCCTTCATGGAAGAAAAAAGTTAAAAGTTTAATTGATATGCTCACCCGGTGTGCAAAAAAATAATCTGCCGTGCCAGTGGCCAATTACTCATCTTATTGAAGTATAGATTCGGTGATTAATCATGAGGAAAAGATTTGGAACGATATGTTTCATGAATCATGTAATATATATCACGTGGAATTACTCAACAGATACTATTGTTTTGATGTGGGATATGCAAACTGGTCGGCAAAGCATCGTTTGGGATTATCAGTTTGATGAAGCGTTGAATATTCGTTCTCTTTTCCAAGTCCTGTTCACTACCAGTACTCTTGGCTCCATCTCTTCCCTTGACATCTGAATCATGGAGCAAGAAGCGGAGAATGATATAGACGAACCCATCATCATGATATGATTATTCCATTCGAGAACATTCTCAAATGCAAACTCACTGTTGCAGTGTCTATCTTCTTTCATGCATTATTCTGTCATGGTGTGTTGTACATCAATAACTCAAAATCCAAATCTGAACCAAAGAATTATGAATTCTGTGAGTGGTAAATTTAGTTGTATCCAAACTATTTAGATTGAATTAAGTGTTTCATAATAACTCAACATTCTTCGATAAATTATGAACAAAGCCTGGATCTCTTTTTGTGACTTGTTTCTTGCAAAATTCCTCTCAGAACATCAAATCACAATAACTTCAACACAATCCAGCAAATTATCATTCTGATCCCACTACTCCTCTGTATGGAATAGAAAAAAAATCCCTCTCAGCGCGCCAAGTGGGGAAAATTTTTCAACGTTACTCAAGCTTTAAAGAGGAAAAAAAATTGGAGTTTTACTCAAGTACATTTCAATTAAAAATTTGAGTCTTACTTATGTACATTTCTAGCTCAGATTTTCTCTGGAAAATACTGCAATACAAATTTTTAGGCTCCGCCTCTTTGATAGCAGGTCAATTTTTGTTTCAAATATTTCAAACAACATATTTGGATGGAGAATGATCAACTTACTCAGCAAAAATCCTGCCTATATTGGAATCGGAAAATATTAATCATGCAAAAGCTGCTCAGTCATTGGTGCACCAGTGCATCAATCACGTACAAGTGCAAGATTCAGGATGTAGGAAAATCGAGTGGCAAAAGCGAAGCGGATTTGATCTACAGGCACCAAGACCATTCATCCATGTTCGTCGAAGACGACGACCAAGACGATGCAGGCAACCAAGAGGCAATATTTCAAGTGACGTGTCTAAGACAGGTCTACTCGGACTCAGTCTATTGCAAAATATAGTGGCGACGATATAGACGATCTGCAGTGTCTGCAGTTCGTATTTTCCAATGGTTCAGCTGGCATTGGCTTGTGCAGAGTGATCAATTTGACCACACCATAGTCTTTGCGAGATTAATTGAAACGAATTTTATCTCGAATTGTATAGTACTGTCGATTTGGTGTTGCAATTTATTTGAATTTGATTGAATCCGCTCTTATTATAATAATTATTATAATAATATATATTTCCAATAATTATCAGAACAAAATTCCCAGAACAAATTATGAGTGGATTTTAACTCAGCTCTTGGATGCGAACCGCCGTGTGTTCCTGCAATGCTTCATCTCATTTTTGACATGCCCAATTGCCCACATTAATTTCAGGGTTAAAAAATTTTTCCATTCTTCGTCGAGAAAGAGGTACATGCACGTCCTCAAATGTTTCTACTACTACTAAGTCTCTTATGGATTTGATTCATTATTTACATCCGCTCTGTTTCAGTCATTGTTCAGCGGAGTAAAATTGTGAATTTGTTAGAGTGAATTACTATCAATCAAGAATACCGAAATAGAAAGCGACTGACGGAATTTGCGCCGCAAGTAGAAATCGACCCCTTTTTTTGTGAAAAAAAATTTCTTCACCTGCATAAGTGTTGTAACATGCTGGGATGAGAGGCGCAAATTAAACTAAGGTAAGTGTACTCAATTTGCCCCCATTAAGCCATTTTTTTAATAAGTCTGGCCCATCTCAATATTTTCCAACGTACCTTAACTCATTTTAAAGCTTGTCTCAAAACCTTTGAAATGAGTTGAAGTACATACAATTTGGACCAACTGGAGCCTAACTGTTTCAATCCTCCCAAAAGGTGATTTTTGAGAGTTCACAAAAGTGTGTACCCAACTTGCCCTCATCATTTAAAACGATGTAAATCGGCGATAAAGTGCATAAAATCGCTTTGATTCGTTCTTATCACAATGCAGCGACATTTGTAGCTTTTAGCTGGCCCAAACACTGTTTCCGACTTATTTTAATGCGGTAAACTTGTTCTGAGTGTTGAAAAAGGCCACCCTGCACGCCTTTCCAAAATAACCATATGGGGGCATGTTGGGTACACTCCGATGTCAGCCTTCTAGATTCTCAAATCATCTCCGTGTTTTGTACATAAAATCGCTCCAAATCAGAGTTTTGCAATTCTGAAGGACGGATTTTGAAGGTCTTGGGACAAGGAATCGAATGCGCCAAGGTACGTTGAGATTGGTCAAATGAAAATAAATTCGCACCGCGGGTTTTAGTGAACGCGATTTCCTCGGTGATTTCTTAGCCGTGCTAACACGAAAAATTGAAAAATCACTTTAAATTTTCTGGAGAACGCAGGAATGATCCGTGGTCGATGCAAACAACGTACTTTCTCATATTCTAACTTAACAAACGTAAAAACAAATATGCGGAAAGGTCCACGAGTGCCCATTTCTGAGATCGGCATATGGGGGCGAGTTGGGAACAGAAGAAAGATGGGTACACTTACCTTACTAACAAAATTCCTCAAATTATGATTACGCGATGGTTAGAAAGTACGTCCCATTGGAGACGTCTCGCTTTCTAATCTGAATTTTCACAAGTGATCTTCCTTTCATACGGAACAGTAACGGCCTACATGCTTTCGGCGTTAGCCGGTATAGTGTGTGCTAAAAATATTGTGCTTCCTTTTCATCTAGGGAAAAAACCTAAAACGTTATTACGATTTTGACAGGGAAAAGAAGGGCTGTGAATGGGGGGGGGGGGGGTGGAATTCATGCGCTCATTTATAGCATTCAACATGACGCTAAATTTCCGGACAATTCGTGTTCATTCGATTTTTCTATACATATATTAGCCCAAATTTATTTTCTCATTTTTCTAAAAATACGAGAATTTTGAACGATTTCGGATGCCCATTATAATTGCCAATTTACAATAATGGAAACCGGTATTACTTTGACTACTCTGGAGCAACTACAGCCCAAACTGAATTTCCCTAAATTTTTTGTTCCTTGATGGCAGAATGAATAGCCTTTTCACTCATAGCCTGTTACCGATTTTGAATATTTGTGTGACGCACTTTACTTGATACGGAATATTTCATCACGCTTTGAAATGTTCTGAATCGAGTACCCTATCTAAGATAAATGACCCACGGATTTGAGATAGAAATGACTTATTCAAAATGACTTGTTACACTGGACAACAAGAGTTTGGGTTAGAAATAGTGCGTGCATCGGACAATGATTTTCTTGTGTATTTCTTGACATAGAGAGCTATATCCTGTAGTCCGTATTGCGTCTACACGTCAGAATTTTCCAATCGATGAAACCCGATTTTGAATGTATACGCCAGTCTTGCGTTTCTTTATTATTTTCAAACTCGATGTTGATTCAAGAGATGCGTTGAGATTCATCAAAAGACCCTCGAAAAAACCTGTGCGAATATGTTTTCTTACGTATTTTGACCCACTGAGAACGATCTCGGTGGTTTTAGAACGCTACAAAGTAACCGTGAATCCGTATAAGCTAGTTAGTCCGCCTAGTATGTGGGAAAATACGGCTGCTAAAAGAGATAAGCAAAATGCTTTCTCCTAGCAGAGTGTACACGTTTGATAAGTCCAATTAATGGAAAATTTGAGCTGTCTGATTCGATACCAAAATGATCATCCTAATTTTTACAGATAATTTTTATCTATCCCTCGTCTAAGACAACATATTACCTATCTTTATAAAATTTTTCTTCACTCTTCTGTACATCTTTTGTGTATTAGCGTTACATATTAGCGTTCTAAAACCACCGGGATCGTTCTCAGAGGGTCAAAATACGCGAGAGAACATATTTGTACAGGTCATTCTGATCAATCGCAACGCTGGATAGTAAATCAACACCAAGTTTGAAAATAATGAAAAAACGCAGATTCTGGCATTTTTTTCAAAGTCGGGTTTTATCGATTTAAAAAGAAATTCTGACGCGTATAGGCACAAAACGGAAAACAGGATCGGTTTCTACGTCAAAAAATACACAAGAAAATCATTGTCCGGTCCATGCACTATTTCCAATCCAAAATTTTGTTGTCCAATGTTATAAATGACTCATTGGGAAAACATGGAAATGATTCAAACTACCAACGTTTGGAAGGGCGTCAAAACCTATTTTTCTAGCGTTTTGAAGAGCCGCAGATTTTATATAGTGAGTGAGAAGCAGAAAGAAGCGTCTTCAACCGACGAATTTTCGGGAATGTCAGATAATCCAATTCAGTTTCGCCCGAAATCCTCAGGACGTATGGAATATTTCTTTTCAATCCGATTTTTCAAATGACTCATTTCTATCAGGTCATTTTAAATGAATCATTTCTATTGGATCATTCCTCAAATAAGTCATTTCTAGTAGATCCCTGATTCATTTATCTTAGGGAGGACTTTCAATGAATAGGTATTGCGGCCATGTTCCCATGCAAATTTCATTGAAACCGATTGTGCGCAGATTTTGGCCCGTCAACGTGGATTCCCATCATTAGAGCAAAGGGTCTCTGGAATCACTTCCAAAGAACGAATACTCCCTTCAAATAGACAGCACTTTTAGCTCCAAGACGAACTTAACGTTCCCGCGGAACATTCCAAGCTTCTTCTAAGTAAATTAGTTAGTATTAAATCACGAGAATTATTCAAAATCATGGACGGCTCAATGACCTATAGACCAGCTACAATTCGTAAACCTGATTTGTGACAAGACTTCTTCAGAGACTCTCCAACTAGTTTACTATAAAGAAAGATTCAGACATTTTCAAATTCAAAATTTCCTGGGAATAATTTCGCGCCATCGTCATCTTGGCGGAAGTTTTGATTTCGTGGGTGTCTGTTGCTTGAACCCGCGATTCTGCGCAAATCGTGGAATGGTTATGCGATTCTAACCTCTCAAATTTTCAATTCGTGCTCTCCTCGTCGTCGTGAACGCCGACAAGAACACCATATATATCGAGTGGCGCGCGGCGCCGCGGAGTGACCCATCCATTTTCCTGTGCTTCATCTTTGTGCCCAACATATTACGGCTGAGCACGTGTTTGACCGTGCCGCGGTCTCTTGTGTCCGCGCTCTGGATAACTAGCCGGTGATCAGCATTTTTTTCACCTTCCCAAGGCTAAAGTAGTAACAGCTATGAATCCTGAAAAGCTTAAGAAGCTCCAGGCGCAGGTCCGGATCGGCGGTAAGGGCACACCCCGTCGTAAGAAGAAGGTGAGTACCCGGTCTCCGTTGCCTAATGCGTTAGCTTTTTCGCAGCTGTACCAAGCGGTCGGGTCTATTTTTGATGCCACACCAGGCGTCTCCGATTTCCTCCTCTTTATAATTTGCTTCTTAGAAGACCCGTTGTTGTTGATTCATTTCAATCCATGAGAGTCTGGTGTACACCACTGGGTCCTATATGAGCTTGCTTATGGTTGATTCATGAGTGCATGCAATTCACGATACCCTGCTTCCATTTAAGGTTGTACACGCCACAGCAGCCACCGATGATAAGAAGCTACAAAGCTGTCTGAAAAAATTGTCGGTTAACAACATACCTGGCATCGAGGAGGTCAACATGATCAAAGATGATGGTACAGTCATCCACTTCAACAACCCCAAAGCACAAGCCAGTCTTCAGGCAAACACTTTTGCCATTACCGGTCATGGTGAAAACAAACAGATCACAGAGATGCTGCCAGGCATCCTGAGTCAATTGGGCGCTGAAGGCCTCAACCAGCTCAAGCGGCTGGCCAGTTCTGTTGCTGGTAGTGGCATGCCCAAAACCACCATCGACGAAGATGATGAAGTGCCAGATCTGGTGGAGAATTTTGATGAGCCCAGCAAAGCTGAGGTGAGTGTTTATACCACTTGTTACTGATTCTAATTAAAATTTGGTCCTGTTTTCACCTTTATTGTACTGTTTAGGTTGCACAAAAGAAAGAGATAGAAGCTGCTCCTTCTTCAGGAGGCAAAAAAAAGGACTCAGCAAAGAAGACGGATGAGCCCAAAAAACAGGCATGAATGGCATCAAGCTTGCAGGGGTAACTCTTTCTCAAATCTTGCAAAGCAATTTGTAAAAAAAACTGATATTTTTTTGGGAATTATGAAGTTTTTGCTAGTAATGAATACAAATCTCTATACACCAGACTTGCTTATCAATTGGACGAGGCACACTTACGTATCTGAATTGTTGTACAGAAATTTTGTCACATTGAAGTATTCTGTCATTTGCATCTATTCTCCAGTTAAATCTTATGTAATTATGATAATCAAATATCGTGACGTTATCATACACAAGAATTTTTATAATTGCCCAGTAAACTTAATGAGCTTCTTCTACATATAATGAGTAGAGCAATCATGTATTGATTTTAATGGCTCAAAAATCCAAGATTTTGAATCAATTTTGATTGATTGGACTGAGTTTTGAGCTCTGTAAAAATGATCTTGATTGCATTATAACGTTCTCATGTCATGACTGTATTTTCCTGGAAATTTGAGAAATTGTACAACAAGTCACTAAAGATGTAAACGTGTGAGTAGTTATACTCGCTCAAGGTACAATTTTAGTCACAACCTCTAATTAATCTTTAGAATGTGATAAGAACCCGTTGAATGTACTTTGCCACATCCAATTATTTAGATTTAATGTTATGAAAGTCTATTAGGAGTCAGGATACAAAAGGAAAAAAATAGTTATGAGAGATACTTTCAAAATAATTTGAATACCCAGTGGCTATGGAGGCATTTTCTTTTGTTATTCAGTTTATGGAAACAACCCATCTTTCAACTGTTGATAATACTTATCAGTGATGTAATCACTGAAATGGGCAGTTGTGAATCCACATATACTGATTTTATGTAAAAATCAATCTTTACTTTTAATAAATTACTTTGAATACATCACTACATGATAGGTCATTGGTTTAAATTAGCCAAATGAATTCTCTGTAAATCACTCCTTTCAAATTCGGATTTACACAATGTACATGAACTATGCTTGAGTGATAGCAATGCTTTTCTACATATGACATGTTGACATGGCAGTTGGTAAAACACCTTATTAGTACAACACTTGCAAGCTGGCATGCTATCCACTATTACATTCACATTGAGTTCTTCTTGAATCTTGAAATTATTCCTTTGTATCTCCTCACTATTTACAATTTTATCTTGAATTACAGCCAAGTTGGATGGAGTATGAGAATTTTTTTTCATCTTTGTAGAATTTTTCATTACAGCCACAGGCAATGTATGCCCATGGAATGATCTCTTGACAACTACACTAAGAGAGTCATCGTCTCTCACTAGACTTCTCTTGGAATGATCACACCTTTTGGGTGGGATAATCTTAGCATGGTCAGGGCCAATCTTCAAAGTATCCTCAGCACTCCTTTCATTCAGTATTTCACAGTTGATCAATTTCAATTGTTCATTATGCACACTGACTGAACCCAACACTCGTGGTAATTTTACAATGTCATCTCTATTACTATTTTCAACAAGAAACTTATCAATTCGAACTTTAAGAGGAACTGCAGTCACTGGCTTATGAACATTGCTGAACCGAATTCCTGTAAAGGGATCTGAGGGTGGTCTACCCCAAATTGCCTCATTTTGTGCATGCCTTTCAAGGGTTCTCTGATCAATAATTTTTCCACTTGGTAGAATTATGGGCTGAGTCATGATCTCACACGTCAGAGGATCCAAAAAATCTTCAGGTACATCCACTTGCTCCAGTGCTTGATCTCTGGGAATATCAATTACTCATTGTTAGAATTTCTCCAGCATTTAAATCATTCAGTCGCTCACCTTATAACAATTGCCTCTTCTTGCTTCTTCTTCACATTAGTATTTGAACTTGTAGGAATATTTGACGTATTATTAAACGGCAATCTATTGCTCCAGAGGGCCATAACATTCATAGCTACATCTCTTGCACAAATTGGAGACACTGTCCCCCAAATTTCAATCTTTGCCAAAGCAGGTACAGAATTGTCAGTTTTCAAGATACTCAAGCGCAGAACAGCGACATAATTTGAGGTGTTGCCGGCTTTAATATAACGATGAGCAAAACCAGGTGGGACAGAGACTTCCTCATGATTCACCAAGTCTCTGCGATAACACAAAAGTCCTGTCTCCTCCTTTTGTATAAATCCAGTCGACACATCAGTGAAACACTCATCACTGGCATCAGATGATTTGAACGAAAGCTTGAAGCCACAGGATTTCTGAGCTCCAATTTGCGGCCAAATAATGACATGGGTCACTTGTACATTACAGATGAAACTGAAGTCTATACTCACTGGAGGTTTGATACAAGAATATGCCAAGAAACCCTTGCATGAATTATTCGTTAGATTCGTCACATCGTGACCTTCGGTACTTATTGTGCTGCATGTTACTTCTGTTCGGAGGCTTGCGTCGCAGAAGTTTACAAGCATTATCTCGACGATATCGTTACTTATCGTCCTTTATCATGCACGAAATATCTCTCACGCATATCTTGAAAACTTTGAGATGCGTATTATGCGAGAATAACAAAAATTCACAATAGCAATACTCTCATCATGAGGGTTGATTAGGGTTGATCAAGGTCAAATCGTATCAAATCTTAACAAAATCTGCCCCAATCTATAGTCTGGCTCTCCTGGACCGTGCTGATGATGCTGATGATGGACGAGGCACTTTTGCGATCCTCCAGAGTCGAGGATCGCTATTTTATTATTGGGCCTTGGGGTAAGGTCGGGATAGGTATATGCGCACGTCAGATTGCGTTATAGGTTATAGGTACAAGAACAAGACTGACAGACTCCAGGCTCTCGAACTGATGGGATGAATGGATTAGCAATCATAATCAAAAAAATCAAATGCAAGAAACAGAGAAATGCTAAATGCTATGATATTGAAGCAACCGCAAGTCATAATTAATGCTTTGATACCTATTCTTCGGGAAAAAGAACGACGAATTTACTGGCTATAGGCACTCGATCATTGCGTTATTTCCTTATCTCCCCCGAAAAATGCAGAATTACTCGGTTGTCTGGAATTATTTCAATTATGAGATGGATGATGAGAAATCCTGATGATCCAACTCACTTCTACACATGATAATATCCTATTTACCTGTGCTTATTTGATTCTTTTCCACATATCTTGATCTAGCATTTTGGTGAAAATAGATTATGGAATGATTGAAATGTACACTAAAAGATCTGTGATATTATCGTCGGACACTTTTTCACGCCATTTTAAGCAAAATGGTGGAACTTTATTCATTTAATCGATAAGTACTGCCCTTCAATTTATATTTGATAGAAGCTGACTGTTCAACAGGGTTTATTGATAAAGATGAAAACCCGTATCACATTTAAATGAATAGAAATAGCAGAGATAGATCAAGAGTCTTTCCATTTGAGGACGTTTTCTGCAATTTAGATTCTGTACAACTAACTTCTACATTCAATCAATCGAGAATTTCTCGCTTCCGAAAAACTTGTCCCCTTTTTCTCCTTCTAGGCTAAAAGATACTCAAGAACAGGACCTTGGAAATGATTTCACATGAACTACATTCACCTGATTTCAATCAAGTTTCATCATTCAAGATTAGGAAAATTGACAAAAATGCATACAAAATATCTTGTCTTGATTAGTAATACCATTTCAATACGCAAAGCTTAAGATCTTCACCTTCATAAAAAAAGTCCTCAATATCTATACTGCAAAAGTAGTCTCTATGGTTCAGCTAAATTTTGAGGACTCTAATGAATCGAGAATAATGTATCATTAGTTGAAACTTCATGTTTACAGGTATTTTTTGACAAATGCAAAATAATGATGGGTCTCACCCCATTTTAAAATCTAGGAGTATCCATCACAATGGACTAATTCAATTGTGTTATCATGTGGGCATTCCAAATTCAAGGCTGGTATTCATAGTCGGATTATCCTATAGTTTAGCATATGCGGATTGACGACTATGAATACCACCCCCCAGTTCCAGATCTACACTGCCTTGAGATTTCATCATGCAATTGAAAAACTCTCTGGTTACACTCCACTCTACTCATTTGATTCATGAACTCTAACAAATATTCAAATCGTCTAAATACGATTTATTCCCTACAAGCCATCCAAGATTCACTTCTGAAGTAAAGCTTGAACAGGATCAGCTTGAAGCCTATTATGAAGATGTCAAAAATATTTGTTTTTGTAAGGAATATATCAGAGTTGGTGATTGAAAAATATTGATCGATGGTCAGAAAAAATGAGTCCAATTAAGACTAAGGATTCACAAATCATGTATTGTCACAATCCACTAAGAACAGAGTATAAAAATGGTCTCCCAGTGAACAAAGTGAAAATATTCACCCCAACTCACAACATGTTGACTTCTACTCCTCTCTTCCTATACCTAGTGGTATTTTTGCAGCTTTTCACCTCTTTGTCCAACAATCTAATCACCTTGCACGGTAAGCAGACTTTGCATAATGTAACAACAAGATGCGCTAAAGTTAAGCTATCAAAGAGACATTGATCTTGAATGCATCAGTTGTAAATTAGACAGTATCATAAAATTACACCACTACATTCTGTATATTAGAGGATGCAATTTTGCTTTAGCATAATTACCATACACCTTCAATTTCTCCACTAGTTATTTTCCATTACACATGTCTCCAGTTATTTCTCAATAATAGTACAGAGAACTCTCATTTGAATTAGCTATTTTTTATTCATGTCTTCCACTCGTTTCTGCGGTATTCCGCATTATTTGTGTTTCTCACCAAGAAAATTTCACAACACTAGGGATAGAATCCTTCCCAAAGTACAAAATATATTCAGAAGTACTTCAAGCAATTTTAGACCTACATCAACAAGAATTGGAAACAGTTTCGATTGAGATGGTTACAAGGAAAGGAACTTTAGTGTATCAACACTAAGTTTTTTATCAGAGTATCATAACAAATTGACGCTAATAACAAATAACGAAGAATCATCACATTTTGAACGAAAAAAATTCAGTGCAGGTGAGAAGAGGCGTTACCTATGGTTTGTGATACAATAGTAAGGGGAAAGAAAGTATCATCTCAAGGATATCAATTGAATGGTAGAAATGGAAAGTTACGAGAAGAATGGAGAAACGTGGAAATGGTTCCAGAAGTACAAAAATGATTCGCAAAAAATTAGCACTCCAAAAGTCATTCGACTAGGTGAGTTGCTTAGCATCATCCTCTACCAAGCCACTAATCTCAGACAGTAGATGTAGTCTTGCAAACGGGCATTATAGTTGGTTTCAAGACATTATTCGAGCGCGAGGCTGTGGCGGCATGGACATCAGTTTTGATCTATTTTCTATCATTTTCATCACACTCCCGGCTTATGTGACCGGGCTTGTTGCATGTGTAGCAAGTTTTGCCGCTACCTTCGGGACAGTTACGCGCAATGTGTCCTGACTTGTTGCAAGTGTAGCAACTTTGGCCAAAACGTCCAGAATCGTTGTTGCTTTCTGGACAGCTACGAGCAATGTGTCCAACTTTGTTGCAGTTGTAGCAGCTTTGCTCCGATCCTTGGTAACCACCATTATACTGGCCCTACGTAAAAATGAACTGAATTAAGAAATCTACTCAGCAATGTGTATTTTCTGTGTATGATTCAAAATGAGAGACAAAAACTTCCCACTACATGGTGATGCATGATTATATGTATGTGAATAGAAATTATCATGAGACACATATCAATAACTTCATGAGGTAGCTGTTTACAAGTGTAATATGAAATTAAATTTTGAGGAACACAAATTGAGGAAAAACAGCTTCAATTTTCATATTTAGGGTATGAAGCAAGTAAATCTGACCATAATTATCAAGAGGACCAATCCTTGATGAGTACCTACAAGACAATACAGACATCATTTCTTAAGATTTCCCAAGTTGAAACAGGGCAAAAAATAAAGAATTTTGGTCAGCTACAAAAGTCATTTTCTATTATTTGACGACCTTTTAACGATTTAAAACTTAGATAGGATTCTTACTTGCTGGCAATCTCGTGCAATATGTCCAACTCCACTGCAACGGTAACAAAGGTCCTGGTCTTCTTTGCACTCACGAGCAAAGTGTCCATATTGGTTGCACTTGAAGCACTTATCTCCTCGACCACCACCACCACCACCACCGAATCCACCTCTGCGGTCTCCTCTACCTCCAGGTCCTCCACCTTGGGAACATTCTCGGGCAAAGTGCCCAATCTGGTTGCACTTGTAACAAGTACTCGAGCTCATTTTTTATCTGAAATAAAAGACATTCAATTTAGTAACATATCCCAATAGTGAAAGCTAAAGAGACTTGTTGGTAGACTCAGCTCTTTGAGAACAAATTCTCACACTCATCACACAGCAGAGACCAGCATGAGAGTTGAAGCAAAATGCTAAAAAAAAGTCACATACTTCCAGGAAGAGATTAAGATGTCTCTAGTCTCTAGGCCATAACAAAGTTTTTCAAAGCATCCCAACAAACAAATAGTATTTATAGGAAATTCATGAGCTCGCCTGTACTGCAACTCTTCCCAAAGCCTTTTAGCTACCTATTCATGATCGGGAAAACCTCAAAAGTGTCCGAGCGTGAATGTAGAAAAAAAAATGTGCCCGCACGCGCACTTGAACTTTCGATCTCTTTCACTCTTACGGCGTGATGCTATATACCGTCAGCTTCCTTCAGCTTCCTAGCCCGGGATATTTTACCAAGATACAGAAGCCTCGTGTTAAGCCGTTGAGCTCGAATGATGATTTACCCAAGGGTCACAGCCACGTGGACGAGCAGAGTCGACGAGGAAGTCTTACTGAATACTCGGAGGTGAAACGTACAAAGCTTCACCAATAAAGCCTTTAAAATTGCACACAGAAAGTATGAAACTAAAGAATAATCCCTGGCCTAAATGCTCGCGTCTAGCGGAAAATCTGCTTTCTCTTGGCGGTGGCGGTGGCGGCTACGCGCGCAACATGGCACCCGCCGCCGACCCCAAAATGACGGCGTGCACGAGGTAGGTGCGGATTCGGAGCAACTCCTTGATGGGTGTTCGGAGCAAACCCAGCGGGGATGAAAAATAGTTTTATACTCTCGAGGAAGTCGTCTGCTCCAGAGTTTATTTATGTATCCCGTGAAATTACGAAAGAATTCATGAAGAAGAAAGATATGAGATTTCTTTGAGACGCCACGCGGCCGCGGGGTCTGATATACATACAAGTGCATTGCTCCCGCGGTTCGAGGGAAGCGGCTGGCAAACGAGGTTATCGGCGTATTAGTTGACTAGGATAAGATTGAAAATTAAGTTAAAATTTACTAATAATTGGAATAAAAGTTTACCTGGATTGTTGTCGGCGTGGAAAAAGAAGATTGTCGAGCAGGATACTGATGCTTATGGTGATTTTATGGTGAATCCGGGACCGGTGGAGCGCGAGCTGACTGGAGCTGACACGGCTGTTCTACGCGCCCCGGACGAGAGAGAGAAAGATGATGGGAAGAGACAGAGCTCGAAGTCTCGCTCGAACATCAAAGGCATAATAAGGTAGTTTGCCAACTGAGCAGAGTTTCAGCATTCCATCATCAAAACTAGCGCCGCTTAGCGCTAGCTACCGAAAATGAAATATCTTCTGCTATCCCAAGCTCTGATAATAATATGCTATTTAAACAATATTTACATATTGCACTACAGGTCTATATTCGTTGATTGCACCAGTTGTACCGTATGGTGAACAGCCGGGATAATGCTGTCAATTTTCAAATAATTTCTCGATCTTACTTCAATCTTATTTTGAGAATTTTATTGGCTCTGCTTATCAAACTCAAACTATGTAGGCCAAGTAGTTCGTGTTTATTCCAGCGTTTGTTGACATGAGTTCGGCGAGTTGACTTGACATTAGTGACCCTCTTGTGGCTATGTAGAGTGATTTCAAGTGATTTCAGCTTCTAAATAAACTGATTTAGTGATTTCAACTCTGAAATCTCTACAACTGAAGAACTCGCTGAAGAATGAACGGAAAGAGAAAAGTTGAAGATGATAATGAAGATGACAATAAGGAGGAATGGATTGGACCCCTACCGTCTGATGCTGCACCACCAAAAAAACAAAAAGGTAGGGTCATGCGGAAAACTATTACTTTGTAGAAAAACACCAAACTCCTGCACAATCATAACTTGATGACGATGTTTCCTGACTTATTTATAGTCCTTGAGTATGAAAAAGTTTACCTGGAAAACCTGCCCTCATGTGAATGCTATGAGAAATCATACATGCATCGTGATGTGATAACACACTTGGTGGTTACAAAGTATGTATAGCAGTTATACTTCTTCAATAACAAAGAATAACTGATGAGATTGATAACCTTTCTATCAAATGCTAGGACCAACTTCATAATCACTGCAAGCTGTGATGGTCATGTCAAGTTTTGGAAAAAACAAGAGGAACTGATAGAGTTTGTGAAACATTTTCGAGCTCATCTCATGACAATTCATGACCTTGTAGCAAGTTCAAATGGAATCCACTGCTGTACTGTAAGCTTAGACAAATGCATGAAAGTGTTTGACGTCATTAACTTTGGTGAGTCAATATCAACATGTGCTATATCTTGTCTGTATGTATACCAAGCAAACTTTGTCCTGTGCATTTTTTGGTTATTACTTGATATTCAGTTAAGGTATCAACTTGATTATTGAATTGGTATTCAAGAAGCTCACTGTTTCTCAAATTAGTGGAATAGGTCCAAAAAGAAGGTTAATGAGTAGCATGATTCTTTACATAATTGTGGCTAAATTCTTTTAGCAAGTGCACAGTATGTATTATCAATAATCAATATTGTAGGCTGTTGACCTACTTCTATGGCCAACTATCTTATTCAACACATAATTCAGTCTTTCTTGCAAGCGTGAATCAGTTCATTTATTGAGGAGCACTGGTTTGTGTGCATTGAATTTTCTTCCATCAATATTTACCTCCTTTGTTTCAGATATGATCAACATGATGAATCTTGGATACATTCCTCAATGCGCTGAATGGATTTATTCATCAGGCGACCCTATTTGTGCTGTTGCGGTTTCTGAACAGGATTCACACAAAATATATATCTATGATGCTCAAGGTTTAGAAACCCCACTGAAGATTCTTGATAAGCTGCATACAAAGCCTGTTGTAGCACTGAAGGTAAAGAATTCAGGAACCAAGAATTTATTCCATAACTGATAAAAGCTTTCATAATTACTACAATCAACCAAGTGCAGCTTTCATCTAGATTTATATTCTTTGCAGTACAACTCTGTGTACGATACTTGTATATCTGTGGACAAGGTGGGAATTCTTGAGTATTGGTCTGGACCGAAATCCGAGTATTCGTTTCCTAAATCCGTCAGCTTTGTATCGAAATTGGATACTGATCTATTTGAATTTGCTAAGAATAAAACATGCCCGTGCGGCCTAGCTATCTCTAACGATGGCAAAAAGTTTGCATCTATAAGTCACGATAGGAAAGTTCGAGTATTTCATTTTCTGACAGGAAAAATGTACAGAGTGTATGATGAATCACTACAGAGATTTACTGAGCTGCAACAGACAACACAGCAATTGCCTAATATGGAATTTGGGAGGAGGTAGTAGTTCTTTCAATTTTTATGCTTTTTTACTTTTTATCTAATAATGCTAGTCTACTCTGACACTTTTTGATCAACAGAATGGCTGTAGAGAAAGATTTGGATAAGACAGGAACAAGTCTTGGCAATATAATTTTTGATGAATCCGGATATATGATCATGTACAGCACAATGTTAGGAGTTAAGCTTGTCAATACATATACAAATCGTTGCATGAAAATTTTGGGGAAACCAGAGAACATACGGCCAATGCAACTTGCTTTATTTCAAGGCAAGGCTAAGAAATCTGCAGTTACTGTGGAGATGGAAGCATCAGATAATCCAACCTTAGAGTTGATTCGTCCAGATCCAATTCTCTTCTGCACTGCTCACAAGAAGAATCGTTTCTTCATGTTTACAAGACGTGAACCAGAGGATACCAAAGGACCAGATTGTGATCGAGATGTCTTCAACGAAAAACCGTCTAAGGAAGATATTATTTCATCCACAGAAACATCTAATATCCAAAAAATATTCGACACTGCTATACTCCACACGGCTCTTGGTGATATTCATGTCAATTTGTTTGGAAAGGAAGTGCCGAAAACAGTCGAAAACTTTTGTGTCCACTCGAAAAATGGTTACTACAATGGCCACATTTTCCATCGCGTTATCAAAGGTTTCATGATTCAGACAGGAGATCCAACCGGTACCGGAACTGGTGGCGAAAGTATATGGGGTGGAGAATTCGAGGATGAGTTTAGGAAAAATCTCAAACACGATCGACCTTACACGCTCAGTATGGCAAATGCTGGACCCAATACGAATGGCAGTCAGTTTTTCATCACTTTAACACCAACGGTGAGTTATTATGTTCTTGATGATAGACTTTTTCACTTTATCAATAAGCTTAGCCTGTGTCTGTATCGATTGATTATTTCAAATTCGATCTAGAGACGCAAATTTGAATTGATTGATGTCATACACCAAGGGCATGAATAGGGTATTGAACTATTCTTTCTACACAGGATGTATGAATTTCTATTCATATATACAATTTCCTAATCCTGTCATAGTGGCACAAGTAATCGTAATTTCGTTCTTACCAATACCCTCCCCCTTCCATATATATTATATAGTGTACTTCAAATCTTATTGATGAATTTTCTTCACTCACAAATGATGACTAATCTTTATCAATAAATCTCCTGGTGGTCTTTTCAGCCTTGGCTCGACAATAAGCATACCGTTTTCGGACGAGTCACAAAAGGCATGGAGGTAGTGCAAAATATAAGTCAGGTAAAAACTAACCCGAAAACCGACAAACCTTATGACGATATCAGGATAATAAGTGTAACAGTAAGATAAAGAAGAGTAGAGTGAATGAAATTGTAAATATTACAAAATATTTTTATTAAATTTTGACACAATAGCTATTAAAATCTTACCCGTCCGTTTTATTTGCTCCCTCAATCATTTGATACTTGAGTGCTCTACTAAAATTGTAAGCATTTGTTAGGCCTACAAAAAGATTAACACTCAGTAGATTGTAGTTGACTGGTATGATGACGAGTGAGTATCTAAAAATTAAGAACACCACCGTAAGCCTCTAACACATTGTAGATTCAAAACAACAAAATATAGCTCTAAAAACAATATTTACCTGACCCAGATAAATCCGGTTAGCATGAGACTAGTAGTTTGACCCAACGAAATAGTATCGACCGGCCGGTTTATATCTCCGAGACCTGCCATTACTAGACCCCATTTGAATGTTGGTGCCCAAAAGAAAATAGTCGTGGGTCCTGAGTTCAACGGGCAGAATTTAATAAAATTAGAGATAGCGAATCTTTAAAAAAAGTGAAAGAGGTATATACCAACCTGCTGGGTGCAAAAATACGGGTTGAAATTTTTTCGGTAATTGCGAAGCGATTCCTTGCATAATCTTGTGGTACAGGCTCGGATTTTTAGGGACCATTTCGGAGATAGATATAACTCAATACGATGAGGTGCTATGTAAACATGATCATTCCCATAACCGCTGATTTTTCTCTTTCTTTTATTTCTTATTTTCGAAAACTTATCATCAGACTCATCGCGCTTCGTGATCGAAATTTTTTTCTCAAATTGTCAGGAAAGCAAAACTCATTATTTCGCTTCCGGTTGCTCACCACAAATCTCAGCTCGATGATGAACTAGGTGTTTTGTCCCTGACGATCTCAGTGCACGTCTGCCACAACTCCTAGCTTATAACTGCTCGACTTTACACTCGTTGTCCTGATTCTATTCTTCTACAAATAGGAAAGATTTTATACTACCTGTGACTTCAAACTTTCTTCTCGGGTGTGGCCACTTTTCCGGAAAAAGATTGTAAAAGTAGTAGCTTCGACGTCATACCACCTAGAGGGATGTTCAAAAGCTCATTTTGAAGATTAAAAAAACTATTTTCAGAATATGCCAGCTCGTTTGTGTTGAGATGGATTCCATTGACCCTTTTTCTTTTTTAGAATGAAGTGAAAATTTTCAAGTAAAATATTCATGTCGCGAAAACCCACCACAACAACCCACTTGATCGACCTCCATTTCCTTCCGATGATATTTTTCTTAGTAGGTAATGACGCCCACTATATTTTGCGCTATTTTGCCGATTGAATTTACGTGCGACAGTTATTTAGAACGACCGTTTGAACGACAACTCGTAATTTCTTGAGTCGTCCGCGGGTGGTGACTTTGGCCACTCCAGCTGACCGTTTCAATAAAAATTTGAACGTAAACTTGTAAATTCTCTTGTTTTATGGTTTTTCCGGGGTGACTCTGGCCACCCTGTTCTTTACGATTCTCAAGAATGCAAATGGGTGAAATTCAATTCTCAGCACATCATCATATCATTCAGAGACTCATACCGTTAAGCGTCAGATATTACACGCGATAATTCATCGTAATAAAATTCACTTTCAACCCTTCGAAGCTTCATTTTTCTATGAAAAACGATATTTCCCACGGGCAAGCATATTTCTGCCTGAATTTTTTTCTTGAGAATAGATTGAAGGTGGAATTCCGCTAAAAGATAGGGTGGGGCCACTGAAACTATTCTTCGTGTAATCATAGACTTTTTGGGGACTATCACATTCCGTAGCCTCCAGCCGTTTTTTCATCACTGGGGTGATATTCTAGAGACCTCTTCTTCAAAATTTGATGTACAATATTCAGTTGAAGCTATTTGGATTAAAACAACAATCAGACGAAATTCAAGATCGCCAGAACTAATACTCAACACTTATAGATAAAAGACACTGATTTGAGCGGCTAACGGATGAAACTTCGAAATCATGTTGTATTTGTATGGGCCGAGTGATAATATGGAGATTGTATTGAGTTACATTGCATGAGCTCTTCTTCTCTCGATGTGTTGGTCCTATACCTTTACCATGTATCCAGTGATTCTTTTTTCGGCGTACTCTTCAGGAGAGTCTCTTTGATAGTACCGCAAAAGTTACACACACAAAATTATCCCAATTTTCTTCGAATTTTTGGAATGACCGGGATTTTTTATCCAAATCGTTCCAACTGACTGTTCTACAACAAATTTTCAAGTGGAGGTCTCTAGAATATCACGTCAGCAGCCATTAAAAAATCAGTTGGAGGCGACAGAATGTGGTAGTCCCCAAAAAATCTATGATTACCATAAGTAGAAATAATTTCCTTGGCCCCACCCCGTCTTCTAGCGCAGTTTGGACCAATAACAATGTCTTCCCCTCCCTCCAATTTAATCCCAAAGAAAAAAATTCAGACAGGAATATCCTTGCCCGTGGAGTATATCGCATTTTTTGTACTTTTCATAAAACATGAGGTTTTGGAGGGTTTGAAGTACATTTTGTTACGGTGAATTACCGTGTCATCGATACCTGGAGAAGCGTCTGAATAATTCATATTTTATCGTTTTGGGATGGTCAATTTCTTGAAATTCCGTGATTTCGAGCTGAATCTAGTCCATAATAAAATGATACGTGTCCCCTTATTCCGCATCTATAGGATCATGTGAAAAATTCCGAGGAGAATCCGCGACTTCTACCATTTTCACCGTCTAATCTCCATATGGACTCGGTCAACTCCGATCTTTCTTCGTTTCATTCGCCTTCATGAACTACTTACATGTCGAATAAGTTATGTGGATTTTCAAGTGGTACACGTAAGAAAATGATGAACGGTAAGTAAAAACGCCATACTCTCCAGAGAACTGAATTTTCTTTCGATATACATATTTCCACGAGTGGCGTGGAACATGGCATAGTTCATCAATCAGAATGATTTAAAAAAATTTTCTTGAAGAGTAATGAATTCGATTTAGTGAGGTCAAAGGTAGGCTAAGCCTACAGTGCAATGCCCTGCAAGGCGAATCTACTTATCTAGACTGCGTGTCAAAAACCTTTGCCTGTGTCATATGAACATTTTATTCATAGATTTTCTCTATGATTCTTACTCAGTTGCACAGAGAATTGAGTAACACAGTCTACGAGTGATCTAGCCACTGAATATGAGTAACACAATCATTTAAATAATAATTCTCGGATTATCCAAGCATATACCGTCAAATTGGGTAATTTTGGTACGATTTCGTTACTTTCCATTTTGTTTGGCTCGGCATTCCAACATACATTGACAAAATCCACTCGTATTAGTAATCAATTTAAAGCTTACAGGCTCAGCTTTCGATTGATGGGCTACAAAGTTCGATTTGATGTGTCTAAACTGGAGCTATTAGCAGTTGAAGAACGCGCGAAACATACATCATATGTTTTTGTTAAGTTGATTATAAAGAGGATTATCTAGCATTGTCAGATTGAGCTCGGAAGAATTTGTGTACATATATACTATGGCTAACTACAAGTCTATACATAGATTGCACACCCTCTCCGCTCGAAGTCTTGACCAGTCTCGACCCAGACTTATAGACCATTCTACCGAGGCATGGAGGAGCCAATCAATAAATGTGTAATCAAGAGGTGGTATCATGGTCGAGGATCCTATTCACTACCCTTCTACCTGTTTTTTTTTGTACAATTTGCTTCGTCGATATCATCCACTTCGGCCATTTTCTTTATTTATTTTTTCTGTCATGTTTCATGGAACAAAAGTCTTTGTCATCAGACGAACGCTTCGGCGATTCAATTGCCTTCGACTGTTTGCGTTTGATGAATTACATAATACTTTCGGTATTTCTATATGCCGGACGTTTATACCGCATAATCCTTATTCAAAAGTAGAGGAATTGAAAGATTAATGCATACCATTTTGGCTACAAAGTGAGACTCGAGGAGACTCAATTCAAGTAATTAACATCATATTAGTCCGGTCCGCGCAGAGCCCCTTTTTTTGTCCGTCGTATGGAATTTCAAACCGAGCCCACCTATAGAAATCATTGACAAAACATGCCTACCTTTCTCTCATTTCCATTATTCTACTTCTAGATAATAATAAACTTGAGGTGGGCATTTTTGGCCCACCATTTCCTGGGGTACAGCTGTATACGCGACGGACAAAAGGTCTACGTGGACGGGAGTATATTGCAATAGCTCTGCTTTTTGGATATCTCAATTGAATCATTGACGAACATGACAGATAAAATGGGCTGAAAAGTTGGCGCGTCAAAAAAGAGAAACAAAAACTACGGCGGCAACTTGATCTCAAAGATTCCGCCATCCTTTTGAGATCAAAAGAGGGACGATGGATGAAATTGACTGACTGTGTTGAAATCCTTCTATACGTTCTGTTAAAAATAACGTTACGGTCATATGGAGTATTCTGGACCCCTCGCACGAAATTACCTCTCATTCGCACCCTACTCAAGCTATCGGTCCAAATCTTGTTCGAGCAACTTCTTTGACATCTTCTCCCAAGTACCTCATAGGTTTCATGTTCTCATCTATGATTGCCACGGAAAAATTTTCCGGAACAGTTTTATTTTGAAAAATTTGACTTTTTCCATTTGAAAAATGGTAGAGAACTCAATTTTCAATATTTTTTTATCCTAGCGGGACTAAAGTACGCACTTTTGCCCCTTATTTTTGGACCTAATGTGATTCATTTGTATATACGTTCTAAAGCACCTCTGGACCATATAATTGAGCAACTTGGAACACCAGAAAAAAAACAAATTTAGTGGTGCTATGGTCACACGGGATCCAAAATACCCCACACGCAGATCCGTCCGACTTTTTCAAGCTCTAGGGGCGCACTGCTACAGATAAATAGTTCGTCATCTCATTCACCGACTGATGGTGCTACAGATACTATTTTAGACTATTCAGTATGTCGAAATCGACCTTCAGAATGTCGTGGGGTTTTTTGGATCCCTAATGACCATTACGGGTTAAAAAATTCAGAACTCGTATTTATTTCAGAGATATTTGAGTTGATTATCGTACGTCTGACTATTCTTGATTTGTACTACTTGTAATATTTTACACATGTTCCACGTATTCTCGAAACGATTGCTCTCACGAATTTTCCGTATATCTCGAGTACTACATGTAGTCTCTGTGTACTACATATTTGATGCCAAGTAAAGCAACGTTGAGTGGGTAGTATGTGCGGAGACAAAAACACGAAGAAGCGCCATGAGCTTCGAAGATGAAGAAATCGTCCGTATCGTTGGATAATTCCAGTTCGTGTCTGCGTTCTATGGAATCGAATAAAAATTACGTAAAATCGATCTGAGATACCAATATTTTTGATTTGTCATTTTCAAATGGAATCTACCTGTAATAGAGCAGATACTCCCACTAATGAGTACTTGTCAAATTCAATTAAGAGCGATCGGGACAGGCTCGCAATGAGACCCGAATTCCAAGTTTCCTTAGCGACTTTCTCATCTCACTTGTGAAACTCGCTCAAAAGCTCGCACGGATCTGATATAATAGGTAAATGGGAGAATGGCTGTTTAGAAAACGATTCGAGAACTTATAGAAGTGTAGAACATGGGGCCTCGTCGAGATGTTGGGGGTGGCTCGTAAAAAAGTTGACGTTGGAGGAACCTACTCACAATCAGTTCAGTACAATGAAAGAATAATTTCTCTGAATATTCAGTCTTGTCATTCTGCATCCTATTTTTACTCTCCAAACATTTTGACCTCCAGAAACCTGTTTAAGCGCACAGGAGCTCGCATTTAATAAACGGGTTAAACTAATGGTCATCAATCGACCATCTCAGGCGCCAAACAGATTCATCCTTGTTCGAAGAACCATCCCTGTGTATGAAATAATCACAGAAAAAGGGGTATTTTCTTAAGAAAAATCCTCGACGCCTCGTGAAATCCCTTCATAGCACCTCAAATATAGTTAATTGCCAAAATATGGCAGATTTACATTTGACAATTATTTGTTATTTCACTCTGATCTGGTTGATTTCAATTTAGAACATTTTCAACTGAAATCTAGAGTACACATCGCAAAAAAGCACAACTAGATGAAAGTTAAGCGAATAATTATTTTTAAACTCAAATCTGCTGTTTTATCCCGAAAAACGTTCAATATACCCTCATTGATGAGACAAACTAACGCAATCCGTATCAGAAATTCCTGTATTGATTTTAGCTCAGCCGATTATATTGGGCTTATCACATAATCCTCAGTTGGAATCTGAAAGCATCAAAGACGAGTTCTCGATACAAGATCCAAGTAAATCTCGAACAATCGAAAATTGCGCCCAAGTCAAAGTTTCTTCTTAACAAGTTCCAGTTTGCAATTACCTAGCAACCTCGACCAATGATATGCCTATACATTTCGACTTTTTATGTGGTGATACCATCATACGTAAATCCGGAGCAAAAGCAAACGGCTATAGGCAATTCTAGTTGCGCTCGTTAGAGTTTGGTTGAATAATTCAATAGAACTAATCAGATATGATTCTACACGAAGGATTTGGGCAAAGGGGGGCTAATACTCTCATCTAAGATCTTTGAGAGCGGACCTTTGCAAATTCACAAGAAGGTGTTTTGAATTCATACTTGATGATATTTGACGTGATGACGTGTATTCATTTTCTTCGATTTCGGCCCATAAAGATGATCTACAGTTTTTTTTTCTTTTTATCGGTATGGGATGGTCTCTGCACAAATTTTGACAAGTAATTAATCAAGTACAACGGTAACGATTTGTTGGATTTTTGTCGATATTCTTGAATAATTATTTTATTAAAGGCGTTAAACGCACAAACTCGGCTCGATATATGACTGGGGAATTGAAAATATTCGCTCTCATCGCCCTGATGACCCCATTTTGAATTTTTCTTCGGGCATATTCACTCAACCCGAGTACACGCAGAGGAAGGGTATCGGCTGATATGCAATTATGAGACTGCTTACATTTTGATTGACAGAGATTTCTAGAGATTCTAGATCGATTCTAATATTTTTATTCGACACACTTTTTCTGGTATGACAATGTCAAGGTGTACATAAATTTCCTTTTATCGACGGAGAACTAGCGACTGCTGTGTGGGATAGTGTATAAGGTAAGTGTACCCAACTTGCCCCCATATGCCGATCTCAGAAATGGGCATTCGTGGACCTTTCCGCATATTTATTTTTACGTTTGTTATGTTAAAATGTGAGAAAGTACGTAGTTTGCGTCGACCCTGGATCATTCCTGCGTTCTCCAGAAAATTTAAAGTGATTTTTTCACTTTTCGCGTTATCACTGCTAAGAAATCACCGAGGAAATCGCGTTCACTAAAACCGGTGCGAATTTATTTTCATTTGACCAATCTCAAAGTACCTTAGCGCATTCGATTCCTTGTCCCAGGACCTCCAAAATCCGCTCTTCAGGGTTGCAGAACTCTGATTTGGAGCGATTTTATGTACAAAACACGAAGATGGTTTGAGAATCAAGAAGGCTGACATCGGAGTGTATATAAACGTCGGAATTTTAGTCAAGTTTTGACCAGACTTTGGCAATAAAGTCCGTGTGTACCGAGAAATTTGGAGCCATCTTTACATTGTGTTTAGCTCGGTATTTAGAATTTCTCCGATACAAACCTGACGGAGTAGATTCTGTGAGCTACTACTTTAGAGAAAATTTGTTGTAATATGATTAAATTCTCTGAATATGATACTATATGGAATAACTCGCAACAAATATGAATTGGCTACAATCTCGAGATTCTCGAGTGTAGTATTTGAGATAACCTATATGTAAAGACTCAACGATTCAAGAATGATTCTCCTCATCTGAAACGGTTGTACATACAATTGTCCAGAGTAGCTAGATTTAGCAATTTTCATCATTGAAAAAGAGATGGCTAGCCCCGATCAGCTTATCTAATTATTCAAACGATGTAATGCCAAACTGGGCGTTTGAAACTCTCTATCCGATAATTTAGTAATAAACAATGTCAGAGAAGAATATATTTCTAAGTTCATAACACCAAACTGGTACCAAACATCGTATGGATTTAAAGGAGTTATGGATCCGTCAACTCCAATCAAACCCGGATCCAGAAAGAAATTCTAAAAAAAATAGTCTAAGCGAGTGGCTTAATCGAGAGTACTATGAAATATCATTTTGAGATCGATTAAGTAGTTTCTACAACGCTTTTACCCAGCTAACGCGTCAGATAAAAAGCAAGATACAAAGCCATACCTTTCTTCAAAGATAGACTATTACATAGATTTTCTAAGAGCTAATAAAATCACTAAATCACTCAAAATCGGTTGTCGATTAGGTGTAATAATCATATATACCTCACTTTTTATTTAGAAAACCTGCGTGTTTTGTCCTTGCGATATAAAAAATTCCCGTGCTCAACTTCACGCTCACCAAAATATCAACATTGTTTATATACTCATAGGCTCACACCCGCACAAAATGCCACCGTCAAAAGGCCCCATTTGTTTATTTATTTACATTTAAAGTCACTTCATATTCAGTTCAGAGCCTCTCTCGGCTCGCCTCGAAGAATCGTGGCGAGTGAGTGAATTGCAACATATTTTTTTTTTTCTTTTTTTTTAGTTGTCTAAATTCCCAATGAGATGAGCGTGCCGTCGTACAGTGATTTGGGAGCACGAGCTCGAGGCGTTTTTAAATGCGGCTACGCTTACGATTTTGCCAGATTAAGGCTGGCTGGACCTGCTTTACGAGATCTCGGCGTCGATGGGCTTGCTTCATTTGATCTAAAAAATAGCAAGGTTTGTTCATTCTTGTTCGACGCTTATTCATTCCCTAATCTCACTCTCAAATGCTTCAAAATGCAAGTACTTTATTTATATTTTGTAATTTCTTTCTTGAACTTTTGAGGTTATATAAGTCGTATTTACTGCAGTATGCCGGTTGTATTTATTCAACTACTGCGATTATCGTTTATTATGTGAAAAATACGATTGACAAAATTGATATGATTCTTATGAATAACTCGTTTAGTTTTGCATCATCTCTCGATGTGTGTTGATCTTGGATTATTGAGAATTATAAATTTCCAGTAACTCGTGTGTATCGCGATGTCTTACCGATGAAGCTTTAACTGAATGATTTTATCGTTTCTCTAGTGTTAAAATATTCATAATTGTAGTCACTATAATACGAAATATTTTTCAGCACTCAATTGCACTTGAGCAGAGTTCATATTTAGGAGTAATCAATTCTTTTCATTTTTCAAGATTACCGTTCAAGTGAGTTGAGGTATGAGTCCAAAATAGATTTTTTCATAAATCTATGAAGATATCTGTCACTCTGTTCTCTGTCAAATATCAAAACACTGTATAATTGAATGACTTTGGATTTTAACGCCTTCATCTTCTTTTTTTCACGAGTGGCGTGAGAAAAATTCGTGAGATATATCAGAAGAGTTGCGGTATAATTGTCAAACCAAACCTTTCAAGTCACTATTTGATGAACGAAAAAATGAACTGGGCTTGAGGTATACTGAGTAAAAGTACCCAATGGAGAACATGTATTGAAAATCATTTTAAATTAGAATCTATTCCAAGTGATGAGTTTGCTCAAACGAATCAATTTTGAAGTATGCTCATCGCGACAAACCGTGGCCGAGAGTGTGCCATTTTTAATTGAGATCCATCAATTTTGTAGTGAAGATTTGACGAACTACTGGCTTGATTGACCGGATAGAAAAAAAATAAAAAATAAATAAAATGAGTCCAACTTTTATTCGAGTCTTTCATTATTTTGCAACAATGGAAATTTTATAATAGTATCATCAGCATATAAAACCTGCAAGTTTTATGCAATTATGTCAGATGTCACTTTCGGAAAGACTCGCCTAATCTCAGACTTCAAACAAACGGATTAAAAGAGTATGTACCTTGAATGATGAATGAAATAGTATTAAAATTATTCAACGAGTGTTTCGCTTGAGTGTATATCACCAAAAAAAATCGTGATGCAAACTGTATTGACAAGACTAACGAACAACAAGAGAATGAAACTTGTCAAATCATCCATCTGACAGCCCTCTCTATTCCTCTTGGAAATTTCCAATTTTTGATTGTGAGATTAACAGTCATCATCAATCGTTCAATTTGTCTTTTGAATCGTAAAATTCACATCATCTTACTAGAATTGTAATCGAAGATAGGATGAAATCAAAAAATTTCTTACTGAATTATATTTTTTGCATTTTAAACAGTATAGTGGCACCCTATTGGGAAAATACGACACGGGATATGGCAAAGCTAGCCTAAAGGCGCAAACAAGTGGCCCTCTGGTGGCAGAGTATGAAATCAAAGAGGTTGTCGAGCACGTCGATGTTACAGCTGGCGCATCAATAAATGTTCCCGAATCTTTTCAAACGATTAAACTCGCTGGAAAGTATCACAATGAAATGGTTCACACAACTACCTCATTGAGTAAGTCACTAATATAATGATGATTATAATGTTTTTTTTTTTTTTTAATTTATTATGAATTGCAATTGTCACAGATCAGGGCGAGAATTTCCGAACGATTTTTTTCATATTTCGACTGGAATATTTTAATGATGATGAAAAACTTTGTTATAGAATCTCGGTTACTCGAGAATGCTGAAAATTTATCAGTATAAGGAGTCAGCCTTTGGTCAGACACAATATGGGTTTCAATGTGTCAATTCATTTCTAATCAAGTTCAATAACGCTCGGTATCGCAGGTCTGGATGACTCGCGTAGATGAATTTTTCTCGTGTAATTCAACAATCATGACCGGATAAACTTTTGATGAAAGTATCCATGGGAACCACTTGAAGATAAGAAGTTAAGAGAGGCTCTATGTGTAATACGTCTTCCAAAGTTGTCATTGGCTAGCTGAGATCTGAGATAACCTTCTCTCACTATACCTCGTCCATAATGAGCCCTTAGTACTTCTCTCGATATTAGAGTATTCTTGAATACTCGAATTCCCATGTAAATTCCCATGTAAAACTAATTCACAAGAATAATTATTGCCTTGTTTGAGCAATTATCAAGTCGCCACCGCGGCCTCGTGAAATAAGGTCCTTGCCTTCAACGCAGTGGGCTGGGGTTCGAATCTCGGCCGGCACCAATGTGAATTTTCATAAGTGCTTTTCGGTGGTTTCGATGATTTGGAACCCACCTCAAACTGTAGGTCCTGCAGAATAACCTCAAAAAAGAGGTTGAAAAAGCGTAAATAAGAAAAAAAAATTATCAAGTCTACTGTTGAAATATTGATCACATACCTGTATTTTTAAGTGAAAGTGGTACACGCAAAGTTTGTTTGCACGTAAGCGAGCTGCGGTGAATTACAACTCGATCACTTGAATCTAATTTTGTAAGGGCTCCTCTAATCGTAATATTGTATTCATGCTCATAGAGAAATTAGGACACTATGATTTTATATTATATTTTTAGAGAGATTTTAGATGGGTTCTTTCATAATATGCACAAGTTTGTTCCACTCTGAGATACTCTGTACCTATATTCGATAGTTGGTGTAATTTATCTCAGGAAAATCACTCGCTGACGTTACTTTGATGCTGTAGCACTCGGGAATGAGTTGGAGAGGCAATATTTATTTATTTATTCTCAGTGTACTTCTATCGGTTCGAAGGATATAGTACTTTAAAAATTTAAAGATCTCAAAAATAGCTCCGTGTCTACTTCTTGATTATTTGATGAGAATACTTATTGATTTGTCGGATGTTGTGCGCGCTTGAAAAAATTCATCATGTATTTTTATGATAACAATGATTATCAATCTTATCGCGTACGTGCGCATCGGTGAATTTCATTTTTTTCTCGATAATTCGAAAAAATTTTCGATGCACACTAAATTGAGACATTGTTTTGGAAAGATTCATTAAGTAAGAGATATTTCGAATGGGAATAATTCTGACAATGACATTGAATATTGGAAGATATGATCTTAGGCATACCGCGCTCAAGTGGTAAAAAATTGTATACCGAGTATTGATTCTTATAGATCAGATCGATTTCCCATCTCGATTAGTGCAAATGAAATCCTTGCAAAATTGAGATTGAAAAAAAACTATCAACAATACTGACTACAGTGTGTAAAAAAATTTGTTGAATTTTCACTCAACATTCCAACCGAGTTATTAAATTCTTAAATTCACCTTACGAGGAGGGGGTCAGGCCTTCGGATCACAAATTCGCCTGAAATTTTGGGAACAGTCTTCTTTTGGCACAGAAAGAATAAGATATCCAAAAACGCGCTTGCCAACGCTCAAGTGTTTCTGAGCTGCAGTATACGACCCATGCATTACAGTAAACCCATATTCATCAAAAATGGTATATATAGATATACTGTAATGTATATGTTTTAACCTTTAGCTCAAAAACGCTTGAGCATTGGCAAGCGCGGTTCTGGACATCTTCTTTCTGTGCCAAAACAAGACTATTCCCAAAATTTCAGGTGAATCCGTGATCCGAAGGCCTGACCCCCTCCTTGTTAGTCAGAAATCCAGGGTAAGCAACGTTTTTGCGATTCGTATCCGGATAAGTAACCGCTCGCCCGGGTCTACTAATACGTCGTAAATAGGTCGCGTTGAAAATTCGCCAACTCTATCAGTATGGGTATAACAAACGGGATCCACGAGATTGGTTGGCGGTAGTCTCCGGATGACATTTTTGTGTCAGAAAAATAAGTTTCTTCAATTTCTTTGGTATTCAAATAGAATAAGTAAGAGTTGAAAAGAATTTTTAAGATACGCTTTTATTAACTGCGTCAAGAAACGTTGTGAAATTTGACATGGTGCAATGGAGAAAAACTTTTGAACTGAGAAGACTTTAAAAAAAAATTGCTCAATGCACAACACAGTTTGAGTATAGTTCAACTACAGCTATAGCGAAGATGCGCGCGCTGTTGGGTGGCGAATATAATGGTTATCCATCGTATTTAAAGGTGGCGCCGTCATCCAGTCGCGATTCACACTCATGATTAAATGCAGAGCAGACGATAGACATGCATAGACAAGCATTGCACCATATTGCACGGATGGTTGACGCGATTCGTCAATTGATGCGATGAGTAGGCAGTCTTTTCCGGTGGGCAATCTTGCAAACGTACTAATGTCACTAGATCATCAGCTCAACCGGAAGGTGGAATAGGGTGACAAAACGAGAATCTAGGGGGGAGAAAACCAGAGCTCGGTGAAGTGGAATAGAAGCGTATAATAAAAAGACATCAGCGGCAGCCGCGCGAGCTTTTTCGGTCAAAAATTCATGTTAAACAACGTTTAAGTGGTGATAGTATCCGGATGGATGACCATTCGTCTTAGTTTGCGTAGCTTATAGTTTGGGATCAAGAATTAAGCAAATGCAACATGAGCGGTCACCAATCCGGATACCATCACCGCCAAAAGTTGAATAACCAGGATTTTTGACCAACACGGCTCGCGTGGCCATCACCGATGTATTTTTTTCCATTTTTTACAAGAAAACAGAAGGAAACTTGTTTTTCTGACCCAAAAATATCGTCCAGAGTAGCTACCACCTTAGTATTCATCTCACGAGTCGCGTATATTCATAAACTCTCAGCAGTTGAATATTTACTTTGCTGGTTAAATATTAAACCACTTCGTTGAATTTTCAACCACTGTGGTTGAAATATCTTTATTCAACCAGTTTGTTGAAGTATTTTGAATAAATTTTCTGCAATTTAGATACACAACAGCTCATCACCATTTAGAATTCAAATGTTTGATGACTTGCATAGTCTGGTGATAGAGTTATTCTTCGAGTTATTGGGACTAACTGGTGTGAATCGTGACCTTCTGTACATTCGATCTTCCCTACCATTTCAAAATATACGAGAGAATCAAAGTACTGGATAATTCACCTCCGTAAACTGTGCGACAAGAGAGACAAAAATTACAAAAGCATCCGAATTAACATAACTTTTTTTGTCAAATTTGAGATTACAATATTATGATCTATCTTTGAAAACTCGAATTATTTCACAGTCCAAAGTCTTCGTCAAGAATCTAAAAATTAGAACGATCTGTCGAAGTACCTATGAAATAACAAAATAAGAAAAATTCTATAGTCAACAATGAATCTGTGCTTCAATCACCTTAAATTCAACAGGCAAACTCAGCTCACTCCCATCATAACGACGCAATGCATCGCAAATTTTCCAAAAAAATACACACGCTCTGCAAATCATGAAATCAATATCTCTAAATCGTTAAAAGATATTTGATGTAAGACTATCTCAATCTTCGCTGAAGCAGTCACAAGTTGCTCCCATTTGTAACATCAATTAAAAATTTCATAGTTTGTTTGAAAAATCGATCATAATCATCCGACTGAGCTTCTCAAACTGTGTTTCAGCAAAAGATTTCGACAGGAGCGTAGATTTGCTTGGTTCGGCTGTGCTAAAGCTTGGAAATTTTTTGCTTGGCTGCCAAGCTGGCTTCGACGCAAATAGTTCGCAAGTCACCAGTCATGATTTGGCTCTTGGAGTCGAACTCGGTGATACATCTCTCGTCCTCAAAAGTGTACAACTACCAAGCGAGCTTGACTTTAGTGCTTATTACAAGGGTACGTATTGCTTATTTGCCTCTTTTTTGTTCCTCTTTTTTTTTTTCTTTGTCGATAATCAATCTAGACTTTAGGACAACGTCGATGAAACTCTGAGACTGTGTCAGTAGAATATTTTTGAGTCCTTTGGAGCTCAAGCGATTGCTGTCCAAAATTATTTTTACGAAAAAAGAAAAAGGTGTTAAACAGGCAAGGTGACTGGACAAAAAGAAACGATTTAAAAAACGTTCTAATCACTGTGTTAAAAAAATGTTATTCCAGCGTGCTGTACTCGTATTGATATAATATTATGATCATTCAAATGATGGTTTGAGTTACTGAGTATCAGCGAGGAGATGGAAAACACCAATGGAATCTGTCAAAACCGATTTATGTAGAAAAAAATTGATATCCAACGATTCCCCAGAGAATTTATAGACAGATTGACGAAAAACTGGATCATTCCTATTTTCGCGTGTATATAATGTCCAACAGAAACTAGAACTCACAACATATTTGCCAACGATTCATCTAAAGTGATACTTTTGTGGGAGAAAGTGCTTGAGACTCTTGTGCAAGATTCATCTGCCATTCCACGGAACCGTTTTTTCAAATTGCACTATGCGCGTTTTCATATGATTTGATAAGAGATCATGCACTTGTATGGATCATTGAAGTGCTCTAAAACCATCAACCCAGATAGGGCGGGAAAAAGAAGGGATAACTCCAAGTTTTGGGTCAAAATTACCTTGAGTGTGGCTAAAATTTGTTGAACAGCTTGCGTCTACCTAAAATCAGGATTTTTCAACATTTGTTATCCACAATTTTCCACGACAAAAACCGTCTCTATATAATATTAATTCACTAGAATCAAGTAATTCTTTGAGTGAATGTATAGTAGTGTGTGAATGTATATATTATTTTCAGTGAATGATGCGGTGGACGTAGCTATGGATGCTAAAATTGCAAGTAATGACGAGACAAAGCTGTGGTTTTTGGGAATTGGTGCTATGTGCAAAGTCGGCGAATCAACCAAGCTGCGCTTCAAATTTGATAAGAATTTTCAATTTGGATCTAGCCTTGTTTTTAATTTACACCAATGCGCCAAGCTCGTGCTTAATTTTAATCTTGACATGTCAAATCCAACTTCGGGACAACACAAGGTTGGACTTGCCATTGACTACGAGGCGTGACAATATCGATTTGATAGCGATGTATCGATCTTTTTTTTGAGACATTTGGTCAACAGCGAGAGTACGTGGACTACCATCAGGAATCAAAAATGTGTATCGAGAGTAGGACTCTTTTGTATTTTGTGGGAGTGTACGTGAATCTGTGACTTTTGAAACATATATCTTTCGTCAAATAAAGTTTACTTTCATCTGTAAGGCCTGTTTCTAAACGCATACGTTTCTACATGATGTATATTAAAGCTTCGTTGATGCTCATGTATTACTTGAGGGATGTCTGAAGATTGTCTCGATCAGTGATACTTAAGTGTTCTAGTGAGAAGCCTTGCGTGGACACATTTATTGGCTATTATTATTATAATTTTTTATTTTTTTCCTGCAGGAATAGTATATTACTATACTAAGCAGGGAAATTGGATTTTTGTGACCCTGTGGTGATCAATGCCGAGACGAAGAATGGGCATTTTTATAACACATTCATGGACATTTTACTTCTCTGCCATATGTTGTGTAATATTTTTCATTACTCTAACCTGGAAATGCCGCGTTTGAGTAGAATTTTAGGGTTCTCATAATGAAAAAATATATCCGCAAGAGTATTTGAAAAGTGATTTTGGGAATTTTTCTGATTATTTTCCCATGAAGAGTCACCAAGAGTCTTTCAGCTCATGAGTCTTCTGAAAAATGACACAAGTAATGAAGCACTGAGTAATATCAATTGGGGTGACTTTGCCACACTTTTGATTTTATTTTTGTCATCATTTTTCGTAAGGCTCGGTAGAGGTCACGATAAAACCCACCTAAATCAGTGACCAATCGGGGAGCTTGAAATCTTTGCTTTTGATTGTCGCGAAGTAGAGCTCGATTTGATTATCCTATTCAAAGATACTGCCTGGAAGAGCGAAATACATTCTGAAAAACCTGGGGTCGGGTAACTTGGTTACTTTTCAAATTCAACTCATGTTACCTTTGTTCTTGAGAAAAAAATTGACCCTCTCCAGTCGTTTATTGACAGTCAAAGGCGTGAACTTTCGATAGATAGTTTGTGTAATATAGGGGGACAGGCATTGATTAAGCAAACTCACAGGTAATATTAAAAAAACGGTTTATTGATGACGGCTTACAGCATTGATGTACTCGCGGCTGAGGTCGAGCTCCGACTGGCTGACGCCTGCTCCACGACGACGGCAGCGTCGATTGCCGGGCTACTCATACACACGTAACAGATACAACCACACATCTAGGCTAATCAACACTCTTCTTATACTACAGTTTGAACTTCCCGATAGGATATTTCTACGCCGAGTAATGTTCATAATGCTTATTTGAAGTTAATTCAGACCAATTTCCAATTTTCATACACATTCATAACGAATTCCAAAAAATTAGTTCGAACCGCTAATTATCTTCGGCACTCGCCGTAGAAACGGCCGATCGGAACGTTCAGAGAGTCAATTGAGAGCTAACGTCTTCGACTAGCAGCTAATGACCAGAGGGAGGTCGATCATCGATTCCAGAACAAGAGTAACATGAATTTGAGGTGTAGCATATTTCCCGAATCCAAGTTGAGTAAGAAATGTTTTCTCTCAAATATTTATGAGGTTGCTTGTGGGATATACAAATGATCGCGATTAGAGTCATCGATGAGTAAAGCTTCAAATCAATCTCTGGTACAAGACTCCACCCAAATTACAACTTGCTTTGTGGATAGATTTTTTAAAACATCAATCAGAACAGTCTTCCAGTCAGGAGGCTCCGCTTCTGCTCCAACCCGAGCCTCATTTCCCTGCCCTTGATAGTAAAAAGATGATCCAGACTTACCGCACAATAATATCAAAAAGTATCGTAATTAAGTCGGGCGCTACTTATTGCGATCGTTTCCGAAAATTTGTGCGTAAAAGACGTTTGCGCACAGGGACAGTTTGTTTGTCAAGCAAAGCGAGACATCGGGCCAAGGAATCCAAGACTCTGGAAATTCCCCTCTGGACAGTGAGAAAGTTTTCGGACCTTTTTTAAGGCTACTTGAAAGAAGATATAATGAACTCCTGATTCTGGTCTCCTTCGAATTCTTCAGTTTTCAGAAAGATGAATCATCGTGTGCCAATGATCTCCGAGTCACACTTTGGGTTATTTAAAAAAAACTGGATGATGCCCAAAAAGACGGTCGATTGAATCAACATCAATCAAACCACATTTAAATTTGATGTTCATTAATTGTTTGAGTCAGGAAATTCATAGCATGGATGGGCTCCCGATAATTGTATCTGTTGTATTTGTAAATTGATTGATACAAAGAATAGAGTAAATCCTGCTCCAAGCGTGCTCATTTCTGAGGATGGCTCACATTCGAGAGGTGGCTTATTTTCGAAAATATTTCCAGTGTATTATGTTCGCAGGAGGGCTCATGTCTTGTCTGATCCCTGATGGAGGTGTCTTACTCTTGGGGCTGTCTCATTCCCGGCGGTGACTTATTTTCAGCGAAACACGGTGCATGCTATTTTGAGCCAGTTCTTGGGTATGTTTGATCACATTTATGTTGAATTAAGTATCAGGCAGTGAGACTTAACCAAAGTGTGACTCGGAGATCATTGGGACACGATGATTCATCTTTCTGAAAACTGGAGAATTCGAAGAAGACCAGAATCAGGAGTTGATTTTATCTTCTTACAAGTAGCCTTAAAAAAGGTCCGGAAACTTTCTCACTGTTCAGAGGGAAATTTCCAGAGTCTTGGATACCTTGGCCCGTGTTTCTCTTTGCTTGACAAACAAACAGTCCCAGTGCCCGAAATGAGCTACCACGCTCAGTACGGAAATATACTGTTGTGCGCAGGACGAAATTACAACTGTGCGCAAACGCCTTTTACGCAAAAATTTTCGGAAACGATCGCAATAAGTAGCGCCCGACTTAATTACGATACTTTTTGATATTATTGTGCGGTAAGTCTGGATCATCTTTTTATATGAAGGGCAGGGAAATGAGGCTCGGGCTGGAGCAGAAGCGGAGCCTGCTGACTGCAAGACTGTTCTGATTGATGTTTTAAAAAATGTATCCACACAGCAAGTTGTAATTTGGGTGGAGTTTTGTACCAGAGATTGATTTGAAGCTTTACTCATCGATGACTCCAATCGCGGTCATTTGTATATCCCCCGAGAAACCTCAGAAATATCCGAAAGATTCTGTTAGGTTCTGGCGAAAGAATCCACCCGATTTAGTTTCCCGCTGAATTGGAATTCGATGTTAAGATTACCAAAAATATGGATTCAAACTGTCACCGAATGACAATCATGTGGTAGAAAAGTAAATACGATGGATTCCATAGTTTCCCTCAATCAAATATCGAAAAAATGTATCTTTTCAAAACAGTTTTGTTAAAATATTGGAGATACATAGTTTCTTAGGTTTGAGATAATTTCCCCAAGCGGATGGGGATGCCGCGATTTTCGAGATTTTTCGCTCTCGTCTCGATCTCTTCTCGCAATGGCGAGACGAGAACGAGGCGCGAGCGTTTCGGTAATTCATCGCTCGAGACGAGAGAGAACTTTTGTTCTCGCCGAGGCTCTCGTCGAGATATCGACAAAAAACCCTCTAAACTGTAGCTCATCATATTTCATCATATTTATTCGATCAAAATAACATAATTATTCAATTGTGTTTCTGACTACCGACAGGAACATTTGTTTTGAAGCAAGAACACTTAACATTTGTTCTATATATTAACATCACAAATGGCCGCTTTTAAATTTGAATTCATCCATGAATTCAGATATAAGGATGCTCTGACACTCTGATGGCTCAGCCGATTTCTTATATAAGTCATTATCAATGAAACATCAGAAAAAGCGCGTTCGACTGGCACTAACGTAGCGTGTATGTTCAAGATATCTCTAGCCATTCGAAAAACAATCTGTCCTGAAGTTTGAAAGTTCTATGAACAAAGGTCTGACAGCGACGAGCTCCACGACAGTTTGTTCATTGATCGGCGTTTGTATTCAAGGTCTGAATTGAATGCAGCTTGCGATAGATTCAAGGACTCGTTGAGGAAATAGTGCATCTTAGACTTTAACCGGTTATTTAGTTTATCTGTAGAGTGATGAATTACATCATCATGTCAGTGCTACCTTGCTTGATACGAAAAGAGTAGTTAGACGTGAGCAAGGTAGATTTCGTTTCCAAAATGAGTTCATGTAATGATGTTCTTCAGAACTGCACACATAAATTCAATCGCCGATCAAAGTTTGAGGTTCACTGTTTTTTTAACAATCAGTTGAAACTATTGAAAACTGCATTCAATTCTGAAGTCGAGTACAAATGAGGAGACCGATCGAATAATTCGCTTAGCCGCGCAATCGTATTCCTTCTACTCATCTTCGTAGGACCCGCACCTTACTTTCACCGGCAATATTTGAGCTGCTGACGGCCGCCAGCGCGGTCGTTTCATATTACGCCTATTACGGTGCAGTGACTCCTCGTGATCTTTCTCTCTCTCTTCCGCGTGCGCTAGCTATCTCTCGAGCCAGTATAGCGTGAACTGGCCGCGCTGGTGTCCGCCAGCAGCTCAAACTTTGCCGGTGAAAGAAAGCGGTGCGGGTCCTACGAAGATGAGTAGAAGGAATACGATTGCTCGGCTAAGCAAGTTATTCGATCGGTCTCCTCAAATATTGATCGTAAACAAACTATCTTGGAGCTTTTGCCCTTGTTTCACCTCTGCGCACCAAACACCCATTCAACACTTTCTTGGTGGCAGTGCTAAATACAGCAGCAGCATCCCGACCTGAAATACATAAATTACACCAAAACTGCATCACTAACTAGCCTACCACCATGTAGCATCAAACACTGAGGTTACATGGTTCATTTTCACGCCACATGAGAGAAGAAAAAATTAAACGAGCTGATTAAGGCAATGCGGTCACCATGCAAGCTGAAAATCATTCCCAACTTTCTCCGATTCTGTGGCGATTTGGGCTAAACGACGAGCGCACAAATATTTGTTATCATCTAACTTAGATTTGTCTGCTCTTCGTTAAGCCCAAATTGCAATAGAATCAGAGAAAGTTGGGAATGAAAATGTGCGTATATTATAGGTTAGGAGGTGCCCGCGGCCGAGTTATTCTCACTTTTCTCCGATTTTCTTGTGATTTGAGCTGAGCGACGGATTGAGGAATACAAGTTGGACAATAACAAGTATTCGACAACTCTACTCACACTTCAAATCATTAAACTTTTTATGGAAGATGTATTTTCAAGGTCCATGGTCGCGGTGCACGGTGACCGCATCACCTTAAGCTACTCTAATTCATCCCAGGGGGTTTATTTTAAAAATGCGTCACTTGTAAACGCCGCAAGCTTAGGCGCGCGACTACGGTAAAACGACTACTGCTTACGGCAGTTCGTGCGTTCCTCGCGATCCTCTCCATTGTGCATGATGTTAGGTTAGTCTTTCGAATTTTGCGGGTAAAATTGAATTGATTCACAATACAGAATTAGAAAATATGTCTCTGAGCATTTCCTTCAAGTTTGGTCATGAATAAATGGATAACCATTCATCCATAATCAAATTCAGAGGCTTATGAACATGTATGTTGAATTTTGATGTTATTGGCATCAAGATAATAGCCCTACAAAATATCATGGCAGTACGGAGGAGCTATCTGCTCCAGTCCAATCATGTACAGCGTGTATCTTCACAAGCAAAGGATGCATATCTCATGGTGCAAACATGCAACTGGTTCCTGTGTGCGTTCCTAAGGGATAGGTGCTAAAAGTATCAACTCAATAAAATTAGTCGCACAACACTGGAATGAGTTGCCACATACAGATTTCTGTATACATTTAGTAACCGAGACTGAGATGACTCATTTTCATCACGCTGCCCTTTTGAAGATTGTGCAGTATGTAGCTGCAATTTTCACCTACATATTTTCTTACAGTCTGAACTGTCTGAAGTCTGTGAACTCATTCCAAGATGGGAAAATGGAAATTCATCAGAGTGATCAGACCCACGGACTAGATCAGACACAGGGATGATCCCAATGGTGGAAATAGGGTGTAAACTAGCTCTAGCCCAGGTGGTTCTTATGAACGGAGAGAAGAGAACCACGCCACAGGGTGACCATGTTGGTCTGCATTTTGGAGTTGAAGATAGAATAGAAATCGATGCGAATGAACGTTAGTGGAATTAATCCTGTCTGTTTGATTTACTCATAATTATGGTAACATTGTGTACCCATTGGTGTATAATCAATGACACCATTGGTAGTATGAGCGGTCAGCTGTCCAACCACATTGTAAGTCAAGCTCTGCGTTGATTTAGATGGGAACGCAGATCCAACATGGTGGCCCTGTGGCGTAGTGCTCTTATTCTCTCCGTGCACGAGAACACCATGGCATCACCAGGGCTTGTGCTGGTTGACACCTTATTATTGCTAGTCTGATCCTATCTTGGAATGACTTCACAGACTTTAGACAGTTCAGACTGTAAGAAAATATATAGGTGAAAATTGCAGCTACATACAGCACAATTTTCAAAAGTGCAGCGTGATGAAAATGAGAGTCATCTCAGTCTCGGTTACTAAATGTATACAGAAATCTGTATGTAGCAACTCATTCCAGTGTTGTGCAACTAATTTTATTGAGTTGATACTTTTAGCACATATCCCTTAGGAACGCACACAGGAACCAGTTGCATGTTTGCACCATGAGATATGCATCCTCTGCTTGTGAAGATACACGCTGTTCATGATTGGACTGGAGCAGATAGCTCCTCCGTACTGCCATGATATTTTGTAGGGCTATTATCTTGATGCCAATAACATCAAAATTCAACATACATGTTCATAAACCTCTGAATATGGTTATGGATGAATGGTTATCCATTTATTCATAACCAAACTTGAAGGAAATGCTCAGAGATATATTTTCTAATTCTGTATTCTGGATCAATTCAATTTTACCCGCAAACTTCGAAAGACTAACCTAACATCATGCACAATGAAGAGGATCGCGAGGAACGCACGAACTGCCGTAAGTAGTAGTCGTTTTCCCGTAGTCGCGCGCCTAAGCTTGCGGCGTTTACAAGTGACGCATTTTTAAAATAAACCCCCAGGATGCACCACTCCAGTTACTGGAGGCCACGAGCCCGAGTTTTTGCTCAATTCAATGCTTAAGTTGAGCAGAAGTTGCTCAAAATACCATTCGCAGATTAAGAATATTTTTCCGGGGTTAGGTTTGTTTATTATTATTATTATTATTATTTTTTTTTTCGTAGGTAACGTAGGAAGCGTACGTATGTATGTATGGAGGAAGCATAAGATGTGTGTAATACCCGTCCCGATGGATACGTATATGAGGGGTCCTTCCACGTAAAAGGATGTCCGTGGATTCCAACTTGAGTGGTCGAGTGGTACGGCCGTGCTTTCGAGCAGCAGCCAAAAATTCAAAATTCAATTTTAATGGGCGCTTTCGTGACTTTATATATATGTGATCTGAAGAAGGGATTTTATTGTGTGCAATTATAGCGATTATAGTTAATACTTATAGTGTATGAGTGTGATTTATAAGATGTTCCATTGATAAGTGTTATATGTGCTCGGCAAAATCGTACAACGGAACTGAAAATAAATTGAAGCCGGCTCAGGTGATTACATCGTGCCTTATTGTTAATCAACCAGAATAGCGTGAGTGCAACATAAATATTTGTGCGTTAGAAGTCTCGTGATCATTATATGTATTTTTATATAAGATTCATTTTGGTCCTAAATATTTTAGTCATATACTGACCGCGAGTTGGTGTAGCCATTTCGTTTTTGTACCTGAGTATAGACATTATACACATTCGAAACAGTTACGGGCGCATTAGACACGCCAAGAACGAGCGCGACTCGCGCGATCCATAACGAGTATTATTGTGTTTACATTTTTTCTGTGATACACACAACCTGTACATCTCTAGAGTGACTGAGCTAAGTTCGAGACTCGTTGAATAGTTCGCCTTTCGAATCGCCATATCATTACCAATCAAAACATGACGAATTTTCCAGATCATGATGACGGAGCGAGCTACGATGAGATTAGAAGTAAACGGGTACGTGAGCAGGAGAGGGACCTTCTCGCCCGAACTTTTGCTAGAGAAAAACATAATCGCTACGCACGGTGCTCTTGACCCAACTTTTATTGAAAGGTCTTTGCTCCTCCGAGATTCTTGCGGAATCTTTTTCAGCACGATTTCTGGATCATTTTCCAACAAGAATCAAAATATTTGGTCGAGCTGTTTTTTTTAAACGCAATTTTTGAAATTTTCGATCTATTGACTCGTCTAAATCACATTCATTCGACAAGTTTCTCATGTGTAGAAGTTTCTGTCAATGATTCACTGTTGAGGCAAGAAAATCGCGATGTTATTCATATCAATTCATTGAATTCTAAAATTACTCTTTGCTTGCGCCATTAGTGCGTCGTCAAGTCAGTTCATCAGCGACAGCTGACAAGCCCGGGGTCGCTCGCTCTCATTGCCTCTTTGTACAAATATACGTTACTATTAGTTTACAGCATTTATATTCTCCTCACTCCACAATCATTCCACGCGCGGTCCATCCACTGTCTGTCCCTTTACAGCAGCCTTTGGACAATAACTTGGATAGCTACTTGGATAGCTAAATTACAACTGATACCTTCACGCATACTCGCGCTGTTTACGATATTTCGCCAGATTCGAAAATTCACGGACTCGTGTCTCTGTAACGTGACTTTGTTTACATCCGAAGCGCTCTCACACTCAACAGGCGAGGTATTCCATTCACATGCACGACAAGCAGTTTCTTATGATCACGATTGCCATTATGGGAATTTTCGCCTCAAAAAAGAGCTTCAAACGTCGAGTTTCAGATAATCAAAAAGTCAAAATCGAAGATACCGTCTCTGTTAGCCACCTAATCATTAATGCTACATTCGGAAGTAATTTCGACCACAACTGTTGAGCATTTGGTTGAATTTATATATTTTAGATGTGATCTAGTGTTATCTTATAATTGTAAGGTTGAACCCTGAGAAACTTGTCGAATGAATGTGATTTAGATGAGTCAATCGATCGAAAATTTCAAAAATTGAGTTTAAAAAAAACAGCTCGACAAAATATTTTGATTCTTGTTGGAAAATGATCCAGAAATCATGCTGAAAAAGATCCCGCAAGAATCTCGGAGGAGCAAAGACCTTTCATGAAAAGTTGGTTCAAGAGCACCGTGTACGATAAAGATGCTAACGGCCCTTTTCTTGTGCACGTCTCCGACACGGAGGGAAACCTCGGTAACTTCCATATTTCTGAGTTCGAACTCACACTCTATAAAGCTAAAGTATCGGTCATCGATCTGCACCGTGCGGGTCCGATGAGATACGCTTTAAAATTTGAAACCCGATAACTAGCTAATAATTTTGTAGTTTCTCAAGTACACCGGGTGAAGAATCACTGGAGGGCTTTCATCCCCGATACGGGTTTATTTAAAACTGGTCTCGTGCATAGAGTAAGTAAAGATATTTCCGATCATGACATCTTGGAATGCCTTGACCCGGAATCCCGTGCGGTTATACGAAAAGTTGAAAGAATCATGTCTACGGTCGACTCCATTAAGGGCAGAATCACGTACGCTACAGACAAAATCTAAATTTATGCGGTTAACCACCTCCCAAAGAGCATTAGACTTTTCCGGTCAATCTACCGTAATGTAGAATATTTCGTTCCCGCGGTTTTGCGATGGTCTGTGTGCTCATGCATGTACATTCACATCAACCAGAATACAGCGCATACAGCTACAGTCTCGTGTCCCAGGTAGGGGACGCTGCAGTCGCTGAATAGTGGTAAAGGGTACATCTCAGCGAACGCTGAGGTACCCAGCAGGAGAAAAAAAAAGAAGGTCCGTCGTTCCTCTAGTAGCTCTGGCAGCTCTTAAATACTCATTTATCTCTTTCTTCTAACTTAGAGACTCAGACGTATCAGTCTTAACCCATAGATATTTCAGATTCAACAAGTTTTTGGATTTCTGAGTTTTAACTTGAGTTGTGGTATTACAATCACTTGTTGACTATTTAGCACATATGAAGCCGAAGAGTAATAATATATCATCATTTTTTGACAACTATCGTCGAGAATCTCGCTCGATAACGAGACGAGACGAGACGATAACGAGGCGATATCCAAATTTTTTAATTTTTTCGAGAGCGAGACGATACCCGCGTAAAAATTTTTTGTTCATATGAAGTTTTTCTGAACTTGATGTTCCGAAGAAGTTTATATGAACAAAAAAAATGAGACTATCACGCACTTGGAAATGGAACATTTTCTGAACTTTAATAAACTTCTTATGAACTTTTACAGAAGTTTGATAAAGTTCATAAATTGTTTTGCCAACTTCATATCCGGGCGTTTTTCTTGCCTCCCAAAATTGCCTCCTTTTAAATACCAATCCATGGGGGTCCACTTAGTATGTATAAGGCGCAAGAAAGGGAGGACAATTTCGATGATGACTCAGAATATGAGTAGCTGGCCTCTCAATTACCGATTTCGATCAATTTTAACACGAAGAGATCTACTTAAAATTGACAAGTAACCGATGCCATTTCACTCGCGTATTGCTTGCATTGCTCGAGCCAGATTTGTTTTTAATTTTTCAAAGAAAAGCTCTTCTACATATCGGTGTTCGACTGGCTTATATTGCCTTCCTTCGAGTCAATCAATGTAGTGCTTGCGTAGCTGCAAATTCCCTCCAGCTTCTTGCAAACAACGCCAACCTGAAATCAGATAAGAAATATCCACGAAGAATCAAAGCCGCATTTTTTAAAGAGATGATATTCCAGTTTTCATCGCAAAATAGATTCATTAGTTATGTAAGGGCTGCTCGGAAGCGGAAAGATTTTGACAAATCATATAGGTTATGAAAATTTTCTGATGCTCTAAAAAATTTCTAAATCAAATTCGAAATGGATAATCCAACTTATCTGATGTCTGTCCTCTATCGAATGGATCCTAGCTCGGCCAGGCGTCAATTTGTTGATTCAAAAATTCATGCAAGAATCCGATGAAAAGTGCGGACTTGATAAAGGAGCTGTTGCAAATAAGGCCAAATCTGCTCCAGAGAATTGGGACTCCAGGTTGCACTGAAATGCGTGTTTTGGGTGTCTGAATATGCATATGAATTTTTTCCGCGTCAAACCAAAGCGTCTCCCAGTAGTGGGCAAAAAGGTGTCCCATTTAGAATACACGTGGAACGCACTTTCTAGCGTCCCTCTCAAAATTGGCCCAATGGACTATAACGGCTCCAATGAGGATTTGTTCTTGAACAGAAAATACAACTTTTAGGGGTTTTTTTCATGGACGGGAAATGATGTGCTGGTACTGAAAAACCACTTGAGAGATGGAAAATGCGGATCTTTCACGCTAAAACCGGGGAATACTCGAACGGAGTGGGATTAATCGAAAAGTTGCAGAGGACCAAAGTTGTAGATTATGTTCTAAGCTTCCATTTGGCATCGGTTTTTTATGCATGTATTGGTTGGGGGTTCCCAAAAAACGACCAAAAGTCGTAAAAAACCATATTTATTGGATTTCTTGGCGATCTCGGGGTGAAAATGGGCTGACAAACTATCATATCTTGTAGATCTCATCAAAATACGAATTTTTGGTTCCCATAATTTTTTCGAAAAAACGCACCAGATTCGAGTTTATAGCGAAAAAGTGCCGGAAATAGGCACTCTCTAACGTTCTCACGCAAAATATTCGAAAAACGCAAATGGAAACCCTATATAATAATTGCGTGAAAAGTTGCCCTTTCTTGTGTACTTTGAAATGAAAAAAAATTCATAGCGTTCCGATGTTCCTGCGTCGAGGAATATGCATTTTTATGCCAGATAACGAGTTTGAGTGGATAAATTCATGGTTCCAGCATGCTATATGCAATTCTACGTCAATGAGTCATACAACTACATCAATCGGACATGCGAAATCACCAATTTTCATCCACGATCACCGTTCAGAGCCCTAGAATATCCCGGAAACTAGGCACATCCATCAAAATTCTCCGGTGCTATTGGGCCGGTGCTATTGGAATTGTACTGTCAATGCAGGACAGGTGGAAGAACGGTTGGTTGCTGTGCTCACATCGCTTCAGTATTATGGTATCTCGGTTATGAACGATACCAGGAGAATTGCAGGGAGAGATTAAGCCGGAACTATGATTCCTTCGTCAGCAATGTCGACCATGAGCAAACGAATGAAGAGTTCCTGGCTGAGCATGGAGTTTTTGAATCAGTGGCTACAGATGAAGATGACTCTGAGTCAGATTGGACCTCAAAGTCAAATATGTGATATCAAAGAAAACTATAGCTATTATGAACAGGTGAACTGACTGACACACGAGTTTTGGTATAAAACGTGAAGAACGAATAACTTCCGTTGTCATCTTACTCAGAAAACTTGTTCTACCAGTAATCTCGTCGTCTAGCTTGACAGGCGGACTACTGTCACGGCTGATTAAGTAGATTTCACTAGTTTGAAAATTTTCGACATCAACTTGTGATATCAATCCAAGCCATAGAGTATGAGTTCTCATGAATGGTTATTTTCGTAGTCTCGTACACTACAATATTCTCATAGTTGGAAAAAGTTTTGAGAAAGACAACAATCCTGGTGTTCAAAGATTCGATCCTTATCATAACCTCATATAGCTCCGAATAATGATCGTGGATGAAAATTGGTGATTTTGCATGTCCGATTGATGTAGTTGTATGACTCATTGACGTAGAATTGCATATAGCATGCTGGAACCATGAATTTATCCACTCAAACTTGTTATCTGGCATTAAAATGCATATTCCTCGAAGCAGAAACATCGGAACGCTATGAATTTTTTTTTCATTTTGAAATACACGAAAAAAAGCAACTTTTCACGCAATTATTATATAGGGTTTCCATTCGCTTTTTCCGAGTATTTTGCGTGAGAACGTTGGAGAGTGCCTATTTCCGGCACTTTTTCGCTATAAACTCGAATCTGGTGCGTTTTTTCGAAAAAATTATGGGAACCAAAAATTCGTATTTTGATGAGATCTACAAGATATGATAGTTTGTCAGCCCATTTTCACCCCGAGATCGCCAAGAAATCCAATAAATATGGTTTTTTACGACTTTTGGTCGTTTTTTGGGAACCCCCAACCAATACATGCATAAAAAACCGATGCCAAATGGAAGCTTAGAACATAATCTACAACTTAGGTCCTCTGCAACTTTTCGATTAATCCCACTCCGTTCGAGTATTCCCCGGTTTTAGCGTGAAAGATCCGCATTTTCCATCTCTCAAGTGGTTTTTCGGTACCAGCACATTATTTCCCGTCCATGAAAAAACCCCTAAAAGTTGTATTTTCTGTTCAAGAACAAATCCCCATTGGAGCCGTTATAGTCCATTGGGCCAATTTTGAGAGGGACGCTAGAAAGTGCGTTCCACGTGTATTTTAAATGGGACACCTTTATGCCCAATACTGGGAGACGCTTTAGTTTGACGCGGAAAAAATTCATATGCATATTCAGACACCCAAAACACGCATTTCAGTGCAACCTGGAGTCCCAATTCTCTGGAGCAGATTTGGCCTTATTTGCAACAGCTTCTTTTCCGCGCATTGTTATTGATCGAGTTGACGAAGTGAAGTTCATCGCGAGAGGTGACTCTAGTGCCTGTCTGCTACAAAGAGACGCAGAGAAATGAAACCGATCAAGTCAACATTCTTCATCAGATTCTTGCATAAATTTTTGGATCATCAAATTGACGCCTGGCCGAGCTAGGATCCATTCGATGGAGGAAAGACATCAGATAAGTTGAATCATCCATTTCGAATTTGATTTAGAAATTTTTTAGAGCAACAGAAAATTTTCATAACCTATATGATTTGTCAAAATCTTTTTGCTTCCGAGCCTTACAGAACTAATGAATCTATTTTGCGATGAAAACTGGAATATCATCTTTTTAAAAAATGCGTCTGTGATTCTTTGTGGATATTTCTTATCTGCTCTCAGGTTGGCGTTGTTTGCAAGAAGCTGGAAGGAATTTGCAGCTACGCAAGCACTACATTGATTGACTCGAAGGAAGGCAATATAAGCCAGTCGAACACCGATATAAAGAAGAGCTTCTCTTTGAATAATTAAAAACAAATCTGGCTCGAGCAATGCAAGCAATACGCGAGTGAAATGGCATCGGTGACATTGTCAAAGTATATCTCCTCGTGTTAAAATTAATCGAAATCGGTGATTTAGAGGCCAGCTACTCATATTCTGAGTCATCATCGAAATTGTCCTCCCATTCTTGCGCCTTATACATACTCACAAGGAGAGGACCTGAACTTTGGATCTCCAATCCTTTCCAAAATTTTCTTACAGTCTTTTGTCACCTAGAATATGAAGAATCCAGAGTAACTCCATCAAATGGTCTCCCTGTCCAGAGCTACAAGCAAAATGGTTAGCGTTGCCAGTATATCTATATATATCACTTTTTAACATGGGCCTATATGGGCAATGTTAATGTCATGGGCTGTAACTTTGAACAGGAGGCCCATTTGAAGGAGTTACTCTGGGTTCTTCATATTCTAGGTAATACAAAACTGTTAAAAAAATTTTGGACAAGATTGGTGATCCATAGGTCTGGTCCTCCCCTTGTAAGTGGACCCCCATGGATTGGTATTTAAAAGGAGGCAATTTTGGGAGGCAAAAAAAATGTCCGGATATGAAGTTGGCAAAACAATTTATGAACTTCATCAAACTTCTGTAAAAGTTCATAAGAAGTTTATTAAAGTTCAGAACATGTTCCATTTTCAAGTGCGGGATAGTCTCATTTTTTTTGTTCATATAAACTTCTTCCGAACATCAAGTTCAGAAAAACTTCATATGAACAAAAAAATTTTTACGCGGGAACTTCCAATTCCTCGTCTCATCTCGTCTCGCGGCATCCCTACCCCGCTTGAAGCAGATGATTTATAGTAATTTTTGTGAATTTCCTCGAGCAAATAATTCGCTCCAAGTGATTTTTGCATCTCACGACGTTGTTCTGTTGAGTCATCTTTTCCTGCAACAAACACTTACTCAAAGACTGCTTGGACCGACTGAAATACTGCCTCACCCTTTCAATCTATAAATCGTCGATTTTGCTGTCTGGGGTATTGTACTTTAGTGATAAATATTCGAAAAAGCATGCTACAGCCACTCATGATTCATAGATTAGTTTATAAAGGGAGTTATTGACAGACAATACTGTATTCCGAGCAGAGAGAGGATAGTATAATCATTGTGCATCCTAATCAGGTTCCTTATTTAATTTCCATAAACGGTAAAATTAACCAAGAGTCTTGGTCCAAGACCTTATTCCGGTTACAATTTCCCTAATTATCGTCAGAATTTTGGTTATCGTCGTGGAACTAATGGACTGTTTGCGGATAGTTAATGAGCTATACCAGTGACCTTAGAATTTTGAATTAAAGTTCTGTGAAGTGAATAAATTAGGTTGTTTCCTATCAAAAAATCATTGTCTGATCAACACCAAGTCTTTTTATTCAAACTGATTACAGGCAACCCCCGCTATTAGCGGTTAATGCGTATAAAGAAAATGCCGCGAACACCGAAACCGCGAATACCGGGACCTTGGGCTTACGGGAAAAGGGTGGTTACGTATACATATGTGGATCCGTGAGTAAGTAAAAAATCCACACATCATCTTCAATAAACAAATTCATGTAAGAAGCCTAGCAAGTTGACTCAATATGTGAAAGATACGAAGTAACAGTATAATACGATTAGTAAACCACTGGAATTGACTCGAAAATCTATTGGAAAGATCCATCCATGAGCGTGCGGATGAAGAGCCTGTCACTTCTGACTAGCGAGATTGACGGACATACAATCTCTGGCGAGTGGCCATTGGAAGTTCTAAGAACTTCGGCCCTTTCTCCTTTACTGGAAAGCAAATTTGTTATTTTCAATTCTTTCGTAAGGCTCACAATTCATTATCACGTTTTCTAATAGTATATTATGTGACGAGTGCGCAGCACGAGTCGCAAACGACATTTTCTAGCTGTGCTACGTCGGAAGCGCGACTTTAGACGAGTCCTCGCGAAGCGAGGACGAGTCGAAAATCGCGCTTCCGACGTAGACAGCTAGAATTGACGAATATGCGTTCTTTCTACGCACGGTGCCACGAGTAGAATTCAGATAGTACACAGGTACACTAATAACTGCGTCGTATAACCAATTAATCAATCTCGGAAAACAATAACAATAGCTACACCCTCGAAATGATAAACACTCAATCACAGAGTCGGTTTGGAGGAACACATTCGGATGAAATCCATCGAAAATTCACGTTTCATGAGCTAAGTTATCTCGAAGATCCAGATCCAAAGCGCGAATAAGCGAGTCAGGGCACCGCGAATACCGGGGGATGACGCAAATCAGAAACCGCGAATAAGCAAATTCCACGAATACCGGGATCGCGAATAGCGGGGGCTGCCTGTATAATAATTTGAAATAATACTCTAGAACATCGAATTGACAGTTTTCTATTGGCGGTGTCTTGATTTGGCGGTGGATTGGACACGCCTTGTTTATTGGCACTCGGTAGATGGCAGATAGATTCATGTTTCTCTGTAACATACGTAAATAATGGCATATTAAGAGGTCATTTTCACGTAGCTACGAAAATGGAATTGAGTATGAAGAATGAAGATAGCTGCGTATGCAATGAAATGAAAATCCTGATAGAGTTATAATGAGTCAGGATTGCGATGATTCTTCTTGTGATGCCGTTGACATTTTAATGTTTGGACGATTTGTGAATGAATATTTATAAAAGGCATATTATGATCACACGTCACGTATGAAGAAGCAAAATCGACCAAATTTCCCAATGACGAAAAAAATAACTAACACTGGTAAAGTTGAAATGATGATCTTGAGTCATTCTATACAGATCTCGTTTGGTCATAGAATTGTTTTTTTCGTCATTCATATAACACCTGTGATGGTTGACAATCCACTCATGGACTTCTTCGAAATTTCACGAGAGATTTGAAACATTCATCAGTTTGCTGACTTTTGCCTTAAAAATTGAGTATCATTTTTTCCGTTCGATATGCTGATTCGTTTTACACCACTAGGAATTCTGGAAAAAGTTTTCGAAGCCTCGATTAATTATCTGCCTTCGGATCCTCCTCAGAACATTGTGATGATGAGCCGCAACTATGTGAACAGTTAAATGTTAACCGTTCCCGCGACTCGTTAGCATTCGACCATCTCAAGAGGTTAGAAATAGACATACATGGCTGAGCCTTGATTGATGATTTTTCTTGTGACAAAATAGAAACGCAAGGAAAACTGCAGAATCATAATTGTTTCTCTTGGACTTCTTTAAAATCAGAAAGAACATTTTGGCCTACTATGGTCAAAAACGAGAAGAATGTACTATGATGAACCTCAAAATACTGCGTGGACGTGATTAATTTTGAGGTTTTGATAATTTCTTGTTGATTGCTGACTCAATTACTATGAGAATGCAATCTTGTGAATTACCGTTAACCGGAGTGACTGTGGGCACTTTTGCGGAAAAAGATTGTTAAAATCGTAGCTCTGACACTATACCCCTTAGAGGGATATTCAAGAGCTCATTTCAAAGCTTAGAAACTCTACTTTCAGAATATGTCAGCTCATGTGTGGTGAAGTGGGTTCCACCGACCCTTTCTGTTGTTGGGATGAAGTGAAAATTTCCAAGTAAAATATTCATGTCGCAAAAATCCACCTGAACAACCCACTAAATCCATTTCTATCTCCATTCCGTGATTTTTTCTTAGTAGGTAATGACGTCTTCTACATTTTGCGCTATTGCCGATTAATTTTAGATACGACAGTTATTTAGGACGACCGTTTGAACGACAACTTGTAATTTCTTGGCTTGCCTGGGGTGACTGTGGCTACCCCATCCGCCACTTCCAACGACCATTTGAACGACAAATAGTTACTTCTTGGGTCATATAAGTCTACTCTGGCCACCCCAGCTGTCATTTCTAACAAAAATTTGAACGTAAACTTGTCATATCTGTTTATCCTTGAATCTCCCGATCGTCCGGGGTGACTTTGGCCACCTTGAAGTGGTCGACTTAATTTTGTTGTTCGAACTAAGGTAGCAAGTCTCTAATCCATTGGCCTAATGTTATACAACTTTCATGTTGTCTCTGGACTCAATTGGGGTCAGAAATTTTGTTACGAGGTGAGAAAACCCGTTTTGTGTTGAAAAATACACAAAGTTAGTGTTGCTGGATGAAGGTGGGCTAAAGTCACTCCGGATGCCGGGTCAAGTGTGGCGATCCTGTTTTTCACAGTCTTCGAAAATGCAAATGGGCGAAATTCAATCCCGAGGACAGCATTTTGAAGAAGAAGTTAAGGCGCGTCGGATGACCTAAGATACATATAAGTTTGGTGAGAAAATCGCAATGAAAACTTCGTTAAAACTACGAAGTGGCCATAGTCATCCCAATTTACGGTACCATAAATACGACATTCCGAGAGTCTACTTGAGGAACCACCAAAAATTTATATACAAATGGCATGCTCACACAATTGGAATAAAAGTGTACGACGTACATGGCATCGTTTTAGACCTTAAATATGTCGTAAGAAGCCGAGAAAATGGTCGATCAACTCACAAACTCTCCTAAAAAAATGTTCAGTAGTGGATGCGCGAGTTTCAGCCAAGAAGTGGACGTGTTTTAGTCCAAGCTATG